>OW971954.1:2513507-4957015 GCA_943193695.1 Acrobasis suavella | reverse complement strand
TAACCTTACCATCACAGTATATATTTGAAAACATACTGTATGTAAGGAAAAATATTTCCTCATACAATAAAGTAAGCGATTTTACCGTCAGAAACTTACGCAATAAGAGTGACTTAGTTGCCCCGTATTGTAGTCTCAAAACAGTTAGTAAAACGTTTATGGGGAACGGTATACTTTTTTATAATAAACTGCCACAATCGGTCCTTGATATGCCTGACAAAAAGTTTAAAGCTTATGTAAAGAAGGTACTGTGTGAGAAGGCTTATTATAGGACCGATGACTATCTTAAAGACAACAAAGTCTGGCTTGAGCTTGGCGCGGGTCCCTCTTAAAGGTTTGTACACTCAGAAATGGTCATAATCTGGTACATTAAGTACATACTGAATTTACAACTTGATTTGACATTATTTCAAAATTTCGACATTAAAAATTAATTTAAATTATGACAACAAACAATGTATACTCTGTCCAAATATCAACTATAAATATTAATTTCATTGTGAGTTGACGTTCTTGGAGAAAATGCTGCAGTGCAGTTTGTTACCGCTTCTTCTGCACTAGCGCTTTGGAGGCGGCAGTAAACTTAGCTCTAAGTAACTTTTTGACGTCAACAATAATTAATTGTGCAATAAAACAAAGTGACGATTATTAAGAGATATTATAAATATCCTATGATAATAAAGATATATTTGAATTTGAATTTGACACAGACGTTACTTAGACGTACACATCAGGAGTAGGACCTACTGGAGCTGCATTATGCTGAGGTGCTCGTGATATCAACAGTGTGTTTTGTACAAGCAAGCGATTTTTACTTTTATTAAGACCAGTATTTTATAAATTGTAAGTGTAACACACTGCTGGTATCGTTAGCATAGCAATATGCTCCCCGTAGGTAGTATGAGTGGATAGTATGTTAAAAAACGTCCTGGTTATTGAGTGAACTAACGTGCTGGCAAAACAAAAATGCCACTAAAGCCTAAGCTGCACATTTAAGCTCTACGACGGTTGGTCAGGGGCCCTAGACAAAAGACGCCTACTAGCGCATACGCTACGCGTTCTATTCTATCCTTCTTCCTTCCCATCACAAATTCTTACGCGTAAGAGTAGGATTAAATTTAGTGCTTAGCATGTAGCGTTTGCGTTAGCAGGTATCTTACCTACATGCCTTGAAAAGACTCAAAGACTTTTATGGATGAAACTAAAAAAACACAATGTTTGTAGTATAATCTATATTTTAGATGCATTAAAGGACAGTGGGGCACAAAAGCCATAACAATGGTATAGGGACCATGTTATTTTAAGACCATAGACTTAAGGACATGGAAAAAATCAGATTCAGAGTAAAATGAAGATATAAAAAGGGTTTTTTTGGAAAACTTCTGTTCAGAATTTCCAAAAAAAAAAAACGCTTACAACTTTAACCCTTTCGAGGCCACGTCAAATGCAAAAGTTGTCACTCATCCGCTAAGCATGGCTGAAATGTAAAACGAATTTTTTTATTTGTGCATGTTTAGGTCGTTTTTACTGTACGCAATGACCAATATAGGCGACGTTGGCGTCGAAAAGGTTAAAATAAAAGAAAATTGCTAAACATAGGTACATGTTGATTTGTTAGGTATCGACATTCACGACAAAACTGCCTTGTTTGATACGCCCTCCGATTACATCCTGTATATTCATTCATAAAAACAAGTTTCATTTAAAGCATAAAAAAATCAATCACAATCATAATCATGAAGCATTGGAATGCTTAATGTATAGCCGTTATTGTGGACAACCACACATTTAGTTAAAATGTCATTAACAGGTATCAATTTAAAATGTGAATATTGTTTTACTACCATAACATCAATATCTACTGAATTAAAAGGGTACTCAAAGAACGGCTGATAGTTAACAAACTCCTTTCCATAAATGAATAAAGTATGATTTTTAAGGATGTTGTGTATCTTAAACACCTTCCTATCCTTAGTAAGACAATAACAATCGGCTTCACGAGATTCCGCTACATATAACGTATATTTTTGATATGTTAGTTTTTTATAGCATTCATATATATTTTCCTCAGGTAAGGGTCCAGAATAAAACTGGTCAGAAACAGTTATTTTCGAATAGGAGCTATATAATTTTGATGATTCCATTTCTTTCAATCTTCTTACAATTTGTTGTAATGGCTTATTAGGCGATCGTACTAATTTCTTTACACTCTTTAAATGATTTTCAAATGGGAATGCTGAATATTCATCTAGTGTACCAAAGAGGCGTACATCATCGCATATATGACATAGCATGTGAACATTATATACCAAAAAATGTAATACATAAACCGATTTTGAATGATTTATAAAAATAAGAAGTAATTCCTGAGCCAAATCTATACCAAGTTCTCTGATATGTTTGTTAGAACATAAAATCGTAATAGCTGAATGAAAAAGTAGAAAGTTTTCGTGAAGTGAACGTGGCAAGATGTCCTTTAACACAATAGGACCTACATATAATAAAAACATTCGATATTCAGTTGCTTTCCATCGAGCTAACTCTGTTAAACTCCGTGGTTTTCTATTAAATTCAACTGGAATAAATTTCGAACAATAGATTAGTTTTTCAGATATTATTTTAATGAAGTGACTTTGTAAACGAACACTTAAATCGCCACTAATCCACACATTTAACAGCTTACGCATTACGCCCAAACAAACATTATGCATATATTCAGTAGGGAATAAAGATATCAAATCTATAGGGAGCCGTAAAAGTGGTGACTCTCCAACATGATGGTCTTCATCAAGCTGCGAACGAAATGATTCATTGGTCCTTGTGGGTGCTGACACACTTTCATAGATAACGCGGCCGCGGTATTCGCCTGCCTCTACACACTTGTCGCAAGCTGAATAGCCATCATGTTGTTTAGTACACTTGATAAATGCTCGTGCTGGAGCGTCACAAATAAAACTATGGATTCTAACCGTGTAGTGAATATTTTCAAGATCTAAACCATTTCTAAGTAATATTTCTAGTTCGTCGACAAATTGCTTTAGAAAAACATCTAATGGTGAAGGTTTAGCTCGACCACAGAAAAGAGCGACGACAAATGGTCTGGCATTAGGAATATTTTTTAGCAATCCTAAAATGGGCCACAATTGTGTATTGGTACTTTTGAATAATGGAAGCCCATCAATGTTAAAAGAAACTTCAATTTCTCTATTACCAACATTTTTATCATTATCGTCAAATAGTTTTATTTGTTTTTGAATTTGTGAAAGAATACCTAAATAAACTAATTCTCCAGTATTTAACTTAGTAATCTCTAGTTGCAAAGGGGTTGTCAACAATGTTCTGCTATCTTTTGGTAATCCAGGGCATAAAGGAGACACAATTTTTAGAAGACTGTTTAAAGCATTATGTGGTATTTGATATTGAGTGGCCCAATGTTTTAACTCTGTTTTGAAATCATCGCCTTGCTTAGACTTAACAGAATCTGAATCAGATAGTGAATGCTCATCATCAAAAGTAGCAATATGATTTTCATGAGAAATGTCATGTTGCATCAATAAATTTGAATTATTACTAGAATCTTGTAATACAATTTTAGATTGAGAATTAATATATAAATTACATGGAAAATTAACTAAGCAAGATGACGCATTTACAGCTGTAGTACCCTCTTGTAAATTTAAAATTACACTTAACTCTGCTTCCTTTGCTCTTCTTAATAATTGACGTTTGCCAACTATAGCCTTTTTCGAGTATTTTATTTTCTCTGCCATGTTAATTTTTTTTATTACTCTTCTTCAATCTTTCAGGGGCATGCTTTAGCCAAATTTTAATGAAATCTTCTACTTCTTTCGCTGTTGACCCAGATGTTGTGGTTACAACTCCTCCTCCTTGTTAATGTTAGAACTATGCAAAATTAAAACTTTGAACTACATCTCCAGCCCATATATGCCCCACTGCTAGGCACAGGCCACCTCTCAAATTGATAGGGCTTGAGCTGTATTTCCAATGCGGGCCAGTATTTCCAGTGTGGATTTGGAACTCTACACACAACATTGTACGGTTGATATGTGCAGGTTTCCTCCCGATGTTTTCTATCAACGAAAAGCTCAAATTGTAAAATTACAACCCGCAACCTTCTGCTTGAGAGGCTGCAGGTGAAACCACGAAACTGCCATGGCTTTTAAACTCAGTTCAGAGTTTCCTTCCTTCGACATACAAGTCGAATATCTTAAAAAACAACTGAACCGATTTTCACTTAACAAAGCTAAAAACCATTTCACTTAGAACAAAAGCAGATAATAGCATTCGTGAGCCCAGTTCAAATAATATAAACTAATACATGCTATGTAAACATACCCACGATACACTCCCGCAGGCGGAGTTGGCAGAAAGGCTTTTTGTGCGATCTCTTCCCATAGAAGTTATATTGCTCAGCCAGGTGGTCAGTCAAACAAAATTTCATTATTCGTCAAAGGAGTGAAAATTAGAAATCCCACCAAAAACATAAATGTGAAAATGGGAGCCAAGATCAAAATACGACAAAAGAATTGAGATCTAAATAGCCACCAAGTTCTTTAGAATATTGTATTTTATTTATAAGAATCTTAACAACTGACCAAAGCTCTGACACGCGGCAGCGCGTCAGAGCTTTTTATGTAAGTTGCCGGAAAAAGCTCGCTCTATAGGTAAAAGGCCGCCTATTGGGGCAAAATTTCACTATTTAACTTTTTTTCTGTAATGCTTATTATGTGGTATAAAGAGTAATTGTATTGCAACTTACCAAATTATCATAATTTTCCTTGTTCTCTATTAACGTTTCGATTACATTTAATTCATGTTTATGCATGTCAATTTTTATGCATGTCAATAATGACAGCACTTTTGCTTGGTAACCTAAAAAAATAATAAAGAGCAGGTACCTATTAGTAGGGTCAGTGTCAGAAAATATCGTAGCGACGAAAGTGCTAAGTGGTAATATATCGGAACAAGACTTTATTGTCAAGAACTTAAGAGCGTGACTTAAGACTACTTTGGCCGCTATGATATATTTGCTGCTATATATATATATATATATATATTAGGGTGATGCTTAAAAGACCCAAAAATATTTTTAATTTATTTTATTTTAGTTCACCCTCCTATTTTGTTTTACCTAATAAAAGGAACTTAAAATAATTTTTTGAGATTTTTTGATTAAATTTCAAAGGTCGCTACCGAAGGTTGAAATATGATATTTTTTACAAAAAGTGATTTTTTTGAAATATTTAATTCAAAATAAAATAATAAATTTTTAATTTTAAAAACCTGTACTGAGTGTTTTAATGTCCAGATATCTAACCCAAAACTGAATTTATATCATTTGTGGGTTAAAATAAACTTTAGGCGTGTGATAAGATAAGAGGAAAATAGACAGAATCGGCTTTTTACAACATTTCTTTTATTGCCACAACTAATTACAACACATTCTTATTGAGTGAATACTAACATTTACTTGTTATTTACAGACCTCAGGAATATTGTTATTCATTATTAACATGTGAAGAATACATTATGCAGTCAGTAGTGTTGCCTTTTTGTAGTTCGGAAACTTTTGTCTGAAAGATTTCACGAGAAGCAAAATATACTGCTTCTGGTCTTCATTTAGGGTTAGTATCTTGTTGTATTCTTGGATTAAAGACACCCCCCTCTCTGCTGTGTCATTGACTACCTTAAGTTTTGTAATTACCTCTTTACTTTTAATATATCCCTTGTCATTTATCCAGTCTTCAACTTTTTTCTTAAGAAAATCTGAGCTCATTCCAGTAATAGAAAAGAACCGCTTGGTGTTACTTGTAACAAAATCTTCCAAATTTTTATCACAAATGTTTTCTACGTCTACAGTGATTCTTTTCGGGCAAAATTCAGCACCTTCCTTCTTAAGGGCTTCCACCATCTTGTTCTTGGTTTCGTTTGTAACTTTGTCGTCAAAGAATGATAAGGCGACAAGTTCCTCAGACATATACCATAAATGACCACATACTTTATTCATTGCTTTTCTAGCTATGACAGGGTTTACCTTCTCATACTTCTTTAAGTCCTTGAGGAGTTCTAAGTCGTTTCTTGGTGCTGAAGAAGCAGATGGAGCTTGGAACCAATACTTTATGTAGATTAAGACCGTAAAAATGCAGATTTCTCGCAAACCTTTTTCATTATGTTTTGTCAATCTGAATTGTTCTCGGAACAAGAATATTTTTAGAGAGTAGATCGACTTTGCCATCCATCGAGCTCGGTGAAGACCTGCAGGCTTTTTGAAAGACACGCCGTTTTCTAGTTCTCCTCCCAAAAATAGGATGCTGAGTTGCAATAGTTCCTTATAGTCATCTCTAGGCTGATATTCAGTCAATTGCTTTTTAGCAAATTCGATTATTTCATCTTTCTTGTCTTGTAACTTTTCCATATATTCTTTGTCAGTTATTAATGTCGAATATTCTTCTTTGTTTATTGATTGCCAGTTTTTCTGAAATCTTTTGAATAATAAATTGTCTGGTCCAGATGAAGGCCAAATTTCATTTTGAACAACTGATTCTAGTATGATTTCCATAATGTGATGCCTACATGCTAGCCAGAGCAATTCCTTATCCATTTTCTTTTCGAGTAGAATACAAGCCCCTTTTCGAGACCCAGTATTTGATGCGGTTGTGTCAAAACTCATACTCTTCACTTTATCGAGTAATCCCCATGAAACAAGGGATTCGTAAACTGCTGACGCAATTTTTTCACCTTCACCAGACTCAAGTTTTGGAATGCAGAGAAGCTGATCCACCCCTTTACCTGAAACTAAGACTGGAAGACGATCGACAACTTCTTGTCCTGTAATATCTTCTAACATCTTTCCATCCCAGTGCACAGTTAACGGAACATCAGTGTTGAAATCTTTTTTTATATTTTCCGCTAAGTTTTGTCTACACTGAAGCCGCTGTCGGCGTATAGAAGAAAAGTTTAAATTATATTCAGTAGGATCACAGCCAACCCGATTCAAAGTGGATGTGAGAACAAGAGCTGCTTTGCGATCGCTTAATTTCGCAACATCCAGGCTTGTAGTCAACTTTTCATTAAGTAGTTTTTTTCTACCTCTTTTCTTCACACCTTCATTTGGTTTTTTACCTGCTGATGATGTTGACGGACCGTAAATATCATCTTCTTCGCCATGAACAGATTCCTCGTCAGATGAAAGGCTATCAGTATCTGATATAGAAGTGATTGAGCTGACAAATTCACTTTCTTTTGCCTTAAACAACTCCGTCCTAGCTTTTTTTCGTTCTTTCTCTTCTTCTTTTTTTGACAGTTTTTTGTCAACACTACCCATTTTTCCAGGACGCCCTTTTTCACGCTGCGCTAGTAAAAAATCTTTATCTTCTTGAATACGAATCATTTGAAGAGCATTCGCATGTGCTACATCAAATAAATCATCTAGGTTATTACTCCACGTGTCTTCCTTGAGCTTTAATCCATCTGACCTTTTAGATTTATTTTCTTTATTTTTCTTCAGGTTCTGCCATTCTTTAAATAGCTTTTCAATTTTATCGACAATGTGTATTTGTTGTTGTGTCGGAATCCTAGCTTTATTCCAAATGTCCAGTACATCTTTAGAAGTAGAACGAGCCGCTTCACGAATTGTTTGCTTTGCACTATTTTTGTAGTAAAAAAATACTGCAAGAGTTTCACGTTTGGAGGGCAGTTTAGTTTGAAGAAATATTTGAGAAATTTGGCCTACTAGCCATATTTCTCCTACTAGCCTTTGTTTTCTGGTAGAAATTACAGGCTCTTTAGAACTTGCCATATCTGAAGTCTGTTAAAAACTGCCATAAGAGGTCATATAACACCACCACACCACCTTATTACTAATGGAATCTATTAAACAGCACGTAAACAAAATAAGAAACTAAATGTCACTATAATATAAGCAAAAACACTGTCTCAAAGATTAGACTAACTGAACACACCTGTACTGATCATAGACAGCCACTAAACTGACAAGCAATAACATGCTCCTCAGCTAGTGCCTACTGTAGGCAAGCCTGTCGGTGCTTGTTAAAAACCAAAGAGTGCAGATAAGCAAGTTGGTGGGAGGGGGTGGGGGAGTGGAGTAGTGGTTTAAGCTTGAGTTGTGTGGCTAAAGAAGAGTGTTCTCAACATAAAAAATATGTGTGAAAGTAAAATAAATGTTATTATAATTTTTTTAACTTAATGCAAATTTTACTGATTTTTCACTTTTTTTATATAATTTAAAGCCTGGTAGCGACCCCTAAAACATAATAAAATCCTACAAAAATTTGTTTAACCTCGTTTTACTAATGAGAGATCAAAATTGAAGGGTGAACAGTTAAGTTTTTAAACTTTCATTTTTAAGCATCACCCTAATATATATATATATATATATAATATACGATGCGATATAATTATGTTATGCCAACTGTACACACTCGCTGCGACGCTGAAACTCGAGAAGGGCACGCTATTTCAGTTATCCATACTAATATACAGGGTTACAGGTAACTAACGCAAAACCTCTTAACATCGTAATCAGAATCCTAACATAATATAGATCTGCAAGAAAAAAATAAAAAAAATCTATGAAAAAAAATGGACTCTTCATAGAAACTCGACCAGGTGATCAGTGAATTTGTATGGGAGGCCAATTTTTTTTTCTGCAATTTTCGCCTTTTTTCTTGCAGATCTATAATGTGCTGGGGAGTTTGATTTTGATGTTAAGAGGTTATGAGTTAGTTACCAGTAACCCTGTATAAACCACCAAAACTGCTGAATTTACCGCGGCTCATGTGGACGGTTATTTTCATTAGCCGCACGACCACGACTCACCCGGTGTTGTTGGCTTTTTCACCGAGATCAAAGGGCCGGACATACGAAAGCATGTTTGCCCTACAAATATCGAACTTACAAAATTTTAACGAAAATATGTTGAGAGATGCGACATATAGAGGGAACATTTGGCCAGCCGGACATACGAAAGCATTTTGCCCTATCAATATCGAACTCGTTCACAACATTTCAGGAGAATCGGTTGAGAGTGCGACCTATACAGGGAAAAGCTGCTAGTATTTACTTAGTTACCGCAGGGTAACGATAACCGAAATCTAAGCAGACGAAATCGCGGTCAACTGCTAATTTTTAATAAGTTAGAAAAGGATAAGCCTGTCCCTTAGTGTCTCGGCGGGTACGTACAGCTGGTGTTAGTGATTACTGATTACTACATTATAGCAAAAATATTGAGAGAGTTCTAAAATCTCAATAGTCTAATAAAAAGTACTACCAATAAAAAGTAATACATCATAGTATTTTACCTACCAGTTAATTCTTGAACACACGATGGCGTTGCTGGTATGTCACTGTCTAGATTCGGCGGTTGTTCATATCGGCACCGAGGACTACCTAGGCGTGCAACCGGAGTTACCCGCCCCTCACCGTCTTCTGCTAAATCTAAAATCATAAAAAATTTAAACAATCCAGTACCTATTAGTAAATAAAGATGAATCCAATAAATACGTTATTTTTGAAAATCGTTCTAGCTGTTTACACCAGGGGTCGGCAACCTTATGCTATAGCCGGGCCTCATATGTTGCCAGAGTATCAGTGCGGGCCGCACTTATATTTATATGTTCGGGCATGTATTTTTAATATTTGAAATAAAACGCATATATATTCATACAATTATGTCTTTTTTAATTGAACTACTATACTAACATTAAAGTAAGAACTAGTGAGATTTTTGAGGCTGCATTTGACTTGCAAGTTTTTTAACGTCTGCTTTCATTTTAGTAGTAGACACGCGCAGTATCGCGTCTAAATGTTCATCCGTTAACCGCGAACAATTCTTATTTTTGCGGTAGTTGAGAATTGAAAAAGTCTGCTCACACAAATATGTACTACCAAACATAGTTATTATCTGCTGAGCAAACTTTTTCAATTCTTTGAAGTTTTCAGAACTCAAACCTTCGTAGAACTGTATCAAGTCAGTGCTTTCCTTAAATGCCGTTTTAAGTGTGCTATTACTTTGCAAATCTACTATGTTCATTTGCAAATTGCTTGGTACCTCACTAATATCAATTGCAAAAGGGTTTTGGAATATTTCCATGTTAAGGGAGCTCTTTTTAAAGTCGGTGAATCGATTTACAAACTCAGTTTGTAGTTGTGTTAACACGTTTCTCATTGTAATATTTTGCCACACAAAATTATCTCCAGCTTCTTCCACGGCTTTCTTGCAATTAGGAAAATGGTCAAGCTTTTTTTCATCAATATGCTTGATAAACAGTTTCAGTTTCATTTCAAATGACTTTACATCTGTATACATATCGCAAATCAATTTATTTTTTCCCTGCAAGCGTTTGTTGAGCTGATTCAGTTCCTTAGTCAAATCAGTCAAAAAACCAAGATCGATAATCCACTGTTTGTTACTAAGCTCTTCTACTGGCTTTCCTTTCATCTCCATGAAGTTGCTAATTTCTTTCCTCAAATCAAAAAACCGTTCCAAAACGGCACCTCGACTGAGCCACCTCACTTCACAGTAGTAAACCACGTCACCATGTTCAGCTTCCAGATCTTCCAAAAACTTTTGGAACTGACGGTGTGTGAGCCCATTTCTTCTTATAAAATTAACAGTGGATGTTACAGTATCCATTATTTCTTTCCAGGATATAACTTTGGAGCACAATGCCTCTTGATGGACAATACAGTGAAAAATCAATGGCACAGTAGATCCAGAATCTTTCACTTTGCTGATGATTCTCCCAACAACACCTTTGTTTTGACCGCTCATGTTCTTGCCTCCATCGGTAGTGACACTTGTTAACTTTTCCCAGCTTAATTGCAATGAATCCAGAGCTTGTTCCACATGGTGAAATAAATCTTCTCCCGTAGTTGTACCTTTCAAACTGCACATTTTCACAAGCTCTTCGTAAACAGTAAAGTTTTCGTCAATGCCGCGTACAAATATGAGTAGCTGTGCTGTATCCGACACGTCCGTACTTTCATCCATCGCTAAAGAGAAGCAGTCGAAAGACTGCGCCTTATCCCTGAGTTGTTCACACAAATTAGCACCCAAGTCTTCAGTACGTCGGGTGCAAGTTCTTGCAGAGAGACTAAGACTTTCAAACATTTTTTTCTGCTCTGGGCATATTTCTTCTGCGATAGCTAAGACACACTCTTTTACTAATTCACTATTGGTAAACGGACGTCCACTTTTTGCAAGAATCTCTGCTACCCTGTAACTGGCCCGAACATTCGATTCGCTGTTGTCTGCCACAACCTTAAATATGTTTTGTTGATTTTGTAATGACGATTTCAAAGTGGAAGTTCTCCTTCAAGACAGTCAAATTTAGCTTTGTGCTCAGTGTCGTAATGTCGCTTCAGGTTATATTCCTTTACTACAGAAATACTCTTTTGACAAATCAAGCATAACGGTTTTCCTTTAAACTCGATAAAAAAGTATAATTCTGTCCATAATTCGTTAAAAACTCTTTTTTCTTCTTCTATCTTCCTTTTTCTTGAAGCCATGTTTATATAATTATTCTGTAACTATAATGAAAAAAATTAAATTCGTTGTATAATTATATGTTCCAGTTAGCACCTACAAATTCAACTCCACATTCAAATAATAATTAGAACATGACACACTCGTAACTAACTTCATGTCATGTAACTACTATCCCCGTCCTTATAACATTTACCCATCAATCTGAAGGTTCACATTAACAAGCAGTAAATAAAATAAAACAAAATGCTCGCGAGTGCATACAACTTACCTCATACGTCGTGCGTGAGAAGCTATCAGCGAAGGGAAGAAAGGTGAAACGAAACGCGTAGCTAGCAACCAGATGAGACGTGAGTTTCCGGCGAATTTCCACAACCGAATGTGGCGAGAGCTGCGCGCGGCTGTGATTTTAACTAAAACCGGTCGCTTTGAATTTTTTCGCCGCCGCACACCTGCGTCTAATCAAAGACTGCCGCCCCGCCTATTGTCTCAAAGGAGCCGCCCGCCGCCGCACGTGCGGCGGATAAACGCAAAAGAAATTGCCAAGAATTGAATAAGTACAGCAAATATTTATTTTCGGTAGAAACAATACATAACATCACAGTCTTGATAAACAGTTCTTAAGAAATGAAATAGAGGTACATTTTTATCACCCCGCGTGGGAGCGAGCTTTCAAGAATACTTTCATGGCCCAGCAGCATGGCCGTATAAATTCTAGTGAATTTATATGGCCTTTTGCTTCGGTATTTTTTTCTTACGGACCTCAGGCTTGCGGGCCGCACCGAGATAGTCTACGGGCCGCATGCGGCCCGCGGGCCGCCGGTTGCCGACCCCTGGTTTACACTATAGCAGAGAACACCTCACACATACATACAAGACGGCGAAAATAAAACCGTCGCAGGTGGGTACAAATATGTAAACATAGATATATCTTACCTTGCAGTACACTGTTTGTTAAGACAGGAAGCCCGTCGACTACATTCAGTACGGAGAGATTCTCTGTTGGCAAAAAACACAAGAATATATTATATTTTCACATGCACAACATCTCTACTAGTATTAATAACACAATGCACGCTTAGGCCGACTTAACACCGGGGAAGCAATTTTCACAAAAATTACTATTCACATTTCAGCAGTTACTCAGGTATGTCAGCCAGCCTGAACAACCTATTTTTATGTCAAAGTTTCACCTTCCAAAATGTGATGCATTTTTATGAAGCCCTACCCAAAACTAATCTTTAGCAGGTAAGAATAATATTCTAGTTTGTGTTAATTATAATTTACTTACTTTCTGTTAGTGAAGGGGTTTCTTGGGTAATGCTTGGCTGAGCTTGACGGGTATCTGCACAAAACATAATACATTATTTTAGAGATTACTTGGGATTTTATACTTAGGTAACTATACAATTACAAGTAAAAACAACAAGTGTTTAACAAAAAGATAAGTTTGACTACAAGAAAAACTTTTATATAACAGAGTAAGCAGTTAGGTATAGCTAGCTACACTGACCAAATTTTGTTTCTGTTAAAAATTTAATTTGTAATACAAGCTTTTTTGCTGACTGTACTTTTACTATCAAAAAGTACTCAAAACAGCGAAACAAATAAGCTGAAATTCAACCACCTCATCACTTTTCATCATTAGGAATGTTCCAAGTATCTACATCTGCTCAGCTCGATGGTACCATAATATTGCATTGTCACCAAGTTTACAAAAGCAGTTAGTATGCAAAATTTCAGCTTAATCTTACACCAGAAAGTGAGTAAAATTTGATTTGCCATATTTGTCCCACACTAACAAACATGTCTAGTTAAATAAACACTTTTAATAATTAGGCTTTCCATATTTTTTGTATACATGGGTACAATGGGACAAAAATACATTTAAAATATTTCAACAGGGCTCTAATGAACTAGCTCAATATTCTTTGAATATGAGAATGAGGAAAATATATTAATAAACTGCTAATAGCTGTTATGAAGTAAATCCTGACACTTTTCACATCAAAAAAGTTGCTAAGCTGATCATTGGCAATACAAATCTTAAGGAAAAATGCTATGGTATTTTTAAGTACAGCATTTTTTCCCATTATTTACATTTTCTATAACTCAGAAACTTCATAACTGCAATGTGTCAGGATCTACTTTACAACGGCCATTGACTATATAACTCACCTTCATAATATGCTTCTAAGCATAAATTGCCAGCAGCTTGAAATGTTTGCAATTTCTTAAAGGTCTTTTTCTTTAATGGTGGTGGCCTTATGTGATTATCATTATCTTCTTCGCTGCTAGAAACATATCTTTTTGCCCTTTTTCGTTTGAGACTTGGTTCTGCTTCTGCATCAGTCTGTAAGTCTGATGTATTCTCAGCAAGTTTCAGTTTTTTTTTGGCTTTCTCTATATTATCTTTACATGCAAATGAAATAAAAAATACTTACACACAACATGCAAAAATACTAAATGAACACAACAAGGTACCCCTCAGTCAGTTAAAACAAGGTAATTAGTAAATATGCAGGATGGAGTTGCATTAGTAGGAACAACCTGAAATTGTATGGTCAACCAATGACATGCCAACATGCCTGCTTTAATTAAATTTGATGACCGGTTAGCCTAGTGGTTAGAGACACTGTCTATGCTATAAGCTGAAGGTCCCAGGTTTGAATCCTGGTAAGGACGGTTATTATTATATGATGAGCATGAATATTTGTTTCTGAGTCTCGGATGTTTTCTACGTATTTAAGTATTTATATTTATATTTATTAAATATGTCATCATCTAGTATTCATACACAAGCCTTAGTAAGCTTATTATAGGACTAACAATAAGATTTGTGTAAGATTGTACCGTAATATTTATTAATTAATGAAGTTATTGCGAAATTTATAGTAAGAACACTGAAAATTACCTAAAAATCAAATTAGTTGACTGTACCTGTGCTGTGACTACTTAGCAACACAGTCATTACAAAATCTGTGTTTTTATGTGTCATATGAATGTATTATATTGTAATTTTTGCATCCCAAGTTAAATCTTATTTTCTATCCTTATGAAAGGTAAATAAATATCCTTCCCTTGTTTCCATTTCTCTTCATCTCATACTTTTAATATCATTTTTTTTCAGTGTAAGTATATAAGTATGTTTACATTGACCGCCCTGCACTACCTAATTTCCCATTACTATTTCTATATAGCGAGGTTGCCTGGAAGAAATTGCTCAGCGATAAGGCCGCCTTTTGCGCATTTCCTAGTTTTTAAGATAATTATGTCTTGTATTTATTTATTTTGTGCAATAAAGGGTATTGTATTGTATTGTACCCTCAGTAAATCTAAACAAGACTTAAAGTTTAATATTTGCATGCAAATACAAATCTTGCCCCATAGTACATTGATTAGCACACCATAGCAGCAACTCATATTTGTCCAAGCAGTTATAAAAATTGTCTAGAAAATAGGTCTCATACTGACAGTAGACATACTTGACCTATGAGCTCGTAATACCTGATAACCCCATAAGTTTTAACCCAGAACTCTACTAAATGATTGCTATATTTTTTTTTAAAACATAATATACCTAATTTGAAAGCTTATTAGGTTTAAGTAGTTTATCACTAAAGGAAAGAGAGTCCAGGACTTTAACCAGTTATATTTTTCAATATGTGACTTGTTTTTTTTAAGATCTTATCGTATAGAATGTGTTAAAATAAGCAAATTTGTATGACTAACTTCTTTGAAAAATCAAAATTGTCTGTGATAAATGATGTGAGGAGTATCAGGGTAAATTGCGACCATACAGATTCAGAACTGAACACTTCAATATGGGATTGTTAAATATGCAAACTTAAATTATGTTACTAAGGTAAATCTGAATAAATCCATAAAACTGCTGAGACAATGTCCTTACTATGACATATTTTACTCAATATAGCAACAAGAATACATAGATACATATAGTATCTTGGAAAAACTGCACGGCTATCACGCAAAGGCGCTCGAGCTCTCGATTTTTCTCGCACTATCCGTCTCTCTTATAATAGAACACCTAGAACAAGAGGTATAGTGCTAGAAAAATTGAGAGTATGTCGGACGTGCTGATATCCAGTAACTATATATTTTTTTACCTCTAACGTGATCGAAGCCTGTGATTCTCTATCTTCTCATTCATACCAGTTGTCGCTTTTATTCCTCTAGCAATTTCATACTTTACCTCTCAGTCATCATCTTTTGATTGCTTTTACGGATGGAACTTTCGTCTACTCTACCTTATTCTTTTATTTCGTTTACTGGGGGGGTTAATGAATATACAAGTTTATTTACTTAATACCTTCAACTTTTACAATTTTCCTTATACTTTAATCTTATATCATACATTTACTATTTCGTGTTTTACATACACTATACATTTTTATAATTATCCAAATATCTTATAGTTAACTTATATTATATCCTTGACAATAGGTGTGGACTAATTGGGCTCTCGTACATTTTTTTATACATATCTTTATTACCTATAATAGCTTGTCTTACATTACATTTTGTTTTACACGTAGTACTTTATATGATGTTGTTAAATATACATTATATATCGCGACATCATATCTTATATACCTACTTATTTCGCCTATTTACTATTTTTATTATGCTATGACAATAATCTATAAATTTCATGTTGTTTTTGCTTGTCATTACGAGTATTAACGGTAAGTTATCTACTATCAATTTAAATTCTATTTCTGCCTCTATTGCTAGTCGTTTTGAGCCAAACACCGGACATTCGGCTATGATGTGGGTTACGGTCTCCTTTATATTCGGGTCACAAATGCACGATGGGTTGTTCTTCCTCTTGAATCTATGTAGGTATTGTGCCAACCCCCCGTGGCCTGTCAGCAGCTGTGTTATGAGGCCACTCGGTGCTATCTTTCGAATAGTTGTGTACGCTGCGGTTGCACTTGGAAAGAACAATTTAGAAGTTGAGGCTGTTTCGCCTAGTGTGTACCTGCTTTCTCATTTCTGAATCGTGTCATTTCGAATCATGCGTTTTGCATGTGACACCGGTCAGAGATCATAGTCTGTCTTTCGCTAGTTCGTTTGCCCTTTCGTTCCCCTCCAATCCCGCGTGGGAACTATAATTATTACAACCATTCTAATCTTATAATAAAATTAAACATCAATAAATGAATAAGAGGATGGTCCAGTTGGAGGTGGAGGGCTAGGGATAGGCCTTTACCAACACTTATTCTTTTCCCACAGTTATATTTGTTAATTACACTCATAAAGTTTTCTGCTGCATTTGTTGTGTCATTTGATAAACGGCCAGCTTTCAAAGCAATATTTTGATAAGCTGCATAAATCTGTGCCCAAACCTCTGGTGCAGTCTCTTTTAGATTCTCTAAGTCGTTTTCATTTTTCTTTCTATTCTCACAAGAAATAGTTCATGTTTTTTAGTTGCCGTAATAATCCAAGCAATTTCCATTATCACCCAAACCATGAAGAGGACCATTTCGTAGATCTGCTGATCTGCTGCCAGTGCAGTTGGCTGCCCATTGTTATGCATTATGATTTTTCGCGCCACAAGAGTTAGCTTGATCAGCTTTGATTTCAAGATATTTCGTCTATAAAGAGGGAGCTAAGTGTTAGCTAAAATCTAAGAACAGAAATAGGGTTTAAAAAATATTTGTGAGTTAATCTTATCACGACTTTTGCAAACTATGTTAATAGCTACGTAAGTACGTAGATATTCGTGCATCAATTCCAATTATACACACAATAAACAACACACCGTCTTTTTTAGTCGGGGGTTAGTAAATATAAAAATATTTTTACAATTTACCTTGTATTGTAGTACTAGTATAATTTTTGACAACATGATTTTTTCATAACTTTTAATATAAGATTTTTATTAATCTACCTTTTATGTTTAATTAAACACAGAACAATACATAAAATATCACCAATTATAAGATTTGCATATGCTTCTTTATCTTTTATCACCAATAAACTTCAAATGACAAAGTTGATGATTTTCTACTCTTTATATTCTGTGATTCCTTAACTGTCGATAGACCAGTAAAATTCTTGCAAAAATTATGTGCCTTGTTACTTATGTTTCTTTTCTCATAATATTGACATATGTAATAACATTTATTTTGGTCACCAAGAAACAGTCATTGGTTTTTTGCTTCAAAGTCTTTTTTCATATGTAGTAAGATTTATTGTTAAAGAAGTCTATCATCTGAAGGTATGTAGCGTACTCAGGTTTTAATTAATGAAACCAACAGAGTCACTAACAAAATTTATTTAAAAAAAAAAAAAAAACAAGGTCGAGCGATGGTCGTGGGTAGTAAGGACCCGTCAAATTTGCTTTGGCAGCGGTACTTCCCGGGCGCGATGCGACGATAGCAGCTCCGCTGGTCGGCTGCGTGGAAGGTCGTCGATGGAGCGGGTGATGTGGAGCCGGGGGCCGGACCGCGTAGCTGTGTTGTGTGGTTCTGAACCCAAATATTGGACCCTAGAACAATGGTACTGGTCAAGCGATGTCCTAAATGCCAATAGCTCCGATAAGCGACACTGATGAAGATGATGTTCGATGGGGATGGTGATGATGATGATGTCTTGCGTTAAGCGCTTGGGAAGTGACATGTAGAAGGTGCAGTGCAGTGTGGCAATCAGAGCGGGTTATGGATAGCGGTGTTCATTATTCCAGGCAAAACAAAATGGTGGTGAATGACTTTTAAAAAATAGCATCGATTCATAACTATGATAAATAGGATGCAAAATCATCATAGCATAATAAAACACAATATTTACAATGATTTGTGTGCTGCAAGTAATCTAGAAATTGATTATATGTACCTAATTAACTACAATAATCAGCGTTTCCTAAATATTGAAAAATATGTTCAACACTTACACAATCCGGGGTTAAAATTCCAATTTGGATTATACAGTTGGAATTATTATCACTGAGCAAGCAGGCTCTTAAGTCTAGCTATATTGCAAAATCACAACTATAATTTTCTAGAACAATCCACAATGACGTGCGGACGTTAGATTTGCGCGCGGAGTAGTACGTGCAGCCGCTAAGTGACTTTTGCGCAGACTGAGATGGCCGCGCCGGCAGCGTCGCTAACTCGATATCTTAGGTAGGTGCTAAATGACATCTCAAATAGTGCTAGATTGATAAAAAAAATCAAAAACAGTGCTATTTTTTTAAACATGACAAAAAAAAAGATAAAATTGTTTAATTATTATATGATAATAATTGTTTGAATCAGCCAACAATTATAACAAGTATTTCACACTACATCCAATCATCTTCACTATCTCTCTGTCTCTACTGCTGTGTCTGCTTCTCGTTGTACTGACGCTGAAGCCGCCGTGGAAATAGAAGGTTCGCTTTTGAACTTTTTCAATTTAAATGAGTACATATCTTTTTTGCCTATTTTTTTAAGAATATCTTCGGGAATTTCATATGTATGGCAGGTTTTATTAAAGCTTTTGAGCCCTGTTCGGATATGAAGAAGTGAATTCAAAGTGTCCAAATTAATTTTATTCCTCAGTTTATTTTTTAAAATGTTCATTGAACTGAACACCCTCTCAACATCGGCGTTAGAATGCGGCAATGATAGTAATATAAATACCAATGAAACTAGTTCAGTATAGGGATTTTCGTTGTTTGCATCTTTATATTCAGATACCTCTACCCGAAACTTCAATGTGTCAGTTACATTTTCCCATTTATTATTGTTAATACTTTTCCATTGGGAAACTATTTTATCAATGGTTTCTGGATACTGCCCAAAGTGCTCTGCCAACTTTATAACCTCGACAATGCCTTTGCTCGATTTTAAAACCTGTGTGACACTCATCACATTCATATCTTTAAAAATTTTAACATTCTCAGGAAGCCGTTGTTGCAATTCATTTATTAGTTTTACTGTAAAATCGATGCAACGTTTTTTTAATATCCGTTTTTCCGAATCTGTGAAGGATTCGAATTTACCACATTGCCTTCAAAAATATCGAAGGAAGGACGTCTTCCCGGGATCACAACTTTGTCACAAAGTGATTCCAGCAATTTGATCAAAGTTTGTATCAGCTTTGTTGGATCAGTATTTTCGCCTTCAAACGCTTTTAGCGCAGATTGTACTTGACCAAGTATTGATTTGATATACATTAAATAAACTTTATTTTGTGGATCTTTGTACGAATTGTATAACAGTTCAGCTGTATAGCAATTGTTTTTGGTTCTGGCAATCTCAAAAAATAGTTTCAGCTCTTGCCATTGATCCAGAATTCTTTGCACAACTGGTTCAATTGAGAGCCATCTAGTAGCACATTTCTGTAAAATTTTTAATGGCTGTTGACCGCAATTAATGGTTGAGATAATATCTGCATACTCTTGTCGTCGAGTCGCTGACATGGAGAACCAATTATAAGTTTCTCTTAGGATAAATTCAATATTCCGCGGAATTGTTCCTTCGGACGCGTGAGCAACAGCCAATTGGAGCGAGTGACAAACACATTTGACTAAAATCAGATGCTGCAAACCGTACTCTTCTTTCAAAATTTTATAAACTCCTTTATTAATTCTAATCATAACACTGGCATTATCGGTGCCCAGTCCCACTACATTTTCAATCTTCAAGCCCATCTCATCCTGCACTGTCTTAACAATGGCAGTTACAATACCACTAGCATCGCACGTCTCTAATTGGCTCAACGCTAAAAATGTAGACGTTATTTTCTTCATTGAAGAACTGAAATACCTTACAACAATACCTAGGTACTTGTGTACAGTTATGTCCGTCGATTCATCAATTATTAGACTATATTTACTGTAACCAATATCCTGTTTCAAGGTTGATTTAAAATGTGGCGCCAGAACATTTTTAATAATTTCACCACACTTTGTACGATGTAGTTTTAATTCGCAAACTGCTTTTGAGTGTGCGAAAGCTTTTGCACACAGTGAGCTAAGGTGGTCTATGGGTAAAACTGCAGTGTGTTCAGCCACAAACATTGACAGAAGAGCCTCAGCACGATGTACTTCTGGTTTCTCAGATGTATCAACTTTTTCTATAGAAAGTATTGCCTGTCCCGAGGAAAACGGTTTAAGTTTTTCTATGTGTTTTTTTGATTCCAAATGCCGCTTAGTTTTAAATACTCTCGCATTAAATTCTGTTTTGCAAAATGCACACATTGCTTTCAAATTATTTCCAAACACAGGTCTAAGCCACTTTTTGTAATTTGGATTGTTCTCCCACTCTTTTCTGTAATTTTGAACATAACTTACTTTTTTTAAAAAGAAATATCCATTTTTGTAGGTTTTATAGTTCACTAATAGCGATAATTGACAAATTCAAAACTAAAAACATTCGCTTCGCATTACTCAGTTCAGTAAACTGACTAAAACAAAGAAGGGATTATCGTATTAGTAAGACAGAGAGAGACATACATATACATATCAGTACCTACACAATTTGTTTCGGGGATTGCCGGGAATTCCCCTAAGATAGATTAGATAGATATGGGCGCGTTCGATTTAAAGACTGTAGTAGCGTTTTGTTACTACTCCTTGCGTGGCTGCGTTTTGTTACGGCTACCAGACATATACATATCAGTACCTACACAATTCGTTTCGGGGATTGCCGGGAATTCCCCTAAGATAGATTAGATAGATATGGGCGCGTTCGATTTAAAGACTGTAGTAGCGTTTTGTTACTACTCCTTGCGTGGCTGCGTTTTGTTACGGCTACCAGAGAAAATCCGAATGATGTCTGTTTAGTGCTAAATTTAGTGCTAGGTGCTGAATGTTAAACGACAGTGCTAGAATTGCGAAAATAGTGCTAAATCTAGCACCGAAAGTGCTAAGTTGGCAACACTGCGCGCCGGGCTGCGGTGATTTAATGTCGCCCGCGCAGGCTCGTGACGTAGGATCATACGATCTAGGAGGCGGCGACGCGAACACTAGAACCAGTTGGCCCGGTACAGTCAGGAATATAACTCAATGGAATAATTGCAGTGAGTTTGTGATTTTTTTTTTTTTTTTAGTTTTAAGGTTTTTATTTAATTAGTATAAGTTGTAATATTGTTTGTACATATTATTTAGGTTATTTAAATTATTTTAGTGTAGGTTTAGGTTTTGTTAGGTAAGTTTATTTATTAATATTAAATTATAAGGTTTTTATAGATAAATATTTATTTTTTACAAGGTAACGTGTATTTACGTTACAGGTATTACCTGGTAAGTTAAGAAATCTTTGACATGAATAAAGGTTATGTGAAGCATTGCACATTAGCGTGTTCCCTAAATCTGAACATAATTCCCAGTAAGGATTGCAACAAAACGGGACCTGGCAATAAAAAGTCATTAAGGCACACGTTACCACTTTTGCTTGAAGAGTCAAAAACCAGTCTCAGTTTACGCTTTTTGGGGTTATCTACTCCAAAATGTGGTAGATACCATACACGACCTTCGCAACATTCATCACCGGCGCGCAACTCACGGGCATAATTATTAGAAAATAAATGCTGAATCCTTTCCTTATAACGTAAAGCATTATCGTTATTAGCTAACATTTTATTTTAGATAGACTTTAATCTTTTAATGGCATTAGGGTAAGAATCAGGCATAACAAAATGATCATAACGCCATGGCAAGCCAAAAGTCCACTGATTAACACTGAAACGGCAGTGCTATCCAAAATTGAAATAGCACGTAAATCACTTGTACTTTGCCGCGGCTTAGTACATATACCTATAGAATCTAATGCAAATGACTTTTTAACCAAATCATGCAATTCTGTATCACTCAAAATATGGCATTCGGATGAGAGAGGAGACACAGGTTGTGACATTAGCTCACTTTTACTTTCTACAGTAAATAAATGATAAACATAGGCAGTGTTTACTCCCTCCTGTTACGAACAATCGTGCGCGAGTGAGACGAAACGATTAGACTGTGTAAAATCACTTACCACAGGTCCGTGGATGCACCAGCCAACAGCTGTTTTTGTTAGGTATGGCTCGCGCTGCTTCTTACCTCTGACGCATAAAATGGGAGTAATCAAATGATGATTATCCTCTACGATTAACACTTAAGCTTGAGCACCACACTCACAGATCTTAAAGTCTTTAATATTCCGTACATGTTTGTAGTTAATGTCTTTAGCTGATTAGCTTCACTATAAAAAATTCAACCATAAAATTTGTGTCAAAAATGTTTCAACATCTAACATAAAGATATTTCTAGTTGTCTCTTCTGGATATTTGGGGCTTCTATCGTGGTAAATAAAAACGAGATTCTTCAAATTCCTATATCTTCTTGAAATTTAAAATTATTTTACAGAGCAGTAGTCATGCGTGGCGCTTGCGAGTTAAGTATAACAACCACGGTTATATACGTGTGTATATAGCGACCACGAAGGTACTAATAAAGCCCATAGGATCTGGTTCGATCCATCACCGTCTATAGGCCAGGAGTGGCAACGGGATAATGGATAATTTATTTGAATTAGGAAGAGTATTTATACAAAAACATTGTACAGTGTTATATTGAATGTACACGTTCAGTTAGTACGTGATGTGCTAAATTAATAAAATAAATAATTTGCTTAATAATTAAATATATATCCTAGATCGCATCACGTACTGCTATAAGGATGCTGCCATAATACTCCCCCTTTTGTTTTGAAAATGAAAAACCGAAAACATATCAATCTTAAACCAAACATATGAAATATAAAAACGTTACTAAGATACCTACTCGTATTTCTAACTATTAGTCCCGGTAAAAAAAATTGTACGTACTAAATAACAATAACAAAATGTTTTCATCTTTTAAATAAAATTCTTGATTTCTTAATTTGTCGGATAGCTTGAATGTCGACATTTTATCCCATATACAAGTACGGCAACCAGTATCTTGTCGATAACTGAAGCGGTGTTCTTGTAGAACTGAGGGTTAAACTTTATTCCAGCTTGTTACTGCCAAGTTTGCCTTCACTGACTTATAATCTCTCAGTTTCTCCTTTGTTTACGATATGCACATTGCACGTGCTGAAAAACGCTGTGTAGGCAAATAATTTCTGCGCGGCAAAACTGTGCGTCTATGCATTTTGGAGTACCTTGACATTGTGAGTCACACAATTTATTTATATAATATCTTCCTTATTAATTCTGGAATCATCATTGATATTAAAACTTTGACACTTTGACAGCATTCTTATAGTTAGTACGTGATGTGCTAAATTAACAAAATAAATAATTTGCTTATCAATTAAATATATATCCTAGTTCGCATCACGTACTACTATAAGGATGCTGCCATATTAAGAAGAAGGAATTGTATTTGAGGTACTTAAAAAATAAATGACATTGTACGCATGGTAAAATTAAATAGCAATAATCTCTTTTGAGGTCCTAATTGTAGATTCTTGGTAGGTTTGAACATCTTCCGCCCCGTTGAAGGGCACCATAGTCCATCAACCGTTGAATTCTTCATTATTGGGAAGGGGACATAGTCGAACTAGGGATCTGTGCAAGCATTCTCGAGTGGTGTTCATGTCGGCCACACGAGCTATGCCATCAGGTCCAGAAAATAGTCGAGCTACACGTCCAAGACGCCAAGCGAGTGAGGAACATGGTCTTCTTGTAAAAGTACAAAATCACCGACGTTTAATTGGGCAGTGTTAGTTTTCCATTTTGTGCGTTGTCGAAGTTCCATGACATATTCTTCTTGCCATCTCTGCCAGAAATGCTGGCAAATTTGTTCTAGACGATATCTCTGAAGTTTATTGATGTTCTCATTTTCTAGACTGGGTGATGGTATTGATGTCAGCGGTCTTCCGATAAGAAAGAGCCCTGGAGATGGAGATAAGAAGTCGTCAGGGTAAGAGGGTAATGGACGGATTTTATGCCACTTTCCCATATACTACCCAGGGGGTTCCGTGCGGGAATGAACGAGAACCGTATATTTTCTTGAACAGCAAATTGAGATAGAGGTTCTTGATTTAGCTTAAGAAAATCTTTCAGTTCATTAGAAGCAGCAACGAAATTTCCACCATTGTCGCAAAATAGTTCCGATGATTTTTCGCGGCGTGATATAAACCTACGCATTGTCATTAAAAAATCCTCGTTGGATAACCCACTAACGGCATTTCGATACAAACTTGTACACTTCTAAGTGTACAAGTTTGTATCGAAGGCAAGCGAAAAGACATAGCATTTGATTAATTTGGAACTGCGTCCCTTGCGATTTGAAATAAGAAAGGAACCCCCAAAATTCATTCTTACGGATTCAAAGGGAAAGCCGGGATTTAGACGTTGGGCTGGAAGAACACCCATTTTTGGAACCTAAGTTTTACCTTGAATTCTTTGGCAAGTTTGACGAGCTAATTGTCGTCCGTTAATAGTCCAAATAGTTTGCCTTATACTTGCAAGTAAAAGTTGAGGACCAGATTGTAAATTTTTTTAATGCTCAAATTGAAATAGAAGTTTTGTTAATGTATTCGCTGCCGCCGTGTCTCTTACCTAAAGTAAGTACTTTACTTAAAGTAGAATTTTCTACCTAATTTATTATAAGAAGTTCTTATATATCATAATCGATCGGCAAAACTACTTTTTTGTATGTTCCAACCAACTAACACGATCATTCCTGTCTTTGTTCTGATCAAAGAACGCATGCAGGTATATGACTTCGTACGTTTCGTTCATTCATTTAACGGCATGTTGCAAGGCGCCGCCCGCGCCGCCACCAGCACCATTCCGTTCAAACACGATGAATGAATGATATACAGTGTTACCATAATTGTGTATTTTTAACCCTTTAGTTCTCAACAAAAATGGGGTTTCAAATTATGTTTTTATTTTACTTCATCGATTTTGTAATGTTCTAAACTACCTTTAAAATATAGAAAATAATAATAATAATATTTTTTATAAAAAAATTGGATGTTAAAAATACATAACATTGCGAAGTAGGTAGTATTTAAGGGTTGAAAACTAATGTTATGTATTCTTAACTTTGCGGAATGTATAAGATTATAAATAAAACTTCAATTGTTTTTATAAGAAAATTTATTATTAAGTAGCCTTACAACAGATGAAAACGCTTTAACGAAACTGTTTTGAAAACGATCATCCGAAGTTCAACGTTCATAAAAATTTTTTGAACAGTTGCGTTTCATACATAACATAATCTCAAATTACATTTGGAACATATGACATTTGTCATGCCATTCTTACAAAATTTACATCTGCCTGGTGCTGTTGTAAAGTCAGGCATGTGACCTAAGTTGTCACTGCATCAGTAGCTCTTCGTCCGGAAGGCTTTTGATTTTTTTTTTACTTTTTGTTATTGAAAAGCTGAGCTCGTTGTAGCAGACGCACGGTTTTTACCATCTCTTAGTTTAATAGTTAGTGCGGTAAAGTGAGACTAACATGTCGCACAAGTCTTCACCTCCCATATGAGAGTTATAATGTTTCACAATTTGGGGACATGGAATGTCAACCTTCGACTTGTTTTCTTTTGAAAAACGTTTTATTTTCCATTAGAAAAGAATCTTCATAAGAGCTTGTTAATATAACAGACTTATTATCGTGCCATTTTATAACACATAGTTTATATTGATTGCACACAAGTTGCTTGCTCGAATCTCTGCCTTTTTTTTAATTTTTTGTCACTAGGTAGTTTCTCTTGACATCCTCTTAAGCGATTCGCTCTTATTGTACCCAGGGAAAAAATACCATACTCCTGACGTATCAGATGAATAAGCTGGAGTGATAAGAAAAAGTTGTCAAAGTATACAACTGCTGGCTTGTGTTGGATGCTTTTGCACAGGGCTATTACAACTTTAGCGCCAACATCCAAGGACTCCTTATATTCTGTAAAAGAATGGTTTCTAAACGTATCTTCGCCAGCATAAGGAACAAAATCGTAGACGCAGCCAGATACCCCCGCCCTAACAAACATTTTAAACCCCCACTTCTTTGGTTTTTTCAACATTTATTGCCGCCTGTTACCAGCTCTGGTACCCTTGTAAGGCACCATCTTTCCATCAATACTGTTGTTGGCAACCCAACATTAATTTTTTATCATATTTTTTATCCTGTGGCAACATTGTAACTTTACCCTTCTTGTTCGCTGTATGCCAATAAAGCAGCACGTTGAATTTAACTCGTGAATTTTTATTACATTTTACCAGTTACATACACAGTCCATTCAGTTCTCCATACAATATAATATACATTTTCCTACATGGTCCTTCGCTATTTAAGGATCCGCGAGCTTTGTGTAGGAGTGTTGTGCAGAAAAACTCCGTCTCGTGTGCCGATGCTCATGTGCGGGAAGACGCCATCACAGCCACCAAAGTCTTTCAGGTTCCGTCTTCCCGATCTGTTTACACCTATCACCAGCAACAACCCGATAAAAGCTCGAATCTCCATCATGTTTGTTGGACGAGCATCTCTGTCCCGTTTATATTTTGACTGAACAATATTTATGTAAATATTTGTAGATTCAGCAATAATCTTCAAAAGCGACTCGTCAAAAAATAGCTTGAAACAAGACAGTGGAGACTGGGCATTTTTAGCGTTGCCTTTAGGTCCACATTGTTGCACTAAAATATTGTGGGATCTCGTTCTTGATGACGGTGGTGGTGTTTTGAACCAACGAGTGCCATTTCTAGATTGGTAGTAGTTTGAAAAAGTACTCAGAGGAATATTGTCATTGCTTGAAAAACTATCATCAATATTTTCTTCCATATCTACATCTACCCTCTCTTCTGTGCTCCTATCTTCCATCTCTTCTGTGCTACTTTCATATTCTTGCTCTGTTTCTGAGTCATGGTTAAGTTCTGTAACACATTCCTCTTCATTATCTTCTGTATCACTAGGTGCAATATCACTCTTAACCTCCACATCTTCTAACAAGCTTCGTATCATATTTTCCTGACGTTCGTCCATAATGACGACAAATCTGTGATGAACAACACAAATATCATAGCTAAATATACAAAAGTCTTATAGAAACTGAGAACATCTCGAATAAAAGAAAAAATAAAACAAATACTTACAATAAACACTTCAGAATCGAACGAGAGTTTTTGTAACGCCGATAGTCGCGTGGGGTGGAATTCCGTCCCGAACACTTTCTCACCCTTTTTTTTTGCCACTAGCGTCCACGACGAGTGCCGGTGACGTACTGACCTTGAAACTTGTTTACTTGACGAGGATTACACTAGGCGACACAATCCGTACTCAAGTAATTAAAAAAGTATTGGTGAAAGCGTTGGTCTGGGGCGAATATTCATCCCGCGCGGTCCAGTGTCTTTACATCATAAAGCAGTATGCATATCACTTTGAGATAAGTGAAAATTTCTCCCAAAACCTTTCCCATACAAATGTGTTAAGTTTATTAAGTGGTGAGTTGGCCCGAAAAATTTAAATTGCGTAGTTCTTGTTTCTATCGCTTCTTGTGTTTCTCCTACGGTCAAATATGCCGGTATTGGATAATTGCTTGCCGTTTATAGTACACAATCTCTCATGTCGTGTCTATTTTTGTATTTAATGTCTGTAGATATTAGTTGTCCAGCTGCGAGTAACTTCCATTGTTAGAATTGGTTGTACTTCAATTTGCATTCGCCCATGAAGCACGCATTTGTGTGTATGAGACTTGCAAAATTAAAAGGACTGGTTGGCGTTAATCCGGTCTAGCGTTCATAGTTGTAGTGCATTTTCACTAAACTCTCCATGATCATTGTTTTCATTTTACTTGGAGGTCGGTAGAAAAACTAGTTGTTTTTCTTTTCCATAGAAGTGATCCTATGTTGCCTCTGCGAATGTGTAGTAATTTATATTGTTTTTTCCAAGATAAGTTCTAGTAAGTTCTAGTTCCATTATTCCATCCATTATTGTTTTTAGACTTGATGCTTCAGGATTTTCTTGTACAGCCGGTGGCACAAAAACGTACGCGTCATAACTTGGAAGTGGAACATTGAGGGGAGGAAGGGGAGACGTTTTGCATTCAGGGGGCGAGTGATGCATGATGCAATGACGCGTTCATCAGGCTTAGTTGGCAGCAGCTGCAGTGGCCATAATCATACATCACGCTCCAAACTTTTTATACCACCTCATATACATACAGCCACTTACGGCAACAATGGCGACTCTAAGCGACTACGGTCGAGGAAACTGAATTTTTCATCAACTCGATGCTTTTCCACTTGATCGCGTTGCACATGTATTCAATCTATCAATTAATTTAAATGTAATGTAATCAATTAATTTAAAACTAAACACAATATTATTTTAATTGTGTTTAGTTTTAAATTAATTGATTGACATCTACCCATTGTATTTGCAATGCTCCTTGAGTTGCTATGATGAGAATATCAATATACCTAAGATCTGTATGTATTATAACTCATAGTTATCAAATAAATGTTTGAATCAAAAAAAAACTACACTGTGTGACAAGCGGCGTTTGCTCTGGATGTGCGCAAAATCTCTTAAGGTCATCGACGAGTCTCGTGAGTTGGCCGCGGCGGGCTCGCTTACCTGCATCCTTGTCTCAACATTCTCATAATTTTCTTGGTTATTCTTAAAAACCTCGGCCGCTGCTGCAGCATCACGCGCCTCTCGAGCATCGGCGGAGCTTGGCTCGGTATTTAGGAAAGAGGTTCTAGCGCGAAAATGAAACTATTGGTTTGCTCGATGACATATTGATTTATTGAAAAAAATTGCAAGGGTTTGCTACATCAATCTGTAGAGTAACTGACCGCAAAGACGCATGCACTACACCACGCAAAAAATTAATCTCATCCAAGGAAAGTAACCAAGTATCGGCCGTGTCTTGGTCGAACGAGATTCCCCATCGTTGGCGCTCGATCATAATATCCCGGAGAAGGTGTAACCAGTCCCTGACGTGATTCCAACAATAATGATGCGAATGCCCGTATCGACACTGCTCATCTTTCGAGGGCTTGACAAACGTTTCGCAGCCACGGCCGTCGTCGTTGACCAAATGGCACGGGCAGGAGGCGTGCCTGTATTCCGAGCAGATATTCATATGAACGTGAATTTTGATAAAGTTTTCTAGCTCCGAGACACTGGTGAATCTTTTCAACTTGGCAGGATAGATTCCACCAAATACAGACACCAAGCACTCCACATTTATCAGAATTTCTTCTCCGTTTCTTCTTGAAGGATCAAAGTTGTATTCAATCTTGATTTGTTTGCCATTGATGTAGTTTCAATTTGGTGGGGAGACATTTGTCACAATTTTGTTCGGATGACAAGAGGACATTGGTCCTTTCGGGGCCAGAGCGAAAGGAGAAAATTTCGAAAATCGGCAAAAGGAAGATACTTGGACAGGTAAAGTATCGTATCGTCCGGCAGAATAAATTCCTTGGACGTCAACACCGGTGGCATTGTGTTATTTATCGTGTCCCCTCGTTTTCCAAGTTGTACCGAACGCGCGTGCACGCACGATGACCACGTACGACAATTTAGTCAATAGTCTTGTATTTTATATCCGAATTATTCATAACTCATTATCTAGGCTATCTGTAAACAGTGGAAGCATGCGTCCATGACACTGGTTGCCAATCTTACGCCGGCTCTGAATATTTGCTCATCGACTCTGGCTCTATGCTCGCGAGAAGGCATGCACGGTCCAGCAAACCTGTTGCGAGTCTTGTTTCCATCATCTTACCTTATCTCGGTACCCCACACCGAGACTGTGCAATGTTGTCAAAAATACACGTCAAAAGCCAGACAGGTTACAGGAAAGTTCATTTCCCCGATGACATAACGCGCTATTACCCATTCATAAATGCTCTATTAGACGCGGGCGTTCGGCGGGCTTGGAGTTGAAAATCCTAAATTTGATTACATTGTACGAAAAAACTGTTGCATGAATCATACGTCTGGGGCGATAGACACGTGACGGTACTGGCGCCGTGCCGTTATACTTGATAAGCAGAGGCTACGAATGAGAAATATTTGCGTGGTCCGGCGCCTGTACGAACGACCTAATGAACCGGAATTCGATAATGACCGATATCTATAATGTTGTAACCCTCACGGCATAGATAAATAAAATTAATTCGAAACATAAAAAATTTTTATAATCATAGTTTAAATCCTGGGAACGGCCCACCAAAATGTAACAACCTGATGAGACATCTTGGGCATTTTGGACCAAGATGTAACATCCTAAACGCTACCTATTTGAATTATCTATAAACTTAAGAAATAAATTATAAATACCTTAATTTACCATGAGACCTCTCTTACTATAAATCTTTATCTCGAGCTTAGTGAGTCCTGAGTTTAGTTATGAAGCGGTGATCGTCATAGTAGTGGACCCAAGTTGTACAAAGCAGTAACTCAGATTCTAGCGCAGCACGTTTCGTTCCACTACTCATAGTACATATAAATCAGTTGTGCTTAGGATTCTGTATTAAATAATAAAACAAAAGTTAGAGAATCAGAGAGATGAAGTTCTATAGCATGTTCTGTTCTTTATGTAGAAGGATAGACTTACATATACATATTTATATTATAGACATTCGCTCATTATTTTATTACGGATATAGGAGACGCCCCTCAATATTCCGCGTCTACCTGTGAGTTCGACCCTGACTGAATACTCTTCATCCGAGGGACTGTAAATGCTCAGTATCATACATAAATATTAACTCTAATAAGCCTTTTCAGGCAAGAGACAGGGGGAGGAATGCGAGTAAAGCTCACCAAGCGTTTCCAGCAGCTTCGAGATCTGTACTTATACAGTATCCCGGGCTGAGCGTCAAAGTATTATATCAAATCAACATGAAACTGATTGCTAGAAGAGCATTCTACAAATATTTGTTCTAGTCTGTCTTGTCAGTATATATGAGGGTAATAAATAAATACTGTAATAATAAATACTGCTTTTATAAGGTTTCATGAAGATGAATAACAATCATTTCAGACAGCAATAGAAGCTTAATTCCATAGTATACATAATTTGTAATATTGTTTAACCCTTAATCAGGTATCATGAATTGGCTTAAAAAACGGGTTGCAAGTTTACAGGGCCTTGATTATAATATTGTCAAAAATTAATTTACATAAACAAATATTTTTTTAACTTGTGTTAATTTTTTTTTATCTATGCGGATGCTATTCTGCCAGTACCCGATTGGAACAACACTTAAATATTAATATATAAAAAAATAATATTTAATACCTATATATAGTATTCAAGGTCAAATAAAAAAAAGGCAGATTACCGACTTTTGTATTAGGTAATTAATTTTTTTACAAAAGTAAACTATATTTTACGAAATTGTTTCCAACATGGGACAAAGCACAAGGGCACTTCGCATTCTTTGCACTCGCATAATATGTCCGGACTTCTTTAGCCCTTGTGCTGCAATGTCTGCACCGTCTGTAACTGCCCTTCTTCCCATAATGTTCTACAGGCCTCGAAAGCCTTATTTCATCTGGAACACTGAGTCCGTTTTTCTTTTTTATAAACTTGGCAGGGGTGTATTTTCTCTCTGTATACCTGAAATGGCAAAAAACAAAGCTCTGTAAATTGTTATAAATTACAACATGGGAATATAAACCAACCACCAACCAACCCATTTATTCGAGTCCTTGCCAAGCGAAGTCTGAAATTACTATGAATATTATCTCTATCCTTATCTTCACAATATAGGATGTAAGCATTTATAATTGCAGTTTCGAATATAAACCAAAACAATCGAAGCCATGTTTTTCTTGATTTTCTGCCAATTGGATAAGAACTTCTGAAGTGGTCTAATTTATCCACTCCGCCCATGTGTTCAGTATATGTAGCTATTGCAGTAGGACAAAACATATTTTTCAGTGTGCTATTTTTTTGTCTTCTTTGGATAATAGATACTTCTGATGGATTGACTGCTGTTGTCAAAACATGCACATCTTTAGTATCATGCCATTTGATACACCCCACAGGGCTATTACAGTGGGTTGCCAAATTAATAGGGACAGTGACAAAATGTAGGTTTTTTGTACAATTTTGGTTCATAACTAATTAAAAAACGTAGTTTTAATTTATATTTACATTTAATAATATTAGACATATATCTTAAAAATGACTTGAAGAAAAATTAAAATACATTTAGACAAATAAACAATATTAACAGGTGTATAGACATGATAAAGAGGAATTGTCAGTACTTTGTCACATTTCCTTTGGCTTTTATAAGTGCTTCAATCCGCCTTGGCATGCTTTTTATGCACTCTATGGCACTTTCTTTTATTTTGGGGTTGTGATGCCATACATTTATTAACTTTTCAATTAGTTTAACCTTGGTAGTTATCATTTCCTTGGCAATTTCCGCTTTGGTAATTTCCCATAAGTTTTCAATGGGGTTCATATCAGGAGAATTGCCAGGCCAAGGTAAAACTGGAATGTTATGGTCTGCCAAGAATTTAGTTACACTCCTCGCTTTATGACACGGTGCTGAATCGTGCATAAACACGAATTCCTCCCCATCTGGGAACCATTCCTGGAGTTGCGGCAACAGGCGAGTTTCTAGAACTTGCTTGTATTGGTCCTGTCTCATGGTACCCTGGACAATGTAGAGGCGCCCAACCCCTTTAGCGCTAATGACTGACCATACCATTATTTTCACAGGGTGCTTGACACGTTCCACTATGCAATCAGGATGAAATTTCTCACCTGGGCGCCGTCTGACGAAGTTGCTTTTGTCGGCTAGAATCTCGAAAGTTGACTCATCTGAGAAACACACCTAAAAAAAAGAATTTAATTATTATTTTACATACACATACATATAGTTTTATTTAATATTCAATAAAATTGACATTAGAACTAACCCTGTTCCAGTCTTCAATAGTTTTAAGGCGGTGCTCACGAGCCCAAGCAAGCCGTTTCTTCTTCATCGCATCTGTCAACCGCGGTTTCTTAACTGGACGATGACCTGTGAGGCCTTCCTCTGCCAACCTTCGTTGTACAGTTCTCTTAGAAACTTGTATTCCAGATTCCTGTACCATCTGAGTTAACAGTCCAGCACTTTTCTTTCTGTTTTGTAAACAGATATCCCGAATTTTTCTATCAGACCGTGGTGTTGTGATCCGTTTCCTTCCACATTTGCCTTTTCTTTTGGGCGAAAGTGGCTGATTTCGGTCCAAATTTATTTTAATTTTATTGACAGCAGACTTAGAAACGCCGGCCAATTCTGCTATATTCCTCTGAGAATGACTCGTGTGTAGGAGAAGGGTTTTAACTTCAGATTTTTTTCTTGGAGACAAATCTACCCCTCGACCCATAGTGAAAGCTGTAAAAATTAAAATAAATTAGATTTGTTCAAAAATGCGCTCCAAATCACTTTAGTTTTAATAACAGTAAAATGATACTTACTTGCAATTAATAATTATTTCACACAATATCACAAAATAACTTTTAAAATAATTAGTTACGTATTTCACTTTTCCACGTGTGAAGGACTGTGCGTCTCTCCCTGTATTAAAATATTTCTACAAAATAAACAAATCCCTCAGCACTTGAAATACACTTAAAATTTGAGTTATAGAGATGCTGTGAATGTAAAATTACATTCCAGAAATACTTAAACCACTTAAAAAAGCCGTCAAGTGCGCGCAAAGAAAAAAAAACATAAAAAATGTGACTGTCCCTATTAATTTGGCAACCCATGTATATCTAAAAGTGAATTCACCTGGGGCAAGTTTTGAGAGTTCTTTTTTTTTTCTTTCAGTTCAGCGTTATCAGTATTCTTTTTTGCACAAAATTCCTCTGGTATTCCTTTTCTTGTCAGTCTTACAGTACCAATGCAGTAAATATCATATTCATATAGAACCTCCAGTAAGGGGATGCTTGTGAAAAAGTTATCGAATATGACTAGCGAGCCAGGAGGTACATTTTTTGTCAGTTTTGTGACCACTTTGTACCCTAATCCTTCTTCACATGGAGCTCCTGATTTGTCCTTTCCTGGAAAAGGAAAATAAAGTTCAATATATACTAATAATATTATGCAAGAGCCGACATAGAATGCAAACTATAGTTACCTGTGTAGATATCAAATTGATATAAATATCCAGTTTTTGAATCACACCTGCACCAAACTTTGTACCCACGTTTGATAGGTTTCATTGGCATGTACTGCTTTTTTACATCCCGCCCTTTGAATTTCACCATACTCTCATCTATTGATTGGTGATTGGAATTCTCGGCAAACATTGGGAAAGTTTGGTTTACAATTGATATAACTGGTCGTAGTTTTCCCAACTTATCATATTTTGGGTGATCCCGTGGCACTTACATGGAAATTCTCCAAAATTTTTTTAAACCTTTTCAATGGCATAATGCAGCTTATTTCAGGGATATTGTAAAATCTATCTGATGACCAATATAATTCAAAATCAGCCAATGGATTCAATCCCATAAGAATAAATATTCCAAGGCATGCAGTCAATTCTTCTTTGTTTGTATTCTTCCAAAACTTGGATTTTTTATAATGAGCATATTTATTGGTATTGGACACTATCAGTTCTACCAACTCCAGCTTTGAAGGCAATATTCTAGAAAGGATAAGTATTTGTGAGGTGAAGTAGTTAATAATGATATCAGTAAACATTAAACACATCAGTGATATCTGATGTAACAGATGAATATAAGTATCTTCAAGTCAATGACAAGAATAAATATGTTCTCTTCAGAGATTGTAAACGCTGTTCAGGTTCCTTTGGAACATAAGAACCTAAGGTCCTTGGACCGTAATCCAGTCTATAGATCACAACGGAGTTTGTTAGTACAAATCACTTACAAATTAGGTGAATCCTCGTAGATCATATCATCTCAACGTAAACTCATCGTGTCGCTTTTATTAAACAAAGCTATAATTAACTCAGATTAGAGGAAACATAGGAAATAAACATATATATTGAGTAATTCATCCCACATAGGAATCTATCATCATATTGGCTTTCTTATATATAGATCATATTGTCTTTCTTATGTCCAATATAGGACAAAGGCTGGGAGAAATATTCTAACTCTCTCATCTTAGTAGACATACATACTTTCAATGCAAATACCGTATCCAAATAGAGTTGACTTGGTAGTAAAATTGGAATCAAAAGTTTAAATACCTTTTCTACATAATTTCATTTCATCTCATCTGAAGATCCATATCCTCTTGTGATAATCTTCTTTAAAATAGTATAGAGTTAAAACCTTACCCCGGTTTGTCCTTGTATACAGTGACGGATTTAGACTAATAGATGCCCTAAGTAATCCGGATAACAGAATGTGGTTTGAAAAATTTAAATTGTCTTATTCTTTCTATCACTCTCTCAACATTGTGCGTAAACTAGCAATCATTTTCGAGTTAATGGCTTCTTTCTTTGTTAACTTTTTATCTTTTGGTACACTTGGTGGTCGGAGGAGTTAAATTTGTTTTTATTGAGTAGTATATCTACGTGTTTGAATCCTTTATCAGCGAATATGGTGCAGTTGGATGGTAATACATCAAGGAATCCAATGTTTTTGACTAAAGTAACATCTGATATAAAAAGTAACATCTTTCACTGCTACTGCCGTACAGCTTTGGAATGCCCTCCCAGTAGATATCCGCAAATCTTGTAGTCGCCTCGCGTTCAAAAAAGCCGTTCGTGACCATTATTTGCACAAACTGTCAGACGGATAGAATATATTTTTATGTAGATTTGTATAATTTACATATAATATATGTATTTATGTATATTTAGTATTTGTATATATGTAGAATATGTAGTATGTAGTGAATTTATATTTATATATCTATAAATCTATATTAGTATATATTTAATTTTTATTTTCAGTTAGTTTGTATTAATACGTATAATATTATTTATTATTCTGTGGTAATGTAAGTAAGTATTTTGTTAAAATATAAGTTCTCTCAGTTTAAATTTTAGAGTTTTTGCACCATATTTCCGAAATTTACGTATGTCAGCATCACCTGTAGGTTGACTGGTAGAAAAGGCCTACGGCCTTAAGTCCGCCAATTACAATTTCATGTAATAAAGTTAAATAAATGAAATAAATAAATAAATAAATATACGGTCCCCAAAACCAGCCGATACAAAGTTAACCTTTAACTGTGGACGTCAAAATATTGTTACATATTCATGGACGCAAGGACTTACAGACCGCTATTGTTTTCAGTTTTTTTTTTTAAAGGTAATTAATTATCAGATATTTTAATAATTTTATTTTTAATATACTTAAGGGATATTAAATTAAACGACGATATACATTTATTTTCTTATATATCTTAGCAAATAACAATAAAAGGCACTTTTCAGTCTTCAATTGGCCTGAGATCAAAAAAGGAACTTCAATTTAAAAAGAAAAAAATTCTAAACATTTTTAAGCTAATTATCTGTAAGTTTAAACTATATCAATCCTTAATCTTTGTTTAGTTAATAAACATCTAAATTAGTCTTATTATTTAAATTTTACTTATAGATAGTCGTAGGCACACCTTTCACTTCGTTATGTATTTTTAAGTAAACCTTTCCCTTTTTTTCATTAGGATGATCTTCACATACAAGATATGTTTCGGACAAGTTATTTTAACTGCATTACACCGCTCCAGCTTGGCAGAGTTCAGTACCCTAAAAATAATTTGACCCGATGATGTTTTCCAGATTTATTTTTTACAAAACAGTTCTTTGTGTCCTTCATTTCTCTCTTTCAACATTTATATTTTTAATTGTGAATGTGTTGGATTGATTTACTTAGATATATAGATTAATTATTTAGATAATAATCTTAAATCACAGTGATTTAAACAATAAACACTTAATTAGGAACTAGTAATATTAATGGAGAATATTCGTTCTAATTCAGACCATGGAGACTCTTGTCTCACCTTGACAGTCCTTTTCATCTTGTAGACGCGTCTTTTAACGTACACGTTATTATAATAATCTTGATAACTCTTTTAAGATAAGTGAAAGCATTAACTGTGTCCTTGTGCGATGAGCTGATCAGTGATTTACGGGTGTGAACAAAGCAAGTTGAAATGCAAACTGCTGTCCATGCGTAGCTGTTACTCGGCTCTTAGGGCCATTTCCTGTCATGCGTATTTTGGCCCGCGCGGGGACTTAGTTCGCGTGCAAGCTGCCCAAATCCTACCATTTTATCCATGTGTTCAGTTCATTTCGTCCTATCATGCGTCAACGTGAATTGGCTGCAAACGCGCAGCCCGCGTGCATGCTATTCTAAGCTAAGAAGACAAGATTGTATTACCGCCAAATACAACCATAATAACACTAGACGGTGTGATCAGAATCTCTAGTTCAAAATATATTTTTTTTTTGGATAAACTTTTTATTTTGCCACCAGTATCAATGTATGCTAACGCTGCAACTTGACATGATAGGTTGGGGAAAAAGTCTTTTCGCATTTTATATAAAAATTCAAAACATTTTTTAATATAGTTTATTTACATTTAACTTAAGTATGTAAGTACCATTTTGTTCGATAACTTTTTGCCATCTTATAGGTAGGGACATGATCTCATTGCTATAGAAATTTTGGGGCTTCTGATCAAAAAACTGCGTCAAGTAGTTTTGGCAGTCCTCTCGTGATGTTAACCTGACACTGTCTAAAGAATTCTGAAGAGACCGAAACAGGTGGAAATCTGAAGGTGCCAGGTCAGGATTATACGGCGGATGCATTAACACTTCCCAGCCAAACTCTCTTAATTTTTGCTGAGTGGTTAAAGATGTGTGAGGTCTAGCGTTATCATGATGAAAAACCACACCCCTTCTGTTGATTAATCCCGGCTGCTTTCTCTCAACTTCTTGCTTTAATCTTATCAGTTGTTCGCAGTACAGTGCTGAATCGATGGTCCTGCCTGGTGGTAACAGTTCATAATGAATAATGCCCTGCCAATCCCACCACACACACAGCATCACCTTGTTGCGAGTTAACCCGGGTTTCGCCACAGTCTATGAAGCCTGACCGGCCTTTGACCATGACCTTTTTCGCACGTTCTTGTCATACGTGATCCACTTCTCATCACCAGTTATCAATTTCTCCAAAACTGGTTCGGTCTCATTACGTCGTAATAAAGAATCACAAATGAGTACACGGTTCATTAGGTTTCTTTCAGAGAACTCGTGAGGTACCCAAATATCGAGCTTTTTTGTGTACCTATTTTTTTTTCAAATGCGCCAAAACTGTTTTGTGGTCAATTCCCAGTTCTTCAGCTACGTCGTAACTACTGATATGCCGATCTTGCTCCACTTTTTCAAAAATAGCATCCATTTTATCCGTAACAGGGCGACTAGAGCGACGTGCATCTTTGACATATAAATTTCCGGATTGAAAACGCTTAAACCAAATTTGTGCTACTCTCACAGACACTGCACTAGGTCCATAAACATCGCAAATTTTTTTCGCGGCTTGCGTAGCATTTTTACCTTTTTGATAGTAAAATTTTTAAATGTATCTTATTTCTTCATTAGATTCACTCATCTTGACGGTAAGAAAAACAAATGAAAATCACGCATTTTCCTAATTTGAATTTGAAATTATCTTCTTTTAAATTTAAATTTTTAAATGATACCAAAACCAGCCAAATACAAATAGTATAGCCAAAGTGGTTTTATTACAAGTTCATACATACTATATGCGAAAAGACTTTTTCCCCAACCTAATATTATCACATGCTTTTTCTAGAAATTTGAAGTGTTTTCTGGACAGATATGATATTAAATAAACGTTACTTGTTCAGATTCCTGAGCAGGCCTCGATGATCGCCAGCGCGATTCCACGGAGTATCCCAGACGTTTGCAGTTCTCATACCTCTCAACTTGGCAGTCTCGGGTAGTATGGCTAGGCTTCTTGAGGTTGTAGTACGAGACGCCATCATTTCCCGCCCTCGCTGCTGCCAGGTACCACGCCGTGACGCTGCTTCCGACTTTCCGCGTGTTTGTAGGTTTCCATCTCCGACAAGAACCCATTGTATAGTTGTTCTGGGCTGGACGTGTTGAACGCTTTTGCATTGGCTCTAAGCTCGCATCGTAGCCCCTTTATAAGGCACAATAGGGCCGCGTCGCCTTGAATTTTGCATTTTCCCAGTAAATTAATCTTGGCGTAATAATACTGGGACATTGCCTCACTCGCCTATTTTTCGCATGCTAACATTTCCTGTAGAATTTCAACATAGTCCGTTTCGCGCGGAAAGTCTTCCGCGATTTTGGTCTTCCAGTAATCCCAATCTCCACTGTAGTCCTCCAAGTTGTCGTACCACTCACGATCTACTCCACGTAAACGTACTTACATGACGTAGATTCGGTCCCTTTCATTCCGTTCGTATATGTCACCTAACTGATCAATTTTGTGCATCCACGCCTTTGCCGAGATCTTCGAGGCATAGTCAAATTTTGGGATGACCTCTGCATCTTGGTGAAAAACTTTGCGATGTCTTATCAAGGTATCTGTCTGTTCATCTTCCTCTCGGCAGAGTTTTTGTATAAATGATTGACTGACACTGTGAGAACTCACCTATAACAAAAAATTACAAAGTAGGTAATAGATATTAATAAAATATATACAAACTAGTTATACTTAAGTGAGAAAAAAGATATTTAAAACAATAAACCTTACTTTTATACGGTGATTGCAGCCTTCCATGAAACATTTCGATTTCTTTTTAATTTCATCAAATTCAAACATCGAACAAATTTTATTTTCCTTTTTTTGGACCTATTTATTTACATAATTTCTTATTTTACCGTAAAAATAATAAAACAAAAGTTGCGTGTAGTGATACGCGCGCTGTGAGTGTGTCTCGGTCGGTGCCGAGACGGGGGGCAACGGCCGCGGGGCAGCGAAAGCGGCGTTACTGCGTGCATAATAAGAATATTTCCTCTTTCGTTTAAACATGTTTTAAATATTTAAAAAAACCGGTTAAACTTGGACCTTTAACCAGATAAACTCAGATATTTAACCGGTGCTCTCCGAAGCTGGACCAAAATAATATGATATCATCCAGGTAAGCTAGCATTTTAACGTCCTCCAGACTAATTTGAACTCTATCGATCAGTCTTTGGAATGTAGCGGGTGCGTTACGAAGACAAAAAGCCATACGCTTGAATCTGTACATTCCAAACGGTGTTATGAACGCACTTTTGTCCTGATCAGCCTCTTTTATCTTCACCTGCCAATAGGCAGCTCGCAAATCTAAATCTGACATGTAAGGTGTTGGCTTGGCTTCTATGGCTTCTATGCGCGGTATTTGGTATATATCGGGCTTCGTAATGGCATTGAGTCTGCAATAATCTACGCAAACTAATGGCTACAGGCGCGGCCCAGGCAGAAGAACATGGCTCGATCACCTTCTTATCCAGAATATTAATAATTTCTTATTTTAGCAAATCTTGCCTTGGAGACGATAGTCGATAGGGAGGTACAAAAATAGGGTTATGATTCTCCGTATCGATACAATGTTCTGCTAATGTAGTGGGCTCGTCACTCTAAACTCTAAACCATGCCTGGCGATAAGATCCTTAAGTTTTACGTCGTCCCTGCTACAGAAGTATAGATAACAGAGAATGGGCAGTAGAGAAATAAATTACCATCATATGGCACAATTTTTTATTTTGAAAGCAGCGGCTTTTGAGGCATCCTAGTGGTAAAGTTCACCTGCAGACACTTTTTATCATTAAGAAATATGGGTTTCAAATAAAATACTTTTAAAAACATAGTTTTATTTTATTTTCGTTCATCTAAGAACAAATTTTTTTTAGAAACTAGGCCTTTCCTTCCTTTTTCAAAATTTATTTCTAGGCTAGTTTTATATATATAATAGGTATATTTATCTTAATATATGAAACAAAGCCTATGATACAAACGTCACAAAAAACTTCCCAAGATGCCTGCTGGCAATGGGGCAAGTCCCAACCTACTGTTAGAGTCGCAGATAAACCTACTTTATTTATTATTATTATTGAAACCAGCTATAAACTAGTTACAAGCGTTTCGTAACTACAACTGGTGAGAAGGAACGGTGAGATAGTGTCGCCTACTCTTCTGAAGGGCTTTGGCTAAATAGACACACACCACACCACACTATTGAAGCCAGTTATAAACTAGATAAACTAGTCACTAGCGTTTCGGAACTACCACTGGTGAGAAGGAACGGTGAGATAGTATCGCCTAATCTTCTGTAGCGGTTTGCATAAATATTCCATGTATCACACCACGTTCATGCAAAAGTAAATTAAATAAATACACAATTCATGCACTTGTGTGCACAAACACTTTAGTGTAAGGGTTGGGCTACATCTCTTAGCACGGAACAGAACTTATCTATGCTGCTAACCTTTTCTGTCGCTCAGAACCGTCATTCGCTGATGCTGATGCGTTCCGTCGCTCTTTCTCGCTTTAGTGAATGACGGTTCTGAGCGACAGAAAAGGATAGTAGCTTAGAAACTACCAATCAAACCCTTAATTTTAAGCGGGACGACACTATCTCGGTGCGACAAGTTAAATATCGGCGATACAGGCGATCGCGGGATCAATCTCCGTATTTCCACCACAACCGTCTCACAGCATCGGTTAAGTATTGCCATTTTACGCTCCTCCAGCTGTATTATACGCGCCCTGACATCAGGTCGCAACCTCTGTGACTGCTGATTTACTCTTCTCCCTGCATAAGAATAAAAATGCGTTAATTTAAGCATACACTAAGTTGTGAACAAAATGAAGACCTATTATATGCATTTACTTTGTCATACAGTTTTATAGTTATCTTAAATTTATGTACGGGGCAGTATGTATGTATTATGTATTGGGGGGGGGGGGGATATATTATAGATATAATAATATAGGATTATATTCTGGATTTATTAGGATAGATATATGTTGGCAATCCATAACAGCCGTTTGGTATGATACTGATGGCCATATGCCGCAAATTGACTATATCTTCGGCAACTAAAGTAGAGACCATAGTCATGAGTAGTTGTTATAATGCTTGATGTGCCTAATTCCGACGATCAGAGTGGTAATTCGTTGAGAATGTGGCAGACTTTTAATTCCACTTACGATCAGGGATTATAGTATTATCAATTTATATGTATATTGTACTTACTGTTAGTCCGGGCCACTTTGTTCTTATAAAAAAAAAAAAACAATTTTATTTTAACCCGAACTTAATTTATTTACTTTTAACTTTTTCACTACAATTACTTTATAAACTGACGTCACTTCACTTGGTTGGTGGACCATGGGGTGCGTTGTGGCTCCCTAGTGCTAGTCACTAGAACCCTATTCGGAGGGGTTGAGCCGGGTCCGAAGAGCAGCAGAATGACGACTGACGAACAACCAGAATTCTACTGATTATAATCATTATATAATTATATATTTGTGTGTATAATCATTATATAATTATATATTTGTATATTTGTGGGTAGTTTAACCCGGTGCTAGGCGGACGTGTTTTACGGATTACTTAGTAAAATAAATTATTATTAAATAGCTACGGAGCGAAAAACTGATATGACGGAGATGAAGTGCAGCGGTTGCGATGTTGTAATCTACGACAATCAACTCATGAAGTGCTCTAAGGAGAAATGCAAGAAGTTGTACCACTTGAAGTGTTTGGCTATAACACTGCAGGGCTTTCAAGAGTTTTCGCAAGAGTACAAGGAGCAATGGATTTGCCCGGAGTGTGTGTGCTGTAATCCTAAGCGAGGAAATTCTGATACTCCAGTTCGCGGGGTCGTGATGAACAAGACTTTTACACCGAGCAGTTACGTCACCGTCGAGCGCGGGAATCGATTAAACTGCGATACGTCTTTGTTGGATACCGATAGCAGGATATTGGAAGAAATGCGCGAGTTACGAGCAGCAATGGAATGCCGTTTGGATAAGCAAATAAGCATGCATGACCAACTACTAGATAAGTATTGTAGAACGGAGACTAAATTGCAGGAACTACGTAAAGAGATGTCAGTGGTATGTCAAAAAGTTGACAAGATTACTTATTTGGAAGAGGAAAACAAAGTACTTAAACGAAGAAACGAATACCTTGAGAAGTGCCTAAAAGAAAAGAACCCTAATGGAAATTATTCTCCACCACCAGCTGCAAACAAGGTACCGTTATCATTCGCTAAGGCGGTGTCACAAAATCAGACGGGGGTAGTAGCTGCGTCTACAGACCCGTGTGTGGCCACAAAACCGGCGAAAATACCGTCAGGGAAGCCAGCAACTAAAGTAGCCAAAAATAAAACAACTTTAGCCCCTCTAAATATTACTGCATCGGAAGAAGTTAAAGAAGACAAGGAAAACGGATGGACAGAGGTGAAGAAGAAGAAAAGTAGATATCCTGGCAAAGAAGTGCAAAAGGGAGGAAGTACTAGTCCAGTGGACATACAAGGGATGGAACGCAAAAAATATTTACATGTATGGCGTCTGAAAAAAGAAACAGAGCTAGAAGCTTTAGAGAAGCATGTGAAAAATATCTGCGGGGTGGAAATTTCGTGTAAAATTGAAAAAATTAAACATAAGACAGAACGAGATTATTCGTCTTTCATCATTGGTGTGCCCGAGAGCAAGTATGATAAATTGAGTCAGGCGGAAGTATGGCCGGTAAACGTTGAATTCTGCGAGTGGGTGTGGTTTCGAAAACAACACCACAAATTATAACAACAAACAAACTCCACACAAAAATTTTGGCAAACATATTGATATTATTTACCAAAATGTGAGAGGACTCCGAACGAAATTAAAGGAATTCTACAGTTCTGTGGCATCATCAAATGCTGATCTATTCGCAATCACGGAAACTGGCTGTAATAATTCAATCAAGGATTCGGAGATAATTCCACCAGGATATAACATTTTACGTTGCGATCGTACGGACGGCCGTAAACAGGGCGGCGCGTTTCTCGTGGCCGCGCAACGATTCCAACTGCAACAAGTACCTATCCCCGGCGACGTCAACATCGATGACCGCTCGTTCGAGTTAGTTTGTGCGAAACTATACCTACGCAATAGATATTTATTTTTGTGTTGTGTTGTTTACATTCCGCCACACGGCATAGAAAGTGAATATTTAATATTATTTAGAATATTGGAGCAAATGAGTGTTAAATATGGTAAATTGATTGTGTTAGGTGATTTTAATTTGTATTCCTGTTCTGACAGTATACGAAATTACTACGAGTGTTTTTTAACCTATTGTGGGTTTACACAGAATAACAGCGTAGCCAATTGTAATGACCGTAAATTGGATTTGGTGTTAAGTTCATTGGATGAGTGTGTATGCGTGAGTGCCGCGGCCGAGTCGATGGTGGTGAACGTGGATGTTCAGCACCCGCCTCTGGAGATATCGGTGTCCTGGTCTGGTACGTGGCAGCCTAAGCAGGTAAGTACTAATGAACAAGAAACTATTAATCAATGGAATTTCAATAAAGCCGATTTTTCATCATTATATTCTTTAATAACAGAAATAGACTGGGCTCCCATTTACGATATTGAGAATGTAAACGATAGCGTGAGTTTTTTTTACAATAAGTTATATACAATTGTCAACCAATGTGTTCCAAAGAAAAAACCAAGCGGGCATATCTCTAAGTACAATTACCCAGAATGGTATACCGGGGAAATCATTTATGAAATTAAACATAAGGCGGTTCTACATAAAAGATACAAGGCTAGCAAATCGGAACAGGATTACGAGGCTTTTTCTTTATGTCGAGCAAAGGTCAAACGTATGATCATTCTTGCGGAAAAACAATACCAAGAGCGAGTCCAGAACCATTTATCGGAAGATCCAAAAGCATTCTGGAATTATATAAGGTCAAAAAAGAGTAATGTAAGGGCACAAGAAATATTGAGAAACGGGGAAGTACTAGTAGGAGAACAATGTGCTAAAGAGTTCGCGGATTATTTTCATTCGGTCTATAGATCCGATAGGGCTGAACTAAACGTGGCGGCAGCTATAACCGAGAGCGGGCGTGCAAACCCGTCAGCGAGAGTACATTTAGACGAGCTGCAGTTAGGTGATGTACTGCAAGCGCTCACCAGACTCAAGCCAAAACGATCAGCCGGACCCGATGGTATACCCACCTACGTTTATAGGGACTGTAGAATGGTACTAGCTGAGCCCCTTTTGCACATCTATAACCTGAGTTTGAAGTCAGCAGTTTTTCCTGAAGTGTGGAAAACATCTCGGGTGGTACCGGTTCCCAAAGGTGGTAAAGGACAGAGTGTGGAGGAGTTTCGGCCAGTGGCAGTTTTGTCGACTCCAGCAAAAGTTTTTGAATCAGCAGTACAACAAAGTTTGTTTAGTCAGATACAGTATCAATTATCAGATGCGCAGCATGGATTCCGGCCTGGACGAAGCACCACAAGCAACCTGCTCAACTACATGACGGAACTGGTACCGGTGGTAGATAGCGGAGGACAAGTGGACACAGCCTGCTTCGACTATCGAAGAGCATTTGATGTGGTCGATAATGACATCTTACTGGGCAAGTTAGCGGTCGTAGGTTGCACTCCCCACTTGCTTAACTTCTTTGCGGATTACATGAGAGATAGGAAACAATATGTGGATTATGCCGGCCACCGCTCAGATCAATATTTTGTATATTCTGGGGTAAGCCAGGGTAGTAATTTAGGTCCCCTCGAGTTCCTGGTAATGATTAATGACCTAGTTGATGTGGTTGTAGATGCATCATGCTTGCTATTTGCGGATGATCTGAAACTGTTTCTTCCAATCAGAACAGCCGCAGACTGTAAACGCTTGCAAGATGATATTGACAGAGTGGTAGCATGGAGCAATAGAAACAAGCTGGAGTTCAATATCTCGAAATGCCAGACCATTTCATTTACAAAAGTGCATAACCCGATCCAGTACAACTATAAGATCGGTGATACATCACTAGAAAGGGTCACAGAGGTAAAAGACTTGGGAGTTCGTATGACGTCACAGCTAGGTTTTCAGGAGCATATACTACATATTTGTAAAATCGCGTATAGAAATCTGGGTTTTATTTTACGCAGAGCGGCTGGTTTCACAAATGTGCATGTAATATATACATTATATAATTCTTTAGTTAGAAGTCATCTCGAATGCAATGCACAGGTTTGGAATCCGCACGAGATAAAATACAGCCTTATGTTGGAAAAGATACAGAATAAGTTCTTGAGATATTTATATTGGAGACAGTACGGAGTGTATCCTTTGTATCCTCTTATGTATCCCACATTGTTCGTGTTAGGTATGGTGGGATATTACGAGCTAAGGGTAAGAAGGGAGCTTAGTATGGTGACCTACATTTTTAAATTGATTCGTGGTATCATAAATAACTCGGAAATGCTTAAAGTGGTGGAGTTCTGCGTTCCGAATAGATACGTGGAGCGCCGAAGGCAGCCGTGCCTTTTCGTGGTACCTCACGGGCGGACCAACTTGGTGAACAAGTCTCCGCTGGCACGCGCGATACACACTCTGAATTTGATCGCGGGCAGGATAGACATCTTCCAGTGTACTCTGTGTGAATTTACAAAGGTTGCCGTGTGTATAATAAGTTATAAATAATGTAAAGAATTGGAAAATGTGGAATGTTTTGCTATTCTATTGTATTGGGTACAAACCTGTAAAAATAGAATAAGTGGAGAAAAAATAAATAAATAAATAAATAAATAAATAAATATATAGCCATATATTGCCGATTAGTCTTAAAATTTTGGCAATTTAGCAGATCAGCAATATATGTTCATAGATTAAGTATGTAACACCTCCCCCGTTGGAGACGGAGCATCAAGGATAAAAAAGGATGCGAGTAGAGAATAATCAAGTGTAGTGACATCTAACAATAAAATTAGGTACAGATAAGAAATAAAGTAATCGATTATAAAACATACCAACACCCAAATTATTTTAAGTATAATTTAATTAAAAATAATATAATGATTTGAATTTATTTATCTGATAGAATATTAAGGAGTTTTAATAGTTGATTTCATTAATATTCTAACTTTCTTCTTATATTACTAGGGGAGCTCTCAGGGCTGCTATGAATATAAGTACTTGACCTATTTGTTAATTCTATATTCGAAGTACAATTAGAGGTTTTCTTGGATATAGAAGAAATAGTAGAATTTTTTTGATTGGATGTAGGAGATTTGGTAAGGTTATGGTTAGAAGAAATATTAGGCCTTTTGGTAGAAATAGTAGATTTAGTAGATTTGGTAGGTTTAGTAGATTTGGTAGGTTTAGTAGATTTAGTAGATTTGGTAGGATTAGTAGATTTGGTAGGGTTAGAGTTAGTGGAAATAGTATTTTTTATTGAATTAGAAATAGAAGATTAAGTAGAAATGGTAGGACTTGTTATACTAGGATTAGTAGATTTTGTAATAACCCGTTTTTCAATAACAGGCGCATAGTCTAATATATGAATATATGCGTCGGTTTGAGTAGCGGACGGGCTTAGAAGACTGGGCGAAGTTGTACAATTTCTCTTCCTGTATTGCTAGATTGATAGCCTCATTGAGCGTTTCGGGGTTACGACATCTTAGTATGTTGGAAATGTGGCTTGGTAACCCCAATAAGAAGGTATGAAGGGCCAGGTCCTCGGTACTGGCTATACGGCCCTTTAATTCTTGGGGGTCTTTAGTAGAGTGAGAAATATCAGTTTGTAATCTAGTTAAATAGGTCTCAAGGCGTAAACTGTATTGTGTTATAGTTTCGTTTGGTTTATGCCTGCAGTTCTGTAAGTCTAACAATAGGTGATTGCGGTGTTTCGTTTCACCGAAATTAGATTTTAAAAATGACTTTAATTCCGTCCAGTTAAAAGACTTTTAAAGCACATGCGGTCTCTGCTTTACCCTCTAGTTGCGAGATGATATATTTAAATAAAATGTCTGATTGGCTCTCATTTGCCAAGTTCAAAGCGTTTTCACAATTTCTTAAAAATGGTGATAACTTTTCTCTGTCCCCATTAAAAGGTTTAATGAATTTAGTCAATACACTAAAAGCTATAGCGTCCCCTTTTATTCCGGGTACGTTAAGGGATGACACACCGCTTTTTTCTAGTTTTACCTGTTCATGAGCCATGATTAAATTGTAAAAGTAAAAGGCAAAATATGGAACAAACAATAACAAAAAATAGTATCAGTTATTATGTTATAAAAATCACTCACAAGCACAGCAGTAGGCACGGTGTCATCGCCCGGTGTTTGCTGAGTCAGGAGGTCACGGCAGCGGCTGCGGCGCGGCGGTTCGGAAGTTGCGAAATTAGGTTGCGATGCGAGTCGTCGTGATGTTTTCGTAAGGAAATTAAATCAATGGGAATCAACGATGATCTTCTTAACCCCTTGGCTGGGCAGAGAACCCTCGGGCACAGTGGGCTACGACGATGAAGCTAGGCTCTTCGCGATGTAGTAATGACGCAGTGGTTACGTAGTAGCGACGTAGTGGCAGCTTGGCGGTGGCTGAGCGTCGGGAGTCAAAGAGACCAGGACGGCACGCTGTCCAACTCTGCTTCAGTTGTTTTAGGTCGTCTCGTCAGGATGTGGGCGACCAACGGGAAAGTAAATCCCGCTTTATTCTGACACCAAATGTTAGTCCGGGCCACTTTGTTCTTATAAAAAAAAACAATTTTATTTTAACCCGAACTTAATTTATTTTCTTTTAACTTTTCCACTACAATTACTTTATAAACTGACGTCACTTCACTTGGTTTATTTAAAACTTAAAGCATCGCGGTGGACCATGGGGTGCGTTGTGGCTCCCTAGTGCTAGTCACTAGAACCCTATTCGGAGGGGTTGAGCCGGGTCCGAAGAGCAGCAGAATGACGACTGACGAACAACCAGAATTCTACTGATTATATAGCCATATATTGCCGATTAGTCTTAAAATTTTGGCAATTTAGCAGATCAGCAATATATGTTCATAGATTAAGTATGTAACATTACGTATTCTGGTTGTGGATACAGCACCAGGCTGAGACCCCATGTCTTGTGCAGCAGGCTCTGCGTGCATAGCTGATAGCAGTAAATTTATTATCATAAATAATGTATCAGTTGTTAATAATCTAATGTCAGTTATTATGAATCCCCTTTACTTGTATTAAATTATTTAAATACAATATATACAACCATTTCATAAAGTGGACGATGGAAAAATACTCGTATCATTGAAAATTAACCTTTATAAATGTCAACTGGGCAACTTTGTGGGTCTTTAATTGTGTGCAGCGGTTATTAATCGTGAGGCCCTGTCTTGCTGAATATCCTCTCACATGGAACAGAGTTTGCCATTTTATTGCCATACTTGCGTAGAAGTATGGCATTATTTTATTTCTATTTTTAGCCTATACTGTCCCACTGAAGGGCAAAGGGTTCCCTTCCAGATCAACATAAGTAGAATATTGTCTTTTAAATATGAGTCTACTTCCTTGATGGCGCACGATAAAGGTGTACCTACTAGCTGCTGCTGTGTCTCGACAATATTACTTAAAATGGACCAGGGTGAAAAAAAGTGGATTGTTGCCGTTGGTTTTCTCCGTGTCATCGCCGCCTTATATCAACTGCAAGTAGCTCTTCAAACATTTTCTTTGCTTTTGCTGCCTCATTTGTGTCAGAGAAAACATTCATTTTGTACCTTGGGTCTAAAATTGATACATATTGAAAACGTTCCACTTCTCTCAACACCTAGTTTTTTATCTAAGCTTGTCCGAAGTGCTGTAATAACATTATTTGTTACAACACTAAAGCCTTTTGAGCCTAAAGAGCAGTCGCAAGATTCTCTAAGACAGCGGGTCATTTTATTCGTAACGTTCCACTCGTTTGTTGTTTCGAGCAATGCAGCCTGAATATTTGCACTGCTGTGCGCGTCTTTTAACACTGCACATTATAAGAATGTTTTAAGTACGAGATCGTTCGATGAATAGTGCCCCGTAACAGCAATGAACGCATCATTTACACGAGACGTCCATAAAATCTGTTTTTAGTGACAAATATTCTATATCGTTAATTTCTTCGTTTTCTTGTAAAAGAGTTTTTACTTATAACGTGGGAATTAAAATATTAGATACAGTTTTTCTTGACGGTACCTCGTACCCGGGTATGTCGCTAATTTTTTAAAAGCACGTTCTTCGACTACTGAAAAATCGCGATAGCTGTCTATAAATAAATCAGCCAGGTCATTATCAATTTGTCTCTTTTTACTAATTGTAAGTTATTTGCCAATACCATTTGCCAATACCAGCTGTTGCGTAGCGCGGTAAATGGGTACGGTACTTGCAGCTGCAGCAGGGGACGTCGAAGCTGACGCAGCATCTTAGCTGGACGACGAGGGCTGGACAACACCTGGGGGATCCTGAATTTGATCTGGTGTCCTCGCCGTTGATTGCGCGGTACAAATCGAAGTATACGCATCGAGGTGTTTGCGCTTCGAATGGGTTTTCAGATTTGCTGTTTAAGTTTTAAAGCTGTACATTTCACCACAGCTGTTGCACTTTGTTTTTTTTTAATTGTCTCGTGTTTGGAAAAACTCCCACAAAGAACTAGAATTTGATCCTGACATATTTACAAGTTTTTATATACACTTCACTATATTTACACTTTATTTATGATTGAACAATCCACACAAATAATTTTTATATAACAACAAAGAAACGTGACATCGAATTTGCAGTAAACACCAATAAACCATAAAAGGGTTAATTTTTGAAAGAAAGTCACAATATTGAAAAATAACAACAAACTAAAACAAACAAAATTAGGCATTAGACACTCGCTTCCCGGAATCGCGAGCCATTGAACTTATTTACAAACAGAGATCACTCTATTTTAATATATATGTCTATACTCGTAGTCATACGTATTAAAATTAAACGTACTCAAATACTGTTGCGCTGTTTTCATTCGGAATGATTCGTGTTACCCCGCTCTCGCTTACTCGGAAATTTCCGATTTCCGATCTGCTATCTCGCTCGGTCGTCTGAAGGCGGCGCGGCGGCCGCTACGCGCTATGTGAAAGAAATGTAACTCAGTAAAATAACGCATTTAATATTTGACGCGACGCGAAACACGTCAGTCGATAATAACGCATTTTCAAAAATCACTGGTTTTATATTCGTCGCGAAACTAGTGATAAGATTACATGCCAAGTAACTAGTTATTGTATGCAGTAATGCAGTAACGTGAAATAACGCTCATGCCTAAATCATGAACAAATTTTCTAAAGTTGTATTAAGATTGGTACCCATTTTAGGAATCCCCTTTACTTGTATAAATTTTATACAACCATTTCTTGAAGTTGTCACTGGGGGTCTCGCTCCCCAGCGTGTGATGCAACTGGAGGAGTGTGCCCTGTGTGCCTCGCAGGACTTGCATGCAAGTCTTTGTACAAAGAAAACCCAATAAAATAAACTACCTTATTGTAAATAACACATTCCAACTAATGTTACTCATTAACGAATTTTCCAAAGTTGTATCTAGCTTGTTACCCATTATTAGGAATCCCCTTTACTTGTATAAAATTATTTAAATACTATACATACAGCCACTTCTTGAAGTGGATGCTGGCAGATCACAATCCCCAGCTGGCGGTGAAGTTGAAGTAGGTATGTAGGAGTAAGTGCTCACTCCTTCCTCTGGGGCAGCCAGCTCTACGTCCATTAAACCTATAATAATTACAAAACAAATAAGAAGCCTATCTATATACATATATGTATGTATTCAAATTTTAAATACTTTGTTTAAAATATAGTATCGTTGAGTTAGTATCCCATAACACAAGTCTCAAACTTACTTTGGGGTTAACTCAATCTATGTGATTTGTCCGTATTTATTTATTTACCTATTTCTTAATACATAATAAAGAAGTGAAAGGCTTGTAAAATACTCACACATTAGCAGTTCTGTTTCCATGTCTAAAATGTTCACTGCAACAATAAACGTTAAGAATATTATCAAATACCTGCATATACAAGTATGCGAAGCAAGTAGATAGGTAGGTAAATATATGTTGTTACTAGGAAAATGATATTCTTACTGGAGGCTTGGCTACCTAGAGAGGTAGATGGTGTGGCAGTCTAGAGGGGGAAGATTAGGATTAAGATTTTCATCATGCTGAAGTATAAGAGACAAAAAGTATTTAGTATGGATTAGATACATATAAAGATATAAGAACATAACAAAAACTATTTGCAGAAAAGGTAATGTTAGTATAATAAAGATACCTCTGGAAAAGCATCAACATATATATGCATCAGACATGGGTAATATGCAATTGTTCCCATTATGTCCGCCACAGCCAAATCCAGCCCTGTCAAAGGTGGAGCTGAAGGAGGCTCACTACCGGTAGCCACTATGGACCGATTGACCGCTGCTTTCGCCTTTTTGGCTGTGTATTTTGTAACAGCCCACACATAATAGCAATTGAAGCCTTTATTGAAAAAAACACATGCATTCATGCAGCATTCCACATTTCACAAAATACTTAGTGAGTTCACTAATAATAGAATCATAAACTTAAATTACTAAGAGTGCTACAAGAGTTCTAACTAGGTATATAGCATGAGAGTAGAGGTTTAGATTGTAGAAAGCATTAATGCTAAAATGTTACAAAATTACCTAGCAAGACTATCTTTGTTGACCATAAACATATATAATGTATGTGTCGTAGCCATATCGTAAATTTAATCTCTTCATTAAATGATCGAGAATTTCATGAAATGGTCGCATTTCATGAAATGTTGCACTGGCTACTGGCCACATCGTGATGTGGATTGGGCGGATCAATGATAAGAAATTGTTTCTCGATATGATCAAATAATTTTGACCTTTTCATGAATTTACCGTGTCACTTTATCAACATAAAAACATACAATACAAACTGGTCCAAACTGCGTGTCGGGAATTTGTACCAGAATGCTTTGAAGTCCGCCATTTTTGTTCAACTTATTTGTGTCGCATTGTAGGCTGCCAGCCGCTGCCGTTCCGGTGTGAGTTAAGCTTAATTACAAGTGACTACTAACTAGATATTAAAGAACCAAATTAACTTACCCTTTGCCACTGTTTCGTTGTTTTAAGTAACCCACAAAGACCATTTAGCAGTGTTGTAAGGTCGCTCCACAGGTCTGGCCCGCAGACGGCTTTCCAGGTTTACCTTTAAATGCAGATTGCAGCGATATTTTGCAAAACACAAACGAAGTTCAATCACTATCTCTCGTAGAGAGTAATAAATTCCTTCTTTGACCACTAAACTAATAATAAATAACCAATTCACAAATTAGTTATCCAATTTAACCACTTGTCACTTGCTAGGTGTAGTGTATTCGTTTGAAATTGAAGAAATGAACATTCGTTTCAGTGTATCATTGTCATTGAAATATCTGTAGTTTATTTTTAATTCGTTTATACGGTGATGGCTTCTTGGATATTGAGTTATACTGATTTGACGACAGTGAAATAAATTAACACTTTCGCGCGAGCATCGAGTATTCACTGAACTGTATGCCGTGGCGCACATTTTCTCCATACAATTTTTTTTACGCATATATACGTTTTGTTGAATATTATACCCTCGATGTTACATAAAATGACACTAACGTAAATATACGTCAACGTATAATCACGCTTCGCTAAGATTATTCTATTATGCATGCTGCTACATAGCAAGAACGTATAGTGACGTTAACGTTTATGCACGATCTGTCCTAGTTATCTATTTTATAAACACCTGTGGTGAAAGAACGTCCAGACACGTCAACGTCCATAGACTTCATAACTACAGACATTCATGAGATACAACATGAATTGTTAGCAACGTCTTATCACGTCAACGTATATAAACGTACCTTTACAAAACATAGTCCATGAGCAATTTCAAATATATCAACGTGATACAACGTCAACGTTTCAGGACGTTCTCTGGTAAAGTGTGAGTATGTATTGTTATTCGTAATAACTACGCTTAACCACGTCAACGTTAATACACGTTCTGCATTGTTTAAAATGTATTATCCATGTGCAATTATAACCATAACGTCTAGGTATCATAATGAAATTATTGGACCAAAACTAGTATTATAGTACCTTATCAAGTCAATACTTTAATTAAATCAAACAATAAGTTGTTTTAATAGAGTTTTATTTGACATAAATGTTTTATTATAAAATTTAACCCTTTTTAAATATTTTGTACCCATTACACAAACAACCAACAAACAACCTTTAATTATTTACTTATTTAAAACGAAAATAGTAGAGAATATTAAACTTATAATGCTAAATATATTTAATCAGTCTCAAAATCACAGATGAAGTTATTCATTATAATGTCTTAACATTAAGTTTTCATTACTATAATCACAATCATACTTGATCCCTTCTTCCACAAACAAAAAAATCTCACTTTGTTTTAATCTTTGATATTTTCGAATTTTTCGTCGTCTTCTTCTTCTTACAGTAGACTTTAATTACCACTTTAAATAATCAACATTTGTTTTAGAAAGTATTTAATGTAACATATTAATTTAAAACAGTATTACGATACTTCTTTCCCTTCATATTCTTCTCTTCATTAAGATAAATTATGCCACTCCTCAAAGCAGATGGCACAAAGTGGAGGCTTTTCTGGACAGCCTTTACATCGAATGCCAGTCTCCCGCCTTTTTTTGTTCTTGGTACACATTTTACATTTCATGTAATTTGAAGTCTTTTTGGAGCCTTCACGTACTGGAATTTTTTCAGGCCAATGGCCAAAATTTTCTGACTGCTCTACTATGGTAGGCAAAACTAATCCTTCTCTCTCTTTTTTCCTATTATCAAACTTATTGTGTTTAAACACAAGCAATTCAGGTGTCATTTTTTGTGGTATTTTTATTAGATTTCTGATTAAGTCTTCTCGGAAACTAAGAAAATTGCAATTATTTTGTCCATATTTTCTATACAGATAAAAAGAGTTCCAGACAGCTAAATCTAACAAATGATAGATCACTTTTTTGTACCATCGAAGTGATTTCCTGGGTGATGAATAATAAGATGTCATTTGGTCAGCCCGGTCAATCCCAGACATAAATTGATTGTAAATATCCACTTCTTCTGGTTTTATTTTCTTCTTTCCGTACCGATTTGTAACCTCTATTAACTTGGGCTGATTTGAGGTAGTAATCATTAGAACAGGTCGCTTATCCACCCATTTAGAGACATAGACTTTATTTTTGCGCACCCAAACATGGTCACCTTTATTAAGCTTCCTCGTAATAATTTCTTTAGGATTGCCTTTTCTGTTCGATCTTAGTGTTCCACAAGAATGCGTCCTCAATTCTAATAGCTTTTGAGACAACGAGGTGGAGTTATAATAATTGTCCATAAAAAGCCAATGACCCTTCAGTAAATAGGGTTTCATTAATCGCATCACAATATCTTCAGTCTTTTTACCACTCTCATTTTGGTCATCTTCCTCTTTTCCTGTGTACATCATAATGTTCAAAACATATCCATCGTGAGATGCTAATTCATAAAATTTAATGCCATATCGTGCTTTTTTATTCTTTATGTAATTTCTAAACACTAAACGGCCCCTGAACAATAGCAACGATTCATCTAAGCTTAATTCTTTACCTGGTTTATAGCATTCTCTAAAATTGTTTGATAAAACATCTATAAATTTTATAATTTTATCTTTTCCTTGAGAATTGAGCTCTGAAGCATAAAGGCATCTTAAAAGCTGTTCAAACCGACGGGCAGACATCGTATATGGAAAAACAGGGTGGTAATACAATGGGTCAGAGTAGGTGAAAAGTTGACGTTTGTTTGGTGTTTTCACTTGACCCATCAATAAGCACAATCCTAGAAATTTGTACATTTCTTCTGAGTCCGTGTCTTTATATGAATAGCGCCGTGATTTCCTTGTACAGGGCCTGTTTGAAGAGCATAGCGATTGCCCGTATGCGTTCGTTCTTTCAATCAAATAATCTAGTACATGAGATGGAAATACTTTTTTAAAAACATCAAAAACGGTTGTATTTTGACCAAGATCAAACTGAACTCCTGTAGAACTGGCATCAAACTCAAAATGAGGAATATCAGAAGTCGTGTTTTCCCAATCTGTTTCAGGAGTAACTCTAATATCTTGACCCCCAAGTCGATTTGTTGCAGAGTCTAAGGTTGTTATGGATACCGTTGGGTTCTCGTTTTCTAAAGACATCTGCAGTACAGGTTCTGAATCAGTATGATTCGACATAGCCTCAGAAGGTAGTGCGCTAGATGTAGGGTTGATAGTATCGGTCGCGGAGTTTTGCAAAGAAGACAAGTTTAGGCTCCTTGTATCAGTTTCAGGATTTGGCAAAGGCAATGAAGGAGCGAGAGCTGTCAGGTTGTTAGTTGTAGCATCAAGATCTGGCAAAGGCATATGAGATTTCTCACTAGATATTGTTGTATTTAATAGTAAATCGGTATTTGGTATGGTGCTTAAATTTACATTGGAATCTATGTTGTTTGTTAGAGTGACAGAATCCAGTGAAAGTCTTTCAGAATCAGAGTCTTTTTCATCTGTTTTCAATATTTTCTGTTTAACTTGAGTACTCAAAGAAATGTTGTACTTACTTCTCTTATTAGTATCAAAAATACTATCACAACTCGTGTCCGTGTCGTCATCATAACTTTTGCTGTGGTCACTATCCGCATTGTGTTCGCCACTTGATGAAGAGTTTACGCCATGACGACCTACTGGATCATAATCTTCGTCGGATCCAAACTCACCATCATCACTGAACGGATCTGGTGTAGTTTCTCCAGATGACGGCTCAAATACTTGCACCGTTTCTTTACTCTGTCGCTTCCTTTTTTCCCTCTAAAAATAAAAATTAAAGTTATTTTTGCAATCTCTTTATAAATTATAATAATGTAATGAAGCGATTGTTACACATTTAAAATAGTATTGAATTAATAGAAACACAATGTTTTGACGCTTTAGCAAATATTTGCCATTAAAACGTAATTATGCGAAATAGGGTTAAAGACTTAAACGAATAAGGTTTAAGATCATTATTGAAACAAAACAATATTATTTTAAAATAATTACTTACTTTTAGGGAAGAAGTAGATGGTACTGGAGAATCCATTGTAATGTTACGTTTTTTTTCCCATAATCGTTTCTTATCCATCTAAAATAACAGAATATATGTTATTCTCGTAAATATATAGTGAAATAACACACATAGAGACTATATTATACAATTATCAATACTCGTAACTTACATTTGCGATGTTCGTAAGCCGCGCCGAGTCCGTCCGCACTCAGCCTCTCACGCACGGTGACGCAGCCAGACTGTTCGTTAGGAACTTGTACGCGCGGCGCGCCGTATAGTGACGTTGCGTGTCCGTGTGCAGGTACTTTGAATGTGTGCGTAGAGCTGACTTGGTTGTGTTAAATTCTCAATATTTTGTGGCGCAAGAGCTTTAAGATTTTGATATAATATGGCGCAATGACGTCACTATAGGATTTTAATACAGCCAACTAACGTGACAGCACGTTCTTGAAGTAATGCCAGGAAAAAGTTCGACGTGCCTATCCGTTGTCCTACATCGTATCGACTGCTTTTGGACGTGTCATGATGTTGTTCGCGCGAAAGTGTTAATTTTTATTATTATCAATTATGCTTTAAGGTTCAGAATGCCTTAACTTGTAAGAAAAGAAAGTAAAGTCTCATGTATAGTAGCCAATGAACGTAAACTAATTATTTTCTAAAGTACCAACATAGTACCGATAACTTTAGCAACAAACTAAATAATACATTATTTTCTAGTATAGACAGAATATGAGTATTTAGGCGAAGACATAGGATTTGTAATGGCTCTTTCTGCAATTGCTAGGACCTTGTTGCTCAATATCATTTGAAACTTAGGGAGAGCTATCAGATTGGGTTTTTCTTTGTAAATATTGAATTTGATTCCATGTCTGACTTATTAGAACTTTGGCTTTACAATATTGCTCTTCTGTTAATACAACATTCTAACGGCTATCTAAGTAAAGAAAGAGCATCTAGAACAATATCCGTTTCTAAAAGGGCTTTCTCCCTTGTTTCGAGGGCTTTTTATAGATTGGCTGCAAAATGGTGAAGTATACATCCAACCTTCTTTTTGCATTTCATCCAATGAATATAAAAGTCTCCTATCGTTAATTGTTACTTTTGTAAATATAACGTAAACACATTAATGGGGCCACGTGTGTTACCAATGACGACTTATGGCTCTGAAACGACCACGTTTCATTTTCAGCCTTCTTATGAGACCCTTAGTAAGGGACCACCCTCTCTAAGGGTCTCATAACAAGGCTTAAGGTCGTTCAGCGCGCTATGGAGAGGGCTATGCTTGGTGTTTCTCTATGTGATCGAATCAAAAATGAGGAAATTCATAGGCCAACAGAAGAAGGTTTCTGTATGTTGGTACGCGTTACATTTTTGAAATTCTTCTTGCCACTTGGAACGTTGATTGTACATCTAAGGTGTCTCCAATGGCGTCTTTAACAGCTAATTGTAGAATGTGTGCTGTACATAACATCCCTCGTATCTTAAACTCTCTTTCCTCATCGGTAAATATTTGGAGTATGGGAGCTCCTGGGCAGAGCGTCCCAGATAGGAAAATGTGTACAGATGAAATAAATATTTGAGAAATTTAAAGTATTTTATTGTAGTAGGTACACAAGAAAAATAAGGAAAACAGAAGGTTCACGAGCGGAGTAAAGAACAGTGATGATGAAGTCAGAAAATACAGGAGTAAAATTCAGTATACAGTAAACTTGAACTCAATGTTAAATTAAATAAAATTATATTTTTATCTTCAGAAAATTCTATTGACTCAAGAGACAGGCAGAGAAACTTGAAGGAAGATCTTTGTCAGTTGACTACATAGCGAAATGTCTGCGCGCGCAACTGCCAAAGACCATCGCTTACAAGTAGAAAATAAAAGAGTCTAGATAGCAAAAAGTATTAATGATTGTTTTATAAATAAGAAAGTCGGAGAAGCCCACAAATATATGAAAGTTTCTTTAGCGCCAGTGTTCACGAAAGGCAGGGCTTTCTTCATTTTGCAGTTGTAGGAAATTGTATGTCAGGTCGGGGTCGTCTATGTAGTCAAACTCGTTGCGGTTGGTTTGATATGATACCCGATGCTTCTAAGAAATCAATTCCTAGAAACGAGCGATTTTTTGATGCCTTTGGTATGACCGAAAAAGTGATTGCTGTCGTCCTTCCACAGTGGACAGTAGCTAGCAGTAAGGTCGTAGAGTTGGTGATACCATCGGCTTATGTAATACGGCTTGGGTGTTTTTGAAACTGTGTTCCCTTCTGGACAACTTTTTTATAAAGGCGGTTGCTAGCGATACTAGTTCGTGCCGCAGTGTCAATAAAGGCGTATCACCTTCTACGGTAATTTCAATGGTTGGAATTTTCACTTGGATTTGCAAAGTACTTCGTATGGCACAAAATGCAACTGGTTCTGGGGGCGTTTCTTGGTTCTTGCACTTATTCGACTGAAGACACCTACGGCTCTGCAACCATAGCAGGTTATCTGTAGCTTAGGTTTTTCTATATGCTGTCCCTCAGCAAACTCTTCCTTTTTGTCTGACTTTTCTTTAACCTCAGCCTTTATTAATATATCAACATTGTATTGACATTCATCTACAACATCTGCAACAGAAAGTGCAACGTTTTGGTGCAGTCTTAAAAGTGACTCGATCTGCTTTAATTTCCTTTGCCTGTAAGGAGTCCTGGTGACGTGCCTTCACCACTAGATCTGAGAAAGTTTTTATGTCAGAGTTTTTTTCTTTCATTCAATTTCAGCAGACCATAAATCATGTCGATTTGTTCTTTTTCTTTGTGGCGTTTGACGGGCAGTTGTCCCAGTAAGGCACGTTTTTTGCATAATAATGCATCAATAGATTCGTCGCGTTCTTAAGGGCTCTTGAATATTGCCGTATAAATATCATGGGGCTGGCGGGCGGGTGCAAAGTGGGCATGTAATATCGGATGATTTTCAATTCCGATACAGATTTTCGATATTTCTCAATATCGGAATTCCGATTAATAGCGGAATTCCGATATTGAGAAATATAATAATAATTTATCAGAATAAATAATAATAATAATGTTTGTTATAAATTGCACAATTTTCACAAAAAGGTTGGATCGGGCAAAATAAAAAAAAGTCAATCAATTTTTTTTATTTGCTACAAATTTTACCGAACCTTTTTTTTATAATTTCTATTTTAGTATTAAATCACAGTGTTCGCAATTTACTTATGTAACTAGTTAAACTAACTCAGAATCAACATTAGTATGAAAAAATATAACTTAATACGAATGGTTAAATAATAATTTTCCGAAAGTAAAATTGCACCCAAGTCAAATAAAAATTAAAGGCGTTTGTGGTGAAATACAGTGAATAGGACATGTTTATTTAAACTTTACTCATCGAGGATTCGTTTTTAAATCTAAGTTTTATGTCTTTAAAGAGTTGCAATGTTCCGCGGATGGAATTTTAAGGAATGATTTCCTTCGTAAATATAAAGGTGTTATAAATTATGGACCAAGACAAATAAGCTTGAAGCATCCGAGATGTAGGAATAGACTCTATCTAAAGTTAGTCTATAAAAGTAAAAATTGTAATTTTGATACGATGCAAGCGAAGATTTTTCAAAAGGCACAAGGCTGCTATAGGCTCTTGATTGTGAGTAGTAAAGACTTCAATAAATATAAGTCTAAATTTACACGAATAATATCAAATAATCTCGTAATTAGTAATTCTACTATTTATCTAAACCAGGATTCGGTACTAACGGAGGTACACATAGACTAGGAGAACTTGGTAAGCTTTGTAATAGGCTAAATGTAGTAGAAATTATGATTGTAAAAATAAGCTTAATGAGGATTTCGTCGAACATTTTTTGCGGTGTGCGTCGGATTTGAAAAATAATTATAATTTGCCCACTATAAAAATATTTTGGGAGACAAAAATAACAGACGGAGGTCTTGTCAATTACTCTGGGAAGTTGAAAGAATGTGAATATGAAAGTTTTCTCATGAATTGCGCTGATAAAACGCTGAAAGATAGTTTGATAGATAGCCTGTATACTTAATAAATAATTTTTATTTTTTGTAATTGATAGTAATGAAATCTTGTGTAATATTTTTAAAGTGATTTAAAAAAAAAATGAAAAGTTTATGCATTTGTTATGTTGTGATTCTAGCATAATTTAGGTACAATGTGTTATTTAGAAGTTTTTAAGAAATTTGTATATTTTTTTTTCGTTTCCTTGACAACTCATTTAGTTGTGATTTCTAATAGGTAGATACAATTCTAAGATATGGTTGTTTATAATAACTAAGTACCTACTTGTTTTTATAGACTGTTAAAATATTTTTGTGTTTTGTGTTAGGTATTTAGGTATTTCTTTACAGAGGAGGGAACCCAACGTTTTCAGGGGAGATGTGGTAACGTGATGATATGCAAATTAGTTGCTTATCAGAGTAACGTCAAGATATGTAATACGTGCTAGTTGCACCTTCCGGTAAACGTTGGAATCCTTAAGATAACTATATCTGTCTCCACGTCTCTGGCTTCTACAGTGCGTGAAGACCCTTTTTTCTTGGGGTTTCGTTGGAGCAAAGAAAATATCGGCCCGCCGGTTGCAATTCCTTTATTCGCATCTGAGTACATACATTCGTTGGGTAAAGTAGCACAGGTTGGCACACTAGTGCCATCTTTCTAAATATGTATGAACTAAAGTACCTATTACTTGTGGAGGTTGGAAAGGTGTTTGCTAAGCGAGCCGCGTGTTATATTAGTGTAGGCACAACGCCCTAGATGGCGCTATGTGTTATTTTGGCTGCTGTCGCTAGACATCTTCCCGCCCAATAGTGGATCTTGGATCTCCAGCTCATGAACCCATTATGCCGAAGGTTTGTTCAGCATGATGGCCGTGAGCCGGACAGTTCCATGAACCTAATGACAAGTTCATGGCACTACACGAAACAGGTAGATATCTGGTATAATAAGGGAAATCAAGTAGTAAGCTAATTACTTATGTGGTACAAACAGATTAGTAAATTATAAGCTAGGTAGGTACCAGATATCTAGTTTCGTGTGAAATGAAAACCAATAAAAATAAGTTGTTTATTTAGGTTAACAATCAACATATGAATTATACATGTAAATTCAAGACTTAGGTATGTCTGTAGGTATCACCACACTTAGTATACCTATACAATGTATCATTCAATTCCGTTTACAGGTAACAGGGCAAATGTTGTTGAAAGCGCGTTTGTGTATTTGGGCAACTCTCGTGACTTTATCCTTTCCCTGGCAGCATTTGATAATACGTCCCAGTCTCCATTGGTTGGGTGGCAGTCGATCCTCCTTCACGAGCACAATGGTACCTTCGCGCAGACCCTGGCCCTTTGAGCTTTACCACTTCGAGCGCGTTTGTAGAAGGCTGATGTAATTTCTTGACCATCGCCGCCAGAAGTCCTGTTGAAGTTGCTGTAGTTGCTAGTAGTGGGTGAGTCGACTCATCGGTATATCTGTATAGTCATAATCAGGCATCGAAATGGGTGTCCTACCTATCAGGAAGTGAGCCGGCGTCAGACACATTATTTCATCGTTAGTTGCATTGGGAATAGGGCATAAAGGTCGAGAATTTAGTATGGCGTCAATTTGTGCAAGAACAGTCGAGAACTCCTCATATCCGCTTGGCTGCCCCGGCGCTCTCACAAATCTCGCGCCGATTGCCCGGCCGCCCGCTCCCCGCCGCACCTCGATTGCCCGGCTCGCTACAATGACATCACCCTACATTGCCCCGCATTTTTTTGCGCGCTCGACCGTCGTCGCCGCGCGGCACTTAACGCACTTAATCGATTCTTGGAACTAAATTCTACTAGCAAGACTGCCACATGTTTTGTTTTTAATTATGACTAAGAGTGAAGCTATTCAATGGTATGCTTTGTTTGACAAATAACGACTCTGGTGTCGAGTTATGTTGCGCTGAAGTTGAGATAGCGCTATTTGGAGCTCGTAATTGGTTAAAAAAATCATACCTCAAAAATTATTGCTATTTCATAAGGTTTTTTTTCACAATTATATAGCTTATTAAATATATAATAACTTGAGAAATAAAAACACACACTTCTTTTTACAAAAATATTTATTTACAGCCCTTTGAAATTACACAAGAAACTGGCGTCGCGCGGATAGTATACATTACATTTAAACAAGGTTAAGATGCATTAATATCAATTTAAGGCCTGAAATATAAGTATTACTATGAAAATAGTTTAATATTTTATTACTTATATTAAAAAATCTAATCGATATCATTAACCACGGTTGAGAAATATGATTATTAGTACAACAGTACCCATTGCCAAAACGATATCACTTTGTTTTCAATTTTTTTTTGTTCTTCTAATGATCTAATACAAAAATATAAATTAGCATGCTACATAGTGTTTTTAATGCTGTTTCTAAAAAGGTATCACACTTGTATATTGTCACATTTTAACAAAATATGTTCAAAGATAAACAAAAAACGATACCGTAATAGGCCGATTTTAAGGCCGGTTACACACCCGGAAATTTGCAATTTTACCGAGATGTTCGAAAATCGATTTTTGCATCAAACATTTTACTCAACTACGACAAAGTAACAAGGAGGGTTATGATTTTAGCCTCTATGTATGTCTGATTTTTTTTATACCTACTACTTAATCGGCAAACAGGCGTACGGCCCAACTGATGGAAAGCGGTAACCGTAGCCTATGATTGTTTTTTTTATACTACTTAATCGGCAAACAGGCGTACGGCCCACCTGATGGAAAGTGGTAACCGTAGTCTATGGACGCCTGCAACACCAGAGGTACTACACAGCGCGTTGCCGACATTTAAATGATTCAAACATTCTAAACTATAAACAAATAATAGACCTTTGCAAAATCGAAAAACTACTAGCGTTTCGAACGTACATAATATTTTCCGAATGAAAAACAAAAAAAATATGAAACCAGGTGAATTTCGAAAATCAATTTACCCAACTAAAATCAGCCCTACGACAGCGTCTTGGGATCGAAAGTTACTAAATGCAGTAACTTCCACTGACTTCTTTTTGATGTATGTATGTATTGTCACGTGTTTGCGTGTGTTAAGTCTAGGTTAGATTAGGTATTAGAAGAAAACACTAGGCAACTCAGATGAGCACTATTTTTTAAAGTTAATTACAATAAAATGCACACGCACTATGACAGATTTAGGAAACTCAGGGTCGCGAGAAAGGCACTAGATATGGTAAGTAGCCCTTTACGCAAGGCACTAGATATGGTAAGTAGTAGTAGACGAGCCTTATATAGGGCCCGGAGGTATGAGAGGCCTCAGAGGGAATACGACGTCACAGTATGTATGTATGCATGCATGTATGTATGTGGGTATGCATGTATGTATGCAGGTTTGTATGTCTCTCTCTCATCCGAGCATTTTCCCGGTATGCTTTATAATGTGTTCATAACTACATAAATACATATGTATGTAGGTATGAACACATTATAAATCTTGGGAACATACATATTGCGCATGATATGGAGTGTAACACCCGTCAATGCACAAATTGACATTGCAGGTGCTACATTTCCATATCGTTGTTCGTCGCACTCCGGCTAAAGCGCACAATTTACAGCGCTGCGCTTTTGGATTTTTTGCTGGTAAGTGCATCTGAGGCAAAGTAACCGGTATTTTTTTTACATTTAAAGCTTCTGGACTATACTTTTGTAGAATTTCCACTACTAACTGCAGACGGAAAAGCCTGTTTTCAAGCTCAGTCCGTTTATCGCGGCCGTGGTTGAATATGACCAGCGAATTATGTATTGACACATTTAGAAGCCGGCGGAAAAGCTTTTTATACCAGCATATATTCCTTACTCTCTCTATGGGGAATGCATGAAGCATTTGATCTTTATGATCGACACCACCCATAGAGAGATTATAATCTAGCACAACTTTTGGTTTATACTTGTAGTACCCGTATTTTTCTTTTCCGCCGACTTCTGGGCGGTGAAAAGTCGTTATCATCGCAACGACGTTTTTATCTTTCCACACTACTACATTTAAATCCTTAGTGGAGCTAAAGCAAACTTCACCTGGTTTCATATTTTTTTTGTTTTTATGTTTTAATGATTGCGGAACAAACTCTCTGTTGAGCCGGAGTGTGCCCATCGTATCTGTGCCGTGTTTTGATTTTAGGAGTCTAGATAATACTGGCGCATTATAAAAATTATCCATAATTAGAGTATGGCCTCTTTGAAACAAGGGTCTCATTAAATTAAAAACTATTTGAGACGTGGCACTATCCGGCTCATTGTCCAGATCATGCCCTACAATCTCTTCATCCCGTGATGTCTGCGGTACATGAACATGCCCTTTTCCCGAATAGACCTCCATCCTCCAAAGGTAGCCCGTCCTCGATTCGCATAATTCATAGCTTTTTATACCCACCCTCGCTCTTTTTGTTGCGATCAACTGGGCAAATGATAGACGGCCCTTCCACAAAAGAAGCGACTCGTCGAGCGCGACATTTTGCTCAGGTAGGTATAATGAGCTGAATTTTTTATTTAAATGTTCAATTATGGGCATAACCCTGTCTAGTTTAGATGGTTTTACGGGAAAGGCCATATTGTCTACAAAATGTAGACACCGTTTGATTAGGACGAAGCGATTGTAGGACATGATTTTGTCAAAATTCCCAATCTTTAATTGATCAATTAAGGGGTACCAATATTCTCGCTCCACATCGTTCTTCACCAAAGATTGAAGCATAATTATGCTAAATAACCTCCAAATATCAGTAGCAATCACGTCTTTCCATCGAGACATTCTTGAATGAACTGATCCCACGGTTTTATCTTTAATTTGATGAGCATAGCGATTTGTCTCGCAAACGATATGGTTGACAATATCAGTATCCCAGATTTTTTGAAATATTTGTAAAGCAGTTAGTCCTGATGTTTCAAACGTTGGGCCAGAAGGGCCAGTAAACGTTTCCCTGGTTCCCTCAAAATAATTCACATCGCCACACCAGTCGAAATATAAAAGATCGCCAGCGTCAGCAGCAGCCAAGGAGCGAAGGCAGGCATCATCATCAGCATTTAAAATTTGAAGTTGTTTGTTAAGATTTGGGTCTTCTATGTCTTCATTTATAGCCGGGTACTCAGTGACGTTTCTTTTTCTCAATATGATGTCGTCATTGCCCTCTTCGTCCGCCTCGACTTCACTATCGCTGGCGACTGTCTCCATGAGTTCGCACTCCATTTCCATATCTGCAGTATATATATTTTAATTATTGCAGATCCTATTAATATACACTCGCCATGTAAACTTAAAGTAACTGTAAAACGTTTAGAACTACTCACCAATCTCGTGAGCATCATCATCATCATGAGCGGTTTTTCCCGCGGTGCTCGTGCCCGACCCTGGTGCCGTTGTGGAAGTACTAGCCTCTGAAACATTATTTTTATATTTAGTATATCCACATACATCAATAGAGATATATAATTTGAAAAGATGGTACTAACTAGGTGTAAATCCAAGGAACTCTATGTCCGCCCACACACGATTCGCAGGTGATTCTGTGACCTGGATTATCCCTAAAGATGGAGATAAATCAATCTTCTGTTTCTTCACGGGGGGTTGGATCTGTGTCATTTCCGGTGGCGTGCCCTCAATGACATCATCATCGCAGTCTTCTGCGGTCCGTTCTGGAATAAAAATCCAATGTATATTACAAACAAATGCAAAAGAATTAATGTCAACTTTATGAACTACAAGTTTTACCCATAACAGGGTTTGGGCTGTCCACGGTCTTCGTTGACTGTCCTGCTGCATCAGCTATCGTTTCTGTATTTAAAAAAAAAAACAATTTTAAAATATTATAATATGGATATTTGCAACAAGCAAGTTTATGATAAAATACTGCACACACCTTGAGAACGTAGCACCTCCCATGGCTGAGGTTTTTTTGGGGGAGGAACAGCTGGCACATCAGGTAAAAGAGGACAAGGGATCCAATTTCTGGTGTCACTTGTCTTTTTTCCCTTTCCTTTGCCTTTTCTGTAAAAAAAAAATATATATTACACAAGGATATGATTGACTGACTACCATTAACATATTTTTTGATATATACTTACTTCGTCTCTGGAGCATCCGGCATCATATAACAGCCAACTTGCTTCTTTTCTTTTAAATCTGACAAACGTTTTCGCTGCTCACTTGTCAGTTTCGCCATATTTTTGGAGTCTTGGACTTTGGATGCCCTGGCCGCTTTTAGGTCATCCGCCAATGACTTCGGCCTAAAAAATACTATAATTAATGAATGCTGCATGAATTGGGTAACTATATAACTCACTTTGTTTTAATTTACGAAGGTCGTGTAGTTTTATGGAAGTCTAAATACGAACATAAAATCTATTTGAAAAATACGTACTCTGTAGGAAAGGTCTTCGCTAACTTGCGTGCACAAGCAGGCTTTTTTCGGGGATGCATATTGTTTAATCAAGCTAAAATGAAAAGCACCAAATTAAGAAAACCATCACCACCAAAACATGCAAACAAAATCGAAAATAATTTTGTTTTTAAGTCTACATAAGGCGAACTTTTTATTATTCTTATCGATAAAAGACTTTAATAAACTATACTTTGTTATGAAGTCGCTTTATCGCTCGACTTTCTGTTTTCGTTTCAAACCACGTTAAAAATTTACCAGTATCATAAAAAGAAAAAAAAAATCACAAAAAAAATTATATTACAAAAAAGGTTTTTATTGATGCCAACTGTGTATGGATTATTAAAAAGTATTATAGACCAACAAAAATTGCACCCGAAAATTTTCATTTCCAAACCCAGCCTTTGAGTTCGTTTTATTCGAAAACGGTAAGCTGCAGAAAAAAAAAAATATATGATAACTAAGGTTTATATTGATGTCTTCTATACATAGGAATAATAAAATATATATGTTATGTAGACCAAAAAATTTGGGTTGAAATTTTTTAAGTCCCTGTAATTTTCATAGCCTTTTGACTATTTAATTTAAAATTACGTATGTCAACTGGTACTTGACACGGGCAATTTAATATGAATTGAATATGAACGGTTACACCAGGTGTGTAACAGCCCTAAGCCGCACCAAACACAGACTGTTGCGTGAGAGGTTCGATGAAAATCATAATCCTTGCTGGTTTACATATATTTTGCAAATGTTTCATATGGTTTAAGAAGATAGATATATAATCTAACTTTTGAATAGCATTTACAAAGAAAATACAGCCAAAAGTACCAAAATTGAAGACAATAACTTCGTTGTTCTGTGGCAAATTGTACCTACCGTACGTTGTAGGTTAGAAAAAAACCCAATTTAAGTTGTGTTTCGTGAAGGATATTTCATAATTACGTAGTATGTGTTTACATCTTTCGAAAATCATAAATAATTAGAAGTAAATACTTACAATTTGTTTATAATCACAATAATAAAACCTCTCTCCGACCACACAACACTGCACAAACACGAGCCCACGTAATGTAAACTTCAGAACTGTTTAGTTTTAATTTTTTTCTTTGTTGGTACGCCTGTCTATGCATGATTAGCTTGGGAATTTTTCGGCGAACAGAGATAGCTAATTCAAATGAACCTCAAGGGGGACAAAGATGGTTATATTTCGATTATTCCGACTACATCGGTGATCGAGTGCCTTGTCAACCGGTACTAGACACGGGCAATTCACGCACACACACGCGTGTCAACTGGGACTTGACAGGGGCAATCTAGCGTCGAAACGTCGCGTCAACTAGGAGTTGACATGGGCAATTTGCAAAGAACTACCATGTCAACTACCGGTTGACACGGGCAACCAAGCGGATAAGTTAATAAAGCGTTACCTAGGACTCTTTTCAAGTGATACTTACATGACTTAACTGCAGCCTCATGCAAGCCGCCCATGTGTGGCGTGAATGCAGGCAGGAACCTCCACGTCACACCTACATCAGCACCAGCAGTTATAATTTCAGTGGAGTTATCTTTGACTTCAGATAAAATTAACGGCTCTCGTGTTTCCATTACCACTCCCAACCACAACGCTACCTAATGGACACCGACATCAACCTACAGCGTGACCACACATACTATTGCATCAAAAACAACAAAGCATCAAGCATTTTGTCACAGAGAGGATTTCATATTTCATTACAAAAATACCCGGACGACGAAAAAGCACGCTCACTCTCAATGAATTATGCCTACCATAGTGTTGACACTATGGTAGGCATAATTGATGTGAGATACATGTATGCCTGCGTTAGACAAACACCTTTTTCACCTCTGTTGTCATATATTGCTTTCTCCGTCATTACAAATCCTATAAGGTCAAAATTGTCAGATGAAGGCATCGCCCCCTTTGTTTGGATTTCTCTAGTTCTTTCTCTAATTCTTGTTGCAAGGTCAGATTACTCATAGTAGCGAGACTAGAAAGGGGCTCACTATCCTTCTTAGAAGATATAACAGCCGTCTTCGTCGATTCCTTTTCTGTTTCGACTGTGCTAGTTATATTCCAGACGTTTTGACATGCTTACAATAACATCACATAAGTTAGCTTGTGGGTTTCGAGAGTGTATCATCTTCTGAGGCACTGTAAAAACTTTCGGCATCATGAATGTCATGCAATAACCCTGCAATTAAAAATCGTCTTTCTTTTATTCGATTCCGTAAGTTTATAGCGAGACTGGAGATCAGATATGTACTTTGTTGCTCACGTTTATTCAGCATGGATTTAAGTGCTGTATCTGCTGTTTACAGAGTGGCATCACTTCGGCAAATAGATAGTACAGTAATTTTTTTTATCACTTCCAAACTATGATGGATTTAAGGTAAGCGTTTGAATTTCTGCATTTGTGAAGGATATATTTGACTAAAAGTCAATAAAGAGTTTAAAAATACAATCTTTCATTTTTAGGAATGAACCTTTCATGTCACTCATGCTAGACCATCTTGTTCGACAGTCTAACTGTACCTGGATGTTTACTCGAAACTCTTTGCTGAAGTAAGCTCTTAGAGCATCGGCTTTGAGAGGTAAATTTCTGATTGATCTTAGGAGATATCGAACTCTGTTACTCCTAGCCTCCTCTAATGTCTCTAAATGGTCGGCTCTGTTTAATAACTAAGTGATAAAGACATCAACTGTTAGTGGCTCACTATGACTATTACGATGCTCTTCCCAATCCTCATTTGTGACAGCATCCAATTTACCAGCCATCATATGAATAATTAGCGTGTAGCGTGTGCTCTTAGGTTTTTATTAGTGACATCTATGATGTAGCGCAAACCCTTGCTAGGCTCCTTTTGTATGGCATTCACATTGAACAGATCCTGCACATGATTGTTTACAAGCAAGCGTTTTTTGTCAAACCTTTTGCAAAGCAGATCCTAAGCAGAGGCATAATTCTTGGCTGAAAAATCTAAACTCTAAAGATTCTCTGTAGATAAGCGCGAAGATAGTGGAACTTTGTGATATCATCTATGCTGTTATTTGAATGAATCATTGAAAGAAAAGATTCTCTGAATTCTAGCCAGCTCTTATAATCACCAGAATATTTGACCAGGTCTATCTTCGGAAGTCGAACAAAACTATTGTGTTTGTGTGCGTTTATAAGTGGATCATGTGACTTACCTCAGCACTATGTATGTATAGAGGCGTCCGGAGATGACCCTGATGACACCAAGTCACACAGCGCCTTAGTAATCCCGACCGCATTGTAAAATTGACTCTCGAAAGCTTTCCGTTACTGGTACCGCACTCCAGAATCATCAGAAAGCTCCTCAATCTCCCCCTGAAGCACGTCAAAATCTGTTAAGATTATCGATATCGATAGAATGTCTGTTCTAGTTCATATACAAGAAATAAAAATCGTTTCTACTAACAATCATATATTTAATTTTTACTGTAAAATTTTGATCATCGTTGCGGAATGAGAATGGGTTTTGGTTACAATTCCTTTCATCACCCAAACTCAAATTCGGCTCAAAGTCAAAGTTTGGCCCCAATTTTAGTCTCAAATTTTCTCCTTTAGTGACCCTTAAATAATATTAATTTTGTATACATATTTCTAACACTTTTCTACAACAGAGTTCTTCACAACAAAATGAATACGGAGCTGAAAATGTTTTTCACATATCGATTTTATAAGATATTTATGATTCTCAAAAAAATCATACTCCAGTGAATGGGCATTTAAAAATTCAAAAATATCTTTATAATTAGATGATTGCACCATATGCGTTATTACTTCTCTTATCATTTTATGTACATCTTTACTGTTGATTTTGCTGTGGTGGGTTGATATTAAATATTTCTATCTTTCTAGTATGAAAGAAAATCTAATGACTCTCTCTCCACGAGATAATTATTTTTTAAATAATTAATAACGATAGTTAATGTTGCATTTTTTTTACTAGCCTGCGATTATTCTTTTTTAGTTTTTAATCCTTCTTAGTCGTCTTGTAGCTACCATACGAGTTTTGCAAGAGATCTTAAAACTTTGAATCCTCGGCTGGACGTTGTAGGTATATCTTCAGCTTCAACATCAGTTTCTTACATCCTCTTCCGTTTCCTAGGCGTGATTTGTATATCTGCTGCGGAAGTGTTGCGATCCTGAGGTGGCTTTCTCTTCTTTGTGGCCTAAAACATTTAAATTATCACACCAGATGGCAGTGGATAAGCAATGACAGATGTCTATATGCGGCTTCAAAAATCTTAAAGAACTACAACATAGGGTTCTTCAAAAGATCGTGTAAATATTTCTTCAGGGTCGGCAACGCGCACGTGACACCATTGCTTGCAGGTATCCATAAGCTGGGCCATCAGGTGGGCCATATTCCTGTTTTATTACTGTACTAAAGTTTTAATAGATCTTTTCTTATTTAAATTGCAATAATAGCTGATAAATAATTCCCAGGAAAATGAAATATTACAAAAATAACATAACTGCATACGATGGAAAAATACAATGTACGAAAAATTTTGAAAATTGATTATATGATATTAACCACTAGATCGGTTGAAAAGAACAGACTTGTAAAAAATTACAGATTGATAGTATACGGAATATCCCTCAAAAATTTTAGGTACTGCATCTGATTTGAGTCTCTTGATAGATAATCCGGTGACATAACAGGACTCTTCGAAATACTTTGAACAAAGCCTAGAATATTTTGAAAACTCATAATATTAGACTAGAATAGTTATCACGTCTAATAGCATTGATTCACTCACGTTTTATGTCTGGGCATTTAGGGAATCTAAAAACGAAACGTAACTTAAAAACTATCGGTTATCGATAAAACAAATACTTTGACAGAGGTACATCTCTAGCATTAAGGCTTAAAACAATGCAATTTATTTGACGTATAATTATTGATTTTAAACTTGGTTTCTGGATCATCTTTACACGTAATTATTTGAAACATATTCAATTTAATCTAATAAATGTATTTTTTGGAAAAAAACCTCAGTATAAAAATTTTTTTTCAACAACTCACGTATGAAATACACCTCCTTTTGTTGTTCTTGATGAACAAGACACATACATACAAACTTTGGATCCCGTTTCACCCCCGTGGGGGATGAATTTCGAGAAATTCTTAAATACGTATTCACTTATTTACCGCCAGGAGTACTCTTGCGAAATTTCGAATAAAATGGTCAAACTAATATTTTTTCTCCATACAAACTTTGGACCCCCGTTTCACCTTAGGATGAATTTTGAATAAAATATATATTACTTATTTAGAGCCGAGAATACTTTTGCGAAGTTTCGAACAAAATGGTTAAACTAATCTTGTTTCTCGGTAAAAAAATTTTTGACACCCGTTACACCCCCTTAGGAGATGAATTTTGAAAAATCCTGAAACACTTATTAACTTATTTACCGCCGGTAGTACCCTTGCAAAGTTTCGTATCAAATGGTCAAACTAAGCTTGTTTGTCTATACAAACTTTGGACCCCCGTTACCCCCTTAGGGGGTAAAATTTGAAAAATCCTTTCTTAGTGCACCCCTATACCTCATAAGGAACCTTATGCCAAATTTTGTCTTTAGACCCAGCGGTTTCGGCTTTGCGTTGATATGTCAGTCAGTCAGTAAGTTATTCAGTTTCTTCTTTTATATATATATATATATATATATATATATATATAGATAGATACACAATAGGGAGGAAGGAACTTGGAAACAATTTCTTTTGTCATTAACCGATGACCGTACATAAAAGCTTTAATCATTCTAAAAATCAAAACCCTATGGCCTTGTCAACACTGAATGCGCGGGGGCTGAGGCCTGAGGCGGGCGCGGCAAGCGGGAGCGTGCGGTGGCCACAGTAGCGATGTGTAACTCATACTTTTTAAATGAAAACGAGGGAGGACCTCATTTTCCCTCGCGAGGTACTCGCGACCAGCCTCTCGTTTGAGGCGAGGTGAAGCGCTCGCTCGTTTTGTCTTTTAAAGGAGCAGGGCCCTACAATTTAACGAGACATTTAAAGTCATTTCATCCACTTGTGTTAGCTGGTATTCAGGTAAATCAAGAAACCGTGACCTTGAATCATAATAGCAGTGCCGCGGTCCTGATTACACCTCAAGATACATCGCACTCGTCTTCAGCAAGTCAAGATGGATCGACACAACCGGTACAAGTACAAGATAAAAACCAGCCACTTTCGACTTTTCCTTCTCAGAGTAATAAAAATAGCAAAATTAATGAATATTTCCCAAAACTAGTATCTTTAACAAAACAGGAAATTATTAACAAATTATTACTTAACATGATAGTTAAAAATTATTTACCTTTTTCTATTGTTGACGATAATGCTTTTAATGCCTTTATTCACGAATTGTGTCCTTCGTATTCAACACCTACGAGAAAAACTGTAACCAATGGCATTCTCCAAAAATATTATAATTCCGTGAAAGAAAATGTTAAAAAAGAACTTGAAATGGCGCAATACATAGCTATTACTACTGATGCCTGGACATATGCTTCTCATGAACAGTATTTTGTTATAACAGCTCATTTTCTTGATAACGAAACGAATATGAAATCTTACTTGCTAGAATGTATTCCTGATGTTCAAAGACACACAGCTCAGAATTTGGCAGATTTATTAAAAAATAAATGTATAGACTGGGATATTCATAACAAAATAGTAGCGGTTACAGCAGATAATGCTGCAAATATCCAAGCTGCTATTGCATTACTCCGATGGGAATCGATACCCTGTTTTGCGCACACTTTAAATTTAATAGTTCAAGCAGCTGTGATGAACATAAAAGATATACAAACAAAAGTTAAGTCTATAGTTGAGCTATTTCGCAGAAGCGTTTTGGCCAGTGAGCGCCTTAAAGCAACACAAAAACTGTTGGGAGAAAAGCAATTAAAATTAAAACAAGAGATCATTACCCGTTGGAACTCAACTTACGATATGTTTGAAAGGATTCTAGAGACAAAAAAAAGTGTGATTACAACAATTGCCACAGAATATCCCAATGTATCAAACTTGACCCCAGCTGACATTGATATTTTGACCAATATTTGTGATTTATTGAGACACTTCAAATATGTCACAGAAAGTATGAGTGCAGAAAAGTACGTCACAATATCACAGATAATAATATTAGCGAATTTGTTAAAAAATAAGTGTGAGTCATTTATCAATACAGAAGGTATTCCTGAAGTAGTTACCAACATGGCATGTAAGCTTCATACAGATCTCACAACACGTTTTAGGAATGTAGAAGACAGTCAATTATTTGCCGTGAGTACTCTTCTTGATCCTCGATTTAAAAAGTATGGGTTTCCAGATGACAAGAGAAGTAGTGCTGATCGTGCAAAAATAAGTTTAACAAATTTAGCTAGAGCTGTTTTAACAAATGATGAAACTGACACAATAACAGAAAACGTACAAAATGATTCGACTGAAACCCCTAGCATTTGGGATGATTTTGATGCTAAAGTTTTGGAAACTATAAAAAATCAAAATCCTACTGCAAGTGCAATAATAGAAGTAGATAAATATTTAGACGAACCTTTGGTCAGCAGGAAATCTACAAATTGTTTGACATGGTGGAACACTAAAAAACATATATATCCGCGACTTTATGACATTGTAAAGAAACAATTTTGTATACCTGCTACTTCAACCCCTTCTGAAAGAATCTTTTCAAAAGCAGGCCATGTCATTACTGATAGACGCAATCGTTTGCATGGTAATAAAGTTCGCATGATTTTGTTTCTGCACGCAAACATGTAGTTAACTTTTTTTCTAATTAAACTTTTCATTTAATTTTATTGAGTTTCATTTCGCTTATGTACATAATTTTTATTTATTTCAACTATTGTCGAATATGGCATTAGCCGCATACCAAACGCCTATCAAACCATTTTTAAAAACCCATAAAACTTGTATGTACTAATCCGATTTTATATGTAATGATTTTGACTGTGTTATATTATTTTAAAAAACTAGACAAAACAGTCTATCATGCATATTTGTCCCGTTCTAATTAATTTTAGAGATTAGAAACTCATTTGACGTATATCTGTATCCATTCTCGACTATAATATAATACACCACATCGTGCCTCACGCTAGTATTGCCAGGCTGTTACATTGCTTTGCTAAGCAGTCGTATGAAAATGGCGGAGCGCGTGCACATTTTACTCGCCACGAGTATTTTCTCACTGATGTAGTGTCTGGCTGCCAACGATACCTCACTCACACACCTCACGCGTGTGCGTGCATCAGTGAGAAAGCAGTTAGTAAAATACGCACGCGCCTCGCCCTCGACTAGGCCCTCAACGAAAATGAAATGGTTCAAGATTGAAAAACGAGTATTCCCTCAATTCGACGCGACGAGGAACTCAAACGAGGTGCATCACGAGTGAGGGGCTCATCACTAGGCCACAGTGACGCGCGGGCACTTGTAGCGGTTCGACGTATATCAGGAGTTGTAAACCATGGACGAAGAATGATTATTTTTACTTGACAGCCAAGTCTTGAGATAAGAGGTGTTGAATACAAGAGATGGTGTACACGAACTAAATGAAGACAAGAAATATGTGGTGAATATTTCAATTTGTATGAAAAACTGAGATTATTCCCTGATAGATTTTTTGAGTACACTCGGATGTCCGTGTCAACATTTGACTACATCCTTCGTTACATAGCACCTAAAATCACCAAAGAAGACACAAACCTTCGCAAGAGTATTAGTCCTGACGAAAGATTGTTCATAACTCTGAGGTAAGAATGAAACAATAATATATGAAAATGTAGTACTTAGGTATTTATTATATAGTAATTGTTGACGATGGGCCAACGCAGGTCCTTGTAAGGATGTTTAGTGGACTGTAGACTAGATGCTGGTTCCAAATGAAACGCCGGAGAGATTTTCGCTCTGATGGTATATTCACTGTTGCTGCTTGTACACTGTCTGAACTCGATTGCACTACTGACTGACTAACTGCGACTGACTACAAACTTTGTACAAGCTAGGGCTATATATATACAATGGGCGCTACTCGCAGGTAGCGCCGATACGCGTGAGTGTCCCGACCAATCAGGGCGCGCGCTCGGGGATCGCCCGAGTGTGCGTGAGGAGGGGTGTGCCTCTCATTGGCTGAAATGTAGGCGTCCTGATTGGTCGGTCCTCTTACAAATTTCAGGCGGCACGCTGTCTGTCGTCAACATTCTCCCTCCGGCGAAGGAGTTCCGTAGCCATCCTTGGAAGACGACTGCGTGCCCGTTGTGCAGCGCGTCCTCTCCCTCTGGTCCGGGGAGAGTGCGGTCGATGACTGGAGCGCGATGAGCTTGGTGGTGGGTCGTCGAAAAGTTCCGCCCGCAGTCTTGACTTCGACGTTGCGCACCACGCCGTCGGGCCCGGGGAAGGTGTGTGTGACGATCCCCCGATGCCATGTGTCGCCGGCCTCGATTCTTTCTTGACGTCCGTGGCGGTCGGAGCGTGGCACGATGGGATGTTTCGCCTCGTTCGCGCGCCCGTCGATTTTCAGTAGGCCGTGTTCCAGCTTGATAGCGAATCGGCGTAGCGGGCTGGATCTCGGCTCGGCGCGCCCCTTCTTGAGCTCGAGGATTTCTTGTGGAAAGGAGTCCTCTTGCGCACGTTGTAACCACAGCCGGGTCGCTCTTTTGATGTGGTCTTGGCTCAGCGTGGCGCTTCGATCTTTACAGCGCTGAGGAAACAGGAGTACTTGAGCCGTAGCGCCTATCAAGCGGTCATATGAAGAGAACCGCTCGATGTCGGGTAGCGCTGAGTCCTGGCTCTTCGTGATGACGTGTACTTCTTCCTCACGGGTGTCTTCTCGGCATGCGTCCCATTGTGGCCATTCAGACTTCGGCCGTCTCAGGAACTCTGGCCCGGAGAACCACACGTCGTTTTCTTCTGGGACGTAGCCGCTCCTCGTAGCGATGTCGGCGACGTTGAGATGAGTCGGCACCCATCGCCAATCTGTTGCTCTCGATGACTCGGTGATTTCGCCGAGACGGTGTGCGACAAACGGAGTGTATCTGCGGCTCCCGTTGCGCAGCCAATGTAGTACGGTCTGCGAGTCGCTCCAGTAGCACGTGTCATCCACTCGAATGCGATGGTCTTCTTTGATGGTTTTCGCGAGTCTAGCGCCAATCAGCGCCGCCTGCAGTTCCAAGCGCGGCACCGTCTGTGTCTTCAAAGGCGCCACCTTAGCTCGTGCCGCCACTAGCACGGTCTTGACTTCGTCGGACTCCAGCTGTAGCCGCCAGTATGCCACCGTCGCGAAGGCGTCCTCACTCGCGTCGCAGAAGACGTGGAGTTCTCTGCGTCGCACGTCGCTCCCTCCGTTGTAGCTCCGAGGTACTCGCAGGCGTTGGATAGCTTGGAGCCCGGCCAGCCACGCGTCGAAGTCGGTCGCGACGTCCTCAGGCACCGGCTCGTCCCATGCAGTCTGGCAGCGCCACAACTTCTGCAGCGTGATCTTCGCTGTGATGGTGTAGCAGCACAGGAGTCCGAGCGGGTCGTAGATGCTCATCACTGTTGACAGCGCCTCGCGTTTGGTAGGCGCCCTTGTGCGTGTCCGGACCGCCTCAGGAACCTTGTTCAAGGCGGTGTTGAAGCTCAGGCTGTCCGTTTTGGAGTCCCACAGAAGTCCCAGCATTTTCTCGGCTCCGCCCAGCTGCGTTGTTGCTGCGCTGGCACGGCGGTCTTCTTGTGTAGCGGCGAGCAGCTCGGCGCTGTTGCTGTTCCAGCCGCGCAGGTGAAAGTCCGCGTGTTTGTGGACCTCATCCACTTGTCTGATGACTGATGCGTGAGGTCGTCGAAGCTCTCGACGAAGTCGTCCATGTAATGCGACTCCGTTATTGGCCGTAGGGCGGCCGGGTGTGTGTCTCGATGGTGGTGTGCGTTTTTGTTGCGCACACTGTGGGCCAGGAACGGTGAGCTGGATGCCCCGAAGATCATCGACGTCATCTTGTACTTGCACGGCGGGTCCGTCGGTCGTTCCCGCCACAGGAACATCTGAGCCGGTTGGTCCTTCCTCTGGATCTTCACTCGCAGGAACATTTCTTCTATGTCCGCGGTGATTGCGTAGTCGCCTTCTCGAAAGCGAAACAGGATCGAGTTGAGGGACCGCAGCATGTCAGGCCCCTGAAGTAGATGGTCGTTCAGGCACGTCCCGTGGGTCTTCGCCGCCGCGTCCAGTACCACCCTTATTTTGCCGGGCTTGTTTATGTTGCGTACCGCGAAGTGAGGCAGGTACCACGAAACAGGACTGGCGTCTTCGGTCCCGTCGCAGAGCTCGGCGTAGCCCTTGTCGATCATGCTGTTGATCTTGGCGTGGTATTGCTTCTTCTCGTTCGGGTCCTTTTCAAGCTTGGCCTCGAGTGTCTTCAGCCTTTTCAATGCGGCGTTGTAGCTCGGCGGCAGCTGGGTTTCGTCGTTGCGCCACGGCAGGCCCACTTCGTAGCGCCCGTCCTTGTAGCGTACTGTGTCTTCGAAGATCTTCACGGCTCGCTTATCTTCGATCTTCATATGTTGTGAAGATGTCGACACCCCCAAAGCGTCGAGTTGGAAGTGTCGGGCCACTAAGTCCTCTAGCGGCTCGGCACCGGCAGGCTCGTTGGTGACCACGTGCAAGACGTCGTGTGCGCGTCTCAGCATCGCGCTCGGCATCACTCCGTGTAGCACCCAGCCGAGCTCGGTTTTCGAGGCGGCCGGCTCCTCTGCTCCTCCGCAGCGCAGCTCCCGTGTCACGATGAGTTGCCAGTTGTCGGTGCCTATTAGAATTTTAGGCTTTGCGTCGCTGTAGACTACGTCGTCCGCGCTGAGGTCGCTGAGATGACGCAGTTGTAGCACGTCAGCCGAGATAGATTGCGGCGTGAGGTCAAGGCCTGTCATCGTCCTGGCGGCGATGCTGAACTCTTCTCCACCAGCGCCCTTGATTGTGAGCTTGACACGTCGGCTCCTCACGTCTTGTCTCTTGCTGCCGATGCTCTTCACTTGTAGACACGTCGCTGGACCGTCGGCGCCAATGTGTCGCGCCAGGTCGTCGTCCACCAATGTAACGGTGGAGCCCTCATCGAACAGCGCGAAGGTCTTAAGGCTGCCGCGCTTCCCGGAGATTGTCACTGGGCAGATCTTCAGCTTGACGTCACTGCGCGTAGCTGTGGCAGTGACGGTTGCAGTGTCGCTGTCGGTGGCGGCCGCCGCAGCGGTGGCGGTGGCGGCGGTGGCGCCGGCGGAGTTGGCACCTTCTTGTTTCGGCTCGCCGTGTAGCAGCCGGTGGTGAGGTCGTCTGCAGCCATTGATACTGCAAGTCTTCTTCTTGCAGTTGTAGCGTCGGTGTCGGCTGGCCATGCATTTGAAGCACAGCCCGTTCTTCTTGATGACCTCCCAGCGCTCGTCGTACTGCATCTTCTTGAATTTCTGGCAGTCGGGCAGCGTGTGCGGCTCTTCACACGCTGGGCAGCGATTTTCGTCTTCGCTCGGCGTAGTCGTAGCGTAGACTTGTTTTTTCTTTGCCTCCGGTCGTGAGGCAGCGGCGGCGGTGCGAGGCGGCTCTCGCTTTTGATGACTCGGATTCGGTTTCGCCTTGGAGAATCCGTGCTTGAGGGCGATGTTGGCTTCCCTCATCAGGAACCTCGACAGCTTGACGATGTCGGGTTCGCGGCCCGGATGGGCTTCGGCGAAGTCGTACCATCGGGGCTTCAGGTGCAGGCTGAGCTTGTCAAGTACTTCTCGTACTAACAGCGAGTCCTGCAGGCAGCTTTGCTTGACGTTGCTCAGGACGGCCACGATGTTCTGCACTTTCACGGCGAAGGTGTTGAGCTCCATCGCCGTTGTCCCCAGTCGCGGCAGATTCTGGAGGTCTTCGAAGGCTTGATCGACTAGGAGGTCGGGCCTCCCGAAGCACTGCTCTAACGTCTCCATCACGACGTCTGGGTGTGTGGCGGAGTTCAGCAGTGACGCTACGGCGTCGCGGGCGTCTCCCTTGAGGCAGTTGCGAAGTCTTGCGATGTTCTCCGTAGGTGTGAATTTGTAGAGCTGCGTGGTCTCTCGCATGGCGGCGGCGAAAGAAATCCACTCCTTCGGAGACCCGGAGAAGTGCGGCAAGTCTGTAGTCTGGCGCGGCGGTGGCCGAGACGACATCATCTTCTCCATGGTGGCGGCAAGCTTCTCGATGCCGCGGCTGTGCGGCGTCGGTGACCTCCTCTCGGTGCGGCGGCTGTGTGGCGTCGGCGACCCGGCGCGGCGGCTATGCGGCGTCGGCGACTCCCTCTCGGCGTGGCGGCTATGCAGCGTCGGTGACCCGGCGCGGCGGCTATGTGGCGTCGGCGACCCGGCGCGGCGGCTATGCGGCGTCGGTGACCCGGCGCGGCGGCTATGTGGCGTCGGCGACCCCCTCTCGGCGTGGCGGCTATGTGGCGTCGGCGACCCGGCGCGGCGGCTATGCGGCGTCGGTGACCCCCTCCGTCGCTCCGGCTGTTGAGGCAACCAGTCGATTCGCCTGCCTCTGGCGGTCAACGTCGCGGCGGCGGGTGTCGCGGCGCTGTCGGCGGCATCCACTCGAGGCGCTGCGTTGACTGGACCGGGTTCGGGCGCGAAGTTGGCGGTTGCCTCCCTCCGTACGGTGAGGGCGGCGCTCGGCGTCGTCTCGTCCAACCAAGCGTGAACTCGGCTGATGTTCTGGGTCGGCTCCCCATCTTCCTCGACGCTGTCGTCGTCCTCAAGCTCGGCGAGGTCGGCAGCCAGTCGCTTCTTTATGAGTTCAGCTTCGATCTGAAGCTCCTGGCGTCGAATGGCGGCCAGGCGTTCTTCGGCTTCGAACTGTAGACGTGCCACGGCGCTCGCAGTCGATCGTGTAGAGCGCGCAGTTCGTGACCGTGTCCCGGTTGCGGTCGGCTGGCCGGAATGCGCCACCAAACGTGTACGATGCTGATCACGTATAGGCACGGTGGTGGGGGCACCTCAGATTGCACTGAGTGCCCAGGCAGCGGGGCGCCGGTGGGAACTCCAGTTCGAAGGACAGGCGCAGCGCTTGATGCGGCCGGTGATTGGTGGCTCGTCGAATACGCGACGACCCTCATCCACTCCACTTTGGCTTCGAGTGACGACCATCTTGATCCCCTAGGTGTTTCTTGAACGCCAATTCTTGTTTCTTGATCCGGCTCGAAGGACCACGCGCTGTTGACGATGGGCCAACGCAGGTCCTTGTAAGGATGTTTAGTGGACTGTAGACACTAGATGCTGGTTCCAAATGAAACGCCGGAGAGATTTTCGCTCTGATGGTATATTCACTGTTGCTGCTTGTACACTGTCTGAACTCGATTGCACTACTGACTGACTAACTGCGCAGTGTTGCCAGTGGCCGATAGTCAAAAGTTACACGAGACAGATCAAAAAGTAACATTTTGTCAGAAAAAGTAACATTGTCTTTTTTTTTGTGGAAACTGGCAAAATACGTACACTGAGAGAATTATCGCGTAAAAATTACTCTCAAAGTTGGAGCAAAAATTACCTTGCACGAGAGCAAAGCGGGGACAAAACGACTATGCGAGTGAATTTTGCTCTTGTGAGGGGTAAAAATTACACCTAGCGCAAAATTGTACCTAGCGGAGAGAAACAGAAACACCTTTTCAAATACTGGCGGAAGATACTCAACCTTAATTAACCTTATTTAACAGACAGAAACATCAATCCGAATAAAATATATGAATATAAATTCAATCAGATAAGTTAGGTTACATATAAATAAGAAATTATTTATAATTTATTTTTCTTAATAGTTTTATTAATTAAATTTTTTGATTTTTTAACATTTTATTGTTCTGAAAAATTTTTTTCTTCATAATTTTGATGTTTACTCGCCACTCTGATGCCCGGTAGACGTCATGATATCTATAAAAAAATTAAACAAAACCAATATAATGATGCAAAATAACATGATAATGTTGCAACAAAACATAACATTTTTTATACAAAAAATTAATAATTTTTTACACTGCGTTATACACAATCAATTTCGAAGAAATTCGATAATGACATTCTAACCCACAAAACATCATTCAATAGTTACTCATTTTGTCATTAAGGAAGACAATAAAAAATATACACTCATTATAATGAATTAATAATAAAGTATTTGAATCACATATACTTACATAAATATAAAGCAGATAAATATGTTGGAACAAAATGTGCAACAATTAAATACAGTGCATATCACTTATGATTGACTTGATACTGCACTGGTTAATAGTCATAGAAATGAATCACGTGGTATCTGCGGAGCTGCCCGGAAATAACCGAATGTTGTCGAGCGAAAAATGTAGGTAAATTTTTACCCCTCACTCGTAGGAAAATTGTCTCGTTACGCGAGCAATATTTCACGTGATTTCTGAGTATTACTTGCTCTTTTTTGGAGCATTATTTAACCTATACCAGAAATTCACCTGAGTGTAGGGTAAAAAGTACACGAATATGGGTGAAGTTTGACCGATAGAAGAGATGAAAAATTCACCTGAACTGGGTTAATTTTCGCTTCAACTCGATGATATCCGCGGCTTACTCTACAGTGTGGGGTAATTTTTACGCGATAATTCTCTCAGTGTAAATAATGGTATTTTTTTAAAATGAAAATAAAATACACTGCCTTTTTTTGTGGAAACCTGGCAAAATACGTTATAATGGCATTTAATTTGAATGAAAATAAAATACGTTCCTTGACTCTTTTATTAAAAGTAAAAATTTGTAATAATTGTGTTGTTGATCGCATAATCGACTGTTGACGCTGAAAAGAAAAAAGGTAACAGTCAGTTAGGTATTTATATCTATGTAAAGTACCGATCAATTTATGAATGTCGTTCAATACCAACCTGCTTTGTCATCAATGAATATAAAAAAAACTATAAAAAGTTTCCGCCCCTTTATTAAACTTAACAATTCGTAATTATTGTTGATCGAACAATCGACTGGCGATGCTGAAAATAAAAATGTAACAGTCAGTTATTTGTATCTACATAATATATTAGTTATTCATAGTTTAGGAATGTCGTTCAATACCAACCTGCTTTGTCATCAATGAATACATGACTTGTATTTTCAGTCATAAGTGTAGCTAATCTCGTGGCTAATAATTGTTTTTTGATCGAATAATCGACTGGTGATGCTAGAAAAATAAATAAAGTCAAAAACGTGTATTTAATTAATTAAATTAAATATATCAACCAACCATTTTAAGAATGCCTTTCAATACTAACCTGATTTAAATCTTCGTCGTGCCTGTGATTCACATACACAACAATAGAGAGATAATAATTCATTTTAGCTTAAAATGACTAAATATTCCAAAGAAAGCTAATTGGAACTGGTGGAACCTGAAAAAAGCGTTTATTTTAGTATTGCAGAAATAAAAAAATGTTGCTTATAACTTTTTGATATTAAATTTTGTGTAAATTAGTTAAATAACAGTTAATACCTTCACCAGTCTTGCTGTATGCTACTTTTGCATGCATCATTCTTTTAGAAGGCTCAAATTTTATGGCGTTTTGTATGTTGGCTTTTGTTGCCATCAAAGAAGAAATAGTTTCAGTGCTCAGTCTATTCCGGTTTTCGCATTTTATTAATTTAAGCTGGCTGAAAATTCTTTCCACGCAAACATTGGAAAAAGGCAAAACAAGCAAGAGCCCTACAATCTTTTTTAAATTTGGGAACATTTCAGTACCGGCTATATCCTTTAGCTTTAAAATTTGTTTCCAATATTCTTCCACTTCCAGATTTTGACTCAAACCTAAATCGTTGTGGTCCAGGAAAGCATGTTTTTTCCATTCTTTTTGAAGCTCCATTTCATTTACATCCTCTTTAACACTTGGGAATCTCTTCAAAACATTTGACAAATTCTTTACTTCAAATTTTTGAGCAACGCTTGGTTCAATCACATCTAAAATACCGTATAACGGGTCAGAAAAATCGAAACGTTGTACTATCTGTTTTATGGTTTCAATATAAAAATTGAGACAAGTTCTCTTGAAATCCGTTATTACCGTTTTTGGTTCTGGTATTTCTTTTGAAAGTTCATCAATGGACGACTGTGCAGCTATACCTAAATATATTTTTTCAAGGGGCACAAAAAATCTTGGATTGGCGTATTTTATTTTATATGCATCGGTTGTTTTGCAATAACTGAAGTTCATGTAATTGCTGGCTATGGTTTTTATAAGTTTATGTGTCTCTGGTTTTAGTCGGTGGAGCAATGGTTTTTCTGTTTGAAACAATCTGTTAAAGTCATTAAATTGTTCCAATGTAAACGACATGAACTCTAAGTAAATTTTTGTTAATTTATTGTCGAGTACCCCAATTATATCTTCCGTGATTTTGCTAGGGTCTTCTAACAATTCAAGTCTAAAATATGCGGACAGAATATCGTACTGTTCGAGTACCCTGTTTACACAAGCCTCTAATGATAACCATCTTGTGACCGATGGGCTCAATATTTTATGGACTTCCACATTGAAAAATAACTGCAACTCTTTTAGTTTTTCGTGTCGGAGTGTGCTGCGGTTAAAGTGCGCACCGACATTTCTAAGAAAGTCTTCAACGAATCTTGGCAGCTTAAGACATGCCTTGGAAGCCACGAGATGTATCATGTGGCAGCTGCACTTCACACATGCAATGTGTGGTACGCGTTCCTTCAAATGACTAAACACTGAATTGTGTTCTCCCACCATACTGTTTGTGGTATCAGACGCAAAGCCTACGAAGTTTTTTATTGGGATTTTTTTATTATCAAGCCAATTTAATAGAGCATCCGTTAGATCTTTCCCTTTTCCCGAGGTAACTTCATACATGTCTAGAAACTGAGTGTGAACGACTAATTCATCCCCATCAAAAAATATAACCGCAAGTAGTTAGCACGTCATAATCGTGCTATACCGCTGAAATAGCAACCACTACGTACTGCAAGACCGTCCAGTCAGCAGATTGCCCAACAGCCGGCCCAGTGACTCCAATTTCATTATGTATTTTCAATATTCCATAATTGTCAGTCTTTGTTGAGTTTTCAAATAAATAACATTATTTTTAGCTTAAATAAAAATCTTTTTTTTAAAAGTCGCTCGGAGATCGCCCCTACATATCTGGCGCAGTCGACTTTGGTAGGATCGCGGCACTCTAGGACTTTCGAGATAAGTCCTCTCGTGTGAATAGCCTCTTCGCCGACCAGAGTGAACGGTTTCAATCGTTGTCATCCGCGATAAGAAGAACCTCGTGGCGGTCACGTAAACGCGGCTTCAACTTGCGGGAATCCGGAGAATTGGAGACCTGTACTCAACAAGACCCGAGCAGGAGATGCAGAGGATGCTGTGTTGGTGAGTGCTCTTTTGCTTCCCAAGTACATTCCTTTCTGCTCTATTTCCTCTCGTTTAATCTTAAGATATTGTTTTGCGTGTGTCTATCTATAGGCTCATATCGCTGTAGATTATAAACTAAAATTTTAAATCAATTTAAGGTTTAAGTGCACACGCCTATTTTACTTTTAGAAAATGGAGTTCCAAACAGATTATAAGATGATTTCGGAACTTATGCCCAAGTATGATGGGAACCCCAAGAGGTTACAGTTTTATATTAAAGAAATGGATAATTTTATGGGGATGATTAGACCCAATGAGGGTGCAGCCCCCTTAGCACTAGTATGTTTAATTAAAAGTAAGATAAGTGGTGCAGCTATAGATGCCCTTGCACATGAAGGTACCCTTAATAGTTGGTCAGAAATAAAACGTGCTTTAATAACGCGCTTAGGAGAGCCTAGGAACGAAATACAGGTTATGCAAGAGCTCACGCGCACCCGGCGCAATAAAAACGAGGATGCTGAGTCCTTTGGCAAACGAATTAGAGATGTGCTCGACACTCTGTATATGGTAGGTCAGCATACAGATAAAAGTTATTACGAGAACATGGCTATAGAACAGTATGTAAATCAATTAGAGTTCCAAGTATCCGTAGGGGTGAGAATTAATAAACCCTCAACCTTAGAGCTTGCAATAGTCACTGCACGGGCAGAGGAAGCAAAAACCGGTTATAGACAGGGACCTAACTTTAACAACCCCTCTAGTAACCCCCAAAATAAGAAACCTGAAAATTATTTTAAATCAAATAATAATCAAAATAACTTTCAGCGTCATTTTAACAACCAACCCTTTGTTAGACCATATAATTTTGCACCTCAGCCACATTTTGCACCCCCTAATAATTTCGTACCCCAGCGTAACAACCTAACCCCTGAACAGAAACAGCAGTTAGTAAACTCCGTGTTACCCTGGAAGAATAGACACCCTCAAGGTAATTTTAGAAATAATTCAGGCAATTTTAGGAACTCAGGAAATTTCCAAAGGCAGCCGAACATTCCGCAGCAACAAGTCAACCCGCCTCAGATTTCCTCTGACGTCACCATGCGATCGGTTAACAAGCCGATGCCGCCGCAATTCGCATTTGAGGAACTATTTTATTCGCCATACGAAGGTAATGTAAATTACTATCCACCTCAATATTATTACCCTATGGAGTACTACCCTAATGCGGACGAGCAAGATGTAAACTACCCTTCTACGAGCACAGAGGAGGATCAAACAACTATCCCTCAGGATTTTCAAGAGGACCAGGAGCCGGACGAGCGGAGTTGATAAAGTTAAACCATCAAGATAAAGATCATCTTCCATACATCGAGATACCGGAATTCCGAGGTAAATTCCTTATAGATACGGGTGCCTCGCGTTCTATGATATCACCTGACGTCATACAAAATACAGTATTCGAACATTGCGTCGACTTCGAGCCTTTCGAGGTAAAGACAGCTCACGCGGTAACTCGACACTCGTACGTTGCATATTTACCACTACCACCGGTCTTTAATAGTGATATAAGTCACAAGTTTCTCATCTTCGAGTTTGATCCGAAATATAAAGGTCTTATAGGGCTAGATTTATTGAAATCGCTCTCTAGTAATATTGATTTAAAAAATAAGGTACTACGCACATCCACCGCAATAATACCTATTCATTTTGATTATCCTATTAGGAAAATCCGAGTAGATCCTCATTGCCGGAAAATTGTTAAAGTTAAAACTAACTATACCGATGGTACTTATATACACGAGGACCATGAGTGGATGCCAGGGTTAACATCCCCTTCAGCTATAGTTCAAGTAACTAATGGCTCATTCTTTACTGAGGTTCTTAACTTAAATCCGGAAAAGAAAATTATTTTAAATAAAACCCCTATTGTTTTACAACCCTTTGTTGAAAAAGAAACCCCGAATATTCATTGCACATTAAACTCAATTCAAACACAACCGGATATTGATAGAGAGCTTTGTGAAAATTTAAAGAAAATTAGAACTGAACATTTGAATGAGGAAGAGAAACGTGAGATAGAAAGATTATGTTATCAATATAGAGATATCTTTTATTCGGAAAACATACCCCTTACTTTTACACATGCTGTGAAACATGAGTTAAGGCTTACAGACGATACCCCTATTTTTGTACGCAGTTATAGGCAGGCCCCTCAGCAAAGGGATGAAATAAAAAATCAGATAAACAACTTACTGAAACAAGGTATTATTCGCGAAAGCGTATCCCCATGGTCAGCCCCTGTCCATATCGTACCTAAGAAGCCAGATGCTTCTGGCAAGGTTAAATGGCGTCTTGTTATAGATTATAGGAGGCTCAATGACAGAATTATAGAGGACAAGTACCCCCTACCAAACATAAGTGACATCTTGGATAGGTTAGGGCGCGCTCAATACTTTAGCACCCTCGACTTAGCGAGCGGGTACCATCAAGTGGAAATGCACCCCCGCGATGTTGAAAAAAGTGCATTTTCTATAGAAAGAGGGCATTACGAATTTCTTCGCATGCCCTTTGGTCTTAAAAACGCCCCCAGCACCTTCCAGAGACTGATGGATCACATCCTACGAGGCATAGATAACGTATTTACGTATTTAGATGACGTCATCATCGCCTCTACATCCCTTCAGGAACATATGCTCAAGCTTAAACAAGTATTTGATCGTTTGAAACTTCATAACCTCAAAGTTCAACTTGATAAATCAGAATTCCTTCAGAAACACGTACAATTCTTGGGTCATGAGCTTACTTCAGATGGCCTTAAGCCTAATCAAGATAAAATTAAAGCTGTTCTTAACTTTCCCATCCCTACTACACAAAAAGAAATAAAATCCTTTTTAGGTTTAGTGGGTTATTATAGAAAGTTCATTAAGGACTTCGCTAAGATGACTAAGCCTATGACTATGTGCCTTAAGAAAAACCATAAAGTAGAACACACCCCCGAATTTCTAGAATCGTTTAGTAAATGTAAACAGGTACTTACCAATGACCCTATATTACAGTTTCCCGATTTCGATCAACCCTTTGTCCTAACAACAGATGCGTCCAATTTCGCTCTAGGAGCAGTCTTATCCCAAGGCAAAATAGGATCAGATAAGCCCGTAGCATACGCGTCTAGGACCCTATCTGAGACAGAGTCCCGTTACTCTACAATAGAGAAGGAGTTATTAGCCATTGTGTGGGCTGTAAAGTACTTCCGACCCTATCTGTACGGTCGTAAATTTACTATCTATACCGACCACCGCCCTCTCACATGGCTTATGTCCCTTAAAGACCCAAACTCAAAGTTAACTAGATGGAGACTTAAACTAGCCGAGTATGACTATAATGTTGTATATAAAAAGGGATCTCAAAATACAAATGCCGATGCCTTATCTCGAGCTAAAATATTTCATAACAGTGTAGACTCACTAGCAGTTAATTTTGAAGATAATGAGGACGATGAGATAATACCTAGGATTTTTGAGAACGTCCGTCGTGAGATGGAACGTGAAGCTGAGAATAACAACAATCAGCCTAACCCAGTAGAGTCCGTTGCCCCACCTCAAACAGATGCAACATCTGATAGTATGAGTGTAGTTTCATTAGATCCCAATCAGTTAGTTTCTACGAACCATACCCAGCCTGACAATGAAAACATTGGCATCCCTATAATAGATGACGCTATAGAGAGACAGCAAAAGCAGTTTTATATAAGATCTACCCCAGGTTCTACATATAGAGTCGAAATTAGAACTACCAACTCAAAAACTACGATTAAAGACGTGTTTATCCCTGTAAATAACACAGAACAGGAGATAATTAGATTCCTTAAGGAACATACCATAGCCGATAGAGTATTTCATTGTTACTTTATAGATGAACATCTGTACCTTGCTTTCTCGAGAGTATATACCACTATCTTTAACGATAGAGGCCCTAAACTAATAAGATGCACATGCCGTGTAACTCTTGTAGAAAATAAATCTGAGCAATTAGATCTTATTAAGAAATATCATGAGGGAAAGAACATACATCGTGGTATACAGGAGACCTATAAACACATGCGTAGAAATTATCATTGGCCCAATATGTTATTAACTATCCAAACATATATTAATAAATGCGATACTTGCCTTAAAGCTAAATACGAGCGCAACCCCTTAAAGCCACCCTTAATGGTAACAGAAACACCAACTAAACCTATGCAACATCTCTTCATGGATCTGTATTCCACAGGTGGTGGAATATTCCTAACTATAATAGATAATTTCTCAAAATTTGCTCAAGCCGTACCTATGCTAGGCTCAAGCAGCATTCATGTAGCAGATGCTCTCTTAAAAGTATTTTCTATCTTAGGACTACCCCTTAAAATAACAACAGATTCAGACACTAAATTTGATAACGATGTTTTAAAAGAAATATGTGCATCTCACAATATAGAAATACACTTTACTACCCCTTACAACCCTAATTCAAATTCCCCTATAGAACGTTTTCATTCAACCATTGGTGAAATTATAAGAATCCAGCGTATGACCAATAAAGATGATACTATTCAACTTATAATGAGATATGCAGTTATAGCCTATAACAATTCTATACACTCAGCGACAGGTTACACCCCATATGAGTTACTCTATGGACATACAGCAGCTAGGAACCCTTTAGAGATTTACTACCCTAAAGAATTTTACCAAGACTTTGTGCTTAAGCATAGGGCGAACGCAGAAGCTGTGCAGGAGTGTGTAGCGGCGCACCTCTCTAAAAACAAAGAGCAGGTGATAGCAAAGCGGAACCAAGCAGCGGAAGAAACTCAGCTAAAGGTAGGTGAAACAGTTTATAAGCAGGTAGCCAAGACAGCGCGAAACGACAAGACCAAGCCTGTGTTCAAAGGTCCGTATAAGATCATTCACTTACACCCTAACAACGTGGCTGAGATAATAGGTAACCACCCTAACTCCAAATCGATAAGAGTCCATTTCAAGTTATTACGAAGGCCTCACCTTGTTCCAGGGCAATCCTCTTCGGAGCCCTCGTGCTCTCAGCAACAGCCACCGTGAACATTACTCCAGTAGATAACTCCAACGGCCTATTACTCTTAAAACAAGGCATTGTTCTCAAACAAATAGATACTGTTAATTTAGTGTGTAGCTATAATATAACTTACCTTCATTTGACCACCCTTAAACTTGCAGGTCTATATGCAAGCACTAAGTCTTTAGATCCTAACATTATTTCAGGAGAATTACAGAGATCATATACAGATCAGATTGAGCATAAAATAAATATTATTAATAACAAATTAATATTTTTGGCACCTTACAGTAGAGTAAAGCGTGGTTTATTTAATGGATTAGGATCTGTAGTTAAACTTATAACTGGTAATTTAGATTATAATGATGCTTTGAAAATAGAACAAGAAATATCTAATATTAAGAATAACATGCATAACGTTCACGAAAAATCAATAGTAATAGCTCAAAAGGCTATCACAGAGTTTGCTAAACAACTAAATATAATAAATTAGAATCAAAATAAATTAGAACTTTTAATAAAAAATATAACTATTAACTCTAACCTAGTTTACAAACATTTTAATCTTTTACAGGTGCATATACAAATAGATTTCAGCTTGCAGATAATTTTAGACAAACTTATGTTATTAGAAGATGCAATGGCATTTGCACAGATAGGTATTATGCACCCTAGTATAGTTAATTCTAAAAGTTTAATAGCCGACATGCTGGACATACAAAGAAATTTTAGTTTTACAGCTGTCGCTCCAATTAGCTTAGAAAATATACATGGCATAGAGAAATCTATAGAGGTTAAAGCCTATAGTACTCAACACTCGCTAAATTTTATCTTAGAAATTCCTTGTGTAGAATCAACCCCTTACGACCTCATTCATATATACTCCATCCCCAATAACCAAAATCTCACTATAATTCCTAAGTCCAAATACCTAGTACTTGGTAGCGGAGAGTATTCATACATCAATGAAGAATGCCGTCACATAACGGATGAAGCCCAAGTCTGCAAACAACTCATCACGAGACCACTAGATGACTCGGGAGACTGCGTGACATCTATAGTTCAACATCAACCGCATCATCCCACATGTTCCTACGCGAAGATGGAGCTCAAGAAAGGAAAAATCCAGAACATCAGCCCCAACAGCTGGCTTCTCATCACCAATCAACATGAAGTCCTGAGAGCGACGTGCGGTAACGAAGTATTATACCATACTCTCACGAAGACGCAACTCATCTCAATCTCGAACGAATGTCACGCCGAAGTACTCAATATGACATTACAGACACATAGTAACGCCGTGACCATACATGACGTCATCCCACTACCTGAACAACAATACGTGCCGAATGAAATAAGACTCGAAGTGCAACTAGAAGACATTTCACTTGACAACATACATAATCTTATAAATAAAGCTCAGAATATACAAGATGTAGACTATAATGAAGATGCATTTGTGTCATTAACTCCGAGCTGGACCACGATCATCCTTTACATCATTGGAGCTACTTTCCTGGCCTGGAAGACACATAAATACTACTTGGAAAGAAAAACCACCCCATTGCCTGGACCAGCGGCATCAGAAAAGCCCGCCAAACGAACCGGTGGAACACGGTTCTATCTTAAGGAGGGAGGAGTTAGCACGTCATAATCGTGCTATACCGCTGAAATAGCAACCACTACGTACTGCAAGACCGTCCAGTCAGCAGATTGCCCAACAGCCGGCCCAGTGACTCCAATTTCATTATGTATTTTCAATATTCCATAATTGTCAGTCTTTGTTGAGTTTTCAAATAAATAACATTATTTTTAGCTTAAATAAAAATCTTTTTTTTAAAAGTCGCTCGGAGATCGCCCCTACATATCTTTTAGCGCATTGTTTTTTGACACTTATGTCTGTGGTTTCGTCCATTATTATACTGAATGTTGTTCTTTTGAGTTTTGATACAAGTTCGTCTGTCAGTATTGGGGCAAGTACTGTTTTGACGATATTTCCTGCTTTCGTTCTTCCTAACTTAACAGATTTTATTATAGGTGAATCAGGAAATGTTGTAGCTAGGAACGGAATTAAATGATCGGACAACATTAAAGGTAAATTATGCTCAGCGAGAAAAGCACATAGTTTGAGTTCAGCTCTTTTCTGGAGCTCTTCTTCCTTTTTTGGTCTAAGCACTTCTTGTATGGATGTTGTTTTGCTGATAGCGGTAGCATGTTGTTTATGTTTAATGGTATTCAAATGTTTTACGAGAGCAGGCCTATGGTTGAGTATGTGACAATTACAAATTTTACAAAATGCAGAAACTGAGCCAGCTTGTTGCTCCCGTTTCGAGATCCAATTTTTGAAAGCCGTGTCTTCAAGCCATTTTTCGTTAAAATTATAAATTTGCTTGTTTTTTTTTCGCGGCGGTGCCTCATCAGGAGCTGCCTCATCAGGAGAAGCCTCATCAGGAGTCACCTCTTCTACATTTTCTGTGTTTTCTCTTGTTTTTGATGTGGAGGGTTTAGCAATTAAAAACCTCTTCATCTTCTTTAGATACATGTTCATTTTGTTAACACAGTAAAAGCAGCTGCACAACATGCATCATTCCATTTATCATCACACCATACATAAAAAAGAGAGATAGACAAAGTTAGTGCATTAAAAACAAGTAAAAAAAAAAACACGCATCCCTGAAAAATTGTAAGTACTTATATCTCCTAAGCGTAATTAAAAGTTTCATGTTCCATTAAAACTAATCCTATTTTAAGTTATAACGACTATGTTTTTAATAACAATTACGAGTTAACGACATATTGCTATAATAAAATTTAGAAAAGTTTTAGATTCATATTTCTACAATTTAGTACAAATTGTGTTTTTTTTTGGTATCTGGCAACCCCATAAATGGCATGGCAATAGCAGTGAGTGAGTGACGCGGAGCGGCGAAGAAAAAAAAATTAAATCTTACTTACATTAAATCTGACAATAAGATTGATGCAGTATTTGCGCGGGAAAAGGGATCTTCACTACTGAAATAATATATATGATTAAAACAACAATAATAAACATAATAATTACCTATTTACCGAATCACTACTTATAATAAAAGTCACAAACAAAACAACACAATACTTAATAAATAAACAAACTTCGAAATTTGAAGAAAATCAAGCGCCGAACCGACCGAGCGAGCGAGCGTCGAGAGCGCAGAGCGGCCGTCCGGTCGTCTCTCTCACATCCACAAACAAACATCCGACGCTCGCACACGTAAGCGGGATGAAAGATTGAGAAATAAATACACACGAGTGAATGTATAAGTAGATTTGACAAACAATCGTATTGGTTGGTCAGTCCAGGGTCAGTCTGTCCAACAACGCCATGTTGTTTTCTATCAAGCGTGCCAACATGACTTAAAATTATATTCATAAGTGCGTTCCAACGAATACAGACGTTCATAGAAGCCTCATTCCCATTTAAAGTCTGAGGCAAAATGGTTGCGTTCAAATCTGTAGTGTGTAGTCCGACCACCGATGGCGCTTCCGTAGAGTCCGACCGGTCGATAAGCTCGAATTTAGTACGTAGTCCGACTAAGGGATGGCGCTGGCGTGTAGTCCGAGCGGTAGATTCAAAAAAAGATTATGAAAATCTTATTATATGAAAGATTATTATATGAAAAGGGAGCTCAAAAGAATAGAAAGAAGGCTAAAGGAGTTGGAAGGAAAAGAAAATGAAAAAAAAGTGTGCCTTGAAAAAAAAAGAAATTATAACTTAGGGAAAAAACTGAAAAAGATAATGGCAAATATTTCTATTGGATTGTTTTCCGACGATACAAAAGGAGAACAATGGATTCAATGTCCTTTTCGTGAAAGATGAGCCCGTAAAGACCTATTTCTGCGTAAATTATGCCAAGAAATTTGAATGACATATAATAATTTTTGATTTAATTGATTTATATAATCTTTTTTTGAATCTACCGCTCGGACTACACGCCAGCGCCATCCCTTAGTCGGACTACGTACTAAATTCGAGCTTATCGACCGGTCGGACTCTACGGAAGCGCCATCGGTGGTCGGACTACACACTACAGAATTGAACGCAACCATTTTGCCTCAGACTTTAAATGGGAATGAGGCTTCTATGATCGTCTGTATTCGTTGGTGCGTTCCGATACACGATTTTGTTCGAAATTCTCAAAAGTAACATAAAAGTAACATTGAGTGTGGTGTAACATGGAAGTAACATTGGAGGGCCAAAAGTAACGTAAAATGTTACAAAAGTAACATTCTGGCAACGCTGTAACTGCGACTGACTACGAACTTTGTACAAGCTAGGGCTATATATATACAATGGGCGCTACTCGCAGGTAGCGCCGATACGCGTGAGTGTCCCGACCAATCAGGGCGCGCGCTCGGGGATCGCCCGAGTGTGCGTGAGGAGGGGTGTGCCTCTCATTGGCTGAAATGTAGGCGTCCTGATTGGTCGGTCCTCTTACAAATTTCAGGCGGCACGCTGTCTGTCGTCAACAGTAATCAAACAATTACTTAAGAAAAAATATTAATAAAATTAGTGTAGTTGCCAGTAGAATATCCTCCATAGTTTTGAGAAGAAAACTGCAACCTTTCTGATTCATCTATTATAATTTGTGTTATTTTATTTCGAATACGTATCTTTTGCAATTCCCCAAATTGTTTCATTTGTGGCACATTTCTCTTGACTGATCACTATTAGATGCCATTTTCTGTTCTATTAGTAATTTTTTTTTTCTTTCGCTTTATATGAGCTCTTCTCTATAGTCTGAGGCCGTTTTGTTGCGCCAAAGAGTAAAGTAATATATGGGGAAAAGAGTGCCCTCTTGCGTCTTTTTCACGCCAACTTGTTTGATGTGGCGCCTCTGTATTTTGTCCCTTGTAACTAAATCTATACTATAGCTACCTAGCAAGCTGTATATATAGGTTTAATCTGTTTTGTAGGTAGCTACTATGTTATATTTATTGTATTCCATTTAAATAACTTCATTTGTTTTTATAACTGTATTTTATTTTTGTATTACTTGTTTCCAAATTGAAATTTTAAAAAAATAACAATTGTAAACAAGAAATGGTCGCAATATACAGTAATATAAACCCATGAAGTTATTATATAACAGAATACAATAAACATAACATAGAGCAACAACATATCAGGTAGGTAGGATAGGAATAAGTCACATTAGTAAAATTAAACAAGTTATGTAGACAAAATCATTTTTTATTTTTATAATGTTTATGTTTATTATAATATTTTTGTGCAGATATTTTAGTTTCATCATCTCCATCATACTCTAATTTACCACTCAATATTCTATTTATAGATCTACTCCAACTGTGTACAATTACATTAAATGTCGTATCAAAGAAATACTCACTTAAAATGTCACTGTGTTTTGGACACTGAAAAGGATATTGAATTAACAATTCCGCAAATGTTTTAATATTTTTTTTAACATTCTTTTGAGGCACATCCTTTTTCAAAAAAGATACTATTATATTTTGAATTTCATGGAAGCAATTTTCAGTTTGTCTATTAGGGTAACATAGCCATTTTTTATTAGTATACTCCTTGGCTTTTATAAATACATTGTGTTTATTACTACCATCATCGACTAGGTCTCGCTTACATTGCTTACAACCTTTTATAATATTTTTTAGACATTTCGTCAGAACCCAACCACATACATAATTTCGTTGTCCAGCATCTGTTTCATTATTATTATCTATTTCAAAAATTTCTCTATTACAAACAATTTCCTCATCATCATTGGGAACATCAGGAGTCTCTATATTTTCTGTTAAAAAGAATTTTAATGACTGGAGACAGTTAGTCGAGTCTTCCTCGCAATTAGCTTTTTTGAATGGGCAGAATTAAAATTATTTAATAGTAATGCTTTAAACGCTCCCTGGAAAGCTACAGAACTAGGAACGTTATTTCTAGCCCCATAGCTCCTGATGCTCCCAAAAAAGTTTTCAGCAGGGTCCTGGTTAAAATTTCGTGTAAGCAATGAATCAAAACCATACTTTTTAGATAGGAGCTGCCAAATTGCTTCCATGCCTTCTATAGTTTTTATAAAATTTGTCACAGATGGTACATTTTTTTCAATTGTACGAACTTTGTCCCCACATCTTTTAGTTTCTCTAAATCTAATGGTTTTTAACACTTTTTTTGTTTCCAACCAAAAACTGTGATGACAAGAGCCCTGTTTGACGGCGCCTGTATACTTTTTGCCTTGTGAAGGCAAAAAACTACTAACATTGAGGCTGTCAAAAAGATTGTCGAACAACAAAGTAATTTTAATTATTTGCCGACATTCCATTGGTAAAACACCCCTAGCTGTCAAATGTTCTGCAGCCACGGCGACGCTGTGGCTGAATATCTGCGTCGCTGTCTTCACCCTCATTTTATTAATTTTTTCAGGATTGACGTGTTCCTCTGTAATTTTTGGGGCCGTTCTTAATTCCTGTTCTTCATACTGAAGATCAGCGGCGTACAACTTTTGATAGTACTCCCATTTCACGAGATAATTCTCTTTGTCCATTTGGTAGGACATATCCTTATTTAATAAATTATTCCTTATTCCTTTGATCAAATGTGGAGTGTCATATAAGGGTATAATATGTTTTTTATTTATTCTTATTATATTTAAGGAATGGAAGAGAGTGGCGGCATGATATAACTTTTTTGTGTCTTCTACCAATTCAGATATGGCACCTACATTTACTGTGCTTTGGTCACAGACAGTATTTACAATTACAAGGCCTGCATTTTGACACTCGGTTACCACTTCCTTTAATATTTTTTTTAAATCAACTTTGTTAAGTCTCGTTGTGAAATAGTAGGCCACTGGCTGCTTAAATTTGTTTTTTATGCTCTTAATCATAAAAACCATGGCGTGGTCTGTGAATTCTTTTCTGTTATTAAAAGAAAACCCTCCAAACATATCTTTTTGTGAGTCGTAACTCATTTGAGGTGTTAACGACATTTCGTCAAATATCAAACTACACAAACGATCACTTTTTGGTAATTGCATAACAGTAGCTTTGGATTTATACCAGGGCATAATTTTACATCGCTTAGTAACCTTTTCACAGTTTTGACAGAAGGTAATGTAAAATATTTATGTAACAGAGTGTAACACTTTGGACTTTTTTTATACAAAGAGAGCGATAAAATTTTTTCATCTAGGCTGAATCTTCTCCCTTTGGGTTTGTTGCTATTTTGAAGTTGCATCTGGACAAACAACTGAGCTGGTGTAGTTATGTTTTGTACAAGATGTTGAAGCGATGTACTATTCAATACTTTGTCTGCATTCTTCAGTCGCTCTTTAAATGTTTTTGCTTTCTTACGCAAACGGGAAATCTCAGAACGCATATTGCGAATTTTAGAGGAAAATATGACCTTTTCCCTTTTAAAACCTGGAACAAATCATAAACAATAGAATTAGGCATATCTTCACATCATATTTTAGTTTTTTAATACCTACATATAACTAATAGTTCGCTGCGAACTTGGACCTCGCGATTATTTTACATTTTTATTAATATTTCAAAACTACTGAACCGATTTTGTTGCCCAACGAACTTGAAAATTCTATTGATATTTTCTTTAAGCCTACCAAATTTCATCAAAATCAGACGGGTGTATCCCATTCGTCACCACCAACTTTGTCACCACTGGGGACGAAGGGGATTTTTTCTAAAAAAAAATCCCATATGTCTCCACTGGGGACGAATGGGATGCCACTTAGTAAACATCCCGTATGTCCCTACTGGTGACAAATGGGATTATACTTAGGAGACATCCCAGTCGTCACCCCTGATAAAAATAAAATTTAAAATTGTATCTTACATACCTAATATATACTTCAAATATACAAAATTAAACAAACACAATGTTTTTCAAAATAAACAGGTTTTTTTGTATACATATAAAAGATCACAGCCTAATTGAAGTAAAATTTTCAGTTATTTTTAACTCATATGAGAGAGTAGTGTTTTAATTAAGTTGCCTAATTGAATAGGCCACTATGTTCCGAAGTATCATTAGAAAAATAACTTAAAAATACATTGTCACCTACTATGAATAATTTCTAATTGTCGCAGATCAACATTATTTATATAATTGAATAGACTATTCCATTCGTTGTTTTCGTTTCTGAGTAATGATCTTGACATTACGAAATTAAATTAAAAAACTTAAAAAATTGATCTTACCTACTCTGAATAATTTCTAATCATCACAGATTAACATTATTGACATGATTGACTAGGCTTTTATATTCATTGGTTCTGTTTTTGAAGTAAGTACCTAATCTTAATTGCATCACAAACTCGTCTCACTCTTAACACCCATTTTTTTTTGTCGGGTTAAGCAGCTTAACTAATTTTGCCTTTGGTTGTTGTCTGCTGCGCCACTGTTGATTTGACCACAACATACAGAACACAAGTGATTCCCTAGCTTAATACCTATGTAATAAAGTCGAATATCCTCGGCGTATAAATGCGTCGGCGAATTGATTTCAAATAATTTCTACAGATGTCGCTTTGACTAGGGTTTTACGAGTGATTCATGCAAAACTAACTCATAACTACAATGCATTTAGATCTAAAACTGTTCCAAGGATTTGGATAAGGCTCGGCCGGGAACGGGGTAGCTTTTGTTGTCTTATCTATCAGTGCATTCGCAACCATGTCAGGGTCAAGTGCATCGTGTAGTTCCGGTCAAGCAACATTAGTATATATAAAAAGAAAAAATGGAGTTGTTTTGCTTCACGGAGGCCACCAATATTATATTAAAAGAAAATTTTCAAGTGGTTTAAAAGTGTGGGAATGCACTCAAAGAAGAGAGAAATGCAAAGGAGTTATAAAGATTCGTGTAAGTTTTTTATTTCTATGTTAATTAATAAAGGAAATAAATATTTTATAAAAAAATATGAAAAAATGGTTTTATATACAAATTACATGGGTTTCTTTATGAGAACGTAGTTATTTTATTTATCAAAGGTTCTTCATTTTAACTTTATTTATCCTTCATGTACTTATTATAACTTTCATCTAGCTACCTACTTAGATTGTTTAAGTGATCGAATATACAAACATGATCTCTTAAACAATTTCCTTACTTTTGTTTAGGATATTCTTGTTAAAAAAATAACAATAATAAACTTTTATTTGGTAGTGTAATTGTATAATTTTCTATGTGAGATAACTTTATTAGAAATTTGCGATCAGATTTAATTATTCATTTATTAATTGTAGCTGTAACTAATTTTGAATCACTGCGCATGCATCAGATAACATTACTTAGATATTTAATTTTCTTTTGCAGAATAATTATATCGAAAATGAAAAGCCACATTCATGTACGCCCGACTTCTTAAAAAACGAAGTTGAAGAGCGACTCTATAAATACAAACAAGAAACTATAGAAGGAAATTATCAACCAATTCCTCAAGTTTATAAAAATATGGTTGCATCATTCGAAAATAGCGGATTAGATTTGGTATGCAAAGTGCCAAGCTACGAAAGTGTAAAATCATCTATGTACAGATTCAGGAATGCACATGCCGGAGTTCAATGCTTACGACCGAAGCTAGCAATAAAAGTTGAAATCCCGAAAAAATTTTCAAATTTTTTATTAGCTGATTATGCTGATGATGAAATCAGAATACTAGTTTTTTGCACAGAAAAAGCAAAACTTTTAATATGTAAATCAAACGATTTTTATAGCGACGGGACTTTTAAGAGTTGCCCTAAACCTTTTTCGCAGCTGTATGTTATATTTGGAGACATGGGAAGTACAACAAGTAGTACAAATTTAATGCCTTTTATTTACGCACTCATGAATAAAAGAAACAAGAAATCTTATGAAATTCTATTTTCCATGATTAAGTCGCAAATCCCTGGGTGGAATCCGAAGAAATACAAAACGGACTATGAAAAAGCGGCAATGAGTGCGATTAAGGAAATATTCCCGCAAGTAAATTTAAAAGGTTGTTATTTCCATTATAACAAAGCCATTTGGGATAAGGCCCGTAAACTTAATATTACTAAATCACAAGACCAAAAAAAAATTAGAGAGGTTGCACTTAGTGCAGTGCTTCCATTACTGCCATCACACGAAATTACAAATGGCTGGAAATATATAACTCGCAACAGTACCAAAGAGGAAGATCTTAAAAAATTCAGAATGTACATGGAAGAACAATGGCTACGGGAGGAATTCATACCAGTTTGGAGTGTTTATGGAGACCAACATAGAACAACCAACTTCTCGGAAGCTTGGAATCACAAGTTAAACCAAGAAGTGGGAAAAAAGAATCCTAATATTATTCATCTACTGAACGTCTTGGTTAAAGATTCTGCATATTTCAGTGTATGTAATAACATTAAGAACACCAATGAAACACCTTTAAAGAAAAGGAAGAAAAAAATAGTCGTAACTGATGAGTTTATTTTAGAAACTCAGTTAGATTTATTACATGGCAATATTACAGTAGGTCATTTTTTGGAAGTTTTAAGACAATGATAAGGTTCTTTCATTATTAAAAATATTAAGAACTTGTTGACTGATACGTGTTAGCTGAGATAAATAATGTTGATTTAAGATAGTAACAAATTATTTAAAATAGGTATAGATCTAGCTTTATTCTGTTTTACATATATTTTATAAGTTAGGTACGCATTGATGCGCCAAGCCAAAACTGATGAACAAAGTCTATTCAATTACGTAAATAATATTGATCTGTGATATGTAATTACAAATTATTCAAGAAGGTAAGATCTATGTTTTAAGTTTTTTTTTTTTTTATTTAATTTAGTAACGCAATGATGATAACTCAACCTAACACCTTATGTAACACAGTTATGGCACTAAAAATATTTTGAATTTTGAATTTAGAAACGGAAACAACGAATGTTATAGTCTATTCAATTTCATAAATAATGTTGATCAGTGATCACAGATAATTAGAAATTATTCATAGTAGGTGACGGTGTATATTTAAGTTTTTTTTTTCTAATGATACTTTGAACATAGTAGTCTATTCAATTAGGCAACTTATAACACTACTCTCTCATATGAGTTAAATAACTGAAAATTTTACTTCGATTAGGCTGTGATCTTTTATATGTATACAAATAAAACCTGTTGATTTTGAAAAATGTTGTCTGTTTATTTTTTAATATTTGAAGTATTATAAAATTTAAAACTGTATCTTACATACCTAATAGGTGTGTAAAATACAGTTTTAAATTTTATTTTTATTAGGGGTGACGACTGGGATGTCTCCTAAGTATAATCCCATTTGTCACCAGTAGGGACATACGGGATGTTTACTAAGTGGCATCCCATTCGTCCCCAGTGGAGACATATGGGATTTTTTTTTAGAAAAAATCCCCTTCGTCCCCAGTGGTGACAAAGTTGGTGGTGACGAATGGGATACACCCAAATCAGACCATCGGTTCGGCAGTTATCGCGGTACAAACATACATACAATGTGTTTTCGCCCCCAACTCGATTTAGAGTAATTATTACGCTATTTTCGACTGAGTATGTTACCAGGAAGAAGCTCAGATGAGAGTAAGAAATAATTCACTATCTCAAGTCTTTATTCTTAACATAACAGCGGCTAACAGACAGACAGAGTTACTCTCGCATTTTTAATACTAGTATGGATTTATGGACTATCTTATAAATTACTAGCTTGGTACCAATTATCATCTATCGGTCCAATAGTTCCAAACCTTTTCAATGCAATGAAAAAACAAATCATCCCTCTTTACAATTTTAGTGTAGACCAGTGTGGTCTCCATTATACACTATATTATTTAATTACCTTTTCCAGCTAAAGGTTTGCCTCTGCTAATAACACTATAGTTGTGTTCAGCTGTAACATTGACTGGAACTTCATCTGTTGATAGTGGAACAATATCTCCTGAAAATAAATAATAATGTAATCAAAAACATTTTAGTATTATCCAGTAATAAATTTAATAAACACTGCACATACAGTCAAAGTCATAATTAAGTGTACAGGGTAGCGCTACTTAAATTTATATTTTTACCAAACTAATTGATTAACATAAAAAGCTAATATTTTAAAGACAATACAGGATTCTATTATTTTACGGAATATTTAACGATGTAATACCGATATTATTTTTTGAAATAGCTTAGTTAAACATTGGTCCTGCATTATGTTTATGACTTCGACTGTACCTAAAAATTCAATAATAGTTTAAATTAGAAATATGCATAAAATACGAAGTAAAGTCGTCCATGATAGTATGAGAGAAAAGACGTAGAATGTACCAGCTGCTTATTTTCTCTACCAAGGATTATATTGGCTATATGCTATTACATATAGCAATGTGACTAGCAACCCATTACTATATTGATTCCGATTTTTACCTACATATGCCTACAAATATGTCAAACATTAGATACGGTCTTACGGTCCTAGGTTAGGTCCTACCCTAGCAAATACAGCTGAACTGGTCGCCTTTTAGGCTATTTGTTTTTCTCAACGTAGATATAATTTTACGTATGAAATATGTCATATGTTATATTTTTATAAATTGGTATTCTAATAAAGTTTTTCTTTCTTTACCCTATAAGGGATAAATGCGTCATAAGTATGTATTTATAAGTAAGAATAAAGGCATACAATGTTTTTTTCTTTCTTAAAGATGGAACCCTAAAAAAGAATCTGGATACCAGACAACTCCCACTTAAATTGTTGTCTTAATGTTAGTGAAATTTCACATTATTTGAATTGTTACCTTCGACAGTGACAGCTGATTGCCAAATCTTAGAATGCGTGCCAGGAATTGTTGTTGATGTTTCAACAAGCGTTTGATTCTCAGTTTCTTGATGACTCTTAATAACACGCCCACCTATAAAATGAGAAATAATAAAATAAGAGAAATTATAAAATACACAGAAGCACACTCTGTAAAAACTGTTTCAATCTGATTAAGATGTCGCAGGTTTGAATTACCTATCCGAAAAGAAAGATCGTTCCGTGCTTCAGAATGCACTTTAAGTTGATTCACCCTTTCGGTTAGGGAGGTTAGATGGCAGTTGCTCTGTGTAAAAACTAATAAGCTTGTCAAATAACGTTTTATGTTACCACTTATTTGCATTGCAACCAAGAATTATAAAATAAAATTATTACTTAAGTTATTAAATAGATACCTGTATTAGTAGGTTGCAATATTTCAGGATGAGCACTTGTATTAGACTGCATTGAAGTAGAAGCTTCCATCAACTCGTTATAGCCTTGATTCTGATTCTCCATCAATGATACACCTAAAATAAAAATATATTAATTAATATACATGATGCAGAGGCTAAGACAATGTCATTACAGGTTCAGTTTAGTAAATTTTGAAACATGCTATTCAGTATGGTAAGTCTATAAACTTTGGAAATGAGGCAGAAATATGCCTTACATATCCACTACTATTTGATGCTGATTGGCAAGATATACATATAACCCAGTTACTTTATCACAATGCAGTTTTAATAATTAATGCAATCTAAGCGATAAGACCGCCCATTGTACCTAATCCATTTTTTGTATAAGTATTTTCTGCTGTATTTTTTCTTTTGTGTATTGGTACAATAAAGAGTTTTTCATTAATTCATTCATACGTTACCTTGTAAATGTAGAGATGGGATGGCAAAAGCACTTAAACGATTATAACGGTTTCTGTCTGCACTCGTGAAGTGGCGATCACAAACCATCTTCTTCTTATAAAATTCAAAATCTGATGCTGATTCGAGCTGCCCACCAACAAGACTAACCCAGGCTTTCAAACGCTCAGGAAATTTTTTAGCATCTGGGAAACGGTGCAGCGCCGTTCCTGAAAAGCAAAATAGACAATTAAGTACAAAAAAACTATAAGTTAGTAAGTTACACATTGACTTAGTATGTATGTTCTAAATATAAAACTTCTGTAACATATTTCTGAAATGATAACATATGATGTTAAGTTTAGCAGTTATTGAACGAATTTCATTATTATCTTAACGATGTACTGGTTGCACCTATACTGTATTGCGTGGGGTCATTGTAATGAAAGTATTCATCCTGCATCATGATTATTAAAGTTTTGCCTCTTGCTTGAACGCTCCAACACCAAGCAAAAATAACTGTGAAAAAGTGTATCCACACCGGCAGTCATAAACGGTGCCCTAGGGGCTGTGTTGATCATTGCACCACAAAGACTGTCAAAATCTTGTTATAGGTTCTAACTTTGTACTTGATGTACTTAATTAAGACTTGATTATTACTTACCCTTGGAAGGGCACCCAAATGCACAACGTCTAGGCATAATGATTTGCGTAGTTAATAACTTAAACACACCACAAATCGAAGTAATATCACATGAAATAAGCGTCTATGTCGCAGAACGTCCTATCGTATAATTAAGTTTTGCACAAATACAAAACACTGAGATGTCTCAACAGGAAGGCGAAGGAACACAGAGCTCAACTTAACGCACTTGCTGGAGGCACTCACAAACGAAAAAACACAAAATAAGCAACAGAAAACGACGCGCATACGCAGCAAACGGCAGCCATTTTGAATTTTTGATTTTGTTTACAACAATTACAATCGATAATCGATTCCCCTAGTCGCAGGTAGGGATGTCAAATGTGACATCAATTAATCGATAATATAAATCGATTGTAAAGTTGTAAGTATTGTTCAGTAAAATGTACTTAAGCATGTTTTAAAATGATATATATTAATATTGCATATACTTAATCTTTCTCATACATAGACCTACCTCTACTTAAACAAAACTTTTATCAACTTGACTGGATAAAACAAAATTAAAATACTATAGTGAGATCGAAATCGATATGTTGGCAATCGAGTATTAAATGAAAAACCGTAATTATATCTTTAATTATATTAACATGAATCTAAATAAAATTCGAGCTAAAAAACATAATTTAAATATTACGTACCTATTAAGTATAATATAAATTATTATTTTAAAATAAAATACTAGCGACATCTTGTATTATCAGCAGGCGTAAGTCATTGCTTGTGGCGTTTACTAAATAATACGTAGGGACATAAGACAGAGGTCGACGCTATCTTTTCGAAATGTCACATGGTACTTCAGTGACCCCCCCCTGTGTTGCGCTTTGACGAGTTTGTGCGACACTGTGTACGTAAAATGTCCAAACTACCCTGACTCTGTGTACTTGAAATGTCCAAATTAACTTGACATGAAAAATCTTCTGTGAATGTCTGGGTTAATTTACTGTCTGTTGTTCGAGTGGAAGATTTGCATTACATTTAAGTCTTCTTAAATGATGGTCAGACTCCTTAAAATGCAAATCGTATATGTAGTGAATTTTTCTTAACGTTTTAAAATTTTTCTACAGCATATTATCACGTCATACTGCTTGAATTTATCGTTGGCATCCGAAAGAGGGATTTATAACGCACCTTTAATAAAAAAAAAAACGAAATAACCCAAAATTTATGATTTTTCTGTTTTTGTCAAAAAGTGAAATAACTTAGCGAGGAGAATACGTTCGATCGAACAGCCGTTGCGCTACTACAAAAATGAGCGAAATTAAATATCGTCCGTCTCTTTTTTACTAACGCGCAGTGACATGTCGATTCCGGTAAAGTGATCGAATCAGAGATGCGCTGACACTGCTTACGGACGGATCCTGCATATTTTAAAATAAATGTGAAATAAATCTTAATAAGTCAGTGTATTACTAACAGGTAAACTATATTCATTTGTGTCGTTTATTCAAAAAGTGCTTCTTTTTGACTTATTACACATTATTGGAAAAAAAATCACTTTGTTTCGTAATAATTAAGAGTTACTTCAGTTTATCAGAAATTATTTTGTTTTGTTTTTGATATCAATGCGACTTAATGCAGTTTATTATTTAACTCCTATCGGTATTTAAAGTTCATTTCGTATTCTGTCAGTTTTTTACTATAATTTTACGAAAGCCAGTAAAGCTTTCGGAGTTGATTCTAATTACTTAATCCTATTACGCAAATTTTTATAATTCTATTATGTAATTTAAATTTAGGTTATTTTTTCATACGTTTGATAAACCTATAATTGTATTGAAAAATTATATTTATGACTACCTGTTATTGTGATTCCTGTTAAAAAAAAATAAGTACTTTTTTTGGTAAGATATTTTATAAGTTTGATCTCCATTATGTTCCTATTAAAACTTTAGAAGTTTATACTCTTTTAAGTTTATACTTCTTTAAGTGGATTTAACACTACCTATAAGCTACGATGTTGATTGTTATATTTGGTTCATTGTTATATTGTTATGTTTGCTCATTGTAGTATCAGTGATACTAAAATCTAAAAAAACCTGAGATGTTTTGAGACATAATTTTATTTTTATAGGCATCTTTTATGTTTGTTTCTATTTTCTTTGATATGTTTAATTTTTTAAATGAGAAGTTGAGTGATCTCACTTTGTTATTTCATTAGTGAATAAATAATTTGAAAATAAATAATGTTTTATTATAAAAGAAAACTGATTATCCTTTAGATTGTGTTTATAAAAAAATTTAAGATTTCATAATGATACAATTACGCTTCGTCAATATTTAATAATAAAACGAAACAACACTTTTTCGGCGGGTAGGAGCATAAAGGTCAATACGCGTTTTTAAGAGCTCTCTATTTTAAATATATTTAAAAATAGATTTTTCCTGTTATCTACCATACTGTTGATAAATAAATGTAGTAAATACCTTAGGGCTGCTCGCCTTCACTTTTTACTCCTTTAACTTTGACTCTGTCATTGACACTGTCTTGAACTGTTTATCATCACTCGACACCTTTCTACACATCACTCAAATATCAATTTCAAGAAAATGGATCCACTGGCACTACTGATTAAGAAAATGGAGGAAATGACTGAGTTCTTCAAATCAAAGATATGCACATTTGAGGATGCACTGGGAAATTGCAGTCAGAATCAGCCTGCCCAGGACATTACTTCATTGGCCAGTGAGTACAACACATTTAAATCGCTAATCTGGAAAGCAGTCTCAGGTCTTAACTCACAGATGGGTCTAGTTCTACAGACATTGGATGCCTTCGAGATGAGGTCCAGATGCAATGTCTTACTTCTGCATGGAATGAGTGAGGAACGGAACGAAGATCTACGTTTGAAATTCCAAAAAAATTGCCAAGAGACACTTCATCTCCCTGGGCTACGTTCTGGGAGTATTGTACAGGCTACGCGCCTTGGTAAAAACTCTAAAGCAGACAAGCCCCGGCCAGTTTTGTTAAGATTTGGAGACTTTGAGAGTCGCAGTCAGGTCTGGGTAGCCAAGAAAGGCCTAAAGGGCAGTGGTTTAACCCTGTCCGAATTTTTGACAGCTGCGAGACATGCCGTGTTTGTGGAGGCAAGAAAATTGTTGGGGGTTAAGGGATGCTGGACAGCCGATGGAAGGATTGTAGTAGTCTGTCATGATGGTTCAAGACATAGAATAACTACAATGTCTGAACTTCATAGTGTCATGCAAGCTAAGGCTGGGAAACCAGGAAATAAAAACTCCCAGGCAACTACAGACGTGGCGCCCGCCGCAGCTGATGCGGCCAGGATGCCGCAGGCTGGGGAGCAGACGGCCACCAGCCGGCCTCCGAGAACCCGATCGCAGTTTAGGAAATAGCCGACCTGCCGCATTTCCAGCGCTTTGGGTTAAGGTCTGAGTTTTCCAGCTTTTGTAATTGAAGTCGTCATCGCGTGTTTCAAACGTTAAACGTATAGTTAGTTTTTTAAGTTATTGTTGGTGGTTTTCAAAAGATCACTGTTCAGTTAACTTTGAACTTTAAATTTGACACATATCACTAACGTAACGTATGTCACAATTCAACTTCATTTTGTAAGTCACACTGATTTTTGTATAATTCAGCGGTACATTTATTATTAATATTTCCTTTTGATTAATCGCAGCTCTCGAGGTTATGTTTAGAAATTATGCAAACCCTTGACATTGACTTAAGTTATGTGGTTATTTTCCCTACTGTTACTTTTTGCGTTTTGTGTTTTTGTCATCTGAGGTGCCATTTTCCAGAAGCGGAGTCACCAGAACGAATGGTTTTTCGATACAAGAATCAGTTCGTTTGGTGGCTCCGCGTTTGAAGGATCGTACCACTGGTAGCATATGTATAGAATTATAACCCATAGTGTGTTTTGTTGGTAGTATTGGTAACGGGAGATAATTTCTTTTGCAACTACTGCTAATGTCAGTTTGCAAAATAATGAATGTCATATATATATCAGTCAGTGTTAATTCTTTTAATGTCAAATGGGGATGCAAGATGTTTAATCCGAATGATTTTTTTTCTTTTTTTTGTTTTTATTAACCTTTTATGTTTTATTGTAGAAGGATCCCATCTTTTTCCTATATGTATCTGTTCCTATATGTTGTGTGTGAATGTCAATAATTTTATTGTTCTGTTGTAAGTACCTATCCACCTATAGTTTCATTCCTTCTGATTTGCCGCACTTGTATATAGATGCCGGGCCGGTTGCTCTGATGCACTAGGTAAATAGTACGTTTTGCCTAGTGCATTAGAGGCCGGCAGTGCTTCTTATTATTTTAGCAAATCGGAAATTTTGCTTATTAATGATACATTACGAGAGTGTGACTTTATTTACTTACTTATTTTTATGTATACTTTTAATGAATGTTGGTAAACTTATGCAGTAAGTCAACAATAAGTAATTTGGCGAGCAAGTTATATTGGTTGCCTTAGCAATTTTTAATTAGGTTTCGTTTAATTTTAGTCAAGTATATTTATTTATTTATAGCTATTTTATTATTAACTCAATCTAATGTCTGATGTGCTTTCCCCTGAATCTGATCCAGAGTATTTCTCACTGTCATCATCTCCAAGTAGTTTCTTGAGTGCGGAGAATGATGATATGCCCTCTCTTAGTGACAATCTGAATTTTACCTTTCGTTCTTTAGCAAAAAATTTTAACGTGGTGCATATCAATGCACAAAGCATACCTGAACATTATGCGGAAGTTTTAACCACCTTCTCTTCACTTCAGGTTCAGGCTATTCTCATCTCAGAAAGCTTTCTCAAGCCATCATTGCCATCCACACTATATCCTCTCCCGGGGTTTAGACTGATCAGAAATGACCGAACTTGTGATAGGATCTGTCAGGATGGTTCGCGGAGGATGATGCGTTGTGGGGGTGTGGCTATATATTTACGTAGTGACATTCCATGTCGTATCCTTTCTCAGTCCCCTTCAGAACCTGATATACCTGAGCACCTTCTGCTTGATGTTTCCCTTCACCAGTCTAAAGTCTTTCTCGGTGTTTATTATAGTCCCTGCTCCCGTATCAATTATTTTGATTCTCTTGACTCCTTATTGTCTGAATTTCGTTTGCAATTTGACCATGTGATCTTAATGGGGGATTTCAACACATTCCTTTTAAAAAATGACTCGCGTTCCAATTCTCTTCTTGCTATTCTTAATTCTTTAGACTTACACGTCCTTCCTCTCACTGCTACTAATTTTTCCCATAATGGCCCTCCTACTTTACTTGATTTAATGATCACCTCCTCTCCTGACCTTGTGACAAATCATGGGCAACTTAAAGCGCCTGGTTTTTCAGCTCACGACTTAGTTTTTGCATCTTTTAAACTGCGCCCACCTAAACGGAGACACAAAGTCATAATGTTGCGCAGTTATGCCAAAATTAATGAAGAGGCTTTTTTGACTGATTTTGCTCAAACAGACTGGGAAGCTATTTTGAGGAAGTCTGATGTTGATTTAAAGGCCTTTAATGCTGCTCTTGTAGCCATTTTTGACAAACATGCACCTCTCCACCCTGTCAGAGTAAAACACTTTTCAGCTCCTTGGTTAACTCCAGAAATAAAGCAACTAATGGCTAGAAGAGATAAGGCAAAGTTGAAATGGCGGCATAATCCATCAGCTTCCAGCCGTGATAGTTACATTGCACTTCGGAATATGTGTAATAAGAAATGTCGTGAAGCCAGGCGTAAACACATACATAATAATGTGGATCATTGCCCTCCAAATAAATTGTGGAAATTCCTCAAGGGTTTAGGAGTAGGTAAACAGAATGGGGTTTTTGATCAACAATGTGATCTTAATGCATTGAACCGGCATTTCTGCACTTCTCCAGTCAATCTCTCTACCTCTACCTCTCTTCCTCTTATCACTTGTATGCTGACGATTTACAGATATATACGGCCGCTCCTTTCGATAGCTTCAATTTGGCGGTCAGCACCATGAATTCCGACCTCGCGAATATTGCGGAATGGTCTCATAACTTCGGACTCTTGGTCAACGCTGCTAAATCACAAGCAATAGTTATTGGCAGTCCCCATTTTATCTCAAAATTTAAGTCCACATCCTTTCCCAATGTAGTCTTGGGTAGTGATATAATTCCTTTTTCTTTTGTTGTTAAGAACTTGGGTGTTTTTATGGACGAAACCCTATCATGGTCACCCCAAGTTAATGAGGTTAGTCGAAAAATCGTCGCCTCTCTTCATTCCTTAAGACGCTTGCAAAATTTTCTTCCTATGGAGACTAAAGCGCTTTTGGCTCAATATTTATTGATCCCTATGTTAGACTGTGCGGACGTGGCCTTTTTAGATATCTCTGAAGAATTGGCTGACAAGTTGGAGCGCCTTCAGAATTTGTGCATTAGATATGTATTTGGGCTACGTAAGTTTGACCACATTACTGAGTACCGTTCTCTACTGAAATGACTGTCTATAAGAACTCGTCGTAGTATCCATTTGCTTTCTTTTCTTTTTAATGTCCTTAACAACCCTACCTTCCCAACTACGTCTATGAAAAATTTAAATTTCGAGATATCGATCCCCGCCTTCGTTCAAGCAATAGCCTTCTTTTAGATATTCCTAATCACTCCTCTCATACTTTTTCTAAATCTTTTGCTGTTATGGTTGCACAACTTTGGAACAGACTCCCTAAGGACATTAAAGAGTCTCGTACTCTGCATTCCTTCAAGAATAGGATTAAATTATTTTATGAAAGTTCCTGACTTGGATTGAATCAAATATGTATATTTTTATATATTATGTATGTATAACTGATATTGTAAGTATATATGTATATATATTATGTATGTGTATATCTATATGTATTATGAAATTATGATTAGTATTAAGTGTTTTAGCGTGTAAGTATTGTACAATGTTCCACCCCACTTTTGTAGTTATATCCTCTGGTTGTAGGGTTGACTGGAAGAGATCCCTGACAGGGATAAGTCCGCCTTTGTACTATTGTGTTTTTTTTACCTGTATTTTAATTGTGTCTTTTTATGTACAATAAAGAATTTATCTATCTATCTAAAAGCATTCAAAAAGTCATAATGATTATAATACTAAACTGTAATTTTTTGAGTAGCACCTCTACATTTGACAAAATATTTTGTAATAAAGTGAAATAACTTCGAACTTTTTTTTCAAAGTAGAATAACATATATTTTTTTCTTTGTTACCATACATTTTATTTACGTTAATTAAATAGCTAAATAACTAGAAAATTCATTTCAGTAATCAGAATTTATCTGACACGATTAGTTCTGCGATAAAATGTATAAAAAAAATTGTTTATTAAATAAATTTCTGTCATTCAATTAAGTTTTCATCAAACATGGCTTAGAACCACCGCAAGGGAAGATGCTTTTACGTAAAAAAAAACCGCATTGAAATCAGTCAGATAGACCGACAGACAGTGACAAGATCCCTCTTTTTTGTCGAGGGTTAAAAATACCAATTGTGGCATAAAAAGATTTAGATAAAAAAATATAAGTAATGTAAAAAGACGCCGCAAAAAGGCTATATGTCACTCGTGTCCATGCTTAGCGTAGCAAATAACCTTATTATATATATTTATCAAGCAACAGAAATACACAATTGTTAAAAATTTCAACCGTCTGCCTATTTCGGTTCATGAGATACCGCTTGGTGGATGACGTTGTGTTTGTGTTGGATTGATTGCTCATTATAATTATTTTCATCGTTTATTTTAGGAAGCAATTTTATTTTTCCTAATTGGCAGTCTGTTCTGTAGACTTCCTTCAAATCATTCCACGTGGTTTGTTTTCCACCGAATGACAGATCTTTGTTTAGCTAGTTATTTCGTATATCTTTAATAAGATGAGGAGGATCAAAAAACACGTAAAGTCCGTTTATATCGATTCTGTGATGTGAAATAAATAACTACATTAAATACAATAAAGGTACCATAAATGGCACGTACACGTACGAGTATTTACTTAGTGTACATTAATATTGTACTTAGTGTACTTTGAAAAAAAACGAAATATATAATAAATAATATGTATGTATATAGGTTACAGTGTTCTTCTAGCTAGAGTCATGAAGACCGCCCAGCGTTTGTAGTATAGGTAATGGTGCGGCGGAGAGGCCTTTTGGGCAACTGCCAACTATACACAGTTTTTGGTAAGAATACTGATGGGTTGGCTATCCGCATCCGCCGCACCGTACGGTACCTAGGCACTTGACGTGTACATAATTCGGTTAGCCAAATTGGTCGCTTTTGTCACTTGGTCAATAGATTTTAGATAAGTCAATATGATGGTTATAATTATAAATAATTGCCTTGCCCAAAGTAGTTTGTCAGTATTCAAAATTCCACATTATGAAAAATGCCCTAATTTATCACTCGGTCCTTAACATAATTCTTTAAGCGCCTATCGCTATTAAACTAATTATTTCTGTTTACCTACAGGTTGACTGGTAGAGGATGCATTAGCATTAAGTTCACCTTTTGTACCTTTGTGGTCAATAAATATTCTAATAAATAAAAAACCATATGTTTATACTCATACCTTATTATAACGCAAACTCAAGTGTGATGTCAGTACATGCATAGGTTAGCTTTATAAGTACGGGCACTAGTTTCTTAAGATTTTGAGAAGAAATCAGTAGGTGATTATTGGGTCTTTCAGATCAAAGAGAGTTTTCACCAGACTCGCTCACTTCATTCGCTCCATCTGGTAAAAACTCTCTTTTATCTGATAGCCCCAATAATCAATATGGAATATCGTGGGTTCAAAAATAGCAATAAATAACATACCTGATGGATTGTTGTACATCTGATTCACTTTAGTGCAGAGGAATACTTTCACTCGCTTCACACACATAGTTACTTCGATAAATAATTCCATGCTAAAAATTCTCGTTTTAATCTAAACCGGTCGCTCGTGCTGATCCAGATTTGACTGTTGGTATCTAGACAAAAAATATTTTCCGTCACAAAATCACAAGTTGATTCGATTTTAGACTTGCAGTATATAGCACTTTATCCACAGACACTTCACACCATACAATCACTCTCAGAGTTCAAATGAAATATGGCATAATCATGCTAGTGATGTAAGCGTGGCATCTATGAACAACGTATCGATTAAAATCGTGTTTCAGTTGTTTTATTATTTTAATTCGCAATTTCATTTGTTTTTTATAATAATAATTAGGAACATTTATACTCAACTGAAAAGAGAATTTCTTGAAATAATAAAAAAATTGTAGTTGGTCCATCTATTCATTTACGATATCTTGTGATTCAGGTAGGTAATCAATGAAATGCTTTAACAGTATCCATAGGTAATAAATTTTTTAGCAAAAAAAAACTGACTCAAATTTCTTAAAGGAGTTTTTTCCATATTTCCGTAGTTCTTCGACATAACTTTACCAAATTAATATGGGACAAATTTGGTAGTAAAGGCTATCAAATAAAAAAAGAATCATCAAAATCGGCCTACGGTTGACGATGATATCGCGTAACATACATACAAAAAAAAACACTTGATAACCCCTCCTTTTTTTAAAGTCGTTTAAAAATTGTGATATATTAAAGTAACATAAACCAATACTTTTTTAAAATTAAATGATCGTATTAGTTCTATCGATAAACAATTCGAATAATCGATGCAAACTGACACACCACAACACTCAATATTTTCTGCTAAGCCTGCATATACGTAGTCCCACGCTTCGTACTTCGTGTTTATCGGAACGGGATATTGGATTCAGCAATTTAAATGGGGTTGTTCCACATTCATGCTACAAAGACATTCCACTATTTCTGTTACTAATGTATCTACCTTTAACTTAGTTTTAAACTAATCTTATTGTTTCTAAGTATATATATAGATACATTATCGCGTCTTTATCTCTAACGGAGTAGACAGAGCCTAGAGCCGTAAGACCCAAAGACTACGCTAAGCATGATGGTGGGCGTTAATATAGAAAAAGATGATGTGTTGCTGCATAAAAAACAGTGATGGGTTGCTAGCCGCATCACCTATTATCATGATTCAGATTCTCGCCCATTCATGATTTATTTCTAATTATATTAATTAGGAATACAATGTTAAAATAAGCACCTAAGGAATTTAAAACTAGAGAGTGAGTTATGGTTGAATGACAAGTTGTCTTTGTGACGTAAATTAAAATAATCTTGACTACCAAGCGTCCACCCTCAATAACTTGTGAACGGTTAAACTTCGTAAGGAAATTTGATTTCAGGTAAAAAAGAACCACATCGAAATCGTTTCATCTATTCGAGAGTTACGATGCCACTGACAGACAGACACACAAACACAGGCATCAAACTTATAACGCCCCTCTTTTTTGATTGAGGTTAAAAATGGAACAACCCATTTATAGAATGGAACATTCTAGAACATACAATATGATGATGGTGCAATAGATAATTTAAAGGCATCGCATGATAAATGATAATATTGCCGGTATTATCAGCGGCGTACTTAGATGATCAAGTTTCAAAAGACTTTTACATTAACATTAAATTAAATATCCGATTATGCTGACTTTTCAATAGAATGTTCGAGTATGCTGACTTTTCAATAGGTTGTCAACTTTTGGTAGCTTCTAAAATGAAACAACATAAGCGTGCAAAATATTTTTTTTATAGTTCCTTCATGTTGATGAAACCTGGAAATAGTGATGATTCAACGAATAAAATAATATTAAATCCATATACCATAGTATTCTGTACGGATCAGTTCTACAATCAGTTCTCCCTCTGTGAGACCAAATTATCGGACGCGAAAGTGCCGCCCATCTTAGTGTCTACAGCTAAGTCTGCCGCCAAGCCAGCCACTCTGCTAGTTTGTGATTCAAACCAAGCAAAACGAAGATCCGCTGCATATCAATAATGTTCGGAAGTTTTAAACTTTATTTTTTCTATACATATTTTAAACTTAAACTATTTTCTTTCAAAAAACTGTGTACAGTCTTACTGTTACTTATTAGTACTTACTTCCTAAATGTAACATAATTATCTTGATGTGTTTAGAAATTAGAGAGATAGATGTTTCAAGTCCCGTTTAAAATAAAAATTCTTATTCTAAATTTATTAAATAAATAGATAAATATATAAGAACAAATCACACTGATTGAGCTAGCCCAAAAGTAGGTTTTTTTAAACTTGTGTTATGGGTTACTCATCGATACTATATTTTATGATAAATACATAATAGATAAACACCGAAGATCCAGGACAGTTTGAAAAAGTCTATTTTCCAAGTTTTTCTGGCTGGAGATCGAACCCGGAACCTCTCGAGTGGTAGACTAGCGTAGTAACCACTACGCCACGGAGTCAAATTATTTACACTTCTGACTGGCTTGACTGACGAAAGAGTAAATTTCTTAAATGTTTATTTTGTTGCAGGTCGGATTCTGAGTATTATAATTATAAAAATAAGGGATCTGTAGACTTTGGCTCTGACAGCGAGGAGACTCCTTCGACGTCAAAGTAAGTATACTTACTTTGCTCACATTTTTCTTGCTAACATTACCTTCATTTTTATTTTATTCACACCATATACTGTATGCACAATGTTGAGTTTTTTTTATAATTATTATTTAGTGGTAATTTTAGACATCCCTCTTAGTGTTTACATAATTTGTTACTTTTAACGAAAACATTTACGGGTCATTAATACTATTTTATTATGAGTGCACAAGTACCACTTAAAGGATCTATTTATTACAGTATTTAAGTAATTTATTTTTTTTCCACGACACTTGTGTTATTTTATTTTATTAACTTATTTCTTATTTTTTTATTACAGCACACAGAAGCAGAAGAAAAAAACGTCGAAAGAGCTGAAGCCGAAAAAGGGACGCCCTGCCAAAGTTGCGTCTGGTTGGGGCGCTGACAGCGACAGCGATTTGGAGAGCGACCACAACAAAAGGACTCCTGCTTTGGTGTCAGCACACACCCATCGCGTTGCGGACGGTGTACTGCGTAGGACTATAGATTTAAAAGGGGATGTATTTATAGACCTCAAAATTTACAACGCTAAAGATATAGAAGGTGTAGACCCGAAAGATCGCTGGGAGCGGGCCGTCTTATCATTAAAATATCAAGGGGACTCCGAGTCCCCCGAGTTAATCGCCTTAAGAAAGGTAGTAAAATCTTGCAAAGCAAAATTCACTAAAGAAGGGGTTTTCTTTGTAAATAAAAAAAAATAAAATGGCTCATTCTCTGCGATGAATGAATATTACTATTCTTTTTTAACTTAAGTACGTAGGTACTTACATTTTTAATTTTTTTACTTCTAATGTTATGTTTTATTTTCTGATCTTTAAATTTAGGAATGTGTGTAGGTAAAGGTTTTGTCATATAAGCTCAAAAGTTGTGTGGTACCTATTTTAGTTTTCTCTAACGTGGATATTATTATTTTTTATTTAAGTAGGTAGGTACTGACCTTTTAAAAAAAATTTTTTGTTTCACTTTTAATGCAATTTTTAATTTTCTAAACTTAGTTATGAGTATAAATAAATGTTATGATATATTAATTCAAACGTTTTGTGGTACTTACCTAATTTAGTTTTCTTATTCGTTGACGTTTTGATTTTAGTTTTAACTTTCATTTGCATTAATAAACCAACCTATAATTTTAAATAGTTTATGATTTATCAACTGTCCTAAACAATTATATTTGAATAGATTTCTTATCTTACATATTTACAATACCCTCCTATTTCGCTGGGAGTTAAAAATCATGCGCTACGAATCCTTGCATTCTCATAGCTTATCGTAGCTCCTAACGCATACTTCGTAGCATGCTATTTAGGATCGTAGCAGATTCCATGTAGTACCTATTTTATTAGATTTCTTTTTTTACACATTTACAACACCCTCTTGTTTCGTACGGAGTTGAAAATCATGCGCTACGAACCTTTACATTCTCGTAGCTAATCGTAGCTCCTAACGCATACTTCGTAGCGTTCTATTTAGGATCGTAGCAGATACCGTGTAATACCTATTTGATTAGATTTCTTATTAAATATTCATAACACTGCTGTTTTCGCTGGGAGTTAAAAATCAAGCGCTACGAACTATTGTAGTCTCGTAGCTTATTGTAGCTCATAACGCGTATTTCGTAGCTTGGTATTCGGTATCGTAGCAGATTCCGTGTAATATTTGCCTAGATTTCTTATTTTACAATATTCATAACACTACTCCTTTTGCCAGGAGTTAAAAATCAAACGCTACGAACACTTGCAGTCGTAGCTTATCATACCCACAAGGCGAGTACTTCGTAGCGTGCTATCTGTTATCGTAGCAGGTCACGCATTAGTCTATTTACATATTAAACGGGTGTAGCTTACTGTTGTTGTTTTCAAAATAAAATTCCAATATGTCAAAAAAGTCAATATATTGCACTGTTTGTGATATAGCTATAAAAAGTAAAGCATTTGCTGCCCATTTGCGAAGTATACTGCATAAAAATAATAGTGCTATTCAAATAAGTGACGATATTGATAAAGTAAGTAGTGCCTTTAGGAGCCGTATAGCCTCGTATAGAATACGCGATGTGAGCACGACTAATGACAGCAGACCACCCGTTAACTTTCTGAGCAAAATCAAGGCACGCGTGCGAGAATTACTTCTCGCTAGGTTAGCAACTCTGAACTCTATTAAAGTTAATTTCGAACTTTTTGCAGAATTCACTATTCCAAGTAAGGATACGTATGAAATAAAATCTTTTACTACAGAAAATATTGTCTTTCATAAGTACTTTGATTTTGACGATTTATATCGCGGGGTGATTCATACTATTTCGTCGAAAATAAATGAGTTCCAGCAAAAAGATAGTGGATGGGCTTTTTCAAGAAATTTATACTTGGAAGTGAATATTAACAAGTATAATCCTACAAGAGGTGCAAAATATGTTAAATTACCAAAATGTATTAAATCAAAACGAGCTTGCGTTAATATAAAAAATAATGATGCATTCTGTTTTTTGTGGAGCATAGTAGCAGCATTATATCCTGCCAAAAATAATATCCAACGGGTATCCTCTTATCCTCACTTTGAAAAAATTCGCAATACTGAAAACATGACATTTCCAGTAGGATTTTCAGATATTAAAATATTTGAAAAAAATAATCGTCACATAAGCGTTAATGTTTATGGACTTTCAAGCAATTCCGACATTGTTGGACCTCTTTATAAAAGTGATCATAGAAAAAAACATCATGTCAATTTGATATTAATAGAAAAAAAAGAAATTAAACATTATTGTTTAATAAAAGATTTGGGAAAATTACTTAAGAGTCAACTTACAAAGCATCATGAAAAAGTGTTCTTTTGCGATGAATGTCTGAACTTTTTTCAGTGAGGATAAATTATATGATCATATTTGTGGTGGTGTAAAAACAGTGGTTCCGAATCCCGGTAGTATTTTAGAATTCAGGCATTATGAGAGAATGCAAGATGTGCCTTTTGTTATATACGCTGATTTTGAATCTTTACTAGAGCCTAACTCAGGAGTTAATTCAAATTGTACAACAACCATACAAAAACATATACCGGCTGCGTTTGCTTATTATATTGTTTGTTCGTATGATTCTTCTTTTAATAAATATGTAACGTATCGCGGACAAAATTGTGTAGAAAAATTTGTGGAATATCTCCTTAAAGATGTAACTGATATATATAGGATTTTGAGAAAAACAGTTCCGATGACAGCACTAACGTCTAAGCAACAAAATGAGTTTGAAAAATCAAAATTTTGCTTCCTTTGTGATGGTTTATTATTTGATGATAAAGTTAGGGATCACTGTCACTTAACGGGGGACTATAGAGGGCCAGCTCATTCTTATTGCAACATAAAATTTCGTTTACCAAAATTTGTCCCAGTATTTTTCCACAACTTATCTGGTTACGATAGTCACTTGTTTTTGCGACAGTTAGGAGAAACTCCTGGCAGGATAAGCGTGATAGCAAAGACTAAGGAAAATTACTTATCATTTACAAAAATTTTTCAAGTTGGTTTCCGGGTTTTTATACCAGTACGATTTGTTGATTCATTTAAATTTTTAAGTACCAGTTTAGAAAAACTTGTCGAAAATTTGAATAAGGATGATTTTTTGCACTTATCTCATTTTTTCCCTAAAAAAGAGCACTTTGAACTTTTAACACGAAAAGGTATATACTCTTATGAATATATGACTCATTTGGATTGTTTTCTAGAAGAAAAGTTACCACCACAGAATTGCTTTTACAGTACTTTAACCGATAGAAATATCACTGAATCTGAATATTCTCATGCTCAAAACATTTGGGATGCTTTTAAGTTAAACAACATGGGAGAATATACTGATATTTATCTGAAAACAGATGTTCTATTACTAGCCGATATTTTTGAAAAATTTAGGAAAATGTGTAAAAGTTGCTATCGACTAGATCCTTCGTTCTATCTCACAAGCCCTGCTTTATCTTTTGATGCAATGCTACTTAAAACAAAAGTTAAATTACAGCTGATGGAAGATTTAGAAATGATTAGAATGATCCAAAAAGGTATTCGAGGTGGTGTTTGCCTTTGCTCTAATAGATACTCTAAGGCTAATAATAAATATGTACCAAATTACGATCCATCCATGCCTAACAATTATTTAATATACATTGATTGTAATAATTTATACGGTTATGCGATGTGTTCTTACTTACCTCATTTAGATTTTAAGTTTTTGGATGAAACAGAAATAAAAAAAATAAACTTTCTTGAAATACCTCATAACTCTATGTATAGATATATCTTAGAAGTAGATTTAGAGTATCCTGAGTTCTTACACGATCTTCACAACGATCTTCCATTTTGTCCTCAAAAATTTGCACCGCTTGGGACTAAGACACCTATATTAATCCCTGACTTATATGATAAATTTAGATATGTTATACATTATGAACATTTAAAAACATGCATACAACATGGTTTGAAATTAAAAAATATTCATAGAGTCATAAAATTCAAACAAAGCCCATTTTTAAAAGAGTACATAGACTTAAACACTAAGTTACGTCAACAAGCTAAATCAGCATTTGAACAAGATTTTTTTAAATTATTAAATAATAGCATCTTCGGAAAAACTCTAGAAAGTACAGAAAATAGATTAAAAGTTTATCTTGTTAATAAATGGCAGGACAGTAATAATAAAACGAAAAAATATTATGGTGCAGAACAATTAATATCAAGTCTTAATTTCCACAGTTCCAGCACGTTTTCAGAAAATTTTGTAGCTATCCAAATGAAGCTGGATACAGTACTTTTAGACAAACCCATATATATAGGATTTACTGTTCTGGAAATATCTAAAAATCACATGTACGATTTTCATTATTCCATAATGAAACCTACATACGATACCCGATTAAAATTATGCTATACTGATACAGACAGTTTTTTGTACTCAATAGAAACAGATGATCTATACGAAGACATTAAATATCGTTTTCAATCTTATTTTGATACAAGTAATTATAAAAATGATAATATATATGGTATTTTACCTAAAAATAAGAAAATACCAGGATTTTTTAAGGATGAAAATTTTGGGGTTCCTATAACACAATACGTAGGATTACGGTCAAAGCTGTATTGTATACAAACAAAAGATTGTGAAATAAAAAAAGCAAAAGGAGTTCAAAAAGCAGTAGTAAAAAAGTTAAATTTGAAAGACTATTAAGAGGTGTTGTTACGCGATAAATTATTTCGTAGGAAAAATATAATTTTTAAATCTCTAAAGCATGAAATCTTCACGCAAGTTGTAGAAAAAGTTGCTGTATCTTCAGATGACGATAAACGCATTATTCTTAAAGACAAAGTATCAACATTAGCTTGGGGTCATAAATCAAGTTTTTTTTAATATCACCGTTCTATAACTTAGATAATAAGGTATATTGGTTTATTAATCCATATGGAAGAAAACATATTTACATTGTTAAAAATATTTTAAGTTAACTATATAATGAAACAAAATTATCTATTTACTATGTAATATTTTTGTGTTATAGTTTTATTTTTATTAATTGTATTCAGCATTTTTTAAAGCTTTACTTGGTAAATAAAAATGAATTTAATATAACACTAATATATGTATACCTAATTTTATTAAAACATATATTATGCTAGTAATGCGTTGAATGTGCAACACATGTTCGAACATGATCATTTATTTCACCTTGAGATTATGCGCACGAGTTCTTTGCACCATATACTATGTTGGTAACGCGATGCCTGTACAACACATGTTCGAACATGATCATTTATTTCACTTATAGATTTTGAGCACAAGTTTTATGCAACATATTTTGTTATAAGTCACATTTCAGTAGCCGCAGCACGTAGTCTAGTACACAACACACAGTTCTCATATCTTCACTACTATAGTTTTCGTAAGTAATGCATTTGTTAAGTACTTATTAATATATTTAATTATTAGTGATAAGACCTTTAAAACTAATCTTTTCGTTTATTATTTTACAGATCATGTCAGACTCCCAAGAAACCTTTGTGCTTTCAAACTTAAGTTTCTCTCAAGACGCTCAGGATCCATATGATGGAGTTGATGAATTTTATGAGGAGATACTCAGAAATAGGGCGATCGAGAAAAAGAAACAGCAGTTACAGCAAGATACTGAAAGAAAAAAATCGGAATTGTCATCTTCCTCCTACGTAATACGCAAGGAACGCCAGACACCAAAAAAAGTCATCAGAATCCAAATATTTGACTTAGAAAATAACAGCTGTCCTACTTCAAGCACAGCACTGTGTAATGATGCAGAAAAATTGGTTTTAAATGCACAATACATATCAAAAGACGCAATTGATGACATTATAGACCTAACAGAAAATGTGATAAACAAAATAGCGAAAAAACTAGCTAATGATTATTATTAATTAAGTTCTATTTGTGTTATTTTTATTTATAGTCTTAAGTATTTTGAATTGTAATAATATTTTTTTGACATATAAACTTTATTTCTATTTTCAACTATATTGTTTCTATGTATTATTTTATTAAGTTTGAAAGTCGTTAAATAAAACTAGCAAATTATTTTTATTAATAAATTTATATTTTTGTTATTTTATTTACAGTCTTAAGTATTTTGAATTGTAATAATAGGTTTTAACATATAGTACGTAATTGTATTTTCAATATAATTGTTTCTATGTATTATTTTAAGTTCAAAAGTAGGTAATGAATGAAAAAAACAATATAACACAAAACTGGCAAATGATTATTATAAATAAAATACTTACTATTTTTTGTTAACGTTATTAAACAGTCGAAAAAATAATAAAGTGATATTTATCTTTATTGTGTATTCTTATGTATTAAACATGTAAGTAAATAAACGTGTAAACATTTTTTTCCTTTTACTGAATACTAAAACCCTTATTAAAGTATTAAAGGATAACAATAAATAAAAGAAAAAATATGGAGTACATCTTATAATATTTATTTTAAATTCGCTACAAAATATTGTCGAAATACCATTTCTTGATACAAATAGCATTTTTAAGTGCACAAAAATTATTATGAGTTAAACAATTAAAGTCACGTTCATTTTTGCAATAATTTGCATTTCCTCTGTCTTCTATGTCTATTAAAACACAATTGTCACATAGTTCAATTAGCCATTTTTGTTTTTCGAGCCCTTTCATTACAATAGTTTTGTTTTGCATTATTGGTGTGATTATCCTTTTAAATTCTCTTGAGTCTATATGTCCTTCAGACCAACGAATCCCGCGAGTTCGTTCTAGATATCGAACAGTCCGTTTTTCTGTGGTAGTTAATGTAGTATATGCATATGGAGGTTTGATTAAAAAAACTTCAGTGAATTCTTCAGTAGATAACGCAAACTCTTTGATTATAAATTTATTATAGCAATCCTTGAATCCTTGAACATCCACGAAAATAATCGAGTTCATGATATTTTACGAACAATGTTGCTTAGAGGTCTATATTCGACTAAACAGTCATTCAGAATGAGACAATATGCTGTTGTGTGATCAGGTATCTCTCTATTGCACTCTAATTCAAGACGAATGTTGATAACCGGCCCTGATTTGATATTATCATTCTGTCTAGAACAATCTATCACGAATAATGGTGCAATATTTTTAAAATCTTGAGCACTCAACAAGGCGTTGCATGGGCGGTTATAATAAGATTGTTGAAAATTAACATATTGTTCTGTACGAGGCACGTACACTTAGGTATTCTACTCGGGTTACATACATATACATATAAGTGCATAGTTATGTTTTGCAAAGTTGGTATTATAACTTTCGTACGGGTAATATGTAGAGTTTAAAAAAACTTTAACATCTCGAATATCGCGGTGATCAAACCGAGACATATCATTAATTCCATTATTTTTTCTGTTTGTTTGTAAGCCTAAAATAACATATCTAGGTTTTTCAATTTGTGATGAAGTTTTAATTGACCAGGTGTGTTTTGTAGTCTTTGGTAACAAAGGGTACTCATAAAGGTCCCAGTTTCTATATACTAATTGAATGGGTCCATCTTTTTCTAGTATTTTAGGTAAATTAATTCTTTCTCTATCCGACACTTTAACGTGAGGTACCGCCATATGATCTTCTTTATATCGATGCTTTTGACCTCTTCACCTGTATTAAGCTTTAGAGCATTGAGGTTAGTATTACTTCGTAGTAAAATAAGCTCATGTTTACAATTCACAATTATTTTTTTATAATCTTCTGCAAACCCTAGTATGTTGCTGAGAGGTACTGAAGCAGCGAAATGACCGCCAATTTCGTTTTTAGTACCGTGTATATCCCATCCCCACACTTTGGATACCTTCGACTCGGCTTCGTTCATAGATACAAGTGCTTTCATAGTAGTACTTATACCAGCATTCTTCACTTTGTCAATTTCAATGCCGTTTAATTCATATTTTATATCTTGAAAAAGGAATAAAAGAGGGTTGTTAGTAAACTGTACTATTGGAACTGCTTCCTTCTTCTCGTTGTTGATTACATTGACTACGGCTTCAACATACAAGGTACTTGCTCATGGAAGTACATATAAATCTTGTTGGTTTATAGGTATCCGAATTTCATCATTTCTATTGAAAGTAGTTATGTACGGCTTGTACGAATGATATTCTATACCGTCTATAGAGTTGTCATAAACAGGTGGGTTAGTTATGTTTAAAATATTCATTTTATCAATCCAATCGATTTGAGAAAAAGTATATTAGCAGCTGTTAATTCCTTTTTTTTATCACGAGTATGTGTCTTCTTCTTGATTGCTTGATGGGTACTAATCTTTTGTAAAGATGGAGTTGTGTATTTATTGTAGTCGATCATATTTTTTTCAAATGCAAGTACAATTGTACCGCACCGCAACCGCACAAAGCACAAAGTCACCGCGAAAATTTATTAAATTGTTTTTTATGTCTAATATTCTGATATTTATACTATTTACCATGCTCCTGTTCACTGGAAAATAAACGGTATTTTTTGGGATTTCTATTATTCTGTAGCCAGGAGGAACATTCAAAGCGAATTCGTGAATTATATGACTTGATTTTCCATTAATGTAGGAACCTCCAGTAATATCACATTCAACCCGCAGCACTGTTGTAGGTAGAATGTTCACCGGCAGTGGGGACTTGTACCATTTATCCCTCATCAGGACAGTTTTACCATAACCTAGTAACGGTCCAATAGAATTGGGTTTTTCAAAATGAATATCTTTAGAACAGAATATCGAGAGCCTCAAAGTGTTGTTGTTGCACAATAACTTGAAAACACAATTCTTTACTTTTGATTGTAAGAACTCGCTGATGTCTTGAAGTTCATAAGCTCCGTCAGGAATTTCAACCACTTCATCAATTCCATAATAAAATTTATTATAAGTATTTGTAATATTTGGTTTAGAATTAAACGAAGAGAAGTGTAAAAGAGAGCACTCATATTGACCATCAAGTTCCAGTGGAGGGGTATAGATCGTTGTTAATAGTGAGCTGTTTCCAGTAATGGACAGAGTGAAAGACATTTTGGAATGATGTTTTATTCTATCGTAATAATTATTATATACCATATTTATACCAAAAATCTTGTAAAAAATTTATACACAAATGACCACAATTTACAGTGTCAAAGTTTTGAAATCGAGTATAATTATAATGTATATCACTAACATTCAAATATTTCACCAATTCTTTAGGTGGCTTCCAAGTTACCGAAACTATCGAAATATTCACAATAATGTTTTATTTTAGCAAAGGCTACCCAATGAGTTCCGTTATTATTATAACTGTCTAAGTTTAAAGACCACACTCTATGGTTCGTGGTTTACGTGGTAATTTATCCCTCAAATACACACCTCGTAAATACGTATAATATTTTTAGCATATTTAATAATATCTATATTTGTAAGAGCACGTTTAGGTAACCTGCTTATTAGTTTTTTGTTGATTTCAAAAATAACCCACTTCCCTTCTTATACGGTTTAAGATAAAATCCTTTTCCTATAGCAATAGCCTCCATGGCTTTGTTATGACGTTCAGATTCATGTAAATTCTTTTGAGCGGATCTACAATAATTTATAGTTTTAGCTATACCAGCAGCACCTCCTGCCAAAGCGCCTCGTGCTGATAAACCCGCAAAAATTGGTATCAAAGGTAAAATCCCTCCTGATTTAGGGATTGGTATTATTCTTGGCAAACGAATGTGACGCTTAGGAAATAATTTTTTTGCTGCGGCATAAGCATGTTTGATAGCACTTTTGTTATCTTTTGATTTCAGTTTTTTTAGTTGTGAACGTATTTTTGATATAATTGTTTTAAATTGTTTTATTCCGGCACCTGTTTTTAATTTTGCTTTCATAACCTTGTTTACTATCCACGATGCTAACTTTTCTCCTTTACCAGCGTCTTTAGAATGTAATCGCTTCTTAGCCATTTTCATAAGCTCGAAATCTGCTTTATGACGAACGGAGAGGTCTGGATTGTTATATGCGATATCGTGGTATTTACAAGCTTCGTCTAATTTGTTAACACCTTTATCACCTCTCAATAATCTTTCTTGTAGCCTCGTGCCTGGTCCACAATAGTTGTAACCTGGTAAGTGAAGCTCAAACGGGATATTGTTTATCAAATTATTAACCAGTCCACCTCCTCTCATATTTTTTTACATAATGAGCAGAATACTAGATGCTAACACTTATAAGCATTATGATACAATTGAATTTCTATTTACCCAACTGTTTTCTGTGTCAGGGAGCCCTAACCATTTGACAAACAATTTACTGCCTTTTTTTCCTAATGATTTTTTCGATTAAGTATATTGGGTTCATTCTATCAAGAAGAGTTGCAAAAAACTAAATACCCGTATAGTTTTTTGCAACTCTTCTTGACAGAATGAACCCAATATATTTTGTTTTCGTTGATCTTGTATTAAATATGTAACTGGTTTAGTGTTATTAACCGTTTTAATTGTAAAAATTTCTGTAGACCAATTAGGTGTAAAACCTTTTGCAAAACTACTCTTGTGCTTACTTATTCTAACGTGGTCACCTGTTTTAAATTTATTTTTGGTTAATTTACTACGTTTCTCTTGGAATTTTATAATGTTATTTTTTACAACGTTTTCATTTTTTGTATTTACATCTACTGGTTTAAACTTAGTAACGCTATGTTTTTCATTGTTGTAAGAAAACAAAACGTTATTTAAAGTTTTTCCTATCCATTTATAGTTACCGTTATAACTAAAACATTTATACAATTTAGTCTTCAATGTTCTGATCAGCCTTTCCACAATTGAAGCTTTTTTTGTTGAATATGAAGAATAGTGGTTAATCTTCATTAACTGCATTTGTCTTTTAAAAATATTGTTATAAAACTCAGTGCCTCTGTCAGTTTGTAGGTTTTTAGGAATACGTCCACTTTCCCTTATAATTTGAGTAAATGCGTTCAGGACCTCTTTCTTTGATTTAGTTTTTAAAGGAATTACCCAGGCATATTTTGAGAAACCATCAATGATAGTTAAAATATATGCGTATCCATTATTATACTTTTTGAAAGATTGAAAATCAGCCAGGTCTGCTTGCCACAAGTCATCCACTCCTTTTAAGATCACATTACGACGGTCAAAATTTTTGCGTGCTGGTCTGTGAATTTCATTTACCACTTGTTGTTTCGTCATTTCGTGGTTTAATAATTTTATCTATGTAGTTTTTAGTATAAAACTTTTTTTCAAACTGATTGAGATTCTCTTTCACAACTTCTTTTATTGCCTTTATATGAGCGGTTATTTCATCAGCGATCTTTCTGTCAACATAATTTTTGTTCGCCGCATCATCATGTGCTACAGGTTCTGTAACTCCTCGCAATCGAGATAATCTTAAATCAAATTCTCCGGTTTCTGATCTAACTAGATGATTTGTTGAACAATCTAGTATTTCAGACAAACGTAGTCTTTTATGAACACGGTGACCGAATTTATCAACATTCATTTTGAACTGAATTGGTTTACAGTTAAATAATAAATGATCTAAGTAAGATGTGTTGTTATTTATTTATACTACCATTTTCACGTAGTTCTTCTATGATTGAAATTATTTCATTATCCAGACCAGTGTTTCCGGCATCTTTAGATGCTATTAATAACTTTAACCTTTCTACTAATTCATTAGGATCATCCCAGTAAATGTAATCAGTATTTTTCTTAAATTTCTTTTTAACCATCAAACCTTCACCTGCACTAATATCAGCATTACTGACAGAAGATGTCGAAGGCTTTCGCAGCTTAAAAAGTGGTTTAATTATGTTCAAGTACTTACGTCCCCTATTAGATTTTATTGGTTTAGTAGGATCAAAGTCTCGTCGGTGAGCATTTGTCTCTATTAACATGGCTTATATTCCTGACAATTATTTTCAGTAACCACTTCCAAATTAGGTACTTTTTTTAACAATAACTCCTGTAACCCTGGCGTAATTTGATAATCACGTCCTGCTATGGTTATTCTTCGATCATTTATAAGCACACGTGCTGTACCCATTATTAATTTACCTCGTTCGTGTCTGACACCATATGGTACATCATTAAATATTTCAGAGGAGAGTGACCAAGATGAAGTATTTTGATTAGGACTAGGTAATGAGTCAGTGGTTTTATACGATGTATTACTATCATCAATATCGGAGTCTCTTGATTTTTCAAAAGTAATATCTACATCAGAATCATCTTCAGAATAATTTTGTGGAGAAATATTTATTTTAAGAGTTTTGTTAAAATGTGATTCAGGTGACGGAATTTGCTTTTTTACAAAAGAATTTTTCAAAACGTCTTCGTCCTTTGCTTCTTTTAATTTAATTGTATGTTTCCCATCCTTAATCATTTGATTTATTGGGTCAGTAACAGGTTTAAAAACTGAATTTAATACGTTTTTTATTGTAGGATTCCACAGTTTTCATATCTTTAATTTTCTTTTTCACAGCTTCTGCTAATTTAACTATCCGAGACTTCAACTCTCTTTCCATTTTAAACTTGATAAATATGTTATTTGTCGAATGCTGTATTGGTTCGAGTGAAGATGTTTATCGAATAACATATTCTTATATGCTCATATTTTTGTCCTCATCAAACAAGATAAAAGTATCAAAATTCTTTCTGTAACCGCCTTTGTTCTTTTTGCTATCTTTATTTATAACCAAATAGTTATAGGGTTCGCTCCATACTTTTGAACACATTTCTCGAAATTCGGACCATGACATGTCGGTATTAACGTGTTCATCATATACATGGCGGAGGTTCACGTCATCCTGTTTGAATAATATTAGAAGATTTACGTTGTCTCTTACTAGCTGTTTAGGTATCTTACTATACGTTTGATTCAAATAAAAACAGTCAATAAATTTATGTTTCCCCATTGCGAAATAATCCCTCATATTGGACTGGTTTTCACATGCAACGTCATCAAATATTATTATGGAGTTTGGTTTTGCATCGTGAGGGCTTAAAACAAGTTCACTGTTTTTATATTTTGCAAATGATACATCCGGCACTAAATTAAGAACATTTTCTAAAAACACGTATTTTGGCTGATAAAATGTTTTTGAATAAAGATAGGCGTTTTTAAAACGTAAACCATTTTCGTGTAATAGAAGACCTATGATTACATTACTTTTCCCACAATTCGAGGGACCGCAAATAATACATCGAATTGTATTAGGTAGAAGGTCACCATGGCGGGAAACATCTACTTTCTCATCTGGACATACTTGACTCAATTGTAAATGTTGAGATTCTTTAACGAATTTCATCCTTTTAACCACTAATACTGTTTTTGTTTGAATGTTATTAATTTGTAAAGTAACGATTTATATATATTCAAAACGAACTGACCATGTGAATGCTTTACTTGAGATGGTATAAGTAAGTGATTCAGTTATAATTTTGATCAGATATTGTGAAGCAGTTTGGAAACAGGGTTCTTATCTGCTGTTATAAAATTATATTCCTGTTCACCGGATCAATTAACATGTCTTTGAATATTGGAGATTTTGTGGATATAGTAATTATTTCTAAAAGAATATGTGGCTTTCACATGGTGACAATACTCAACATCGGATCAATTGACATGTCTTTAAATATTGGAGATTACATGGATATAATAATTACTTCTGAGAGACTATGTGGTCTTCACATAGCTAAAATTATAAATTATGAGCAATATGATGCTATTCTAATACCTTCACAAAAATGGAGTAAATTACGATCTAAAATTCGATTACAAGTCACCAGAATAGATAGAAATAAAATATCCCTGACTGAAGTGGAAGATACGTTTCCAAAAATGCCATACATCGATATAAAATGTGAGTGGAAGGCCAAGTTGATGTAAATCTAGTAGTCTTGACTCAAGTGTAATTACTTGAACTACGTTTTGAACCCACGATATTCCATATTGATTATTGGGGCTATCAGATAAAAGAGAGTTTTTACCAGATGGAGCGAATGAAGTGAGCGAGTCTGGTGAAAACTCTCTTTGATCTGAAAGATCACCTACTGAAATCTTATTTTTCTTTTGCTTAAAAAAAATGACTTTACTTTTCAGCCTTAATTTAAACAGATATTGTAGGACGGTTGTTCGGTGTCTCACCAGCTATATCTACGGTACAAATGCTGTGTCAGAGTGCCACTCTTGGTCAACTATTTAATACCTCTTTAACCTGTCTTGATAATTTTATTTAATAAAAAGTAAAAACCCCTAAAGAAGTTATATCCCTTTAGGTCCAGAAAGTTGAATTCTTAAAATGATGAATTCTCAAAAATTTGGATTCTCAATCGGTTGAATCTCTTAATTTTGAATCATTGAAGAATGAGATGAGTCTGATGACGATAGCTGGCCATCACGAGGGTTTAGAAGTTACAAAGATGCGGAGATTCTAACACCCATAGAAAGACTCACGAAATATAAATTTTGTAAGGCAAGTAGCGTTCCAACTACAATTTTTACTATAAGAAAGATGGTTATTAATACTAGAAATGTTCAATATCATCATAGTATTAAACGGAGCCCCACAATTGTAAGAAATTGTAAAACATCTTCCTAAAATCAGTGATGACAAACTGATGATGATATAACATCGGGTCAAGCAGAGGCTAATAGATCTGGAAAAAAGATACCCATTTATGATGATAACGAAACTTAATGCGATGACTTGGGGGTCTTAAGGGATGATAAATAAGCGTGGACTGTGTTACTCAAGGGCTGGTTTATTACGTAACCGTAAAATTCAAAATTAGCACACGACAACGTCCGCGGCGGTCTTGAGACGCAAGCAAGTGTGGTCGGTTAGTGGGAGGGCCAGTGTCCGGTTCTTCTTCAGCCCCCGGACCCCGCAGTTGCTTCGCTGGTGACAATTTGACTCAATGCTATGACTTTCATTATGAAAATCCTTTAGACGAATGAAACAAATATGCGCAGCAGAATAGCGGTCAGATGCGCAGCCCATTCGCTACAGTTGGCTGTTTTTGTTAGTGTTATTGCAAACATGTAGTTTGCAATAACTCAAGTTAAGAAAGTAACCAATGACGCAAGAAAAACTGCTAAAATATTGCGAACTCAAAAATATGCTGCTATAATCGCAAAAGCACAAAAAAAAACATGCAATCCTAGTTTGCATGACTAGAAGGAACTGTTTACGTGATAAAAAGGCTAAAAGAAGTAATAGACATTTGCGACAACGCTCAAAATGACAATTTGAACTAACGGAAGCGACTTGGAATACGCTATAAGATTATTTGATTTCTATCGCCTGCTATCAAATGTCAGACAAAAACAACAGCTAACAATTGGTGATTTTTATTTACACTGGTTATTGTACAAAACTAAATTAAGAAGTACTATTTTTGGATTAGTTATAACTAGTAGGGGATGGATGAAATTTCTAGTAGGGTACCTGAATTAATTTGGACACCACAAAGGGAAGATCTTCCCGCCAGCATAGTGTTGCGCTTGGGGATCCGTGGCTCTGACGGTGTATCGTCTGAAGTTGTATGCTAGGAATGGGGATTCTCCCTGAAAAAACATTATTTTTGAATCGATTCAAATCGAAATCTTATATCACAAAAAAATCGAAGGCTGCAGGATCGATTTTGTCAAAATCGATATTTTTACTCGACTTTCCAAAAAGCAGTGTAAAATTTTGAATATGTATGTGAGCCAGTTTTTCCAAATAAACTGTCAAATGCCTGCACGGACCAAACTACCAGCAGGTGTGAGGGTGAGGTAGTATTGTAATCCTTTCCTCAACTTTTAACATCAGGTAAACAATAGTTTTTAAACATCAGGTAAACAATAGTTTTTAAACATCAGGTAAAAAATAATAAACATATTTAATTCGAAAATTAATTCGTTTTGGAAAGAGTTCCCAGTGCTTAATTTCTAAGCTTTTCAAAGATAATTATCAATCTTATCTACTAGGATCCAATCGATTGCATTTATCGTGTTGCCAGCAACCGAAAAAAGGCACTCGGAAGGAACTGATGAACCGACGATACACATATACTTCATTCACACATTCAGACACAAGAACAGCACAAATCAAACCCTTGGCATGAGCTCCGTTATGCACGTATTACTGCATCAAAAGCTTTTGATGTGAGCCGGTGTAAAACAAGTGATGGGTCTTTAATAGCCTACATAATGGGAGCAAGAAACCCTGATACACCTGCAATGAAAAGAGGCATGCGATTGGAAGATTTGGTGAGGACCACTATTGAAGTGGAATATGGAAAAATTGAACGTTGTGGTCTAGTTATCAGCCAAACATATCCAATGTTTGCAGCCTCACCCGATGGAATATTAAATAATGACACTATAATTGAAATAAAATGTCCATCATCAATAAAATAAATTCGTGTTTTACTTAACTTTGATTTCGAACCCAAATGTTTATTCAGTAATTAGACCTTTACAGGCACTTTTACACGTCAATAAGTATAATTTATGTTACGTGTAAAGTATATTTAAATTTAATTTATTTTTAAAGAAAAGCTACCGATAACAGCGCTTCGTAACGACCACTGCTGAGAAGAAACGCCGAAAGAAACTCATTTTCACAGTATTGGTCGCCTACTCGCCAGAAGGGCTTTGGCGTATTATTATTGTCTTTTAATTAATAAATACTTATAATATAATACAATGTTGACACATTATAACATGTGATGCTTGCGAACAAGTAAACAAACATAAATTGCGTAATAAAAAATATTTTGTAGTCAAAAAAGCGAAGCCGAGCTGACCAGTCCCTCCTGGCAGCCATCGTTAAACTCTACCATATTAGAGGGAATCCAACGACCCGACCGGCGACGCCACCACACCCACACTTGGTGGCTGCACCAATTCTATTCCCTTTTGGAGGAAAAGGTTCTCAAGGTGTTTAAAACCTTGGTCTGGCCAATATTGACATTCCTAGTTCCATATTATCCAAAAACTTGCAATTTTCAACTAGGGTGACATCACTTATCCTGCCACTGTAACCTTCAGAGATAAAATTAATTATACCATCTGGTGTGCTGCTGATTAAATACTTTACAGTATTAGCCTTTTTGTAATCAGACCAGCGTAGGGCTTGATGGACTGCTTTCATTGGTTTTTGAATTTCAATTTCCAAGCAGTCAATAATATAGTCAATGTTGTAATATTTATGTCTAAAAGCCATAGGTAAATAATTTTATATTTTCTTTGAATTTCTTATAACTGGTTGTAATACTTTAGCTATCTGTATAATGTATTTTCTGAACAGTTTGCTAGCATAAGATTTTGATATCCCAAAGTGATCACCAAGCTCGGTAAAAGTACTATTTAATCTTATTTTTTGCAAACAAAGATAGATGTGTTCCTCCGGTATATTGGTATATCTTTAAATAATATTAACCAAGAAAAAACAGTCCTTTGGGATGCCTATGTAAAACTTAGGGTTTTTCTGTATCCTTTCCAATGTATTTCTAAGTGACCTTTGACCAAATTCTTTTTTAATATTTTTTCTAGTTGTATGGTTTCTCCTTCCATGCTTATGGATTGACTTCCTTGATCACTGTAGTCTGATCTCCTAAATTCTGCTGATGTTATAGACGGTGATGTAGAATCTTTTGGAAAACTTGGTGTTTCTTTAGAGTCAGATATTTCTTCTGCAATAAATTCTAATTTTCTTCTTACCAATTGTATTACGTATTGCCAATTGATGATGGTTTCTCTTTATACTGTTCAACTTTGAATGGTAATGTGCCTTTACTTACGGTTAACATTTTCATTGGTGATGTTAACTGATTTGTCTTTGTTGTTTTAGTCTGTATTGATTTAGAGGAAGTTAAAAGAGAGGTCTGGATAGATTTTCCGATTTTATTGACAATAAATGCAGTTGAACTACATTCTCCACTAGGTAAATTAGTTACCTGGGTAACTCCTGTGTTTTCCATTGCTGCACCTTCCAGACCTGCAAATTTTGAAGACACACAATTTGGTTTTATTTTTATCTTGACTGAACCCATGATTTTGAATTGCATGTAGTTTTCCATATCCCTTGATAGCTGTTAATGAAATAAAAATCATAGTTAATATTTATAAATTATTTATTTCATGTAGCCACAGTAAGTTGTGGTTTGGTGGCATACTAACTCAATAATACCATACCATAGACGCAGGATTCTACATCTTAGGCTGGCACGATATCCAATGAGCCATGGACATTGTTTATAAACAATGCAATTGTAAAATTGCGTCAATATAATTAAAGGTAAAATTAAAATACCTTTTTGTAATATTTTTAGTTAGTAACATCCATAAAACTGAGACATTGCAATGAATAAAATTAAGCATTACTTAAATTAAGCATAATATGTTGATTTTGACAAAATGTATATGCTTTAGCTGCATATACTGCAAATGATTTTCTTTGACTTGGTTTCTTGAATTAAACTCCAAATAGTCACTTCTTGATTTATTAAGGATTTACAAGATAAGCAAATTGTAGCCGTTGCACACGTATGTATCGAAGAAGAAGTAAGAAAAAGTAGGTAGAAACATTATAAAATATATCACTCGCGGGAACAAGACTCCTACAAGATTTGAAGAGCAAAGGATGCAAACTACGCAATGTCTTTGAGTGTAGAAGAAGCCCCAACATCTTCCGGCCTCGTTGAAAGTTGAAGGCTTTCAACACGTAGATCCGCTTCTGTAGGAAGAGGACAGAGACGCACAAGTGGACGACGAACACATCCTCTCGCCGTATTGATGTCAGCGACACGCGAAATTCCGTCTGGACCAGGGAATAAGCGAACCACTCGCCCAAGTCGCCAATTCAAGGGAGGTACATTGTCTTCATGTAGGAGAACGAGGTCACCGATGTTTAGACTAGCATGGGATGTCTTCCATTTAATTCTCTGCTGTAATTCGGATATATACTCTTTCTGCCATCTATTCCAGAAGTGTTGTCGAATCCTTTCGATTTTTTCAAATCTTGTTAAATTGCTTTCTTTGCAGTCTTGTAGGTTGGGTGACGGCAGTGCAGTCAAACGTCTTCCAATGATGAAGTGCCCAGGTGTGAGACATAGGAAATCATCAGGGGAGGACGAAAGAGGATATAAAGGACGACTATTTAAAATCGCTTCAATTTGAGCAAATAACGTTAAAATTTCCTCGAATGTTAGGTGATTGTTTCCAACTACGCGTTTAAAATGAAATTTAGCAGATTTGACCCCCGCTTCAAAAATTCCCCCAAAATGTGACGCATAGGGGGGTGAGAACTTAAATTGTAAATTTTCTTGAATGGCAAACTGACTCAAAGGGTCTTTAATGTTTTTCAAAAAATCTGACAACTCCCTGGACGCAGCCACAAAATTACGACCATTGTCACAGAATATTTCTGCTGGCTTGCCTCGTCGAGCTATGAATCGTCGAAGTGTCATCAGGAAAGCATCCTTTGACAGGTCGCTAACAGCTTCAAGATGGACACATTTGTATCTTAGACATATAAACAAACATAAGTAACACTTGATCAATGAACTGCCACGACCTTTACGGTTTAAAATAAAAAACGGGCCGGCAAAATCGAGACCAACGGACAAATATGGATAGTCGGGAGTCAATCTTTGAGGTGGAAGTTCACCCATTTTAGGACGAAGAGTATTACCACTGAGTCTTCTACAAACAACACATCTATTAATTGTTTTTCTAGCTAATTGTCTACCGTTTACTGGCCACACAGTTTCTCTTATAGTTGCCAAAAGCAGTTGTGGACCAGCATGCATGTTTTGTAAGTGTACTTTTTCGAAATAAAGTCTAGTAAGATGATGTTTTGAATGAAGAAGAATTGGGTGTTTCTTTTCGTATGAATAGCCAGAGGTATCTATTCTACCACCTACCCTTATCAAATTATTTTTGTCCATAAACGGAGATAGGGATAAAATTTTAGATCTAGAACTTACTTGTTTGTTTTTTATTAATAAATTGTATTCAATAGGAAATGATTGTCTTTGTGCAATGATGCATAATGTAGTAAAAGATTTATCTAGTTCTTCAGAAGATAGGTTACATGAATATTTGTTTTTAGGATTTTTTAAATTGTATATGAATCGATGTACATATGCCGTAGTTCTTATTAGTCTATTTAGTTTAGAAAATCGTTCGAATTTTATTACAGGTTCAACTATAGCAACGGGATTGGATTTTAACTCAGGTAAGTCTACAGGTAAAACTTTGCAAGCTTTATTATTGGGTAATTTAGGCCATTTTGTCATGTTTTCAGATAAGAAGTCTGGGCCGGACCACCACAGCTTCAGAGACACCAACTTGCTCGCGTAGACGCCACGGGATATGAGGTCTGCCGGATTTGCATCGGTTGGAACGTAGCGCCACGAACTAGCTTGCGTTTTTTCTTGTATTTCCATGATACGATTTGCGACAAAAGTCTTAAGTTTAGAAACGTCACTGTGGATCCAAGCGATGACTATACTAGAATCACACCAATGGTAAATACGAGTAGGTTTATATCGCAATGAATTTAGGACTGATACGCAAAGTCTAGCAGCAAGCAAGGATGCCATCAATTCCAAACGTGGCATGGTAGTAGGCCGGATTGGAGAAACCTTCGATTTAGAACATAGTAAATGAGTAAAGACTTGATTGTTAGAATCTATAGAGCGCATATAAATGCATGCCCCATAAGCTGATTGAGAAGCATCACTGAATGTGTGTAGTTCTATTTCTTTAGGATTATCGCAAAGAACTAGCCTAGGAACTTGAAAGTCTTTAAGGTAAGAAAAGTTTTTAGAGATCTGTAGCCAATCTTCTTTAATATTGTCTGGGACTGTTTGGTCCCAATCCAGCTTCTTCTTCCATAACCGTTGCATGATAATCTTTGGTTGTATGATGCAAGGGCTAAGAAGTCCAAGCGGGTCAAAGATTTTAGATGAACTTGAAAGAATGTTTCTTTTGGTAATATTGTCATGATATGTAAAATCTTTTAGAGGAAAATTAAGACTATCTTTAGAAGGATCCCACCCAAGTCCAAGGGTGCTAGAAGATTGACTGATAGTTAGATTGTCTTGTGAATTTATTTTATCTTGTTCTAAAACTATAGAAGAATTGCTCTTGAATTTTCGTAAAGGAAAACAACCTTTGTTTAGTGCATTTATAATTGAATTTTTGATATGAATTAATTGTTGTTCATCATCACAACCCGTAATCAAATCATCGATATAAAAATCGTTTTGGATGATAGTTTTAATTATTTGGTCTTCTTCCTCTTCTCCTACCTGCCACAGGCATCGAGTGCTCAAATAGCTCGCACTTGCGGTGCCGTAAGTGACGGTATTTAATCTCAATGTTTTAATGGGCTCAGACTCATCTCTTCTCCATAATATCAGTTGCAGATCGCGATCGTCACTATGTACTTGTACTTGGCGATAAAATTTGGAAATGTCGCCGCATAAAATAAATTTGTACTGTCTGCTTCTGATTAAAATGGAAAATAGGGAATCCTGCATAGTTGGGCCCACCATTAATATATGGTTCAGTGCAAAACCAGAAGAAGAGGGAGATGACCCGTCGAATACTACTCTTAGTCGAGTTGATTCGCTGCTTTCCTTAAGCACTGCATGGTGACATAAAAAATATGAGTTATAGGGAATTGATATTTCTGATTCAGAGAGATGACCCAATTCGGCATACTCGTTTATGAATTTAGTATACTGCAATTTAAGTGAGGAATTTCGTCTAAATCTTTTTTCCAGATTTAGGAATCTTTTTTTGGCAAGATTATAAGTATCTCCTAGACAGTCAGGCGTGTCAAGCAATGGTAACCTAACACAAAATCTACCAGTGTCCAGGCGAGTAGTATTTTGTATGAAATGATTTTCGCATGATTTTTCGTCATAGCTGAGAATAGGCCTCTTAGGAAGCTCTTCGATTTCCCAGAATTTTGTAAGTATATTGTCAATATTTTCTTCTGATGAATTGATACTAGTAGTATGATTGCAATTAATTGTACCTTTATTTTTAGAGCATAGAGGCAGAGGACCGGAAATTAGCCATCCGAATTTAGAGTTTCGTAATATAGGACCGACCTTGCTATTGGATTTAGTCTCGTTGCCGAGGATCTCCCAGAAGACGTCTGCTCCGAGGAGGACATCGATGCGGGCGGGCTGGTGAAACATCGGATCGGCCAACGGTAAGTTTTTAGGTAAGGGAATGTTTCGTAAATCTATAGGAGCTTTAGGGATCTCACTTGTTAGACTTTCTAGTACATAGCATGATATTGTCATATTGTAAGAACTATTTATTGAACGTAGTTGAGCAGAGCATGTCTCGACGACTTGATTTGCACAGGTATTACCAATGCCAATGACCCTAATGGGATCTATACACTTAGAACTTAATGATAATTTTTGTTTTAAATGTTTACTTATGAAAGACGACTGGCTGCCGCAGTCTAGCAACGCGCGAACCCTTTCGACCTGTTTTGTGACAGGGTTACATACTTCTATAAGCGCGGTAGAGAGCAACACTTGATTTTGAGTTTGATTAGAAATATTTAATACGAATTCACTTTCGTTGCCGATTGTACTTATGTTAGCATCTATTTTTTGATGAAGTAAACTGTTATGTTTTTGCTTACATTCTGGACAGGGTCCCATACGGCAATCGGCCAGTAGGTGTCCTTGTCTTAGGCAGTTTGAACATAATTTATATTTAGAAACATCAGCTATTCTGTCCTGAATGCTCTTAGATTTAAATACAGGACAGTCATATATTCTATGTGCGTCGTCACAAATTATGCAAGTATATTTAATATTATTTTGATTTGTTACAGAAAATGATTTTGTTTGTGACACACGACTATGATTAAACCTTGAACCTTGTTCTTTATTCGAATTATGAGGTGTAAAATTTTTAGAAGAAGTGGATGCAGGTTTAGGAAAATTGCTGTCACCCTTGTTGCGCGATAAAACCTCTAAGACATCAGCACGATCATTTAAGAATTTATAAAATTGATTTAGAGTAGGTACATCATCGAGAGTATTTCTGTACTCCTCCCATTTAACCAAAGTTTGATTATCTAATTTTGTAGACAACATATAAATAAGCAGTATATCCCACTTATCTGTCGGCTGGTCTAGGCTGGCTAAAGCGCGCAAATTCTTTGTGACATGATCTACTAAGAATCTCAACGACCTATCCGACTCACGTGCGAGAGGCTGAATAGTAAACAAAGATTTTAGGTGATGATTGATCAAGGACCTTTTGTTGTTATATCGATCACAAATAATTTTCCATGCCTCAGGATAATTTGCTGATGACACTTCAAGATTAGCTATGAGTCTGGCTGCATCTCCTTCGAGATATGAGTTTAGATAATGAAACTTGTGAATTGATGAAATGCGATCATTGTTGTGAATTAAACTTTCATACGTGTCTCTAAAAGACGGCCAAGAAAAATAAGAACCATTAAATTTGGAAATGTCCAAAGATGGCAAACGAAAATTGAAATTCTTATGATCATGAAAACATTGAGACTGATCCTTATCATTGTCAGTATGAGCTTCGACTAATGACTTTGCACACGCGATATTTACCACAATGTCGTGCTCGATAGCATCACGCTCATCTATTTCAAAGTCAATGTTTTCTGAATTCAACACTTCAATCTCGCTTTGCAAATCGTCGAACTTGATAGACAACGTTTCAAATTTAGAAATTTTTAGATTTAATTCGGCGAGTTCCAACTTGGTCAGATATTCTTGTCTTTTTAATTGAGATAAATAATGTTTGAACTTTGTTATTTGACCCTTTATAGAACTACGCTTTATAGTTAACTCTTTTAATGAGGGAGGTGTGACACCTTTGTCAGTCATTTTGCAAAACAAGAATAAATGTGTAAATGTAAAATAGTAATAAAAAAAAACCTTTAACCTCACTAACTACCAAGTAAGCAATTTAAATTCTCACGCTCCTTGCTAAGGCGTCAGCTGTTCAGTCAGGATAACCGGTTACGCGGCGCTCGGCTGATAACGCAGTGCAGTGATAACTGATAACAAACTGCAGCGGCGTGACCTTGCAGCGCGGCGAGCCGATACCCTGGAATAGTCGGCAAACTAATGTGAAAATATGAACAGAAACTAATTTTTGATTTAGATGGGACCTTAACGATGGAAAATATTTATTTTATTTAATGAGTTATCTACGAAAATACTTATTACTTACTTGAAAGTAAAACAAAGTGGATTTTAGACGTGAAAAAAAATGTTTTAATGCAAGTGGGCATATAATAGTAAGGAAATATGATTTATTTCAGTTAATACTATAGTAATCTAGTGATATATAGAAAGGGAATACTGTATTTTACTTTAATAGTAAAAAAAAAACAATAGTTACTTCCGTAACCTTGACCTAGTTTTCAATGGCAGCTTGCATTGAGATTACGTAATGCAAAGAAGCGACTACTTGGAAACAATCGGCTAAAATATCATAGGAAATGTATGAAAGTACGTGTAAATTGTAATATTGTTATGAATTTAACATGAATTTAGCGATGTTTGTGTGAAATTATAGGAAGTTGGATAGATTGTATGAACGAAGGAAGGCACTTATCTTTTAGCTTGGGTTGCGATGTCCGGTTGGTGCTTTAGATGCATCTATGTCCGAATTGCACTGATTCCCAGATAATGATGACTCCACTTCGATCCCAGGGATGTTTTGGGTTGATTTTGACTTAGTACGACGAAGACCACGTTGTCCGTCCTTGACGTCGGTAATGATTTATAGTCTTGTTCTTCTCATGGGCCACCAAAATGTATATGCTTTAGCTGCATATACTGCAAATGATTTTCTTTGACTTGGTTTCTTGAATTAAACTCCAAATAGTCACTTCTTGATTTATTAAGGATTTACAAGATAAGCAAATTGTAGCCGTTGCACACGTATGTATCGAAGAAGAAGTAAGAAAAAGTAGGTAGAAACATTATAAAATATATCACTCGCGGGAACAAGACTCCTACAAGATTTGAAGAGCAAAGGATGCAAACTACGCAATGTCTTTGAGTGTAGAAGAAGCCCCAACATATCTTAAATGTTTAAAGCTTTGTATGCGGTAAAATATAACGGTGCAATGAAGTATCAGTGTCAAACGTGAAGTTTGTGTTAATAATGAGTTTGAGGTTATGTTAGTGTCAGCGTTGGAAAACACTTGTTGCTGTTTCAAAAAACTTAGTAAAATAAAATGGATACCTACAAGTTTTATTTTGGGCTGTGGAAATACCATGTTCATCCACGTTCCGCAATCGTTAGAAATGCGCAAGAAATGGCGCAGTTGGGTGGAAAAACTAACGATTACTCAACAAAATCTACAATTTATTTTTGTGAGGAGCATTTTGATGTAAGTTTATAAAGTGTTCAGACATTTTAATATTTTTTATTTTTGTGCTCATAAAAAGAAACAAAATCGTGATACTCAAATGTTTAAAAATATGTTTTTTGTATCTTTATTATAAAAATACATTATTAAAATTTTCGTTTTTTCTCGTTATGTGTGCGTTAAAATGTAGAGGGACATAATGTATAGTGACGTCACAGTCACGAGATCGAGCGTTTTTTTGCCATTTTTAAATAAAAATAAAAAATACTTAAAAAGTAAAGAGATTTATGACGAAAAATAATAGGGAGGGTGATCTTCAAATTATTTAGAAGCTAATTAAATAGTTTTGCGAAAATTGGGAACAAGTCTATAATATTATGTTTATTATAACAAACCATTTCTGTCCCAATGCTCTGATATTCTCTTTTTTATCCTTTATACACATAAATATTTCATAAATATTTTATCTACTTAACATAACAAAAAGAACCGGCCAAATGCGAGTTGAACTCGCGTAGAGCGAGTTCCGTACAATGCCAAAGATTTTCCGTAAGTGAACGTATTATATTGAGTTTACCATTTTTTATTGATAGATTTTCTGATATTATTTTTCCTGTAATCTACTGAATTAAATTTTGTATTTCTTTTTTCAAAATAGGCTTAGTATTTTCGGAAATCAAGGGGTAAATGGTCAATTTTCGTCTTCTTTCATGAATAAACTCAAAATTATATATTATTTGAGATCCTTATACGAACCTCATTTGATATATGACACAGTAAGGTTTTGCACAACTGATTTATTTAATTTCCTAATTAGTCCCTACAAAATTACACTTACTTAAAAAGAAAAAAATACAAGCAATGAACTATATTTTGTGTTATTTTTTTTCATAATTTTAGGCTTGGTAGTTTCGGAGATCGTGGAGGGGCGGGGGTGGTCAATTTTCGTCTCCTATCATGAATAAAATTAAACCTATTTATTTTACAGTCAAATTATGGAAAGTATTAAGCGCCCTCGCGTAAAGTTTACCTCCGATCGAATGCAAGTTATTAGGTTAACAAACAAATGGATTTACCAGAGGAAGTCAAAGCTTAAAATGGCCGCACTGAAAAATTTCTATTTTGGACATATAAACTTCTTCCCGCACGGCGAGGAAATATTCCTTATCTTTTATTATTTTAACATTACTATCACAAAAATAACTGTCCTTCTAACGATAGAAAACAACTATTTGCACCTTAGCTATTTTGATTTTACCATTCGTATCACAAAAGTCTTTTTACTTCTAATGATAGAAAATACCTGCTTGTAGTGAAAATACGCACCAGAACAAATACTTACTATTTTAACATCAATTGCACAAAAAATCTTCTGTAAATGTGTATGTTTGTATATGAAAGTAGAGCAAAGACTGAAATGGTGGGAAGAGTCTCAAAAGCCTGAAGCCAAAGGCCGAAGAAGAAGCTCCCCCGCGAGGCCGTAATCACTTCTGAGCGGTTTTGTAGGGTTCCGTACCAAAAAGGTAAAAATGGGACCCTATTACTAAGACTCCAATGTCCGTCTGTCTGTCTGTCTGTCACCAGGCTGTATCTCAAGAACCATGATAGCAAGACAGTTGAAATTTTCACACATGATGTATTTCTGTTGCTGCTTATATAAATATGTAAGTGGGGCGCGCTATACAACAAAGGAGATTTTTTATAGATAACGGTACGGAACTCTTCTTGCGCTAGTCCGACTCGCACTTGGTCGGTTATATTTAAATTTTTCAAGATGGCCGCCAATAGTCAATGCAATTAAGTTGAAATTTAATATTCTTGAATTTTTTGGGTTGGGGAATCCGAATTTAAACGGTTTTTTGGAATCCAAGATAGCGGCTGGATTTTAAATCGTTCATCACGTCCTACTGGATCATCCCAGGGGTTTGTAATTTTGAAATAAATAAAATTTTCTACATGCCAAACCACCGCACCACTTTTGGTAGAATAGGTGTCAAATGAAAGATTATATAATTACATAAATATTGTTAAATCTTACCTGTACAAAAATCCCAAATATTTGTTTTATTTTGGAAAAAAAATATTTTTAGTCGCTCGGTCTTTAGTCGGTTAATTCATATTGTAGCCAATTCAATACAGTATTTAATAAAGAAAACTACATGTCAATATCCTTAATAATTATTGTCGTGTATAAAAAATAAAAAATTGAAAAAAAAAGAAAAAAATTGTTAGTTGGGGGAGTAAGTGTATATGAGTGTGTGCAAACTGCAGCGGGTAGGAGGATATTATACACGATCAATTATTGTATGGTGTGGCTATGCAGATGCTGAGGTTTATAGGGACAAATAGATAACGTTTAGAGCAGAACACCTAACTTTTGGAGTACAAGGACCTCTTGAGCTGAGTATGAACCAATGGTAGTGAGGGGTTCGGCAAAGATGATATCTTTGATACAAAGTCAGTAGTTCAAATATGAAGCTACAAGGTTGTGCACTGCGCAAACTGAGAAAACGACTTACTTAATATCCACCTGGCCAGGCTTACGCTTATTAACGCTCGTATCGCTTATACGTTGTAGATGCTTAAACCTGGGGGACGTGGTCCGCGTGATGTTTTCAGGGCTGTTGGGCGGCGAACATGGGCGCTGGTGTCGGGCCAAGCCAGGTTGATAACTATTGTTATCATCTATAAATCTGCATGCACAACCTACCAGCTTGAAATATTGTATTTCTCACAAAATGGTTATTGTTATAAAACACTATTTACCTGGTGTATTGTCTACATTCCAGGCTTTCTGTATGGCAGCGTGAAAGGCTGCCCAACCTACTAAATCCCATATTTTCACATAAGAAAGTACAGCCGCACTTGTTGAAACTTAATTCACTGATCACATAACATTTAACTATATTTTTTCGTTGACACATAAACTAATGCATTCTTCATACTCTCATTGCCTTCTCGCGGGCAACACTGATCGGTAGACATCAAAAAACTGCTGTGTAATAAATTAAATTTAAATTATAATTATTTCAATACATATCTAGTAAATTTACCTTTAAATACAATGTCTATACTATAATTAATTCGTAAAAGTGTTTGTGACAAAAAGTCTTCGACAAATCGTTCATGTATTGAAGAAAAAGTTTGACAGCTCACCGGCTACAAGCAACGATGGTTGTTTAAAAAAACCCTATAATTGCGGACGGATTACTACGAAAACCAGATGAGTATTAGCTTTTAGTACCTTTTATTATCTAGATTTTAATATAAAATCGTAAATACAGTGATTAATGTACATTCATTCTAAAACTATCATTACCTATACTCATCAATCAGCTGTTTTCTGGATTCTGCCTACATAAGTAGTATTGAGGAAATTCACGAATTTATAAGTTATTCACAACGACATATTAATGGACAAAGATCTAATTCTTAGTTTGTAGGCATAATCAACATTTCGCCATTAGTGTCTGCAGTTTGTTTTCACAGTATTCACACAAATGTTGTTTGAATAACACACTATAGTTACACATATGGTTTTATGTACAGTACCTACTAAGTCTGTTTTCTGACGTCTCAGCACTATATTGAGATGTAAATAACTAGTAAATAGACTTTCGTATACCTATTAATAAGTTAAGTCAGTGTACACACACATTTTGTTATAAGTTATTATCATCCCCAGTAATTATTATAATTTTCCAACTAAGTACTTTATAAAATAAAATAATAACTTTGTTTTTTTACAAAATTATAATATCATTCAACTATTTTTCAGACTAAAATGGCAATGTTGACCCGTAAAGCAAGTGAGCTAGATGCCAAGCTCAAGGCAGCCCTCCTCGAGCTCAAAAAACTCTTTGAGTGTGTTGCCACTGGAGACTTCGCCCCCTTTACAGGCTCCTCCAGTCACAACACAGTCAGTTGTTGAAAACAGTTCTTTGGTTAGGTCAGGCTCCACTGACTGCAAGACCCCTAGAACTATTATCTTCTCGGACAATCTTGGAGTAAATATGGGTCCTATTTTGTTAAATTACACTAATCAAAATGTTACCAATATATGCATGCCAGGGGCACATATTAGCCAGTTAGTGTAAAATAAAATAACCGATCAGAAATACTTAAAAATAAAAATATAAAACTAAAAATAACGTGCCCCACTTGATTTCAATAAAAAAGTTTAGGAAAAACGAAACGCAATTGTAGATACACAATAGTTCAAAGAGGTTAGCATTAGAATAAAACTTTAAAAACGGAAAAAAACATGAAGCAAACACTTTAACTCAATGTTACAACCCAGCTAACACTTAAATCACATAACAGCAACTTGTGTAGGCAACAAGCAATTTAAAGCTTCAAAATATTTGTATTTCAGCTGACGTGAGACCATTATTTTGAATAAAAGAGATTTTGAACAATAATATTTCCATAAGCTTGATAAATTCTGTATTAGGTTGATAATCTTTATTGAAGCTGAATTTTGAATACTGGTCGTTAGTAGTACTGTTAAATAAATCATATTCAAATTGAAGCAAATGAGACTGCTAACAGTTGTATAGAAGCTGAAGATTCTGCATTGCTCTGTATAACTTTGACATAAATTTTAATTATAAAGATTACTTCTGAATATTCTATTTCATGTTCGATTTAAGCTGCACATCAACTTAACAAATCAAATTAATCCTATTATACAGAAGCTGGATATTTTAAGATTTTTCAGCTTTTATGCAGCAAACGTTTGCATAAATTGCGAATGGGTATGGTCTTTTACATAACTTATAGCGATAGAAGCGCACAACTACCTTTATATTCAGTTTAAAGCGTAAACATATATTAATTCAGTGTTTTTATGCAAATAGTAACTGATTATTGAAGGTCTCCAGTAGTTTTATCTAAAAAGAGCCAATTTAATGGTGTCGCGTCACTGCATAAGCAAATAAAATATGCCATCTTCCAAAAATTTTAATAAAAATGACTCAAATTCATGGAAAAAAGAAGAAGAACGGGAGGAATAAGAAGAAAGTGTTTGAAGGAGTACAACAATATAAAATATGGTATATTTTCAGCAGCAGAAATAAATCAAGCAAGTGATACCAATATAACGCGTCCAAGCACGAGTGGAACTTATACGACTGAAGAGGGTTCCGCATGTCATGTATCTACCTCACAGATTCTAGATAAAGCTAACAATCAAAATTTTGAAGAAAGCGATTCGAGTTCTAGTGGTCCAGAAGAAAATGTGACCGAGTTTGAAAAAAATTATGAATTTCGGAATAACCTCAGGGAATGGGCAATAAATAAAAATATTGCTCAAAGTGCGATAAAAGATTTAATGGGCGTCATCAATCAAAGATTTCCTGGGGTTTTACCGGTAGATCCTAGAACTTTATTGACAACTCCAAAACACGTTAACGTAAAAACAATAGAAGGTGGAGAATATTGGCATAATGGTCTCACTATTCCATTAAATAAAATTTTAAATAATTGGCTATATGTCCCAAACACCATACATTTAAATATAAATTTTGATGGACTGACAATTTATAAAAGTTCTAAAAAAGAATTTTGGCCTATTCTTTGCAATATTTATGAAAATAAAAATATAGAACCGCTTGTTGTGGGGATCTATTATGGATCTGGTAAACCAAAAAGCTTAAATCAGTATTTGGAAGATTTTATCGCTGAAATTGGAACATTACTTGAAAATGGCGTGCGAATAGTTACAGAAGGCGAAGAAAAAACAATAATAGTGAAAATAAGGTGTTTTATTTGTGATTCTCCAGCTCGAGCTTTCATAAAAGGTAAATTCATATTGTAACCATGAAAAGTCAATTTTAAGATGTTTTTCCACTGAGAGCTATGCAGAAATATGTATACTTATATTTCTGAGAACCAAGCCCTGCTTATTGTAGGTAACTTACCATGTTCAAAATATATATGTATACACACATATCATAATTTACTTATATTAAATATTAAAATACACAAACAAGAATATATATAATAGTTTATTTCATTATAATAAATAAATATATACATATAATATATACGTATACATACACATATAGTTTTATACAATATCATACAATACATACATATATTTTATTTACTTTATTTCGCATCATAAATTGAATATTTATTTAATTGAGAAGCAAAGCCGGGCGATATCCGTAGTATGCAGCGAGGACCGCATTCCGCACCACATCCTATAACTACGATAGGCATAAATCGCTATGCGCGCGCGCCGCCGGTCGCTCGCCGCCGGCAGCCAGTCGACGTACGCCTGTGCAGCGCTGAGTGCATGTTTATTGATGCTTTGCCGCGCGCACCGCAAATCGTTTGTTACGCGCTTTAGTAACTACCGCTTACGGCCTGTGCTTTATCTAGACTTTCTTTCTTCTTGTGCTTTTCTATCTCTTTCTCCTTCTATAAACATTGTTTGTGCTGTGCTGACATTGTGTGTAAACATTAAACCACGGTTAGTTAATCAACCAAGTAGTTTATATTTTCACCTGAACCGACACACCTAAACTTATTGCTATAGATATTTCATCCAGATCCACTTCCATTTCCACTTTTATAATTTTAGTTTATTAATTTCACTTAAGGCGGTTTAGGTTCGCAGCTCACAATATTGTATCTTTGAAAAATTACTGTAACAACAAATAAAATAAATTTTTCAATATTTATATATAAACCTTCAGGCTTTTCTACAGTCTTATATACACACTACCCAAAACACGAATATTTTTTTTCTAAAACACAATATTGTGAGCTGTGGAAACCGCGCCTTTATACAAACAACATTGTTTTATAACGTAACCAATTTTTTTTCAGGTGTAGCCAATTTCAAGCGTGGATGCTTAAAATGTACCACAGTTGGCGACTACTCACATCAGTCCCATACAGTAGTGTTCCCGAACTAAAGATGTCCTAAGAGAACGAATGAAGATTTTAGACTAAAAAAATATGGACAACACCATAAACCAGACACACCTCTTTTAAAATTAGCTATTGATATGATTGAAGATTTTCCCATTTCTGATTCGCTGCATCTTGTGGATTTGGGTGTTATGAAACGGTTACTCGTGGGATGGCGTGACGGAAACTTTGGAAAACTTTTGACAAAATGGAGATCACAAGATACACAGAGAGTTACAGACTTTTTACGTACTTGTAAATTGCCCTCCGAAATTCATAGATCCGTTCGAGGATTAGATGAGCTTCTTCATTGGAAAGCGGTGGAATTTAGGTTTTATTTCTATTACCTGAGTGTTGTTATTTTATCTGATATAATGTCAAAAGAGCCTTATGAACATTTTCTGTTACTTTTTTGCGCAATAACGATTTGTTCTTCCAAAAAATACAACTCACTATTGGAACTTTCTCATGAATTATTACTAAATTTTGTAGATAACTTCAAAAAATTTTACCGTGACTATATGACAAGCAACATTCATAATTTATTACACGTTACGGATGAAGTCCGTAAATTTGGCCCTCTGAACACATTTAATTCATATCTATTTGAGAATAAGCTTCACGTGATAAAAATGATGTTAAAAAATGGAAAGAAACCATTAAGTCAAATCGCAAAAAGGCTGTCAGAAAGCAGTGAAGAGGGTTATTTAAAAAATAGTAAGGGTACCTAATTTAAAACTAACTACCCAATACTAACAAAAAGTAGACATTACAATGTAGTAAACTTGGAGACTTTTAAAATTTCATTCAAATATCAAGACAAATATTTTACAACTACGGAAGGAGAAATTATAGAAGTAAAAGAGATATCCGAAAAAAGTATTAAAGGCTACAAATTTAAAAATCTATCGGATGTCTTTCAAACTCCTCTAAAATCATCTTATCTAAATATATTTAAAGCAAGTTTACCTGATGGGAACCGTACAATAGTCGATATAGATTTTAATAAAATCAGTCATAAATTGGTGGTCACAACATATAAAATAATCTATATTTTATTCCTCTGTTACATACAATGGAAGCATAATTATACATACCCATCCACACACACACACCGGGTACACAAACACGCAGAGCGAGAGAAAGAAACCCACAGATAAACATACACATATACATAGAGTATTTGTTTAATTTACCTACCTACTTGTAGATTTAGTATAGACTTCTTAGAAAAGATCATGAAAAATAAAACGAAGTACATTTATGAGTTTGTTTTATTTGAATTTCTTATGAAATCAAGCACTTCAATAATTATATGAAATATTTATCTTGTGTATTTTGGACTTTCATATCCAAGATTCATACGCTCAGCTGCAAGAACGTTTTTTAAACATATTGCATACTGCTGTCTTTTTTGTGTTCTGGACGCAGAAAAAGACAGCGATACCTTTAATGAAGCACTGACTTTAAAAATCGTTCTTGCAACTGACTGATAGATACACAAAATCAAGTTACATATTGAATTTAAACAACTTGATCTGTCGTTATTATCAAGTAAAGCAAAAAATCAATAACTTGAGTGACTTTGTAACATAATACGAAACATGAATCATAAACGTAATGTAAACAAATAAAAGTAATATTTATAAAATAGGTATTTGGACTTCAATATCCGTGTAGGATATTGAAGTCCGAAATACTTATTTTAGGAAACACTTAAAAAGTGAATAATTCACAAAAAACTGTAGTAATTTCAATCAGTTTTCAAATAAAAAAAAATTAAAAACTTTAGAGTAATCTGGTAACATAACATAAAATATTCATCGTAAAAGTAATTTAATATAGATAAAAATAATATTTTAAGTAGGTATTTATTAATAACACTTCAATATCCTACATTCAAACACGTAATTGTTTGAATGTAGGATATTGAAATTGAATGTTGATCTCACATTTTTATCGGCTCAAGAAAGGCTTTATGAAACCTAATGATTATAAAAAAGTTTTAGTAACCAATATGGAATTTTAAGTAGTGTATCTTTCCTATCCTAGCTAAAAGACTTTTCCTAACTCTCTACTCGGACTATTTTAAAGAAAATCCAATTTTTCCGTTAAATTAAACGCAATCATCAGTATGGCCAGAAAATGTGATCGTCTATTTTTATTAATAATTTATTAATAAACAATTATGATTAAGTCAAGGAACTATTGTTATCACTTAGCTTTTGATGGCCACGGTGTAACAGCAAGACACACCGCGACGGCTTAACGGCGTCGCGCCTTCTTCAGCGTCCCGTCGTCACCTAACCCCGAACGCTCGCACTCCCGGTGCGCCGATCTCGTACACGCATGAAACAATTTTTTCCGGCGAGTTTATATTTGTACGGAATATATGCGCAAGTATTATATATAAAATAGTATAAATATAAAATATAAGCCTTAAAATAAACAAACAACCATTTAATCTCCGGAACGCTGGTCTGTAGAAATTTAGTTAGGACTTAGACTATAAAGTCTATAGAATTCCTATAAAAAGAGGTTAAAATGCGGGTCTCTCCTTAGCAACCCAATGGTCAGTTTCAGGGCAGAACTGAAAGTACTGATGTTCACGCGTACCTGACCATATGTGTCCTGCAACCTGGCTAGTCGACCTTTGTAATCCTAAACCCTAAAATCCCTAACAATCTATCCTACTTCGTCTGCAGACGCTGTGTTCCTAACTTTTGGGGCGTTTGATTTCCTAGGTCGTCTAACTAAGTACTATATAATTATTAGCCAGTTACCACTCTATAAAATACAAACGACGGTAATTTCCCTAAACTCAGCTTCTATTGGTGTGAGAATTTCTCTCGTCGCGACTTACGTCGATCTTTGAGCTAAAGTCAATCGTATTATGCAGAATCTTAACTGTCAATAATTATAGCTATCATTCTCATGACATATCACAAAACTTTGACAATTATCCTTAGGTCCGCTGTTGCTACAGACAGCCTTCAAGCGCCCCTACGATTTTGTAATGTTGATGTAATTAATTGTTCTCTTGTATATTCTAGGCAAACGTATAATATCAAGAACGCGAATATAAGGCAGTAACTAAAATTAGATGAGGTAACGAAATCTAAAGTATGGCCCTATCAAGTTCCTAGAGTAAATTATCACAGTCCGACGACCAAACAGCTCACAGACATCCTCAGATAGAACTCTGCGACATTAATTCCTCTGCACAACGAAGTCTCGACTTTACGACCTCTCCTTACTTACAGTAAGTAAATAATATATACAGACATGCAATTACATATAAAATTTATTAATTAAATATAGTAATACGACCTTTATGTCCCTTTGTTACCGGTATATTTTCGACGTGCTGCACAGCCGCCAAGATGATATGTTACCACCACCGCACGCATGATTCTCGCCGTGTTTGCACATCATTATCACGCAGATTAAATTTGACGCGGATACCGGATCATATAAATTTATAAGCGATCAAGTTTTTATTTAACACTCGTCTAGAACTTGTGTCACGAGTTAACAACATCAAAACTACGCAATACTGAATGTATAAAATCTAACCGAAAGTACATAGGCGAACCGTATAAACGCGTCACATTTTTCTAAAATCAGAGATCTCTTGATTTTCACGTTAAACCCCTTTCTATGCGCGTGCGCCACCCCAGACTCCCGGAGACCAACTCTCTCGAAAAACCTTCCCCTCTCTCTCACCCTCGCTTTAACCACGCCCTTAAAATGGTAATCTCCACCCAGGCGCAGAATTATTCTGTTCTTGTCACGAGAGAGTAATTGTATATTATCTATCTCTCTCACGTTAATTTAAGTCGAAGCCTATCATTACAAATGGATGTTTATGAAATATTGCAATATCTAGTATTTTAACATTTAATTCAGGCTGTAGACGACAATGTTGGCTACAGTAGTCAAATAAAAAACAGTTTCTAAAAGCTGGCTCTAAAGATTAATTATATATATACACAATTATCGTTGTTTTTTATCTGAGCAAATTAATACATACTTAATTGTTTTCGACATTGACGGAAAAATAACAATAAAAAATAAACTTTAAAAAGACATTACAAAAATAAAATTCTAACAAAGGAATTCATCTTCCTCCTCTTCATCAATATCCAGGTTAATATTATTCTTTTTCTTGATTTCGCCTTTACTGTCCTGGCTGGATTCACTATTATCGATCGAAAGTACCATATTTTCGTCTACTTTATTATTTGCATTCACTTTGTCATTTTTTTTTTTGGGTATTGGATTTTCTTGCTTTTTTTGCTGGAATTTCGAATAATTTTTGTGTTTTTTCTTTTTAGCGCATTTCTCAAAACTGACTTTAAAAATTCTTCATTATTTTGTATTGTATATTTACAATCCCAAGAGTGAACGATCTCGAAAAAAAAATTTATGATATTTTTGTATCGATGGAATCCAATTTTAACATCTGGACCACGACTGCCTCCAGTCCACGAACATTCGCATAAGATTTTTTTTGAAAAGAGGGACTCTTATAATCTGTATGCACAATTATATCCACTCCCTTCAGCTACTGAGCACAAAATTAAATATTTTTGCAGTAAATTTTCATATATCAAAGGGTCCGACAGTTGTTTATCAAAATTTTCCAGGTCTTTGACTGTATCTATAGGTTTCATTATGAATCGTTGTTTTTCAGATCCTTTAGCTTGTGCAAGTGTGCATACGAATGGGCTATTAGTTAAGCTGTGTTAAGCTGTCTGTAAAATAGAAGGAACTTATATTATATTATATAATGTGTAACGTAAGTACTCGTTACTTAAAAATTATATAAAAAATAAATAAATAATTAAACCTAAATATCAAAATAATAACTTAACTTAAACCTAAAAATAACTTAAAACTATAAATAACAATAAAATAATATACATACCTAAATCCCAAACTAAAATTAAACCTTAACTTATTATTGTACAAGTTTCATTCTGTTGACTGTACCGAGTTGGCGTTCTATTGTCCTCACAATCGGCTCCCATTGGTCCTCACCCATCGTATGATCCATTACGTCATCGATCAGGCGATCGCGCTGCGACCGGCGCCCGCGGCCCGCGCTCCCCGAGGCGGCCCGAGCCTCAGCCAGCCTGAATGTCGCCAATCATAAAAACATCTCGTAGCGAGCGGCACGTATTGCGCGCTCCGCGTCGGGTTTGGTTACTTACGTCATAAACGTCTTCAAAGTACCTATACCTAAGTCTCTCGATGAGCATTGCTTAATTTAATTAGAAGTTTCATTGAAATCATCGTACTTGTGAAATACGTGGACACCAGTGTTGGCCACTTACACACACGAAAAACAACTAAACAAACGTGGATTTAAACCCCTAATTGGGTAAGTGTTGAACAGATATCAGTCAGTAGCTTAGCTGTAGTTTGTAAGTGTAGATTAAGTGTGTATTTTGCAAGCTAATTCACCACTATGTATCACTCATCTCTTACTGGCTGTCAATGGAAAGAAAGCATCTGATCATACCTGCCAAGCTGATTTTGCATCTCACAAAAATAATAATCATATTGTGTCACTTATCACTTTCATCCTTTATGTTTGGGCTTTTCATCTCATAATCACAAATCATTGTAACTCGCTGTCTGCTAAAACAAAACCGCTCTGATTGCCACTGACACTGCACCTTCTACACATTTGGTACTTCCGATAGCTTATCGCCGCCAGCCATCAGTGTTGCCAATCAGAGTGGGATCTGGGATACATTCCTTACCCGTACTATTATTTATAGGGTTCAAGATTTGGGGCATTCTGCTCCCACGATCGACATCACGCACCGAGCTACCGCCCGTCGTAGATTCTTCGTCGCACGGGGCTACGCTGACCTACCCCCGGAATACCTACTCGCTGAGCTGCCGACCACCAGGAGCTGCTATCACCGTCCGCACCCGGGAAGTACCACCGTTAGCGAACAAAGTGAAAAAGTGCAAACAGACGGGCCTTCCGCCCACGACCTTTCTTTAAATTTTAAATAAATTTCTAGTCGAAGCCTTTCGTTTTCTTTTAAAACCCGGCTCTGCGACAGTGGCGCCAACGTGGTTATTTTAAAGGTCTTTTTTTTTTTTTTTTCACTTTGTTAGCAGTAGTTGTGTGCATGTGTTTGTTTTTATTTTCATTTTTGTGAAACGTCCTTTTTATTTTTCTTTCATTTTCATTGAAACTAACTAATTCGCACTTAATTTAACCCTGCGACCATTGCATTTGTTAAAACTAAAATTCTTCCGTACTAAAAGTACAGTCGGCAGGATATAAAATTGTACAAGTGTGAATTAATTAATTTTTAATCATTTTTCAGCTTTCATTTCTTTTCCTTCTTCATGGTGTTGATTTATATTTTTTTTTCACAATCATTTTTTTTTATTTGCAAAGACGTTGTAGTTTTTAACGCTGGTTTGTAACAGAGCAGGTTATTTATCGATTAGTATTCGTAGCTTAGTCAAGATTATACCGAAATATTTTGTTCAACACTTACTCAAGGAACACACGTTACTTATATTTTTTTTCTCTGACTCTTTTTCCTTTTATTAAAAAAACATGGCCTATCACATAAAACTTTTGTCACTAAACAAGGCTGAGTTGGAATACGAAGTAGGCGTCAGAGGTGAAACGCCAGCTAGTACAGTCACGGAACTGCGAAAACAAATTTCAAAATTATCAGCTTTATTCCCATCAGAGGACGTCTTGAATAGCCCATATGATATAGATAGTGATTTGTTAGGTGTAAACGCTGTTATAAGCAAAATTTCAACAGTTTTAGATTCGGACGAATTGCCAGACAAAAATACACTTTTGCGTACTCAAAATTTGTTACATCATATTTATCACCGCCTTAAAAGAATTCAGCCCACTGATACACAGTCTAAATCAATGAGAGACTCTGCAATACTTAAATTTAAGGATTACTACCGGAAATATGACGCTATCAAGGATAGTGTCGTTGATCCCCTTGATTTCCAAGCAACCGAGCAGGAAGCTACGAACCCCTTAAATATCAAGGTAACTTGTGAGCGTGGGATTTCTAGCGAAATTACTAAGATTAAATATGACGGAAAATCATGTGTGCGCACATTTATACAGCGTATTTCAGAATTTTGTGATGCAAGAAAAATTGATGACTCAAAGCTGTTGTCATATTGTACGGAAATTTTTGTAGGAGATGCACTCCATTGGTATAGAGGCATCAAAGCTAACGTTAAAAAGTGGAGTGAACTCGTTTCTATTTTGATTAAAGATTTCGGACCGGCAGATTATGACTATAGGCTAATTTCTGAAATTCGTTCACGAACTCAAGGTGAGACTGAGAACATAACAATTTATCTGTCCATCATGACAGGTATGTTCTCTCGTTTGTCAAAACCCTTAACGGAAGAGGAAAAATTAGAAATTGTCCTTCATAATATAAGACCAACTTATACGAGCACTTTAGCAGCAGTTTCAGAAATAAAAGACATTGACTCTTTAAAAACGATTTGCCGAAATTATGAAAATTTCCAGTCTCGTCTCGCTCACTTTCATGAGCCAGTTAAACCCTCAGCTGACACTTTAGCTCCGGAATTTGCCTATTCTGGTGGTACCAAACAAAACAATTACTATCAAAGGCAAACTTATAATCAAAATCTTAAATCAAATAATACATTTTACAAAAACAATTACAAAAACAGCTACGATAGTAAAAATACAAAATATGAAAACAACAACAATAAAAGCTACAATAATAAAAATACAAAATATGATAATTTAAATGCTATAGATACAAACACAGGAAATGATAAGAAACGTTTTTGTCCTCGCTGCCGCGTAGACACTCATAACTTACGTCAGTGTACGGCTAACAAAGACGAGGTATTTTGTTTTGTCTGTGGTCGAAAAGATGTTAAAACACCACAGTGCCCGACTTGTTCAAAGGCTAAGCGTACTACTACAAGTACAAAAAACTGAATAGTGAGAATTGTGCCAATCCCCAAAACAATAAATTTGATAAAGCCGATTGGAATTGTTGGCTTAAAACCGTTTCAAACTTTTTTAGGTCCTATAGGATTGACACAATTCTACATAAAAAACCACCACTCGATAATAGACCTTATGTCACTCTCGATATTAATGATATTCAAATAGCTGGTCTTTTAGATTCTGGATCTGCTATAACAATAATTGGTAACAATACACATATACATCTATTAAAACATGGATTTTTCATGCATGACGACACTAATACAACAGTACAAGCTGCGGGTGGTCAAGTGTTACGAAGTATCGGTTACTTTTCCTTACCTATTAAGTTTGATAACCAATTGCACATAATAAAAGCATTTGTTATACCATCTATCACTTCCAACCTTATATTAGGAGTAGATTTTTGGAGAGATTTTGGAATTTGTCGTAAATATTTAAGTAGTTTACAATTCACGGAAGACAAAAAGGCAACACTTGAGCTCGAAAATTCAGGCAAACATTTACACGGTTATAATAATTTAACAGAAACAGAGCGTCAGTTAGCAGACAATGTTATAGAACAGTTTAAGGATATTTCTTTTGAGCGAAAGGGATTAGGAGAGACAAGTCTTATAACGCATAGTATTGACACTGGCGACGCACAACCTGTTCGACAACGCTACTATCGCATGTCACCAGAAAAGCAGCGCATCCTGATCGAACAGGTCGATGAAATGTTGTCCTTGGACGTCGTTGAGGCTTGCGAAAGCGAATGGTCTTCTCCTGTTCTTCTTGTTACAAAGAAGAATGGCCAACCTCGCTTTTGTCTTGATAGTCGTAAACTAAACTCTGTAACTAAACGTGACGCTTACAGTTTGCCATACGTTTCTGAAATCCTTGACAATCTTAGGGATGCTCGTTATTTGTCTAGCATAGACTTAACCAAGGCATTTTGGCAAATCCCTATTGATGAAAAGGACAGGAACAAAACTGCATTTTACGTACCAGGCAGAGGAACTCTACGTTTTAAACGTACCGCCTTTGGGCTGACCAATGCGCCTGCTACGCAGCAGCGTCTCGTCGATCTTCTGTTCAGAGAATTTGATTTAAAGGTCTTCTGTTACCTTGACGATATTATCGTCGTATCTCAAGATCTTAATAGCCACGTCTCCCTATTGTTGCGAGTTCTTGAAAAATTGAAACAGGCAAACCTTACGGTCAATTTAGAAAAGTGCAATTTCTTTAGAAGCCAACTGAAATACTTGGGCTACGTTGTTGATAATGAGGGGTTACGTACCGATCCAGAAAAAGTCGAGGCAATCCTTAACTACCCGACACCTACTTGTCGTAAGGACCTTAAACGCTTTCTCGGCACTGCGACTTGGTATCGTCGTTTTGTCCCTAATTTCAGCACCGTTGCCGGTCCCCTCAATAAGTTGACATCTAGCAAGAAAGGCGCTCCACTCTTTAGGTGGACACCTGAAGCGGAGTTTGCCTTCCAAAAGCTTAAGGAGTCGTTGATTTCAGCACCTGTTCTTTCTTGCCCAGACTACACTCTGCCCTTCGAAGTACATACTGATGCTTCGAACTATGGTGTCGGTGGTATGTTGACCCAAACGGTTAATGGTAAAGAACACCCTATAGCCTATATGAGCAAGTCATTGTCTGCGGCAGAAAAGAATTACAGCATCACAGAGCGTGAAACATTGGCTGTATTGACTGCGATTGAGCACTGGAGGTGTTATTTGGAGAACGGAAAGCGCTTCACCGTTTATACAGACCATAGTGCACTAAAGTGGTTCCTTTCCCTGAATAACCCCACTGGTAGACTGGCGCGTTGGGGTGTGCGCTTGTCAGCATTCGATTTTGAGATCAAACATCGTCGTGGTGTGGACAATGTCATACCTGACGCCTTGTCAAGAGCGGTCCCTGTTGGTACCATTTCTACGTCTAATAGCTTCACGAGTACCAACGATCAATGGTATAGGGATATTTTCAATGGTGTACTCAATAGACCACAAAATTTTCCAAATTTCCACATTAAAAACAGCACATTATATAGACTGACTAAAAATAAACACGAGCTAACTTCAGAGTTCTCATGGAAAGAAGTCGTACCGAAAGAACTCCGTCATCAGGTCTTGGCTGAAAATCACAGCGAACCTATCGCAGGTCATTTAGGTATTTTTAAAACCTATCGTCGTTTGGCTTTACGCTATTTTTGGCCAGGAATGCACACTGATGTGGTGAAGTTTATAAGTTCATGCACAACTTGCTTAGAATACAAGCAGCAGAACCACAAGACGTTTGGGGAGATGGGTCGACCTAAACAATGTTCACGGCCCTTCCAGATGATTTCCATCGACCTTGTTGGTCCACTTCCAGTCAGTCGTGCTCAAAAAAATTACATATTAGTTATAACATGTTGTTTCTCGAAATATTGTATCGTATCAGCCATCAAAAGACCTACCGCGGACGTTATTATTAAAATCTTAGAAAACCAAGTTTTTTTAGTTCACGGCGTGCCACAGACTGTCCTGATGGATAACGGAAGTCAATTTATCAGTGGTGCAACGGATGCGTTCTTTAAAAAATACAATGTCCCGAATGTATTTTTCACTCCAAAATATACGCCACAAGTGAACATGGTTGAGCGATATAATAAAACTATCATCACTTGTATTTCCACATTTGTAGAAAATGATCATAGAACTTGGGACATTTTCATTCCCAAAGTCCAGTTTGCCATAAACAATTCCGTTAATGAGGCCACGGGTTATACTCCCTCCTTTTTAGTCTATGGACGTGAGCTTGTTTCGTGTGGTACTCATTATGTCGATAATGATTTGGGTAAAGAAATTTTATTTTTACCTCGTGATATCTACGCCGAAAATATAGGTTGCCTTTCAGCCATTTTCGATGAAGTTCAAAAGCAGTTGTGGCATGCTCACGTTAAAAATACCGCACATTATAATTTGCGCCGTAAACCGGCGGAATTTGAAGTGGGTAATTTTGTCATGAAGCGTACCTATGTTATAAGTGACAAGGATAAATATTTTAGTAAGAAACTGGCCCCAAAATATATGAAATGTAAAATAATAGAAAAAAAATCACCACTTGTCTATGTTTTGGAAAATATGCAAGGAAAAAACATAGGTTCTTGGCATATTAAAGATTTAAAATCGATAGGAAATATTAATTAAATAAATAAACAATACACACTTAAGCATAAATTGTCCCAATTACCGTTAAAACCAAAAAATAAATAAAACAAGGAGTATTTGTATAGGTTATTCGTGTTTTAATCATAAACCGATACCCTTCCTATAGTAAGGATGCGACGTTATTATTACAAACGAATATCGTTGTTGTTTATTTGCGTGATGTATGAAAATAAAGAATAAAAGATGAAGAGTGTATGAGAAAACAAATACGTAAGCGTGATTTGTTGCGGATTTTATCTGAGGGATAAAATCCTTTCGGTACCGGAGGGGGTTATGTAACGTAAGTACTCGTTACTTAAAAATTATATAAAAAATAAATAAATAATTAAACCTAAATATCAAAATAATAACTTAACTTAAACCTAAAAATAACTTAAAACTATAAATAACAATAAAATAATATACATACCTAAATCCCAAACTAAAATTAAACCTTAACTTATTATTGTACAAGTTTCATTCTGTTGACTGTACCGAGTTGGCGTTCTATTGTCCTCACAATCGGCTCCCATTGGTCCTCACCCATCGTATGATCCATTACGTCATCGATCAGGCGATCGCGCTGCGACCGGCGCCCGCGGCCCGCGCTCCCCGAGGCGGCCCGAGCCTCAGCCAGCCTGAATGTCGCCAATCATAAAAACATCTCGTAGCGAGCGGCACGTATTGCGCGCTCCGCGTCGGGTTTGGTTACTTACGTCATAAACGTCTTCAAAGTACCTATACCTAAGTCTCTCGATGAGCATTGCTTAATTTAATTAGAAGTTTCATTGAAATCATCGTACTTGTGAAATACGTGGACACCAGTGTTGGCCACTTACACACACGAAAAACAACTAAACAAACGTGGATTTAAACCCCTAATTGGGTAAGTGTTGAACAGATATCAGTCAGTAGCTTAGCTGTAGTTTGTAAGTGTAGATTAAGTGTGTATTTTGCAAGCTAATTCACCACTATGTATCACTCATCTCTTACTGGCTGTCAATGGAAAGAAAGCATCTGATCATACCTGCCAAGCTGATTTTGCATCTCACAAAAATAATAATCATATTGTGTCACTTATCACTTTCATCCTTTATGTTTGGGCTTTTCATCTCATAATCACAAATCATTGTAACTCGCTGTCTGCTAAAACAAAACCGCTCTGATTGCCACTGACACTGCACCTTCTACACATTTGGTACTTCCGATAGCTTATCGCCGCCAGCCATCAGTGTTGCCAATCAGAGTGGGATCTGGGATACATTCCTTACCCGTACTATTATTTATAGGGTTCAAGATTTGGGGCATTCTGCTCCCACGATCGACATCACGCACCGAGCTACCGCCCGTCGTAGATTCTTCGTCGCACGGGGCTACGCTGACCTACCCCCGGAATACCTACTCGCTGAGCTGCCGACCACCAGGAGCTGCTATCACCGTCCGCACCCGGGAAGTACCACCGTTAGCGAACAAAGTGAAAAAGTGCAAACAGACGGGCCTTCCGCCCACGACCTTTCTTTAAATTTTAAATAAATTTCTAGTCGAAGCCTTTCGTTTTCTTTTAAAACCCGGCTCTGCGACAAATGTAAGTTCCTTTTATATAATATAAAAGATAATCAATTATTTATTATATGCATTTTCAATGACCTCATAAATAATATTTGTTCCTAAAATAGTAGAGCTGTCACCTAAATAAAAAAACCAATTAATACGCGCCAACACTTTCCTGATTATAGGAAAAAGGTACGGTGCCGCTGGCCGGCGGCGGCGGTGGCGAGTGCGGCGACTCGGGCGGCGCGGGCGTGGCGCGCCTTCAAAGAACGCGCAATAATCATTATTTTTATTTACTTATTGTTAACTCCTTTTTCTCCAATAGGTAAATTAATACTGTTAAATATTACCTAATTATAAGAATCTAAATATCAATTATCTCCAAAGCGACCCCGATCAGATTCTCCAAATGATCCCCAATAAACTGTATAAAAGTATCATGTAGGATAATGTTAGAACTGATTTTCAAAAATGTGTTGTTAATTGTACCTTTAACCATATTATATCTGAATAAGTAGTCAAAAACAAACTATAATGCAGAAATACGTATAAATAACGCTGAGCGAGCGGCTCTTACTCAACATAAACATCACGCCATTGCCTAACCTCTTTTTTGTGAAAGTTATTGCAAAATTACTCATCAAACACTTTGTTTGACACGAAACAAAACAGATTTTTTTAAAATTTAATTTGCGTTATTTCTTTATAAAATTACGATTTACATCTGAGTCTGAATATCAATGGAATATCTGAAGTCAAATATTACTAACTGGATAATAAAGTCATTATTGCTGGATAAGAGGTAGTTCGGCATTAATTCAGAAGGTATCCATCCTGTTGTACATTTATTCAGATACTATGTAGCCATTAATCAGCGATTATCCAAATTGAAGCGAGTTATTTTGTGCCCAAACCGCTTGAATACTGTCTGTATAAGCGCTTATACAGATGTTATTTCCTCATCCAAGGCAGCTAAAAGTCAGTAAAATTTCATTTACACAAAAGTTATTCAGCCAATAAGTGTTTGGTGGAAACAGACACAAAACATTTTCAGACTATGATACATACCTTGTGACCACTTTTTCTTCGTTAAAACAAATAAATAACAGTACTGAGTTGTTTACATCGACGCCATACTTCTGTCACTAACCCGCACGGACCAAATTAGCGCCAAATTCAAAATGCATCTGTCAGTTCTGCGAGTGGGGCACATTATCGACTGGGGCACGTATGCCTGATTTACCCTACGTAATAATATTATATAAACCTACATTACCACTGACTGACTCACTGATTGACATAGTTGTTTGGTTTGTTCCCGGGTGACAGGTGTCATAAACGATATACCATCGAATAGAGGGTGCTCCAGTGAGTACCAGAAAAATCTGACATTTCAAAATCTGCAGAAACCTCATGTGGAAGATGTACGGCCTGCAAAAACGGTTGACGACTGTCATTTGTTTTTTGATTTTTATCAAAATCCAAGATGGCCGCCATACATGGACAATTCCCCTCCATACAAATTTCATACAAAAGTCCCCCCTAAGTATCTAGGCGCAGCCAGAGGCCTATTTCCGAAGGCGCAGGCCTCCGCGAGGCCGAAGGCCGAGCCCCTCCCCCCCTTCCCTCCTCTCTGACCCCTCCACCCCCCCAAGTAAGTTTCGCGAGGCCGCAGGCAGAGTGATGCGAGCCCGTAGGGCGAGCTACGTGGCGAGGCCGTAGGCCGAGCCACTCCAACCAAGCGCTGCGCTGTTTTTTTTTTAATTGTTGGAAATCCAACATGGCCACCGAAAGTCAACTGCTTTCGAATTGGCTGAAAATCGATATCTATATGTATTTTAAGCCGAAAAATATTTTTTGAAATCCAAGATGGCGTCTGGATTTAAAAAAAATATATTTCGTTCATAACGTCTCAAAGGGACGTCGTAGGGGTCTGAAATTTTGTAAGCTGGGGTAAAGCAACCCGCGGAACTCGAAACTGCAATCAGATTTTGGATCCAATATGGCCGCCCACACATTTTTTCATGTTTTCTCTACTAACTGCATTTTTTACCCATTATCTAAACTGGAAACGTTTTTAGTCTTCCTCAACAGCTGCACGAAAAACCGCGGGCTGCTTGCAGCCCGCGCAACTCCCGAAAAGCTAGTACGTAATTAAAAATGCATTCCTGTACGAGTCGTTCATACGGTCGTCTTCATTTTCGTCTTTTTCGCAATTTCTAGACTCTGCTATATAAGATAAGTTACTTAATATTGCTGTTTTCAGTCCAGCAACAAATTGCCCACTCGTTGGATTTGTATTGGGCCCATAATTGCTGCGTATACAGCCAAACAAGTTTTCCAGTGGGTCCTGCTAGATGCGTCTCGTTGACTGACTTTTTATTTTATACTCATTTATTTGATTTAACCAAAGCGTTTTAAGACCATTCTTAATCCAGACCCAACCTTCTTTGGATGGAGAAGATGACCTGCACCCAAGAAAAATTTTAAACTTTCGAAAAAATAATTTCAACTTTTTGATGTTCTGTTGTATCACTCATGTTGGTGGAGATTTTTCCCCTCTTCTAAAATCTTTGAGGCAGCGTTGACTGCGTCGAATAACATGTCCATGTTTTTAATAACATTGGCAGTGACAACTGCGTCACTTGGTAGTTCACTTGTAAAAAACAAACAAGGAGTAAATACCATTCACTAAGTGATCCTCATATTTCTAACGTATTCCCGTTTGCATCCTCAGCTTACTTTAGACCAACGAAGAAGTTAACGAACACTGTTTAGACAATAAATTCTATCAGGCAAGCGGGCCACGGCAACCAGCTTATTGTGCTTGTTGTAAACATTGCAATTTTCTTTCTGAAACTTCATTCTGTTGCCGTTGCGAATCAACTGACTGACTGATATCGGGTTTGTAGTAAGGTTAGGTACACAAAGCACATTCTTTAATGTGACTGAAAGTTTGGAGGTACTGTCAAAATGTCTACATCTCCTGAGTAGAACACTGGCATAGCGGTTTGGTCTCCCGCTTTAATCTTTCCTTTATTCTCACCTGAGAAGCATTCTTCATAATGTTATAACGCGTCATGTGTGCACTCGCGCCACTCCCTAAGTAACAGTTTTGTTTGTTATAACGACCGCTTAGAAATACTGCCGGAAAAGCATGAGTCTTCTTTATAACTTTCTCTTGTTGACATGGTTCTAATAGTATCCAAACTTTTCACATCTATAACTTTCTTCGGTCATGTCTATGAGCTTCGTTTTTTATGACGTCTGCAGTTATCTCTATTCCAGAATGCTCGATCGCCATGATCGTTAGAATGTACTCTTCAGGTAATCCTGCAAGCATTAGAAATCCAATCCATTTGTAATAGGAACTGGTTTCTCCGTCAACGACGAATGGATTGGATTGACTGATGGAGTTTACAAGTTCATGACAGACAATAAACAGTTCGTTAATTTCGCCTCAGTGAAAAATAGTAAAGTTTGGCATAGAAGAATGAGCCATTTGAACATGAATGACTTAAATACCATGAGGGATGGAACAGCTGCGGGGACATATTTCAGTGATAAAGCAGACATCAACAAAATTACATTTGCAGTGTGTTGCCAGATGAAGCAGTCTCGCCTACCGTTTGGACATAAGGGGACACGTAGCATCAGCATCTTGAATGTCATCTATGCTGACGTTGCCAGACTAATGAAGGTGCCTTCCATGGGGAGCAAGAACCCTGATGACTCCGAAGAGACGGATGTGGCGACAGAGTCACCAAAATTAGAGAAGCGTGTCAAAGCTCGGCAGCGGTATGGATCCACCAACCTGTGTACACCTCATCGAGTCTAGAGTACATCAGCGATCCCGTCAGTGCACATGAAGCTTTGAATAGTCTAGATAAAGAAAAATGGATTGAGGCGGTGCAAGATGAATTGCAAGCATTTGATGAAAATGATGCGTGGATTGCAGTGGATGCTTTACCGTCAAACAAAACTTTAGTGTAATGTAAGTGGGTGTTTAAAAGAAAGCTTAACAGTGACAAAAGTGTACGTTACAGAGCGCGATTGCTGGCTAAAGGCTTCACACAAAGGCCAGACATAGACTATGAGGACACTTTCTCACCAGTAGTTAGACACTCAATACTAAGACTGTTATTTGCTTTATCGGAGCAATTAAATTTAGACATTACTCATCTTGATGTTAAAACGGCTTTCTTTAATGGTTATTTGAAAGAGAAAGAGATATATATAGGTCAGCCAGATATTTGTTGTGAAGTTAACAGAAAAAAGGTTATTGCTAAACTCAATAAAGCCATGTTTTAAACATTCATCTAGATCTTGGTATGAAAGAGTAGAACAATATTTATGTAAATTAGGTTTTAAAAAGTGTAAATTAGAACCTTGAGCGTTAACAAAAGATAACAATGATTTTTAATTAATTATTGCCCTTTATGTAGACGATCTTTTGTTTCTTTTTTTTTTCTGAAAGCCTGGTGGAATCATAAGTTGGTGTCAGTATTGAGTTCTAACTTTAAAATTAAGAATCTAGGACAAGTTCAACAGTGTTTAGGCATGCGTGTAAATATCAATAAGAGAGGCAATGTTGTTACATTAGATCAGGAGGAATATATAGATCAGTTGTTGGATAAATTTAATACGATAAATTACAATTAGTAACTTTACAAAGTTACTAACACTCGTATGGAATGTAAATTAGATAAAGAAGTGTGCAAATATTTTGACAAGGAGATTCCATACTAACAGATAGCTGATTGGGAGTCTACGTATTTGTTTGTTTTAACTAGAGCAGATATATCATTTAGTATCAGTTTCTTAAGTCAGTTTAACAAATGTCACAATCGTGTTCATTAGAACTATGCAAAAAGGATTCTCAGATATTTAAAAAAAAAAAAGTAAATATTATTGATTAAAGTATGCAAAGGAAAAATCTGGACTTGTAGGATATGTTCATGTCGATTGGGCTAGTAATTTTATGGACCAACAGTCCTATACAGGTTATTGTTTTTTTAATGTCAAGGTCAGCTTTTTCCTAGAAAAGTAAGAAACAGCAAACTGTGCTCTTATCTAGTATGGAGGCAGAGAACATGTCTATAGCTGAGGCTTGTAAAGAAGCGATGTATTTGAGAGCTTAACAATGTAAAATTACAGGCAGTTTGCATACTGTTCTTCTTTTTAATGATAGCGAAAGCGCACATAAATTAGAGGCAAATTATGTGTGTCATAAAAGAAGAAAATATTGGACAAATTACATTGATTGAGCTAGCCCTGAAGAAAGTTTGAGACTTGTGTTATGGGATACAAACTCAATGACACTATATTTTATAACAAATCAATACATAATTAATAATAGTAAACACAATGATATAAGATACCATTTTGTACCATTTCCGGTCTAAGTACCTATACCGAATAAAATTGTCGGTCGCCATTTGTTTCAAGAAGCACACATTGTTTTATTTAATTAATATCCTAATAAAAAGAATAAAATAAACATGTAAGTAAGGCATGCAAAAAACGTGATTTTTCAGAGATAATGGCACAGAGTAAAGCGCGTATTCCACTTGACTAAATTCAGACGCCCTACTTAGGATCCCTAAAAGAAAGCTAATTAGAAGCTTTTGATTACACTGTTCTTAATTAGTTACTCATTCAGTTGTGAGCGCGCGGCGAATTCGGTTGGACGTTTTCGTAATGGCTCCAGCCCTGTCAAAGCAAAAAAAAATCGGTCTCCTTGTAGGCCTAGCCGTTGGCTCTATAAAAATAAAAAAAAGCAAAAAACGGAAAACGTGGGTGAAAGAATATCTTCTGTTGCGCGAAAAATTATCAAACATGAACATTATGTGTTACTTGGAACCAGCAGACTTTAGAAATTACCTACGAATGAATTCCAAATCGTTTAATATATTATTAAATCTTGTAACACCGTTCATTCAAAAACAAGATACTATTCTACGAGACAGTATTAGTGCAAAACAAAGATTGGTCGTAACGTTACGATTTCTCGCTACGGGAAACTCATATCAAGATTTAAGATTCAGTTCTTTAATATCTGAACCCATGCTGTCACGAATTATCCCAGAAACATGTTGGGCTATTTATACATGTTTGAAACATTACATAAAAGTAAGTAAATCAAACACCTTTTTCATTGAATATTTATTTATTAATGTATTTAAGTAAGATTTCACTACCAATAAGTTGAAACATAACATTATCATTTTTTCTTAAAAATTTAAAAATCTTTTATGATATCCTCATTACCTTCAAACAAAATAGTCTCTTCATTTTCTGGAGGAGGAGATGGAATATGCATTTGTATTATATTATTCTGTATCTCTTGTTGGGATGGTAAGTTATGATTGAGATAATTTGTAGATTGGCTGTTATTCTGTATGGATTCATGTGGGGATGGTAAAATATGAGAATATTGGCTGTGGTACAGGGTGGTTGGTGAAGGACGTGGAGATGGAGACTGTATTTGATGTTGGAATGGTAAAGTATGAACGTGATAATTTGAAGATTGGCTGTGGTACGGGGTAGTTGGTGAAGGACTTGGAGATGGAGACGGTATTTGATGTTGGGATGGTAAAGTATGAACGGGAGAATTTGAAGATTGGCTGTGGTACGGGGTGGTTGGTGAAGGACGTGGAGATGAAGACTGTATTTGATGAGAGGATGGTAAAGTATGAATGGGAGAATTTGAAGATTGGCTGTGGTACGGGGTGGTTGGTGAAGGACGTGGAGATGAAGACTGTATTTGATGAGAGGATGGTAAAGTATGAATGGGAGAATTTGAAGATTGGCTGTGGTACGGGGTGGTTGGTGAAGGACGTGGAGATGAAGACTGTATTTGATGAGAGGATGGTAAAGTATGAATGGGAGAATTTGAAGATTGGCTGTGGTACGGGGTGGTTGGTGAAGGACGTGGAGATGGAGACTGTATTTGATGAGAGGATGGTAAAGAATGAACGGAAGAATTTGAAGATTGGCTGTGGTACGGAGTGGTTGGTGAAGGACGTGGAGATGGAGACTGTATTTGATGAGAGGATGGTAAAGTATGAACGGAAGAATTTGAAGATTGACTGTGGTACGGGGTGGTTGGTGAAGGACGTGGAGATGGAGACTGTATTTGATGAGAGGATGGTAAAGTATGAACGGGAGAATTTGAAGATTGGCCGTTGTATGGGGCGGATGGACGCGAAGTCTGGGGAAACGATGATCTAAACTGTGAGAATTGAGAGAATGAAGAATTAGACGTAACTCGACAGTTATATCCGGGTGAAATACTTACACCCACAAATGATTCTTCGGACAATTTATTCAAAGTACCATAAAAAATCACATCTGATATTAGTTTGCGAGCTATAGCATGTTGTTGTTGATTTAGGTCTCTCAGTTGCATTCCGGTAGATTTTCCGAGGATCTCCCAGTTTTCTTCTTTTGTATTAATCAATCCGGCAGCCTTGTCAAGTATGTCATGTTGACGTTTTAATGGGGATTCTTTCTTTTTTTTCTTGAACAAATTTTCATTTGAAAACTTATTCGTAGTGGAAGTTGTCATCTGAGTCTCAGTGATCTCGTTGTCTTCTGTGCAAGATAATGGTGAATGCTGAAAATAATTCAATTATTGTAATTTATTTTCAGTTGCCGCGAACAGAATCAGAATGGAGACAAGTTGCAGCAGAGTTTGAAGAAAAATGGAACTTTAATCATTGTATTGGAGCATGCGATGGCAAACACGTGTCTATTGAAAAACCACCAGGAAGTGGCTCTCTGTTTTACAACTACAAAGGGTTTTTCAGCGTAATATTATTTGCCGTTGTCAACGCTAACTATGAGTTTATGTATGTTCAAACTGGCACAAATGGATCCGTTAATGATGCATCAGTATTAGAGTCTACAAATTTTTATCAAAAACTAATTAATGGGAATTTAAATTTGCCGCCATCTTGTCCATTGCCAGGAACAGAAACAGATACCCCATATGTTCTATTGGGGGATAGTGCCTTTTCTATTAACAAACATTTCATGAAACCATACCCATTGAAGAATATTAGTCGTGAAAACAGAATATTTAACTATCGCTTAAGTAGAGCCCGTAGAGTGGTGGAGAATGCCTTTGGAATATTAGCTGCTCGTTTTAGAGTACTACGAAGACCCCTAAGTCTTGACTTACCTAACGTGGATGCCGTGGTTATGGCATGTACTGCTTTACACAATTATTTAAGAAAACGGGAGCCAGCTTACATATCTAGAAAATGGTTAGACGGAGAAAAAACCTCACAAGGCTCGATTCAGAAAGGGAAGTGGCGGGACTATATTGACGGATTACCATCTTTAAAAAACACAAGCCCGAGACAGCGCAATGAAGAAGGAAATCATGTTCGAAACATATTCATGAATTACTTCAACACAGTGGGTACAGTTTCGTTTCAAGATAAAATGATTAATACTGTACCTATGAATAAGTAATACAATATGTAGGTACCTCATCTTCTTCAGTTTGTGTGACTGAACGACATGATTATGTAGTAGACTCCAGAAAACTGAAACTATCGTAGTACCAAATCGACGGCACATACACGTCTTCATTTCCAGCACCGGTATGTTTTGACGCCTTGACCTTCAAAAGAAAAAGTTACAAATTAATCATAAATGTAAAAAAAAACTGAATTACAAAATTATTAAAATAATAAATTTGAAACTCTTGCTGGTGGTTTTATTTATTTGTCAAAACAAATTAATTAACATCATTCGTAATAAAATATACTACTATGTAAATAAATAAATATCTACAAATCCGAAGCCGCGGGCGATAGGTTAGGTATATACGTAAATTATAAAGTTCATTCACTCACCTTTTTATATTCCTTTTGATAGTTAGTTTTTAAATAGTCAATTTTCTTTTTTAATGTTTTAACTGTCGCATTTTCATCGATGTCTTTGTATATACTTAAAAGCACTTTAAATCCCTCATTTCTTACATTTTTATTCATGTAATTTTTATCGTTTTTGTTCCAAAGATAGGGCATATCTTTATACAATTCGATGATGTTACTCAAAACTACTTTTTCTTTTGCCGCCGACATTGCGCACTCACGTAATTTGCAATCGTAGACACATTAAAAATTAGCACGTCCTCACGCAATGACGGGTGCGGTGCGACTGAGGCATCTAAATGCTATTGCACCTTCCTAAGTCGCTTCCTAATTAGGATGCTAAATGATTTAGTTAGTCAGAAGCCACACTTCTTCCGATTTAGGATGCTAATTAGGATCCTAACTTCCTAAATGCTATTTTATTTGACTGAATTTAGTTACTGAATCATTTAGGACGTCTGAATTTAGTCAAGTGGAATACGCGCTTAATAGTCTACGTACAATAATGGTACTAAAACGCGCTATGAATTTTTTTTTCACAATTAGTGAGCAAGCAATGTCGCACTGCAAATCGGTTCAGCAATTTATATTATCTATAATAGAGGGTTTCTAATATTTTGAGAATCTGTTATTATGCAAGTAAAGGGTTGACCTCATGAAAAGTCGGTAGATTTTTAATTTGTCTGCAAATAACCTTGTTTCGGCCACTGGTACTAGCATTTCATCAGCAATACGTTTCCACGCATTGTTTACCTGTAATTAAAAGAGTAGGCAAATACATACTAGCTTCCATGCTGGTCTGGGACAAAATACTTACGGTCTAATTCATAAAAAAATTGCGCGTCTTAACTTACATGTAAAACAGGTTTGCAGAACGGACGTTTGAAAATACTATTCATAAACGTCAAACAGCGATTAAAATACATTTTAACAGTTCGTTACGCTAAAATGGGCCGCCTCCTTGTTTAACTCTATTGTAAACCTGTTCCACCTATTGTAAATATAACCTCAAATTTTGACTTTGACATCCAGCCAGGGTAATTGGTTGTCAACAGTGATCAGCAGTCCAGTCAGTGTGCCCGCCAGTTTACAATTAACTTTGTGATTTTACCTATATTATTAAATTGAATGTGTTGAAGGCGGCGCCGGCGTCGGAACATTTATGCCGAACGTCTTCCGCCATCGGGATATATGTTTCAAACAGCAGAAGAGACTGTGAGGCATATAATTTTTATGGTCCAGGAAGACCTTACAGTAGATTGCAGAGGTGGAGGTATCTCACCAGAGCTGCAAATTCTTATTGCGTTACGGTGTTGGGCGCATCGAGAGGTAAGTTGTTTGATATACCTATACTATATATATTTTAATTTAATATGTCTATTAGTTTTTTTTTATTGTGTATGTTTTAATCATTTATTTATAATATAATACAATGTAATATATATTTAATAAATAATGTAAATTACAATTAAAACCCGCCCTGTATCGTTTCTGGTGCAAAAGTGCCTAAAACGTTAGCTGCATTACCACGCTATATTGTAATGGCCATCCTCCGCACCAAAAACGAGACAGAGCGAGGGTCACCATTTCTTTCGATTATGTGCCCTAATTCCCTTAAGACGCTTTGCGTCCGTGCCCCAACAGCCCATGGTCTCTACAGCTATGGGCAAGAAACAGAAGTGGGGCTCCATAGCTGCGTTTTTCAGTCGCTTCCTATCTGCTGCATCTTCGGCAGCGGCCGCTGCTGCGCAGTACGACTAAGGTGGCTGGCGGCCAGTGTTGACGCACGTGGCATCCCAGACCACGCACCTACCATGCTTCCATGGTACCAACGTTAGGCCGTCCGGTCTCTTACCGTCTGATCTGCTGAGGCCCGGTGGCTCCAGCACGCAGTATTTTAATTGATTTATTACATATTTCTAGTGATGTCTTAAAAAAATAAAATATGTCAGGTTCAAGATGATGCTGGTGATTTAGATGGTGTAAGCCAGCCATCAGTGAGTCGTATATGTGCGCGTGTAGCCCGAGCCATCGCTCGTAGGGCTTCTAACTATATAAAAATGCCTAGTAACCTCCAAGAAGAAGAGGCAATAAGGAACTTCCCAGTAGTGATTGGGTCAGTCGATTGTACCAACATTAAAATTAAGAAGACTGGTGGTGTCCAAGCACAGTAAGTACTATATAAACAGGAAGCATAATTACTCCTTGATTGTTCAGGTACATACACACAATAAAATGATTCGGTTCGCAACTCTATTGTTCGTGCGCAAGTCAAGATCACACTGGCAAATGCGCCATCCAATAAAAATCATGCAATAACTATGTGGGTAAATCTTACTACATGATTTCATTTTGTTTTTCACACACATAACTGTCGGGCGATGTGTATATATGTTTATTTATATATGTATTTACCTACCTACAGAGTAGGACAAGAATGGACGTAATTATCAACTGATCTTTTCATAAGCAGGTCAGCCACATGTGAGAGAATAAACATGTTAGTTGACGTTACGGTAAAACTTTAATAACAATAAACATCTCTCATAGATGTATTGACCTATTTTATTAACACTTTTTAGAATGAAACTAAATCTAAGACTGGGGTACAGAAAGTAAGAAAACACATTTAATAACTTATCGGTGATCCCTGACTTTTTCTAATTAAATCTATTCTATCTCGCATACCTGCAACCATGTTCCAAAACATATCTGTGCCACGCTTGGACTCCCACGTGGAATAAACTAATTCTTTTAAATTATCCTTTGGCTTAACCTATGATGAGTCCCAATTTAATACCATCTGACCAAACAAATTTTCAATGGGCCAATCGATAACAGTAAAGTTCGCACAATCTGTGCGCGGTGAATCGAGCAATTATCATGAACAAAATAAATATGCTCATGTGGATACACGACGCGCACAGTTGGTAACATCACATTTTGCAAAATGTCCAAGTAACCTTGACTGCTATTGCGCCCCTTACTTCTACTATTTTACCTGGACCCATCGATGACATCCAACCCCAGTAGCCTAAGATGATACGGCGCTAGATCGACATGGAAGAACGTTCACATCTTTATGCCGTTCCCCTGTTTTTCGCCACAAAATTATACGTCCATCCTTATCCGATTTAAAAGACTTTTCATCTGTAAATATCACAACATTCTTAGTCTTCTGCACCTTAAACCACCAGCACGCAAATGATTCTGCACTGTTTGAAGAGACACTCCCTCTGCAGTTGCCGTCGAACGCGTAGTCTTAAAAGGATCTTCCAAATGTGCAGCTACTATGTCACGATGGCGGCGTGATGCATTAGTATAGCTGCCACCTTTTGGGTCAGGCCGAACGTGGTCAATGTGCCCTGAGTCCGCATATCCATGCACCCACAATTGCTCAGTTCGTCTCTGAGGAAGATATAATCATTATATTTTATTTAAATTTAGTTATAAAAACTGGGCAGTTTTAACGCATAACCAAATTGGAAGTTAACAAGAAGGCTTATTGCTTGTCTGCCAGGTCAGCAATAGATGAAAGGGGAGAGTCAGGTGGACATGCGATAACTGTTTGTAAATTTGCTGGCAGTCGGCTGGTCCAAATAGTTTGCAGGAAATCTTCTGGCACGTTGGGACCTGCTAAGCCTTGGAGATGTCGCAAAAAAGGGCGACGGTGTCCCAACTCTTCGTGCATGAGGAGCTGTTTGACCTCTTTTTTTCTGGAGGCCGACAATCTTTTCAACAACTCTGATTTTAATTTCTCATACTTCCCTTTTGTAGGTGGTGATATTATTATGTCCTTGACTTCGGCTGCATATCGCTGATCTAGTTGGGCAGTGACGTAATAGTATTTGGTCTCGTCTTCCTTTATCTCTGAAAGTATGAAGTTACCTTCTATTTGGGCGAACCAAACGCTGGGCTCTTCCGCAGTGTTGCCAACGGGTAAACGAGCTGTCCACCAGATTCGACTTTTAAAACCACCAGAAAACCACTTACTAAAAACAACCAAAGTTAAAAAGCCACTAAAATTGTCACTAAATCTTTTTTATTGTTAATATGAAAGAAAATAAGCAGAGATATATGAAAAACGTTTATTACTAAAATGGAACATATAAAAATTATTACAAATCGTCATCAGATGTGTCTATTTCACTGCCACCATAATCATCAATTTCCAAGGAACGATATGATTTATTAAATTGAATTTCGCTTTGTTCAACTTTGGTAAAGCCACTAAAATTGTCACTAAATCTTTTTTATTGTTAATATGAAAGAAAATAAGCAGAGATATATGAAAACCGTTAATCACTAAAATGGAACATATTAAAATTATTATAAATCGTCATCAGATGTGTCTATTTCACTGCCACCATAATCATCAATTGCCAAGGAACGATATGATTTATTAAATTGAATTTAGCTTTGTTCAACTTTGGCGAAGCCCTCATCGTCACCGTTTGTTTAACTCTTCATCTGTTGCAAATAATAAAACAATAGATAAAAAATTGACCTGGGAGGAATTCCTCCCAGTGACAGGTATAAGGTTCTTTATAATAGCCAAATCTCGTGACCTTAAAGACAAAAACATCTGGCTTGAGCTTGACGCGGGTCCCCTTTTAAAGGTTTGTAATTGTACACTCACAAATGTCAAAATTTGAGCACAATCGGTACATGTTTAAGTACTTAATTTACAAATCAATATTAATTTAAAATTCGACATCATTCTTAATTAAGTCATAATCATAACAATGTATTCTTAGTCCACAAATCTAATTTTAATATAAGTATATTTTTTATTATTTGGTTTATGTTTTTGGAGAAAATGCAGAATACTTGCGCTTAGGAAGCGCCATTAAACTTAGCTGTAAGTAGTTTTGACGTCAACAACTACCAATTATAAAACCGAAACATAACCGAAAAATATCCAAATACTAATAAATGATTTTAATTTTAACTTGTAATAGAAAACTTTAACTTGACTTTCTTGTAATAGAGCTGACTACTAAAAAAGAAAAAGAAAGTCTGTCATTCAATTTAATAAAGTTTTTAAATTCAATTTAACAAAAAAAGGAAATTTTCTATTCCACTAAACCAGGGGTCGGCAACCTTATGCTATAGCCGGGCCACATATGTTGCCAGAGTATCAGTGCGGGCCGCACTTATATTTATATGTTCGGGCATGTATTTTTAATATTTGAAATAAAACGCATATATATTCATACAATTATGTCTTTTTTAATTGAACTACTATACTAACATAAAAGTAAGAACTAGTGAGATTTTTGAGGCTGCATTTGACTTGCAAGTTTTTTAACGTCTGCTTTCATTTTAGTAGTAGACACGCGCAGTATCGCGTCTAAATGTTCATCCGTTAACCGCGAACAATTCTTATTTTTGCGGTAGTTGAGAATTGAAAAAGTCTGCTCACACAAATATGTACTACTCCAGCTTCTTCCACGGCTTTCTTGCAATTAGGAAAGTGGTCAAGCTTTTTTTCATCAATATGCTTGATAAACAGTTTCAGTTTCATTTCAAATGACTTTACATCTGTATACATATCGCAAATCAATTTATTTTTTCCCTGCAAGCGTTTGTTGAGCTGATTCAGTTCCTTAGTCAAATCAGTCAAAAAACCAAGATCGATAATTCACTGTTTGTTACTAAGCTCTTCTACTGGCTTTCCTTTCATCTCCATGAAGTAGCCAATTTCTTTCCTCAAATCAAAAAACCGTTCCAAAACGGCACCTGGACTGAGCCACCTCACTTCACAGTAGTAAACCACGTCACCATGTTCAGCTTCCAGATCTTCCAAAAACTTTTGGAACTGACGGTGTGTGAGCCCATTTCTTCTTATAAAATTAACAGTGGATGTTACAGTATCCATTATTTCTTTCCAGGATATAACTTTGGAGCACAATGCCTCTTGATGGACAATACAGTGAAAAATCAATGGCACAGTAGATCCAGAATCTTTCACTTTGCTGATGATTCTCCCAACAACACCTTTGTTTTGACCGCTCATGTTCTTGCCTCCATCGGTAGTGACACTTGTTAACTTTTCCCAGCTTAATTGCAATGAATCCAGAGCTTGTTCCACATGGTGAAATAAATCTTCTCCCGTAGTTGTACCTTTCAAACTGCACATTTTCACAAGCTCTTCGTAAACAGTAAAGTTTTCGTCAATGCCGCGTACAAATATGAGTAGCTGTGCTATATCCGACACGTCCGTACTTTCATCCATCGCTAAAGAGAAGCAGTCGAAAGACTGCGCCTTATCCCTGAGTTGTTCACACAAATTAGCACCCAAGTCTTCAGTACGTCGGGTGCAAGTTCTTGCAGAGAGACTAAGACTTTCAAACATTTTTTTCTGCTCTGGGCATATTTCTTCTGCGATAGCTAAGACACACTCTTTTACTAATTCACTATCGGTAAACGGACGTCCACTTTTTGCAAGAATCTCTGCTACCCTGTAACTGGCCCGAACATTCGATTCGCTGTTGTCTGCCACAACCTTAAATATGTTTTGTTGATTTTGTAATGACGATTTCAAAGTGGAAATTTTCTTTTTCCGTATTTCTCCTTCAAGACAGTCAAATTTAGCTTTGTGCTCAGTGTCGTAATGTCGCTTCAGGTTATATTCCTTTACTACAGAAATACTCTTTTGACAAATCAAGCATAACGGTTTTCCTTTAAACTCGATAAAAAAGTATAATTCTGTCCATAATTCGTTAAAAACTCTTTTTTCTTCTTCTATCTTCCTTTTTCTTGAAGCCATGTTTATATAATTATTCTGTAACAATAATGAAAAACATTAAATTCGTTGTAAAATTATATGTTCCAGTTAGCACCTACAAATTCAACTCCACATTCAAATAATAATTAAAACATGACACACTCGTAACTAACTTCATGTCATGTAACTACTATCCCCGTCCTTATAACATTTACCCATCAATCTGAAGGTTCACATTAACAAGCAGTAAATAAAATAAAACAAAATGCTCGCGAGTGCATACAACTTACCTCATACGTCGTGCGTGAGAAGCTATCAGCGAAGGGAAGAAAGGTGAAACGAAACGCGTAGCTAGCAACCAGATGAGACGTGAGTTTCCGGCGAATTTCCACAACCGAGAGTTGCGCGCGGCTGTGATTTTAACTAAAACCGGTCGCTTTGAATTTTTTCGCCGCCGCACACCTGCGTCTAATCAAAGACTGCCGCCCCGCCTATTGTCTCAAAGGAGCCGCCCGCCGCCGCACGTGCGGCGGATAAACGCAAAAGAAATTGCCAAGAATTGAATAAGTACAGCAAATATTAATTTTCGGTAGAAACAATACATAACATCACAGTCTTGATAAACAGTTCTTAAGAAATGAAATAGAGGTACATTTTTATCACCCCGCGTGGGAGCGAGCTTTCAAGAATACTCTCACGGCCCAGCAGCATGGCCGTATAAATTCTAGTGAATTTATATGGCCTTTTGCTTCGGTATTTTTTTCTTACGGACCTCAGGCTTGCGGGCCGCACCGAGATAGTCTACGGGCCGCATGCGGCCCGCGGGCCGCCGGTTGCCGACCCCTGCACTAAACCACCAGCCACTAAACGCAATATTTCCCCCGCTAAATTGGGGTCCAAACCACCAGTTTTAGTGGAAAATCCACTAAGTTGGCAACATTGCTCTTCCGCCCAAAACGGTGGCAATCGCACGCCTACTCAAAAAATATCAGATGGTGTAAACGATCCTTTTCCTACTTCGACGTCATCGCCGAACGCTGCGCTACTTTTTGTGGTTTCCATAGTTTTTCAATAAATTAAATCTGCCTTACTTCTTTATAATCTGGAATCCAGAGTATGCCAGGGTTGAGTTCACTCTTGAGGGGTCACCAGTATAGCGGGTATCGTAGTGACGAAGGGAATCTTCATACAAACAAACGGAAAAAAATGTAGTATTTAGTTTATTTACAATGTTATTTATTTACACACACATCACAAGCGATATTACGTAGCACAATGTACCAACTATTATCTGCAAGCTTTATTAATTATTACATAGTCGTATTTAATTTAATAAGCTTCATAGGCAGCCGCGGAGAAAGCAAGCGAAGACATTGACATCAGTCATCGGGCGAGTCCATCTCACATCGGTCATCAGGCGAGTCCATCGGCAGCTGGCCAGCGGACCATTCAGCTGCGTGCAGCCGTGCGCGCGCAGATAGGCACTAAGACCGTTTACGTTCGACGATTTGGAGATAGAATGAACTTGATGGTGAGGTGCTAAGTGGTAAATTTAAGTTATATAGTGTTTATTTTATAAATATTATTTTTATGCTTATGTGGACACGCCACAATACTATTGATACTATCGATAGTATCAATAGGTACTGTAATTACTTTTTGTCAGTGTTGCCACTGGCCGATAGTCAAAAGTTACACGAGACAGATCAAAAAGTAACATTTTGTCAGAAAAAGTAACATTGTCTTTTTTTTTGTGGAAACTGGCAAAATACGTACACTGAGAGAATTATCGCGTAAAAATTACTCTCAAAGTTGGAGCAAAAATTACCTTGCACGAGAGCAAAGCGGGGACAAAACGACTATGCGAGTGAATTTTGCTCTTGTGAGGGGTAAAAATTACACCTAGCGCAAAATTGTACCTAGCGGAGAGAAACAGAAACACCTTTTCAAATACTGGCGGAAGATACTCAACCTTAATTAACCTTATTTAACAGACAGAAACATCAATCCGAATAAAATATATGAATATAAATTCAATCAGATAAGTTAGGTTACATATAAATAAGAAATTATTTATAATTTATTTTTCTTAATAGTTTTTATTAATTAAATTTTTTGATTTTTTAACATTTTATTGTTCTGAAAAATTTTTTTCTTCATAATTTTGATGTTTACTCGCCACTCTGATGCCCGGTAGACGTCATGATATCTATAAAAAAATTAAACAAAACCAATATAATGATGCAAAATAACATGATAATGTTGCAACAAAACATAACATTTTTTATACAAAAAAATTAATAATTTTTTACACTGCGTTATACACAATCAATTTCGAAGAAATTCGATAATGACATTCTAACCCACAAAACATCATTCAATAGTTACTCATTTTGTCATTAAGTAAGACAATAAAAAATATACACTCATTATAATGAATTAATAATAAAGTACTTGAATCACATATACTTACATAAATATAAAGCAGATAAATATGTTGGAACAAAATGTGCAACAATTAAATACAGTGCATATCACTTATGATTGACTTGATACTGCACTGGTTAATAGTCATAGAAATGAATCACGTGGTATCTGCGGAGCTGCCCGGAAATAACCGAATGTTGTCGAGCGAAAAATGTAGGTAAATTTTTACCCCTCACTCGTAGGAAAATTGTCTCGTTACGCGAGCAATATTTCACGTGATTTCTGAGTATTACTTGCTCTTTTTTGGAGCATTATTTAACCTATACCAGAAATTCACCTGAGTGTAGGGTAAAAAGTACACGAATATGGGTGAAGTTTGACCGATAGAAGAGATGAAAAATTCACCTGAACTGGGTTAATTTTCGCTTCAACTCGATGATATCCGCGGCTTACTCTACAGTGTGGGGTAATTTTTACGCGATAATTCTCTCAGTGTAAATAATGGTATTTTTTTAAAATGAAAATAAAATACACTGCCTTTTTTTGTGGAAACCTGGCAAAATACGTTATAATGGCATTTAATTTGAATGAAAATAAAATACGTTCCTTGACTCTTTTATTAAAAGTAAAAATTTGTAATAATTGTGTTGTTGATCGCATAATCGACTGTTGACGCTGAAAAGAAAAAAGGTAACAGTCAGTTAGGTATTTATATCTATGTAAAGTACCGATCAATTTATGAATGTCGTTCAATACCAACCTGCTTTGTCATCAATGAATATAAAAAAAACTATAAAAAGTTTCCGCCCCTTTATTAAACTTAACAATTCGTAATTATTGTTGATCGAACAATCGACTGGCGATGCTGAAAATAAAAATGTAACAGTCAGTTATTTGTATCTACATAATATATTAGTTATTCATAGTTTAGGAATGTCGTTCAATACCAACCTGCTTTGTCATCAATGAATACATGACTTGTATTTTCAGTCATAAGTGTAGCTAATCTCGTGGCTAATAATTGTTTTTTGATCGAATAATCGACTGGTGATGCTAGAAAAATAAATAAAGTCAAAAACGTGTATTTAATTAATTAAATTAAATATATCAACCAACCATTTTAAGAATGCCTTTCAATACTAACCTGATTTAAATCTTCGTCGTGCCTGTGATTCACATACACAACAATAGAGAGATAATAATTCATTTTAGCTTAAAATGACTAAATATTCCAAAGAAAGCTAATTGGAACTGGTGGAACCTGAAAAAAGCGTTTATTTTAGTATTGCAGAAATAAAAAAATGTTGCTTATAACTTTTTGATATTAAATTTTGTGTAAATTAGTTAAATAACAGTTAATACCTTCACCAGTCTTGCTGTATGCTACTTTTGCATGCATCATTCTTTTAGAAGGCTCAAATTTTATGGCGTTTTGTATGTTGGCTTTTGTTGCCATCAAAGAAGAAATAGTTTCAGTGCTCAGTCTATTCCGGTTTTCGCATTTTATTAATTTAAGCTGGCTGAAAATTCTTTCCACGCAAACATTGGAAAAAGGCAAAACAAGCAAGAGCCCTACAATCTTTTTTAAATTTGGGAACATTTCAGTACCGGCTATATCCTTTAGCTTTAAAATTTGTTTCCAATATTCTTCCACTTCCAGATTTTGACTCAAACCTAAATCGTTGTGGTCCAGGAAAGCATGTTTTTTCCATTCTTTTTGAAGCTCCATTTCATTTACATCCTCTTTAACACTTGGGAATCTCTTCAAAACATTTGACAAATCCTTTACTTCAAATTTTTGAGCAACGCTTGGTTCAATCACATCTAAAATACCGTATAACGGGTCAGAAAAATCGAAACGTTGTACTATCTGTTTTATGGTTTCAATATAAAAATTGAGACAAGTTCTCTTGAAATCCGTTATTACCGTTTTTGGTTCTGGTATTTCTTTTGAAAGTTCATCAATGGACGACTGTGCAGCTATACCTAAATATATTTTTTCAAGGGGCACAAAAAATCTTGGGTTGGCGTATTCTATTTTATATGCATCGGTTGTTTTGCAATAACTGAAGTTCATGTAATTGCTGGCTATGGTTTTTATAAGTTTATGTGTCTCTGGTTTTAGTCGGTGGAGCAATGGTTTTTATGTTTGAAACAATCTGTTAAAGTCATTAAATTGTTCCAATGTAAACGACATGAACTCTAAGTAAATTTTTGTTAATTTATTGTCGAGTACCCCAATTATATCTTCCGTGATTTTGCTAGGGTCTTCTAACAATTCAAGTCTAAAATATGCGGACAGAATATCGTACTGTTCGAGTACCCTGTTTACACAAGCCTCTAATGATAACCATCTTGTGACCGATGGGCTCAATATTTTATGGACTTCCACATTGAAAAATAACTGCAACTCTTTTAGTTTTTCGTGTCGGAGTGTGCTGCGGTTAAAGTGCGCACCGACATTTCTAAGAAAGTCTTCAACGAATCTTGGCAGCTTAAGACATGCCTTGGAAGCCACGAGATGTATCATGTGGCAGCTGCACTTCACACATGCAATGTGTGGTACGCGTTCCTTCAAATGACTAAACACTGAATTGTGTTCTCCCACCATACTGTTTGTGGTATCAGACGCAAAGCCTACGAAGTTTTTTATTGGGATTTTTTTATTATCAAGCCAATTTAATAGAGCATCCGTTAGATCTTTCCCTTTTCCCGAGGTAACTTCATACATGTCTAGAAACTGAGTGTGAACGACTAATTCATCCCCATCAAAAAATATAACCGCAAGTGCGCATTGTTTTTTGACACTTATGTCTGTGGTTTCGTCCATTATTATACTGAATGTTGTTCTTTTGAGTTTTGATACAAGTTCGTCTGTCAGTATTGGGGCAAGTACTGTTTTGACGATATTTCCTGCTTTCGTTCTTCCTAACTTAACAGATTTTATTATAGGTGAATCAGGAAATGTTGTAGCTAGGAACGGAATTAAATGATCGGACAACATTAAAGGTAAATTATGCTCAGCGAGAAAAGCACATAGTTTGAGTTCAGCTCTTTTCTGGAGCTCTTCTTCCTTTTTTGGTCTAAGCACTTCTTGTATGGATGTTGTTTTGCTGATAGCGGTAGCATGTTGTTTATGTTTAATGGTATTCAAATGTTTTACGAGAGCAGGCCTATGGTTGAGTATGTGACAATTACAAATTTTACAAAATGCAGAAACTGAGCCAGCTTGTTGCTCCCGTTTCGAGATCCAATTTTTGAAAGCCGTGTCTTCAAGCCATTTTTCGTTAAAATTATAAATTTGCTTGTTTTTTTTTCGCGGCGGTGCCTCATCAGGAGCTGCCTCATCAGGAGAAGCCTCATCAGGAGTCACCTCTTCTACATTTTCTGTGTTTTCTCTTGTTTTTGATGTGGAGGGTTTAGCAATTAAAAACCTCTTCATCTTCTTTAGATACATGTTCATTTTGTTAACACAGTAAAAGCAGCTGCACAACATGCATCATTCCATTTATCATCACACCATACATAAAAAAGAGAGATAGACAAAGTTAGTGCATTAAAAACAAGTAAAAAAAAAAACACGCATCCCTGAAAAATTGTAAGTACTTATATCTCCTAAGCGTAATTAAAAGTTTCATGTTCCATTAAAACTAATCCTATTTTAAGTTATAACGACTATGTTTTTAATAACAATTACGAGTTAACGACATATTGCTATAATAAAATTTAGAAAAGTTTTAGATTCATATTTCTACAATTTAGTACAAATTGTGTTTTTTTTTGGTATCTGGCAACCCCATAAATGGCATGGCAATAGCAGTGAGTGAGTGACGCGGAGCGGCGAAGAAAAAAAAATTAAATCTTACTTACATTAAATCTGACAATAAGATTGATGCAGTATTTGCGCGGGAAAAGGGATCTTCACTACTGAAATAATATATATGATTAAAACAACAATAATAAACATAATAATTACCTATTTACCGAATCACTACTTATAATAAAAGTCACAAACAAAACAACACAATACTTAATAAATAAACAAACTTCGAAATTTGAAGAAAATCAAGCGCCGAACCGACCGAGCGAGCGAGCGTCGAGAGCGCAGAGCGGCCGTCCGGTCGTCTCTCTCACATCCACAAACAAACATCCGACGCTCGCACACGTAAGCGGGATGAAAGATTGAGAAATAAATACACACGAGTGAATGTATAAGTAGATTTGACAAACAATCGTATTGGTTGGTCAGTCCAGGGTCAGTCTGTCCAACAACGCCATGTTGTTTTCTATCAAGCGTGCCAACATGACTTAAAATTATATTCATAAGTGCGTTCCAACGAATACAGACGTTCATAGAAGCCTCATTCCCATTTAAAGTCTGAGGCAAAATGGTTGCGTTCAAATCTGTAGTGTGTAGTCCGACCACCGATGGCGCTTCCGTAGAGTCCGACCGGTCGATAAGCTCGAATTTAGTACGTAGTCCGACTAAGGGATGGCGCTGGCGTGTAGTCCGAGCGGTAGATTCAAAAAAAGATTATGAAAATCAATTGAATCAAAGATTATTATATGAAAAGGGAGCTCAAAAGAATAGAAAGAAGGCTAAAGGAGTTGGAAGGAAAAGAAAATGAAAAAAAAGTGTGCCTTGAAAAAAAAAGAAATTATAACTTAGGGAAAAAACTGAAAAAGATAATGGCAAATATTTCTATTGGATTGTTTTCCGACGATACAAAAGGAGAGCAATGGATTCAATGTCCTTTTCGTGAAAGATGAGCCCGTAAAGACCTATTTCTGCGTAAATTATGCCAAGAAATTTGAATGACATATAATAATTTTTGATTTAATTGATTTATATAATCTTTTTTTGAATCTACCGCTCGGACTACACGCCAGCGCCATCCCTTAGTCGGACTACGTACTAAATTCGAGCTTATCGACCGGTCGGACTCTACGGAAGCGCCATCGGTGGTCGGACTACACACTACAGAATTGAACGCAACCATTTTGCCTCAGACTTTAAATGGGAATGAGGCTTCTATGAACGTCTGTATTCGTTGGTGCGTTCCGATACACGATTTTGTTCGAAATTCTCAAAAGTAACATAAAAGTAACATTGAGTGTGGTGTAACATGGAAGTAACATTGGAGGGCCAAAAGTAACGTAAAATGTTACAAAAGTAACATTCTGGCAACGCTGCTTTTTGTAAGAAAAAATATCGATAGTATTATAATATTGATATTCGTCACGATACTATCGATAGTTTTTAATACAAATAGTACCTTTACTATCGATACTATATAGTCCTATCGATATTGTGACTGTTTTTCGAGGTCACGATAATATCCATAGACTATCGATATCTTATACTATTGCTTGCAACGCTAGTTTGTATGGAAAGCCAAAATATATTTTTCAATTTAATATGTTTCCTTGGAAAAAGTTGTTCAGTGTCATGTACTGAATTCTCCGTTAAAATAGTTTCTGTAATGTTATTGCACTGAACAACTTTATCCAAGCAAAAAATGTTTAAAGTTTGTATGGAAAGCCAAAATATATTTTTCAATTTAATATGTTTGCTTGGAAAAAGTTGTTCAGTGCCATGTACTGAATTCTCCGTCAAAATAGTTTCTCTAATGTTATTGCACTTAACAACTTTATCCAAGCAAAAAATGTTTTAACATTTCCTGTTGCACAATATTTTTAAACTTACTGAAGCTCAGTTGTTATCAAGTTTTGCAGGCAATATTTGGTACCTGAGGTCCAAGTTTCTAGCTATTTGCTTTCATTCTCCTTCTGGAGTTAATGGAGCTCCATCCGGCAATTGCTTTCAGTATTTACTAGTGCACCAGCGGCTGTCGTGGTAGTGATATTTCTACCCTCTTTTTTTTCTTAAATATACAGAATTCACAGATGGATTGGGCCCAAACCCCCTTGGAGAACGTGCGGAGTACCTCCGCTGGATGGGACACCTGATGTGGTAGGCCTGTCAGACAGGGTTAGCCCCGCCATACGTGCCTCTTGAAGTGTCTTCACCCTCAATTCTAGGTTGTTTATCCTTTGTCTATCTGCCTCCGCTTGTGCCTTGATAGTGTGTACCGTGGTTTGTATGTCTTTTACATCTCTGGCAATACTTATCAGAAGGGTCAGTATCTCTTGTGTTGCTGAGCTGGGTGGCAGGTGCTCCTCCTCCTCTAGATCACTTAACTCTTCCGGGGTCTTAGGGGGTGCTTTCTTTGGCTTCTTTTTGTTCGAACTTCGAATCAACAGATGACCTTGTGGTAGCCTTTGTTTTCTGTAATAAATTGGTTTTATTATTAAACTACTGTCGCGAACGAGATAAACACACAATGTTCGCGAGCAAGAAACCCGTGGAATTTTGTCAGAATGGTGCAAGCGAAACTAGGACTTATATTCTTTCAGCATAAAGTCCAGAGTTGTTCGGCTTCGTTGCACTCACACACACACATACCGGCGCCTCGACGTTTCGGCGACATCGAAATACATTCGTCCAGTATGGGGAATATTCGAGAATAATGTAGACCTGTATATCGGTGCATTTAAAAAGGCGAACATGTGCGCACCACGCAAGTTAAATACGAGCTACGAAAGCGATCACTTCGAAGGAAACCGAAGCGAAGGAAACCTACCGTAGTACGACAAATGGAAGTACCTGCGACAACCTCGGCGAGACACCTGGACTTCAGCTGCTACGCGACTTGGATTTGTACATCAGGAAGGCCATCTTCACGTGTAAACTTGGGGTTCCGTTGTGAATAAAGATCCTCAAACGATGTTTGGCGTTTTCTAAAATCTTAAACCCCAGTTTCGTAACACTACTTTGCTTATATTGGTGATGATGCCACCGTCCAGTGTCAATCCTTACTGTGATAAATACGAATGTTGTGTTCTCAGCCTCTTATAACAGCTATATTTTTAATTATATTTATAAATATTATAGATAACATTCCATATTTCACCGCTTTAAAGGTTTTTTTTTTTCTTATTTTTGGAGATCAAGGATGCCCAACAAGCAAAGTAATCCTATAAAAATATTATAAGAGTAGTTTTACTAATAACGTTCTTATAAAGGTAATGTTCTAGACGTTTTTACTTATAATATTATTCGACAAGCTTTAGTATACTTTGCTACAAGAATTCCGTACAAGATTTAGTTGTGGTAGAGCCACGCTACCGACAAAACTCTGTTTTGCTAGTAGAATGAATGGGCCGGCTCGTCCGGGGAAGTACCACACTCTCACAGAAAATCGACGTCTGAGTAGTAGCGTCACCGCTTCTATGCTTCGTTCGTTGAGTGAGAGAACCGGAGCCCCCCCCCCCTCCTCCCGTCCCCCCTCCTACATCTTCCCTTCCTGAAAGGCCGGCGACGCTTCTGTTACACCCCTGGTGTTGCAGTTGTCCATGGGCAGATGGGCAGCGGTGATCACTTACCATCAGGTGACCCGCTTGTTCGTTTGCCGCCCTATGACATAAAAAAAAGATAGTTACAAGATACTTTTACTTGTAATAGCATTCCACAGCCGTAGATATTTTCAAGAGCATTTGTTTTCACTACACAATCGTACAGATAGCTACAAGATTATCATATAGAACACTTATAAGTTTGAAACATAATTGATCTTATAGCATTTCGTAAGCGGACATGACATTATTACACAAAACTCTGTGACTATTATAAGTTTGCGTCTATTGTCTTGTTCAAGACTCGTTAAAGTGTAATTTAACTTAATTAAGAGGGTTAGAAGATCAAACAATCTTATATATTACGCCTCCCCTAGCCCACATGGCGGAAAGCGAAGAAGTTGACAATATTGTAGAAGAATACGACAGTGATTTAGAAGAAACCACTGAGTATGAAAAAAATTGCATATTGCGTGAAGGCATAAAAAGTTAGGCTATAAAGATTAATATAACCCTCTTAGCGCTCAATGAAGTATCTATTATTTTATCGGTTCAGGTTTAAGCACGTGTTTCAAAATTATGATACTTAGATAATAAAAAAAACATCGGTATTCAGAAGCTTTCCAATGAGCCAAAACATCTACAGATCTTATTGCTCTGTGAATCTCTTTGGGCATTTGACAATTTAGTAAAAAACTATTGACGGTTTCTATATCTCGGGCGCTCCATTTAGTTAGGTAATTTCCCAATTTTCCATCACGACGTCCAATCGACAAACGCTTCATCAAGCCAAGATCTATTAGGTGTAATGAGCCTGCTACTGGAAAATCCTCTACCATGTCAATGTTCGGCTACAATAATGGTTCTCCGTATTTTTTTGCACGTAAATTTTCGTCGTTTCTTTTAGAACAATCGACCTTAGGAAAAACATGTTTTCTATTATGATTAGTGACACCTGTAAAACAAGTATTTAAAATATAAATTAGTCCTTTACTTTATATACAAGTATTTCTAGCTGTCCCGGCGAATTTTGCCCTCAGATCAGAAAAATAATATTCTCGTGTTGAAAATTAACCTACTTATGTACTAAATTTCATGTGAATCGGTTTAGTGGCTGATCCGTGAATACGTAATAGACAAACTTTTGCATTTATAATATTAGTAAGAATTAGAAATAATAATACATAAAGTCAAATCAATCCGGAACTTGCCTTTTATCAAGGCTCTCGCTGGCGAATCGCAAATGAATGCTCTTATTTTATCTTTTATGGTAGTTTCATTTCCAGCCTACGTTGTAACTAATCCGTCTGTTTCTAATTTCCTAATTTCATTTACAAAAGGCCCCAAAAACTAATTAAGACCAGAGGGTTTTCGGTCTGCCGCATGCCTTGAAAAAAAATATTAGTAATAGTTTTAACAGAACTATTGTAATAAAATCATTTACCTACCAATCACAAAAGGAGAAACTTGGGGTAATTCAAAAATGTTGCACAGAATAGGCCAGAGTTGAAGTCTTGATCTGATGTAAACGGGTAATCCGTCTATGTTTATATTTAATGAAATCGTATTCTTTAAAATATTAAAATCCAGTCCATGTAGCCTATTTTCAAGCGTTCAATCAATCCGTTGTGCCAATATTGCCCTGAGTCCGAGTTTGTTATATGCACTGTTGTTTTGTTGGTATGTAGTAAAGTACGTGCATCTTTTCTTCGTGCATTCTTACAGGACATAATTATTTTCTTCAAAAATTTGTATCGGTATCGTATCGGCAAAATTATGTATCGTTACATCCTTAATATTTATCATTGCATTCTTACAGGACATAATTTAATTAAGGCAAATACTGACAAAAACTCAAATACAAACCATTGACATCATGACAGAAACTGTCACAGCCACAAATCTATTTCAAACTGCCAGTTATCCAAATATCCAAGTTCGATGGCACTTACTCTAGGGGGCTGGAGTTTAACGAAACATTTTTGTTACTCATACACAATAACGACACAATGTAAAATGTGCATAAGTTTCACTACCCTTATTCGTATCTCGAGGGTGAAGCGGCTAGAGTAGTGACATACTTTGAAGTTTCAAATGCAAATAATTCTCTAGCTTGAAAGCTCTTGTTTGTTCCTTTGAAATAAAATATGGAACCAAAAAAATAAAAATAAAAACCTTACAAAGATAACATACGAAAGAGCAAATATACAAAGACGGACTTATCCCATGTAGGGATTTCTTCCAGTCAACCTGCGATAGATTGAGAAGTCTTAATAAGAGAGAAGAGAATAGCTCTTATGCGAACGATACGACAGTAAACGCGTGTTATTAAACAACTACCTACAGTCTTTATTTAATTTAGAATCAGTGCGGGAGACTGATAAGTCACTTCGATTTGTGATTGATCATGTAACCAAAAACTTACGGGCTCTCAGCACACTTGGTTTGCCCACCGCCCCGTGGGACCTTTAGTAGAAGATGCTGTAAGCTTTGACATCAACAAAATATTTGAGAACCTAAAACATATATTAGACACAACCAAGCAACTATTGTAAACCAAATTGTTCAAATTCACCAGCAGCAACTGGCAAATAACTCGGCAATTATTGCACAGATTCAATCTTTAAAGAACGTACAAAATAATTTGATTCAAAAGGTGCTTGCTTCATCTGTGCAACTGGAAGATGCAGTTTCTCAAATAATTTTACCATCAAGTCAAGATGTGCTAACTTTGGTTAGCAGCAAAGGCCATGTTAATAATATTCCAATACATATTGCGAGTGTCTGTTAGATACCAATATAAATCGACTGGATCGATACCAACTTCTTGAGAAGATGAGGCAGCATTTTTGGGATCGCTGGAAGAACGAATACTTGTGTGAATTGCAACAAAGGAACAAGTGGCGAACACAGCAAAGAGGATTACAAGAAGGCGACTTAGTAGCGATAAAGGAGTCCAGTTTGCCTCCAATGAAATGGCGAATCGGACGAATCCACAAACTTTTCCCTGGATCTGACGGCACCGCAAGAGTAGCTGATGTTTATACCACTAAGGGCATCATACGCAGAGCTGTGCATAATCTCTGTCAGTTGCACAATGAATCTATGCAAGCAGCATCCACTGATTCTACACCAGCAATAACCATTGATTCTAACCCAGCAGCAACTATTGACTCCACATAAGAAGCAGCTGCTCAAAAGCTAGAAGCTTTCGAGGGTGGGGAAGATGTTCAGGCCGTATGCTACGCCTGATAAATTTTAAGAGCAAGACGACGAAGTGTAGCATTGTGCAGCGGCTATTATCATTGCGTAGTAGATCTCCGTATTGTTAACATCTGTTTTTTCATTGTATTTAAATTTCAAGTAATTACACCATTAAGTAGCAGTTCAAGGAGTTTTACTTCAAAGTCCCTTCAACCACATATGGAGAAGAAGACCGGCGCAATCACATATAAAGCCAGTTGACAGCATTCAAGAAATGGATAAACTTGAAAAGCAGTTATCGGATTCAAACATCAGGGAACGTTTGAGAAATACATATACATATTCTGTACTGAAGGTATAGCTTAAGATATGTTTACTAGGAAATTTATTTTTGAGTGCTCATGGAGTGGGATTAGCAGAGGTGAAAACTCCTTGTGAAAGGTTATAAACAAGATTTGTCATTTTTCTGGAATATAATTCACTATTGGGATCAAACATTCCATAAAAGATAATGAAACATTTTTCAAAACGATTTTGGCAAAGTACGAGTATGACAGAGCATCCACATGCTGAAAACGTCCGAATCCCAAAAATAATTTGAAACGTATAAAGCTTTCATAAGCAAACATGATAGTTGCAATAACAAGTAAGCATACGGAACAAGAAATCACGATGGATAATAATTTAGTACCAGAAAGCACGATGATCACTTGACGATAAAGATAATTTCACTGCACTTATTCCCTTTCAATTGGAACACACCTATGGAAACACAGCATCGTGACGGCAAAAATTTATTTTATTTTTCATAAGTCAGTTTTATTTTATTTTCTACAATAATTAAATTTCGGTGTAAGTTTTAAAGTTAATTATTAAATGTATCTAATGTTTATATTCAATGAGATTAGTCAATTCTGTGATAGGGGAGTGGTGGCATGAAAGGGACACGTCTTGAAAGGGACATAATTAAATTACCGGTAATTAAAAACGATTTCGAGACAACACTACTTTTGTCTAATGGCAACCTTGATGCAACATCGTTCGTGGCTAACTTCATGCTCCTGTCATTCCAAACATGGCAGATATGTGCGAGTGTTGTTATTGACATTGAATAGTATTTTTCTGTTATAATTGTGAAACGTTTTATCAAATGTTGCGAGTTACTTTTTTATGTGTAAATCACTGTTTAAAATAGGCTAGACATTCACAGATGCAAAAACATAAGGTCAGTCAACTTTCATTTAATATTGTAGATTTTGTGGTTATGTTTTAAATTTTTGTATGATTTTTATGAAAGGGACACGTCAAACGGCTATGAATGGGACGTCCCCTTTATAACTGTCCCTTTCAAACCTGCTATTTTGTACTTGGTTTGTAATATTTTTTTACTTCTTTTTCAGATTAAAATTGCCACCTAAGAAGAGAACGCGCGTTGATGCACACAAAATTGAAGAGGCAGTTAATGAAGTATTACAAAAAGGCATTTCTGTGAGATCAGCTGCAAAAATAGTTAATGTAAGCAAATCCCATTTGCATAGATTGATTGCAAAAGCTAAAGCTTCTGAATGTACTTCATTTGTTTATGAACCAAACATTGGCAATAAAAAAGTTTTCACGGTAGATCAAGAACGTTCTCTGGCAGATTACTTAAAGACCTCCGCAAAGATGTGCTATGGCCTGACCACAAAACAAGTCAGAGAACTAGTATATCAGTATGCTGTTCGTTTAAATCGTACTATACCAACTTCTTGGGAAGAAAATGATACAGCTAGTCTAGATTGGCTAAAGGATTTCTTAAAAAAGCATGATTCGCTGAGCGTTAGAAAACCTGAGAATACTTCAGTAGCAAGAACTACTAGCTTTAATAGACGCAACGTTCAAAACTTTTTCGAGAACTTAGAGAAATGTTACTTAAAGAATAATTTCCCTCCAAATATGATATGGAATTTAGATGAAACTGGGTGCACAACGGTCACTAATGCACCCAAGATAGTTGCCGAAGCAGGTGTTAAGAGAGTTGGTCAAATCAGTTTAACTGAACGTGGCACACTAGTAACTATGCTGGGTTTCGCAAATGCCGCTGGTGGATGTATTCCTCCTGCTTTTATATTTCCGCGTGTTCATTTTAAGGAATATATGCTTGAAAATGGTCCTACGGAAGCTTCAGGCCCCGCAAATGCGTCTGGTTGGATAACCGAAGATTGTTTTTTAAAAGCTTTAAAACATTTTGTTCACTCCGTAAAGCCTAGTGCTGAATCACCGGCTTTAATTGTCCTCGACAACCATAAGACTCATATAACCATTAATGTAGTGCTGTATGCTCGAGTAAATAACATAATAATACTAACCTTTCCACCTCACTGCAGTCACCGCCTGTAACCGCTTGATGTGACAGTATTCGGACCCTTTAAAGCTCGGTATAGAGCCAGCATGAATGACTGGATGACATCGAGAGCTGTCAAAACTGTCTCAATTTATAATGTGGCTCAATTTGCCAAAGATGCTCTCTATGCTGCTTTTAATATGAATAATATAACTTCTGGTTTCAAGAACACCGGCATATGGCCAATTAATAAAAATATTTTTTCAGATGAAGATTTTTTACCTTCTTTTGTAACAGACCGACCAGTCTCTTAAGATTCCCCCAGGTTCAGCTGAAAACTCTGACGGATCTTCCTCAAATGAAGAAAAACTGTCCCATAGATCTTCCGTTGTTATTAATCCTGAACTTAATTCAAATGCACGAACCATTTCACCTTCCATTTTAAGTCAGCCACAAGCTGGGCCCTCTACTTTGTACGATCCACGACCTGAAACATCTACTACAAAAGGGACACGATCTGAATCTTCTACTTTGAGTGAGCCACAACCTGGAACATCTACCACAAAAGAGACACGACCTGAATAACTTTGAATGAGCCACAACCTGGAACATCTACCACAAAAGAGACACGACCTGGATCTTCTAATTCTGCTTGCCCTTTAGTAACTCCGGAAGCTGTTCGACCTTTTCCTAAAGCTTTACCTCGGAAATCAACTGCAAAGCAACGTAAAGGTAAAACCACTATTAAAACTGAAACCCCTGAAAAAGATAGATTGCTTTTAGAAAATTTGATGGATATCTTAAATAAGAAAACACCTAACACTGGGAAACGAACTTAAAACATGTAAAACAAATTTTTAAAAGCAGTTTAACAGATCAAGAATCAAAACAAAACTAAAAATAATGGGAAGGCTATTAAGAAGAAAATTGATACTAAAAAAAATGCTAAAGTTAATCAGAAGAAGAAGAAGGTTGCACAAAAAATTGCAAGCAGTAGTAGCAGCAGCGATGCGTCGTCAAATGATATTTCTGAAAATGAAGAAGTCACTCCAAAGTTACGAAAACCTACCATTACAAAAGATAAAACAGGAGACGATGACCAATGCAATGTATGTAAGAAAAAATATTCAGAAAGCAATGAAGATTGGTTTCAATGTAAAATTTGCACGAAATGGGCACACGAAACCTGTGGCATTAAAGGTGTTTTTAATTATTTTTGCTCACTCTGTCACTAAAAACTACAATGCTTAGTATCTAAGTTTATATTTGATGTGACAGTATTCGGACCCTTCAAAGCTCGGTATAGAGCCAGCATGAATGACTGGATGACATCGAGAGCTGTCAAAACTGTCTCAATTTATAATGTGGCTCAATTTGCCAAAGATGCTCTCTATGCTGCTTTTAATATGAATATATAGTCCGCCACCCAGAGGTCCCGGGTTCGATTCCCGGTCAGGGCAAGTTGGAAAATGGTCTTTTTCAAATTGTCCTGGGTCTTGGATGTTTGTCTATATATGTATTTGTTATAAATATAGTATCGTTGAGTTAGTATCCCATAACACAAGTCTCGAACTTACTTTGGGGCTAGCTCAATCAGTGTTATTTGTCCCTATATATTTATTTATTTATTTATTAAAAAAAGCAATTATTATTTTTGAAGTATAAAAAGTGATTTATAAAATTTTTGATTTGTTTTTATTTCATAAAAGTGTTTAATTTCTTGCTAATTATAAGGAAACTGATTATAAGTAAAGCTACTAATATTTTTTAAGTTCATTCTCTCAGAGAAAAACATTTAAATATTATTGATTTCTATTTAAGTTACATAAAAGTGCTTATTATGTTAGTCTATAAGATGAAAAGGGTAAGATTTAATAGTGACAATAGTTCTTGTCACTTTTACATTTGATTTATAACAAATCTAAGTTATTATTGTACACATATTTCATCGAAATTAGGTACTGTCCCTTTCATAAATTACTGCGTCCCTTTCAATACAGTCCATTTATGAATGGGACAAAATAATTTATAAACATGCGTAAATAAATAACTAAGAATTGATCAATGACAATTATTGCATTTCATTTCAATTATTTAATAATAAACGCTTCCTATTCGACTCCAACCTGTTCCAAATATTTTCTCAATCACTTACTAGGACCTCAAATTTAAAAATGTCCCTTTCATGACCCCCTCCCCTATTAGTGACATCATGAGAAAAGCTTTACAAAAGTTTCTAGGTTAAACTTTAACACGAGAGGTGGTGTTAGTAGCGAAAAAATGCTTATCTTAATAAGTATTCAAACATTTTTACATAACAATTCATGTGTTATAACAACATTTATAACGAAAAAAAGCCAAATAAACATAAAATTAGAACTACGGGGACGAAGTCGTGGGTTAAAGCTAGTACTCGTATATAACCTCGTTTATACTTATTCAGGATGAAAAAAATCACATAACCATTAACTAGGTAGATGAATATAACGAACGAAAATCAAAAGGATTTCTTACTGGCATAATATGATTAGAGAAATAATGTACTTCATCCTGTAGGAAAAAAATAAAATAATTGCATTTTCAGGCATATTCTTAAGGTTTAACATGTAAAAATTTTCGTGCCAGAATCGAGGAATGGTCTAACATTAAAACAGAGTCGTTGTGGTAATTCTCTGTTAGGGTTGGACAGCATGGAACAGCACTTTTCTATGCTGCTATCCTTTTCTGGCGTTCAGACCGTCATAAGCCAGAGGGAGAGAAAGCGGTGCTGTCAAGGCAGCGGAATGCATTAGCGCGCGCCGGAAGGCAAACGCACGCCGAGGGAACGCTGCCGCGCGCTACAGCACGCAAAAGGATGCTAGCATGCCGCATTCCTTAGCACTCAAATGCTATCGCACGCGGTAACATTGGCAAATCAAATGCCGTGCTGACAAATGAGAGCCAACCCTTAATACTATGTCTGGATTATTACTTTGGTACTGCATTATATCCAGGGTCTAAAGATGAAGCTTAGCTTAGCATCTAGCCAGAGATGTAGAAATCCTATCACCACTTTAAGTATCTTTCTAACAAAGCTGTGAACCGGTAACTTGCGACTTTATTCCGTATGTAAAGACAAAACCGTGAGCGATTGAAGGCACGTGAGTGTCTCATCAATGAGTACGTTGATCGTCACCTAGGACTCGACCATATAAATAGAGATGATATACGCCAAAACCTGATGATACCAAAGGCTTTATTTGAAAACAATAAGAAAACAATAAAAAAACAAAAGCCATTTTTACTATTGAAAAAAAGGAAACACCTTAATGAAATGAGTATAAAGAAAAAAATACTATTTTAAAACGAATTATCTAAAATAAACTTAAATACTAAAAGAAATAAAATTTAAACATAAACTATTATAAAAAGTAAAGTGTCCCACAAATCCCTCTGCCAGAAGGCTAGCAGCATTGCCACGTAGACTGGCAATGCTTATTCTTTGTGAAGTTATTACCAGCCCTCTAGCCACCTGATAACTTGAACAGCATGTACAGAAGACCCCACAGACACAACGTTTCGTCCCCAAACGGCTCAAATATGTATGCCACACCTAGGCATGCATACTTGCGCCGTTTGAGGGCATCGGCGGTAGTTGCTAGCTATGGTGTCAGCCTTCCCAGTTGTGCCATGAAGATGGAAAGACGTCAGAGTGTCGGCACATGCGGCGTCCCACACTAGCGGTTTCCCCAACCTCCACGGCACAAGGGTCATGCCGTCCGATCTCTTTCCATCATCCCGTGCCAGTCCGATTGGTTCTAAAACTACTTCATTACTGCTAAATTCATTTTTGTACATCTTACACAAGTTTCAAAATCTTTTAAAGCCGTTTCTTTTAGTCACAATTAGTGATGTGTCGTTCTTGAAAATGTCGAGAAATTTCTGAAACGTTCTGGAAAATTTCCGAGAAATTTCTTGCAAGAGATTTCTTCAAGAAATTTTACATCTAAAATTTTCAAGGAAGGAAAATTCCAAGAACCGAGAATATCTCGGCGGCACATCACTAATCACAACAGATGGCTGTATAACTGAAGTCACAGGATGCTACAAAAACAGACGCAAACATAATGAGTGATATTAGGAAAAATGGTGAACATCCTGGCACGCCGAAGGGTGGAGTAAGGCATAAACAGAATGGTGGCCTAGAACGGGTAAAAGAAGCGTCGGTGTAATGAGATGAGTTGACAATATAGTCATCGCATCGCACCTGGATGAGAGCAGCACAGGTCAAAGATTGGTGGTGTAGACGAAGATAGCTATGGTGTCAGCCTTCCCAGTTGTGCCATGAAGATGGAAAGACGTCAGAGTGTCGGCACATGCGGCGTCCCACACTAGCGGTTTCCCCAACCTCCACGGCACAAGGGTCATGCCGTCCGATCTCTTTCCATCATCCCGTGCCAGTCCGATTGGTTCTAAAACTACTTCATTACTGCTAAATTCATTTTTGTACATCTTACACAAGTTTCAAAATCTTTTAAAGCCGTTTCTTTTAGTCACAATTAGTGATGTGTCGTTCTTGAAAATGTCGAGAAATTTCTGAAACGTTCTGGAAAATTTCCGAGAAATTTCTTGCAAGAGATTTCTTCAAGAAATTTTACATCTAAAATTTTCAAGGAAGGAAAATTCCAAGAACCGAGAATATCTCGGCGGCACATCACTAATCACAACAGATGGCTGTATAACTGAAGTCACAGGATGCTACAAAAACAGACGCAAACATAATGAGTGATATTAGGAAAAATGGTGAACATCCTGGCACGCCGAAGGGTGGAGTAAGGCATAAACAGAATGGTGGCCTAGAACGGGTAAAAGAAGCGTCGGTGTAATGAGATGAGTTGACAATATAGTCATCGCATCGCACCTGGATGAGAGCAGCACAGGTCAAAGATTGGTGGTGTAGACGAAGATAGCTATGGTGTCAGCCTTCCCAGTTGTGCCATGAAGATGGAAAGACGTCAGAGTGTCGGCACATGCGGCGTCCCACACTAGCGGTTTCCCCAACCTCCACGGCACAAGGGTCATGCCGTCCGATCTCTTTCCATCATCCCGTGCCAGTCCGATTGGTTCTAAAACTACTTCATTACTGCTAAATTCATTTTTGTACATCTTACACAAGTTTCAAAATCTTTTAAAGCCGTTTCTTTTAGTCACAATTAGTGATGTGGCGTTCTTGAAAATGTCGAGAAATTTCTGAAACGTTCTGGAAAATTTCCGAGAAATTTCTTGCAAGAGATTTCTTCAAGAAATTTTACATCTAAAATTTTCAAGGAAGGAAAATTCCAAGAACCGAGAATATCTCGGCGGCACATCACTAATCACAACAGATGGCTGTATAACTGAAGTCACAGGATGCTACAAAAACAGACGCAAACATAATGAGTGATATTAGGAAAAATGGTGAACATCCTGGCACGCCGAAGGGTGGAGTAAGGCATAAACAGAATGGTGGCCTAGAACGGGTAATAGAAGCGTCGGTGTAATGAGATGAGTTGACAATATAGTCATCGCATCGCACCTGGATGAGAGCAGCACAGGACAAAGATTGGTGGTGTAGACGAAGATAGGCCTATGCTCAGCAGTGGGCGGAAGGCTCACATGAATGAATGAATGGTTGTTAGTAACACCAACATTTTATAGCAATATTTTTATATTTTATTTGTGGTTTATACTTCCGCTACAAATATCTGTGTAATTTGTGGTTTCCTTTTCCTTTTCTTCTTCTTGTCTTTGTTAAATGGCAGAATACACGTTTTCACGTTAACACCTATAATCTTACTTTTAACATGGTCCTTCGAAGGTGAGTTGTCGCGTGTGTGTATGTAAATTCGTGCAGGACAGTTTGTTTCCCGCTCGGTCTCATATTATATTCGAAGCGCGCGCCAAACGCGTTGCCGCGAATATCGACGCCTACAGCTGAAGCCGCCATTTTAATTAATTTAACCTCCTTTTTTCTTCATTAAATGTCTATTTTCGCTAAAATTTTTCTTTTTAACCGACTTCCAAAAGAGGAAGTTATCAATTCGTCGGAATTTTATGTTTTATATATGTTGATCGATTTATTCGAAGACGTTTGTACCGATTAAGAATATATTTTTTTTAAAGGAATACCTGTCAACTGGTCCCAATATTTTTTTTTTTAACCGGTTGTGTAGTTTGGTGGTGAAGTCGGTTTTTAGTTTTGAAAAATTATTCTCGTAGTCATGGTATAAAGTATAGTATGCAATTCTTGAATAAAGCGGATTTACATCGAGGGTCATGAATCACTCGCATTGCTCAGGATTCTAACACTTGAATCACGAGCGTAGCGAGTGACTGAATCACTCCCTACGGTCGTGATTCAGTCGTTAGAATCCTTCACCTGCTCGTGATTTATCTATGGCCAGCGATAAAATGGCGCTGCTGTGCAGGCACGGAAACGTGGAGCCATCCTAATATCCTATTGGTGGCCACTAGGAGCCATTTTATTTTATGGACACTAACACCTTTTTGTTTAAGTTATTTTTTTTTATTTTGTGACTAGTTAGTTGCAGTGAATACGTACAAAATGTCCGAAACCAGCGATAGTGGAACACCAACAGTAGTTGCAGCAAATATCTGCTTTAATTAGACAATGTGCCTCGGTGAAGGGGGCTCTAACAAAGCAATATAATTTCATAAAAGATGCCATTTCTGCTATATATCACGGGAGGCGTTGGTAATAAGGGAAGAAAGGCGGTCTTCCTTTCAGAAATATGAAGCGCTCAATCTTGAAATTTGCGCAATCGATCCCGAAGCCGATGACTTTGATACTATGGAGCAAAAATATATCGATGCCCTGACAATGTTAAAAGAAATGATAGAACCCCAGAACAGAAACGATAGAACACCGAAGTCACTTGCCAAGCCGGAAAACGCGTCTCGGCTACCTTAAATTAAGGATCCAATTTATACGGGTATGTATTCTCAATATAAGTCATTTATAGGTTTTTTCGATGCTCTTATTGATCGTACCTATTCAGAAACTATTTTATTTACGTAGTTTTGTAAAAGACGAATCTTTTGATTTAATTAAAAAAATTCCTTCGGTTTCCGAAAGTTACAGTGAAGCTAGGGACATTTTGAATGACAGGAATGATAATGTTTACAAAATACAAAGGAACACATTGGCATATTGCTTGACATACCAACTATTGTTAAACAACTGCGGTCAATATTAGGCATTTTGTATCAGAAGTTAAACAACAACTAGCTGCTTTAAGAAATTTAAAGCATAATTTATCCTTATGGAATCCAGTTATTCTTTGCATTATAACAAGAAAACTAGATACATACTGCAATACGGAATTTCAGCTGGTCAGGGACAAGGAGCCCACTGTGAGTGCTTTAATTGTTTTTTTAGAGAAGCGGGCTTTAGCGCTTGAGAATGCAGAAAAGCACCAAGCGTAGTCAATCAGTTACAAGGCTTCCCATATGGTAACGCTAGTGACATTATTTACAGAATTAGGTACCAAACAGGTGTTTCTTCCCGCTGCTGGAGTTAAAGTATATCAAGCAATGGAAAAGAGTTTCATCTAAAGGTTCTTCTGGACAGTGGTTCGCAGATTTCATTTGCTTCATGTGAGCTTATCAACTTATTAGGTTTGAAGCCTACAGCAGTCAACACGCCTGTTGTTGGCATTGGCAATAAGGTTAGCAGAATAAATGAGCGAGTCAACCTAACCTTGCAATCACTCACAAGGGACTTCAGCTTTTCTGTCACTGGTTACATATTAGACAACATCACAGTAAATACGAATCTAACGACACCTCTCAAGCTAAAATCCATCGAGCCGTTCAGGCTGCAGCAATGTATAATTGTATGTATGTATAATTGTTTGGCAGCGTGCCAAACAATTATACATACATACATACTCTCGAAAAACATAATCCTCCTTCTGGCGCAGTTGGGTAAAAAGGGCTAGATATATATCCATAGCTGCAATTAGAAGACGTTTGAAGGAAATTAAGTTACAATACCGAAGCGCCATAACAAAACCGTTGCTTTCACAAAAGCAAACTGAAAAAAAAATTGCTTGGGCACGAGAAAATAAAGACCGTGGGACGTTGGGACAAAGTAATTTTTTCTGACGAATCTTCGGTTTAGGCATCTAACACCACATGACGTGCTTGGCCAACTGCGGATAACAGATTCATCGAAAAAACTAAACACCCGGTAAAAGTGCATGTTTATCAAAACAGGGTTTTGGTAATTTATACTTGTTTACTGGTTCTTTAAATAATAATAATAAATTTATATTCAATTTTTAAAAAAGGATAATATAAACGATTCAAGCATGAACCAAATCTATCAACAAAAGGCTTATTATCTTCTACCCGAAGACTATTTCTAAGCTCAAACGATACACGGATATTACAAGAAGACAATGATCCAAAACATCAAAGTCGTCTGTGCGCCGCCCCGAAACGCGAACATGGCATCAAAGTTTTGGAGTGGCCTTCACAATCCCCCGATGCAAACCCATTTGAAAACGTATGGGCGTTAATGAAGGTTTAACTTCGAGAAAATGTATGGAGAACATTAACCCAGGACTAAGCTAAAAATTCAGTTGAAAATACCTCAACACCTTGTCTTATATATATATATATATATATATATATATATATATATATATATATATATATATATATATATATATATATATATATATATATATAAGAAGAAACTGAATGACTGACTGACTGACATATCAATGCACAGCCCAAACCGCTGGGTCTAAAAACTCCAAATTTGACATATAGGTTTCTTATCAGATCTAGGTGTGCACTAAGGATTTTTTTTTAATTCACCCTCTAAGGAGGTGAAACGCGGGTCCAGATTAGGACGGAGACGGAGATGGACATTTTCGATTTCTACGCAGCGAAGGTAAAGCATACAAGTATATATAATTCACTACTTCTTTCATTTATTTTTTCAAATGCCATAACTTTATTTTGAATTAATTACACTGGTTACGTTCCTGTGTTACATACTGTATACATCTTCTTATATTTAAGAGCTGGGCTCTCGTCGGTTCAGTGCTTTCCATATCTCTCTTTCTTCAGCTAAGTTTTTAAGCTCCTTATATGTTCTCACTTAATCCTGCCAGACAGTTTTTCGCTTAATTTGCCGTATTCTACAGTCGGATACATGCTTTACACAGTACAGTATTATACATGCTCTCTAGTTACGTGCGGCGTACCTCTGATGACTTTAGAAATGCAGACGAATGTGTGTAAAAGTAATTGTCCATTCTGTAAATCGAAACAAGCACTTTTGTGAATTATGTAATTTTACTAAAAATTAAGTAATTTTAAATGCTTAAATTACATAAATATTTAAGTCCTATATAAGTCTGTAATTTAAATACAAAAAATTACATAATCTGTAACCTGTAAAATCTGGTAAATTTACGGAAATATATGAAATTTTACATACACTTTCTGATTTTTTTTTCCTTTAATTTCCCAGATTTTTTGGGAATTTGTTTATGTTATTTTTTCATATAAAATTACATAAATTTAAAATTAAATTACACAATTTTTAACAGTGTAGATAAAGTTATTATCGCTCGACAGACAAGTGCCCATCGCTCATTATTATAACGTTAAGTTCTAGATGATAGCGTTTGATAAACGTTGTCGCGGGTGTCATCCTCCAATGTAGGTTGTTCAAAATTATGTGACACCAGGTGGCAACACAGTGACATCAGGCCCATCGACTGTTGCCATTGGACCATCAGTTGACAGGTTATTTTGCTCCGTAAAATGTATTCAATAACAGCAGCCTGGACTATTAGACCTGGCTTCATTGTGCTGTTCTCTGACGTCCCATACTTTTAAAACCCTAATTGACGGATGATCAAAATGGTAGGTAACCAATATGCCTTGTTCTTGTTATATTCTAATTTTGCAAGAGAACTGGCCTGCCATTCACACAATCGTCCAGTCCAAAGTCGTACTGGTGCATACAGGGTGACCGGTCTCGGGGCGTCTCGAACCATCGCGCATCGCTCTCTTAAGGAAGAAATCCTGTACTTTGACAACACTATCGAATGGAGCTATTCGACGAGATCCAGACTGGGAAGAAGGTTATTAACACAGCACGGGTTACCCACGTAGAGAGTCAGTTACTGGCCGACATGACATAGGAAGAAGGTGAAGGTCCATGTTCGCGGTTGGTCTCATTGGAGAGTTTGGGGTGACGTTGCATGTCATCAGAAATGGGAAGGTTGGTTGGCTTTCATTTTACATTATGTCAAGGGATTGTCACTTGAGGTCACTTGACATGCCCAGAGAGGGTTGACGTTACGCAGGCGGCAGGTCATAAATTTTTTTAGCTATTTTTTCTAAACTTCGCGAGGTCTTTGACATCCTTGTACCTGTATTTGGAGAAGAAAAAGCGGGGAAGCGTACTCAGGATTCCGAAGCAGCACAGCTGAGGATACAACCGGGAACGCTAAGATAAACAAGATTAGTTAGTGTATCCTTAGTGTAAAGCCAAGGAATTTACAACCTGACTACAATGCGACACAAATAAGTTGAACAAAAATGGCGGATTTCGAACCTTTTTTGTACAAATTCCCGACACGTATAACGCCGCCGTTAACCACGTGCCACGAGCGCCGATAACCGCCATTTTGGTTCAACTTACGTGCCGAGAATTTGTAAAAAATGCTTTGAAGTCCGCCATTTTTGTTCAACTTATTTGTGTCGCATTGTATTATTTGTGATTTGGCTATGAAGACCGACCGGCAAATGATGTAACACTGTTTGTATAGTAAGAATGATTACATTTGTATCACAATAAATATAAACAAATAGGTAACAGCAATATGGTTATCCAGTAACTACAGTTTGCATTCCCTTAGGATTAAAAGTATGAACTTGTATTTTAATGTATAAAGTATGTAAATGGATAAATACCTTGTTATCGGTTATGTAAAACACATATTAGGGAAATATTTAAAAAGTAAAAACGGAGCTTAATTACTATTTAAAAAAAATTACCCATTTAACGAATGACCTATACAATGTGGAAGGAACATATTCGTAGTAAATCTAACTAGATCACTATAGTATAATAAAAATAAATGAATAGTCAAAAAACAAACATAAAAATTCGACATTCCCATACAAATTGCTCGGGCGCCTGGACTGGAGGGTGGAAAGAATTTTTTTTTAATTTTTATTTGATGTAGTTGTATAAAGCTGCTAATTGCCATCAATTACCCAAATTAAAAATATAAATATAATGTGTATTTTTTATACCTGATCAAACGAAATCCCAGATACTAGACGAAACACTATCGATAAAATCCGGAAAAAAACCGTCATTAACACTTAATATTTATTTTTTTCTAAAGGTCGTGTTTCGATTTTTTTGTGTCTCTTGAAGTGAACGGCGTATTTTCTTCGAAGTTGTCTCATTTGAAAACTACAAAGTTTAAGAAGCTGAGAAAGTAAAAAAATAATTAACAATACCAAACAGGAAATTAGTAAAAAAATAATTGACGAAAAAATTAACGTGCCTGGATTCTTTAAATTACTAGCATAACGAATTATTATTATTTTTTTTAATTTCTATCAATAATATTTCGTCTAATATTCGCATATTTCGTTTGATCAAATATAAAAAATACACATTGTATTATCAGACAATAGTAAAAGTCCCCGCCAAGACAACGAAAATTTACAAAAATTACAATTTAGCGGCTATTTGCGCGGCCTACAAAATAATACAGGACTCATTCAGTTATATTTATTTTAGCTAAAACGTTACCGCGGTACAACACTACGAACAAAGTTGGCAGCAAATACACGTATTCACCGAAACGATGAACAAAGTTTGATACGAAAGACACTCGCTCCCAAAAATAAATAATTTGTCGTAAAAACAACGATTTAAGTGGTTTTTTTACAGTCTTTTTTATCTCTAACAATGTATTTATACCTTTGTGGTGTTTTTATATATAATTAGTCAAAGTTAAGGGTTTATAATAACGAAAACTTTAAATTGTAGTTACGCGGTCTTGAAGTTACGTGATTTTTAAATATTTGTTTTAAATACGCGGTATTGCATTTTTATTTTAATTGTAGGACAAAGTGTTTGCCTTGTAATCCGGAGGTCGCGGGTTGGATTCCCACCGGGAAAAATACATTGTTATATTATGTAGTTTCCAGTCTGGTTCGGATATTTCAGGCTTGAATCATCTGAATATCTGAAAAGTTTATGAAGTGTTATCGCTCAGGATGAGACCGGGAATACACTCAAATGAAACTAAAAAAAAAAAGATATTTTAGGCCAATATAAATGCAAAAATAGTATTCTAAATTATTCTTTTCTCTTTGTAGATAAACAGTTCGTAGTTTTGAGTACCTCCCAGTCGCGGGGCCTCCTTAGAAGCCGATTTCCATTGAAATCCCTTAGGGGTTTCTAATATATACGCATTCAATTATTATTTAACCTACGTATATCGGGGGCACCTAGGGATGAAACGATACGAGTAAATACAAGTAACTACTCGATACTTTTCATTCGATACCAAGTACTTTTGGCATCGATACTTTAGAACTGAGTACCAAGTAGTATCATAAAGTAAGTACTTGTATCGGTACTCGGTGATCATGGTCACCGGTCACTCTTCACTCAACGACAGAAACTAAACAGTTTGTCTCTGTCTCTCCTACTTTGAACGGTATTATACTATTTCGCTCAGGCTTGATCACGTGACGTGGCAGGCCCTTGTTGAGCAAAGTGTTCAAGTCATTCACTCATAAATCTGTGCTGTGCGTGCGTGTGCTCGTTTGTTTGTTTTTGTTGCGATTGATTGAATTTAATTTGTAAAAAGTTAAAACAACATAAAATCAGTGATAATGGGACCACCAAGGTCTGAGGCGTGGCGATATTTTAATAAGAGAAATGAGAAAGTAGCCCAATGTAAAAAGTGTTTTAAAGACGTACAATATTGTGGTAATACTTCCAATTTGCACAAACACCTGAAGACCCACCCTGACTATACTCCAACTACTAATGTAAAGATTTCAAAGTAGGTATTTTAAACCTTGTGAATTGTGTTTTTGTTGAAATATCTGACATACGTAATGCGTAGTGCGTTTCAAAATGCTATCCGAGTTAACCCGGGTAGCGATCCCGACCAAATACAGTAGGCTAATGAATGCCAGCAATTACTCCCGATCAGTGGCCTACTGTATTTGGCCGGATTCGCTACCTGGGTTACTCAGGTACCTACCTGCCATTTTGAAACGCACCAACTTGTAGTAGTGTCATACATAGTGTGGGGCGTTAGTCGATTCCTCTAAAGTATCGATAAGTTATAAATTTTTAATACCGACATATAAAATTAATTCGAATAAAACAAATATCACAGTTCAAAAATTTTAATTAAATATTATGTCATACATTTTAAGGAGAACACAAAAGGAAACAGACGTCGCAGTAGCAAGCACAAGTATGGCTCAAACTCGTGATATAGGCGTGGTTGAAGTCGCGACGACATCATCGTCCCAGGAATCGATGGATTGGGACCGAGGCAGTCAACAAATATTAAAAGTGGCCTTCGAAAAAATTGCTGCACAAAAAGGTTGGTAAATAAAATATATTATATTAACTAAATAAGAACATCAGGGAAAGGGAAGTATTATAAATATCCTTTATTGCTGATCTAAAATTACTGATTGCTTTTTTTTGTTTCAGTGGGAGGCGTAAAATACAACAACATAAATATGTGTATCTTATATTTTATATGTAAAGATATGCGGCCCTTCAATGTCGTTGAAGGAGAAGGGTTTCTTAAATTGATGAAGGAATTGGCGCCTTACTACAAAGTACCTTCATCGACGCATTTTAAGAAAATGCTCAGTGACAAATATGACGTCGTGAAGATGGAGTTTGCTAAAAGAATATCCAATGCAATCGAGGTGTGTATGACGCTTGACACATGGACCGAAACTATGAACGAGAAGAGCTTCTTGGGTGTAACTGTACATTTTTTGGAGAAAATTACTTTTACCAGCGCTAATATTGCCACAAGAGAACTGAAATCGAACCATACAGCGGAGTATATTGCAAATACATTTGCAGATATTCTTAACGAATGGGAAATTCCACGGACAAAAGTAACTTGTGCTATTACAGACAATGGCGCTAATATGGTTGCCGCAGTGAAAAGAACACTAGGTGAAAACAAACATTTGCCTTGTTTTGCACACACAATAAATTTAATCGTCGATTCCTCGCTGAATGATTCTACGACACAAGTTTATCTTATCATAAAAAAAGTCAGAAATGGGTCAAAAACAGTGTCGTAAATTCAGATAAACTAAGAAAAATGCAGGTTGACAACGGGGTTTCTGAAGGATGCACGAAAAAGTTTATTCTGGACGTGAGGACTAGATGGAATTCTCAATATTATATGTTGGAAAGATTTTTAGATATGTCGAGAATGGCTTCACAACTTCTACTCGATGTAACAGATGGTCCTGAAATGGTGTCCGGCCATGAAATCGAAATTATAAAACAGATAATCCAGTTGTTAAAACCGTTTGAGTTTGTGACCAGGGAATCTTCAGGTCAGAATTATGTGACTTTATCAAAAATAATACCAATGGCAAGTTGCCTGACGTCACAGCTAAATACATTTGAGTCGCAAATACAATGTGTAACTCAGTTGAAGTCTAAGTTATTGGCCGAATTGAAAAAAAGATTTGCTCATATTGAATACAATACATTCGCAGCGCTGGGAACCATATTAGACCCGCGCTTCAAAAATCTACATTTTCAAGATCCGAGTGCGTGTGGCAGGATAATTCAAAAATTAAGAAACATTGTCAAGGAAGATTCTTCGACTTCCACTAGTGGATCAGAAGAGGAAACGCCTAGTGACGATTTCGATTTTTGGCTCCACCACAAAAAGCTAGCGGTTGGCCAAAGGCAACGTCGTGCTAACTCCAAAGCAGATGAGGTATCAGTTTATTTGAGTAATCCTGTATGCTCTTTAAAATCCAATCCATTGGAGGAATGGGAAGATAAAAAACAAGTTTTTCCAACACTATACAGACAAGCAAGACTGTATTTGCATGTAGTTGGTACCTCTGTACCATGCGAAAGGTTATTTTCTAAGGCTGGCGCAACAGTGACTGTTACCAGAAATCGATTAACCGGAAAACATCTGGAAAAATTATTGTTTCTAGGGAGCACATCCAAAACTGATTTCTTTTCATAATTTTTTTAATAAATACTCATGAGCATACCGCATACTCCTGTTCTTATTTGCTTCTATAATTTCGACGAAAATACTGAAAATACGCTCCGATACAAGTAGGTATCGATACTTTTCATGCGATACCGAGTAGGAATCGATACCTCATGACCGATACGGTATCGAGTAAAAGTATCGATACTTAGGTGGTATCGTTTCATCCCTAGGGGCACCGCGTATTAAAATGACCATTTACTATTTTCATAAGCCGTAAACTAGCAGCATGACTGTAATGCACACACCCACATTAGGGTGGAGCGTTATTTTTTTTTTGCATTTAGTACTTCTAATAGTAAAAAGTTTTTGCCTTTTAGGCTCAAACATACACCCGTGAAATATTATTTGATTTAAATAAGTATAACTACCTCCGAAAGGTCATTGAACTTTTACAAAACTCCGAATTTAGGCAGGGATTGGTAATTTTTTTTTCTATAAAATCTTGATATACTTTTTCTTTTTAGTACATCACTTAATCGGAAGTATACTGTATTTTAATAAAAATATATAAAAACACGGCACAGAAGTACAAACAAGGCGCGCGTGGGGTGCAAATCGGGCAATTAGCACGTGGGCCGCACGGGAGGCGCGGGGCAGTGCACTATTGTCTTTCGAGGTGAATTGTCGCGCGCACTTATTAAATAACATAACCTCCAAACATTGTTCTTGTTAAACATAGAAAAAACACGTAGTGCTTCTAAGTGCCCTATAATTGGTAAATGTTGTGAGTTAAAAAGAAATATTCTACCTACTTACGAAGATATTGCGAAACATTACGAATGGACGAGGCAAAGTATGAAGACGAGTAAAATGGAGCCCAAATTTTCAGAAATTGCGGATAAAATTGTGCCTGAAATCGAAAACATATGGCAAGCAGCATCTTTACCAACAGTGACTAGTGCCAGAATTATACAAATGTTAAAAGCTTATCACGAGAAGCGAAAAAATCTTCTTAAGTCGGTGAAAAACAATTCCCAGCAAAAGTTAGAAAGTTTATGCAAAACAAAAAGTTACTTTTTGATATATCGGCTTGCAAATGCAAAGATTTCAACAACTGCATGTGTTCAAGAGAAAAAAAGGTCCCAAAACGTGAACAAGCCTTTTTAATTGACCAAAGAACGGCTCGCAAAATGATAATTGGCAGAGTCGATGTTACTGTAAGTAAAAAAAATCTAATAAATCAGGAAAGGAAGCTAAAACGACAATATTGCCCCGTTAACTCTGCGAGTGCCAGTACGTCGTCTGTTAATTTAGATCTCAGCACCTATTCTCTTTCTTCCGAGACCGATGAGCCTATAAAAAACGATGCCTGTGCTAAGAAAATAAGATCTTTTGTTCCTGTAAATAGTCAATTGCACCTAAAACTTACACAAGTAATTAGGCTTTGTTAAAAGAATAAAAGACTGTTTTATTGTTCTAGTTTTATAAACATCGTTTTATGTTGATATGTAGCATTATTTTTGATACAGTATTTCTAATAAAAAAGGTATTTTAACTTTGAATTTATGTAAACTTAAATTGAAAATAGTACAAAATAAAAATTTGATTTAAAAATTGTCGTTTTTTTTTGTAAAATATTTATGAGAAGTCTTTTGAACACACTCTTTGTAGTGTCCGCAATAATTTTCATCCGGTTATTCTTGCGTATTATGTTTAAAATCATCAAAAATCCATTGAAAATGTTTTATATCCCGAATCTCACTCCTTTGCGGGTTATTTGGGACACCATAGTTTTATTTTATTTTTAGAAAAATGGCAACACTCTAGTCGTCGTCTCAAAAGCGGTTTGACAGATAAGGGTGTTGCCAATGTAAAAAAAAATACTAGAGTTTGGTAGAAACAAAATATTAGAGTGAAATCATTTTTTTCTCGAAATTCTGTCCCGAATAACAACGGTTTACGGTACTTAAGAAGACTGATTGGCCTACTTACCCATGCATATTTAAATAATTTGCTCCATCGATTGTTTGTAAAGAATTTATTTGTAATAAAGAAAAATCCGTGATTTACAAATGCTTTTTTTAATTTCCGTCACATATTAATTTTCGTCACGCTAGGAAATATTTTCATCGAATAAATCCAAAACTATTTGAAATTTTACAGGGAGAAATATACCAATATATATAGTTTCACATACATTTTTACATATTATAGCTACTTTGGCATAACAGTAGAAAATAAAAATCGTGACGGAAATTAGTCTGAGAACACCTTGTGGTGAGAAACATCCAAAATAGACTACGGTAATAAAAAAATACATTAAAATCATTTTTTTATTTACTACCCTTGATATATATTATGTAATGAAATTAATTTGTCTATAAAATGCAAAAACATAATGATCTATTTTGAAAAAAATATTATAAATTTAGTATAAGGAGAATAGTGACAGCCATGAAAGTAAAGTTAGTTAACCTAAGAAAGAGGCGGTTAGTATTTCTATGAGTTAACCTCGCAAGGGCAGGATGTATGAAAGTGCTTTTCATAGATGCGTTCATGGGGTTATAAATACTATACAAAAAAATGCTATATTTATGGCATTTTTGTATTTGAATATTGCATGATGTTACAAAATCTTAAAGTAAGGAAATCTTACTCGCACTTGGCAAGTCTCATTCTTAAACGAATGAAAAGTCACAGATTCTACTGGTACTTATACAAATATTCTCATTACAAATAATATTTTTAATTTATAAAATATTATTATCATTCCAGCAATTACTCAAAATTCATGTAATGAGGGTAAATCTCACGTAATGAGGGTAAATCTCCCTTACTGAGACACAAAAACAACGGCCTCTTAAATAACGCCGATCGAATACGACTTTGTAAAAAAATTATTAGCAAAAAGTTGAAAGACAACCCCCAAAAAAAAATCACCAGTGCGCGGCTGTACCTACTTGCATATGAAATACCCAAAGTATTGTAAAAAGGACTTCATCAGTCTACTTTACACCTTACATAAGCATCAGCCCTTTGTAAAAGGCCAATGCAAAAGGAAAATTACTAAACTGTTACCGTCAACGCAGGCAGGTACATCAAGTCTGGAGTTATTGCAGAATACTCCAAACGACATCCATCACTAGGAACTAGCAGTGGTACAGAGTCTACTGAAAGACCTGGCCCGTCCTGCAGCAATATTCAAGACGCTATTAAGCAACTTCAGAATCTACAGACATCAACTGAAGATATTCAAGAAAACCTTTTATGGCTTAATAACTGCTGTGATCCATGGGTCACAGTCGAAATATACTGAGACGCTACAACCAAACATTAATTAGGCCAAAGCTGATTGTCTATGCCAAAACTAAGCAAGATTCTAATTTAAAAAAAAATTTAAAGTAACATTGAAATAACGGTGAGATCATTTTATACTAGTGTTTTAAATGGATTTTAACATGAATGAACAAGTGTCGCTATTTCGCATTTTTACTTTAAATGACACATAGGCGTTTTTAAGTTGTCCTTTTGTTTAATATGTTGTAGTATATTTTCAATAAATATAAAAAATAACTGCCGTTTTATATCTATAAAACACAAAACGAGGTAAAAACGTATTGTATTTACAAACTAACAAGAAGAGTGTTTTAAATTTAATTAATTTTTAAAATTTACGAAAAGACTGCCTAATACTATCCCCTTTTCATAATCACATTTGCGTTTAAGCTTTTTAAATATTTTTAATCCTTTATCTCTTATTTTGGCATTCTAATTAGTTAAGTAACATTATTTTCTTTGTTTTCCATTGAAATATGTATTCATTTTAATTTATTTAATATTTTTAATTAACTTAAGTAGTGTGTCCCTCGGTGTTTCGTATTTCGGACATGTCGGGTTTTGTAACACCAGTATTTCTTCATTTTGCACAAATCAAATATATATTTATTTGTTCTGGCAACTCTAAACTAGGAACGTCACTGCAAATTGACGGCCATTTTGATCAGTCCGAAAAAACGCAAGGATTCGGGGCGGTCGTGTTTTTTGTGTAGAACTCTGAACCAAATATTTTGTCTGTTTTGTACATTATTAAACATGTTTTTATTTGTGTTATCAGTATCGTTCCATTATTTTAAGCTTGGCTCAGATTGCACACTTAATAAACTGAAATAGATTTATTCAGTTGGATTTAATAATAAGTGAGAAAAGAACATTTTGTTAAATTAGAAGAATATTTTGTAACGTCTTTTTTGTAACGTTACTATAAGACGGACAGAAACGTTACAAAACGGAAATGTAAAGGTGTGTGCTCACTGAATAATATGATATTTTGGACCCGAAAGTTAAAGGAGGTCATTTCAACTCAAGTCAACAAAATGTGTGCAGAAGTGGCGCCCTCATTTAATGTTTTTTTTTAAATCGTAAATGTGGTGATAAATAACATTTTGCTTTTCGCTAATTATTAGAAAGGCCTTTAAATTATTTCAGGAAAGGAATTTATAAAACAATTAAGTAAAATTTAGCTAAACTAGGTTAAGAAATTTTGGAAACCCTGAAATTATAGTAGGATTATGATCGTGAGATTTTGTTCTTTTTTGTTTTAGATAAAATGGCTAAGAGGTGTGCTGATAGAGTCTGCGAAAATATAGAGATGAGTTAAAAAAATGACCCGGTTAAAGCAGAAGTCAGAAAGAAGAATTTAGAAAGAATAAAATCTAAAAAGAAGGTATCTGAAATGACAGAACAGGATAAAATTGAGCGTCGTAAAGTATGGAGAGAAGAAAAAAAGAAACAGAGATCTCAGAAACGTAGTAAAGACTACGTTTAATACGTTCACAATTACCTCGAAACGGAACGCGCCCGGGTGTGACCTGTCAAAATCACCTGATTTGTATTTTAATTAATAAAACTAGATTTTCATATAAATACTGCTTTATAAGCATAAATGTGTAAAGTTTTAATAATAACAACTAGAAATAAGCACACACTAATGATTTCTATAAAGATTCAGTGGTGAAATTGTTCGAGTTGCCTACTTTGACAAGCCGGTACCAACCAACGATCGTTGTTTCAAATTCAATCTACGAGAAATCACCAATTAAATCAGATGAGTATTGCTTTTAGTATCTAACATAAACAAGTTTTTCCCTTTAAAAGCCAACACCACAATTTTATAGAATTTGTTAGTGTTTTTACTTCCAAAGTCAATGTTTCTTTGTCAATAACCTGCTGGCAATAACTATCAGTAAATCTCTGAAAATACGCCATAAAATAAAGAGTATTTATTTGAACACATACTGTAAGCTCCTTTACTCATGCAAATGTTTTTTTTTTACTAGAAATAAACGCTCAATAATAAAATATCTTTAAATATCAATATAACCTATAAGTGTTGTATTGTTTCAATACTTAAGTACATACCTAATTTGCAAGTAAGTATAGGTAGTATTTTCTCCAAATCTCACTTTTCACAAAGAGTAATAAGCAATTACTACAAGATTCCTCTAAACTCATCAAAAACACTATTTTCAAGCACACTCATTTGACATTTGTATATTTCAGTTGCCGTTACCTCCTGATTCATAATGCAGACCCGCAAAGCAGCGGCCAAAGAACTGACCATGAAGTTAAGGCAGGCTCTACGTGAACTTAAAGCGTGCCAGGAAGAAAATTCACAGCTTCTTCTTGAACGGGAGGCAACGGAACAAGAATTTTAAAAACTTAAATGATAAAAATTCTGTGCTGAAAAACGAATGTACCAACTTACACATTCAATACACTCAGTTATTAGATGAAAATGTTAGATTTAAAGATCAGTTTGAACAATCTATACAATGCAGTATTGTACATGAACGGGCTCTGAGTCGCATATCTGAGTAAGAACATAGCTTATGTGAAGCACGACGATCTGCTCTTGAAATACAACAGCAAAAAGATGCTGAATTATGTAATAATACCTTGCAGCTATACAGTGAACTCATTGAGAGTGATTCAAGTCCGGCCGTGGAAATACCTGCATGTACTCCGCAGTCACAGCATTTTATTTTAACGAGTCACATTAAAATTAAAAAATATGTAAAAATAAACAAAATGATAAAACGCACTAAAAATTGCTCTCTAAGAATAAAAATAAGAAAAGTTTAAATCAATTAAGGAAAGAAAAATTGTCTTTGATCAAGGAACTTTAATATAGTGAAAAAAACCTTCTCATGGCTTGTCGCATATATGACACTGAGATGTTTGAACTAGAGTCACAAATCTCAATATTGCAGGCTTCCTTAGAAAATCTCACTAAGAAATATGAACTAGTTTTAGAAGAAAATAGGGAAATTAGTTTAGAATCTGACTGCGTTCCCCCAACAGTGGTTTTGGAATCACCTGTCATGGACCGAAAACTATCCCCTACAATCGACTGCGGAGCTAGTCTTAGTACAAATGAATACCCTAATGTAGAAAATGAGATGCAATCCAAAATAGAAACGATTGATAATAGTTATAATAGAAAAATGATTTGTAAAAAATTGTTAATATATTCTCATAAGTTAGGTCAAGATCTTAGCAGTATGATCTATAATAACCTGAACAGTGAATGTACAGTATTCAATGCATGCACACCCGGGGTTACATTTTTAAACCTAATAAATAATATAAATTATAATGATCTAGACCAACATACCACAGTTGCAATTCTGTGTGGTGACAGTTCCACTATAACAGGGAGGAACTTAAAAAAATGTACGGACAAAATCATAGATTTAAAACAAAAAACTGATTGTAAATTTATCATAAGTGCCTTTCCGTATTCGGATTCTTTAGACAGTGTAAGAAACAGGCACATATATGATTTAAATGTACATTTGTACAACATGACTTATTGTCATAGCGATTTTATTTAGATATTAATAAATTTATATGTAGATTTAAGTTGACGCAAGATACTATGTATCTTCCTCCTAGGTATAAGCGACTTTTAGCTACATTAGTAGCTTATAATATACAAAGTAGTTGTGTTGTAAATAGTACAACTGGCAACCTTAACTTACACCAAGTAAATTATGCTGAACGTACCGTGGTAGCTGCAGGTACTCAGTCTAATTTAAACTAATTAAAAAGACAACAGTCAAGGCCAAAGAGTTAAATATTATTCACCAAAATATTCAGGGCCTGTCTAGCAAATTATTGCAATTAGAATTATATGCAAACAATAGGGATTTACATGTAGTATGTTTAACTGAACACTTTTTGCAGTCACATCAAGAACAATTTAATATTGATAATTATTCAGTCTCTAGTTTATTTACGAGGACGATACAAGAAAAAGGAGGCAGTTTAATTTTAACGCGTAATGATGTGAAATGTAAAGAACGTAAGGATATCGTAAGCTTGTCAGTTGAAAGTATTGTTGAATTATCCTGTGTTGAACTAGAGAATTGTATTATAGTATGCGCGTACAGACCCCCAAAAGTTGACTTTCATACTCTAGAAACAGTAATTGAAGATGTTTTGAGAAAATTAAGTTCATGTCGCAAAAACATAATATTGTGTGGCGACTTTAACGTAGATTTATTAGTGAGTGACGATACCGAATGTATTAGATTTTTGAATTTATTTAAGTCATTTAATTTGTTCAATTTATTTTTAGAACCAACTAGAATACAAGGCGACTCTAAAACATGTATAGATAATGTTTTTTGTGATTGCACTGCTGTTGATAAGGCTATATTTAAAAATATAACTTCTGATCATTTTGGTCAATTCGTGAAATTTGCAAACAATGTAGAAGTAGAATTACGTCAAATAACCTACAGAGCTATTTATTACTAAACAAAAAATCAAAACATTTAGGGATACAGTTTCGAAAAAATGCCTTTAATTGAAGAAGCTCGGGATGATCCTGATATTTTATATAATAAAATGTTTGGAGTAATAGAATTGGAATTTGATAAAAATTTCCCACTTAAAAAGGGAAAGAAAAGTAATCGAAAAAAGTTTAGCGAATGGGCTACTACAGAAATTCATATAAGTAGGAATAGGCTTTATGACTTAATAGCTTATAACCAAAAACCTGAGTTCATTGATTATGTTAGAACTTATTCAAAGCTTTTTAAAAATGTATGCTTGTGCGCTAAATCATTATACACCAAGAAAGCTATTGTAGATTCTAAAGATAAAATAAAGACAACGTGGAATATTATTAACACTGAAACCGGGAAAAACAAGCAACGCGATAATAATATTGAATTAAAAATAAACGATAAGGTTCTCGACACTAATGAATATGTTGCCCAATACTTTTAGAACTTTTTCACTAACATTCTCCTTAATACAACCGCCCCACTAATGTCCTCATCTAAGAAATCAAAAAAAATATTAACCAATTGTATACCAAAATGTAAAGATAGGTTAATATTTCAATACGTCACATCTAGAAATATCATTGATACTTTTAAAAGTTTGAATAATAAGAAAACTGGTGATTTGTGGGACATTTCAGTATCCGTTATAAGTAATATTATAGATGTGATTGCGCCTTACTTAGCTTCTATATTTAATAAATGTGTAGACGCGGGATCTTTCCCTGACATGATGAAGTTAAGTAAAGTTATCCCTTTATTTAAGTCTGGTGACAAAAATGATCCAACAAATTACCGTCCCATTTCTATTCTGCCAGCACTAAGCAAAATATTCGAAAGGTTAATTTTTTACCAGTTATTAGATTTTTTAACAAAAATAGTCTGTTCCATGGTGATCAGTATGGATTTACTAAGGGTCGATCAACAACGGATGCAGGTGTTACACTTTTACAAAACATCTATGATGCTTGGGAGTGTTATCAGAATGCAATTGGTGTGTTTTGTGACCTCTCCAAGGCATTTGATTGTGTAGACCACGAAACCTTTCTATCCAAACTTGAGCACTATGGAATAAAAGGGAAAACTCTCGAATTGATTAAATCTTATTTGAGTAGCCGTTTTCAAAAAGTTAATTTAAATCAAGTAAGGGTCAATTCATACTAGCGCAGAGTCGAAGCGCATCGAAGCGTCAATCCGAAACTTAATATAGCAAATTCACCCTTATTTCCACAATGTAATGCACATATTTCTTCCAAGGAAAAAAAAAGACGCGCGAATTCACGCACATTCGAGGGAATTCGGGCGCCTGCGCGCGAGTAACTCTGATTGGTGCGCGCGCATTCGCGCGAAGCCAAGCGGCTATTAGGCGAACTACGCGCCGTCTGGTCAGTCGGCAATCGGAATCGGACGGAAACTGTCTTGTGTCGAAGTGAATCACAATGGAAAACGACGAGAAATTAATTTATTTGGTCCAAAAATACGAATGTTTATTTAATTCGAAGTCCAAATATTATAGCGACAAAAATTCAAAAAGTAATGCGTGGGAAAAAGTTAGCAGTGAATTGAAACTACCTGGTAAGTACTAAGTATTTATTATTATTACACATGTTTTCGCTTCCGTGCGACGTTGCCAGCTCACATGCTGGCGCGTCGTAAAGCGGCGCAAAAACAAACCATTTACGTCAAGAAGTAACATGTAATTTCACACATTTAATATATATGTTAGCGGCAATCTGTATAATCCGGTATTCTATACATTGCCTGGGTATTGTATAGAATACCTGAATTATACAGATTGCCGGTAACATATATAATATTTTATAATCTTGTCCTATTTCTTAACATCGTGTTATCTTTTCATTTTGCCATGATACTGCCCCATGCTCAGAAATGAAATAGGACTTAAAGATCTCTCTAATCTCCATGGCATCCACGTTTTGATTACCGGTTATGTCCATGTTTTGACTGTCAACGGAATAATTTTGTAAAATGCTGTTATTGGGCACGGCAATGTCTTCCGACACAAAATCTTCCATAATATAATTATGCAGACACGTGCATGCAAGAATCATGGTATCTAAATACGTTGGTTGCATTCTTATACGTTTTTGAAATACTTCAAATTTTTGTTGTAATATTCCGAAGGCACTTTCCACAATACGCCTTGCTCGGCTTAAACGATAATTATAGATTTTCTTCTGGCTATTGTTTAACAGCTCACTACCAGGATAAGGTCTCATAATATGTTCAGACAAAGGGAATGCTTCGTCGCCAACAAAAACATAAGGAACTGTGTTTGTCATACCTGGCAAGTTTTTATTAGGCGGTATACTAATCATATTATTTTGTAATAGTTGGCCGAATTTGGAACTGCTCAATATGCCGCTATCGTGATTACGTCCATATGCTCCAATGTCTACTATAATGAATTTATATTTAGCGTCAGCAACAGCTAACAAGACAGTGCTGAAAAACTTTTTATAATTGTAGTACAGACTTCCGCTGTTCCAGGGTGCCCTTATATTGACATGCTTTCCGTCGATCGCTCCTATACAATTGGGAAAATTCCATAGAATTCTAAAATCTTCCTCGATTTTAATCCATGACTCTAGCGTTGGTTTTGGCATAACAAGAGGCTGTAAATATTTCCATATTGCAGCACAAATTTCATGTACAATTGTGCAAACTGTACTATAGCCCATGCGATAATTATGAGCCAGTGATTTGCAACTAATAGCAGTAGTTAGAAACCTGTAACAAAGTATTAATATTATAAAGTATAAAAGTATTAATTAAGTACATATATTTAATTTGTTTTTTTCAGTGGCTGAATGTCAGAAACAATGGAAGAAACTACGTGATTGCTATAAAAAGGCTCTAAGATTAAGACAATATAAAAGCGGATCTGCGCGAAAAAATGAAAAACCAATTAAATTTGAGAAGGAGTTGGAATTTTTAAAACCCTACCTCCAGGACAAACCACAAACATCAAACCTAGGTTGTTCTGAAGATAGTTTAGACATAAACACGGAAGATAACACAATGATAGAGTCACCAGCACCACCATCAGATGTCATGCAAAGTCCACGCTCTGATTCATCGTTGTCAAATTATAGCGCCAGAAAAAAATCACTGCCCCTATCGCAGCTATTATTCACACAATATCTCGAAGCCAAAGAAAAGAAAGAAGATCCATTAGATGTGTTTTTTTTATCAATGAGTGGAACAGTAAAAAAAATGCCTGTATCAATACAAGCCGAATTAAAGAAGTCAATACTTGGCCTAGTTACCGACGCAGAAGTAAAACTTGCCTCAGAGGAAAGAAACGATACTCCACCATCTCTGATTAACTACTATGAAACACAACAACAGCGGCCACTTAAAACTACTCAGCAAAATTATTATCCGCCATCTACTTCAACTTACATCCCATCCACCATGACCATTCAACAAAATCCAAATACATTCGATACCAGTTTGGTCCCACCACCATCACCTTACGTACCACAGCCGATTTCAACAATGCAGCATCAGCGGCAACCGAATTTAGATGAAATCGAAGACTATTTGCAAAAAGTTGACAAATAGTAATAATTCATTAATTCATTATTATTGACCTTAGAAATTATGATTCTACATGGCAAATAATTACCTATATAAGAATTTTTTTTAAATAAAGAATTTCAAATATAAGCTTGTTTATTTATTATATTGGTTAACTTTTCTATCAGCTTTACCGAGAGTTTAAATATCTTCTTGTTATTCTTATTAGTTATATTTATATAAAAATTACAAAAAGACGTAAAACTCACCTTAAGCAGACTGATATTCGCTCTTCAACGGAAATGGGTATCGTTAATTTAGTTTCTTGTTTTACAGTGTGTGGCTTCAAAATATTGACCAAGTTTTCAAATTGATCATAGTTCATTTTATAATAGTCGTAATAAATACTTGGGTACAGATATAAATCTGCGCAAAAAGAAATGAATTCACCAGATATACGTCTTTTCTTCCACAAGTCGTGAACTCCAAAATTTCGCAATTTTCTTTTTCTTTTTTCTGCGTTTTCTTCTTCTTCAACTTCTGATATAAGCAACATCATAGCAAGATCAATGTCAACCATTTTATACGAGTTTCAACAACGAGATTCAACTGGCAACTGGTGTCCATCACTAATGCCACGAAAAAGCGCGAGAATGCGCGCTAATTCACGCGAATACGCGCGACTTCGCTTTGATTGTGAGGAATTTGACGCTTCGATGCGCTTCGACTCTGCGCTAGTATGAATTGACCCTAAAATCTGAAGGATCAACCGTAGTGATGGGTGTGCCCCAGGGTTCCATCTTAGGTCCTTTGTTATTCCTCATATATATCAATGATTGAGAGAATTGAACTGGGTTTCTTTCGGCGTAATCTTCCCAGCAGTGGTCGTTCCGAAACGCTAGTAGTTTTTAGCTTAACCTTTTGACGTAAATGGGACACCGGTGTCCACAAAACAAAATTTGAGATTTTTCCTAAACTGATGATTATTTTTGATCACTGACTACCCTATAGTATTATTTTTGAACGAAATTTTATTTTTGCGCACGGTTGGTAGCATTGCGAGCGAAAAAAATATGAAAAAATGTTCATTGTTTCTGGTGGTTGTGGCGCGCTCATGTAAATTATTTTCTCGAGTGTTTTAAAAAATATTTTTAGCATTTTCAAGATTGTTTGTGTGAAATTTAGAAAGAACGGGAAGTAATATTTATGATTTAACAATTATGTATTGTAAATATTAATAGTTAGGTAGCTAAAATACAAAAATTGTTGCAAGGGACATCGGCGTCCCAATATGCGTGAAAGGTCGGAAAATGTACATAAAATTATATGACGTTTAGCATATTTTTTTCATATTTATGTATTATTTTAGGCACGTAGAGGAACAAGGATATATCGATTGACAGATGCTGATGTTGATACGACTTTTTCTTTGATATGGTCACTGCACTGCGTCACCATACTACCTTAACCAACCATACCACCTAACCTACCTTCAGTGACAAATCGAAGTATGAAATGTACAAACATACCATTTTATACATACCTAACAATTAATCAGGTATATTTCCTAGGAAATGTATACATTGACTAGGTAATATATATAATAGCCAGAATTCAACACATTGTCGGTAACATAATATGTAGTGACGATGAAGATGCGCTTATTTTTGACGAAGACGACCACCGACGACGGGTGATCATCGAGCCTGCTGATTTATCAAAATCTTCTTCTGATCCTGATGATTTTGGATGAACGATGATGAAGGCCTCGCAGTGATCGTCCCACGATCCACCAGTTCCGGAGTTCAAGTGGCGAAGGAGCACATATATTATCGGCCTTATAATTTTTCAGATAGTGATTATGACTTTGGCTAGATTAATATCTGTCTTTAATCAAACCCTGTAAGACCTTTACATGTATTTGAGTCTGTTATGAAGTTAAATACTTTTAATGAGGAAGTAATCATTTCAGCCGATGATCGTACTGAGGGTCAATTACTTACATAGACTTTCTAGAATTTCGCCAATTTGTAACTCGAGCTATGATCGGTAGTTTTTCTATTAGGAAACATGCCTTTTCGCAACCTTTATGACAAAAAACGAAATCAAAATATGTGTCATAAGAAAAGTTTTTTACCGTCACATGTAATGATAAAAGGTGTGCAAATAATGGTGTAGAAAATAGTACACACAAGTATGTTCTTTATGTAAATTTGGGTTTTAGTGCAAACAGAAACTGTTTTGCTGATTTTCATATGTAAATATTACAATATATAATCATCTTTTTATTAGTATATGTTGTTTTATTATTATCAAATAGATATATAAAACAAAATATCTAACATATAAATACCACTGAAATCAGTGAATGCCGACTCTTGACGCATATTGGGACAGCGGTGTCCCATAAAATTCCAAAAAATCCACTGATATATTTTTATCTTTTATGGTACATAGACTTTTAATACCCCAGTATGAATAACCAAATGCATCCATTAAAATAGTTGTGTACTAGTTTTGTGCGTGAAAGGGTTAAGCACTAAAATAATATTTTAAAAAAATGACCTTCAATAAGAGATAAATTTATCCTACATTGAATAAAAAAATTTGACTTTGACTTTGACTCACTGACTGATTTTCAAAACCGTTTTTCATTCTGTATTTCTGTGTCGCAGGTAGATGAACGACATCTGGTTAGCTTCGTTGACTCTAAAGTGCCTGTAAAGGTCTAATTACTGAATAAACATTTGAAAAAAAAACTTACGTATTTTTATACAAATAAGAGTTATTTATGTACGAAAACAATTTCTAACGTTACTGACAATAAATGACCAAAATGACCGGTCAGATTAATCGGTCACATATAATATGACGGTCACTTTACAACTCTACCGCTGAACAATAAAACCTCCAATCGACAACTAGCATCTAAAAGCATATTCCGTAACGTTGGCATTGCTGCCACGCATCAAATTTACATTGGACAAAACAAACCGGAAGACAGCTAAGGACGCAGATATTTCTCCCGTCATATTGGTTGCCTTGCCTCGACGCTATTCGTTTACGAACACGCCGAGCAACAACAGCGCCACCTGAACCGACGTGGATCGAAACGTAAGCGGAAATCTTGGCTATGATCTAAGAGCGACGCGATGCGCCGACGCAAACACGCCGTGACGCCAGCCAACGCTACGCCATTTTGTCTTATCGTTCTGCGTCAACGCGAGCGTTTCTTTGTTAAAAATATAGACAGTACGATTAGCATAGCTAGATTGAATTACAATTCGTTAATTACTACGGTGCATTACAGTTTGCATAAAATTAGTGTAGGTTAGCGAACATGGAAGAATTAAAATCTCTTATAGCTTCGCGTGGCTACGCGAGAGCAAGTCTCACACTAGTCACTAATAAACTAACCTCGGAGGAAATATCAGGTATGTCGAACTTTGTAATAGAAAGCATTAGGTAGAAGTTAAAGTTTTTTCTGAATACACGTGGTCAAACTTATCTTGACGACATCCGTGGCGTAGTAGTCACTATGCTAGTCCGCCACCCTGAGGTCCCGGGTTCGATCCCCTGTCAGGGCAAGTTGAAAAATGGCCTTTTCAAACTATCCTGGGTCTTGGATGTTTATCTATATGTCGCGGACGGCTGAGTAAAAGGGGAAGCAGAGCATGGCGGTATCGGCATCTAACATCACGAGTGACGTGAACTACCCACTTAGTTACTTACAGTACGAGATCAGACTATTATGTCAGGATGAAAACTTACATACAGTCACGTCACCTTACCGATGCCGCCACATGATACGTGATCCTTATAAAAAATGTGACGGAAATCCAGGGCTCCGCCTCCGCACTAAAACATGAATTCCATCCACCATGTCTGAATTCCCGGGCCCCACAGAATTGAATACTGTTTATACACCTGGGCTTACCGTCTTGCTTAAACAAACTGTCATTGTAATAAATCGGTTCATCAATCCACATCTATTACAATAATCACAAGCCAAGCCACAGTAAACTACTGAAACGAGTTGTGCACAGTACGGTCGCTCGAACAAGACTACCCTCACTGTCACTAAGGCGACCGGGTTTATAAAATTGTTGCTAACGAATATTGCCATTTAAAATCCAACGGTTGCATTTTGTAGTAAACAACAAAATAAAAATAATAAAAAGGGAATTTTACATTAAACTGATACCGTGTCTTCCATTCTTTCTGTCAAGTGTCCAAAATGACATTGACAAGGGATAGCTGCCAAACGTCATCGAATTATTCAAAGTAAAGGAATCTATTTTTATACAGCCATTGCATATTACGCTCCGACACGGCCATTCTGACAGTCGGGTGCACTGTCAGAATGTTCTCGGGTGCTGTATCTAACATCTAAACAAAACACAAAAAGTATACCGCTCGGCTAAACCTGCCCGAAACAAGAATTGACATCTAAATTATTAAACCCTTAACTAAACTTATATTTAGGTAATTGGAACAAAACAAAAATTTACTTTGAAACTTTACATTTAATTAATCAACGAAAATAATAAAGTTACTTCATTTATCACGATATCTAAAAAGTTCAGTGATTATTGAGTCAGAAGAGATCATCAAACCGTATCAGTAACAAAACTATAATCAAACCAGCTCAAAATCACTAACGATCAGAATTGCAGTTCACTGAACACAAATACGCGCATCACCACCATGTGATCACCGGGTCCTCCAGTCCCTACGGTTTCCTCCAGAAACCCGACCTCCGCTAGAGCAGACCGCCTACCGCCTACTCACGGACTACGCAAGGCAGATACCGATTTATCTCAAGCTACGGCTACGGCTCAACTCCAGTACGGTCAAAACAACACAAACAATGCACAGCAATTCATCACTACCTCTGGCAATGAGCTTAAAACTATTCTATCAGTTTCCTCAACGATCTCTTTTGGCTCCCGCATACTTCTAAGCCTATCATGGGTACACTTATTTGTTCGCTTTGAATTTAATGCCCGGAAAGTATACTGATCTCTTAAGTACTTGAACAAGTGCAAAATTGTCATAAATGGCAAGTACTCATACCGCGTCTCTTCAAGGGAATTTTACATTGAACTCATATCACGTCTTTCATTCTTTCTGTCAAGTGTTCAAAATGACATTGACACGGGAGTGCTGCCAAACGTCATCGAATTATTCAAAGTAAAGAAATCTAGTTTTATACCGCCATTGCATATTACGATCCGACATATATATGTATGTTTTATAAGATATAGTATCGTTTAGTTAGTATCCCATAACACAAGTCTTGAACTTACTTTGGGGCTAACTCAATCAGTGTTATTTGCCCATATTTGTTTATTTATTCATTTATTTACATTCAAGGTAAGAGCGCGGGACTTCTGGGCTACGAAGTCATCTCCAGTCACGTCATAGAACGGAATTACGGAGTATAAAAAATGCGATGCGGCTTTGAAAAAGGCTGAAGTGGAAAAAAAACGTAAGTACACAGAAGAAACTTCTCTTCACTTGGTCAAGAGGCAAGTTACTTTACAAGAGTCATTAATGAAAAACCAGTGCTTGGATTCATCGAGTGTCTTTAGTTCGTAAATGTTCAAAAGAGTGTCTTTAGTTCATAAATGTGTCACACTCGAAGAACGACACATGGGCGATCTAGAAGGTCAAAAGTTCGACGAACATTCCTCTCGTATTAAACAAGAACAATTCAGTTACCAAACAACATTTTTAAGGTTATGAAAAACGTCTAAGCTAAGGTGTGATACCGTTACGTCCTGCCCATTACCAAATGGGTGGTAACGTATGAGCCGGACCAAAATAGTAACGGGCAGGACAATATAAGTATGTTGCACACTGAGATAAAATCCTTGCTGAAATTGCTAATAAAATTTGACTATTCCAAAAAGTTATTAAAGATGGATTTTTTGTTTAGGTATCCGAATGGCATTTACCGCCGCAGAAAAAATGCAGCGGTACAGAGCATGCATAAAAAGTGATCCTCAAAAGTATGAAGAGTATCGTAAGAAGGATATAGAAAGACTTAAGCGAAAGCGAAAAAAGATTTCGGAATAAGATGATACAGAAAAGAAAATTCAGAGGGATCAGTGGGTAAAACAGAAACGTAAGCAACGTGCTAAAAAACAAAAAACTACTACAACGGAAACCAATTTAAAAGAAGACGAGACTCAAGAATTACATAAATCTGATAACAAGGCCGTAACTTCCAAACTAAAATATTTAAGATCCAAGTGCTCTAAATTAAACAGTGAGTCTAAAAAAAAAGAAGAACGGATAAAAAAACTTCTAACTTTATGTGAAAAACTGAAAAAAAGAGACTATCGATTAAAATTAGATGCAGAAAAACAGATACAAAAGCGAGAGAGAATAATTCAAAAAATGATAGCACAACAACAAGTTCTAGAAGATACAATGAAAAAAACTTACAAAGCGTGTGAACAACGCTCCCAAAAACGATGCTAAAAAGATTTATTACAAATGCCAAAGTACAATCTTACGTAGCCAAATTAATCGACTTAAAAGGAAAAGTCAAGAAACCAAAGCCGTAGAATGCTAGTCTTGTACCTGAAGAAATAGTAAAATTTTACGTCAGGGACGATGTGAGCCGTTATACGGCTGGGAAAAAAGAATTTCGCACATATAAAAAAGATAAGCAGCAGATAAGGTATTTACTGAACACCCTACAGAACCTCTATGAGAAGAATAAAAACGAAGGTGAAAAATATAAATTTACTACTTTTTATAAGTACAAACCATTTTACGTTTTGGTACCACACTTAGGATCCAAAAATACATGCGTATGTGTTAAGCATAATAATATAGAACTGAAGTTTGTATGTTTAAAAAAATATTGTGTACTTGAAAACGCTAATTTTAAAAAAAATTCTTGCATTACAAACATGTGACTTGAAATCTTTCGAATGGATGCATGGTAAATGCACGAAATGCAAAAATATTCACATTTCATATGATGTAAATGTGCAATTAAATCAAAATGCCACCTGGTACCAATGGGAGACCATTAATCATAAGTACTCCAAAAAAGAAGCATCAGAAACTACAGAAAAGACAACGAAGAAAACAGTGAAAGCAGAGAAAAACAAAACCATTAATCAGTTATTACAAGACTTTGAAAACGACCTTAATTAAACCTTTCAAGAAACATTATTTCAATAATATTCACCAACAAGAAAAATATCAACATATAGTAAATCATATGAGAAAGAACGAAGCCGTGGTAATATGTGATTTCTCGGAGAATTATGAGACCAAACTAAGCGAAGAGATACAAAGTATGCATTTTGGTGCCTCTAAAAGCCATATAACGCTACACACTGGAATGGTATATCTTCACGAGATATCACAATCATTTTGTACTATATCCCATAACAACATGCACCAACCGCCAGCCATTTGGGCACATTTACTGCCTGTACTAAAGATAATAAAGGATGATTTTCAAGTAACAATTATACATTTCTATTCTGATGGCCCTACGTCTCAATACAGGCAAAAAATAACTTCTATTTGATTGACCTGTTCACTCAAATGTTGGAACTCTAGTATGTGACTTGGTCATTCTTCGAAAGTGGCCACGGAAAAGGAGTTGCCGATGGTATAGGCGGATCGGTAAAAAGAGCTTTGGATCGACAAGTTTGCTTTGGAAAAGATATTAGAGACGCTTCCGATGCTTACCATATTTTAAAGGACCGTATGAAAACAGTGAAGGTCTGGTTAATCAAGGACGAAGAAATAAATAATATTGTTTCGATGTTACCAAATAATATCACGACATTGGTGGGATCCCTGCAAATTCATCAGGTAATTACAAAAGGAAACGGTATCTTGTTCTACATGGATATTAGTTGTTTCTGCTCAGAACCTAAAGGTGTATGCAGCTGTTTTGGCTTGAGATCTCACTGCGTCAGATCGATTACCGAAATTAAAGACACTTTGCTAACAGAACCAACAACCTCAGACTTCCTAATGCCGAAGTACCCTCTCCAGAAATTACAGCAAGAACCTTGAATTTGCCTATAGAAGACGTCACCCTGGATACACCAGCAAACCTAAATTTGCCTGTGGATGAATTAGCATCATTGAATCCGAATTTTTGTTCAAATGAAGTTGATACAGTGGATATTGCGTCAGAAAACCTGAATTTGCCATTTGATGTTAATTTAGATTTGATAGATATTAATTTAATGCCTATACATATTTTACCTGACCAAATTCTCCAGAAACAATCAAGTCTGTGGATGTTTTACCAGATAATACCTATGAATCATATAATCCAGGACCAAGTTCTACTAAACGTGATATATTAAGTACCAAAAAGAAGCACAAACGTGTAACAAAGAAAATTACAAAGAGTGATGCAACTGTACCAAAAAAGAATATCAAATTCCTAAATTGTAGTGGCTTTGATTGCTCAATACTGAGCAAAAAGGCAAAATGTATGGCCTGCAAAATGTTTTTCTGCGAAGACTGAAGAAAAGATACTGAATAAAATACTAAATGCAACAGAATTTTAAAATTTATTGTAATTATTCAGAAATTATTATTTATCATAAAATATTATTTTTCAGTTCAAAGTTCTCGTTGATTTCAGTGATAACCATAATTTTTTTTTTCGAAAATATGAATTGCATATATTCATTTAGATACTTAATCGGCGACATTTTTCACTAGAGGACCCCTTTTCTGTAAATATACAAGAAACCAATTATGCACCCTCCAAATCTCAGCCTTATGTACGGATAGACCAAGATCCCAGTCACCCCAGACTTACGTCATTTTAGGAAAGATGAAATTTTTAGGATTGGTAGTATAACATACAGTTAGGAAGGAATAGATACTCGCTAAACTGAAAGCGGGGCCGTTTTACAGGTAGCAGGTAGCAAAGGTGTAAAAAAAATATGCTAACTTACGTTAGAGTAGGAAGGCTGGCTTTTACATATGTTTTAAATAATATTATTATAAACAAATATATATAGTTGCCAGACACTTCCTGTGGGCCATAATTTTTTACAGACATTTTAAAAGTCGCAAAAAAATGTGGGAACTTACGTTATTTTAGGAAGGCTGAATTTTATATATGTTATTGAATATAATATTTTAAAATATTTTTCAAAGAGCCAGACAAATCCGACGGGCCCAACACCCTCCCAGACTCGTTGAAAGTTCCGCTGTGCGAGGAAGCGCGAGAGCATTAGAGCATTATTCAAGCGTATAAGTACAAGTGAGATGCACTATGACGCGTGAATATCTCTCTCTTACAACTCGTCACTACTATACTCTGAGTTAGTGCGTTGTTAGTTTCCACTGTTGATACATCTGGTGTTTCAGTTCATGTTTAACCTAATATTCGTGTATGAAATACTGAATAAATAAATAAATAAAAACAATTTATAATAATATATAAAAACAATTATATAATATAACAATAATCATATAATAAAAATATTTATAATAATTGTGTAAATAGTAGTGTTATAATAATTTAAAGTGTTTATAGTGTTTACGTAATATAAAATTATTGATTTTAATTACAATGGCAAATGTGTTTAAGTGCGCTTTCTGCCAAAATCTTGGGGATAATTTATTATTATTTAAGGAAGATACTTTAAAAAAGTGTCAAAAGATTTTACAACTTAGAAAGCATCATAACCTAAAATACAAAGATGTCGTTTTACCAACTGAACTGTATGAAATGGGTTTTCACAAACAATGTTATAAATCTTTTACTGGATTGATGAAAAAATATTATACTTGTGAATCTACTGAAAATGAAGTGTTGTTAAACATTACTGATGATCAGTCTGCAAAGTCTTCCACTAATTCTATACCTGAGCTAACTGCAATACCTGAGGAAATTATTATACCTGCGCCAGTTGAATTGGAACCATCAACGTCTACAGAAACAGATAGAAAATAATGATTTAATTTTAGAAGCCGATGATCCAGTTGAAAATGAGAAAAGCATTGATTCTGCAAATTCAGTTTGTATCTATTGTGATCAAAAAACTAAAAAACATAAATTAAAAAGACTGCCGTTACATTCCACTGAAAAAAATTTTTTTTATCTAATGTAATTAAAGAAAATGAAAATTATGATGAATTACGTAATAAAGTAGCATGTTATCCAAGTCAAAATATTTTTTATCATAATATATGTCAAAAGAATTTTCAAAATAAAATATCGTCGTCCACTAAACCTGTAATGAAGGGCATCTGGCACGAACTTCGTGAATACCATCACATAGCTTTTGATGAGATGATAGTTTTCATTCAAGAAAATGTAATCGAAAAAGGTCGATGTTATTTTTTAACATATCTTCATAAATACTATCTTGATGTTATTGAGAGAAGTGGAGGAATAAAGCCAATCAATTTCACAGCACAACATTTAGAAGATAAGTTAATAAAAGAATTTGGTAAAAATATAAAATTTTTTATTATTCAAAATAAAAAATTATTAGCTCCCAAATACATCACTGCAATAGACGATCAATCATTTGAAAAGCTTAAAGATGAAGATATTATACAAAAAGCTGCATTAATTTTACGTTGGTCAGTAGTCCAAAGCGAAAATAAAAAATTACCTAAAAATATTTCAACAGAAGATTTAAAGAAAGGAGAAGTGTCAATACCAGAAGATCTGTTGGACTTTTATTTCACTATTATTGCTGGAAGCAACCAAAAACGCAAGAAAACCCCTAAATGTATCCGCCAAGTTCGATCCTATTGTGAAGATATTATATATGGAATACACAATGGCAAAGTTAAAACATCAAAGCACATAATGCTTGGTTTAACGTTGAAGAGCTTAACTAGCAGTAGAAAAATTATAGATATTATTCATAGATATGGACACTGCATCAGTTATCAAGGGATCGAAGAGCTGGAAACAGAAGCGACGTATTATTCCATTCGAAAGTCAAGTTTATGTCCAGACACGATTAAAAAATTCCCTCATCTCAGTACCGGCGTTGCTTATGACAATTTTGATAGATTTGTGGAAACTCGAACTGGCAAGGATACATTACATGATACGGTTGGTATCATTTACCAAAATTTTGATTATAATCTTCCAGCTACATCAGAAGAATCTAATTTACTGGAATCCAATGATGATGAAACTTCGAGTACGAGGAAAAGACGGCGAAGAACATTTGAGGCTATTTCTTTGGACGAAGTTTCTTACCGTAAGAGACCAAAAATGACAGAAAGTCTGCAGTTATTAGCTCATGATATTGAAAATTCAGAACCTGTTAATTTACAATTATACAATACAATTGATTCAATTTGGATGATTAATCATGCTTTACAGATCCCGAATGTACCAATGTGGGTTGGTTTTAATAGTTTAATATGTAATAATAAGAAATAAATAATATTACCAGAAATGAGAACAACAACGAAAGTAATGACCTTCCTGAAATACACTTGGCTTAGGCCCGTGTATATCAGTAAACCGGTTTAATTATAAACCGAGAAAATAAAAGAAATAAAAATAATAATAATAATAATCCAACTCAAATAATTTCATATCTAACACCTATTAATTCATCGCCTACGAATACGTCAATAGTTCTGGAGACCATGAAACAGAGTCAGCAAATTCGTCAAGATTTAGGACAACCTTCTATCCAAGTCACCTATGATCTTGCTACGTGGGGCGCACTATAAGTTTCCGGAATGAATATGAAAAAATACTATTAAAGGTACAAAATTAATTTATTGTTTTTCAAAATAATCTCCCTTGGCGTCTATGCACTTTTTCATTCGATGAAACCAGTTTTGAAAACTTTTGTGCCACTCCTTTGTGGTGACCTCTGAAACGTGTTTTTCATACTCCTCGACAGCCTCTTCTGGTGATGAAAATCGTTGACCGCGTAATTGGTTCTTAATTTTTGGGAACAGAAAAAAGTCACAAGGTGCCAGGTCGGGACTGTATGCAGGATGACTCATGAGTTCTACATTTTTCGCCTTCAAAAAGTCGTTTGTCTGTCTGGCCGTGTGAGAACTAGCATTGTCGTGGTGCAGGATGATACGGCGCTTACGGTTATTTTTACGGAGTTCGTCAATAACTTCCTGCAAACAAATAGTCGTGTACCAGTCACTATTCACTGTACGACGATTCTCTAAAGCAACAGTAGCCACGTGTCCAGTTTTATTAAAAAAAGAAGCAATCATCCGCTTAGATGCACTTATCACGCGCGCCACTTTGGTTGGTTTCGGCTCATCTTGAAAGACCCATACGCTCGATTGCTGCTTTGTTTTGGGATCGTAGCAATAAATCCATGGTTCGTCACCTGTTACTATGTCCCACACCAAATTTGACGCACCTTCGTTGAATCTGGTAAGCATGGCACTGCACCAAGTGACGCGGTCCGTTTTTTGAGCCTCGGTCAAGTTGTGTGGGATCCACCGCGAGCACAGCTTTCTCACACCCAAATGTTTGTGTAGGATTAATTGTATTTGACTCATGCCTATTTCTAAGGATGCGCGAATTTCATGGTAGGTCACATGCCTGTCTGTTTCAATCATACGGCGCACAGCATCGATGTTTTTGTTGGTCACAGCGGTGGACGGCCGACCATCGCGAGATTCGTCACTGAGATTGATACGACCACGCTTGAATTCTGCAAACCAGCTATAAACAGTTGTCTTGCATGGTGCTTCATTGCCAAAAGCTGTTTCAAGCCGAGCGATGCTCTGTTGAGCTGTCAAATTACACTTAAAATCGTAGAAAATCATACTACGAAAATTTTCCCGAGTTAAATCCATGTTGATGCAGACACACAATTTTTTAAATGGCGCCACAAGGTAAAAACAAAAGACAGTCAGATGAAACAAACTGCATTCTACAGCCAAAGAGTTCTATTTTCAAATGTTGCAATAAATTTTTAAATATTGTTTATGTAAGTGGCCAGTTCCGGAAACTTATAGTGCGCCCTATGTATTGCAAAAATAGCTTTACAAATTCAAGCTACTGAAAAACCCAGATTTGATGATTTATTTATTCATTTGGGACCTTTTCATATTATGATGGCTTATTTTAAAGTCATTGGCAAATTTATAAATGATTGTGGGTTATCAAGTATTATGATTGAAAGTAATTTGTTAGCAACAGGCTCATTAAATGGATTTCTTGAAGGAAAACATTTTAGCAGATGTAAGAGACTTCATCCTTTGATGATGCTGGGATTGGAAATTTTACATTTTAAATCATTTTTAGAATTGAAAAATACGAAAATCACAGATTTAATGAAAGAAGAAATTACACGATTGAATACTTGTCCAATGTCTTCATTTGAAATACAAGATAAAGAACTTGAGAAATTATTAAATGAGTACAGTATTTACAAACAGCAAACTTAACGGAAAGTTTGGCAAAACAGCGCAGTTTTATTTAATTTACATAAATCTTGTACATTATTACTTAACTTTATCAAGAAGTATTCGCACTGGTGATTTTAAATTATTCAAATATGTATTGCCAAAAATCACTAATTTATTTTAAATTTGCAATCAGCCCAATTATGCTCGATGGACCGTTAAATACCACACAAATTTGCTAAATATTGCTGAAACTCATCCTGATTTGCTTGAAGATTTCGAAAAAGGTTGCTTTGGTTTTCAAAGAACTAATAAATCATTTTCACGACAACCAATTGACCTAGTTTTGGAGCAAACAATCAATGCTGACGCTGCGGGGAGACTTACAGGTACGTAATATTGAAAAAAATATAATTTAAATTATTTGATATATTTATTAGTATTAAATAATTTATAATCTTGCAGGTATTATTCAGTTCACCAACTCCATCTCAGCACGCCAACGATGGGCTCGAAGTCATGATTTGAGATCTACAATAATTAGTTATGTTTATGAAGAGCTTGATTTGCAAAAGCAACAAGATGTTACAACAGACTTGACCAAACATAATATTGCAAGTAGTATTAAATAACTGCAACAGTTCATCAATACCTTTGACCAGTTTATTAATCCATTCGATGTAGGAACACCTAAAGAAGTATTAATAAATATTTCATCCGGTAAAGCGGCGTCTGAGTCGGTTGAAAAATTCCTGCTTAATATTGAAGAAAATGGAGAAAATAAACATCAAACGTTCAACACAGAATGTAAAGCAGACATCAGTAGATTTGAGAAGAGTATTAAAAAGAACCCACTTGATAACTTTAGTCAAGACTATTCAAAAAAGAAAAAAACCAAAATAGGTGGTAAAGTACAGGAAGTGCGTATTCAAAGAGATATATTTGGGCGTATGCTTGGTATATCTATTGATCATAAAGTCGATGTTGCTAAAATTTTATCTTATCCGGTAACTCCAGTGCCTTTATCAATGTGTCATTTTGATGGTGCTATTTGCAAAACTGAAAAATCAGCTTTGATGAAATCTTTAGAAAAAAACATTGAAAATCACCCACCACCGCATATAGATGTTTTAATAATTGATGGCTTCTTTGTACTCCATACAATGAAAGATGTTCCTAAAAAATTTGGAAATATTTCAAAAAAAATGCTACAAATGATAACACAATTAAATGCACTAAGAATTGATGTTGTTTTCGATCAATATTTTACTCCTTCAATTAAGGATTATGAAAGATCTTTACGACATGAATGTAAACAACTGGCTTTCAATATAACAGGACCTGATCAAGTTCGACCTGCAGATTTTGCAAAAGAGTTAAGAAATACATATTTTAAAGAAGCACTTGTTCATTTTTTTATTCAACACTGGGCTACTGATGAGATGGCACCATTTATTGGGAATAAACTGATCAAAATTAATTTCCAGCAATGTCATTCGTTCACAGTCTATAATAATACCGTTGTATCTGACATTGATGAAGACTTGTCATGTCCACAGCATGAAGAAGCCGACACAAAAATTATTTACCACATATGCAATGTTGAGGCTCAGGCAAACATTGTAATTAAATGTTCTGATACTGATGTTGCCATAATAATGTTGGCCAATATGCATCATTTGAAAGATGATAATTCACATGTTTGGATACTTACAGGCACCGGAAACAAACAAAGATATGTTGATTTAACTAAAATTTATGAACACTTGGGATCGTCTTTATGTCGAAGCTTATCAGGATTTCATGCTATCACAGGATGTGATCACAATCCTGCTTTCTTCAGGAAAGGAAAACAAAGACCTTTCAAAATATTACAGAGCAAACCTGAATATCAACAAGCCTTTCTTCGATTAGGCGAGCGTGAATTATTTACTGATGAAAACACCAAACAAAGTGTATTCAATACAATACAAAAATTCATCTGTGAAGTATACAACGTTGCAGGAGTAATTGATGTAGATGCTGCTCGACTTCAGCTTTTTATCAACACATACACAGTTTCTAATGTAAATGAAGAATTCAACCGTAAAAGTATAAGAAACTTTGATGCAAGTAATCTGCCACCGTGTAAAAGTGAATTACTCCAACAATTTCATCGAGCCAACTATATTGCAAGTATTTGGAATAATGCTTACATGAAAAATCCAAGCACTTTCAGTCCTGAAAATAATGGTTGGGTAATAGAAAATGACCAGTATACTTTTAATTGGTTTCATGGTGATCAATTACCAAGCTTTGTTAGCGAGTCACTGCAAAATGAACCAGGTAATCAATATTTAATGTAAATTATTTTTATATGTATATTTGTTGGTATATGCAATGTAGTAATTCAATTTCTTGTTACAGATGAATCAACCGATGAAACGGAAGAGGTAGATGATGAAAATAATTATAATCTTGGAGATTTTTTGGAGGAAGATATGATGGGTCCATCACCCTTCGAGGATGATGAAACTGATGATTAAATATTATTATTCACATTTATTTTGTATGATTAAAAAAATAAATAATTTATAAATTTTAATTTCATATTGACTTCTATAAAAAACAATATACCCAAATATCCTTTTTAAGCACACTTCACTTTCAGTTTCTGAAAAAACGAACTTTTAAAACTTAAATTATTATTTGTTTTTATGAATAAATAAATAACATAATAAAATTTAAATATAAATAATATTGAATTGACTTGAATAATGCTCTCGCTCACTATGCTATACTCAGAGTATAGTAGCGACGAGTTGTAAGAGAGAGATATTCACGCGTCATAGTGCATCTCACTTGTACTTATACGCTTGAATAATGCTCTAATGCTCTCGCGCTTCCTCGCACAGCGGAACTTTCAACGAGTCTGGGAGGGTGTTGGGCCCGTCGGATTTGTCTGGCTCTTTGAAAAATATTTTAAAATATTATATTCAATAACATATATAAAATTCAGCCTTCCTAAAATAACGTAGGTTCCCACATTTTTTTGCGACTTTTAAAATGTCTGTAAAAAATATGGCCCACAGGAAGTGTCTGGCAACTATATATATTTGTTTATAATAATATTATTTAAAACATATGTAAAAGCCAGCCTTCCTACTTTAACGTAAGTTAGCATATTTTTTTTACACCTTTGCTACCTGCTTCCTGTAAAACGGCCCCGCTTTCAGTTTAGCGAGTATTCATTCCTTCCTAACTGTATGTTATACTACCAATCCTAAAAATTTCATCTTTCCTAAAATGACGTAAGTCTGGGGTGACTGGGATCTTGGTCTAGGAGCGCAAGCATTCTATCATATTGCACCAGTATTGCCAGATACACTGTAATTATAGTAGATTTACTGTATTTTTACGCCATCTACTGTATACTGTATTAAAAAAACAGTGTATGCACTAGTATGGAGAGCACTGTAATTTTTGTCGAGCAAGTATAATAAGAATTTTTTAAAAGAAATGAACGCAACTTATAGGAAATAAAATTTTGAACGCGAACTTCGCACTCTTTTCTTAAGGAATCCCCTTGGAATGTTACTAAAATAAGCAAGTACTACACGACCAAACTAAACGATTCCAATGCCGTATTATATTATTTAAATTGGTTGGTTTATATTTAAATCAGTTAATAGACAGGAACGTTGTTTTACACTGCTCGAGTTACTGCTAGTGTATTTACGTATTTGAGTATCTGGATTGAACGATGTCTTCTTTTGGAGAAGAAAAAAGTGGACCTACAACCCCTAAAAAAGCAAAAAAACTTCATTACAAACAAAAATTTAGAGATGAATGGCTAAAGGAAGATAGTTTCAAAAGTTGGCTTCAACGTGATCCGAAGGACCCGTGAAGGTATCGTGCATTTTGTAAGGTATGTGATGCAAATTTACTAGCTGACAAAGGTGCTATAAAACGCCATTCTGAAGGAAATAAGCACTTGCAAAAATCTAAACCGATGTGCTCACAAATATCTATCGCAACAATCTTTGAAAAACAAAACTTTAATTCTGTCGAAGATAAACGAAAAACAGCTGAGATTAAGTTAGCCGGATTTATAGCAGAACATAAAATTTCACATCGAGTGATGGACCGTTTGGTTGATTTGCTACCTAGTATAATTCCAGACTCAGAAATTGCAAAAAATTTAAAAATGAAACGGACTAAACTTCAGGCAGTAATTAACAATATTTTAGGAGCTGCTGAAAAACAGGCTCTATGTGCAGATTTAATGACACAAAAATTTTCTGTTATGATCGATGAAAGCACTGATATCGGATCAATAAAAACCATGTGTGTCGTAGTGAGATATTATTGTCAAATAAAAGGCCAAATTATAAGCAGATTTTGGGACTTAATTCAAATACATGGTATAGATGGAAACAGCAATGCTGCTGCTACTGCCACAGCCGAACACTTATTTGAAGCAATAATGAAATCATTTGAAGAAAACTCAGTTCCTCTTGAAAATATCATTGGTTTTGGATCGGATGGCTGTAGTACCATGATGGGATCAAAGAACTCAGTTTCGAGCAGATTTAGAGTAAAGTGTCCTGGAATAATTGTTTTGAAATGCGTTCGCCATTCTTTACATCTATGTGCAAGCGACGCATGCAAACAATTACCGGCTGATTGTTAAAAACTGACTCGCGATATTTATAAATTTTTGCAACTAGCAGTAAAAGACAAACACAATTCAAAGAATTTCAAATTTTCACTGAAACTGACATCCATAAAATTTTAAAACCAGCTCAAACACGATGGCTATCTTTGGATTCTGTAGTCGATAGAATTTTGGAACAGTGGAATGCTCTCACATTATTTTTTAATGGAAGATGGCTAGAAGACAATGAATGCGCGCAAATCCATAACCAATTGAATGATCCTGCGATTAAGACCTATTTCTTCTTCCCGAATTGGATGTTACCCAAATTCACCAAGGCAAACACAGTATTTCAGAGCGAAACTCCAATGGTTACAAAAATAAGTATTACAATGAACGATCTCTATTATAAACTATTGTCACTTGACATAAAAAGAATTATAGACAAAATTGATCCCACTGACGAAAAATATTTTTAAAGCTTAGAAGAAATATATCTGGGTTTTGGAGTTCAGAAACAATTTTCGATAGGCAAGATTACATTAAAGAAACAGAAGGAAATAAAAATAATATGCCGAAATTTCTTGATAAAAGCATGTGTAGGAATCCGCAAAAGATATGCGCTTAACGATCCAGTCTTAGTTGCAGTTTCTAAACTTGAACTTCATAGTTGCTTAGATGACTCAATTCGTCGAGAAGAAACTCTTCAAAATCTATTTACCTTGCTGCCAAGATTGGCACCAAATTAAATAGATTATTAGAGCACCAAGACAAAAAAAAACGGAATAAATTGATTACGAACACAATTAGGGGATATGTTAGCAGCACAAGCAATTTCTCGCCAGAATGCCGACTGCGTAAGTTTCAAGCCAACGGAAGTGATGTTAAAGCTGTTCAACTCTAAAATTTACAACAATGAGAGAGCGATTGAACTTAGTGACAGTGATTAACTTTCAAAATGTTTAATTTGGTAAGATTAATAAAAATTCTATCATAAAAATGGCTTTCAAATGCACAGTAAAACATACTGTATTTAAATAAGAAATTCACTGTAATTTTACTTCAAATACTGTATTTTGTGGTGTAGAAACACGATATTTTCATTTTGTTGATCTGGTAACACTTCATTGCACACTGGTGGCAGTCGACGAGCGAGGCTCGTAGTGATCGGGTGTGTTCCGGACGCTCTCTCGCTTGGCGGTTTCAACTTGGAAATCTCAAGGTATATGCGTAGTTTACAAGATGTGAAATAAAAATATTAGTAAGATTAGAAAATACGGCATAAGGAAGTGGAGAAAAAAGGTTCGACATGTTGGCATGTTTGGGTAAGTTTAATTCAAACTAAATAAAATTGTAATATAAGTTCATTTTACGACGAAATAGTAATGTCACTCACTCATCTCAATTGTTTATTTAGGTTTTAGGATAAACAAGTGAAAAAATTGACACTAGCTGAACTTGTTCCGGTGCTACCGATACAGGAACAAAACGAGTAAGTCATAACAATACACTCTGCCCAAATTGTATGTATAGGTACCGTAACCGCACCTAAACTGTACTTGCGCACCTACCTAACTATTTATTAGCAAAAATTTCGAGGGACAAGTTGAACACGGTCGCAACTTGCGACCACGGAACACGTAGGTATCAATCTGAAAGAAAAAATTATCATGATGTAGATACAATACCTATTATTCAAAGTAAACACGCACAAGTCTTCTAAGAAATTCATAGGTTTATGCTATGTGTGAAGTTGATGAACTCGAAATGTGATCTGATATCCCCAACTTAGGGGTACATAATATAGTATATTAATTACTCTGTGTTTAGGGTAAACTCGAGTCTATCTAGTAAAAACATTCATAGCAATTTTACACACTAAAATACCTGTCTATGTCATTATGGTAGCCAATCTACGGCCTCACGCAGACGACATTCATTCAGCATCTAGGTATTCTTATGCTCTTATTATTACTTTCGTAAGGTTGAAATTGTAGCGAAAAGTAGACGCACGCTCGCTGCGAGTTTTTCGTTACAAATTCAACCCTTCGCCAGTAATAATAAGATCGTACGTACGTACTGATTGTCATCTGCATTGGCCCTACCATACCTACCACTTTACTCTACATATACAGGGTGAATGATAAATGTTGAACTAAATGCACAATTGTTACATCCTAACCTAATGGTAAACATATTTTGATAAACACTACTTTTACTTTTTACCTATAGATCATAGTAAGTAGGTTCTTACATTATAGTTCAATGTTTTACATTGATTTTTTCAATTATTGTTGTCTTAAATTATTATTTTTAAATTATTGTTGAACAGGTCGTGTTAGAAAATATTACTAACGAAAATTTGGTAAATAAAGAGTAAGTATTCAATCCATAGATTCTGTGTAAGTGTGTTTACGCGATAAATATTTAGATAAACAAAATATCTTACCTACGGTACTCTACCTATATACCTTTGTTTTTTTACGATGTTTTTATATATTATATTATACATATACCTACTTTTTACTATCCCGCTAACCCTACTTATAAAAGCGAAAGTTTGTGTGTGGGAGTGTGCGTGTGTTTGTTACCACTTCACGCATAATATGTATGTCTTTGGATAAAAGGTACACAAATAGATATTGAAAGTACCTTTGTTTTTTACGATATTTTACCATTTTTTATCACAATTATATACTTTTTTTACTATCTGACTAATATTATAAATGCGAAAGTTTGTGTGTGGTGTGTGTGTGTGTGTGTATGTGTATATGTTTGTTACCTCTTCATGCTTAAATGGTTGTATGGATTTTGATATAATTTGGTACATATATAAATATTTATCTAACTTAACACATAGAATAATTTTTAATGTCGTAGAACAAAACTTATTAGTGTCATGGTCTAAATTACACATTATATATTTAAAAAATGTACATTTTGTTTCATTTTAGGACTTGTACATTAGAGACTACTAATTTTACTAGTGGGATATCTAAAAATATTTAAAAAAAAATGAATTTGTAAATATAGAGTTAGTATTTTATTATTACAAATACAATTACTATAGTAAATTTTTTAAACAATATAACAAAATATTGTCTTGTTCTAAGATAGTTAATAGATTCAGGTGTTACTTTGCGGAAGTCAAAGTTACATACTACATGATTTGAATTACTTTGTGCAATTCCGCCACCAGTTAGTTCATGCAAACTATTGCCGGCCGGCGCCCACCCACTACTGTTAGTCCCAGCATACCTGCCACCAACAGCCCGTGTGCACCCGCCACCAACAGCTAATGCATGCTCCCTCCGATACTGCTGCATCCGCTGCGGCTGCAGCAATATCGGACACCGCATACGCGACACGTGTTTCGCCTCTCCACGAGGCATCTTCAGGCACCAAACAAGTTGTTGATCGTTCGGCAGTCAAGCGTCGAATGATAAAACTACACTTTATTGTATTACGAAGGTTACGCTGTATGCTAGAAGCATTATACAGCTCACCGGACGCGACGGAATTAAAAAGGCGGGACCAACATTTGCCAGAATGGCAAGATGTTGTCCACACCGGAAAAAGTGACAGCGCAAAGGGCTCCCAACAGGGTGGGAACGAACCTCGGCTTTGGGCGTCACTGAGATCGGCTTTGACTGAGTGTCAAGCGCCTGAAGGGCCGACCGGCGAAAAGCGTCCGGGTACCGTTCGGTACCTCGTGAACGCGCCAGTCCTACTCCTATTCCTGATCCGCACTCGCCGGCGAGTGGGATTTGCGATCGAGCTAATTGTGATTCTGTGCCTGCGTTGCGCAGGTGACTCTGTCGAAGGGGGAATCGCACGACTTATGGGGTCGTCCGGATCATGGAGTACATGCCTTGGTCTCCTACACCTGACGAAGTTGGATGGGTCGTAGTCGGCAGCTTTCGCTACCAACTGGTTTGGATGTGTGGGGGCGCGTTCAAAGGATCGTGAAGCGGTCTCTTTGAAGAATCGAATGATGGAGGAGAGCTCCAATTCGCGATGCAGGTCCACAGTGCGGGTGCCCCATTCCGCCTGGGTGGCCTTCCTGAGGAACCTGTTTTGTATGACTTGGAGGGATTTTATGTGCGTTTTGGCAGCGTGTGCGAAGCATACGCTGGCGTACGACATTATAGGGCGGATGCACAGCTTGTATAATGTCAACTTGTTACGGAGTGACATTTTACGATTGCTGATCATCGGGGATAGCCTGAAGAGGCAGTGGGCTGCGCGATTTCTAACTCTCTTTATGTGGTGACCAAAGGTCATACCATTGTCGAGAGTTACGCCTAAGTATTTGGCCGTCTTTGCCCATTGGATGGGCTGGCCGAACAGGGACAGAGTTCTGAGAAGTGGAGTGGAGCCCCCCCTACGAGGGCGGGTCGTGGCACCGTGATCGTCGCTAAAGTACACTGCGGTACTTTTGGACGGGTTCACGGTGATTCTCCACTTCTTGAACCATTCTCCAAGTGCTGTGACAGCTCTTTGGAGTTTGCTGGAAAGATAATCCTTCCGATAATGGGAGTAGTAGATTGCCGTATCGTCGGCATATAGGGCGTACTCCACGTTTGGAGCTTTGGGAATGTCACTGGTGTACAGCGAGAAGAGAGTCGGAGAGAGTACGGAGCCTTGCGGGACTCCTGCTCTGATAGGGTGCGGCCTAGATAAGCAGCCCTGTAGACGATAGCGGAACGTCCTGTTCGACAGGAAATCTCGTATGATGCGCACGAGATTGATTGACATGCCCATGCGGACGAGTTTGGAAACCAAACCCTCATGCCAGACCTTGTCGAAGGCCGTTGCTATGTCAAAGAAGACCGCTCCGGTTGGCCTACCTGAGTTTTTGTGGTGGAGGATGTGCTCCGTGAGGCGGTGCACTTGCTGGATACACGAATGTTTGGGGCGGAAACCAAACTGTTCGGGAGGTATTATGGAGGGCTTGGAATCTAAAAATTCCTTGAGCCGCGTCAGGATGATGCGTTCGTATATCTTTCCCAAAGTGCTAAGTAGACTTATGGGTCGATATGAAGAGGGGTTGCTCAGGTCTTTGCCTGCTTTTGGAATCCCTATAACCACTGCGTCTTTCCAGGCGGCTGGAAAAGTGCAGTTTGCTAAAGCTGCATTGAAAATGCATACTATTAGCAACAGGAGGGTTTCGGGGAGGCGTCTGAGGACACCGTTAGAAATGCCGTCAGCTCCGGGAGCTTTCCGGGGGCTATTGGACCTTATGATTTCTTCCACCTCCTCGAGCGTGGTCGGTCGGAGGGGAATGTCTGGTAGGGGGAGGGAGTCAGGTGAGAGGCTGAGGGTTTCAGCTTGCTCGTTGACTGTATCTGAGTGCGCTTGTTCTACGGGCTCGAGACAAGGGGAGCATTGCATCTCCAGGTTGTTTGCTAAGCATTCAACCTTCTCGTCGTCGTCAAAGGCGACGGAGCCGTCGGGGTGATAAAACTACACCGTATTGCCATCCTTTTATACTGTTAGAGAAGAGGGTGGGGGAGCGGAGTTGCCCGAACTTTCTATAGTAAAAATATTTAATAAAGGGGAATTATTTACCTCAAGCTGTTTATTTATTAATTGAATATTAGATTTTTTAAATTTATTTATTTCTAGTTGCTCCCAAATACTCAATTTTAACCCTTTTTCTTCGGTGTGTAATATTTTGTAGGTATTATTTGATGATAACTTATGATTTTTGTCAAGAAGGTGTTCTGCAAAATTTGACCTTTCTGGGTGTTTGTTCTTATACGCATTTATGTGTTTATTATATCGAGTTTTAAAATTACGGCCGGTTTGTCCAATATAAACTTGTTGACAATCATCGCAAGTTAATTTGTATATACCAGATTTTTTGTCTGACTCAATTTTATCTTTTACGTTACAAAGAGATCTTAAAGAATTTTTTGTTTTTAAGGCTACGAATACCTTATTATTTCTGAATATTTTAGACACTTTATCTGTAATTTTACCTAAATATGTTAAACTTGCTGTATATTTAGATTTTATATTTTGTGGTATTGCATATAAAAGTGGTTTAATCATATTCTGTCTTTTCTTACGTATAATGTTATCTATTAATTGTGTATTGTAACCATTCGACTTAGCTATTTGATATATAATGTTCAGTTCTTTATTATAATTACTTTTGCTTAGAGGAACCGTCATTAATCTATGTATCATTGACTGGTATGCAGCTAGTTTATGTTGCCATGGATGATTAGGCAATAGTTTGCATGAACTAACTGGTGGCGGAATTGCACAAAGTAATTCAAATCATGTAGTATATATTGTCTTGTTATTACAGCGATTCAGAAGAAACAGAAGACCTTATAATAGAAGCAGAAAATAAAAACGAAGATTTTCAGCCAATTTGCGGACGAAAAATCGTAGACATAAACTACTTTCTTGTTCAATTTCAAGAACTGGATGAACTTAAACAAAAAGTCATAAGAATCCATAGGCAGCTTAGGCTACAGAAGAGAAGAAATCTACCACTAGACGAGATCATAGAAAGGCAACGCACAGCAAAAGAAGAATACACCCAAGAACTACAGGCCACCTCTAACAAAAACTTCAGAGAATTCTGTCAAGCAAGTCACAACGGTTTTTTCGATTGTAAAGCTATTGATTAAAGTCTGATCGGTGAAAAAAGAGTGAGGTTAATATCAAAATTTAAATTTGAATGCAATTTATGCAAGGAAGTAGCAACTATCTCTTCTGAAAACACTGCAGACAAAGAAAGTGTTGATGTAAATATAGCTGCAACGACAGATATTGTGGCTGCTGGTATTGGGCATACTCAGTTTTAAGATATTTTCGCCGCCATGAACATTCCAGTGTTTTCGTCTCAATTTTACTCTAAACTTCACCTAATGAGAATTATATAAAAAATGTGGGAGTAGGTAGCAGGTGAATCTTTTTCTCGCTGTGCTGCAACCTCCATTGCAGCACAGCGAGAAAAAGAAGCAGCAATTGCGGAGGGCAAAGTGGATAAAGACGGGAATGCCTTAGTTGATGTCAATATGGCCGGGTGCTGGTGTGCGAGATCATACGGCAATAATTTTAAGGCGTCATCAAGTGCAGCAGACATAATTGGAAAACGTTTTGGTGAAGTACTTTATGTGGGAATAAAAAATAAGTACTGTTTAGTTTGCGCACGAGCAGCGAAAAAAAATTGGTTGCAAAGGAACATAAATGTTTTATAGTGGTTCAGCAACTGGTACGGAGTCTCAAATCATTGTTCAGGGCTTCAGATCTTCGGTTGCTATGTATGGAATCATATACAAAAGAGTGATGGAGATGCTTCACCTTATATTCAAATTCTAAAAGCTGACCCTTATGCCAAACAAAAAATAACAGTAGAAAAAATTTACTGTCGAAACCACAGTCTTACCCTTCGATACAAAATATACTCTTGCGCATAGAAAAACTTTAACAAATACAAGAATTATGTCCATGAGAAAGGCTATAGTGAAGTCAATCGAGCACCACAATTCAAACACAAGTAGGCCAAAACATTTGTCGATATCACTGTTGTATAATGATATTAATAATGTAGTTTCACATGCGTATGGAGATCACAAATTATGTAATGATTATAATTGTACTAGAAATTAAGACGAAAAGAATGGCATGAATCTAATTCTGAACTCCACATTTCTTTTTCGAATAAATGCAATAATTGCTACCACCGTTGGAAAATCACGAAGTCTCATAGAAAATGTAGATACAAACTCAGAAGAAAGATTTAACAGTGACATCGCAAAATTTGTTGGAGGGAAGAGAGTCAACTATTCTTTAAAAAGAGGATATCAAGCCCGATGTTCTGCTGCTGTTGTATCTTTCAACGATGAAACTTCCATCTCGTCAGTGCAGAAGGCATTTTTAGGAAAAAGTCCCAAAGGGAAGGTAAAAGAACTAGAAACGAAAATCTCTGAAAACTCTCTCTTAGAAAAACGAAGATCTCTGATAAGGAAAATAAATAAAGAACATCCTGTAAAAAAAATTAGGAAGATATGTCAAGACAAAACAAAATCACAACATGATTATGAAATAACGAGTGCAGCTCCAGATATGCCCCTTAAAGAAATGGAAGAATCGAAACGACAGTTTTTAAGCAATTTGGAAATTCTTGCTGTGGATAGAGAAAATATTGAAAGATCTACAGTGTTACAGAGCGACTCTAGTGAGTAGCTAGATGTACGAAAAAAATAATTACTGCTTCTAACTTTGGATTGATTTGTAAACGAAAAGAAGCAAGAGATACATCAAGTCTTGTCAAAAGTTTACTTTATCAAAAAAATATATCACGCGTGGCATCTATTGCGCATGGTATAGAAAATAAGAAACGTGCTTTGCAACATATAGAAAATCAGGAATCTATAATAATAGAGCCTTTCGGGCTTTTTATTGATAAAGATTATCCATTTTTAGGTGCTACGCCTGATGGTTCAGTGGGCAAGATATGTTGGTAGAAATAAAGTGCCCAATAACTGCATTTAAAACAAGCCTGAAAGAGGCAATAAAAGGAAATAAAATTCAAATATTACGTGTCATTAAAAAAATAAAACAATAAATATTAATAAACAGAGTAATTGGTATTACCAAATCCAGGGACAGCTACATATTATTAGAAGAAAAAAATGTGTAACGGGAATATGGGCAGGTGAAAACGAACCTGTTTATGTGCTGAATATAGAAAAGGATGATAAATTTTGGGATACTCAAATGTTTCCTATTCTAAAAAACTTTTACAATAATTGAATGCTACCGGAAATAATAGACCCAAGTCATACACTTCGAATGGAACTTCGCAAAATAACCTTGAAAGGAAACGTAATAGTGCCCAAACTGCTAACTCACTCTGAAACAAATTCTACTGTACAAAGTGGGAACAGTAACAAAGAAAATATAATGTCGCCTTTATCGCCGATTAATAATAATTCTGATCCTAATCCTACTGTACAAAATGAGAATAATAATGATATCGCTGATCTTGCTTTCAGGCCACGAGTCATCAATTTTGACGAATATTTTGTTCCCTTATATTTCTGAAATAAATAAAGATCATATTTTAAAGATAGTTTTGATTTATTGATATTATTGTTATATTATTATTCACTCACGCAGTCACACATACTCTACTATCACAAAACTACTGTGTACAAACGCACATCCACACACACGGCCTCTCACTCAAATTTGCACTAGACGTGGGCGTTATTTCACGTCACTAGCTACAGTAACTAGCTACGCGGCAAGTAACTGCATCACTAGTTTCGCACCAAATTACACAAGTACTGATTTTTAAAGAGTTATTTAGCGAGACAAGTTGCCGCGTCGCCGCGTCATCGTCGCCGTGTCACGGCGTCACCCACCCAGCCGCGGTCGGTCGGGCGGAGTTGAGCCAGCGTAGCTACGTTACTTGCGTTTCTTTCCGACTGAAGCCGACCGAGCGAGATGGCAGACCGAAAATTTCCGAGCGCTGGGGAAGGCGACACGAATAAATCCGAACGCGCACGTGCCTTGGTATCGACGAAAACAAAACAGCGTATCAGTATTAAGTGTACGTTTAATTTTCATACGTAAAACTATAGACATAGATAACAAAATAAAGTGATAACTTTTTGTAAATATTGGCTCCCGATTGCGAAGAATGAGCGTCGTCAATGTGTTTGAAATTTGAATCAAATAATTTAGATTGTTTTAGTTCGTCATTGCAGACACTATTATATTCTTATAAAAATTATCGATAATTAAGTTATTTCAGTGTTTATGTAAAGTTTCGTTGTTGTTGTGTAAATATAATTAGGAAGTAGGAAGTAGGATTGTATAAATTTAAGTACAGTGTAAATATAGTGAAGTTTAAATACAAATGTAAATATGTCTCGATTAAATACCAGTGCTTTGTGGGAGTTTTTTCAAAAACTAGACAATGAAAAAAAGCCAAATGCAGCAGTTGTGGTGAACTTTATAGCTATAAAACTTAAACTGCGAATTTAAAAATGCATCTGAAGCGGAAACACCTTCAGGCATATATCTCCATCTGTGCCGTGCAATCTTCCTCGACTGCAAGGACTCTAGAAGAAAGTCTCGAACAAGAACAGTCAGGCGACGTCCAACTCCAACCTCAGTCCTCGTCGTATAGTTTAGAGGTCGCTGCTGGCGGCGCCAGCGCCGCCCTCGCCGCCCCAGCTTCTACGTCTACTACTGCAAGTATACCCTTATTCCGTGCCACCCAACAGCGCATAGATAGCTATGTCATTGGCAAAAAAAGTTACGCTGTCTAAAAAAAGACAAATAGACAATGACCTTGCTGATTTATTTATAAACAGCTATCACCCCTTCACTTTAGTTGAAGAACGCTCTTTTAAAAAATTTGCTCGACACATACCATACGAGTTACCATCGCGCAAAACAGTATCTAATATTCTGATTCCAAATTTATACGACCAAACAGTTCTGAAAAAAAAGAAGAAATAATAAAGGACATCGAGTATATATGCCTAACTACTGACGTATGGACGTCGCGGGTTAATGATGCATATGTTACGGCTAATAGCCGAAGTGCGGCTACACCTAGTTTTAGCCGGGTACAACTAGGTGCAGCCGGCCACATGCGGTTAAACTTAGGTGTATCCTACTTATCTTCGGTTGCAACTAGGTTTAGCCTTCATTATAGCGGCTAGAACTAGGTACAGCCGCACACTGGTGGTTAAACTTAGGTGCATCCTATTTATTATCGGCTAGAACTAGGTTTTCAGTTCAGTTAAGGATTTTGGTTTTATTTTGAGATTTATATCTTGCGTTTCCTGATTGATTCGATTTTGTATCATCACCCCGGTAGATAAGATATCTTAACGAAAGAAGATTTATACTCGTAATTGTGTTGAATTATATTATGAACTGAAATGAAATTTCGTCTTTTAATGTGGAGAGTCCCTCTGTAGTAAAAAATACAGTAAGTAGGCACTAAAGAGTTCATCAAGTTGGCAGCGCGGTATAGACGCGGGGAAGGAGTTGGCGTCGCGACCGGCCCGCGCGCAGTCCTCCGCCCGCCGCGCGTCCTTGTACCCCCACCCTGCCCGCCACTACCCTTCCGTACCGTCTAACCGTCAGTCAGTGTGAATCACCACAGCTCTGTGCCACGCACGTTTGTCTCCGTTACAAAATGGCGGAAAACGAAGCATTAGAAACGATGAAGACGAGTTTTAACAAAGAATTAGACCGTGTTATAACTTCGAAACATGGCGATAACCAAAGTTATGTGAGTAGTAAACAGTATTTGACGTTTATAGAAGAGGTTAAAGCTGCAAAAATAGCAACAAAACGTACAACATTACAATATCGTCGTTTGAAACGTTTTGATGTGTGTAGTATTGGCGACACCGAAAAGTTAATTAGTGCTTTATCTACCAGTAGTTCTGAAAATCTTAAATATTACGTCAAAAACGAAGAATTGTTCGATATTCTTAATGAAATACATGTATCTATTGGACACGGTGGGAGAAACAGAATGGTTGCAGAAGCAAAAAAAAAGTATGCAAATATAACTCAAGAGGCTATTCTTTTATACCTTAAATTATGCAAGCCATGTCAAATGAAGCAAAAATCACTAAGAAAAGGTCTCGTCGTTAAACCCATTTTGTCTAATGAGATGAATAGTCGTTGTCAGGTAGACTTGATAGACATGCAAACAAATCCTGATGGAAATTTCAAGTTTATTTTAATGTATCAGGATCATCTCACTAAATTCATACAACTACGTCCTTTACAAAGTAAAACTGCTGAGGAAGTATCGAAGGTACTCCTTGACATATTTTGTATATTTGGATCACCCTCAATACTCCAGTCTGACAATGGCAGGGAATTCTCTAATTGAGTTGTGGAAAGTTTGACACAAATGTGGCCAGGTCTGAAAATTGTGCACGGAAAACCTCGTCACAGCCAGTCACAGGGCAGTGTCGAACGTGCCAATCAAGACGTTCAAAGTATGCTGATGACTTGGATGAAAGACGAAAACTGCGAAAAGTGGTCAGAAGGACTTAGATTTGTCCAACTTATGAAAAATAGAGCCTATCATCACGGAATTAAAAGATCACCTTACCAGGCTATGTTTGGTTGTGACGTAAAAGTGGGCCTACGATCTTCAACACTTCCGACTGAGACAATCAAAAATATAGAAAACGAAGAAGACTTGGAAAAAATTCTTAAGACGTTAGAAGAGGACGGAAATAATGCTGAAAGTGGGACAATAACTGATTTAAACCACGAAGAGACTGAAGGTGAAGCAGCAGAAAACAGAACAGATTGTGAGCTTTGTAATCAAAATGAAAAATGTGACCTCTGCATTAAACGACAGACAATAGATACTAATAGAAAAGGCGCAAAAGATTCGTTGAGAGTACAAGCAAATAAAATGACAGCATTATCTAACAGAAAGTTTCCTCCGTGCAAAATAGGTGACACAGTTCGGGTGAAAATTCCTGACGTAGACAGAGGTAGAGGCGATTTTCCTAATGTTTTGATGGTTGTACTTGAATGTAATGATGATGGATTGTATAAATTGGGTAACCAATTTGGCACTATTACTGAATTATTTTCTAGGAATCAATTCACTGTGTGCGAGACGAAATTTTTAGATATTGATATTGTTTCTCCCGAAAAAAAATCATTACGCCAAATTGCTAATGCCCAATCTACAACTGGAGGACAAGGATACAAAAGATGCCACTGCAAAACTAAATGTAGTAATAGAAAGTGCCTCTGTAAAGCACCCGGTATTTTGTGTAACTCCAAATGCCATTCAAGTTTATCTTGTTCAAATAAGTGATAGACGTTCTTGCAACATACTATCACATATGAGAGTTTGTTGATTTTTGTATAATTAAAACTGAGTTAAAAAGTTATCCTATTTGTTTTAAAAATATGAGAGAAGAGAACAAAGACTTAGTTGATTATTTCATAGTTAAGAAGTACCTAAAACTTTATTTTTTGTTTATTTTTTTTATCTTTGCGCCAAAGATGTCTAGTTCTGTTAGTTTATGAAGAGAAGATTTATAATATTTTTTGTTTTAATTACTTATAATAACGTCTTTTTTGGTTAAAAGATATTTGCCAGCGAGATAAGAAAATATGTAAAATATTTTAAAATACTTTTTTAAAATTATAATATAATTATTATAGTATTAGGTGTAACTCTAAATGTCATTCAAGTTTATCTTGTTCAAATAAGTGATAGACATTCTTGCAAAATACTATCATGAGAGTTTGTTGATTTTTGTATAATCAAAACTGAGTAAAAAACTTATCCTATTTGTTTTAACTTAAAACTATGAGAGAAGAGAACAAAACTTTATTTTTTATGTTTATTTTGTTATGTCTAATTCTGTTAGTTTATGTAGAGAAGATTTATAATATTTTCTGTTTTAATTACTTATAATAACGCCTTTTTTTTGTTAAAAGATATTTGCCTGTCAAATTATAAATAATAAATGTCACTTAAACATCCCTGTCTTTTATTCGTCGAATCAATCGGGAAACGCAAAATTAGAATCTCAAAACAACTGAACTAAAAACCTAGTTCTAGCCGATAATAAATAGGATGCACCTAAGTTTAACCACCAGTGTGCGGCTGTACCTAGTTCTAGCCGCTATAATGAAGGCTAAACCTAGTTGCAACCGTAGATAAGTAGGATACACCTAAGTTTAACCGCATGTGGCCGGCTGCACCTAGTTGTACCCGGCTAAAACTAGGTGTAGCCGCACTTCGGCTATTAGCCGTAACACATATATTGCTGTAACTGGACACTATTTAACAAAAGATCTAAATCTAAAAACATTTTTACTGAAATGTGCCGAGTTTAAAGATACGCACAGTAGTGCAAATATCCAAGGTGCTCTGCTCGAAACGATCAACGAGAGGAATATACCAACAAATAAAATAAATTTTATACTCAGCGACAACGCAGCAAATGTAAAAAAAGACATAGGATGGAAGCATTACGGTTGCTATGGTCACACATTGAATTTAATTGTGCAAGATAAACTAGTACGAGCTTCTTTGGACAAAGTAAAAACCATAGTGCGACATTTTAAAACTAGCACGCAAGCACTAGAAAAATTATTGAAAGCACAGACTCAAGAAAATCCGGACAGGACACCAAAGCGCTTGATACAAGAAGTACCAACTAGATGAAATTCGATATTTTATATGTTGCAGCGTTTTGTGGAATTATAAAATCAAATTTGTGCCACTGTTGCAATTCTTAAAAAAGATTTACCAATCTGAACAGTCGAGGAATGGACAATGTTTCAGGAATTATGCAAGGTTTTTAAAAAAAACCCTTCGACGAAGCCACGAAAGCCATGAGTGGCGAAAATTACATGACAGCGAGTATTATAATAGTCATGACACGGTGTCTCAAAGAATCGTGTGCTAAACTACTTCAGGAAGGCTTTTATGCTGTAACAAATAATGTCATTATGGCGCTTCATACAGGCCTAGAGAAAATGCTTGAAGGTATAGAGAGAATATGTACCATTTTAGATCCACGGTATAAAACGAATTCATTTGCTGACCCAAAAAAAAAGCCTGGAAGAAATAGTCGCAGCTGAAATTTCCCGCCGACGACAAGCGGTCAAACGCAGCCATCGACTCTCACGGAGAAAAATTTTCACCGTGGGCCATATTAAATAACATCAAGGGTTTGCACCAGCAACAGGTTGGAACGCCTTTATTCAGTGCTATCCGAGAAGTAGACGCCTACTTAAAGGATAATATTCTACCAATTTTTAATGAAAATGGACATTTTAATTGTCCTTTGCAATGGTGGCAACTTAACCGCCACATTTATCCCAACCTTGCCATAGTACTACGCAAGTATGGCAACAAAATGGCAACTTCAGTTCCATGCGAAAGGCTATTCAGCAAGACGGGACTCACGATTAACAACCGCCGCACACAATTAAAGACACACAAAGTTGCCCAATTGACGTATTTAAATGTAAATTTGGACCCAAAAGATTTTTGTATAAATAGTCATAAAACAGTGTAAATAAACAAAAAAGTAAATAAAAAGTGTAATATAAACTGTAAATATATAAACAAAAGTGTGAATAAACTGTAACTACATATATCCAACAAAAGTGTAAATATCAATAAACAAATCAATGTACATAAAATCAAATCGACTTTTAAATACGCCTGCATTAAATTTTAATAATAATTTAATAGTATTCTCATAGTTATTAATTATATCATTTATTGATATACATTTAATGCAGTCAGTCCTAAGCCTGAATAAAGTATGAAGGGTAGTTGATTTGTTGATAGTTTTATTCAAACTCTTAAACAGTGATTTTATTTTCGTTTCGTATATAACCTAACTCTCACAGTTTCACAAAGTTTAAGAAACTCGTTCCGTGTTGTAGCTGTAAAGATTGTAGTTGATGTAGATAATAATACAAAGAATCACAGCGGCTGAAAAATAACTAGTGACAAAAATCACTAGTTTCGAAACCGGTGACGCAGCCCGAGTCCCTCGTTACGTTCAGTTTTGTGAAAACGGCGTAACAACCCACGTCTAATTTGCACCCCCTTCATTAGACATCAGATTTGGATCCCCTAAACTACGAGATCTTCAAGGGTCTACGCGAGCACACCGATATGTGTTTACTTTTTTAATATGAGAATATACACAGTCTCACATAGTCCTCACACACATAACGATTTGCAAATATACGTACATAAATACACACACATACATTTCCTCTTCCATACACACACACACACACACACACACACATAAACCCCTACCCCATACACACACATAAACCCCTACCCCAACACACACACAAACACGCACCAAGAGATGCTAAAATATGTTGCTTATCAAACTTACCATCAATAGTTAGTTCACATGGGTAAAATAAAACTCATTCAAATAAATTTATTTTTAATTTAATTGGATTTTAATTAAATTTTATTACCTTCCTAAAGATGATTTACCTTTAGTTTACAAAAATGGTTCCCACTCAAGGAGTTTTCTTCACCATTGCTACAAATAATAATTTATAAGGTCACCCTGTATAGTTTTGAATGTTGAATATATCAAAAGTATTTTTTAGACATTAAAACTTTTTATACAGGTGATAATAAATTATTGACAAAATTCAACTTTTCATACAAAGTGACTAGTCACGTGACTCACATTTGTATGAAAAGTTGAATTTTTGATTCCAGATTTCAACCCATGTTCCTTGAGGAAAGTTGCTCAGTTGCATGGACCTGATCACCTCCTGAAATGTAGTCGGATATTTTATTATTACCCAGTATTTCACTTACAAATACACTCGTATAAAGAAAATACCGCAGTCACTCTCTTGTTATTTCGATTTTCACTTAAATTTAGCCGCCACACGAACTTTTGGAATTAGCGGTAAAATGTGGCGAGCGGGACGCGCGGGCAGCGCCCCGCGGATTATTTATTTATTTAAACTTTATTGCACAAAATAAAAGTGTAAAAATGGCGGACTTAACGCCAAATGGCGTTCTCTGCCAGTCAACCATTGGACCAAGTGGAAAATAATGTGGGTGGTGCGACAGAATGTGTAAACTAAATAGAAAAGCATAAATCAAATATCTAAAAGAATACAATAAAATTATAACATATATACACATATATGTATACCAATACAATTACTATAGATAGAATAAACATATAATAAATACCAATAATACATAAATACCTAAAATAATATATACGCATAAATAATTAACATATGGATGACTACTAGTTACTGCACAGGGACATCATGAGAAGAGACTTCTCGGAGAAAACGTTTATGAACCGCCAGTTTGAAGGCTAAAAGACTAGGTGCACGCCTAATGGATTCCGGAAGAGCATTCCAGAGGAGAATGGCTTTAATTTGAAAGGATTTGTTCATGAAATCAGTATGATAAGCAGGTACAGATAAAGTTAAAAGATTAGAAGAGCGGAGATTTCGCGAATGTGTAGAGCTAAGAAGAGAAAATTGAGACTTGAGATAAGCTGGGAAGTTAGGGTCATTGAGGATAGCATAAAGCATGCATAGGATTCTGGCGTTTCGACGCTGGGGGATAGGGAGCCAGGCCAACTGTGAACGAAAAGAGGAAATATGGTCGTATTTACGAATCCCATAGATAAATCTTATGCAGTTGTTAGCTAGTTTGTCTAGTTTATGGAGAAGAAATTGGTTTAGATTTGTATAGCAAACATCGGCATAGTCTATTATAGGAATTATAAGGGATTGCGTCAAAGTTATTTTTGTTTTAAGTAGAAGAAAATTCTTATATCTATAAAGGCAGCGCAGTGTTCCTGTGACCTTACGACTAACCTCAGCGATGTGATTGGTCCAGCTCAAAGTTGAGTCAACGTGCAGTCCAAGATCTTTGACACTGGAATAGAATGGTATGGTAACACTATTTAGTTGTATAAGGGAGACGGTTTCAATGTCAATGTTGCAAAGTTGTCGAGAACTTCCCACAATTATTGCTTGACATTTGCTAGGATTGACAGAAACGCCATACCGTCCTGACCATTGGGCGATGAGCCGCAAATCATTGTTTAGAAGAGATATCGCGGAGTCTATATCACTGCGATCACAAGAATGATAGAGTTGAAGGTCATCAGCATAAAGATGATGAGAGGAAGAAAGAAGAGAAGTAAGAGAATCAATAAAGATAGAAAATAGTAAGGGAGAAAGGATTCCTTCTTGGGGAACTCCAGTATGCAGATCTTGCCATTCAGAAACGGACTGGTCGACACGAACCGCTTGTTGTCGGTCACGTAGATACGATGAAAACCATTCCAGGACTGTTGGTGAGAGGTTGAAGCGGGACAGTAAAGCTAGTAAGACATCATGGTCGACGGTGTTGAAGGCATTGGAGAAGTCGATGAGGTCAAGTACCGTTACCTTACCATTTTCCATACCGCTTCTCATGTCTTCAGTTACCTTAAGTAACGCAGTACTAGTGCTGTGTCCAGGCCGAAATCCTGATTGAAAATTACTAATAAGGTTGTTTGATAAAATAAGTGATGATAATTGTGAATTTACAACTGCCTCTAGAATTTTAGAGAAGAAGGGAAGTATTGAAATCGGCCTAAACTGATTTAAGCTACTGGGATTGTCTGTTTTTGGAAGAGGAATGACAAAGGCTTTACGCCATAAAGTGGCGTAAGTCCCAGTGCTCAAGGAAAAGTTAATAATATGAGTGAGAACAGGGAGAATAAAATCAAGAAGTAGATAAATCATACGCTGACCGATTTCATCAACGCTTACGGCTTTAGATTTAATGGAGAGTTTTTTAACGTCATCAACAGTCACTGGAGAAAAGGAGAAAGTATCAGGAAGTAAGGGAGGCAAAGAAGTTACATATTTGATTGTCTGGGTTTTGATAGAAGGGTCAAGACAGGGAGCTGAGGAGAAGTGACCATTAAGGTCGTCCAAAGAAAACTTGGAAGTAAAAGTATTACTTTGACCCTTACCAAAGCCCAGACCCCTAAGAAATTTCCACATATCAGCAGGTGAAGAGCCAGTTACGCTGTCATGGAAGTATCGCCTTTTGGCGGTTCTCACCATCTGATTGCAGCGGTTCCTGGCATGTTTATACAAATTCCAATTTGATTCACATCGATCGCGCTTATATTTACTGAAGGTTTTGTTACGTCGTGCCATTGCCATGCGCACTCCTCTTGTGATCCAAGGACAGGGAGGTCGCTTTAGTTTTACACGGCGGAGAGGAGCATGCTTGTTGTACAAACTAACAATTTTCTCATTTAGCTGCGAAACTTTGGCATCAATTGTGTCAGCTCCAATAATGGCATCCCAATCTGTGTTGGCAGCATCATTGTGTAGAGCCTCAACATCCAACCTAGCGAAATTACGCATTAAGACAGTGGCGGGTCTCTGTTTAGAAGTGTGAATCCTATAAGAAGCATATATAAGATCATGCCTGGAGATAGCGGGGGCTGGGTGTTGGCCATGCAGAAGAATTTCGCTAGTCGAGGTTGTGATTATATGGTCAATCCAGGTATCATCAGTGTCTGTGTTCACATGAGTCGCATTAAGAGTAAGAAGGGAAAGATGACTATATATAGGGAGAGCTGACGAGATCTCGCAGCTTGAACGCAGAAGAAGAATTTACTAACAAATTGGTATTAAGATCACCGAAAATAAGGAAATGAGTGTAAATCGAGGCAAAAGTCTCCATAACAGAGTCAAGATGTGAAAAATAATTTGTGCCTGGTGGTGAATATACCACACCGAGTACGACCTTGACACGTTTCACCTCCGCTTCTACAAAAAGATACTCGGCGGACCCAGAGTACTCTGGGGGCGATTTACAGAGAACCTTAAATGGAATATTGCTGCGGAGGTATATGGCTACACCTCCACCACGCGCACCAATACGATCGTTCCTGATTAGAATATATCCAGGGAGAGCAACAAGCCATGATTCCGATACGAGTATCGCTTGAAGGTGTTCAACAGTGCCAAGGTCAAGAAGATCAGTGTAATGGGCTGGGATGCTCTGTGCGTTAATATGACATGCATTAAAGTATTTTTTTACAGGAGCTAAGTCATTGCGCAACGTATCGGCCAATGAGACGGTATCATGAAAAGACGCATCTTCGGTACTAGAGGAGTCGCAGTCACTTTGTGCCGAATAAAATGAATCATCCATAATTAAAATAAATATAAATATATAAATTACTAAATAATAATAAATAAATAATAAGGTTCTTATTCGATATTATATAAAATTATACTAAGAAGTTGCTTGTTTTCTGTCTTGGTCTGCCGGCTTACAACTTTATTTCTATAAAAATGTGTTTGTGACTACAGCCTGATAATCAACTAACAAATCATAATTATATAGAAAAAGAAAAGGAATACATTATTCGCTGCTAAATAAAAGGAAGTCGGGAAATACAATTTAAAAAGAATACGAAAATATCAAAGATTTAGAATAAACAGGAAAATATTACGTAATAAGGAACGCAGCCATAAAACACGTACGATTTCCGAACGCGCACAAATTAAAAGTTTTGCTGTCAGTGTCACAGATGTCAATGTCACTATTGTCACTTGCAAATAGCTAAATTAGAACGTGACGTAAAACAAAAAAACTAGTTATAAATTTTATCACCGAAAATCAGAGGGTAGTAAAAAGGAGACATTACTTTACTTTTGCCCCACGCTTTGGACGTGGCTGCCTGCGACGGACCCGCCTTATCACTCTCCGTGCTCGAAGGCTTAGGAGCCCGGTGGGGTTCTGAACCTGCAGGCGTTCCCGTGGGTTCCAATGCCTCGCCGGCCTGTCGCAAATCCTCTTCATTGTTTATAATGATTGGCTTGCTGCCTGCCTGAGGCTTAACAAATATATTGCCATCCAGTGTCCAACACTTGGTGACGCCAAATTTCCTCCGTGCTTCCGTGAAAAGAACTTGCCGACGGCGTGTAAGGAACTCAAACACCACATACGAAGTTCCCTTCAGGGCCGTTTTTTTGCGCCAAACAGAGGACTTGATAGACTGACTCACAAAACGAACTAATACTGGCCGAGGGCGGCCCCGCTTGCTTGGACCCATCCTGTGGCAGGCTTTATAAGATTCCGCTGATACTCCTATTCCCAGCACATCCACTATAATTGTGGACACTGCGGCTACTACATCGTCCGATCCTTTGTCTTCTGGCTCAGGGATTCCTCCAAATAAGAGATATTTACGCCGGTGCCTCATCTCGATGTTGTCGGTGTTTTTGACAAGTTCGCCAATCTGCTGGTGTAGTAGCTGAAGTATATCGAAGACCTCGGACTTGTATGAATTGAAGTCTACAGTAAGCTTCACTATGGATGGTGGTACATTTTCTGGAGCTGCTGCCTTCAACTGTTGCTCGAAGACTGTCATCCGATGCATCAGGGAGGATTCCAGGGATTTTTACAGTGCGTGTACAGCAGTGAGCGTGGCCATTTTAAGACAAAAAGTGACAAATAGGTGAATGTATAGTGAGTGTTGTAGCCGGCAGTAGGTACTCAGGACTCCAGGATTACTGCATGTAAGTTGCTGCTAATACTACCTTGTGAGTAGGGCACTGAAGACAGATCACTAATGTTCTAATTAAGCTTAAATGTAAACTTTTTCTATTTTTAATAAAAGTAAGAGCAAGAGCTAGCTGTTATAGTTTTTTCCACCTACCGCCGAAAAAACTTATCGCGCACCTCACCCCCTCTGATCGGCCCGAGCGTCCCATAACCTCGTTTTAAGGCGGCCCTTCCCGGTCGCTCTGTTTTCAACGCGAGCATACTTTGAAAAGCTTGGAGTTTCATCCAGGGTAATGCTAGAAAAAGAGGCAAACCAAAAAGAGAGAGATAGCGCCTAAGTGCATTGTTTTGCATTCTATTAAATGAAATTAATATTATTATTAACTATCCATTGAACGAATATTAACTATTCACAGGGTGCGGAAATTTCATAAAACTTGTTCCAGTCAGCCTTACATGTATGTGAAATAAATGTTTTGTATTCAAAATTTTCATTAAGACGAAGTGGTAACTAAAGTGGCGCCTTCATTTGAAATAAATTGTTTAAAACTAAATATGGTGATAATTAAAAGTTTGATTTGTATAAATGTCTATAAAGACCTTTAAAAAATAAAATTATTACCAATAGTCCTTCTAGTTTAAAAACAGTTTTTCGCCAAAAGTGGCCACTTTTGGCGAAAAACTGTTTTAAAACTTTTACTTTCAAAGGTTATTCATAAAATAGTTTAAAGGTCTTTCTAGACATTTATACAAATCAAATTTTTAATTATCACCATATTTAGTTTTAAACAATTTATTTCAAATGAGGGCGCCACTTTAGCTACCACTTCGTCTTAAATTTGCGAGGTATGTATCGAAATATTTTCTTTACTTTTAAAATTTATGAGTACTTTATGAACGGTCGAAGTTCAGCTAAAATTTGTGCAAAAAAGCAGATTTTCGGAAGCTTATACTGACTTAGTTTTTCTAAATTAAATTTTTTTATTTCGATAGAAACCTAGAAATAGCGCCCAAAATACCTATGACTTTAAAAGTTTTCTAGAAAGATCAGATACAACGCCATAATCACGTACGAGCGTTTGTATGAAAAGTAAGACGGGAAGGCTGCTCTTAACCTCAATTTGCATGTGAAATCTCGTCATTAGTTTCCGCAGCACAGTGTTTAACGCGCCGACCTATGTGGCGCAGAAAGACCGTGGTTTGTTTTCGGGTGCAATTGAATACGTATACTTTGTTTGTACCAAAGAATTTGATTTTTGCTCTTGAACCTGGAATTACTGTTCCGATTTAGCAGTTGCCGGGGTACAAATTGCTAGCATTAGTGATAAATTTTCAAGCTAAATACCTAAAGGCATTGGACATGGCTGACGAATGCTAACAATTGATTTGGTGTCTGGGCTTATATATAAATTATAAAATATAGTTATAATATATTTAAAATATAAGTTATAAAATATATTTTTTACTTTTTTAAGCAATTATTTTAAACAGTCATATACATAGAAATAATTTGTTGTTTGTTTTCAAGATTTGTCGTCGACACGGAACATATTTTAAGAATAATCATGTCTCACAACGAAGATGATAATGAGTCATCACGCTGCGTCAAGCGAAATTGAAGAACAATCACCCATATTGATCTCGAGGTCTGGATTATCTGCTTTATATTATAGAAATAAAATGTTTTCTTCAATTCATAAAAGAGAAGGTGTAAAAAATTCATCCAGTGACAATTCATTTACTAAAGATTGTGTGCATAAAGACGCAGAGAACAAAACACAAAGAAGATCATCAAGGAAAAAGTGCACAAATGTAATATATGATAAAAAAACAGATTGTGAAGCCTTCTCCCATTCCACTGATTTCTACATAACATCTCCCGAAAGTGATACAGATAAAGAAAATAATAACTTAAATGCAACACTTTCGAAAAAAGAAGAAAAGAAACCACGTAAAATTACAACACATAGACGTTCATTGAGTTTAGATGATTTAGTTCTCCAAAATATTGAGATAAAAAACAGTACATTAAACTATGACAGCGACATATTCAACAATGTATCCCTTTATGAAAAGCAAAATATAAGTAGACAAGAAATAGGAGAAGCAAACGTAATTGAAGAGAAAATTTCAACAAATATTGTAGTAGCACAAAGCTCAAACCAAAGATCACCAAGAAAATGGGATAAAAAAACAAGCTTGTTTGTTCTGCTCTAAGTTAGTTACAAAATTACCAAGACATCTTGAAAGCAAACATCATAAAGAAACCGATGTTGCAAAAACGTTTAGCTTTCCTAAAGGATCTGAAGAGAGAAAAATAGTAATAGAGAGTATAAGAAAAAAAGGAAACCTTTTTCACAATACCAATGTGATAGAAAACAAATCAGGAGTCATAATTCCACAAAAAAGAAGCAAATCGGCATGTTCTGCCGACTCGCTCCATCATGTTTAGCCGAGCTCTCTCGTCACTATAATTTCTGTCGCAATCGAGACAAATAAAAAAAATGCTCACATGGATGGGGTTGAAATTGTTGACATGTTGACTGCACTATACAGAATACGTATGAAGACTAAGCGTTGATATATGTCGATGTTTGCTCAGATGTTGGACATTGCACTCATTAATAGTTGGTTATTGCATTGTTGTGATATGCATATAGCTTGGGAACGTAAATAAACTATCTCTTAAATACTTCCGTGTACAAACTGCTCTTGGACTTTTGAAAACCAATTCCAAATCACAAAAGAGGGACACTTGATCCTGCTCCTGCTACAATAACAAAGGCTTTTTTTGCTTCGCCCGGTGGGTGGATCAGGCACGTCTAGATTGTTAGGACAACTCCTTGTATTTAATGTTCTGAAGGACTTTATGATGTACCCAATATTTGTAGAATTATAAGCAATGTCCGTTATAATGACCACTGAAAAACCAATGAATAAATATTATTATTTTTTTACTTCAAATTGTAATTTTATGTTTTATGTACATCAAAAAGACGCGAAATAAAATATTTATTCACGGGCAGACATACAGACGGACACCGTTGTCCGTCAGTCTGTCTGCCTGATTTTAACCTTTGGGTGCGGAACCCTAAAAAACAATACAGCCAATTTATATTGCTTCAGATAGCTCATGGTACTAAAAATAACCTAATGTCAGATGGCGCACATTTTGTACTAGACCCCGCCTACCATGCCAGACATTATACAAAATACAATACATAAAGTGTTTATGCTACTCCACAAGTTATAACAATTATTAGGTACAATACAACATAAATACATAAAATTAACATTAAGAACTTGTGGAAGCACTAGAGACACCAAACTAAGCCGAAGCCTGCATCTTGGGTCACCAGGTCCCCCTCACATATAAATATGTATAATTAATTGTAAGTAGTTGCATGTGTAGGGAGTGTGTACTAATACACCACATATGCGCAACACCTTAACATAATACATGATTTGAATTACTTTGTGCAATTCCGCCACCAGTTAGTTCATGCAAACTATTGCCGGCCGGCGCCCACCCACTACTGTTAGTCCCAGTATACCTGCCACCAACAGCCTGTGTGCACCCGCCACAAACAGCTGATTCATGCTCCCTCCGATACTGCTGCATCCGCTGCGGCTGCAGCAATATCGGACACCGCATACGCGACACGTGTTTCGCCTCTCCACGAGGCATCTTCAGGCACCAAACAAGTTGTTGATCGTTCGGCAGTCAAGCGTCGAATGATAAAACTACATTTTTTTTTTTTTTTTTTTGACGTGGCAGACATAGGTTGCCTCGGACGGCATTTCCTATTTCACCCGGACAAGGTTTGAGGAGCGGGCCAGAGGCCCGGCTTCCTATATTTTTATACTACTAGCAGCAGCGCAAAGGGCTCCCAAGGGGGAAACCTCGGCTTTGGGCGCGCTAGGGATGATAAAACTACACCGTATTGCCATCCTTTTATACTGTTAGAGAAGAGGGTGGGGGAGCGGAGTTGCCCGAACTTTCTATAGTAAAAATATTTAATAAAGGGGAATTATTTACCTCAAGCTGTTTATTTATTAATTGGATATTAGATTTTTTAAATTTATTTATTTCTAGTTGCTCCCAAATACTCAATTTTAACCCTTTTTCTTTGGTGTGTAATATTTTGTACGTATTATTTGATGGTAAATTATGATTTTTGTCAAGAAGGTGTTCTGCAAAATTTGACCTTTCTGGGTGTTTGTTTTTATACGCATTTATGTGTTCATTATATCGAGTTTTAAAATTACGGCCTATTTGTCCAATATAAACTTGTTGACAATCATCGCAAGTTAATTTGTATATACCAGATTTTTTGTCTGACTCATATTTATCTTTTACGTTACAAAGAGATCTTAACGAATTTTTTGTTTGTAAGGCTACGAATACCTTATTATTTCTGAATATTTTAGACACTTATCTGTAATTTTACCTAAATATGTTAAACTTGCTGTATATTTAGATTTTATATTTTGTGGTACTGCATACAAAAGTGGTTTAATCATATTCTGTCTTTTCTTACGTATAATGTTATCTATTAATTGTGTATTGTAACCATTCGACTTAGCTATTTGATATATAATGTTCAGTTCTTTATTATAATTACTTTTGCTTAGAGGAACCGTCATTAATCTATGTATCATTGACTGGTATGCAGCTAGTTTATATTCCATGGATGATTAGATGACGCAGGGATTGTTGTATCTGTATGTGTTGTCTTACGATAAATCTCAAAATCATGTGACAGAACATGAGGAGACTACATTTGAAGCTAGCTCCCTGGCTTTTTGATCAACCAGATCAAATTCTACTGGATGTAAATGATAAGCTAATTCGGTGTTTAATATTTTTAAATGTGATTTTAAATTATCCCTCGTTGTAAACCACCGACGTGACTCTTCATTAAGCCAGATGTTTTGTGCTGCTATGGAGTTTGAATTAGATTTTAAAGAAATATATTTTGGAATGACATGGTTGTGTTTACATTGTTGGTTGAACCATAAATTCTGGACAGCAATACGATGAAGTTTTGTTAATTTAATATAAATCTTTACCTGATCAGCTACACATGCTGTTCTAAGATAGTTAATAGATTCAATCAAATAATATTTTTTATTATTATAGATACGTTGATGACATAATTATTTGTTGGACAGGTACAAATCGTCAGTTAGATATATTTGTTTCAAAATTAAAGAAAATTCATCTTAAAATTAAATTCATAGTAGAATTTGAACAAAACGACTCTCTTCATTTCTTAGATTTGAATATAACAAGAAATAAGACAGAACATGATTTTGAGATTTATCGTAAGCCAACAGATACAACAATCCCTGCGTCATCTAATCATCCATGGAACATAAACTAGCTGCATACCAGTCAATGATACATAGATTAATGACGGTTCCTCTAAGCAAAAGTAATTATAATAAAGAACTGAACATTATATATCAAATAGCTAAGTCGAATGTTTACAATACACAATTAATAGATAACATTATACGTAAGAAAAGACAGAATATGATTAAACCACTTTTATATGCAGTACCACAAAATATAAAATCTAAATATACAGCAAGTTTAACATATTTAGGTAAAATTACAGATAAAGTGTCTAAAATATTCAGAAATAATAAGGTATTCGTAGCCTTAAAAACAAAAAATTCGTTAAGATCTCTTTGTAACGTAAAAGATAAAATTGAGTCAGACAAAAAATCTGGTATATACAAATTAACTTGCGATGATTGTCAACAAGTTTATATTGGACAAACCGGCCGTAATTTTAAAACTCGATATAATGAACACATAAATGCGTATAAGAACAAACACCCAGAAAGGTCAAATTTTGCAGAACACCTTCTTGATAAAAATCATAATTTATCATCAAATAATACGTACAAAATATTACACACCGAAGAAAAAGGGCTAAAATTGAGTATTTGGGAGCAACTAGAAATAAATAAATTTAAAAAATCTAATATTCAATTAATAAATAAACAGCTTGAGGTAAATAATTCCCCTTTATTAAATATTTTTACTATAGAAAGTTCGGGCAACTCCGCTCCCCCACCCTCTTCTCTAACAGTATAAAAGGATGGCAATACGGTGTAGTTTTATCACACAACAGGTCTAGCTGTCGTTGCGTGCGGTCACGCTTTTGAGCGCTCCAGACGCCCCTACAGTGAACTCTGTTATTCCCGATCGCTCTGTCACTCTGACACAGCACTGCCACCACTGCCCGATCGCTCGGTCACCTTGACTAGCACATAATCGCTCTTCTACTGTTGCAGAGCTCCAGTCTACAGCTTCGGCCCGGATCATCAACATCGCGGATCATCGCGGACAGCGGACACCATCTGCATCTTCAGCTTCGAGTACAACTGAGTGTTGTTCATCCCACACGACCGGTTGTTCTTATCAGAACAACTGACGTGGTTTCTTTCGATACATATCCTTGTATTGCCTGCGTAATCCACACGCAGAGAAAGTCCTCACATTTAGTTGAGGCCGTGCAATAAGCAATCGTGTTGCGGCTAGACGTGTGTAACTCTTTACTGAGTCGACTCAGTGAGTCGTTTCTTCAAAGTGATTCACTGAAGCGTATCTCGAATGTATACTAAAAGTGTATCAGTATCATTTATTCCGCTCTTTCGGATCCGTGAGTCGAAGAGTCGGAACGGAATCGGAACGCGGCGGCTATACATGGGCTATACGCGAAGACCGACGAAATTTCACGAAAGAGTGAGATCGGGCTGTTCGGTGCGGCGCTTCGGGTGATATCGGGTCGCGTCGAGTCGACGATCGCAACGCGGCCGTGCGCGCACTTGTCGTGTCGTCGGCCATGTTGTTTGTTTATATTTTTTTAGTTGACCTTTGTTTGCGGAAGTAAAAACTCGTTTTCCTTAATAAAATAAGTAAGTAAATTGCAATATTGTGAAAGTGAAGTGTAAATGTATACGTGTATAGCTTGAGGAAGGAATTGAACTGTAGGAAAACGTTTTGTAAATAACTTTATTTTAGATTGTTAATTATATTGTTACTATAAAAATAGCTCCAATTAAAAAGAGAAGTGCTATATGGAATCACTTTAGCGAAATAGACAATAATAAAGCTAAATGTGTTTATTGTGCTCAACTAATGACTATTACTAATAAGTCTGTCGGAAATTTAAATCGACACATGAAATTAAAACACCCAACAATACAAATTCAAATGCAACGGCAAGAAATTTTAAATTGCCCGCCGCTAGCGTCGTCGCCGCCGCCGTCACCACCACCGGCATCGTCAGAAGCTTCATTGCCGTCGTCGTCAAGAGCACCGCCACTTCCTACTTCCTCCATACAGTCAACCATTCAGTCTACACTGTCCGAATTCATTCATAAACCACCACCGGCATCGTCAGAAGCTCTACTGCCGTCGTCGTCAAGAGCACCGCTAAGAGTACCGCAACTTCCTATTTCTTCCGTACAGTCAACCATTCAGTCCACACTGTCTGAATTTATTCATAAACCGATTCCATTAAAAAAAGCATGGAAATTGATAAACAAATTATAAAACTAGTAGTAAAAAATTATCATCCCTTTTCACTTGTGGAACAAAAAGAATTCAAAGAATTACTTTTTAAGATTATGCCTGGTTACAAATTGCCTACAAGAAAAACGTTATCGAATAGCATTTTACCAAAATATTATCAACAGTGCCTTGAGAAAGTATGTACGGACATAGAATCCGCATATGCCATTTGTGCCACAACTGACTCTTGGACATCAGTAAATAATGTCAGTTTTGTGTCGATAACTGTCCATTATATAGACGAGTCTAGTATCTTAAAGTCTTATCTTTTAGACTGTTTCCCTTTTTCAGAACGTCACACGGCAGTAAATATTAGCGATTGCCTGAAAAAAAAAATTATTGAATTTAAAATAGACAAAAAGGTAATTGCAATCGTTAGTGACAATGCGGCAAATGTTGTTGCTGCTATCCGAGAAGGAGGCTGGAGACATATTGGCTGTTTTGCCCATTCTATTAATTTGAGTGTCCAAGCATGCCTTAAAGATCTGGCTCCGACGTTATCGAAAGTAAAACAAATTGTAGAGTATTTTAAAAGGAGTTCTTCGGCCCTAGCTAAACTTAGGGACATTCAAAAACAAATGGGTTTACCTGAATTGAAACTAAAACAAGATGTTATAACGAGATGGAACTCTACATATGATATGCTACAAAGATTTTAGAAATTAAAAGAAGCTATTATATCAACTTTGGCGATCTTAGAAAGTAACCATGAGGCATTATCATCCCATGATTAGATTATTGTGGAAAAATCAATTACCATCTTGGAGATTTTCTATAAGATAACTAACGAAATAAGCTCAGAAAAGCACGTAACGTTATCAACTGTGATTGTGTTATGTAAAATTATGATTAGAACTGTAAATAAACAATTGAATGAAGAAGGAACGTCCGGCCCATCGGAAATTCGTTTTATGCTAAACACATTAAGACAGCAACTAAACGACAGATTTAAAAATGTAGAGAGTAATGCATTATATGCTGAATCAACTATATTGGATCCACGATACAAAAAAATTGGATTTAAAGACGAAAATAACTACAAAATAGCTATATGCAATTTAAAAAAAAAATTAGCAATGACTCTAGTTCCAGAAACACCAAATATTATAACTGTTACTTCAGAAGAAAGTCAAGAGATAGTATCAGAGTTAGCCGAACCCGGAACATCTAAAAAAACCTCTATTTGGGATGATTTTGACGCTGAATTAAGTCAGCAATCAAGACCTCAAAATCTAACTGCAGCTGGCATCAAGGAGCTCGACAGATATGTAGAAGATGAGATGCAACCCAGAACTGAGGATCCCTTAAAATGGTGGGAAGACAGAAAGCGAATTTATCCAATACTGTACAATTTTATGCGTAAGAGATTGTGTGTTATGGCTACATCCGTACCTTGTGAGCGGGTGTTTTCTAAAGCTGGCCATGTTCTCAATGAGCGAAGAACATCATTAAAAGACGACAAAGTCTCACAAATATTATTTCTCAATCATAATATGGCCGATTAAGTCGATTATTGTAAATACTGTATAGGGTAAATAGGAAAAAAAAAAAAAAAAAGAAAAATAATAATAAGTCGATTATTGTAAATATTGTATAGTGTAAATAGAAAAAAAAAGAAAAAGAAAGAAAAATAATAATAATTTAATCACTGTACATAGGTTCAGAAATCATTGTATATAAAATCGATTTTTAAATACGCCAGTTAGTACATTTCCTTCCTACCAAAACATAGACGGATAAATTTAATTCATTATTTTATTTATTTAGGTAATATACTAACTGTCAGTCCTAAGCCTGAGAAAAGTATGAAGGGGAATCGATTTTATTTAAATGCTTAATTATAAAACTAATGTTTACATATATTTTACTATATTGTATTTTTTATTCAATATGTGTGCAAAAAATTAACAAAGGTCAATTAAAAGCGAATTGAGGAGTTATTAAATTGATTCGCGCAAGCGATTTAACTTCTGCTCTACCTACTTGAGTTTCGTTCAGTGATTCAAATGATAATGATACGTTCCACGGAAATGAATCTTTGGACTGATGCAGAATGTTAAATTGATTCGCGCAAGCGATTTCAATTCTGCTCTTCTTGACTTTCGTTCAGTGAATTAAATGATACTGATACGTTCCACGGATATGAATCTTTGGACTGATGCAGATACAAATGATCCATTCACTTCGATGATACACTTTTGCCAGGCCTAGTTGCGGCGTTCTACGCCAACACGGGCTGCTCAGTGTACGTAGTGCGGACCCTGGCACTAGCCTTTACCCCCTCAGGGTAACGGCAAGAACCTAGGCTGGGCTCGAGACCACTGGCCTTGGGGGCTTCCCTAGTCAACCTCGAGTATCGGATAGGTAGTTAAGTTAGGGACACACCTGTTCGCACTAACAAGGTTGGCGACAGACCCACTCACCGGTGAGTGAACACACATCACGAAGCAGGGACTTAGGGCACACACCTTCTGTCTACACCCGACAGAAGCCGATAGGCAACCCCCGCCCCCCACTGAGTATTCCCCTCAGTCTTAAAAAAAACCAAGTCCCCCGCGTTAACCAAAAAATGGTGGCTAAAAAAGGAAGGGAGGGAAAGAGGAAGGCGACATCGCAGTACAAACTGCTCCTTAAGGCGTTCCTTAAGAACGCTAGAGGCGAGAGCCGCAACGGGTTCCTGAGATGGGCAGACACCCATTCTCCGGGAAACCGCCGCCCGCTAAATCCGCGGTCCCCTCCGTCGCGAAAAAATCAAAAATCGATAAACCCAAAAAACGCGTAAACAACAAACCGCTAGAGGCGAGCACCTCCACAACCGCAAACCAACCCGAACCTAGTTCGGTGTTAAGCAGCGGAACAGAGGATATTGCCCCGATCAAGGATCTCACTTCCCCGCCCCCCCTCTGGAGGAAACCAACACCATGGAGGAATCCCACCAGGAATCCAATGAAATGGAGTTGGACGCGAGGAAGGATCCAGCCCCCACGCCCTCCACCAGTGAGGCTCATCGCGAAAACGACGAGGACTCCTCTTCGGACGAGGAGTTCACAGTAGTTACTGGTGGCAAAAGACAAAGAGCGCCAAAAGCTCTACCACCTGCCAAAGTCGCCCGAGCGACCGAGGACTCCGGCAAAACTGCTCCCAACGGCCCTCGCCCCCGAGCAGGTAAAGCCCCACCACCGAATATTATCCAAGATAAGGCCAAGTGGACTGATGTTGCAGCCGCCTGCAACGTCAGAGGAATAAAATTCCAAAGCGCCACAAATATCGGACATGGGATCCAGGTAAAGGTCCCAGCTGAAGCTGACCACAGGGTACTTCAGTCCCTCCTTAAACAGAGGGATGTCCAATATCACACATACTCACTCGAGGATGAGAAGCATCTCAGAGTAGTATTAAAAAACGTACCACACCAGATCCACACGGACTTCGTCCTACAGGATCTAAAATCAAAAAATCTACCGATATTGGAGGTCCACCGAATGTACCCCAAAAGAGCCCCTAAAATCCCGTACAACATGGTACTGGCAGTTCTTGAGCAATCCAAGGCTGCCAAAGCCATTTTTAACATCAAAGACGTGGCAGGCCTGGATGGCATTACGGTTGAAAAACCGCATAGAACAGGAAGAATGGGGCAATGTCACAATTGCCAGTTATATGGGCACTCGGCAAGACATTGCTACGCCAAACCGAGGTGCGTGAAGTGCCTAGGGCCACACGCTACCAAGGAGTGCAGCCGAACAATGCAGTCACCGGGTAGACCGTCCTGCGTACTGTGCGGTGGCTACGGGCACCCAGCGAATTTCCGCGGGTGCCCGAAGGCACCGGACTGCGTTCGGTCATACCCTCGTTGGCGCAGGGATTGGCCATGCACTAGTACATGGGCACCATTCAACCCTAGCGTTGACAACACCGCGCTAAGACCCGCGCTCGCACCCCAGCCTATACCACAACAGAACTCACCCCGACAGCGCATTTGGCGCAATAACCAGTCGGCGCGCTCAGCGCCAGCCAAGACGCCCCCCGAGTTCCCGGCTCTCCCGGGAGCGAAACCGCAACCTCTACCATCAGAGGCCCCGGGGGCGCACTATTCAGGAGCCATCACCTCCTCCTCGTCAGCGCATTCAGCGCCACCGGCCCCCTTACCAAAGGCCCCCTCCAGCGTACTGCCTGGTGCGCCCGACCAAAAGCGGGCTGACCCCAGGCAAATTCCGCGTATATCCACCGACGAAGCCACCGCCACTTTCATGGGTGTTCTGGATAGTCTCCAGAACATCGACTTCTCGATGATTGATACAATCGGACGAGAATTGATCGAGGCAGGCAACGACCAACTTCGCCGTGTTTGCGTACTAGCAAAACACAAGGCTTTCCTGGAGCAAATCGGCTCCTACCAGATTCCGCGCGAACTCCTCTCGAAACGACCATAATGGGTAGTCTCAATCGTAGAGTAAAGCCTGTCTCACTATCGATAGCGTACTTTAACGCAGACGGAATTAAAACCAGAACCAAAGACCAGCGGGATGAAATACGCCAGTATCTCATCAAATACCAAGTCGACATTCTACTAGTGCAAGAGACCTTTCTCAAGCCTAGCATGCGCACACCGCGCATGGCGAATTACGACTCAATCCGCAGGGATAGAGATGGCGCCTTAGGCGGCATCCTAATCTACTTCAAACGGTCTCTCCACTGTGTTCCCTTGGAACCCCCTACACTCACCAACATCAAGTGCGCACTCCTCCGGATTGGCATGGCTGGCCATCCAGCCATCAATATCGCATCAATCTATTTACCTCCGAACAAACGCTTGATCAGATCTGATCTTGCCGCCCTCTTTGAACTAGGAAACTCCACCATTCTGGCGGGAGATTTCAACTCGAGGAACACCATTTGGCACTCCAGCTCCACATCCACAAACGGGATTACACTAGACCACCTCAGGGAGGACCTAGAGTACGAAGTTGTGGCTTCGGAGGCCCCGACCCACTACCCGAAAATAGTAGGTCAAACTCCCAGCGTCATTGATATTGCACTTCTCAGAAATATCGCCCTTCAGGTGGTATCACTAGAAGTACATTCGGAACTCCATTCAGACCACCGTCCTGTACTCCTACAGTTAGGGCCGACAGCAAACGGACAGACAGCGTTCACGAGAACGGTGACGGATTGGCGAAAGCTGAAAGACGCTCTAGACCAACCCACGTCTCCTGAACTAGACACCATACCAGATAGAATAGTGACCCCTGACGATACAGAGAAGGCTATCGCTGGTCTCACAAATCACTTGCAGAAAGTCATCAGTGACTGTTCCAGGCAGGTCCCATCGCTTGACCCTAGTCATCGGTTTGAACTGCCTGAGGATATGCGCGATTTGCTGAGACGCAAGCGTGCCGCGACCAGACGTTACGATGCGTACCCCACCGAAGATGCTCGATTAGAGTTACGCGACCTCCAACGTCAAGTTAGAGATCGACTAGCCGAGATCAGAGACGAACGATGGGGTAACACTCTCTCAGAGTTCCAACCTGCTCACACAACCTTCTGGAAGATTGCGAGAGCACTGCGACTCGACAGGGTAGAACCAACCCCTCCTCTCAAACACCCCGACGGCTCCGTCGCCTTTGACGACGACGAGAAGGTTGAATGCTTAGCAAACAACCTAGAGATGCAATACTCCCCTTGTCTCGAGCCCGTAGAACAAGCGCACTCAGATACAGTCAACGAGCAAGCTGAAACCCTCAGCCTCTCACCTGACTCCCTCCCCCTACCAGACATTCCCCTCCGACCGACCACGCTCGAGGAGGTGGAAGAAATCATAAGGTCCAATAGCCCCCGGAAAGCTCCCGGAGCCGACGGCATTTCTAACGGTGTCCTCAGACGCCTCCCCGAAACCCTCCTGTTGCTAATAGTATGCATTTTCAATGCAGCTTTAGCAAACTGCACTTTTCCAGCCGCCTGGAAAGACGCAGTGGTTATAGGGATTCCAAAAACAGGCAAAGACCTGAGCAACCCCTCTTCATATCGACCCATAAGTCTACTTAGCACTTTGGGGAAGATATACGAACGCATCATTCTGACGCGGCTCAAGGAATTTTTAGATTCCAAGCCCTCCATAATACCTCCCGAACAGTTTGGTTTCCGCCCCAAACATTCGTGTATCCAGCAAGTGCACCGCCTCACGGAGCACATCCTCCACCACAAAAACTCAGGTAGGCCAACCGGAGCGGTCTTCTTTGACATAGCAACGGCCTTCGACAAGGTCTGGCATGAGGGTTTGGTTTCCAAACTCGTCCGCATGGGCATGTCAATCAATCTCGTGCGCATCATACGAGATTTCCTGTCGAACAGGACGTTCCGCTATCGTCTACAGGGCTGCTTATCTAGGCCGCACCCTATCAGAGCAGGAGTCCCGCAAGGCTCCGTACTCTCCCCGACTCTCTTCTCGCTGTACACCGTCCAAAAGTACCGCAGTGTACTTTAGCGACGATCACGGTGCCACGACCCGCCCTCGTAGGGGGGGCTCCACTCCACTTCTCAGAACTCTGTCCCTGTTCGGCCAGCCCATTCAATGGGCAAAGACGGCCAAATACTTAGGCGTAACTCTCGACAGTGGTATGACCTTTGGTCACCACATAAAGAGAGTTAGAAATCGCGCAGCCCACTGCCTCTTCAGGCTATCCCCGATGATCAGCAATCGTAAAATGTCACTCCATAACAAGTTGACATTGTACAAGCTGTGCATCCGCCCTATAATGTCGTACGCCAGCGTATGCTTCGCACACGCTGCCAAAACGCACATAAAATCCCTCTAAGTCATACAAAACAGGTTCCTCAGGAAGGCCACCCAGGCGGAATGGGGCACCCGCACTGTGGACCTGCATCGCGAATTGGAGCTCTCCTCCATCATTCGATTCTTCAAAGAGACCGCTTCACGATCCTTTGAACGCACCCCCACACATCCAAACCAGTTGGTACCGAAAGCTGCCGACTACGACCCATCCAACTTCGTCAGGTGTAGGAGACCAAGGCACGTACTCCATGATCCGGACGACCCCATAAGTCGTGCGATTCCCCCTTCGACAGAGTCACCTGCGCAACGCAGAAACAGAATCACAATTAGCTCGATCGCAAATCCCACTCGCCGGCGAGTGCGGATCGAATAGGAGTAGGACTGGCGCGTTCACGAGGTACCGAACGGTACCCGGACGCTTTTCGCCGGTCGGCCCTTCAGGCGCTTGACACTCAGTCAAAGCCGATCTCAGTGACGCCCAAAGCCGAGGTTCGTTCCCACCCTGTGGGAGCCCTTTGCGCTGTCACTTTTTCCGGTGTGGACAACATCTTGCCATTCTGGCAAATGTTGGTCCCGCCTTTTTAATTCCGTCGCGTCCGGTGAGCTGTATAATGCTTCCAGCATACAGCCTAAAATATAACATTAAAAAAAAAAAAGTAGTTTTATCATTCGACGCTTGACTGCCGAACGATCAACAACTTGTTTGGTGCCTGAAGATGCCTCGTGGAGAGGCGAAACACGTGTCGCGTATGCGGTGTCCGATATTGCTGCAGCCGCAGCGGATGCAGCAGTATCGGAGGGAGCATGCATCAGCTGTTGGTGGCAGGTATGCTGGGACTAACAGTAGTGGGTGGGCGCCGGCCAGCAATAGTTTGCATGAACTAACTGGTGGCGGAATTGCACAAAGTAATTCAAATCATGTAGTATGTAACTTTGACTTCCGCAAAGTAACACCTGAATCTATTAACTACCTTAACATAATTTCTGTCACTATTCCAGATCGTACTGATGTGCAACAGTAACGCAGATACAAGTAGCATTTCTGCACATTTATTATGCGGGATTTAAATAATTACCATTTCTCTTAAATGTGCTATAATTTCTGTACTTACTTTATTTATACCTAAATCATATTTATTTACTCGTAGGTACTTCATTATAAAATTTACTTATGCTATAACTTCTTTTGTTCTTTTGTTTTTCATTCACTTTTTTATAAATGTAGTTATTAAATATTTTGTTGATCTCGTGCATAGTTCGCTACTACGAAATAAGTTTACGAAATAAGAGTTTGAATAAAAAGTAAGTGTTGTGTCGGCTGCATAGGATGATATTCCACAGTTTTGGAGATTCATTTCACATAGTTCGTTTATATTACAGAGGAATAACTTTGGACCGAGTATGCTTCCCTGTAGCACGCCATATTCAAGAGGTAGTTTTTAAACTGACGTGGTCTCCAATTTTTACACACTGTAGTCGATTCAAGTAGTCAGATAGCAGTACCAACGCAGGCTGCCTGATACCTAGGTCTTCCAATCTTTGTAAAAGGCAGGGACAGAAACTGTGGGAAAAGCTTTGGTAAAATCCATGGATATTATTAAGCATTTTAATTTTGTATCAAATATATGTACAATAAAGTCAGTGAAATCAAGAATGGCATCATCAGTAGAGCGACTTGATCTAAATCCATACTGTGTATTAGGGATTAGCCTGTACTTTTCCAAATATTTGGTAAGGCGGTTATTGATAATGCGTTCAAATATTTTGGATAATGTGCTGAGTATTGCAATGGGTCTGTAGCTACCGACTGAACCTCTTTCACCTGTCATAACAGTAGGCAGGGCCGTTATTGGTTTTTTTCGCTTTTCTCGGGGGCTTACCGCGGAAAGGATGCAAAATAGCTTCCTATAGACGTGTATTAAATATTATTTCGTTCTGATAAGTCCTTCTGCCTCCGGATAGTAGTCAAAATTTCAGCAATTAAAATTAAATCAAGACGCAATGAAAGACCTTACCTACAAGGTAATAAAGCACACTGTCGTTTCAAAGATTACAGAAATATTGGGTAAAGCTTCTATTCTTACTCTTCAGCATAAAGGAATAAAAGTTATGTTGAAGTCATACCGCCTCAAATGCAAAAATCTATTAAAATCTTACCCGAAAATACCCGACAAGAAATTAGAAGAGATCCGTAGTTCCAGTAGAGTTTTGTTTGACATTTCATCTTGCAAATGTGTAGATATTTCCGAATGCACTTGCCCTAGAGAAAAGAAAGTACCTGCACTAGAGCACAGCTTCCTAATCGACCAGCGATCGAGTAGGAAAATGTTTATTGGAGCAAATGAGAATGTTACAACGAAAAAACTAACTGCTACATTGAAAAAGAAATTACGTGAGCCAAAAAAGCTCCTGCCTGAAAAAAACAGTAAAGTGCAATATTCTTTATCATCAAGATCAGAAAGCACTAGTAGTCCTAATACAGATCAAGATGATAAATATGAATCACCGAAGCAACTTCACACCGAACCATCTCCTTCTATCAAAAATACCTCTGACAGCGTTGACTACGACTCGCTGTCAAAAACTTGTGACAGATATGGTGTCTCAGATAGAGCTGCAGCAGTCATAGCCTCAGCTGTGCTACATGCCTCCACTGCAGAAGTAATGGACAATAACCGCATCTGCCGAAAACGTGAGCTCACAAGGGAATGTGAGCAAAGATCTCTGAGGCTTAATACTTTGACGGAAGAAAGGATAAGACCTTAATTTTATCTAGAAAAAGACGGAAAAATGTATAAAGCGAACATTCTCGAAAAACATTTCGCTGATAAAAGAACCTGAAACAAAATTCTTAGTGTTTATTGCACCAGATTCCGGCACTTCCAAATGTATAGTAAAATTCGTTGGTAAGCAGGGAGGCATTATTCGTCTGCTGGAAAAACGTTTGAAGAGGCAACTACAATGGATAATCTGCCTCCTTCACATGAACGAACTGTCTCTTGGTTACTTGTTCCTGCACATCGACGGAAAAACATCCGGACCCCAAAGGTCAGTTTAAGGTACTATGTGTCAGTAGAATCTCCTTCTGAAAAGCTGACTGTTCTTGCTACGTACGTCGTCAAAGTTTACGCTCCTTCGTGGTTCGCATTAAAAACTCACCCAACCTGTAAAGATAGAGCACGACATCTGTACTGCCACTAGATATTTGTCAGCAGAACTGAAAGCAATAGTTCGCCCACCCAGAAATATATACTGGCAATGTTGACCGATTCACAACGGCACATCCGTGAGCTGGAGGCACGTCGCATTTTGAAGGCTCGAAGCCGCCAAGAAAATAATAGATAGAAAATAAGTAATAAAAATATATAAGTTGTTACCTAATTCAATGAATGTGCTGTTGGTCTTCCTATTAAAATAAAATAAAATAAAAAAATAAAAATAAAAAAATCACAGAACCAACGATTTTAAAGTCTATACCAGATGAAGAAATACAAATGTTTGTCGTTTAACGGGGTGAAGGCGACTTCCCTCTTCGTCGTCTACCATGCCACTCATAGGCAGTGGAAAAAGCAGTGAAGACTGTCACTGATATTGAATCTCGAAGAGCAATACCGAAATTCGAGAGCAAACAAGATTTTTGTGCTAATTAAAACTATGTTTTCTTATTTCTTTATATATTACCTGTTTTTTTTAAGTAATATATGAGCAGAGTTAAAAAGCTTGTCTTTTGTTTCATGAATATTAAATATCCTGCCTTTTTAATTATTCATAATGACTCACAAAAATGACGTCTTTTTTTAATTTTCTATATTTTTAAACCCAATCCGGAGGCTGAAGATGATATTCGATCATAGTCATATTTTACGTACAATCAAATGACATCACTAGACACCTTTATCACAATGAGACCGAAGGAAATCAAACATTTTTTTTCCTCCCATTCAAAAACGACCCAGCCTAATATACAGGGTGTATTATGGCTTCCTTCAGAGCGTTTGAAAAGACACCAGATGCAAATTAACAGTTGATTAAATCTGTAATTACAGGTGTCACAATCTCCAAGATAGCCTTTAGAACCTCGGCACTGATTCCATCCCATCCAGGAGCGCAATCGCTTTTCAATTGATGAATGCATGCATATACTTCTTCACTGTTGGTGTGTAACAGCACAAAAGAGTTTACATAAAATTTTTGTGTGTTTGAGACGAAGAAATTTTGTCAGCCAGCCTATAGAAGAGAAATATTCATTAATGTCATTGATTTTTATGTAGATTTTAAGAGCTCTATAGGTACAATATTTTTTTTATTCCGTGTTTGTGATTGTCTGAATAGATGTTTACATAGCTTTTTCGAATTAATTTTTTTTTCTTTAGCCGTTTAAATAAATTATTGCTGAAATTTCGATATCGTTTATAAGTATTTCTTAATAGTATTTCATTATATGGTGTACTTTTTAGTTTTTGGTGCATCCTCTCTCGAGTACGAATACATAGTGTTAGCGCCTTACTGGCGCTAACACTTGGCAACACCGTGCGGCAGTCGGCAACATCGGAACGAAGCTGGCAACCCGAACAGAGTGACGGTGACGCCCGGTCGCAGGCCTTTTTGATTCGACGGTCGCCGCGTACGGTTGTGTAATCTATATATTGTAACTTATTTATACATCATAGATTATTGTTGTTTGAAGTAATTGAAGTAATAAATAGATATTTCATAAAGTACTAGTGATCATTGTATTAGCTTAACGGTTCATCTAGCAAAAATAAATATGTATTATGTATATCTGTGTCTAATATTTATTTTTCTGATATCAGAAGTGCTGAACGTGCATTTGGAAGTGACCGTCAGGAGAGGAGAGAGAGCAACCAAAAACAGTAGTAAGACGACGTAAAACTGTAAGTTGAATCTTTTTTCTTCAATTATATTGGTTGTCCAAAAATGTGAACACTGTCAAATTGATATCTTAAACAAGTGCCAAAAATGTGATAAATCAGAATTATGCAGATCGATACTTCATCGGTATGGTAAAAAATATATAGGTAAGAGCTTGTGTTTTGGCAAAAATCTTAATCATGAAATGTTTGTAAGACTTAAAACTGTAAATAACGTACTTTACGTCCCGCAGTTAATTGTAGTGTATTGTGCATAAAAAACTACTTTTCTACTTAGGCAATGTAGCAAAATTCATTGAGCCAAATTATTCGTAAATGCGATTGGTGGTTTACTATTTTGAGATTTCACAGTACATTGTTGAATAATTGCCTTTTATAATGATTTATATTGGTGATTTTCACATTTTTGCGCTATTTCAAGTTAAAACACACGTTGCAAAAGTAACGATGATTGCTCTGATATGGATGTGCTTCAAGCACAGTGGCGATCAGTAGAAACCACAAATGACCGATAACGGAAATCTAAATGAAAACCGTCGAAGTCATCAAATGGTAATAAAGGGTTATCAGTTGAAACCACGGATGGCCGATAACAGAAATCTGTATGAAAACTGTCAAGTCATCAAATGCTTATAAAGGGTGTCAACGCTTCGCTCTTGACGAATCCAATTCAACCAACCAGACGCCGTGACATAACTCGACGACCAATGGCGAGTCACCGACAACACTCCAGCCAACCAGGAACGCGCTCGCTTGAGACATTGGCATACGGCGACGTGTCACGTGGGATCCTTTTCCGCAAAAAATTAAACACGTTCTCTCTCTCCGACATCTTGTCAAGCACGCAAGTTCACGTCCATAAATTTGTTACATATTATCTCGCATTCCAAAATAAATAAGTATATTTACAATAAGTAGCCTTTATTTGAAGCCAAGACATGAAGATGGTCCAATCGACCCATGATGAACCACGCGGCGATGAAGACAAGAGATGACGTCGGATGCTAAAAAGCAGCCACTATTAGAAGAATGAACGTGCACGCCGCCGCCGCCGTTTCACAAACCATGTGCATTTAACTTAACGTAACTAAGAAACCCGACGTCGCATCATGCGTTGCAGAAGGTGAGGTGTACCAGCCAAAATATCCTTCTAACCCCTGTCCTTTCGCTTGTATAATACTGTGCCCTTTCTGAATTCCAGTGCTTTGAGTGTGCATACCTAATTGCGCGTCGTGGGTGTGCTATTTCGCCGTTAGTACCAGCTACATACGCGAAGATTACGAGCTGTTTACAAGCTGCCTGCATTTGCTTAGGAACCGCATTGTTTTCGGGATAACTGTAAGTACCACTGCTACATTATGGCTGGCGATAGTGTGGAATTAAAATCGGATGGTATAAATTGAAGTAATATAATTAAAAACGTTCTTAAAAAATACACCTGTATCCCAGCCTAGAAAACCAACAGCCACGAAAAACACTAATTCTCCACCGAGGGGCGAGACAACATTGTGGAAAATTGATTGACTAATGTGGCAACACTGACTGTCGAGTAGATTTTAGTCTGTGGTACGTAATAAGTATGTAATCTATGTTCGGGGATTCCCCGGTGTGTGTTTAGATATCTCTTTACGGAAACCTTTCAAATTAATTTTTATTAGCAAAGCAAGTAAACTGGAAATCCCTATAAATAAATCACAACACAACTAAAACAACGGTTTAAGTTTGTCTACTTACACTTATATAATTTTATGAGTGTTTTTGACTGATCTGACCCGCAAAACTGCCATTGTTATTCGACAGCGATATACAAAGGTAACCTACACCGACTAATATTTTACCAGTAAACAGAAATTCCGACAAAAAGTAGATACCTACTTAATATCGTACGTTCGATCCAGTATTACGACTCGTACACGTAGCATTATATTATATTTTAGACTCAGAGGCTTTGCCTACCCCATAACCCATCTTATAATAATATCGATCGCATGAGTTTATGTATGTTTATTTGTTTTTCAGAAAAAAATTATACTAGCTTCAGATAGTGAATCCGATACTGAAAAGAACAATAGTTTTGAAAATATGCGTAATGAATCAGAAAATTTATTCAGATGTCGCTGGAAAAGACGATACCACAAATTGCAGCTTACCTACGAGTGATACGTACATACCAGAACCAGATGAGTACAGTTAGCACGCTCAACGTTGGTCTAGTCAGGATTATACAATTAAAGAATCCAAGAAAGAAAAAAAACCCCAAAATTTACAAAACAGTTTTGCGATGCGGCAGAGATGACAGAACCAGAGAACAATGCGGAAGAAAATGAGAATATTAGAATTTAAAATTTAATGTTTTGTAAATTTATCTCGCATGAACTTGACCGATATACCGGTGATGAAGGCTATAATCTTATGCAACAAATCATAGAAGTTTTCAAGAATAAATGAAAAACTTTATGTTATCCTGTAATTATCTTGTTTTATTTTCTAATCTTGGTTGACTTTCCAATTAGGAAAAATATTTGAAACATTCGAAAAATTGGAAAATTTTTGAAAATTTTTGTTTTCTTGTCTTTCCGAAAATTTTCCATTACCCATCATTAGGTCAAGATGGCAAACAATTTTTTTAGATTAGCCTAGGTCTTGGATAATTATCTATGATAGCGCAGCTACGATTTTGCAAACAATTATTGAATATTATTACCAAAATGTTTTATAAAAATACCTTAGAATAAGTTGAAATGTAATCAACACCTGCAGCTTGCGTCAGAACAACACTTGCACTTGTTTACAACTTTGCAGGTGCGGGGTAGTAAACAAGTGGGGCGTAGTGGGGAGACTTGCTTATAAGACGCTGCACCGCACGGATTGGCACATTCATACTGGGTTTGGCTGTCGGAGTGGACGGACGTGTTGTCGCGGCACGTTCCTAAGCTCAGATAGACGATTCGGTATTGCTGCTCGTCGCTGTTGGCGCTCCTGTTCGCTATCGTCAGTATCGTCACGCTACTGCCAGTAGAGGATTGGTGTACTTCACGACGCTCAGTGCGCTTACGGCAGCTGTCGAGTACCAAGCTTGCTTGGTTCTCAACAGAGGCTTCCGGGGAACGGAATACCTGCCCTTCAAGGGTCTTATTCCAGGGGCGGGAAAGCGCCTCAGCGCTCCGGCAATTTGACGCGCCGATCAACCGACTGCACCGAGTAGGTCGGTGCGCCAAGGAGTCGTCCACGAACGCAAGCCCTTTTTAGGGTAGCGGGTCGTGTTCCTGTTTCTGCGATACGTCATCGATTTACCTGCACTTTTTACGTGCAGAGAAAGCCCTCACTTTCAGCTGAGACCGCCGGTTGGAGCAATCGTGTTGAGGTGTTCTACGCCAATACGGGTTGCTCCGCTGACGTAGTGCGGACCCTGGCACTAGCCTTTACCCCTTCAGGGTAACGGCAAGAAACTAGGCTGGGCCCGGGACCACTGACCTTGGGGGCTTCCCTAGTCAACCCCGGGTATCGGTTAGGTAGTTAAGTCAGGTACACCCCTACTAGCCCAAACAAGGTTGGCAGTAGACCGCTCACCGGAAGAGCTACAGACACTACGAAGTAGGGACATAGGCACACACCTCTCCGCCCGTAGGAGAGCGAGCTAGGAACCCCTTTTAGTACCGCCCGAGTGAACCCCTCGGGCGGGGTCCCCCCCCCAACCTGCTCCGTGAAATTCTGCCGTAAGATGGCACCAACCCCGACCGACGCGGAACTGCTCGAGCAGTTCCACAAAACTACAGCCTTCCAAAAATTTTTCAATGATTGGAAGGCTCGTCAGGCCTTCAGCGAAGAAGCCGACAACCCAACCGGCGGACCCTCCGCCGCATGTAACCCGCCCCCCAAAAGGACCACTGGTGCTCGACGCACCAGCTTCCCCCTCTCCGACCCCGACCGCGACCGGATTAAAAAACCGTTTTTCGCCCCTCCCCTTGGAGGAGCTGGAGGAGCTAGAGGAGTACCAAGAGCCCCTCGATTTCATTAATAAGGGACCTACCTTGTCCGCGATGGACACCGATCCCTCCCTCCCCACCCCGACCAGTTCTAAGGCCACCTCGGCAGTGGCAGCCCGCGCTCGCCCGGAGTCCGAAGCCGAGCCGCCCCTCACGTCCGAAGACGAGGAATTTATCCCCGTCAGCGGAGGTAAGAGACAGCGTAAGGCACGGGCCTCGAGAAGCAAGGAGCTTCCGCCACCGAAGGCCGCTAAGAAAACAGACGGCGCCCCTGCCAAAAAGGCGTCACCCTCTGCGGCCCGCGCGGCCGCCGGCCAAAAACGTCCCCCGCCCATCATCATCCGTGATGCGGCTCAATGGGAACCCCTATCCAAAACGCTCATAGAGCGCCGCATAAATTATGTTAGGGCTCATAAGAGCGAATTAGGAGTGACTCTAACGCTCCAATCGACGGAGGATTATAGGGCAGTGACAGCCCTACTTAACACCCGTGCCATTCCGTGGCACTCCTTCTCACTCGAGGAGGACAAGCTGCTACGAGCAGTCATTAGGCCGATCCCCACCGAAGTCTCCGTAGACTTCGTGAGGGAAACTCTGGAGGCTGAAAACCTCCCTATCCGGGAAGTACACCGGATGTACAGGGGTAGGGAGAAGGCCCCTCTACCAATGATTCTCGTAATACTCGACAAGTCCCCGGAAGGGAAAAGGATATTCCAAATAAAGTCGGTCGCCGGTCTGACCGACTTCAAGGTCGAACCTCCGCACAAACGGAGGGGTATTGGGCAGTGAGATAACTGCCAATACTATGGCCACTCCGCCAGGAACTGCCACGCCCGCGCGCGATGCGTGAAGTGTCTAGGCGACCACCACACAAGGGATTGTGAGAGGACCAGAGAGTCTGAGGGATTACCCGCATGCGTGCTATGCGGGGGTTTGGACCATCCAGCCAACTGGCGGGGCTGTCCAAAGGCCCCGATGGCCGCAAAGCGCCCTCTGCCCTCTAACTCACGCGGTCTAGCAACGCGCACACAGACCGCTCGGTCTGTCGCGCACGCACCCCCTCCGTCAGCCAGCAATCCAGCTGCCTACCCACCGTTGAGGCAGAGACCTTCAGTCCCTCGCCCAACGCCTCCATCAACTCAGCCCCTAGTGCCCTCACCTTCAGTGAGCACATGGGCTAAATTCAGACAACAACCGGCCGTTGTCGCTCCTCCAGAAACCCGGCCTGCGCCTCCAGAAGGGGCCACAAGGAGATCTGGTGTAAGCGACGACCAAGCCATCGCAACGGCCTTGCACGTGATCCAAGCGGTGGATCTCGACCAATTGACCGAGATGGGTCACGCGATCGTGGAAGCGGGCAACGACACCGTGTCTCTTGTCCGGACCCTCCTCAAGTTCCGCTCTCAAATAGAGCAAATTAAGTCAGCCGCCGGGGCGGCAAAACCACGTCAGCCTTAATTATGGGTAGTCTCAATCAGAGGAATAAACCGCGTTCACTAACCATCGCGTACTACAACACAGACGGGGCCTTCAAAGAAAAGAAACTACTGATCTCCCAATTCCTGGCAGATCACCAAGTAGATATTTTCCTGGCTCAAGAGACCTTTTTGAAACCACACCATCGCAATCCGCGTATTGCAAACTACAACCTGATCCGGAACGACAGGCTCCACTCTGAGAAGGGTGGCACGTTGATCTATTACAAAAGGTCTCTTCACTGTATCCAACTGGACCCTCCACTCCTCGAGAACATCGAATGCTCCCTCCTACGCGTTGCGATGACCGGCCACTCGCCGATCAATATCGCCTCTATCTATCTGCCATCTAAAAAAGAGCTGCTACTCTCTGACTTAGAAACCCTATTCGCTCTAGGAAACTCCACCATTTTGGCGGGAGATTTCAACAGCAAATCCACCAGATAGCACTCGGTGACTAACTCCACCAACGGAAACAGGCTAGAACGTTTCACAGACGAACTAGACTTTGACGTTGTAGCCACCTTGGCGCCCACCCGATACCCCCGCAACGGCCAGGGGAACCCCAGCGTGTTAGACATAGCTCTGCTTAAGAACATCACCCTTCAGGTATGTTCAGTAGAAGTCCACCCAGACCTTGACTCAGACCACCGACCGGTAGTGCTACAACTAGGACCGACAGACAACGGACGCATCATCCACACGAAAACGGTGACAGACTGGAAGAAACTCGCAAGGGTTCTCGACCAAACCTCAGCGCACTTGGACGCAATCCCCAATAGGGTAACCACCACTGAAGAGACAGACTTGGCGATCTCATTTCTCACCAGCCACCTGCAAGCAGCCATAAAGGACTGCTCTCGGCAGATCCCATCTATGGATCCTACCCATAGATTCGAACTGCCCGAGGATATGCGACGGCTGATGACAGAAAAGAGAGCCGCGACAAGACTACACGACCTCTACCCAACTGACGAAGCCCGCTCCAACCTGCGCTATCTCCAACGTCGAGTTAGAGAGCGCATTGCGAAGATCAGGGACGAACGCTGGGGTACACTCCTCTCTGAGATTTCACCGTCTCACACCGCCTACTGGCGCGTGGCGAAATCTCTCAAGACAGATGTCATCTCATCTACACCTCCCCTCAACAGGGAGGATGGCTCCATCGCCTTCGATGATGACGAAAAAGCTGAATGCCTTGCAGACAGCCTGGAGAGCCAATGTTCTCCTAGTCGTGAGCCAGTAGACCCCGTTCACCTCCAAGAGGTCGAATCGCAAGCAGAGCGGCTCGCCGCTTCTGCCTCGATTCCTCCCGAGTTCCCCCTAACACCGACAACGGTTGAAGAAGTTCAATCGATCATCAAGTCCCTCAAACCCCGAAAAGCACCCGGTGCTGACGGGATATCCACCGGCGTCCTAAAACGCCTACCACAGACCCTCCTCCTCCTCCTAGTCACTATATTCAACGCCTGCCTCGCCAATTGCACGTTCCCAGACGCCTGGAAACATGCAACCGTCATTGGCATTCCTAAGCCAGGCAAGGATCTCAAAAACCCGACAGCATATCGACCCATCAGCCTCCTGAGCTGTATGGGGAAGATATACGAAAGGATTATTGCGATACGCCTCAGAGAATACCTTTAGTTATCTGAGAGACCACTCATCCCCGATGAGCAGTTTGGATTCCGCGCCAAGCACTCATCCGTCCACCAAGCGCACCGCCTCACGGAGCACATCCTCAAATTTCGACGATGGGGCCGTCGCACAGGGGCTCTCTTCTTTGACGTCACGAAGGCGTTCGACAAAGTCTGGCATGCAGGCTTGCTTTACAAGCTCGCAAACATGGGACTACCAGACAGTTTCGTGCCCATCATCCGAAACTTCCTGTCAAATCGCATATTTCGCTACAGATATGAGGGATGCCTCTCACGGCCCCGCCCCATAAGAGCCGGAGTCCCGCAAGGCTCCGTCCTCTCTCCCCTCCTTTACTCACTGTACACCAGTGACGTTCCGCGCACCAAAGGCGTGGAGTTGGCCCTCTTCGCCGACGACACAGCCCTCTATTGCTCTGCCACCATGGTGCAGACAATAGGCAACCGACTCCAGTGCGCTGTCGACGCACTAGGCGAGTGGTTCAATCCGGAGAAAAGTAACGCAGTTTACTTTACGAAGGACCCACAAGGTGCGTCGCGACCTCAGAACAACACACAACACCGACCCAAGCCCATCAGGCAAATCTCTTTATACGGTAAACCCATTCCTTGGACACGCACGGCCAAGTATCTGGGTGTCACCTTCGACAGCGGCATGACCTTCGGTCCTCATATCAAAAGGGTATGCAACACTGCATGCTTCTATTTGAGCCGTCTCAACCCTATGATACGCAATGAAAAGTTTTCTCTTGGTAACAAGTTAACTCTTTTTAAACTTTGCATTCGCCCAGTCCTGACCTACGCAAGCGTTGTCTTCGCACACGCAGCCCCAACTCACATGCTTAGGCTTCAAAGAGTACAGAACCGATTCATCCGCAGAGCTACCAACGTTCCAAAGATAGCGAGAAACTGCGACCTACACCGCGATCTCGAACTCCCGTCCATAAAGCACTTTATGAAAGAAGCGTCCGAACGTTTCTTTGATTAAGCCGCCGAACACCCGAACCGACTAGTTAGAGAGGCAGCTAACTACATTCCGGAGCACAACCCTCGCCGACTCACCGGCAGACGTCCGAGGCATGTTCTCTCTGATTCCGATGACCAGATTATGGCTGACATGGTCCAATTCGATACCTCTGCGGCTCCGAGCAGCCAGAGGAACCTCGCGGTCCGACCCCCCCGCATTCGTCGTAATTGAATACGTAGGCGTAGGAACATTAGCTCGTTCACTAGGTACCGCCCGGCGGTACCTGGACGATTTGCGTCCTAAGTAGGCCCTTCTGGCACCGTAGCTTCGGCCCTTCCGGCAAAACATGGGTGTTGCAGCACCCCAAAATTTGCCAAAATCCCTAGCGCGCCCAAAGCCGAGGTTTCTCCCTTGGGAGCCCTTTGCGCTGCTGCTAGTAGTATATAAATATAGGATGCCGGGCCTCTGGCCCGCTCCTCAAACCTTGTCCGGGTGAAGTAGGAAATGCCGTCCGAGGCAACCTATGTATGATATTTCAAAAAAAAAAAAAAGTGTTGTTTCTGATTGAAAAATTTCACGAAAATGACATATTGTGGAATCCAAGAAATCCAGATTATAAGAATCGAAACAAACGAACAGACGCGCTGACTATAATCGCAACTTTATTTAATATTGATAACAGTGAAATAGAGAAAAAGTTAAAAAATTTAACCTCACATTATTTTCGTGAAAAGAAGAAGGTTGAAGAATCACGAAAATCAGGTACAGGCACGGCAGATGTCCACGAATCAAAGTGGTTTGCCTATAAGTCCTTGGATTTTTTGAGAGACAAAAATACACCAATAGCAACAGTAAATACGCAAAATTTCTATTTATCCCGAAGGTTGACTGTTAGAGAATGCTATTAGCATTAAGTCCGCCTTTTGTACCATTTATTATTGGTAAATAAAGTATTTAAATATTTAAACAGTAAATAGTGAAAATAGCTCTGTAAGTATTCCTCATTGTTCTTAGTAAGTCATTCATATTTTATTAATATTTGTAATTTTATTTCTATGGAGGTCTCTTTGTTGTATAATTTGTACAATGTTGTAAAGATTTTTTTACAACATTATACCTACAAAGAATAAAATTTAAGAGTAGTAACACGCACGAGCAATATTTTATTGTTGTTCTTTCAACTTTCAACTGCAATAGTAAGAAAGGTAACTAAATTACCGATATTATTACTGGTAATACGGACAAGAAAGGATTGTTTTTAACGTTTATACATAGGGCGCACTATAAGTTTCCGGAACTGGCCACTTACATAAACAATATTTAAAAATTTATTGCAACATTTGAAAATAGAACTCTTTGGCTGTAGAATGCAGTTTGTTTCATCTGACTGTCTTTTGTTTTCACCTTGTGGCGCCATTTAAAAAATTGTGTGTCTGCATCAACATGGATTTAACTCGGGAAAATTTTCGTGGTATGATTTTCTACGATTTTAAGTGTAATTTGAAAGCTCAACAGAGCATCGCTCGGCTTAAAACAGCTTTTGGCAATGAAGCACCATGCAAGACAACTGTTTATAGCTGGTTTGCAGAATTCAAGCGTGGTCGTATCAATCTGTGACGAATCTCGCGATGGTCGGCCGTCCACCGCTGTGACCAACAAAAACATCGATGCTGTGCGCCGTATGATTGAAACAGACAGGCATGTGACCTACCATGAAATTCGCGCATCCTTAGAAATAGGCATGAGTCAAATACAATTAATCCTACACAAACATTTGGGTGTGAGAAAGCTGTGCTCGCGGTGGATCCCACACAACTTGACCGAGGCTCAAAAAACGGACCGCGTCACTTGGTGCAGTGCCATGCTTACCAGATTCAACGAAGGTGCGTCAAATTTGGTGTGGGACATAGTAACAGGTGACGAAACATGGATTTTTTGCTATCATCCCAAAACAAAGCAGCAATCGAGCGTATGGGTCTTTCAAGATGAGCTGAAACCAACCAAAGTGGCGCGCGTGAAAAGTGCATATAAGCGGATGATTGCTTCTTTTTTTAATAAAACTGGACACGTGGCTACTGTTGCTTTAGAGAATCGTCGTACAGTGAATAGTGACTGGTACACGACCATTTGTTTGCCGGAAGTTATTGACGAACTCCGTAAAAATAACCGTAAACGCCGTATCATCCTGCACCACGACAATGCTAGTTCTCACACGGCCAGACAGACAAACGACTTTTTGAAGGCGAAAAATGTAGAACTCATGAGTCATCCTGCATACAGTCCCGACCTGGCACCTTGTGACTTTTTTCGGTTCCCAAAAATTAAGAACCAATTACGCGGTCAGATTTTCATCACCAGAAGAGGCTGTCGAGGAGTATGAAAAACATGTTTCAGAGGTCACCACAGAGGAGTGGCACAAAAGTTTTCAAAACTGGTTTCATCGAATGAAAAAGTGCATAGACGCCAAGGGAGATTATTTTGAAAAACAATAAATTAATTTTGTACCTTTAATAGTATTTTTTCATATTCATTCCGGAAACTTATAGTGCGCCCCACGTATATACCGCGCGGCCGCAAGTTCACCACCCCCTCTGCATAGGCGCGGCGGTGCCGGCTCGGCCGCGCGATTCAGCTGATCGCTGTCGTGTTATGTACCTACATGATGTCCATGGAGTTACGCATAACATGGTTATTATGAATTGCGAAAAATCTTTTAAAGTAATGGTGTATTATTTTTAAAACTTATTTAAATAATTATAGTTTTCATATTACCTAGCTATTCCCCTATATTCCACACACTCCTTTTATGTTTCCGACATGTATATTTATTTGTGCAATAAAACGTGCGTCCCGTCACACTATTATTTTATTTTTTTACAGGGTGAACAACCGCAGCAAGATGCACCGGCTAGTTCCCGTAAAAGGAATAATCCTTATGCTAACTGCGATATTTCTGAAGCAATAAAACTTTTAAAGGAAATATCAACCTCAAAATCTGTACGCGACGATGCTTCGATTTTTGGAGATTATATTGCAAGTAAAATAAGAAAAATGGACCCAATCACCACATCGACGGTACAACATCATATTCAAAATATAATTTATCAAGCTGAAATGGGAAATTATTCTCGCAGGCCTTCTTCAACAGCGATCACTCCTGGATGTTTCACTGCTTCTACATTTGATGAGAATGCACGTCCCTTCACGAGTCAATCTTGTTACACAAGTAATTCGGATACGCAGGATAGTCTGTGCACATTTTTAGAAAATATTTTTCTGTGATTGTAAGTTGGCTACGGAATGAAATATTCAAAATTTTTCGCTTAATATTCCAAAGTCGTTTTCAACGACTCTTCGTCCTCTGCAAAATCTATAATTACATATTCTTTCCGGAGATCCTGCCTCATGTCGCCCAGGAAATGGTTTCATTAAATTTTGCGAAATGGGAAAAGCATCATCACCAAGGAAAAAAAATGGCAGATTCATAATGTGTCCCGGTAAAGGTCTTGGTGTTGGTAGATTTAAAGATGTATGTAATGCTTCAAAAAATGAGCTGTTTCTAAAAACACCACCATCTGAAATTCTACCTTGACATCCAATATCAACGTATAAAAAATTATAATTGGCATCGACTACTGCTAATAAAACGATGCTAAAATACGATTTGTAATTGAAAAATTCTGAACCACTATTATCAGGGCACTGCATACGTATATGCTTCCCATCGATTGCGCCACAACAATTCGGAACATTCCATTTTTTATAAAATAAACGTGAAACCACAAGCCATTCTTCCTCCGACACTGGCATCTAAAAAAGGAAATAAAAATTAACCTTTATAGTAGGTATATTGAATTTGGTACATTTATTTACACGTGATGCTTCCTGTCTCGACCGCGGAGGATTTTCTTAATTTTTTATTATATATTTATATAATATATTTACATAAACAAATCAGTTCAATTTAAGTGGACCAACTTAAAAATGTAGTTTGAACAATAAAAATTTCATACGATTTGTCCCGATTGACATCAACAAACATGTTATTTTAAAATCTTTGAGAAACCAAAACAAATTAAGAAAATCCTCCGTGGCATACGTCATTTATCCCATGCAAAAGTATTCATATTTACTTACCTTAATATTAAGTACTGATGATACTGCTTGACAGACTACGGGAATCAAGGAAGAAAGAAGTTGTGGTGAGATTTTGAATAGTTCTCCAAGGCTCAAATAGCTTTCTCCTGTAGCTAAAAACCTCAACGTTACTGCTAACCTCTCTTTAGCCGGTACGGACTGTCTCCAAGCTGTATTTTTTTTGCAATATATGGTTCAACATTATTCAGCTAAATTTCATAATCTTCAAAACTCATTGTTAAAAATCCAAAGACCATGCTATTACGCAAATGCCGACAACCCACATCATCTTTTTTATAGCTTTCTATCATAATGGTACCATTCTGCCACTTTTTATATTGCAAACTTGGACGCACCCAAAATCTCCTTCCTTTTGATTCTTTTGCTTATTAAAATTAATAACACGGCTGCGATAGCGAGGTTGATGGCTTCATCGTCTATCATGAATAAAACTAGGAACACAACGTATATTGCACACCACTAGCGTTCTACACAGCTGTCACAATTGAAATGATGCTCTGCGGCTTGATGTCAGTATCTGCGGCCAGTGCCGGCGGCCTAGTAAAGCCGGCGGCATACCCGCGCGGCAAAAAGACGCCGGCTGTGCCGCCGGCATAGTGTGTAGGAGCCTTAAGCATCGCTAAAGGGCTTTAAAGCGTCATGCGTACGAAGTAGAAAATGTTGATCAGCGCTTAAAACGCTGTGAATACATTTAGACTTTGAATTGTGTGTTCTATGCACAACCGTTTATAACGATTCGTTTTTATGTTCCGTTCGAGTTGTTATTGCATAAAAGTCTAATTTTATAATGGTAAAGTGGAGGTGGTGTCAGGATTCCCTCCGGCCTCCAATAAACAACCGCTGACGGTGATGGCCCAAAAAGACCTACCCAAACGTACCAGATGCGGTCTCTTCCTGCCCGCAAGGAAAGGCACGATCCACCAACTCCACACTATGCTTCACCGCATGAACCCATGGGCTGGTGTGGATAGATGGACTTTATACAGCCCAATACAACAGGAAGAGGGTATCTACGTCTTGGTAGGTGTACCGGACGAGCTTCTGCCCACCATCATGGAGCATGAACGCTGCCTGGCATTCTCCCTCGGGTCGGTGTATCTTCAGATACCCACCGTGGGTAGTGACAAGGACCAGGCAGTCAAGACACGCATCGACGTCGATACGGACCCTGAGGAGACTTCCGCCACTGTGACGTGCGCGCAGGAGGCTGGACCCTCAGGATCCAAACTACTCCCCACGACGTCCAAACCTGAGGTGGCCACCCCGGCCGAGAACGGGGCTGAGGTGAGGACGCGTGAAGCCGCATGCGAGGTGCTCTCAGACGACGAAGACGTCCGGGAAGCTGAGAGGCGCCTGGCACAGATTGGCTGCAGGGATGAGGAGGTGGAGAAGGACCAGCAAGATGACGATGTCCGACTCACCGACTCAGACCCGGATGACTGACGTCATCCAGATAAACCTCCAGCATAGCCAGACCGCAACGGCTACCCTGCGGGGCGAGCTGGAGAAGAACAACACTCTTGCGCTGATCCAGGAGCCGTGGATCAGACGCCACAGCATATGTGGACTAAACAACATCGGAGGTAAGATAATCTATGATCAAACCTGTGACTCTCCCAGAGCTTGTATCTATCTACCCCATAACTTCTTGGCATTGCCACTAACTCACTTATTTTCCAGAGATCTGACAGCCATCAGGATCTCAAAGAGTGACCACAAAACCCTACCGAATACAGTGATAGCCTCCGTTTACCTCCCAGGAGACGCAGGCGCCGATATACCAACTCGTGAACTCATAGAACTGGTAAGTTACTGTGAAACAAACAAACTGGAGCTAATCATCTCCGTTGATGCAAATGCACATCACCCTCTTTGGGGCATGGAGAAATCCAACCCCAGAGGGGATGAGCTAGTAAACTACCTCATACAGACAAATCTTAACATACTAAACAAAGGTAACAAACCAACGTTTATAACTAGGCGATGCCGCACCATTATTGACCTCACCCTAGCTACAGACGGCATTCTAGAATACATCTCTGACTGGCACGTATCTGACGAAGCTTCCTGCTCAGATCACAGATGGCTTCGATACAAGGTAAACTTTACAATTGCCAAACCCACTCCCCATAGAAATCCAAGGAAAACTGACCGAAATGCGTATAACAAACTTCTACAGGAGAAACTTGGACCTATGCAACACCACATAGCTCTAAATAGCCTCCCAAAGGTAGAAGAATACGCAAAAACCATATCACAGGCTATTACACAAAGTTACGAAACTTCTTGCCCTCTTAGCACCAGGGGCTGCTGCCCCAAAGGTGGTAAAAAATTCTGGGGCCCTGAACTAGAAAGGCGTAAGAAACAAGTACACCGACTCCTGAATCGAGCGATGAATACAAGAAGCGAAACAGACTGGGACAACTACGCCAAAGCTCGCTCTAACTACAAAAACAAGATTAGAAAGTTTAAACGTAAATCCTGGTGTAAATACTGCACGAGTATTGAAACTACATCCGAAGCTTCCAGAGTCTGCAAACTACTGTCAAGTGGGGGTAATAAGACCATTGGCACCCTCAAGAAACAGGACGGCAGTTACTCTGCAAATACCGAGGAAATTTGCGAAATACTATTAGAAACGCATTTCCCCGGATGCCTTAAATACAATCACCCGGACAAACCAAAGGAATACATACATGAGCCTACTGAACAAGACTGGAATTTAGCCCAGGAGATAGTCACTTTAGACAGAGTGGAATGGGCAATTAACAGCTTCCAACTGTTCAAATCACCAGGCCCGGATGGTATATTCCCTGGCCTTCTTAAATGGGGAGGAAAAGTTCTTCTGGAACACCTCACCAGCCTACTAACAGCTTGCCTCGCCTATAGATACATTCCTCAACAATGGCGAGAGGTCAAAGTAATATTCATCCCGAAACCTGGTAAAACGGACTATACAAATGCTAAATCATTTAGACCCATAAGCCTATCCTCTTTCCTCCTGAAAGTGTTGGAAAGATTGTGTGACAGGCACATTAGAGATACGGCACTAACCAAACATCCCCTACACCCCAAGCAACACGCATACTGCACAGGCAAATCAACAGAATCTGCGTTACATGAAGTCGTAACAACACTGGAAAACGCAATACACAGAAAAAATCTTTGTCTAGGAACCTTCATCGACATAGAAGGGGCTTTTGACAAGACAAACTATACCTGTATACAAGAAGCCCTTGACAGACATGAAGTACCAAACACCGTAACTGGCTGGATATCCAACATGTTGAAGCTACGAAGCATTAAACTAGACATAAGTGAAACCACAAAAGTGGTGGCAACCAGAGGATGCCCACAAGGAGGAGTACTATCACCCCTTCTTTGGAGTCTAGTAGTTGATGATCTTATTACATCTCTAAACAAGAAACATTACCACACAGTAGGCTACGCGGATGACTTGGCAATTCTCATACAAGGGAATTCGGCAGGCGTCGTGTGCAGCTTAACCAGAAGCGCACTACGCATTGTGGAAGCATGGTGCAATAAACACGACCTATCAGTCAACGCGAATAAAACAGAACTAGTCATGTTTACCAACAAAAGAGCTCTAGGTAAGTACGAACCACCAAAGCTCTTTGGAACGACTCTAACGCTAGCGAGAGAAGTCAAATACTTAGGCGTAATTTTAGACTCCAAGCTAAACTGGAGCACGCATCTTGATGAAAAACTAAACAAAGCATGCATAAACCTATGGAACTGCCGTAGATTAGTAGGTAAAAACTGGGGACTATCCCCAAAAATCATGAAATGGCTGTACATCACAGTCATTAGACCAGGTCTGACATACGCTGCAATAGTATGGTGGTATAGAACTACGCTGACCACAGTACAAGACAAACTACAGCGATTCCAGAGAACAGCATGCCTGGCAATTGGCGGCGGCATGAAATCTTGCCCAACGGCGGCTCTAGAAGCAATCTTAGACATCAGATCGCTACACTTACACATCAAACAGGAAGCACAAGTCGCAGCCGCAAGACTCAATACGTTGGGCCTGTGGAAAAACAATGACAAGGCACCACATACACAAATCCTGTCAATAGCTCTCGGCGCATCACACCTCATAGGTGCCATAAACGATAGGATATGTAAACAATTTATCTTTGACAAAAAATACAAAATACAATTACACGAGGCACCATCAGACAGCTCTGGTACTGAAGAAGTGAGAGTATATACAGACGGCTCGAAGACACACACTGGTGTGGGAGCTGGTGTATTCTCCCATGAACTCAACATCCACTCTGCAACCGCCTTGGGTAAGGAAAACTCCATTTTTCAAGCCGAGTGCGCAGCCATAACCCAGGCAGCAACAGAAATTACCAGGAGAAAAGTATCAGGTTTGTCCATCCGTATCCTGACAGACAGCGCAGCGACTCTGCTTGCCCTAAATCGGGCATATGTAGATTCCGCCTTAGTACAAGAATGCCACAGATCCCTGGATGAACTCTGTAAGCACAACAATGTCACTCTCCAATGGATCAAAGGACACAGCAATTCACTGGGTAACGATGCAGCAGACGAACTGGCGCGTCGGGGATCGAGCATGGTAACGGAAGGTCCCCTCCCGATGGCTCCGATTCCCTTCACACAGGTTCGCTCCTGGATCAGAAATCGCATTAGCGAAGAACAAGCTCAATCATGGCAATCCCTTCGGACATGCAGGCAAGCCAAGGAAGCACTACCCAAATGGGACAGCCGCTTATCCCGGCGTCTGCTATCACTGCCGCGAGGGAACTTACGCCGTATGATTGACATCATTACTGGTCACTGTGCACTAAACAAACACCTTTTCACCCTAGGTCTAACTAACAGTCCTCTGTGCAGAGCTTGCATGGAGGCTGAAGAAACTGCGAGCCATCTCCTCTTGGAGTGCGATGGTGTCGCACACATAAGAAGAAGGTTCCTAGAACATCCAGGAACTATGGCAGAGGCGTGCAGGGCGCCAGCAGGCGTTCTAGGCTTTCTGCAGGAGCTGGGCTGGTTCGAGAACTGAGACCGGAGTCAGCTCCCCACGCAAAACGGGACCGGCAAAATCGGACCTACTTGCGGAAAAGTTGTCCTCGAAGGAAGTAAGAAGTAAGAAGTAATGGTAAAGTTACAGAAAAGGTTACGTTAATTTTGTGCATGGACTACATAAGATCATCAGTGTTTTTTCTTTGTTTTGTGATTGTTGCCTGCTAAATATTTCATACGTTTTCGGACGCTTACGCTTGGTGTATGAACATTTTGTTTTGAACTTCAAATACTAAAAGCATTAGTGAAATTTGTTATATTTTGGGACGCCCGGTGTATGATGAACATATTGTTTTGAACTTAAAATACTCAGTGCTTTGTTTGATTAGAGAACATTTTTATTTTTATGGTGTTGGTTGGTGGTGATGGACGATTTTGGTTGGTGCATAGGTATATTACATTTGATTAGCACAATTGCTGAACGTCTTCTCAATTTGGAGTTATTTATGGCAATATTGTTTGAGCTTGTTTAGGAAAGGAATTTACTTACGTATACTGTTGACGACAGACAGCGTGCCGCCTGAAATTTGTAAGAGGACCGACTAATCAGGACGCCTACATTTCAGCCAATGAGAGGCACACCCCTCCTCACGCACACTCGGGCGATCCCCGAGCGCGCGCCCTGATTGGTCGGGACACTCACGCGTATCGGCGCTACCTGCGAGTAGCGCCCATTGTATATATATAGCCCTAGCTTGTACAAAGTTTGTAGTCAGTCGTAGTTAGTCAGTCGAGTCAGATCAGTCAATCGAGTTCAGACAGTGTACAAGCAGCAACAGTGAATATACCATCAGAGCGAAAATCTCTCCGGTGTTTCATTTGGAACCAGCATCTAGTGTCTACAGTCCACTAAACATCCTTACAAGGACCTGCGTTGGCCCATCGTCAACAGCGCGTGGTCCTTCGAGCCGGATCAAGAAACAAGAATTGGCGTTCAAGAAACACCTAGGGGATCAAGATGGTCGTCACTCGAAGCCAAAGTGGAGTGGATGAGGGTCGTCGCGTATTCGACGAGCCACCTCAATCACCGTCCGCATCAAGCGCTGCGCCTGTCCTTCGAACTGGAGTTCCCACCGGCGCCCCGCTACCTGGGCACTCAGTGCAATCTGAGGTGCCCCCCACCAACGTGCCTATACGTGATCAGCATCGTACACGTTTGGTGGCGCATTCCGGCCAGCCGACCGCAACCGGGACACGGTCACGAACTGCGCGCTCTACACGATCGACTGCGAGCGCCGTGGCACGTCTACAGTTCGAAGCCGAAGAACGCCTGGCCGCCATTCGACGCCAGGAGCTTCAGATCGAAGCTGAACTCATAAAGAAGCGACTGGCTGCCGACCTCGCCGAGCTTGAGGACGACGACAGCGTCGAGGAAGATGGGGAGCCGACCCAGAACATCAGCCGAGTTCACGCTTGGTTGGACGAGACGACGCCGAGCGCCGCCCTCACCGTACGGAGGGAGGCAACCGCCAACTTCGCGCCCGAACCCGGTCCAGTCAACGCAGCGCCTCGAGTGGATGCCGCCGACAGCGCCGCGACACCCGCCGCCGCGACGCTGACCGCCAGAGGCAGGCGAATCGACTGGTTGCCTCAACAGCCGGAGCGACGGAGGGGGTCACCGACGCCGCATAGCCGCCGCGCCGGGTCGCCGACGCCACATAGCCGCCGCGCCGGGTCACCGACGCCGCATAGCCGCCGCGCCGGGTCGCCGACGCCACACAGCCGCCGCACCGAGAGGAGGTCACCGACGCCGCACAGCCGCGGCATCGAGAAGCTTGCCGCCACCATGGAGAAGATGATGTCGTCTCGGCCACCGCCGCGCCAGACTACAGACTTGCCGCACTTCTCCGGGTCTCCGAAGGAGTGGATTTCTTTCGCCGCCGCCATGCGAGAGACCACGCAGCTCTACAAATTCACACCTACGGAGAACATCGCAAGACTTCGCAACTGCCTCAAGGGAGACGCCCGCGACGCCGTAGCGTCACTGCTGAACTCCGCCACACACCCAGACGTCGTGATGGAGACGTTAGAGCAGTGCTTCGGGAGGCCCGACCTCCTAGCCGATCAAGCCTTCGAAGACCTCCAGAATCTGCCGCGACTGGGGACAACGGCGATGGAGCTCAACACCTTCGCCGTGAAAGTGCAGAACATCGTGGCCGTCCTGAGCAACGTCAAGCAAAGCTGCCTGCAGGACTCGCTGTTAGTACGAGAAGTACTTGACAAGCTCAGCCTGCACCTGAAGCCCCGATGGTACGACTTCGCCGAAGCCCATCCGGGCCCCGAACCCGACATCGTCAAGCTGTCGAGGTTCCTGATGAGGGAAGCCAACATCGCCCTCAAGCACGGATTCTCCAAGGCGAAACCGAATCCGAGTCATCAAAAGCGAGAGCCGCCTCGCACCGCCGCCGCTGCCTCACGACCGGAGGCAAAGAAAAAACAAGTCTACGCTACGACTACGCCGAGCGAAGACGAAAATCGCTGCCCAGCGTGTGAAGAGCCGCACACGCTGCCCGACTGCCAGAAATTCAAGAAGATGCAGTACGACGAGCGCTGGGAGGTCATCAAGAAGAACGGGCTGTGCTTCAAATGCATGGCCAGCCGACACCGACGCTACAACTGCAAGAAGAAGACTTGCAGTATCAATGGCTGCAGACGACCTCACCACCGGCTGCTACACGGCGAGCCGAAACAAGAAGGTGCCAACTCCGCCGCCACCACCGCCGCTGCGGCGGCCGCCACCGACAGCGACACTGCAACCGTCACTGCCACAGCTACGCGCAGTGACGTCAAGCTGAAGATCTGCCCAGTGACAATCTCCGGGAAGCGCGGCAGCCTTAAGACCTTCGCGCTGTTCGATGAGGGCTCCACCGTTACATTGGTGGACGACGACCTGGCGCGACACATTGGCGCCGACGGTCCAGCGACGTGTCTACAAGTGAAGAGCATCGGCAGCAAGAGACAAGACGTGAGGAGCCGACGTGTCAAGCTCACAATCAAGGGCGCTGGTGGAGAAGAGTTCAGCATCGCCGCCAGGACGATGGCGGGCCTTGACCTCACGCCGCAATCTATTTCGGCTGACGTGCTACAACTGCGTCATCTCAGCGACCTCAGCGCGGACGACGTAGTCTACAGCGACGCAAAGCCTAAAATTCTAATAGGCACCGACAACTGGCAACTCATCGTGACACGGGAGCTGCGCTGCGGAGGAGCAGAGGAGCCGGCCGCCTCGAAAACCGAGCTCGGCTGGGTGCTACACGGAGTAATGCCGAGCGCGATGCTGAGACGCGCACACGACGTCTTGCACGTGGTCACCAACGAGCCTGCCGGTGCCGAGCCGCTAGAGGACTTAGTGGCCCGACACTTCCAACTCGACGCTTTGGGGGTGTCGACATCTTCACAACATATGAAGATCGAAGATAAGCGAGCCGTGAAGATCTTCGAAGACACAGTACGCTTCAAGGACGGGCGCTACGAAGTGGGCCTGCCATGGCGCAACGACGAAACCCAGCTGCCGCCGAGCTACAACGCCGCATTGAAAAGGCTGAAGACACTCGAGGCCAAGCTTGAAAAGGACCCGAACGAGAAGAAGCAATACCACGCCAAGATCAACAGCATGATCGACAAGGGCTACGCCGAGCTCTGCGACGGGACTGAAGACGCCAGTCCTGTTTCGTGGTACCTGCCTCACTTCGCGGTACGCAACATAAACAAGCCCGGCAAAATAAGGGTGGTACTGGACGCGGCGGCGAAGACCCACGGGACGTGCCTGAACGACCATCTACTTCAGGGGCCTGACATGCTGCGGTCCCTCGACTCGATCCTGTTTCGCTTTCGAGAAGGCGACTACGCAATCACCGCGGACATAGAAGAAATATTCCTGCGAGTGAAGATCCAGAGGAAGGACCAACCGGCTCAGATGTTCCTGTGGCGGGAACGACCGACGGACCCGCCGTGCAAGTACAAGATGACGTCGATGATCTTCGGGGCATCCAGCTCACCGTTCCTGGCCCACAGTGTGCGCAACAAAAACGCACACCACCATCGAGACACACACCCGGCCGCCCTACGGCCAATAACGAAGTCGCATTACATGGACGACTTCGTCGAGAGCTTCGACGACCTCACGCATGGGAAGGAGGTCATCAGACAAGTGGATGAGGTCCACAAACACGCGGACTTTCACCTGCGCGGCTGGAACAGCAACAGCGCCGAGCTGCTCGCCGCTACACAAGAAGACCGCCGTGCCAGCGCAGCAACAACGCAGCTGGGCGGAGCCGAGAAAATGCTGGGACTTCTGTGGGACTCCAAAACGGACAGCCTGAGCTTCAACACCGCCTTGAACAAGGTTCCTGAGGCGGTCCGGACACGCACAAGGGCGCCTACCAAACGCGAGGCGCTGTCAACAGTGATGAGCATCTACGACCCGCTCGGACTCCTGTGCTGCTACACCATCACAGCGAAGATCACGCTGCAGAAGTTGTGGCGCTGCCAGACTGCATGGGACGAGCCGGTGCCTGAGGACGTCGCGACCGACTTCGACGCGTGGCTGGCCGGGCTCCAAGCTATCCAACGCCTGCGAGTACCTCGGAGCTACAACGGAGGGAGCGACGTGCGACGCAGAGAACTCCACGTCTTCTGCGACGCGAGTGAGGACGCCTTCGCGACGGTGGCATACTGGCGGCTACAGCTGGAGTCCGGCGAAGTCAAGACCGTGCTAGTGGCGGCACGAGCTAAGGTGGCGCCTTTGAAGACACAGACGGTGCCGCGCTTGGAACTGCAGGCGGCGCTGATTGGCGCTAGACTCGCGAAAACCATCAAAGAAGACCATCGCATTCGAGTGGATGACACGTGCTACTGGAGCGACTCGCAGACCGTACTACATTGGCTGCGCAACGGGAGCCGCAGATACACTCCGTTTGTCGCACACCGTCTCGGCGAAATCACCGAGTCATCGAGAGCAACAGATTGGCGATGGGTGCCGACTCATCTCAACGTCGCCGACATCGCTACGAGGAGCGGCTACGTCCCAGAAGAAAACGACGTGTGGTTCTCCGGGCCAGAGTTCCTGAGACGGCCGAAGTCTGAATGGCCACAATGGGACGCATGCCGAGAAGACACCCGCGAGGAAGAAGTACACGTCGTCACGAAGAGCCAGAACTCAGCGCTACCCGACATCGAGCGGTTCTTCTCATACGACCGCTTGATAGGCGCCGTGCCGAGATCCAGCTCGCTACGCCGGTTCACTGTCAAGATGGAAGACGGCCTGGGGAAAATCGACGGGCACGCGAACAAGGCAGACATCCCGAAAGGGACGTTACATATCATCGTGCCACGCTCCGACCGCCACGGACGTCAAGAAAGAATAGAGGCCGGCGACATCGTGGTCATCGCCGACCACACCTTACCGCGCAACACATGGCCTCGGGGGATCGTCACACACACCTTCCCCGGGCCCGACGGCGTGGTGCGCAACGTCGAAGTCAAGACTGCGGGCGGAACTTTTCGACGACCCACCGCCAAGCTCATCGCGCTCCAGTCATCGACCGCACTCTCCCCGGACCAGAGGGAGAGGACGCGCTGCACAACGGGCACGCAGTCGTCTTCCAAGGATGGCTACGGAACTCCTTCGCCGGAGGGAGAATGTTGACGACAGACAGCGTGCCGCCTGAAATTTGTAAGAGGACCGACTAATCAGGACGCCTACATTTCAGCCAATGAGAGGCACACCCCTCCTCACGCACACTCGGGCGATCCCCGAGCGCGCGCCCTGATTGGTCGGGACACTCACGCGTATCGGCGCTACCTGCGAGTAGCGCCCATTGTATATATATAGCCCTAGCTTGTACAAAGTTTGTAGTCAGTCGAGTCAGATCAGTCAATCGAGTTCAGACAGTGTACAAGCAGCAACAGTGAATATACCATCAGAGCGAAAATCTCTCCGGTGTTTCATTTGGAACCAGCATCTAGTGTCTACAGTCCACTAAACATCCTTACAAGGACCTGCGTTGGCCCATCGTCAACATATACGTTGAAATCACGTAATACTTTAGGAAAAACGCTATACTTTTTAGTTTTGTTTGAATCTTATTTATAAAAAAGAAATATATTATATTACAAAAACTATGGCGCCAGTTAGAGCAAAACGGAGTATTTTGTGGTCACATTATAAAGAGGGTACAAATGAAGCAACATGCAATTACTGCTCGACTAAACTAAGCACGAAAAATGGTTCTCTTGGGACGTTGAAAAGACACTTATCGGCATTATTATTAAACGGTCACTCTTTCTTCAAATCCAGATTTAGTACCTCAACCTCAAACATCCGCTTCGGTAGTACCTGGACCTACAAGCATACGTCAACTACCTGCAATGCCATCTTCAAGTAGTTTAATAACTGATTTTATTCGCAAACCGCCAACTGCTCGTAAAGTAGATCAAATTGACAAACAAGTTGTTGCAATGGTGACCAAGGGACACCACTCGTTTAGGATTGTTGAAGAACCAGAATTCCGAAAATTATTAGACATGGTGTCTACATGCCCAGGATATAAACTTCCAACGAGGAAAACATTAACAAATACTCTTGTACCTAAGACATACACTGAAGTTTTCCAAAAAGCCGTAGAAACCATTAAAGAGTCTTTTGCGGTCTGTTTGTGCACAGATGCTTGGACGTCAAGTGCTAATCAAAATTACATCGCAGTGACAGCTCATTTTTTGAACTCAAATACGGAGATTCAGTCTATTTTAATGGGCTGCGTCAACTACAATGAAAGACATACGGCGGAAAACTTAACAGCTTTTTTACAGCAGATAATGACAGATTGGCAGATTATTAATAAAGTAATATGCGTTGTAAGCGATAATGCTTCGAACATCCAAGCTGCTATCAGATTGGGCGGTTGGCGATCTGTAGGGTGTTTTGCGCATACACTGAATTTAATAGTTCAACAGGCTATTAAAACAATACCAGACACCTTAGTTAAAGTGAAAGCTATCGTGGAATATTTTAAAAGGAGTTACACCGCCCAATCAAAGCTTGAAGCAACATTAAAGCAAATGGGCTTGCCATTACTGAAATTAAAACAGGAGTGTCCAACGAGATGGAACTCTTGTTTCGAAATGTTAGAAAGAGGTTTAAAAATTAAAGATGCTGTAATTAGCACAGTGGCTTTAATTCGCAGCGATCTCAGCCTTTCAAACGAAGACTGGGAGATCATTCAAAAGATCGTTCCAATTTTACAGCCATTTTATGAAATCACAAAAGAAATAAGCGCTGAAAAGCATGTGAGTCTATCCAAAGTACTCATATTCACAAAGATCTTGAGCAAACGTGTTGCTAATAAGTTATTAATTCAAAAAGACGCTAACGTGATCGCTTTGTTAGAAAAATTAAAAAGCCAAATGCATCAGAGATTCCACGATTTAGAATCAAGTACCCTTTACTCGGATTCCTGTATACTTGACCCAAGGTTTAAAAAAAAAGGGTTCAAAACACCGGAAGCCTATAACAGGGCTTTGGAAGGTTTGAGGCGCAGGGTAGGCCAAATTAGGCTACCGATGAATGATGAGCCAGTACCATCAGAACAAACCGCACCACCTGCGAATGATGGCGTAGTGGCTGCTGGAAAAGCCTGCATCTTGGATGAATTTGACGAGGAAATTGCACAGATGTCTCGACCATCCAATTCGATAGCTGCAGGGATCCGTGAGTTGGATAAATATATTGATGAAGAGTATTTAAACCGGAAAGAAGATCCACTGCAATGGTGGCAAAGTAGAAAAACTGTATATCCACATTTATTTCAGATGGTTATTAAAAGACTTTGTGTCCAGGCTCCTGAAAATACACGTTCACAGGCAACCGACGTGTTGCCTGTGAACGTGTATTTTCAGGAGCGGGCTTAGTCATAAATACAAGAAGAAAACTATTAAAACCCTCTAAAGTTTCCGAAGTTCTATTTTTACATGGAAATATGTAAGTATAATTTAAATATTTCCATGTAAGAACAGAACAAATGTATATAAAAAAATAATACAAAAACAATATTAAAAAAAAAACATAAAATATAGAGAAAATATTTAAAAAAAAACACAAAAAACAATCAAAAGAAAAAAATATATAAAAATTATTTTAAAAATTGAAAAAATGTATATAAAATTAATTGATTTTTAAATACGCCATTCTTGAAAAAGAATGACAGTCCTAAGCCTGTTATAAGTATGAAGGGAAATCAATTAATTACTTTTATTTTTTAAACGATTCTAAGACTGAGTAAATTGCCGCGTGCTGATTACAAATAAGGCGCACCACCTTGTTTGTGATCAGCGCGGCGTCAAACGCCGTAATAAATAAAATAATTTACGTGCGGACATTGCTGCGAAGCGCGGTACGAATTAGAATAATAGCACTAATAACCTGTACTAGTACATTATTCGGACTGTACTATTTAGGTGCGAATCCGGAAATGTCCGATTAAGCCCAACACTAAACCACTGACCACATAGCAGGTGGAAATTTGGGGCCACATAGTGACAATGTCATCTTCGAGCTAACATTATTAGAAATCTTTACATAAAAAAATTAAATTTCTGAATGGTAGGAATATCCCTCGTGCATGTAGACCCCCGTTAGCGATGCACATACATAGAACGGTAGCATTTACTGGTAGTTTTCGTCATCAGGCGACCAAATGCTGGAATAATATTCCACCCCCTATTAGAATACTCACGTCAAAGCTAAATTTTAAAAGAAAAATTAAAGATATGTTGTTAGAAAAACAGAAATTGGTCGCTTAGATGACGGACACTATGAATCGTAGGTTATAATTGTAATCATCACTTTCTCTCTCTCTCTCACTTCTGTATTTCTTCGTTCATATTCTTTTCACACTTTTTCATTCCAACACGTCGGCACTTTGTAGTTAATAATATATCCAAAGCGGTTTAAAGCTAGGTATAACTAATCTTTATTTATAGCTCTTCCGACAGGCTCATGTTCTCTCACTCGACGGTAATGACTGAAAATCAGTGTTTGCTCCCTGAGCAATTTTAACCCTGAGTTATTGCCTTTTTATATCACTGCGGTTCACCTTATTTCTAAAACTTATTGTCTATGATTTTATGTTGCTTTGTGTAAAAATGTATATGTGTGTGCCTCAGTGAGACAAATAAAGTTTTTATCTATCTATCTATCTAAATCTTTGTCGTCCCTCTCACATAATATTGTTCAAACCATGTTAGAACTTCCTCTGCTTCTTCTCGTATAATGTCTTTTCTTATCATGTCGAAAGCATCGAAGATTTCAGTTGGCTCTAGAAATGCTAATGCCGCTAAGTGTTGCATTTTATAAGCAAATGTTGAGTCTTGACTATAACGTTTTGCTAAGCCGGATGCCTGAATATGCCGCCATATGCTTTGATTGAGGTGGAAAAAGCAAAGTTTGTTTATGCAGCCTGGGAAAGCCTGCCTTATAGCATGATTTGCTGCAATTTCAAAATTGGTAAGGATAAACTATGGAGCCAAATTTTTGTTCAGTTTAACATTCAATTCAATAACATTTTTCAGTTTTGTGGGACAGTAGTCCATATACCAGTGGCGCAATCTTAATATGTTGGGGAAAAAGTCTTTTCGCATTTTATATGAAAATTCGAAACATTTTTTAATATAGTTTTTTTTACATTTAACTAAAGTAAGTAGGTACCATTTTGTTCGATAACTTTTTGCCATCTTATAGGTAGGGACATGATCCTTTTGCTATAGAAATTTTGGGGCTTCTGATCAAAAAACTGCGTCAAGTAGTTTTGGCAGTCCTCTCGTGATGTTAACCTGATACTGCCTAAAGAATTCTGAAGAGATCGAAACAGGTGGAAATCTGAAGGTGCCAGTCGGGACTATACGGCGGATGCATTAACACCTCCCAGCCAAAGTCTCTTAATTTTCGCTTAGTGGTTAAAGATGTGTGAGGTCTAGCGTTATCATAATGAAAAACCACACCCCTTCTGTTGATTAATTCCGGCCGCTTTCTCTCAACTTCTTGCTTTAATCTTATCAGTTGTGCGCAGTAGAGTTCTGAATCGATGGTCCTGCCTGGTGGTACAGCTCATAATGAATAATGCCCTTCCAATCCCACCACACACACAGCATCACCTTGTTGCGAGTTAACCCGGGTTTCGCCACAGTCTGTGAAGCCTGACCGGCCTTTGACCATGACCTTTTTCGAACATTCTTGTCGTACGTGATCCACTTTTCATCACCAGTTATCAATTTCTTCAAAAATGGTTCGGTCTCATTACGTCGTAATAAAGAATCACAAATGAGTACATGGTTCATTAGGTTTCTTTCAGAGAGCTCGTAAGGTACCCAAATATCGAGCTTTTTTGTGTACCCATTTTTTTTCAAATGCGCCACTACGGTTTTGTGGTCAATTCCCAGTTCTTCAGCTACGTCGTTACTACTGATATGCCGATCTTGCTCCACTTTTTCAAAAATAGCATCAATTTTATCCGTAACAGGGCGACCAGAGCGAAGTGCATCTTTGACATCAAAATTTCCGGATTGAAAACGCTTAAACCAAATTTGTGCTACTCTCACAGAAACTGCACTAGGTCCATAAACACCGCAAATTTTTTTCGCGGCTTGCGTTGCATTTTTACCTTTTTGGTAGTAAAATTTTAAAATGTATCTAATTTCTTCATTAGATTCACTCATCTTAACGGTAAGAAAAACAAATGAAAATCACGCATTTTCCTAATTTGAATTTGGAATTATTATTCTTAAAAATTTAAACTTTTAAATGATACCTAAACCAGCCAGGTACAAATAGTATAGCCAAAGTGGTTTTATTAAAAGTTCATACATACTATATGCGAAAAGACTTTTTCCCCAACCTAATTTGTATTCCATCTATTGTGCCTACTACTGCATGGATGGTATAGATTTGTATAATAAATATAAAACATTTTTTGCCGGTTGCAAAGGGCTACCTTAGTCAGTGTGTGGCTTGGCCATTTCCTAAGAGTGACGTAGACACACTTATGAACAGAACGCTGGTGTAATCCTGGATAAAGTCTTTCGAAAATTTTCAAAATGGTTGAAATCTTTAAAAATTTGTCAGCCATTACGAAAAATTTACAAAAATGTCATAAAAGGGTAAAGCCAAAATTTTATTACACTTTTAGATTTTTATTTGCGTCTAATGATAAAAGAAACATATTAAGTAATATGATGAGTTTTTGTTTCACATTGTAACATTGATGTATTTACTAGTTATGTAGATATCAACTTCAAACGTATACGTTTATTTTGTTTATAAAAATTTTTAGACAAATTATCAACAACAAAAAATTTCATACAAAAAGAAATGTCCTTTTTTGCTACCCAAATATGTCGAGTACCCTAGTGAAATTCCATAGCACTTATACTTATTTTTCTGATTCATAATTTAGTGTGAGGTTACTGGAATGTCGATTTTATTACATACTCTGTAAGATTCAAAGTAAATGAGCATTTTTTTAAGTTTTATTGTGTTGTTTTGATTCTCGCGCTTTTACGTTACTAAATTTCAATAATATTTATGAATGAATCGTAGTAGTTATTTTTTTTTACGCTAGCAACACTTATAGCATCTGTCGCTGTCAGAATTCAGGTGTATAGAAACAAAGGTGGTAAAGTCCACAATTTTCCAAAATTTAACTATAAATGGCAACACAATCTGTTCCTTGTCTATTTTCAGCCCGTAAAATATTTATCTGTCAAATCTGGTAAACTCCACTGTTATTTCAATTAAAAAATTGACTTTACAAACAAACCTAGTAAAGTCCAAGGTAAGTTGAGTTCCATTTTGCGGAAAGTCCATTTCGACCAATAGGAGGGCTACATTTTACTGACAGCTAACATGGCCGTCTATGGCGTTTACATGCTAGTTTGCTGTGCACGTGCTGCCGAATTTTATTAATTTTACATAAGAAAAGGTGTATTTTCGTGATAAAATTGTGGTGCACCGAGAAGATGGAGAGCCACCCCACCAGGGTCAACAAAAATGAAGCCAGGAAACGGACTGCACAACCTAGTACTTGGAAGAAAAACATCGCCAAGAAAAACAGGTATGTTTGACCGATTTCCAGGGTCGAACTTAGCTTGGATACCTATTCATTACAGTGGGGCACAATCCGTTTACCTGATGTTTGCCTGAATTAAAGGATAATAAATGACTAATACTTTGTACATTAAAACTAATTTTAAATTGGTAGAAAAAAAGTCTCAGGTGGTAATTATAAAAAACTGACTTATTTTTGATTCGAGTAAAATACTAAGTTAATGAGTTCTAAATATTTTTTTCCTTAAGTTGTTGAAGGACGATGAAATAGTATTATCATATTAGTGTTAGGAGAGGTATCCTGAGTCAAGATTGATAGGTGAAAAATTTTCAAAATCGGACGTTTTTTATACACCCACATAGTGCTAGCGCCGCGCCATCGTTCGAACTAATTTGATTATTTAACCTACCCGACCTCTACCTCTCCGAACACTAATCTGATGATTTTATTTCATCGTCTTGAAACACTCTTTATACAACTTTTTACTTAGTGAACCAATATGTGCATGATGCTTTTAAGTTGATCCCATTTCATTTTGTATGTATTTTTATTTCAGGTACTCAGCAAAAAAGTTGCCAAAATTGCCTCAATGTACGCACAGCAACAAAAAATTACAGTGCAATCTTGTAACGACAAAAATGTTGCGTATGTTTCATGAAGCTTTTTACAAAAATGCTAGTAAAATTCAACAAGACGGACTTTTGTTGTACAGCCGTTGCTGTTAAGAGGAAGAGACCTCGTAATGGCAGCAAAACACCTAAAGAGTTCACGACTAAATTCCATATTATAGCTGATCGGAAAAGGATACCTGTGTGTCAAAAAGCGTTTTTACAGATGCTGAACATTAAAAAAGGACGAGTATTATCATTGGTTGCAAAATCATTTAAAACTGCAGAATTTCCTGTGGACAAGAGGGGTGGAGATCATAGAAGTCACAAGTACTCCGGAATACAACAGTCAGTTCACACATTTATGAGTAAATTAAAATGTACCGACCCGCATTACTGCCGCAGTCGGACATCGGTTCGAAAATACCTGCCATGTGAATTGAATATCCGAAAACTATACAAGATGTAAAAAAATTCATTCCCAGGGCCATATGCAAAAGAATCTTACTTCAGAAAAATATTTAATACGCAGTATAATTTGGGTTTTGGGAGCCCACAGACAGATATTTGCTCAACGTGCTTACAGCTCAATGAGAAAATTAAACTAGAAAAGGATCAGAAAAAAAAGGAAAACCTCATGATCGAGAAAAGGGTACATACCTTGAGGGCTAAAGCATTTTATTCCCTTTTGAAAACAGCTGAAGATGGTGTATTAATCCTGAGTTATGATTGCCAGAAAAATATGGCCCTACCAAAACTGCCAGACCAGTCCTGCTATTACAGCAGACAGTTTTATTTATATAACTTTACGATAGTAGAGGGGACATCAAAATCATCATTAACAAAAGACAATGTCTTCGCTAATGTATGGACTGAGGAAAGTTTTGCAAAAGACTCTAATACAATAAGTTCAGCTGTGTTCAACCGCCTTAATAACGCTAATGGCTGCGGCGGCCAAAACAAAAACAAAACTATGATAACCATGTGCTGTAAGTGGCTTTTAGAACACCCTACTGTCAAAACTGTGGAACTCGTGTTCCCAGTCACCGGGCACTCCTATTTACCGGCGGACCGCGTGTTTGGTAACACTGAAAAGAGTTTTCGTAAAATTGACACGATCATCTCGCCAAATCAGTATGTCGATATCATTTCAGAAAGCGCAACGATTATTAAAGTTGGTGATGATTTCCCAGTATACGATTTTAAATCAGCTGCTGAAACTATTATCAAAGTTCCTGGACAGTGGAAAGCGAATTTCTGGCTTTGCAAAAGGTTTTTTATAAAACGTTCCAAATGTAGGCGCAATGCACTTGTCAATGGTGAATTATTTTACAGAACCAAGACAGGGACATCTGAGAATATCTGTAAAAAAGGAAAAAATATATCCATGTTGGACATAGACAACCATATTTTGCAGAAAGGTGTGGCAGTGAAAAAACTGAAGTTACGAGATGTCGATTCATTGTTAAAAACCCATTTTGGAGATGATTGGCGAAACCAAGAAGGTATAGACCTGACATTTTATTCTCAAATTTTGGATAGTCAAGCTGATGAGAACTTTCAAGGGAAGGAACCTGAAGAGGAAATGTGCGAGCTCCAGCAGGAATCCCCGTCTTTAGTTATATAAGTTTATTACATTTTGTCTATTTCTATTAACTGACTTTCATTACCTTCACTCATCTACAAGATGATTAATAAAGTGATTGGTTACCCTCTTTTATTGTGTAAACGCCTGAATCCAGCCCTGCCCATTTGAGAGAGAAGAGTTGGTAACCATTAAAGAAAAGTCCTAAACATTTAGTTACAAACTTAGTAAAGTCCAAAGCTTGGTAACAAAACTGGCAAAGTCCGTATTTTTATGGTTTGACTCAAAATTATTGAACTAAGCGTGACAAAAAGTTTGTATTTGCATAATGTATTATATTCTGCATAATATAAATAATGTTCAACATAAGAATAGTAACTTAAAATTACAATAATCATTTTATTCTTTTTCTGAAAATTTTAGCACTGTGGACGTAACCATATTTGATTCTATACACCTGAATTCTAGCCATCAACCATTTTGTTTTGTTTGTCATAGAACAAATGAATTGGCGGCGTGTTTTCGTGATTTAAAACTATTAAACTTGTACCTGCGATTTACAAAGTAAGTTCAAGTTATTTTTCTACTTGTTTATGTAAAATTAACGTTTGAGAACGTAAGATTTGTGCGAACATAGCCGCAGCTCACAATTCCTCACCATTTTCTAATAAATTATGGTAAAGCTGTAGACAGAAGCTTTTCTGTTACTTTTCCGTTGCTTTTCTGTTACTTTTCTGTTACTCCTACGTTACCCCTTTTAGAAGTTTATGTTACGTAACGTAAAAGCATTATAAAGGTAGGTGTATACTATTAAAGGTGAACTTTCGATCCAAGAGTCAAGCGTCGGTGTCGGTGTCGCTGCGTCAGTAAGTTAGGATTGAGTATACTATAGCTAAACATTTTATATTTTATTAGTAAGATAAATATATTTATTTTTTGTTTCGTTTGATGAGATATATAACATAGATTATTAATCTATGCTTAACTCAATCCCACACTCTTATCCCTTCTCCCGACATTTATTTATTATTCAATGATTTTCTGCATATTTATTGCAGATGCCATTAACAGCAGCTGAGAAACAAAGAAAGTATAGAGTGAAATTAAACAATGAAAATCCAGACAAATACAATGAAATGAAAAAAATAAAGATTGCGGAAGAGCTTTGAAACATTATAGAGCAAAAAGAAGTAAATATACAGAAGCAAAAAAAGAAGAACAGCGTTTGAAATAGCAAGAAAATAGCAAGAAGGCTAAAGAACTACAAAATAAGAATATTACTAAGAATACAAACAAAAATGTAGACCTTGAAAAGAAAAGGCAAAAGATTATGCAGATACATCGGATGAGAAATAATAGACTTAAGATTAAGAATGAAAGATTGTGTTCTGAAACAAAAATCTTAAAGAAGAAGCTACAAGCTATGCAGAAAAAACTTTACAGACACAAGAAGAAGTTTGATGAGTTGAATGAAAAATATAATAATGTTATAAAACATATTGAAGGAATCGATAGTGCTGCTACTAGTACTAATCAAAACAATTATGAAACACCAAGAAAAACAGCACAGACATTTGTAGATGAAAGTTTACCAGAATATGAGAAAATACAGAGATAAAAAACTTAAGAAAACAGTATTGATGCACAAAGTTTTCTATCTCTTTAGTACCAAAATTTATGAGTATGGTTTTGAACATTCTACATGGAGCTTTTTTGAAGCTGCTCATGGAAAGGGAGCAGCTGATGGCATCGGTGGGGCCATCAAACGGACACTGTGACCAACCAACAACCACAAGGAAAAGACGGTCAAATAACCAAAACATAAAAAAAACAAACGCTATCAAAAAAAAAAACAAAAAAAAACTCATTTGACACTGACAGTGACACTAGTATTGATAGTAATATTAGTTACGCAGAAACGGATAATATACTTGACCGAAAGAAAATGACGAAGATGATGATGAACATTTAGAAACAGAAGGAATACAAATTAACAAACACAGCGTTAACCAAAATAGTATGGAAGAGAAAGAATTGAAGCTGGAAGAAAGGAAAAAAGAAAAAATAAACGTAGACGATAAAAAAAATATTAAGATAGAAACGCTAGACACAGACTATAAAGAGAAAATGGTGGTAGAAAAACTAGAAGATGATGAAGAAAAGCTAGACACAGACTATGAAGGGAAAATGGAGGAAGAAAAGCTAGACGTAAATGATAAAGAGAGCGTAGAAACAGAAAAGTTACACTCAGGTGATAGCACGTTGTTGGTACAAAAAAAAGAAACATAAGACAAAAGTATCAATTATATCAAATGAGAGTGTCTCAATGGTACTGGATGAAGAAACTGGATTATTCAAGCTTAGTAAACCTAAGAATGATGGCAAATTGTTAGAAGATTGTGTTGAAGAAGTAGGAAAGTATATCTTGGCGAATTTTTATACTAAAAAAGGAAAACGTACTTACCGATACGTATGCTTAATCCAAGAAGTTGACAAAGTTTCAACAAAACTGGTTGTGCAAGGTTTTAAATCATTGAAAGGAGACAAAAAAAAGTTTAAATTAGTAGAAAATGATATATCCATTATTTCTAAAGATATTGTGATGTTCTTACCTTACGCAGATGCAGATTGTAATGGGTATGTTACTTTCACAAATGAGGTGAATGTTAAAGAAATTAACTAATTTCCTTCAGCTTATATAACACCCAGTTTATTTGGGATAGTAAATATAAGTAAAAGTCAATTTCATTAAACCTCTGAATGATACATTCTACTTAGTTTTATTTTAACTAATAACAATAGCCTGCCATTTGCGTAATCTCATTAATGAGGGCTAACGCGTGTGAATTTCGCCGCTAGAGGCGCTGCTGTAGAGTGAGATCATCAAAAAGTCAAATAACATACATTTTTGTAAGCTACGCTTGTTTATTTCTAAAATAAATAAAATAATGTCATTATTTTGCAATACGAGGTTCAAAAAGGCACATACGAATTAAGTTTCAATGAGCGTCTACGCTTTGAAAGCGGAGCTAAGAAAAACCCTTTTTCCAAACAAAACAGCACTGCACAACATCATGGCATGCTGGATATTTTTAATAAATTGGTATTATCACACCCGTAAGGCCGGAGGGGCCGGAGTAAATAAACTTTTACAGGACCTCACGCAACAGTGGCGCCAACTGGTGAGCAACAAAATGGTAGCCCTCATTGTACATGCAGCCTTATAACACTTTTACGTTACTTTTACGTTACGGTAACGTAAAAGTATTGACGTTACTATTCTGTTACTTTTATGTTACTAGTGATAAAATTTTGGCTTTACCCAAAACTGTTTTGTTACCCTGATAAAGACGCAACTTTTTCTCTGAACAACTTTTTATCCGATAAACTTTAACGGGTCGGGGATGAGTAGCGAGGTCTGCAGCTCATGGAGCCACTTGTATTTTATAATTGCTCATTTAAAAGTATGAAATACATTTTTTAAAATATTTATTTTTCAGAAATCCAGCCATCTATATCAGAAATGAAAAATACAGATGCAAGAACTCTCATTGTTCACCACGTAAAAGACAGCTGCCAAGTAAATGGTAATGAAAATAACTGTTTTTCGTTATATCTGCTCATAACCAGCATAATAACAGTGAAGTAAAGTGGGTTGCCAAGCTGTATTTTTTTTTTCAGACAGACGAAACAAAAGGGCAAAAATTGTGGACGCGGTCGGTGATTTAACATCAAATTGTAAAAATAAAATATTGTGAATATCGGAAGAACCGCAAGCTTTTAAGCTTTACGAGGAGAGCCAAAAGAGCTTCTACGTTTCAGTAAAGAGAACACATTGAAAGATATGACAGAGTATATGAATCCATAGGCAAAAAAAAATTTAAATGCCAATTAATGATATTACTAAGAAAAGAAAGGAAGGCGATTTAATTTGGATCAGAAATTGATTGCCTTGACAATATTTAAACAGGGGCCACGCGCAAAAGATTTTTATTCTGCCTTCGGCAAGCACATTACAATGTTAGCCAAGATAAATGTCGGCACAGGGATTAAACCCACAAATCTTCAATGCTATCAAGGAAGAGGAACGTATATATATAATGTGTTACTTCTAAATGATATAGTTGAATTGCTTTCAATTGTTGATTAAATAAATGACAAATATAAGCAAAAAAATTATTAGTTGCATTATTTAACCAAAGTTTGCATCCATTCCAAGTATCTTCTTTTTAGTCTATTGTAATTTAACTAATGTCATAAATATATGAGTTTGTATGTTTATTTCTCAATTATCGAAAAATTTGTTAATTACGCCTCGGATAAAGGCGCTAGCTGAAGTTATTTATGAGTACTGAATTTAATCAAAACTTTTATGAATTAACTGCGCACCTCGCGCACAGGTGCACAGTTAAGTCGTAAGGGCAGTAATATTAAATTCGGATTGCAGAGTAATAATATTTATTGAAAGTTAGATAGTAAGAAAAAAAAACTATGGCTTTGCAAACAGGGTTAACATAAACCTATAAGGCGACGAAATACGAGGGTTTGTAAAAACTACAGAGAGACAAAATGAATATGCGGACCATACTTTGGTATTTTTGATTAAGAGTGTGGTGTGCAAGTAGCAAAAGGTTCGCCTTCCACATTAGATGTGACAAAAATAATAAAAGAGATTGTAACGTCTGTTGGCGATATCGGGCTCATCCCTCATGTTTTAATATCCGACCAAAGAGCTTCGTTTAGCTTAGCATTAAAAACATTTAAAGCTGAAACAAGAGGAAAATAGTTGCGATAAAATTAAAATCCAGGTAAAGCTTAGAAATATTTTAATTCCCTAAGTTTTGGTAATTTAACCACTATTTTTCATTTTATGTAACGTTACGTTTAGTTGTTTTAAGATGATCACGTACATATCAGCTGCTATGATATGTTTGTAATTTTTGATCCACCCCATTTAATAAAAGGGATGAGCAACAATTTTTTAACGAAAAACATAAAATTCGACAACAAGATCTGTACTTGGGACGACATTGTTGAGGTATACAGGACTGATTACGATCATGCAGAAACAAGGCTTTTAGACAAACTCAACGATGAGCACGTGATACCAGAAAAAATAAAAACAAATGAAGGTACATTTTATTTTTATCTTTAAAGTTCACACTTCATGTAAATGTAGTGTAATGACGACCTTTGAATTGCAGGGTCCCGGGTTCGGTCCCGGGCCATGTCTTGATGGTAAACAATTGTTATAAAATATAGATACCACTATAAGCGGGAAGGTGCGCTGGGGACGCGGTTTCGCGCGTGCGGGCGACCGATAATTTGATGCGCTAGTTGATCTATTGTAATTACGGTGAAAGGTCGCGCGCCATTTCTTTTGAGTTTTTACTGTACTTTAACGTTACTTAACAATTGTAAATGTGTTTAGAAACATGGAAAAGACTCGTAGTGCTGTAAATTGTCCATTGTTTGGTGAAATTGGCCCATTCAAAGAAAACGTCCTGCCGACCTACGAAGATGTCATGAAACAGTGGGAATGGACGAGGTATGATATCAAAATTAAAATGAAAAACCCAAAAGAACCTTTGTTTGGCGAAATAGCTGAGATAGTTGCATCCCTCATAGAAAAAATATGGCGTAAAGCTTCATTGCCAACTGTTTCGCATACAAGAGTAATTCAAATGCTAAAAGCTTATCATCTTAAGTGCAAAAACCTCATGAAATCAATTAAAAGGCTCACAGATGAGAAAAGACAAATGTTTTTATCCGACAGTCGCATTCTCTTTGATATTTCATCTTGTAAATGCCGAAATATTTCCCAGTGTAATTGCCCAAAAGAAAAAAAGATCCCCGAAGCAGACTTTCTTGTCGATCAAAGAACAGTGCGAAAGATGATGATTGGTGGAATAGACGGAAAAACTACTAAGTTACTAAAAAAAAGATGTGAAAGAATACAATCACGTAAAAGAAATTTGCCAGATCGTGTCGATGCGGCGGCCCCGAAAAAAAAGTTTTGTCTTGCTTTACCGGAAAGAGGTTGTCGAAATGTCTTACCATCGTCTCTTGAAACTGAGAGCAAAAGAAAAAAGCCTGGTGTGATATCTTTTACAACATTAGCCAAGACTTGTGATCGTTATGGCGTATCGGACCGTGCTGCTGCAGCCATCGCATCGTCGGTGTTACACGACATTCAGGCGGATGTCCCAATTATTGACCGTCATAAACTACGAAGATATAGATCGAAAACTCGTGAAATGTTATCGATGTTCGGAATGATTCTGATTTAACTGCGTTATATTTTGATGGAAGAAAGGACAGAACATTAAAAATTATAAATAAAGATGGAAAGAATTATAGAACAACAGTAACAGAAGAGCACATCTCGTTGGTTAAAGAACCAGGTTCTATTTATATGGGATACGTCGTGCCTTTGTGTGGCACAGCAAAAAGTATGGTTGCTAGTATCTTCGCGTACCTAATAAATCAAATATCAAAGAAAATATATCACTTAATCATCTTTTGGCTATTGGATGTGATGGTACTAACGTGAATACTGGCAAATACGGTGGTGCTATTCGTCTGATAGAAAAACAACTAGGAAGACCTCTTCAATGGATAATATGCTTGCTACACATGAATGAGTTGCCACTTCGGCATTTGTTTTTACATCTAGATGGAACTACTTCGGGACCTAGATCTTACACAGGTCAAATAGGAAAAGCTTTAGATAACTGTGAAACAATGCCGGTTGTTCCATTCGACCCAATACAAGGCACTTTGCCAGAAGCTGCTAAAGATCTGAGCACTGATCAAATATACTTACACCAAATTGTTTCAGCGGTCGCAACCGGTCACTTTCCTGAAGTTTTAGCGAACAAATCACCCGGAAAGCTATCGCATGCAAGATGGCTTACAAGAGCTAACCGCATTTTAAGATTATATGTGGCTACTGAAGCTCCATCAGAAAATTTAATCATTTTGGCTACTTTTGTTGTCAAAGTTTATGCCCCAGTATGGTTCGCAATTAAAAGTTCTCCGTCATGTGCTATCACTTTTATGACGCAGTGTCTCGATCAAGGTATTTACCTTTAAGACTGAAAAAAGTTGTGGATCCAGTTTTGCAACGAACCAGTTACGCCGTTCATCCGGAAAATCTTTTATTGTCTATGTTGACCGACGAGCAGGAGAACGTACGTAAAGTAACAGTGAAAAGAATTCTAAACGCACGTGCTACAGCTTCAGCAGTGCAACCACCAAGAATGTTTGAGGTACAAAAACTTAACATGGATGCCTCTTCATACATAGATTTAATTGACTGGAACAAAACTGAAGTAACGCCACCCCCGATTTTACAAAATCTTTCAGATGAAGAAATTCAGTCATTCCTATATTTTGATGGCAAAAGTACGAATAATACTCAATTTTTACTCTTGCCTAATCACACACAGGCAGTTGAACGGTCTGTAAAGATCACAACTGAGGCTTCGGCGACACTTTGCACAAAAAAAGCAAGAGAAGGTTTGATTCGAGTTAAGTTGTCGTCGAGGAAAATAATGCCAAAATTCGAGTCCAAAAAAGATTTTAAGGGTGAATGAGGGTATCCTTTTTCAGAAATTTGTGTAACTAATTGTTATTTTTTTGTATTCCAATAAATATTTCATGCTTTATCTGTGTTTTCATGTCCCTATTATTTTAATGAAGCACATTACTTTCAACAACAGCTACTTTTAAAAATAAAGATTTTTTATAGATTTTTCAAAATTTCAATGGCGATGCGGAGGCACTTAATGCATTGATAAAAAAACGAAAAAAATCGTGCTTTATGTACTCATCATTATGCAACTTTTCCGCACTATTAGAAATCTACACGAAGAAAATTTTTTTTCTCCATACAACCGCCAGCCACCCTAATGTGCAGTATTTCAAAAGCATAATGTTGACCACATTAAAAATCTGCAAGTAGAGTCCAGTACAATTTGTAAATAGCATGTGATTCACATAGGAAACTACAGGGAAACGAGAAAAGCTTATAAAAATGATGTTGAGCTAGCATCTGAATCCACTGACAAAGATATTGTATATTTTTCGGTTGATTTACAGAAAGTCGTAATGCTACCGAGAATACAGCAATGTAAAACCGCAATGTTTTGTACTCGCATAGTTGCATACAATGAGAGCTTTGTACCTCTAGGTACATCAAGAAATGCTAATATACCATAATATATAATATATATATCGCATTCGGACTACGGCGTTTCTGCAGCGCATCACTTATGTTCGCTGAGGCGCATATAGACTGCTTCTATACCATCATTAGAAAGCGATGCGCCTCGCTGTGGGCGCGAGTGCGTGGCTCATCGAACACAATCCTGAACGCGTTGGCTGAACGGTGGGACTCCCCTATGTTAAGTCGCTAGATACAGCTTCACGCTCTTGTTGCTAGCTACCAATATCTATAGCACAGGAGTGTGACAATTTAATATAATCTAAATTTCATTAATTACTAACCCTAGAATAAGTTGAGTGCTATACTAACATAATATGGATGTATCTGTCTGAAATTATGGAATGAGACATTCTCCGGTAGAGATAAAGAAGATATTATTTCAACTTTTCGGGCATTCTTGATTAGCAAAAGAGATGTAGAGCATGTTGTGCTTTGGCTTGATAAATGTGCAGCCCTAAATAAAAATTGGGCTCTTTTCTCTTTTTTAACAGAATTTGTTAACGGTGCTTTAATATCGGCTAAGACAATAACCTTGAAATACCTTGACAGTGGCCATACATTCATAAAGCCTGCCGATTCTTTCCATCACCAAGTGGAACAACAACTTTTTCAGATTTTTATTTATATAAAGATTGGTCATCACAACACAAATTGAGAAAGTATAAACCTAGGATTTATTTAAGAGACATTGCAGTGGTCAAGTCTGAAAGAGGCTTATTTACATTAAAATACAAATCTAGGCATTCCGATAATGATAACTCTATTTTAGATTTTTTACAAACGAAACTAACAAAAGCAAACCATTTTCTGGAAGCAGTACGCAAAGAACAAGTAAGAGGTATAACTAATGAACACAAAGCAGATATTATCACTAAACTCGTCCCACTAATGCCAGAAAATAGAAGAAACTTTTGGAACAGTTTACCAGTGCCTTCTCAACCTGGAACTAATGACTAGTTGTAGGAAAAGGGTTTTAGGTGCATCCTATAATACTAATATTATAAATACGATAGTTTGTGTGTTTCTGAGTATGAATGTTCAATCACTCCGACACGACTCAAAGAATTTGGATTAAATTTTGTATACAGGTAGTTTATAACCATGCTCGTCCGTATCCGTGTCCGTCAATATTTTGGGAACAGTAACTTTCTTCAAGATAAAAAGCCTTTATGTTAATATGTTGTCGTTGGGTAGTTGAAGTGGTCAACGGAAGCATGTTTGATTATGTTAGGATCGCGGCAGCCTTATTAAATCGCTTTCATGTTTTAATTGAAGACAACCCACATGCTACAGACATTTTGGAGATTATACATGAAAGGAATAATACACCAAACAGATTGTCAGAACTCGTAGAACAGCATAATTACAACCGCAGACGTGCTCAATTCAGGATGATGACAGCTGATATGGAAGAGTTCTCAGAATTCCCAAGATTGAATGAGCTAGAGTTGTTTTTGTTCGCTCTTGGCATATATCAATTAAAGCAGACAAGAAGCTATTACGGGGAACACATCCTTGATAACGTATCATTTAGAATTGAGCTCAACATTGATCTGAGTGATGAACACCTGACTGAGATACAGGAACAAGGAAATGATTTATGGATGATTCGTGGGCGATTACAATCCCGGCATGTCAGAGCAAGAACATATTATACATGTGGGGATGGGTCTAAATGATAACTCCCAAATTCTTCGTTATCTTCTTATATTTCAAAAAAAAATATGCAGAGCACAATAAAATTTTGGGTGCGGCTTCTAATGGCGTCGTCGTGAGAGAGAGCACCATAGATTTTGTGAACGAGACCGAGGTATTCATGACAACGGAAGTAAACGTTTAGAAATAACAAATGGTGTCCGTTCAAAAATCCTACAGCTCGGCCATTCTGTGAAGCAGTCTGACCTCAGACTGAAAATACTATACAATTTTTAAGTTACTACCTATCTTACTTGACACCTTAAAACAACATGAGTATGTGAAACGGCTTACAAACAATAGTTACCAATTCAGATCTCGCTCAGCATCAAAGTGAGTGTTTAAGTTAAAATATAAAAAAAAAACAATTAAGTTACAATATTCACCCAAAGTAACCAATAAATTATTATATTTTTCAACAGCTTTAAAGAACACTTTATTAAATTGTTACTAACAAAATATGCTCTACAAAACAACAATGTTACATTCTACAGTACTATCCGACATTTTCAGATACAAAATTTTACAAAATAAAAATAGTGTTTGAATACCACATACAGTAAGTCTGCAACTATATAAAACAACTACATAATGAAAACAAAATAAATTGAGTCAGACAAAGGTAGAATTGAACTAAGGCCACCGTTTCATACAATCTACAGCAGATGTTGTTCTTATGGGACCTTCCTTACCTCTGTCTACCTTCTCCACCTCATATCTGTCTCTTCCCAACTCCTTAGTAACTCGATATGGTCCATAAAACTTTGGTTTTAATTTTAAAGCATTTCCAAATTGGGTTCTCTGGATAGCTACGAGATCGCCTAGCAAGTACTTCTCTCCATCTTTACGTTTCTTGTTATATGTTTTTCTTTTCTCCTCCTGAATCTTTAATATCTGTGATTTTGCCTCTTTTCTTGCCTCTTCTCTCTTCTGTATTCATACAGAAGAGAGAAGAGGCTACTTTCCTCTTCCAAAAATTCCAGTATCTTCATATCTTCTTTCATCTTTAATTTTACTCCAGTTAAAAGTTCGAAAGGTGTTGTATTGATTGCTCTTTGGTGGGTACTGTTGATAACTCTTTGAACTTTACTGACATACTTGTACCAATGACCTGGTACTTCTAAACACATCTTTGTTAAAACTGAAATGATGACTCTATTCAGACGTTCCTCTTGACCATTTCCCCGAGGTACTCCAGTAGCTATTGTGACATGTTCTATTTCTTCTTCACGACAGTATTCTTGAAATTCATTCCCCGTAAAGGCCGTTCCTCGATCGGTGATAATTCTTCTCGGGTTTCCATAATCTTTCTGATGTAGCTTCAATTTCTCAACAGTCTCTTTTGCAGTCACCGTCTTAACTGGATAAATCCACACGAATTTTGTATACCCATCAATTACTGTGAGAATGTAATTGTACATCTTCTTCGTTGCATCTAGAGGTCCGAGATGGTCACAATAAAAAGTATCCAAAGGCAACTCTCCTTTATCAATAGGATTCAAGAGACCTTCTTTCTTACCAGACTTTCTATTGGCAAGTAGGCATGGAACACATGAGGAAATTACTTTTTCAATCTTACTATCCAACTTGGTGATGTAATATTCCTGCTCAATAATGTCTTTCATCTTCTTCTTTCCAAAGTGTCCAATTCCATGAGCCCTTTTCACAATCTCCATGTCCATCATCTCAGGTACAACCAACTTCTTTTCTACGCCTTTGTACAGAACCCCATTTTCCAAAAAATAGTCTTCATAGTTGTTTTCTTTCAGTAACTCTTTCACAGTCTTCAAACTGTCATCTTCTTCTTGAGCCTTCTTAATCCTGGCGTGTAATTCAACATTCACAAAACAAACGTGTCGGCTCAGGGCATCCACATGCTGCATCTTTTCACCAGCTCTGTGTTCTATAATATAGTTGAAGTCTTGAAGATATAAAATCCATCTGGCAACTTTAGCAGGAACATCCTTCTTGTATAATGTCTTCTGAAATGCTTCACAATCCGTCACGATTTTAAAATGTATTCCAATGAGGTATCTTCTAAATTTCTTCACTCCTTCAATTACAGCTAGAGCCTCCAACTCATAGCTGCTACACTTCTGCTGCGCTTCCGTAGTCTTCCGGCTCATGTAGTGAACTGGATGCAAACTACCATCATAGGGATCCTTTTTCATTAAAATAGCTGCATAACCATGTTTAGAGGCGTCCGTGTGCAACTCAGTTTCTAATTGAATATCAAATATTTTTAAAACAGGTACAGAACACAATATGGATTTCAATTCTTCAAAAGCTTGTCTCTGCTCATCATTCCAACAAAACAAATAATTTTTAACAAATTTCCTGAAATATGAAGTTAATCCGATAAAGCTGTGAACTTCTTTCAAACTCTTAGGCACTGGGTATGTTTTGACAGCTTTTATTTTCTCACTAGAAGGTTTCACCGTCCCCTCTGAAATGATGTGGCCCAAATATTCCACAGATGTTTTAAGTATCTGACATTTTTTCCAGTTAATTTCCAGACCATATTCAGAGGCTACTTTCAATACTTCTTGGAGCCTTTCCATTCCTTCGGCTTTATCTTTCGATAAGATTATCAAGTCGTCTATAAAAATTAATATTATTCCTCTTTTTATTAAATCCGAAAATATGATGTTGATAAATCTTGTAAAGTATTTGGGACATATGGACAACCCGAATGGTGCCCTCAAAAATTCCCACTGTCCTTCAGGGCTACTCGTGACAAAAGATGTGTACTTGACAGATTCCTCTTCAATCGGTAAATGGAAGAAACCATTTTTCAAATCTAAAGTACTGAATACTGCAACTTTACTTAACTTGTCTATATGATCTTCAATCACTGGCAGCGGGTACTCGTCCCTTACCATCTTTTGATTTATCTTCCTGTAGTCCACGCACACTCGTGTACTTCCATCTTTCTTCTTCACCAGCACTAACGGACTCGCATACTCAGAATAACTCGGACGAATAATTCCTTTGACCAACCAGTCATCAATTTGATTCTTGACAATTTCTTCTTCAACTAAAGCTAATCTCCTAGGTCGCTGTCTCACTGGTACATCATCTTTTAGCACTATCTTCAGTCTTATGGGAGCATCTTTGATCTTCAGAGGTTTGTAATTAGTGATAATATCTTGTACTGCAGGACACAGATCATCGTTACTGGAAAATAAACAGATGTTATTGAGATAAGAACTATCATAACACTGGGGCCTTACTTCAACTAAACCTTTGTCAATAACTGTGATGGTATTTACTAAAAATGCCTGCCCTAAAATAACATCATATGGTATTACATTATTCGGTACGATTTGAAAACATACACTGTATCTGTGGTGATCAATAACTATTTCTTAATTAAATTCACCAATCGAAAACACTTTACTGAAACCTAACCCACAAAGTAACAATTTCTTAGGCTGGTATGTTAAATTAAAGTTTGAAAACATATCGAAACTAACAAAATTTAAATCGCTTCCAGTGTCAATTAAGCAGTTCACTACATATTTCCCTATTTTTACGTTTTTTATACTTTTATTTACCAACTTTAAGTCATTGTTTACATTCAATACGTTTTGGCGGTTTTGGCACTGACAATGACAGCTAGCGGAACGATCGGACCGCGTATGACAGACCGCACCTAAGTTAGAAGCGCGTTCACTCACTTGTTCATTCACTCGTTCTCCGCTCAATTCGTACTCGTTCCCGTTGTTCACCTGCTCCTCCGTCACAAACAAAGATTGTCGATGGGTCGCTGCCGCCGTTGCACCGCCATTTTTATGCGATGTTTTTTCAGATGCCGTCTTGCAATTCGCGCCAATATGTCCGAACCCATTGCACTTGAAACACTTCACGCCCTTCGTACACCGGTTTGCTGTATGCCCCTTATCACCACAATTGTAGCAACGCGCCGAATTAGCTTCTTCGCGATTCTTCTGCTTCGGTGTAGTAACGGTCGGCGCCTGCGTTTCTCGCTGTTGCTTCGAAGCCTTGCATTTCGATTTTTTTTTTTTTTTTTTTACAATTTATTGGTTTAGGCATTTGTAGCTTTGAAGCTTTCGTATTGAGCCAATTTTTCTCTTAAAGCAGGATAAGTCGTGATGCCGTAGAATAGGAGTTTGTTCGATTCGTAGTCCGATATTCCGTCTATGATATATTGGATAGCCACATAGTCCGGAAATTTGGCTCTCTTCCCCAGCTCCTTCATTACCAGCATGTACTGATAGAAAGATTCATTTTTCTGCTTTTTTCGTGCGCTCATCAACTCGTGCATCTGCTTGCTGTTCACGGTTTCGGGAAACTCCTTTTGAAGTGCCACCTTCAGTTCGTCGTAGGTACGAAACACCTTTTCCGTTCGGAGCCACAATTCTGCTGTTCCCGTTAGGCATCTTCGGGCGATGATTAATTTTTGCTGCGCGCTCCAGCCGAAGATTTCTGCATTGTCATCAATGTCCTGGGCCCACTTTGCAGATGAGTACGTGGCGTCATCTCCAGTAAATTTCGAAATGGCATCGATGATATTGCCGCTGCCGCACGCCTTACCGTCGTCGTTGCCCTCTGCCATCGTCTTATCTTAATCGTCGTCTCGTCGTGTGCACCTGCTCGAAAACCTCGCCCAAAATGTCGTGTGATTGAGGTTATGGCGGCCGGCGCGTTCGTCGTATTCGTTGAAAATTGAAATTACGCGATCTTCGTCGTATCACTTAAACCCAATATATCCCGGACGAGGGCTGTGGGGATGGGTCTAAATGATAACTCCCAAATTCTTCGTTATCTTCTTATATTTCAAAAAAAATATGCAGAGCACAATAAAATTTTGGGTGCGGCTTCTAATGGCATCGTCGTGAGAGAGTGCACCATAGATTTTGTGAACGAGACCGAGGTATTCATGACAACGGAAGTAAACGTTTAGAAATAACAAATGGTGTCCGTTCAAAAATCCTACATACATATATTGTGGTGGATAAATCACTATCGGGAAGACGAGCAATCGCCCACTATTACTGTACATGTATTATTGGAAAAAGAACGATTGGGTGCTGTTCTCATATTATGTGCATTATATGGTACATGAGCTATGCTCGGCATCTACAAAGTATAGTTCCCCCAGCTTTAGGATTAGAAAATATTATTGTTCTGCCAGATAATGGTGATATTATTGTTTAACTCACAATAAATAACCTACTTACTTATACAAAAAAAGATATTTTCATTTTTATTAGAACCCCTCCCTACCCATCCAACATTAACTATGGACTAGCATCCATGGCTGAACAATTGTTTGGTTTTTAATGATTTTTTCATCGAAAATGTCATGTTCTGTCAAGCTACTTCACTTGTTTTTAGTAAAAAAATAATTCGAAAATGTATGAAAAAATAGAATTTTCGAACTCAAATAAAATCAAGTACAATGCTGATACAGCTTTAGTGCCATAGTAAGAAATGATTAGACAAACAACTTCTATCAGAATAACCCACATTTTTTTTTCTGGCCGGCACTTTCAATTTTGGACCAAAAATGTATGAAAAACGGATGATGTCCTTTGGAATACATATCGGCGTGAACATGGATGAATGTAGGTTAACATTTTTATGTTCGTCGCTTCAGGAAAATAAATAAGTATAATTTAAAAAGCGCAGTTTCTCTCTTTGATTTAAGTTATTACAGAAGTTTTAGGTTATTTGTATTGATATAAATAAATAAATAAATATATAGGGACAAATTACACTGATTGAGCTAGCCCTAAAGTAAGTTCGAGACTTGTGTTATGGGATACTAACTCAACGATACTATATTATATAACAAATACACATATAGATTGTTCGGTGCAATAAATGCAACCAAACACTTTTGTTATTTTACCTAACTCGCCAACCGCGAGCCACACTATGTAACACGTAATCAGTGCACAACTAAACGCCGGCAAATCCGGGTGCATTCTAACATTTAACATTTTCACTATAACATAACTATATCTATCAACATTTATATAACATTGGCTATTCGTGAAGTAAACTTCAGTTTAAAATATAACTAGCTGAGTGTGTACATCTAAACATAACATATTATACCGGACTTACTTGTAGAACTTTGAATAAATATATTTTTAACTAACTTTCGGCATTTCCCTACCACCGCAACCTTGCCCAACAACATAGATAAACACCCAAGACCCAGGACAATTTGAAAAAGGCCATTTTCCAACTTGCCCTGACCGGGGATCGAACCCGGAACCTCTGGGTGGCGGACTAGCATGGTGACCACTACGCCACGGAGGTCGTCGCATGACCATAAAGCAAATCAAAAGAAAAATCATTGTCGCCTCGGCCTGCGCCCCTCGGAGCTTGTACACATGCGGACTAGTGAAGGATAAGTCAGTTTTATATGTCAAGATGTGTTTTGTATATATTGTATTAAGGTTTTATGTGTTTCCTAAATGTAAGTAATATTCATTGTTATGTCGTTACGCGACAGGGTATCGCCAGATGATATAGTCCCAATCCAATCTTTGTCATCCGAGGGCTTCATTCAGTGTTCTCAGTGCTCCCAGCCCCGGTCGTTCAAAGGACAAAGAGGTCTAAAAATTCACAATGCAAGAGCTCATAAGAATGTATCAGTTGGTGACCCTCTTTGTCCTACACCAACAAACCAAACCAACCAGCCCACATCATCCAATCACCCTAGCAATAATTCCTTTCATGAACTTTTATCTCATTAAAAAAGTACCAGGCCAGTTATAAAACGCATCCCCAAAGGTGCCCGAAGAACAGAGTCCCAAACACTGTCACAAATTACTCGTATCCGCAAAACAGTACAGGACAATACCACGCAGGCTTGGGAGCACTTGTTGACATTTGCTTTTAGAACTCTACATGTAAGTCAGGAAAATAAATCTGATAGCCGAAATTTAACTTCTAAAATTAAACAAAATTGATCAAGATTTTTCATCACCAATACAGATTACAGATTTAGCATAACTTTTATACAGATTTTCGTTATTTCCGCAATTTTCGTAATTTTTTTTTAGTGTATAATAATTTAGTGTTTATTAATTGCCTTCAATATTTTTTTCCCTGTGTTCTGTGTAAATCGTTGTCCCTGGCAACATTCATAGCGTACTGAAGGGATTCCCCGAAACATATGTTTCATTTCAAACATAAATTTCGGGGAATCCCTGCAGTACAAATGAATGAACGGAATGAGCAGAATGAAACGATTTGTTTGGTTGGAGTTTTAACTTCTAGTTCTCGTCGAGTATCGCATTTTCATTCGAGTCGTATTTGCGCTAAGATTTCTTAACTTTCTTGTCGATTTTGTGTTGTGACTTGTGTGTGCAAGTGCTGCATTCTAAAAAAATTAAAATTGATCACTCTTAGTGTGAAGTAATTAACTTGTTAATATGCTCGCGAAAAAGTCACGGAATACGCAGCGTTTTAATCAGACTTGGCTGGAAGAAAGCAGTTTTAAATCGTGGTTAGCAAAAAGTAAAAAGGGAGAAGATTACGCATACTGTAAATTTTGTTTATCAGACCTTGCAATCGGCGGTGGGGGGGAAAAATGATCTTGTGCGACATATGAAAACAACTAAACACCTAAACTCAATTCCTGGATCTTCTGCCATTCAAAAACCAGTCACAGCTTTTTTTCAAAAAGGTACGATTGCTGATGATGTAAAAACAGGTGAAGTTCTATTGGCGTCTTTTGTAGCTGAGCATAACCTTTTAATGAATGTCATGGAACACCTCCCTCAACTCATAAAAACAATATGTAAGGATAGTCCCACTGCACAAGAACTTGCGTGTAGTCGCACCAAAACCACAGCTATTATTAAATCTGTTACAGGAGACACTGAAAAAGAAAACCTAATTGCCGATTTAAAAATTCGAAAATTCTCACTGCTCATTGATGAAAGTACGGACAGAGGATGTGTCAAGCTTTTATGCATTGTTGTTAGATATTATAGAAACAAAAAAATTATAGATGCGTTCTTTGCACTAATACCCGTTCAAGATGCGACAGGCGAAAAACTTTACGAACATCTAATAAAATTATTTACAGATAATGATATTTCATATAAAGACAATTTGGTTGGATTTGCCGCCGACGGAGCTAATGCTATGATGGGTCAGCATAATTCTGTAGCAAGCAGATTATTACAAGATATTCCCCATTTGTATGTTGTAAAATGCATTTGCCACTCATTCGCATTATGCGCGTCCTATGCATGCACAAAATTACCGCGTGAACCTGAAGGCCTTGTAAGGGATGTATACAATTATATCAGTACGAGTCCGAAACGAACAGGTCTACTAAAGGAATTTCAAGAGTTTCTTGCACTTAAGCCCCATAAAATCCTGCATCCATGCCAAACACGTTGGCTCTCACTTCGTAGTGCGGTAGTGCGGATTCTAGAGCAATATGAAGCACTCAAGTTGTTTTTTATTGATGCTGTGACGACAGATCGTTTAAACTCAGCGGATTCTATTTTACATATGCTGAACAACCCGTACAACAAAATGTACTTGCAGTTTCTTGAATTTTCTTTGGATTTTTTTACTAAATTTAATCAAGCTATGCAGTCCGAAAAGCCACAAATTTAATCGATTCATGAGCATTTGTGCCGCATATTCAAATCATTCCTGGATTGCTATATGAATAGCTCATATTTATTTGAGACTGAGCTCCACAATGTCCAGCATGATAACCCACGACACTACAAACCAATTGATGATCTTTATCTTGGCGCGAATGTTGCTGTATCGTTGTCTACTGCTCCTAATTTAAATCCAAAGGATGTACATGTATTTAAACTACGATGTCTAGATTTTTATGTAGAAGGAGCTAAACAAATGAAATCCCGCTACAATTTTGGAAATAACACCACAAAACGTTTAAACTTTCTCAATCCCATTATTGTTAAACGGCGCAGTATACCATCATTGACTCACATTGCACACGCTTTTCCTAATATAATCGGACAAGAACATTTACAAACATTGGACAATGAGTGGCGACAATTGAGAATGAATGACGAACTTCTAGAATCAAGCTCTGAAGAATTGTTTTGGCATCAAGTCAGTTGTGATGGACAATCTTTATATCCAACTCTTCTGCAATTTGTTACTGCTTTACTAAGTCTCCCTCATTCTAGTGCCGCAGTGGAAAGAATATTTTCGGCAGTAAATTTAATTAAAACAAAAACAAGAAACCATTTAGGCACTGAAACGATTAAGGGACTTCTTTTAACGAAACAACTTCTTAGTGATGAACCCTGTTATAAACTCCAAGTTGATAAAAAAATGATTGTTAAAATGAATAAAAATATGTATAAAAATAATAAATATTGTTTTCTTAAACAGATTTTGTACAGATTTTATTACAGTTTTACTGATTTTATACAGATTTTAGCGTTTTGTGTTCATACAGATTTTGTACAGATTTTTCGACTGTTCTATCCAGATTACTTGATCTGGCGTGTGGCAACACTGCAAAGGAGACGCCAGAACGCTGTTCTCGGATGACGCAGTCGCCTAACCTAACCTTGTTAGGTTAGGTTCTCCTACCCAGACATCCTCGCCGCTCTTCAGGAAAAGCACTCACCTTCAGCGGCGGACCCAAACTTACCTGACCCACCCAATGGCAATGAGGTAGCTCTTAAAGCAACCGAGGAAGATGTTTATAGAGCTGTTATGTCCTTCAGAAGTGGCTCAGCTGGTGGACTAGATGGTTTAACCCCACAACACCTAAAAGACCTTCTAAACGGTGACAGTAACCACTCTGGCGGGACACTTCTGCAGGACTTGACAGCCTTGGTAAACTTCATGCTGTTGGGTAGGGTCAACATTTTGATAACCGGTATAATATATGGTGCAAACCTTATTGCTCTCAAAAAAAAGGTCAGTGGCATCAGACCTATTGCTGTAGGCACTACTTTCCGCAGACTAACGGCCAAAATATATTGTAAAGCAGTGGCAACAACTCTTAGCGATTATTTTTTAGCCAATATAGCTAGGGTTTGGGTCCAAAGGTGATTGCGAAGCCGCCGTCCACTCTCTGCGTATATCGTTATTGACAGTTGAAAGCATAGCGCGCGCTGCGACTAATGTTTCCCGCGTCTGGTAGATTTCTGTGCCACAAAGCGTTCAACAAGATGGCGGACGAAGAAAATGATATTACATTGAAGTTTATTGAAGATTACAGAAGCTTTCGGCAACTTTGGGATCCAAATAATAAGCTTTACACAAATAAAATAAATAAAACCGATGGATTACAAGTTTTGGCAACGAAATATAATATAGATATCAACGGTTACAGAAAAAAGATTAAAAGTCTACGCTCATATTTTTAAAAAAGTGGCTCTGCATCCGATGAGTAACACCATTTATCATGGTTCGCTTAAAACATCTTTTATTCACTGCTGACTCTGTGACGCCAAGGGAAACTAGAGAAAGTAGTACTGACGAAGAAAAGGTAATTTTAAAACGCATTTTATTCAAATCAATTTATTACATTCTTTTACAAAATAAATGTTACAAATATCGCCATTGAAACGGTATTGCTCCATCATCAACAATAAATAAACATTTTATTATTAATTATTTATTTATCTGATATGAAATAATTCATAAAGTCCTCCCGTATTTTGTTTGCTGTATTTGACGCCCTACGAGGAATTCTTTGAAGTGCCGTGTAACCAGTGACATCTGCCGTTATTGCTCTTCACGGTCCGGGAGTAATTTTTCCAGTCCGTAAGTCCTCACTATCAAAACAACCTGGAGGGCAGTAATGACGAGTACAATCTTTTTGCGACCGTAAAAAGTTGTGTATGTGTACACAACTCAAAACAATATCAATTACAGTACTGTCAACTTTCAATTCATCGGGCTTACGTAATATTCTGAATACAGATGCAAATAGCCCAAATGCATTTTGAACGCCTGGACTTTGATAACCTATAATTATACAGTCTTTTTGGAGACCCCACATTTAAATCTATTGAATACGGTTTCATAGTATAGGTGGATAAAGCAAATGCATCGTCAACAACTAAGACGTAAGGTATTGACATTGTTCTACCACGCAGTGGTTTACTACTTGGTGTATGTAGTTCATGTTTCTCAAGTTTCTTATAAAACGTAGTGGATTTAAAAACACCGCCGTCCAAAATACGGCCTTGACAACCAACGTTAACATATATAAAACAATAGTTTGCATCTACGATTGCGAAAAATACTACACTACTGTGCGTTCCTTTGTAGTTTTGAAATTAGCCCACAGTATTTTCTGCTCTTTGAATGACCAAATGCTTTCCATCCATTCCGCAATACAATGTGGAAAGTTCCATCGCTTGTCGAAATCAGTTGCAATTGCTTTCCATTGCTGCTCGCTTCTTGGTAACTGTAAAAACAAAAATTTACATTTAATTTCAGGATGCGCAAGCTGAAATATCTAATAGAAAGCTCTGCGACGTTGCAGTCTACTTTTATGTCTGAAGATGAGCATGAATTTGCCTTACCACCAATAAGAAAGAAAAGAAATATTAAAAGTGCAAAGATTGATCATAAAGAGGAGGAAGCTTACCAATTTATGAAAAAAGCTTCTCAAGAATTAAGTCAAAAAGCCAAGGATTAAGCTTGAACAGTGCTCTTATTGATATAGAGTCATCAACTTTCTCATGTGGGCAGGCCTACGTAGCCTTCTCTAGAGTAACAAATTTACAAGGTGTACACCTTGTAAATATTGATTTTAATAGTATCAAAGCAAAACAGACAGCTATAGTCGAATATAATCGCCTAAGAAGTTTCGCCCTGACCTATCACTTATTTTAAATAGTTAACAATCAAATAAAAAAGGCAAAGACAGACAGTGGGCTATAAAAAAGCTGTGGCTGATGTGTAAGAAATACACCCAACAAAAAGGAAGAAAAAATAGGCTAATCCCCCAACCATCGGAACAGACCGGCCCCTACTGGTTGGTTCATCAAAATCCAGAAAATAGGTTATTTATAACTCAAAAAAGTCCATTAACCAACTTACAAAAATAAATGAAATCCCACCAAAAACATTTTTATGTAAAAATGTTGCCAAGACGAGTCTACATAGCTTACCCTGTGAAAAAGTTATCAGATCTCGTATAAAGTCAAGCTCTAAAGACTACACGCTCTAAACCTACAAGCTCTACACTACATCTTAATCAAAATCTATGAAAAGGTGGTCAGATCTCATGTAGAGCCAAGATTCTTGATCTATGCACCCTTACTTTACCATTTCTAACTTCACATACTCTACATTTTAGTCAAAATGTGATACTTGGCCGTTTTGCTACCGTAACGAAGATTTCGTAGGCATTCGTTCATCGCGTGTGAAATAATATTGATGGTGAGTTAATGCGCAGAGCAGAGATATTGTTGCTTAGACATTCACAGGCTGAGTCTTTTCAAAATGAAATAAATTCTTTAAATGCCACAAAAGAATTGAAACGAGATAGTCGCTTGCGTACACTCACTCCAATTATTGATGAAGATAGTTAATTGCGAGTAGGCAGTCGTATCGGTGACACTAAAAACATAGATGAATATACCAAATATCCTGTCATATTAGATGGAAAAAGTCACATAGCACGACTGATAGTGATGCATTATCACATCAATGCGGCACACTCATGCAATGAAATGGTCATTAATGAATTAAAACAAAAGTATTGGGTAATTAGACTCAGACCCACAGTACGTACTATTGCTAAACAATGTCTGGTGTGCCGGTTTAGAAAGGCTGTACCTTCTCCTCCACGCTTGGGTGATCTTCCTGAATGCAGGCTATCTCATCATCAAAGAGCCTTTACAATGTGTGGAGCTGATTTATTCGGACCCATGGACGTGGCAGTAGGAAGGCAGAGGGCTAAAAGGTATGGTGTACTGTTCACCTGTCTCACTGTGCGCGCTGTGCACCTAGAAATTGTACATTCCCTAACATCAGATTCTATGATCATGGCGCTGCGCCGAATGGCCGCACGCAGAGGTTGGCCACACACTGTGTTTTCAGATAACGGTACAAATTTACGAGGTGCTGATACAGAGTTAAAGCAGGCGTACCAGGAAGTGTTGAGCAACCAATCACGCTTGACAGAAGAAGCTTTAAACAGAGGGGTTCAGTGGAAATTTTTAACTCCAGCAAGCCCTCACATGGGTGGCGCTTGGGAGCGTCTTATTAGGAGTGTTAAGACTGCCCTTAACCTCTTAAGACCATAGGTACACATACGTGCACCTTCATTTAATTTAAACTGAGACTAGTAGTGACATCTTGTGACAGGCGGCAGGACTAAAAATCTTTCTAAAGGCTTTTTAGTACCCAAATTGATAACTAGGTGGCTTAGCGGAAATAGTTTACCGTGAAAGTTTTGTATTTGAATTTAACAGTTCGATTTTTTTTCAAATGATATCGACTTACAAACTTTGAAAATCAATGAAAAATAGAAATTGTGCCGTATTGTTCAAAATTTTGGTTGAGTTCAATTGTTGAATTGTTGGGTCGACCTGTGAAAAGGTAAGTTTTACATTTGTATTTATATTTCGTATGTACTAGTGTCATGAATTCGTAGTACACATATGTGTACCTCAGGACTAAAAGTATGTAATATTTTACTTTTTAGGGTGAAAATGGACGACCAGCAGATCGAGGATATGTTGAATGATAGCGAGTGTGACTTCTCTGGAGACGATGATGATGAGGAGTACGTGCCCCCGGATGTCATAAGAGCTCTTCAGCAGGAGAGCCACGAAGAAGATGGAGAAGATATAGGTGAGGTAGTTAGTCAGGACGAGGAAATTACTGAAGAGGAAGTTCCGAGCACATCACAGAGTACACCAAGAACATTATCATGGCGCACTAAACAAATGGTTTCCCGGGGACCAGATATTTCAGAAGATGTGCTTATTTCACAGGGTAATTCGGACATGAATATATTGTATTGTTTTTTTGAGTATTTGGGGTTAGATTTTTGGGAATTAGTAGCAGAGCAGAGCAACTTGTACTCAGTTCAAAAGCGGGAATTAAAATCAATAGATACGAATGCTATTGAGATGATCCATTTTGCCGGCGTGCAGTTGATGATGGGCACTCTCAAGTATCCTCAAGGGAAGCTATACTGGAGCAGAGATCTTTGTGTTCCTGTAATTAGAGATACAATCAACCGTGATAGATTTTTTGAGCTGCGAAATTATCTCCACTTGGTAGACATAAATCAGCCAAATGCTAGTGACAAACTGTGGAAAATAAGGCCACTAATAGACCCCATTTTGAAGAAATGCCTTAGTTTGCCACGCTCGAAACATATGTCAATAGATGAGCAAATGATTCCATTCGCAGGGCGATGTGAGTACCGTCAATATGTGCCAGCTAAGCCAAATCCACTTGGCCTGAAGAATTTTGTGCTGGCTTACCGAGATGGGCTTGTATTGGATTTTGATATCTACGTTGGCAAAGATACATTACCTCCAGATGTCATGAAAAATTGGGATTGGGTGCAGGAATCGTCGAAAAACTTTGTCGTACAATTACTGGCAGCTGTGTTTTGTACACAGATAGATTTTTCACGAGTCTAAAACTGGCTGAACATTTGTTGGGAAAAAATCGTGAGATTTTTTTGACTGGGACTGTAATGACAAATAGAATTGGTTCAGTAACAAAGAAATTGAAGACAGATAAGGCGTTGAAAAGAGGGCAGTGGGATGAAAAAGTAAGGAGTGATGACAATGTATGTGTAGTAAAATAGGTAGATACAAAGGCTGTAACTATGCTATCTACATGCTCAGGGAGTGCTCCGGCAGATACCTGCAAACGTTGGTGTAAACAACAACACCGAAAAATTGACGTAGACCGGCCAGCAGCAGTTGCTAATTACAACACATGTATGGGTGGCATAGATTTATGCGATCGGCTCATTGCTTACTACCGAAGTGCAATGCGAACAAGAAAATGGACCGTACGAACTTTCTGCCATTTTCTTGACCTTGTTGTCGTCAATTGCTGGATTATGTACACGCGTTGTTGTACTGAAGAAGAAGTTCAACGCAAGGACAAATTAGGCTTGCTTCAGTACAGACTAAATCTGGCTAAAGCCATGATGAAATATGACGGCGGAAAGGTTGAGCCTAATTTCTTGGTTCCTGGTGCCAGATCTCGTCCCTGCTCCAGCTCCTCGAGAAGATCCAATTCGAATGAACGACAAACCGTTAATGAGCCTCCAGCAAAGAAACATCGCCCGGTTCAGCCACAACCACTACCTGAAATAAGGCTCGACAACGTGGGTCATCTTCCGAGGTTTGTAGATGCTAAGTTCGCCTCGAAATGCCGCCACCCTACATGCTCTTCACGCTGCCGTACCATATGTGTAAAATGCGGTGTTTACCTATGTATCTTAAAAAAATAATTGTTTTGAAAATTATCATACCTTCAAAAGCTTTGGCCCACGTTAAAACCCTAAGTACACATATGTGCACCAACTTTTTTTATTATTTCTAATTAAAATAATCATGTGTTTTATATATACCCCTATAATAACAAAAAACCATAAAAAACATAAAAATGTTAATTGAGTCATGTTCAGGTTTTATGAGGTTAAAGTGGTTTTGAAAGAGCGCGCTCCTAGAGAAGAAACTTTAAGTACTCTCTTTTGTGAGGTAGAAAATATGATAAACAGTCGTCCTATAACTCATGTGTCCGTTGACCCGCGTGATTTAGAAGCGTTAACACCGAATCACCTTTTATTAGGATCACCCTCTAACCTACCACAGTCCGGGGTTTTTGATGATAGTGACCTGTACCTTCGTAAGCAATGGCGTATTGCTCAGTGTTTGGCTGATTTATTTTGGTCAAGATGGATGAAAGAAGTTGTGCCCACACTAGCTCCTCGGCCAAAATGGCAACGCGAGGGTGCTCAGTTCCAGGTGGAAGATCTTGTTGTTATAGTAGATCCAGCGTCGCCGCGGAATGTGTGGCCAAAAGGGGTCGTAGAGAAAGTATATCCTGGGGCCGACGGCAGGGTGAGATCTCTGGACATTAAGACTAAAAGTAGTATCACGAAGCGTCCCGCGACTCGCGTAGCGTTACTTCTTCGTGATGAGTGTCGTAGTCACGACACTGAGGGGCAGGATGTTAATGATGTATCGAAATAAACGGCCCATAGCTTATTCTAAAACTCATTTAATAACGTAATCTACTTACCTAATTAATTTCATTAAATAAAAATAATACTTACCTGAAAACAGCTGCAAAGCATCCAGTGTCTCGCACTCTAAAAATGTAAGAAAAGTATATTTGGCTATTAATTAAAGTAAAAAGCTATAAAAATGGACTTACCTAAATTTGTAATAGAATATAAGTATATCCTCCTAAGATTAACCTACCTATGTAAATTTTGCTTATACCGATTTATTTTAATTAAATATAGTGAAGTACCAAGCGAAGAATTTGTATGTGTGCGCGCACTTGTTCCATATGTACTTACCTAGGCAGCGAGCCGCCCCGCTGCACCCTTCGTCCCCCGCGTTTACGCGGTGCGCAGAGACCCCTGACCTGTCAGTTTTCAAAAGGATCGATTAGCGAATGGCCGCACGCGCCACCTGCAAATTCGCATTTCCGGGCTTCACAGTTTTTTCTTGAACCTCGTGTTTTTGTTCGCACCAACCCAGCATCCTCAACAATTACTTTACCGGGCAAGACCAGGAAAATAAGTATAAAAATTAATTCCTGGCCGCTGCTCAAAATATCTATGTAACTTGAATTAATGAAAAGAAATTACATACACACTAGAATGACTAGAAAAATTATCTCAAATAAAAACAACAGAAGAAATTAAACCTAACGCCACGTGATTAAAGTCACTGAAGTCAGTAAGAATCTATTCGGTGGTGCAGTCTTAAAAGACTGGGGAACTTTCTACCCCTTGAGACCAACATTTCGCTCACTGTGTGCTTACTCTCCTATTCTTGATTATGTTGACCCCTGCGACTTGGACCTCACTGAAGAGCAATTTAATAAGCTTGAGCGTCGTCAAAATTTCTGTATCAGAGCCATATTTGGGTTACGTAAATATGATCATGTTTCCAACTTCTGCGCGCAACTCAAGTGCCTCCTTATTTGACTTCGTTGTAATTTATCACATCCTCTCCCTTCTATACTCCATACTATTCATATCTTCTTAATATGATTCTACTATAAACGAGCGATTCATGTTTCTAACTGATGTCTCAAATCGTAACTTACGCAGCTTATATAATCTCCCCCTCCACTTTTCCATATACTACTAGAAGTCCTCCGTTCAAGCTGTTTGACTGTGGATCTCTTTGCCTATTATTTACTATTGGTTTTAGCGCTACGGATATTAATCCGTAGCGCTAAAACTTTGCGCAGTTTCAAAACTCACTATCTGTCCAACTTATGAATTATTTTGTAGTGGATTCTTTCGCATTATGCTCATATTTCATTATTTTGTTATTATTATAATATATTTCGTATCATAATTCTGTCTTCTTTTTTTTCCAGTTTTTTTTTTTATATTTCCTATTGTTAATGGTGCAATGGACGTTATGCGGCTGAAATGATGATGATGATAATGGTAAATGGTGAAATAAAGAGTATTTGTATAAGATTTACTTTTTCATTTAAATAGCTACAATTGAGTATGCACAAAACATAATTATATAATTTTTCTTTCGGTTTTAATTAAGATTTAATTTATTTAAGTATTTTAAGTTTCTTTTTTGGTAAAATATTTATTTATGATTATGATTTGTATAGTATTGTATGTTTTTATTTTAATAATGCTTATGTTTAAATACCTTACGTTCCGAAAGTTATCTGCATCCTTTTCGAAAACGGCACACCTGCGCGTGCGTCATGAAACCACCCCGCCTTGAAATTTCATGCATATATTGGACCTGTAATTTCTTCGGATTTATTAAACTAGTGATAAAATCTTTTGTTTTTTGTTTTTTGCACCCTTCGGCTGTAGCCTTTCTAACTAGTGTAATAATGAAGAAAAGGCAGTGATAACTTTAGGTATGTTTTTCGGAAACTATGTGTAATTTCTTTGAATTAATGTAACTTGTCATACACATTTAATTAATAATTACCGTTCTTCTTTTCTTTTTAAATTTTTAATAAGTGCAAAGAACATATATTAGCAAAGTCATATTTTACGATTGCGCATCAGTGTCGTCATTGTTTACTGTATGAGAGTAGCGTTAACGTATTTTGATGAAATTCAACTATAATAATTGCAGTTTTAGTATAAAAACTACTTAATAAACTAACCTTTGAAATAAAGTTGTAGTGTAGTCGTGGTTCAGTCAAGATAAGTTTTTATTCCTTACTTTGCAACCGTTGTTTCTTAATGTGTTTTGCCAAAAAATTTCTTTGCCTTTTTTGGAGGTTAAAACTTCAGACTTAATTTTATAAAAGTAAGAAAGTCTAATATAGTATTTAAAAGATATTGTTTTGAGGAATTCTTTAGTGCATTTTATTTTGAAATTAATTAAGGTTTTCTTATCACTGAATTATCTGCACATTATTTTTCTATATCACTAATAATCTATATTGGTTTTACCCATAGGTTGGCAATGGAAACAAAAAGTAAAAGAGGTTCGGCTCGCGGGCCCGATAGCATCGGATCGAAAGTGTATACGCTCGCAGTTTGACTATCAATTTTTAACCGTAAAAGTATAAAAATCCTCCCGTGTCGGGCCTTATTGTATACGTTTATGCCAGTGCAAACGATTTAGTGCAAAATATCTTTAAAACATCACACCCTGGACTCTAAAATCTAAAAACAATTTCACATCTGATCTACAGAATCGAACCCGAAATATAACCGTTGCAGTGACTAAGACGCAGCAGCTACCCAACTAACACTCGGTGTTTGAAACTGTCCCGCCCCGCTACAGTGTCTGGCGGCCAATACGGACCGCTGCTTCCTGAGCTGACGACAAGTTAATAAAAAATCTACCGCAAACATGCCCAAGACTGACGACTCCTGTGCTGCAGGATGCAACCAAAGTACGATTGGAGGGATGCTACAATGTACATTATGCCGAGATAAGTAACACTGTGTCTGTTTAAATATCTCAACACAATACTACATAGCAAATAAACACCATCTCACTCAAGCTTGACGCTGTCCCAACCGTCCGTCCGTCTTGTGTGAAAACATTACAAGACGGCCAAGAAACGACAACACCCCGGTTAGCAACCAAAGGCAGAACATACTGGACGATACTAACATGTCTATTGAAGAACACCCGACACACAGTCAAAGCATAATAGGCAATTCATTTACATCTCCAACTACAGAAATACGACATACACAGGAAAATGACCGAAATACAATAACGCTTGATAATATTAGCGTTCTTCTAGAAAATAAACTAGAAAAAACAAACAATCAATCCTACTGGACATCAAGAACTTACTGACCACCGAAATCAACACCGTCGCCTTATTCACACAAAAAACTGACGAACTACAACAGCAGCAGACTATAGAAGACAAACGAATTATTGAAATAACGATTCAAGTAAATATCCTAGCTAAGGAAAATAAAAAATTACAAACGAAGTTAGACGAATTGAAAAAAATAATAATGAGGAATAAAAATTCAAAATCCAATAGATAAATCCGAACAAAATCTAAAATGCCCAAACACATTCGTCCTATATTGTTTACACAAATACCCAAAAAAACAGGAATACGAAATTGAAGAAAGGATTATCAATTCATTTAGGAATATTTTACATGTAGACCTCATAGGCTACATAGAAGAAATTCGACGACTTGGAGTAAGAGGACCGCGACGACCACTACGTGTGGAATTAATTAGCAAGCGAATGACCCAATATATCCTAAACAACGTTAGATATATCAGAAATACTGGACTTAACGTATCTAATCTCCTTGACAAAAAAAACACTGGACGAGAGAATTCGAACAAGAAACACACAAGAAGCATCGACAAATAATACTCTGAACAACACAAGGTACAGATCACTACAAAGCAACACACGCAGAACTACGTCACACCATGAAAGTCCCTCGCAGCTACCTACTAACATTCCAGCTAGTTCACACGACACTTCTGCGCGACACAACAAAACGCCGAACACATTTCGCTCCTTTCGGGAAATTAAATGAACTAAATATAATTTGCCAAAACCTGCAAAGCCTAAGGAATAAACGCACGATATTTGAAGCCTTCTTAGAACAAAGGAATAACGGATATCACGTCTGCTGCATATCGGAAACGTTTTTACTAAAGAAAAATTGGAGCTCATTCACTTCAATCATTATCGAGTTGCAAGTGCATACTGCCGAAGGAACTACGACGGTGGTGGGGTATGCATCCTACTACGAGACGGCTTGGAGTACACTGAGAGAAAAGATATAGTAGATATGTCGATTGAATTCATTATAGAATTATGCGCGATAGAACTAAATGACCAAAATTTACTAAAAATCACATTGTACTGGAACGACAAACGGATAAATGATTTTGTCACACAACTAGAATTAATTTTAAATTATTTAAAGTTAAAATATAACAATAAACGCGTTATTATAGGGGGTGACTTCAACATTGACACGTTAGTAAACAATACAGTCAAAAAAACTATTACACCTCATGGCAAAGCACAATTACACATCCCATATTAAAGACCCAACACGGGTTACCAAAACAACATCGACATGTATTGACCACATCTATACTAACTTTAAGGACAAAAATATACGTGCTGAAGTAATTGATTACAGATTCTGTGACCATATGAGTGTAACAATAAAGACTGACTTATTGTTAAAATACAAACCATTGACATATAGAAAACCAACGCGATATGCTTCTCTTTAAATCAGAACTAAAAAATATATGTTGGCATGATATTATAAAAATTGGCCAAAATATGAATGAAAATTATAACGCTTTTGACGATACCTTGAAAATAATCTTAGATAAATGCATCCCCAAAAAAACAATAATAATAAAACCAAACCAGAAAAAACAGTGGCTTACCAAAGGAATAAAAATTTCGTGTAAAAATAAAGACTATTAAAAATATTGACCAATTCTTCAAAAAGTAAACCTCTTAAAAACTATTATAAAAAATACGAAAAAACACTAAAGAAAACCGTTATTAAATCAAAAAAACTCGACGACATTAGACAAGTAAAAAAGTCTAAAAATATAGTCAAAACAATGTGGAATATAATAAAAGAACGTACAAACAAAAAGACAAAAAGACTTACATAAAACGTGAAACTAAACGTCCACAATAAAATAACTTCTGACCCAAAGATTGTTGCTGATACATTTAATATATATTTTGCATCAGTGGGCATACCGAGCGGAACGCAGCCTCAAGGTCGTCCGGTTATGCAGCCGCCTGATAACACTATGTTTTTGCGGCCGGAAGATTTAGCGGAAATAAACACCATTCTTAAGGAACTAAAAAGTTAGTTACGGTGTCGACGAATTTCCACCAGTCTTATTCAAAACGTGTGCGGATGAAATTACCTTTTCTTTCACCTTACTTATAAACCAATCATTTGTGAAAGGTACTTTTCCAGATAGGCTTGAAACATCATTAATAAAGCCCATACACAAATAAGGAAAAAAAAAACAGAAAAAGAAATCTTCCGTCCAGTGGCAATACCCTGTACCGCGTCAAAAATATTTCAAAAAGCTATAGGAACACAAACATACGATTTTTGTGAAAAATATTCTATCTTCGATGACTGCCAGAACGGGTTCCGAAAAAATCGCTCAACTGCCCTCGCAACATATGATTACGTGCAAGAAGTTTTAACTACTTTAAATAATACAAATACAAAAGTTTTTATTTCACTCCACAAGTTTTAACAATTATTAGGTACAATATAAATACATAAAATTAACATTTAGAACTTGTGGGAGCACTGGAGACACCAAACTAAGCCGAAGCCTGTATCTTGGGTCACCAGGTAATTAATAAAAAATATGCTGTAGGTAACATGTTGGACATGACGAAAGCATATGACAACTTCTTCCATAAAATACTACTTAACAAGTTGTACGGTGTAGGTATCAGAGGCGTAGCTCACAATTGGTTTACATGTTATTTGAAAAATCGGGAACAAATTGTACAAATAGAACACTATGACCATGACACCGGGACAATTACAACAGTAAGATCAAATGTAGAATGTGTGACATGTTCGATTCTCCAAGGAAGCGTTATCGGATGTTTATTATTCCTCATCTACATCAATGACTTGCCTAAAATGATGACTCAGACATGTGTACTGATCGCAGACGATGTATCATTACTGACACTTTACTCGAAAAATGACAATTTAAACAATATACTAACCGAAAATATGGACACAGTAACATCGTGGTTAAGTGATCATAATCTAGAAATAAATTTTAATGAAACAAAAATAATAGAATTCAGACCATACCAAAAAGAATTTTTAAATATAAAATTTAGATATAATTTAACAGATATCGAAACTGTAAAATCTTTTGAATTGCTCGGATTGGTTTTAGACACACATGTCAACTGGAAAGACCATATCGACAAAGTAGCAAAAAAAATTATCTACATTTACATACGCACTTTGGGAACTAAAAAGATCCACCAATAATAAAACCGCGATAACAGCATACTATGCATATGCATATTCATGGCTCACTTATGGGGTTATTCTTCTTTGGGGTAATAGTACCGACGCGAATATACTATTAATCCTCCAAAAGAAATGCATACGAATTATTGCTAATACTAAGGAGAGAGATAGCTGCAAGCCGTATTTTAAAGATTTAAAAACCTGACATTGCCATGCATATATATCTTAGAAACCAGCAAATTTGTACGAAAGTACCCCCAGTACTATACGAAAAAAGACGACCTACCGCGTCGCTATCCTACAAGGAAGAACAACATGTTAGCTATGCCGAATTCTATTCGTAATTTAGAAATCTTTAACTCCGGACCGCTTTCAATGTCAATAAAAGTCTATAACACCCTCCCAGATCTGCTAAGAGTAGAGACGAATGATTCCATATTTAATAAACATTACTTGTAGATAAAAATTATTACACATTGGATGAGTTTTTTAATGATAAAGATTTGAAAAAAAATAAAATAAATAGAAAGTACAAAAAAATATTTATATTATAAAAAGTCTATAAAAATACAAAAATAAATGACATTTCATTATAAATAAAATAAAATATAAATATATTGAAATAAAAAATTATAGCAAGTATTTAAATAAGTAAAAAAAACCGACTTCGTATAAAAAACTACTTGACTTTACTTATCTAATAAACTACCATAAAAAATACCTTTTATTTAGCATAGATAAATACTAAAAAAAAATCCGCATGCCGTTCCATTGTTTTCTGTTGCAATGCCCTATCAGGGTTCATGTTGTACCTACTAATTTAAGAAGTGACTATGTAGAAAGTGTAATATATGTACAATGTGAGAGCAATAAATAAATTGAAATTGAAATACAGAAAATACAATCAGCAGCAACTTCAAAAAGCTGTCAGTTGAGTAAGAAATGAAGGTAAGACTATTTATAAAGCTGCTAAGGAAGCAGACGTTCGATGGAGCATTCTGAAGCGTTACCTGAATGAAGAGGATTCTGTAAGAAAAACAGAGAAGTCTTATGCACTGTCTTCTGATTTGGAGTTGAGGCTTTACAATTATATTATATGCAAGAATTGGGATTTGGGCCATCCGTTTACTAAATTAGAAAAAATGCTTATGATCTTGCTGAATTAGCTGGTAGTGAGAACTTCTTGCCATCAGCTATTCGCGTTGCAAGTGGTGGTGGAAAAGCTTTAAGAGTAGGTACAATTTGTGCCTTCGTGTACCAGAAAATCTTTCAGACTACAGAGCTTCTATGGCTTATGAATTGAGGATCAAAGATTTTTTTCGAAACTAGAAGATCTCACAAAAATTAATATAAATAAGAAACCCAATAAAATTTAGAATAGTGATTTGACTGATTATCATATGTGGTGAAGCTATCTAAAGTTGTTACCGGCATTGGTAAAAAATATGTTTATAAATGATCTAATACTGAACCAGGTCATACCCAAACAATGTTAGCATGCATTTGTAATTATCGCCCTTTGGAAGCATTTGTAAACTGGAAATGAAAACAACACTGTAAATATGCGTGCTTATAAAAATGCTTGATAATATTTCGATTTAAATCAATTCGACTATGACTTTTAGTTTTTTTAATTACTTTATAATAAAAATTATATTGTCTTAATATGTGTTTTCAATGCCACATATATTGCCCAACATACTTCTGGTATTAGTTGAGAAACTGCTGCTTTCGAGACGCGATAAAAGTGACTGAGGTTCCGATACAACATCCCTGAAGCCAAAAATGTTAGCGTTATTTTTCGTTTGATCAGTTTGCTGTTGTAACATATTCTTTTCTCTTTCTTGCTATTCAAAATCTGGTTTCTCATTAGAGCTGCAATTACAAGTTCACCTTGTGCCACCTCCGAAGACCACCACTGACACTACTAGACTAAAAAAAGTCTAGTCGTGTTTGCGAATGGCGAAACTCGTAAGAGAATCTCATACATAACGTGTTTAACATAGGCTCGTAGCCTAGGAGAGTTTAATAGACATGTGTCGTACCGGATTTAGCTCACGTAACTATGTCCGGAGCTGTAATGACATCGGTCCAATCCGAGCTGATTGGCTTACTCGGTCAACAATGCCTAACATGTCCCAGCCAAATCTGAGGGCGCTGCGCCGTCGCCGCTGAGTACTCGCAAAACCATCCGAACACCGAGCGATTCCGATCGCGAAAGCGAATGAATGAATACATATCATCGTTTCTCTAAATCCGAATGAGACAGAAAAAGAGCGCCATTTTGATTCTTTATTTGAATGTTGTCTCTAGGATATTGATAATTTTGTTTTATGCACGTAGGGCGATAATTACATAAATTGATTTACGATTTTTGTTTAATATGGACCGTGGCGCGTTTTTATTTACTCAGTTTAGTGAAGAATATAAATAGTACAGACAGTTTTTTTAATTTCATTAGTGTAAAGTTTAAGCGTAAATAGTGACATTTGATTCCATTGACATAAATACCCGTCATGGCTTCACGTAGGAAAACTAATGTTCTTTGGAATCATTTTACTGAAGAAAAAAAGAAAGGCATGTGTAATTATTGCTCCGATATTATACTGCTGGAAGCCTCAGGAATTTAAATAAAAAGGAAGGATCCTACTATATTTTCAGCGCCAGAAGAAAGCAGGAGTCTAATAAAATGGAAACAAACACCCCAAATCAACCTACTTCATCTACTGGCTAGCAGGTCTAGGGAACGGTTCGCAAAAAACCGCTTTATAAAAGTTTTTAACCAAGTTTTTTCTAATCACCCGCTCGGAGCGAATCAATTCTGCTCCGAGCGGGTGATCGGAACGCATCCAGAGGATTGGAAAATAATGCCGCAGCGTTTACAATCAACCAGAGCTAGAGTCGCTTCACTGTATCAAGAAGAAAGAAAAATTGAAAAGACCCAAGTATTTGAGATTGCAATCTTTGAAAAAATTTATTCATAAGGACAATCACTTTTTCTATGATAACCTTCGGCATTAATATTTCTTTCACATATCTGTTAAAAAGATTTGGCGAATTGTATTTAAAATAATTATAAGTTTATTTTTTATTTTTGTATTTTATAATAATGAAACTTACAGTATTTTGTGGGATCTTAGTGTAAACTTTAATACTCGATACAGACTGATTGATTTGGCATTGCTAATGGTTATCTCTATAACTCTATATACCTAATTGCTGTATTTGGAAAGTGTTATTTTTTAAATGTAGAATTATGACATTATCGTTTGTTTTTAATTCTTCTGCTCAATTTAATACTCATTAAGACTGGTAATGTGCCTTTAGTAGTTATATTATAAAATAGTGTAATTATTTACTTCTCTAATAATAATAGAGATCCATTCTGATCGAGGTTGCCTATTGTGATACTTTCTGGAACTAGATGAACTCAAAGAATTAGATCATTATCAATGGCGATATAAGATACTTAAGGCGGCCCTTCCCGGCCGCTCGGTTTTCAACGCGAGCATAGTTTGAAAAGCTTGGTGTTTCATCCAGGGCAATGCTAGAAAAAAGGGGCAAACCAAAAAGAAAGAGATTGCGCCTAAGGGCTTAGCAATACTGGTACCGACGGTGCCATGTTCATTGGATAAATAAGGAGTTATATAGGTGTGCTGTGTTTCGGAGGTCGAGTTCAAGGCAGTTTGGCCATTCCCCTAGGAAAGGACTACACGAGCGACATAAAACCGATATGGTATGAAAACAAAGTTAGCGGTTACCAGTATAACTAAAATGCCTGCAGTTGCGATCACCAGTCAAAGTGTTAAAAATAAATAAATAGTGATATATAATATTCAAAATTTTCATTACATTTGCGAGGTTTGTATCGAAATATTTTCTTTACTTTTACAATTTATGAGTACTTTATGAACGGTCGAAGTTCAGCTAAAATTTGTGCAAAAAAGCAGATTTTTGGAAGCTTATACTGACTTTGTTTGCCTAAATTTCAATTTTTAATTATGATAGAAACTTAGAAATAGAGCTCAAAATACCTGTGAGTTCAAAAGTTTTCAAGAAAGATCAGATACAAAGCCATAATCACGTACGAGCGTTTGTATGAAAAGTAAGACGGGAAGGCCGCTCTTAAGTTAATCATTTAACAAATGTTTTAGTATTTTCTTTTTCTTTCCATTAGGGACTACAAACCAGGGTGATCATAAGTTTCAAGGTAACGGTCGTCAGAATGCGGCTAATGTTACCGTAGGGTCCATTTTTTCAAGTGTAAAGAACAGACAAGTCTTCTCCACTAGCGAAATGGATACCATTTTATGTAGTGGGGATGACTTATACATTAGTCTGTGCAGATAAATTGCCTGAAAATATTCGTGTATTAAATTATTTAAAAGTCATAGAACCGACTTTTCGGAGACAATTTCGGAGACATTTCGGAGACAATTTTTTTGTATAACAGTCATGGATAATTGTAATAAATTTCCATTAGTTACACGCATTTTTACAACGCAAACACTGTTAGATCTTTGCAAACTCTTTTACTCACGTGAATAACCACCGCGTCGAGAGTCCGATAAAGCAAAGACACAATGCACTATTCATAGAATACGTGTACCAACATTTATACCAAATTCTATTATGAATATTTTAGTATTACTGAATCAGAATTAGTAGACAACTCCACATCAACTCCATTTTTAGATCCTAATGTTATTTTAAACCCGGTATTTATGTCAGATACTACTGATACGGACAGTAATTCCTCTCAAGCGTCAGCTTCCATAAAAGGACGGCCACCAAAGAAAAAAGGGGTTTTAAACCTAAGTCCAATGCAAAATCTCATTTGAAGGCTGTTAAGCGTTACAATACTAAACATTCCGAAATTCCATAGAGCAGAAGTTGAAATTTATTCTCAGGTTAACCCTAACCTAACCTAACCTCGGTATTCCCGAGATAACTTAGAGGTTGATAGAGCTTCTGCTAACGCATTCCCATCCTCTTTTCCACAATCCTATTGGATTGTATATTGAGGATAATAACGAACGCGAAAATATTGCTTTAGGTCGGGGTTTAGTCTAAACTGTCATCCGTTCCATTAATGATTTTTTACATAAGAGGCAATTTTTTAATGGAATGTTTACACCAAGAAACTTCAGATGACGCTCATCTCGTATTTGAACACACGTCGCGTCGCACCCATGGTAACATTCTAGGGCACGGGGATATGGAAAGTAGGTGGTGGTAACCTCATTCTGTAGATATGATGGACCCGAAGTACGAGACGTTTTAGTATCCGCTGCTGTATCCACACGGGAACATGGGCTGGCATCCGGGAAAGAAACAGAAGGATCGTAACAACAGAAATAAGGAAACAGACAATAATTTTATAGGTCTTGTATGTTTCAAAATGACTGACTAAAGAATCAGAACGTCAATCAAAATTGTTGCTTTTCCAAACTATGAAGCACGTACTTACGTATCCCAGGTGTCCAAACACCTGCAGTTGGGAAGACCTGATGTGCCGCCCACGAGTGTATCTTTAAAAGGGGAAATGCAAAAATGGCTGCGTTAAAACGTTCCCTTTGAAGAAAGTATGAGAAAAAGGGTATTATATTTAATAATAAAAAAAGCCACCGAAAAAATATGTTGTTGATGACTTATTAAAACGACATGGCCATGAAATAGTTCGTTTACCACCCTACCATTGTGACCTGAACCGCATAGAGTATATATGGAATTTAATTAAACAAAGGGTGGCATACAAAAACGTCGATCAGCACGAAAAAGACATTTAATAACTCACAAGATATGCAATAAATACAATAACAGCATCGGACTGGAAAAAAGACGTGAATCATGTCGAAAGACTACAGCAAGTCAGTTCGTAATTAAATTATTACTCAAAAGTACTCTTTGCTTTTAACATTTATGGTAAATTTATTAATAATATTTTGTTTATTTTCAGGAATATTCGGAAAAAGATGGCCTGACTGACCGCTTTGTACGTCAATTCGTGATTGATTTAGTAGGAGAAGGGACATCCGACAGCGATAGCGAGAGTGACAGTGAAGGCCAACTCAGTTATGATGACTTTGTACCTATTATTTAAAGCGACGATGACTGAAAGTTTTGATTAAATATTTTTGCCAATCAACATAAAATAGTTTTTTTACTACCTGCAAATAAATATTTAAAATTATTACCTACCTACATAAAGTTATGTTATGTTATGTAATACTTTATTATACACCAAAAAAATATAACAATAATCAAAAAAGAAATACACACAGAAAATACATTTAAATGTACAACGGACGGTCTTATCGCTAAAAGCGTGATGACGAAATGCATTCTTTCTTTCTTCGTGTGGGTAGTTAAGTCGTCGATCGACCAAACTGACACATCATGACAAAGTATAGATATAGATAATAAAATAATACGTAAATGTATTGCAAGACTGGCTAATAAAATCCAATGCTTTTTTTTCACACCGTACCCGAGCGCCAAAATGACGTCATCAACACCAAGCGTCAAGTTAATGTGACCGCGTTGTACATATACTAGTGTATATAACGTGTTCTAAAGACAAAACTCTTTTAGGCACACGGAATGTGGCACCCGAGATAGCATTGCTCGAGGCCGTCGTCGTTTTCTTCCTGATGATGATGACCTATGACGATGATTACATAGAATCCATCCTTAATTATGGTAAGCAGTACATATAAATATGAGTAAAATTAATGTAATGGTAACGTTATGATTTTCAGAAGAGTATATAATATATTTGTCATTTGCTATAGGAAGTGAAGAAGATTCGGATGACGACGACGAGGATGATCTTCTGCCTCCAGTTTTTATCTCTCGGGTGGCACAGGCACTTTAGGAAACGCCAACGGAGGATCATCATATTGATATAGAAAACGAGGTACTCCACAACATGGCTTTCATGCGTGTCGAATCGCCGCCGCCGGCAGACATGGAGCATTTGATGGACTTGCTGGTCTCACCACCGCCACCGGACACCGAAGATGCGGTTTTGTTGTCCAGAACGCCACCACCTGCGGATACATTTGAACCTCGTGATCTATATCAATTTGATTGGCATCAATCGCTGGAGACACCAGTCGACCTTTCATTGAGGCGGGAAAGGTTTTCTCAAACCAATGTTGGACCGACTGTTTCGATAACCGACCTTTATGATCATTTCGTGTCAATATGGGATCGGGAAATCGTGTCCGTCATAGTTGACGAAACAAATCGTTACGCGCAGCAGAGGGCGACTTCGATGATCGAGCGTGGTATAACGAAACCGGAGAGCAGGATCCGTCAGTGGAAAGATACCGATATCGATGAACTTTTTCGTCATAATGATAGCAATGGGGTCGGTCGTAAAAAGTTGCATGGAAGACTATTGGTCAGCTAAGGGGGGAATTTTGAGTACGCCTGGTTTTGCACCATACATACCGTATAACCGGTATGTTCTTCTGATGACCTGCCTACATTTTAGAAATAATGATGACATGTATGCTGCAGAACTAAGCTATTCAGAAGCCAAACTTTTTAAGATCGACCCCATCCTTAAACATCTTAACTTAAAATTTCAGGAGAGTTATAGTTTGGGCCAAAATTTGTCGATAGTAAATTCCCTGTAGATTTAGCAAGCATCAGAACTCACAACAAGATATATGAGCTCACATCAATTTAAGTGCACATATAAGTGTTAAAGTATTTAAGATCTGCGAAGAGCATAACATCAAGTTTATTTTTCTCATCTTAAACTCAACACATCTCGTGCAACCCTTAGACGTAGGATATTTTAAGTCTACCCTTTGTTAAATGTTTGTCTGGGCGCGCTGTACAACCACATATTTAAGTGCCATGCATTAATCGTTCTGTTCTCACATATTTCAGTAAGGGTGACTTGAGCTAGCCCAACGACATAAATGGGAGACTTTCTCAAATACGACTGCGGGGTGAATTAACTCAATTGTTAAATTCGGATTCAACTGGGTATTCGAAACCAGATGAGAAGTGGAAAAAAGTAAGTAACTTACCTAAACTGGGGCCTAAATCCGGAGGTCATTCGGACAATATACAGTGCCACTATAGAACCTATCATGCTCTACGCAGCAAGTGTTTGGGCACCTGCAGCCACTAAGAATCTTCTAGTTGCTTCCGCGCTAGGAAGCAGATTCGCCAAAAAAATCTGTTAGGCTTATATGTTATGTTATGTAATACTTTATTGTACACCAAAAAAAAATACACAAACAATAATCAAAAAAGAAATACACACAGAAAAGACATTTAAATGTACAACGGGCGGTCTTATCACTAAAATTTCTTCAGACAACCGATGGATGGAGAGAATACAGTGAAACGTTAGCAGACGGGGTGTACACGACCAAAATACAATACTTACAATACACCAAGTACATATATAAGGATAATAAAATACATTCGTACAGATATATACATACAGGTAAATAAATACATATTTTATAAATTGTATAGTTTAGAAGCATTGCATATAGCAAAGGACAAGCATGTTATTATAGTAACTGCATCCTTTGGATATATCAGTGTAAGGTCTTCTTAAAGCACCCTTTTAAGAGAGCTGTTGACACATTTCAGAAAATTCATCCTAACAGACGCATCACGCAATTTGATGTAGCCAAACTTAATCGTGATGCATTTGAGAAGAGTGCTACTGTTCAAAATGCTACTAGTGGATAAAAAAGCAGGAATTTTCTTTTACGATAGGGACCTATTCACGGCTTTGGATTTTGCTCCGTCGACAGTTTATGAAAATGAGCCCATTCAACAACCGAATCAAGACATCATCCTGCAGGATATGGAAACTGGTACATCTGGATCAACTGAACAGGATTGTTCATTTGAAACAATTAAACCGAATTGTACATCTGGACCAACTGAACAGGATTGTACATCGGAAATAAATGAACTGGATAGTACACAGAAAACTACCTGGGCAGATCGAAATAGTTGAGAATAGCCATACAATAGCTGCTATTAATTAGACAATGAAGACTGGAATCAACCTTCAACCAGCTCTTTGATTTTGGTTTCCCCAAAACAAATAGTACACATGCCTAAAGTCACTCCAGCTATCAAAAAGCGTAGAGCTAAGCAAAGAGTAAAGCCCAAAAATCGGAAATCTTGCTTAAGAGCAAAAAGCTGAATCTAAACGAAAACTTCAAACTAAAGAAGATAGTAAAAATAAGAAGATACCTAAACTAAAATTAGAAAATACGCAAAACAATGATGTAAAGAATAAAGGAAAAGGAAAGGGTAAGAAAATAAAGACTAACCAACAAGAGATGCATTAATGTTCATTTTGTGGCAAAGTTTACAAAGATCCGCCAACAGAAGAATGGGTGCAATGCCAGCGGTGCTGTAAATGGTCCCATGAGCTATGTGGTGTAGGGTAAAATGGTGAAATACGCCCTATCAGCAAATATGCCCCACTTGCAATAGAAAGCACACCGACGTAACAAATAAAGTAGTTACGGCGCCAATTGATAGATGGCAGTGGTACTAGAATTCGTCAATGCGAGCGGCCGCGCTTCGTTTGTTGTCGAGAAAAAAAAATCAAAATCGTAGAAAAAACTGTTTGGATTGTAACAAGACTTATGTGGGTGAGTATTGTTATGTATTATTAACATATTTTAGTAATATTTTTAAACGAGTGTTAACGATTTAAGTGTTTTGTAGGTTCATAACCTTCACAATACTGCCGAAAATTTTCGCAAGTTTCAACCAGTTTTAGGTACTAAGTGCCGGGGCATATTTGCCCTTGTTTTATGAAATACGCCCTGATTTTATAGGTGAAATATGGCACAATTTTTAATGGCCTTTTAATTGCTTTTTTCAGATAAAATATGGGTCGGCGCTACCAAAGAAAGTCATCCAGAGGATCGTGGACAGCTGAAGCTCTTGATGAGGCGATGTCAAAGGTCTCCAGTAAAGAATTAGGAATCAACCAAGCCAGCAGGGAGTATGGCATTCCTAGTCGGACCCTAAGAAGACATCTTACATCAGGCAAAGGTAAAGGGCCATTAGGTAGATGTCCGGAGCTTGGGGTCGAATATGAAAAGAAACTCGTCAACTATATTCAAGCTCTTGAAAAGGTTGGATTTTCTCCTAACAAAGACGACGTTCAGAGTTTGGCTTATGCCTTAGCTGAAAAAATGAAATTAGAACATAGATTTTCACAAGAGAGAAAAAGAGCTGGTGATGACTGGTTCTATGCCTTTATGCGCCGTAATAAAGAAATTGTATTACGTAAGTCTGAAGGTTTGTCTTTAGCTCGTGCACAAGGAATGAACCGCAAAGATGTTGAAGATTACTTTAATGTGTTGAAAAATATCCTTATTGAAAACCAATTGATGGATAAGCCAGGTAAAATATACAACGTTGATGAAACAGGAGTTCAAATCAATAATAAAGCCGGTAGAGTTTTAGCTACCAAAGGAGCTAAAGAAGTTTATACTTTGACAAGTTCGGAAAAGGGCGAGACCATCAGTGTTATTGCTTGTTGTAATGCTGAAGGGCAGTTTTTACCTCCAGTTATTATTTTTAAAGGTAAAAACAAAAAACCAGAGTTTACTGAAGGGTTACCACCTGGATCTGACGTGTATATGAATCAGAAGTCATCATATATCAATAGCGACCTGTTTTATAAGTGGTTTACACAGCATTTTTTACCAAAGAAAGGTACAGGAAAAGCTTTGTTGCTTTTGGACGGTCATGGTTCTCACAGTAATTCGATTGAGTTGCTTGAGGCAGCTGCTGCAAATGATGTCATACTTCTTTGCTTTCCCAGCCACACGACTCATGCTTTGCAGCCTTTAGATCGTGCATTTTTTAAACCATTCAAGACTTATTTCAATCAAGAAACAAAAATGTGGGTGACCAAGCACGACGAAAGAAAATTGAATCGCTATTACGCTTCTCAGTTAATTGGAAACGCTTGGTGCAGAGCAGCTACCATATCCACAGGTATATCGGCAATGCGATGTACAGGAGTATACCCATTTAACCCTCTAGCAATACCCGATTACTTTTTCTGCATAGATGCCGCTAGCAACGACCCTCAAGAAATAGACGGCCGAGTAGCAGTGGCATCTTCAAGTGGTTTAATCAGTAAAGAAATACCGCCAACTTCTTCAGGAAGACCAGACGCATCAATCGGAAGTGCTTCAGGTGGTAGCTCTCATCAAAATCAAGCTTCATCTGTTACCAATCCTGAGACTACACCTGAGGCTAAAGAGCCCTCAATCAACGACCTAAATATTAGAAATGATTCTCCTTCTCTTTTAGACCGTGACATTTTTTTTGAATTACCAATAAATAACTTTATTCTCAGACCAGAACCAAAAAGCCCTGACGATGACCCTGGCCCGTCAATGATCGTTGCTAATGAAATATTTGAGTCACCTACTAACAAATCATCTCAGATAATTGGTTGCGCTGACCCAAAAATATTAGATACGTCTCAGTCGGCAGCGGACAAAAAGGAAACGCCCTCAAAGGTCTTAAAAGAGATTCGACCTATCCCTATAATACCACAATATCAAGCTACAAGCAGAAAACAAAAGACGACAGTATTTACATCACCTGAATTCATGGCCAAGAAAACGAAACTGAAGGAGAATAAACAAAAAACAACCAAGGTTAAAGAGAATCGTAAAAATCTTGTAAGAAGAATTACTCAAAAGAAAAAGAGCCGGGATTTATGTTCTTCTGATTCTCAAGACGAAACAGAAAAGGATTCATCTGAAGAACAGACTAAAAAGAAAAAACTTGTTAGAAGAATTACTCAAAAGAAAAAAAATCGGGATTTACGTTCTACTGATTCTCAAGATTCATCTGAAGAACAGAATAAAAAGAAGAAACAAGAAATTAGAAAAAAAAAAGAAAAATTGGAAATAATAGTGAGAGAAAAATAAAAAAGAAAAAGCGACAGCCCTCCTTTTCTTCTGAATCTCAAGAAGAAGACATAGAAATAGAATTAGCTTCGTCAAGTGAACAGAGTGCCATTGAAGAAAATGCTTGTGCTGAATGCTTGGAAGATTATAATGTAACGAAGAGACAAGTAGACTGGATACAGTGTACAAGATGCTTAAAATGGTTGCACGAAGACTGTACTATGTACAACAATTTGTGCAACGAATGTGGTCGGTATTATGTGCGGCAACAAAATAAGTAGTATTTTTGCAGGAATTTGTTGATTTTTCATTATAATTATTATTATTTTTGTTATTTTTCATAAGGGGCATTTTTCCCAGCCCACTTGGGGAAAACGCCCTTTCCTAAAGTAAAAAAAAAAAATTATAATTCGAAAAATAATTAGAATTACTAGCTGAATGACCAAATAATAAGAGGCTGATTAATTAATGAAACAGATTGTGCCAAAAAAATAAATATATTTTCATTAGAAATGTGTTTTATTTTACGTAATAAAAAAGTAGGGCGTATTTAACCAGTTTACCCTAGTAATCCAAAGGCAATTTAGATGCATAAATTGCATACAAAGCCACAACAATTAGGCTATTCCACTTTACCCTTCAGGGGTTTTAACTTTGCCCTCCTAATGAAGGCAAAGCGGAATATCAAGTACAATTAAAAAAGGCTGATTCTTTTTGTTCCTATTAATGAGATCCCTTGAAACTTAACCACATGCGTCAATTTTTTTTTAATAAACTGTTTATAAAAAATATACTTCTATTTTTTTTCTAATCTTACAATTAAGGGTTATTCTTTCCATGTTCGAACAATAACTTTGTTCCCGAATTCTCCCGTTTTTCGAAGCGTAGTTCTACCGTATTTATAATTTTCCGTTTTGGTAACACTGCTATCGAATTATTCGTGTTCATTAGTTGCCGCGAAAATCTCGTTTCGCTGGAGCTTATAAACTAATTTGGAATTGGGTTCCAAATATGTAGAACATGAATGCTCTTGAAATATTAAGTCTCCGCATTATAAAAACAAACAAATTAAATAATCCGCATATTAGGACCAGTGTTGCCGACTTAGTGGATTTTCCACTAAATCTGGTGATTGAAGAATAAAAAAATATTTCTCGAGTAAGTGTTCAACAAGCACTAAATCACAACAAAGAAGATCTAATCGACATAATGTCTCAATTAAATAAAAAAACAGACTTCATTGCAAAAGTTGATGATCAGTGGCGACAAATACATTTAATGAAATGGAGTGAAAACAAAGACACAAAAAAGTTTTGGATCGAAGTGTTGCATTTTAAAGACGTTCAAGGAGAAGCTAGATTTCAAGATTTAGCGAATTTTGCAATTTCTCTTTTAATATTACCACACTCCAATGCCGACGTCGAAAGATTGTTTAGCAGCATGAACATTATAAAAAATAAACAGAGGAATCGTATGAAGTTGAATCTTTTATGTGCCATATTAAGAGTACGCTGCGGTATGAGGGTGATAGGTAAATGCTGCAATGACTATGAAATTCCAAAACACGTTATAAAAAAAATTGGCACCAATGAATCATATCGTTCCTTGGAAATTGATGATGATGGTGGCGGTGAAATAGACACATCTGATGATGACGATTTGTAATAATTTTAATATGTTTCATTTTCGTAATAAACGTTTTTCATATATCCCTGCTTATTTTTCTTTCATATTAACAATAAAAAAGATTTAGTGACAAATTTTGTGGCTTTTTAACTTTGGTTGTTTTTGGTTAGTGGTTTTCTGGTGGTTTTAGAAGTCGAATCTGGTGGACAGCTCGTTCACCTGTTGGCAAGACTGATTAGGACTTAGAAAATACAATTAAAAAAAAACATCATGTTAGTGCATAATTTTATTTCATTTTAAAAGCATATTTATTGCTATAATACAATAATCTCTAAATTTTTATTACTACTACTACTACTTTCTTTTTAGAAGTAGTTTCCAACGAGATCCATTCCTTTTTAGATCGACTAATTACTCGCTTGAACGCTTTCACCACGCGACCTTGAGAAAAGCAGACATAAAAAGAGAACTGCTAGATAAGAAACTGGCTGCTGAACTAGTCAGCCTGGAGAGCAGATCTGCGACATCCTACAAGGGGCTGGAAAAGTCAGTTGCAGCCCCCGGTTCAACTCAGCCGTGATAACTTGGAACAGGGGCCCAGTGCCAAAAACGCAACATGAATGGACACCTGCCTTGCAGAACTATCGACTACCATAAGAGAAGTAGTAGGTGCGGCCTCTAAGCTCCTGTCAAAACTAGCCGTTTCAAAAGACCTGCCACGGCTGCCACTGTATTTTGGTGATCCACTTGAATGTATGCAGCTTAAAGAAGCGTACTATGAATCGACACGCTTATGCAACAACAGTGACCAGGAGAATTTCTGGCGATTAAAAAGGTGCCTTCAAGGCGAGGCTATAGAAGCAACTTCTTCGCTGCTTATGAGTGCTAACCACTTCCCAAGAAGTTTTGGAAATTTCAGAACTTAAATTTGACAGGCCCGAGAATATTATGCAAAAAGTATGGAATATTATAGTAACACAGCTGAAGAAACTGCCACCGCTGCAGCAAGCGTATCATATAGTGATTGACAATATCGCAATTAAAATAAAAAAAATATGTCGCAGCTGCAAAATTGATTTCAATTACGGCGAAAATGTTGAAACTCCTGATATAAACCCCGAAACGTATGAAATATCAAAAGAAAAGTTTTTGAAAAAATTGAAAAAAAACAGACGCTGAACGTCATGAAATACAGTCACGAACGATACTGCAGAGCGAGGGTGGAGAGTGAATGGAGTTGCGAAGAAATCTTCTGACGGCCTTTTTGGAAAAATTGTTAAAAGAATTAAAACCAACAGTTGCGCCAACTTTGTTAAAAATATTTTATACAGACCAAATATAGGACACGTGTCTTCCATAAATCACGGCCAAACTCAAGAAAAAGTAGCTCTCGAAGAATTGTCCAATTTACTTGGTGTAAATATAAACCCGTGTGGTCTTTTTATTGACAAAGTTCACCAATTTTTAGGAGCGACGCCAGATGGATTAATAAGTGATGATACAAATGGTCGAAATTAAGTGCCCAATAACTCCGTTTAAAATTGATATAATAGAATCCATCAGGCAAGGCAAGATGCGTTTCTGGCGATTGGACAAAAAAACTGGTGTGATCAAATTGAACAAGACCTCTGACTGGTATTTCCAAGTTCAAGGACAAATGCACATAATGTGAAATCTCCAAAATGTTTACTAGTAAAGTGGTATGAAAATAATAAAATGAAAATTGAGACAATCCTAAGGGACGACCAATTCTGGAAAGAAAAAATTGAGTCAAAGTTAATTTCATTTTATTTTTCTGTTTGTTTCCAGAATTGGTGGATATTCTCGTAACCAACCAATTCGGGATCCACCTTATGTCACAAAAAGTTAAATAATAAAGAAAATGTATGCCAAAGTATTTTTCTAAGTATTCTGTGAATAAAACAGAAAAATTTACATATTTTTCTGTTGCAATGCAATGTTGAGAAAATTGTTGTTACAAAGCTTTGCCTTGTTTGTTTTTCGTGTGTGCGTAGTGGCCATCACTGGTGTCAGATTTTTCAAGCTGCCTAAAGGCATCTGACATAGATTGATAACTGCCATACATTAATGACAGCCGCGACCAACGACTTATACGTGCCTTCCGAAACACGGAGAAGCTCTAGAAATTTGTATATAGATAAACATCCAAGACCCAGGACAATTTGAAAAAGGCCATTTTCCAACTTATTTTACAGAGGTGAATCAAAAGTTTCTATGTTCTGGGCACTCATTCTTACCCTGCGATAGGGATTTTGCTTTAATAGAACGCAGAAAGAAAGTTCGACATGATGTATTTTTGCCAACGGACTGGAAATATGTCATAGCAGAGGCAAGGCTCAATAAACCGTTTCTTATTAATGAGCTACAACAAAAAGATTTCAAAGATTTATCCCATCTAGAGTCAAACTTACAAAAAAATACCCTTAAAATAACCCAAGTGGCATGGCTTAAGCTGACTAAGGATGATCCGATGGCTGTATATGTGCGAGAAAGTCACAATAGTCTAAGGCCGTGGATTCGTCATGACATATTTAAAAAACAAAGGGCAATGAATAATTTGCAGGTTCCCCCTGAATCTTTGCCTGTTTTATATAAAAGCATCTTGCCTATAACAAAAGAGAAAAAGAAAGATTTGCTTGATATGACACAATATCTTCGCCCAGAATGTGCTGAGTTCTATATTAATTTACCTAGTAATTAATAGATGTTTAATTTCTACTTTTAGCTTTAGCAGAGCTGATTATTAGCTTCTTTTGTTGTCAGAACTTACTTGAACAATGCTGTATGTCATGTGCCATACAGCATTGTTCTACTGAGTAAAATTTAAAATGTTGTTTAAAATTATTACTATTAAGTTCCTAAATGTTTCATTACTCATATTGTATGTTCAAGTGTCTAATAATTATAATTTTGTAAGATTTAAACAATAAAACGTTATTGTTGCAAATTTATAATGATTTTTTTATTTTTTTCCAAAGTGCAAATTGCTCCATACAGCGTTGTTCGAGCACACGCCTCAGTTGTCAATACACAGAGAAACAATATTTTGACAAATTATATGCATGTAGGCTAATACTTAGACAGATATTGCAACTAAATTATAAAAATAATTATATAAACTATAAAAATAATGCATATTTAATTTCTTTAAAAAAAAAGCTATATAGTGAGCGGAGTATTAGCACACAAACTGAGGATTCCTTGTTTGTGATAAACAGATCAACTAAAACAGACAATGTAATAAATTGTAAAAAGCAGTTTTTTCGTGAGTAATCAGTGTAATACAGATTCTAGAGTGAAAGTTAATATATTTCACCAAAATTTGAATGGGATAAATAATAAGAAATATGAGTTAGAGTTATATCTGGACTCGTTGAACACGGAGCAACATTATGTACGAGTAACATTTCAATTATTTAATATGGATGGTTATCATTTGACATCATATAATGTAAGAACTAAAAAAAAAGAAGGGGGGTGCTCTTATATTGGAACTTAAAAATAGGGAATGTATTGACTTACCCATTTGTAGAAATATGTATAAAAAGCTGAGTCCTTTGAAATATGTGGTATATAAGGGATACCGAAACAAATCTCAACATATTCTGTGTGTATCGAAATCCTCTTACAGGAAATTTTGACGACTTCAAACAATGTTTGGAAAGACTGTTAGATTATAATTTTGACAAGAAATGCATTATCTGTGGAGACTTCAATGTAGATATACTTAAAGATAGCAAACAAAAACATCTCTTTGAGAATCTGTTAAAAAGTTATAATTTTAAAGCTCTCATACATGAATATACTTACTCACGTGGACTTTCCTGTTTAGACAACTTTTTGACTAATTTACCTGAGGAGCAGATTTTGGCAAGTAAAGTTGATTATAATAATTTAGCAGATGGCCCTACTGCCATTTTTTGCAATTTATTGTAAAATAAAGGTATTGAACATAAAACAGGGGACAATATTATTATACAGTACGAAGGCTTTTTACTAAAAATAATAATAATTTATTCCGAGAAAAAATAAAAAGATGTAATTGGACCAATAAGGGGATAAACGGGTTTTGAAATACATTTATGGATATTTTTACGCAATGCTTCAAAAGGAAAAAAATAAGGGTATACTATAGAAAAAGAAATAAAATGTCATGGACTACAAAAGGAATAAAAGTTGCAAGTAAAACAAAGAGATTTTTGTGTCATTTTACTAAGAAAGATTGCCATGAGTCTGTTCAAAGATATAAATTAAAATATATAAGAATCTACAGAAGAGTAATAAAATGGCTAAAAAAAAGCAGTTAATTTAGAAATAGAAAGGGAAATAAATCTGAACAAGGGCATATGGAAGATAAAAAATAGACATAGACAGAAAGCAAGTAAAAATGGACATAATAAAATAACTCCTAAAATCAACAATAAAAATGTTAATAATCAACAGGAAGTATCAGATGCCTTATGTAGTAATTTTAGAGAGCAGTCTGCTGCAACAAGTGTAAACGTAGATCCCATAGACATGTTAAAGGCTAACGTAGGAAGGGTGAGAAAGGACATGTAGTGGAAAAATGTGACGCCTTCTTAAAAAAATGGATATTAAAAAAGCCTGCGGGTATGATGACATACCTACAAAATTAATAAAAGACCATATTGACATACTGGCATTACCTTTAACCCATTTTTTTAACCTGTGTGTAGAGAAGCATACCTTTCCAGACCAACTAAAAATTGCAAGAATCGTTCCCATTCCTAAAAAACGATCAAAAAAGGATCCTTGCAATTTTAGGCTCGTTTCGGTACTCTCGGTCTTTTCAAAGATTTTCGGAATGCTTATTAAAACTAGGCTAATAGAACATCTAAACGGGAATTTGATATTGGTAAACGAACAGTATGGATATCGAAATAACATAGGAACTAGAGAGGCAATAGAGTGAATGAAATTGTTAAGAATTTAAATAATAAGAAAAAAGTAGCTAGCCTCTTTCTTGACTTGAGTTCTGCGTTTGATTTGGTCGACCAGGACATCCTGTTAAATAAGCTGGAACATTTCGGAATACGTGGTAAAATACTTTTTTTATTCAAATCTTAATTTGACAATAGAAAACAGTTTGTAGAACTTAAAACAATCGAGGGCGAGAGTGAAAATATGATCAGATCAAAATAATGTGCAGTAAAGAGAGGAGTCCCTCAAGGATCTATTTTAGAACCTATTCTTTTTCTTATATTCACAAAAAAATATTTTTTTGTAGATCACTTGTTTTTAAGAATAACGATAACTGACTAAGTGATTATTTAAAATTGCTTCTTTAATTTTTTAGATATTGCGTTTACCTCCGTATCATTGTGACCTTAATCCTATTGAAATGGTCTGGGCATCCATGAAACGCAAAGTAGCTGAGGTAAACATTAGCAAACCAGGCAATCAGATGCCTGACATGATACAAAATGCTTTTAAATCAATTCCCATTGAAGAATGGTGCAATCATTGAGCCCATGTTAAGAAACTTGAAGAAGAATACAGAAGTAAAGATAGATATTTGCATGAATCTTTTATAGTAGAATTATGCTCCGAAAGTGAAGAAAGCAGTGATGATGAAATGAGTGATGATTCTCAAGACGAAAGTGATGAAGAATTTAATAACATACAGCCCCTCGCCGTAGTTCATGCAGAACATAATTATTGTAAAAAAAAATTGAAAATTGAAATTGAAAATTGAAAGGATTAAAATCGTTTATTTAAACGATTTTAATTACAAAACTGTTAACTTAATGTTAATAAAAAAAGGTAACTTAAATTTACTTTTTATTTGTTTCCATTATTGTAATTATTAAATTTTTATATTACAAATTCGGATGATAAACCTGACCCTGCAAAAACCATTTCTCAATTTAAATCTATGTCACAGGATTAATAATAGTACTAAATTAACGTATCTATGTCCATGATAATCAACACTACCAAACCCCATAATTAAGACGAATTTCCTAAAACAAAGAAGATTTTTTTTAGTTGGTAACCCTTATTGCACACCCGCGCCTTCATGTCAATGTCATCCAAGTGCCAAATGATCCTTGTGACACTGTATACCGATGTTTTCGTTGGTTATAGATGAGACCACAGACGTTACAACCACATCAACGCTTGCAGTTGTAACCAAATATTATTCAGGAAAAGATCTGTAGGTAAAAACAAAATTATTGACCTTGGTTGACTTGAACGGGGCTGATGCCCAATCATTGTTTGTTGCATTATCCACGTCTTTAACTAATTCTAACCTTAATATTAAAGATGCTATTGGTTTTGGGGCTGACACTACTAACGTTATGTTTGGAGAACATGGTGGTATCATTGCAAAAATAAGGCACGTCAATCCCCACTGCATGTTAATTAAGTGTGTATTCCACTGCATTGTGTGTATCTCACGCTAGTAAAAACACCATACCACGAGCTATTAACCAAATGATACAAGAGGTTTATGGATATTTTGCCCATAGCAGTAAAAGACAAAGGGAGTTTGTTGAATATCAAGATTTTATTGGTACTGAAAAGCATAAAATACTAAGACATTATGAAATTCGTTAGCTTTGCTTGCACGCTTGAATTAAAAGAATTTTAGAGCAATGGGATGCCCTAAAACTTTTTTCAGTCGCAGTTTTTGGAAGACAGAAATATTTCATCAGAGTTCTTGTTTAACAGTTTAAATGACAAGATACACAAACTTTATTTTTATGCATTGGATTATATATTGCAGTCAGTCAACAAACTAAACATTATATTTCAAGATTATACAACAGTCGACACAGCTTTCAATGACATTTCTGAAGTGTACGTGTGCCTATTGAGTTGTTATATCAAGGGAAATTATTTAAAAACCGCAGACCCACTTGCAATTGACCCTAAATCTACCGTAAACTTTTTGCCTCTAAAAGATATGTATTTGGGTGTTAACGTGAGTACTGAAATCGATCGCTTATCCACAGACGTGAGTCTGAAACCTGGAATACAGACGTTCCTTCAACGAATCCAATCATTTTTAACTGAACTATGTAGTCAATTGAAAACACGTCTGCCACTTACTAACATTTTCAAAGATTTACAGTTTTTGGATCCACAACATGTCGTATACAAAGAATTTACGTCAATTTTAAGCGTTGCGAAGTCATTTCCCAACATTGTAGACGGAGACAATATTCAAAAAGTTGATGACGAACTCCGACAGATGAAGTTTGACAAAAGTGTAAGCGATTTGTTAGAAGCAGGCGGAAGTGGAAGTAGCGCCGGTACAATTTTGAGCGTGGACAAGTTTTGGGAAGCGGTTGGAAAAATCAGGGATGCAAATAGGGCAACAAAATATCCAAATATTGCAAACTTTGCAAAAGCTCTCGTATGTTTACCGATGTCAAATGCGTCGTGCGAAAGGATATTTTCTCAAGGCAATCTAAATAAAATAAAAATAAGGAACAGGTTTTTGAATAAACATATCTCGACAATAATTACTACAAAAGAGGGAATAAAGGAACACGGAGACTGCGTCTCCTTTAAAACAAGCAAGGAAATGTTGAAAAATATGTCGTTAAAATCCATGTACAAAGAAAATGAAGACGAAAATTTTGAAGCCAATGTTGATTAGGTGTATTGTTTTTTGTACGTTTAACGTAGTTATAATGTTGATTAAAAAAATTATGAAAATACGTTTTTTTTTTAATTTCATGTTGGCATATTTTTGACATTTTTTAACGTCGATTGTGGCAGATTTTGGCAGATTTTTGGGTCCGTGTGTGGCAGATTCGCCATTTTTGAGATGGTCACACTGTAAAGGTAGGACTACAAATACAGGTATAAATATTGGTATTTACTTACGTACGAAGTCACCGGTCCAGGGGGGTTACTACATAATGTTACGACGTCAGTCGTACGCGATGCGTGCACATGCGAGGCAATCCGAAACACATTTCGTCATGACGTCAGTGGTCGCTTTCGTACGTATTCAATGCGGACGCAACGACTTTGACAGATAAGTAGCAAAACGGTACTCGATTTGCGCCAAAATGTCTACTTAACAGCACGCGAGTCGTCTGAAAATGCCCCCCGACCCTCCCCGCTTCACCACCCCGCCAACGTCACCTCTTTTAGATACGCATTCGTTTCGTCCGAAACGGCTTTGGACTTTTATTTGTTAGTTTCAGTTCAAAGTTTTTACGTACTTACCTACCTACCTATACAATTTATCGAGTCCAGCTGTGGGCTGTGTGGGTGAGCCGCTATCTTGGTGGACTGGAGTATAGTGAGTTTTGCACTCGACGGACTTGCGTTTAAGGTTATGATGTAAAAGTCGATGGATTTAGCCTTTGAAGGAACAAGAAATATGAATGCATGGAGCTCAGAGATGTATTGTTTCGCTTAGTTCTACTGCCTCCCTCATCCTCCGACTTGTAATAACTCCAAATCGCGAGACTTTAAAAATCCCCTGTTAGAGGCAAACCACTGTTAGAGGCAAACCACTACAGGGAAAAAAAAGACTTGTAATAACTCCAAGCTCCAAGGCGATGGAATATAAACTCATTGTGAATTTAGATTAATTTTCTTTTGCGATGTCATTAAGTGTGTGGTTGGTATAGAACCTCATAACGGTAACTATATTTTTACAGATATTAATTTACTCTTGCATTTTATGGAACGGGCAGTTACAAGGAGGATGTGGCTATAGTTGCATCAGATTGAGTCTCGGTGTTTGCGGCAGGTGACAGTGTGAGTCTGTAGTGCATGCACGCTATGGTGGAGAGAGCCATAATGCTTTATTTGACAAAATAGCCATATAAATCATCCAGCGAAGAAGCTATCTTACTGGGTATGTAAATTGTACCTACATATGTAATCACTACACTTTGTAAGGTCTTACTAGGTGCTATTCCCTTTCTACTTGTTTTTAACATATCTACCCACATACATACATGTTGCATTTTTTTTTATTTTACAGGAGATTCTGAGTACAAGTGGTGCGGCTTTGGACCAGATATTTAGTTTAACAAACCCAAAAAAAATGCCCCATCATAGACAAACTGGAACCCTTAATGAGATTAGATGAGGCCACATACTATCAGCTCAAAAGCTCCATTATAAACCAAGATGTGGCTAAAATAATTATCAATGGCTTGCGCAGGTTGGTACAATTTTTTTTTCCAATATGTAGTTAGGTCCAGAGCCAAAAAAAATTATAGTACATGTACTGTTTGTTTTCCAATAGTACAAAAATATTTACTGACCTGGTATACAAGAAGTAAAACTGTACAAACACTTCAAGCGATGACTAAGAACACCTCCACCCCACCATTAGGTTAAAAGTGACATTGTGCTCTTACGGCCATAGAGTCTGCTGTCTACCCCGTTAAGGATGAATATGTGATACTATAACATTATACTACTTAAATTAATATTTTACAGGTTCACCCAAGGCATCAATAGTGAATGCAGCATGTTGAACTAACGGAGGGAGATGTACAGAGCAAGGCAGAAGAACTACTAACAATTACTAATTCAATCCACAATGTGATTACAATCAGCCAGGATTTGTGGGCTCCGACTGATAACATCCATGCAGTGTTTTAATATTATTGATATGTTTATAATACCATTTAAAATTAAGGGGTGTAAATAAAACAATATATATATTTATTAATATTTTACTTTTATTTTTATTCATGAATGAAGCCACGATTTCTTTTAAATTTGTTTTTATTTATCTTTAGGCTAGGTTTTAGAATATTTTTTTTATAAGTACATAAAAACATTATTCATATGCCTACCTATTTGTGCTGCAGGTACAATAAACTTGCACAAATATATAAATAAATAGGGACAAATAACACAGATTCAGTTAGCCCCAAAGTAAGTTCGAGACTTGTGTTATGGGATACTACATCAACGATACTATAATTTATAACAAATGCGTATATAGATAAACATCCAAAACCCAGGATAATTTGAAAAAGGCCATTTTCCAACTTGCCCTGACCGGGGATCGAACCTGGAACCTCTGGGTGGTAGACTAGCATGGTGACCACTACGCCACGGAGGTTGTCAAAACAGATAAAGCATTTTAAATCCACTTTAAGCATGATGGTGGGCGAGCAAAGGTGGAAATAGTAATATATACAGTGGCATTGGCTATTAACTTGATTAAAACTCGCCCATTCCCTAGATCGGCTTTATGGTCTGTACAAGAAGAAAAGCATCAGCTACAGTCCAAGCCTTTTCTTTCAGACCACCATGTAAGAGCCTACGCAACTCACTAAAACATCCTCTACAAAAAGTAAAATTGAATTTGAAGACTTCTCGCACAAATTTAAACAAAGTACATATCCTACAAAACATTTTCATTTGAGCTATGCAACCAATCTGATACACATGACTTGTGTTTTTACTATTTGTCTATTCTCTCTAGTAATTGCTAGCATTAAGAGTACCTAATTTGAGTAATTACAAGAAATTCAGGAGCTGAAAATAATTTGCTATATAAAAAAATCAACACTTTTACAGCAAATAATAATATATTTGTATAGGTACAATGTATTGTCGCTTATGAAATACATTTTCCATCTATTGTATAGCTATTATTACAGTCATTCTCGAAATAAATTATCAAACACAAGCTTTCACAATCTGGAGGGTTACAAAATTCTTTTATTTTTTGGGATTCACCGAGAAGAGCGTATTTTCAGCATAGGTGACTTAGAGCAGCTGGAATGTTGTTCTGAGAAGTTCTTTGCTTTGCTAGTTGCTGAAGATGAAGGTCGTAGCGCTCCAAAGTTAATCGGAAGTAAGTATTAAGCTGTAGGGGTTATATTTCGGCGTGAATCCTTCGAATTTTCGTTCGGTCTCAAAATTTGCCTTTTTTGGTTTGTTTGGTAACAATCGCCCCCTCTCGAAATAAAACTGGAGAAGTTTTCTTAAAACAAATTGAAATTTAAGTATATTACCGATAGGTTATGTTTATGTTTACATGTCATGTCATACAAATGTCATATTTGAAGTTGACATGTCTGTGATACGACTTTTTAATGTTTTTGTGGTCATGGCTTCTAGGATATTGAGTCATACCGATTTTACGATACTGAAATAAATTACTTTTTATTCTTATAAAAATGTTTTTTGGTTCATATTAACCTAAAATGTAAGAAAAGAAAGTAAACTTCTCGTATTTAATAACCAATCAAGATAAATTAATTATTTTTGAAAGTACCGTCATAGTACCGATAACTTTAGCAACAAAATTCACTTCACCGGTATCGATGTGCGTTGTCTATGGGAACGAAAAGAATACGTGAGCAGGTATCGTCATCCAGGGAGTGGGTAGTAGGCACGACTCACGTTACGTCGGTTTCTTTCAGACGTGATTGCGTTGTATGATTATGTAGTAACCCCCCAGACCAATAGCGCACGAGTCGCGTATTGTGATGTAACGTAACTGTGATTATTTTATGACTAAATTATTTTATTATAGTTATATGATTTACAAAATCCCGATAACGTTACTGCTTCTTTTAACTAATATAAATTATTTGTTTCTGCCCAGCGATCACACGGCGACACGAATATCTGCGCTATAATGTGGCTCCCGAATTAAAATTTCTTATTATTCAGAAAATCCGGATACGATTTTAGAATCCGAATTTGGAAGTCGAGTGAAACTTTGCGAAACCCGGGTTTTTTGGATTACGGATAGTCTGGATTGCATTCCCTATACAGCGACATCTAGTGATATATTTTTTAATTAAAGGTGGCCATAGGAACTCGGTAATGAAACGACGCAACCCTATCGAGTTTGGGATCGTTTGATTCCTCTTGACGAGTTTTTGGTCTTTAGATGGCATCCAGGGTATGATGGTGGAATTGGAAGGTGGCCATAGGAGGAAGAGGAGAGGAGGAAGAAAATGAGATAGACATAAAATATAGATGGAAAGCGAGGAACCCGCATACCACACACGTGGTGGTGAGTGTCTCACCGAAGGTTTGGCAGAGGGCAACGGGGAAGGGTATTGTGCAGATTGACATGCAAACAATAAGCGTAAAGGACCAAACTCCACTGGTTCAGTGTACTCGATGCCTGGGATTCGGGCACGTGCACCGAATCGGTGGATTTGTGCAGCCACTGTGGTGGCCCGCACCATAGGACCGAGTGCGCTGAATGGCTGGCGGACGGAGAACCCATGTGCAAGAACTGCACAAGAGCCGACCCAACCAAAACTGGTCACAACGCATTCAGCAACGAATGCGCTGTGAGGCAAAGATGGGATGCCATAGCAAGGTCAGCGATAGCTTATTGCTAAAGTTGTCCCAGGTGTACGCACTTTGCCCTATCGCATGATCCAGGCAAACCTACAAAAAGGTAGGTTAACAACTAAAGAGCTCCTCATAGAGGCCGCTAATCAAGGTGCAGCAATTGCCCTCATTCAGCCAAATGAGGCCACTATGAGAGGTCGGAAGGGTGTGAGAATTTTCCGAGACATGAGGGGCAGTGAGGCGCCGGTCAGAGTGGCAATCGCCATCTTTGTTCTAGACCTAAACGTAACGCAACATCCAGAGCTGACGACCAAAGACTTTGTTACGATTGAAGTTCGGACCCGTGCCTGGACAATTACCCTCGTGTCATACTCATGGCATCAGCAAAGTCCCTTAACCCAAAAAAAAATTATAAATTATTTTTTAATATCGTATTTATGTCCTCTTTAGTGACTAGCATCAATAATCATGCGGTGCAAGTATTCCTCGAGAGTGAAGGGGAACACTCTAGAATTATTATTAATTGGCGCGATACTAACGTTGCTGAACTTTACATATTTTTCGGTCTTTTTTTTTCATATGGGGCATATACAGTTAAAACGAATTAATGATTATTGGAGTACTAGTCCTTTATTTAGTTTACCTTTCGGAAAGTTCATGGCCCGCGATAGATTTTTACTTATTTTGCGTAACTTGAGCTATAGTGATGCCCAACAACGTTTTTTTTTCTGATGACCCTAACAGATTTACAAAACCAATAATTTCTTTTTTTAATACTTTGATGAAAACATTAGTTGTTCCTCCTTAAAATTTTACTATAGATGAGTCGGTTATATTATGGCGCGGTCGTTTGAGAGTAAGGTAATATATTACACGAATGAGACATAAATACGGTGTTAAATTATATGTGCTTACGGATTCAAATGGCATAACGCAGAAAATGCACATGTTTTGCGAAGACTACCTGGATTCGGGACATTCTCTTTATATGGATAATTTTTATAATAGTGTTTCTCTTTGTGAAAATTTATTGTCTAAAAATAAACACGTAACCGGAACCCTCAGGGCTAACCGATCGCGCAATTCGGCAATTACTAAATTGAAATTAAAGAAAGGAGAAATAATTTCTAGATTTAATTTCCGCGGAGTAAATGTAACCAATTATAGAGATGAGCGCAGTGTTTTAGTGATATCTACGGAACATAGTTCAAATTTCGTAGATTATTCTAATAAACGCGGTCAAATTAAATCAAAACCTAAGGTTATTGTACTATATAATAAGCATATGAAAGGTGTCGACCGAAAGAATCAGTTACTTTCTTATTACGCTAGTAATAATAAGTCTACTCGGTGGTACAAAAAAGTTTTGAAACGTGTATTAGATTAGATGTACTGTTTTTAAATGCATTCTTGTTATATAGAGAACATAAGCGACGAACCCCGGATCCGCAGTGTAAAATTAAATAATTTTTAGGTTACCGTTTGGAAATAGTGAAACAATTGTTGAAAGAAGATAAACAAACAAACAGACCGACTTTTAATAAAATTAAAACGGATAGGAATGATACCATTAATTTACCTGAGCCGCTACCAAAAAATGACAACGGTAAAACAAAACGAAAAGACTGCCGTTATAGTCAAAATAACAACAAAGTGAGAAAACCTAGTTTATATTATTGTCCCCAGTGTCCAAAGCGACCAGGCTTATGCTTGGGGGAATGTTTCCGTAATTTGCATAATTATGAAATTGTACCATTTTTTTATTTGTTTTCTTCTTCGTCGCCTTTTATCATTTTCAATTTTTGATCAAGACTTTTTTTGCTCTAAGTCAATTTTATTTAGCTCGGCGTCACTTTTATCTGCGTTATGCATTTGTGCCCGTTTAGTTTTACTCACAATTGTTGATTTTTTTACTTACTTATAAAAATACTTTTAAATTTGATTTGTTGTTTTTTTTAATTTTGTTAGACATATAAGAATAGTTCGCTTGTTTTTGATTTTGCTTGTCCTTTTTTTGTTCACATTTTCGAACAGGTGACATAGTACGAGTAAACTAGCTACTTTTCCATAGAAAAGTCGCTCATTTTCGTACTGTCATCTGTTTAAAAAAGTGCACGTAAGCTTTTTTTTTTTACATTATAATATATTTAATTAAAATTAATATACTCATCTAGGAATTGTCTTTGCCTAGATTTATTATTATTTTTCAACACTACCATTTATTATTATTTGTCAATAATTAATGTGATTTTTTTTTGCTTACAGGACAGGGATGGCGGTGTGATTTTTTTTTTTGCTTACAGGACAGGGATGCGATGGATGATTAAATTTCCCCGACTTAATCGTCAACTGGCGAGCGCGAATCTCGCGAGCGCGCGCGAGTTGGCACTTTTCGATTTTACCTACTTTTTTTGTCGTCAACTCGCGCGTCTATGTAAAGTACAGTCAAATAAAAAGAGATTGAAAACAAAAACTATTAATAATTATTTATTGACCGCGTTAGCTGATTCTGTGAAGTACTGACTTAGATTACGATTTAGAGGGCCGAAATGAGAAGGCCTGGGGAACGCATCCAATGACACATACTATCTCGTCTAACGCGCATGCGCACAACAGTATAGCTGTCATAGCGCTATCTCTTTCTAATTCATTTTGCAAACTGAGTGCCTACTCCTTATGCACTTAGTTACAAACGATGTACCTGTCACGTCTAACATGGCGGAAGTGATGTGTGTGTGTGTGACAGGGACGGGTACATCGTTTAGCCGTTCGAAGTTCATCAGGAGTAAGCACCCTAGTTATTATTTTAGCAGTGTTGCCAGAAGGTTACATTTCTTACATTTTTCGTAACTTTTGACCCCCTTGCGTAACATGTAAGTAATTTTTTAATTTAAGGCTATTTTCGTAACTTTTGAGAAGAAAGAGATTTGTAATACTTGATTTTTATTGAAAACAGCTTACGAACGCATCCAAATTGAACGCACCTAAAACTGGCGCGTCTAAAAAGTGTTTCACTCCATGTGTCACATCTGAATGGAAGGTGCCATGACAAAATGAAACTTATTTTGCAGGTATTAAAACTTGATTTTGCTTGAGCGTGTGCGTGCACGTTTCATACTTCGCGAATTCGCGCCGTTCGCGGTAAAAAGTATATAAACATGGCTAATTGTGATTTGTTTTGTTTCGTTATGTTATTAATATCTACATAAAGTGGGGAACTAAATCAACGATTTTTTATTACTGTGATTTAAAACTCTACGAGTATTACATTACAATATTAAAAAAAAAACTAATGCCAGGTTGGTGGATTCGATGTTTTTTTTTGTCCTCAATTCGCTATATTTTCTAACATTATTTTTTTGGTTTTTTGTCTCAATGTAGTAAGCCTGTCAAATTGACAATGTTTTGTGATTTCTTATATTAGTAGTTCAGTGTAAAACTAACGAATTGTTGGTTCAACTAATAGAATAAGTTGGGTGCTAGACTAGATACAGATAGTAACAACAGTGAAGATGGCGCTGCGAACAAATGAAACTACAGTCTGTTTTATCATAAATACACCATTAGACATACATTCCGTTATACTCCGCCATTTTGCAAACTTCAATTTGCGCCCGACCCCAAAAAATACGTAAATTAAAAAAAAAAACAATAATGTAACTTTTGCAGCAAAAATGTAACATTTCAGGAAACGAAACGTAACTTTCGACTCAAGAGCCCTGGCAACACTGTATTTTAGTGACGTTAGTGTTACGTAAGCTAAGCTGACGTTTACAGTGCACTTACGGAGTAAACATACTTACAGAGTATAAATGTTTTTATTAAGTCTATAAGAATGCCATTTGGTGTGAAAATGTGGAAGTTTTTAGTGATTTTGATGTACTGTGGGGGTAAGTTTATAACAATTAAACTTTTCGGGTAATACTCTCAAAGTGTTCTGTTACTTTTATCCAGGCATCTTGATTAGTTAAACCTTAGATTAACTCGTTGTTCTTACTATTTTACTTTTTTGAATTAACATATGGCTTTACTTAATTGTTTTGTTCACATTAACTTGATTGTCGTTTACTTTCTTATAGTGCGATTGCACTTTAAAATAAATACCACGTGGCAATTTTACACAGTATATTTATTCCATAGTAAAAAATATACGTTGATTTTCCATTTTTTATATAGATAATTTATATTTTTTTGTGATTTAGCTTTTTAGAAAATGTTTGTCATTAAAAACAATATTTTTAGGAAGTGGACCACAGGCAGGTTCGTCCAGAAATGTAACTGGACACGACATCATTACATCTCAGCGAGGAAGTTCGATACTACTTCGTGCAGGACACAAATATAATAAAGACCGAGAAAATAAAGATGGTTCCTGTATCTGGAGGTGTTCGAAGAGGACTGTTTGCAAGGCAAGATTAATTATTGATAGCAATAACTACATCAAACGAGATGACAAGCACGACTGTGAGCCTGATTTTGTATCAAATGAACTGGAGCTTAACTTCGACAAGTGCATGGAAAAAGTAAAAAGTGACTGTACTATACCCATACCAAATGCATTTCGACATACGGTCTCAACCCTTAAAGATTTGAGGAATTGACCTCATAAAAAAAATACCTACATATAAAAATATTAAAAACAAATTTTACCGAAAACGGAATAAGTCATTGGGGGTAAGAACCGTGCACCGTGCGGTTGCATATTGAATCAGTGCGGGTTATTTTGTGTGGCAAAAATAGTCACAAGTCATATTCGTGGTTTATACTTACACCACTTAAACTTTAGAAGTAGATCTAATAAACAGTGTTAAACGTAATGGAATAAACCTAGTGTGTACAGCGTCAGAAGCAAAAACATTATAAAATTTGTGAGTGTGCACAATAATAATATCAGCTGATTCAAAGCATACCGGACAATCTATGACGCGTTGAAACACCAATCGGCAGCAGATAATAAAATTCGTCTGCATTACTCACTTCCTATGCAGCGTATCGGTAATACGGTGAGATTGTTAACTTTGATGATGCATTGAGGTCTATTTTGGAAGTTATACTGAATGTCAAACTCAATGACTTGCAGTGGGTTCAGGCTTCGTTACCCGTACGTCTTGGAGGCCTAGGTGTTCGTTGCATGTCGGGGGTTTCGTTGCCGGCCTTCTTGGCGTCTTCACATGGGGTTGTCAATTTAGTCTCTAAAATTCTGTCAATTAATGGAGACGAACTGATACTGCCCCATGTGGGTGAGGCCTTGGCGGCGTGGTCTGCGGAATGTCTTAGTGCGAATGTCCCTGACAGGCTGGAGGTACATAGACTTTGGGACGAAACAAGAGCGCGAGTTGAATTGGGGGCATTGGAGAGTCAGGCAGATGAAGCCAATTTGGCAAGAATTAAGGCGTCAGGGCTTCCAGTGTTAGGCTGTGCAGTGTGCGAGCCACACCGTTGTATATGTGGGAAAATGGCAAGAATTAAGGCGTCAGGGCTTCCAGTGTTAGGCTGTGCAGTGTGCGAGCCACACCGTTGTATATGTGGGAAAATGGTGGAGGCTGATGGGTTCCATGGCTTAGGTTGGTGCAGGATGCAGTTTGATGTGGGATGCGACATGCGTCAGTACCTACGCAGCTTCCTATCTCAATAGCAGAAATGTCTTAAATACTCTGTTCTGTCCTCGCAGTATGAATTTGAACCAGTCGCTGTCGAGACAGCTGGTCCTTGGTGTCCCGAAGCTAAAGACTTAGTTTATGAGATAGGGCGCCACTTGCGGGATCGAGGGTATGACCAACGCTCAGGGTGGTACCTGGCTCAAAGGATATCCATAGCCATTCAAAGAGGAAATGCAGCAAGCGTAATGGGCACTTTTGAGCCGGGTACAATTCGGGGTGGGATATTTGATTAGGGTTTATATTATTCTTATTACTATTATTGTTTCTTTTTTATTGATTTTTTAGGGATGGCGTCAATTATTGTATTACTCCACTAATATTAATTATTCAATAATTCATGTGCTTTTTTTTGTTTACAGGACAAAGTTGGCGTCAACCATTGTATAGACTAGTTTTCTGTTACTATACTTTGAATATACGGAATTGTTATTTTTGATATTTTTGTATTAACTAATATCGTTAAACATTAAGTATTTTCTATTTTTTTATTTTTTTTATTTTTTTATGTTTTTAAGATCAAAGCTTTTAAGATCTTTTTTTTTAATATAACATATAAATAGTTTTCACAGTCAAAATTAAAATCAAATACAAATACGTTTCACAAAACAAGTCAGTTTTTATGTTATATTGTATTATATTAGGTATGTTTATATTTTTTACCAATGAAAATTATTTTATCAGACATCTAGGATCTTTATTGTTGATTTTGCTTGGTCTTTTTGTCTATGCATGCGGTAGAGGAGTTATAATTTGGGACGAACTCCATAGGGTAGCGCGGTATTCTGCCGCGCTAACTATAACAGCAGTACTCCCACTTTGCCAAAATTAATCTGATATCGGCTCAAAAGATCATTTGAGTCATTTCGAATATAATATGCTTGACTTATTTCACCAAAAGTGGGACCCTACTGCCATTATAGATATCGAAGCAGATAGGCGGGGCGTTACCCCTTCCCTTTAGGTGTGTAGTGTTTTTTTGAACAAGAAACGAGCGAAATTTTCAGAAAGATCGCTTGTTCAAAAAATTACAACCAGCCGTTTAAAAAAGTACTCATGATCATTTGTGGGGAGCCGGCTTTTAGTTTAATATAAGTTCCAAAACTATGTACCAATAATTCTACAGTTTAGTAATAAATAAATAAAAAATTCATACTAACGTTTGTTTATTATTTTGTTATATTATAATTATATTTTTTAACCAATGAAAATTATTTTATTGGAAATCTAGGAATAATTATCTTTATTGTTGATTTTGCTTGATCTTTTTGTCTATGCATGCGGTAGAGGAGTTATAGTCTGGGACGAACTCCATAGGGTAGCGCGGTATTCTGCCGAGGTAACTATAACAGCAATACTCCCACTTTGACAAAATTAAGCTTAAATCTGATATCGGCTCAAAAGGTCATTTCGAATATATGCTTGACTTATTTCACCAAAAGTGGGACCCTACTGCCATTACACTTATAGAGGCAGATAAGTGGGGCGTTACCCCTTCCCTTTAGGTGTGTAGTATTTTTTTGAACAGGAAACGAGCGAAATTTTCAAAGAAAGATCGCTCGTTCAAAAAAGAACCAGCCGTTTAAATAAGTACTGATGATCTTTTGTGGGGAGCCGGCTTTTAGTTTAATATTAGTTCCAACACTATGTACCAATAATTCTACAGTTCAGTTATAAATAAATATTATTTCATAATAACGTTTTCCTATTTATATATAAAATAGAATTTATAAAAAATACTTAAAAAAAGGGAACACACCTCGCGCCGCTTTCAGCACTGCCATCGTATTTCAGAGTTACATGCGAGACGCGATATGTCAAACCGCCGTAGCGGTTTTTAGTATGTCGTTACAGCTGTGCGGCGCAACATACCTGGCGTGTCAGGACCCGTCGTAGGGGTGGTCTCAGTTTTGGACCGTAGCAGCCAACGTGTATGCCTACATCAACGGCGCAGGCCGTACCCTGCCTAAACAGGCATCTCCAGAAAGGGCGCTAAATTTAAAATTTTCTCCAGTGACGTCAGTTGATGTGTGTGATCGGACATCCGGCGGGCACGCCATCTTGTTTTGACGCGCACGCACTACATACGACACGTCTTTGTACTTTACTTACGTCAAAAAACTCGTACGCAATCTTATTTTCTATGTATTTTGTGACTCGTTTCCATTACGTACATATTATTTCTTTCTAAGTTGTTGTGAGGTGATAAAGACAATAAACGATTTGGATTATCTACTAGTGTGTTTGGCTGGGTCTCACAATTCCCCAAATTGGTGACCCCGACGTGATCTCATCGATGAACCTTTGAAAGGTCTGTCCCGCATTCCTTAATCCAAATGTCATAAAAGGGAAATCGATGAGGTCACACGGGGTCTCGATTTCTGTTTTCCATATATTGATGACGTACTGGTGTTTTCAGCGGATGAAGCTACTCATAAGGAGCATCTTCGCATCCTATTTCAGCGATTTAAAGACTATGGTGTTGTCATCAACCCATCCAAATGTGTACTGGGCTCCAGCGAAGTCACCTTCCTTGGATATGTCATCACTCCTGAAGGCACACGTCCTCCTCAAGACCGTGTTCAGAACCTACTGGATTTTCCCCATCCTAAAACTGTGCAAGGTATGAGAAGATTCCTCGGCATGATAAATTTTTATTGCCGTTTTATACCTAGCGCCGCTCGATTTCAGGCGCCATTAATTGATACTTTGGCTTCTACTAAAAGTAAAGGATCGAAACCATATCCATGGACATCTGAGCTGTTGGAGATGTTTGAAGAATGTAAGAAGAGCTTGTGTGACGCCACTCTGCTTCAACACCCCATCAGTGGTGCGACACTAGGGCTGTTCACGGATGCTTCAAGTGTACATATTGGCTCTTGTTTACAACAACAGAAAAATGGAGAGTGGCACCCCCTCGCTTTCTTCAGCAAGAAACTTACGCCAACACAGTCTCAGTGGCCTGCTTACTACAGAGAACTTTTGGCGGTGTACGAAAGCGTACAACATTTCCGTCACATTCTCGAAGTTCAGCATTGTACCATCTATACAGACCATAAACCATTGCTGCACGCTTTCGTACAGCGTCGAGAGAAGCTCCCTCCTTCTCAATTAAATCAATTATCTTTTATCAGTCAGTTCACTACTGATATCAAATATATTAGAGGAGAGGACAATGTTGTGGCCGATGCCATGTCCAGAATAGAAGCTATTACATTGGATCAAGAGTATGAGGCTTTAGCCAAATCGCAGGAATCTGACAAAGAGTTGTCAGACAGGTTGGGTTCAAACTCATCAGGCTTTCAATTGCCAAAAGTCAATGTTCCTGGAGCTGGGTTGTCCTTGTATTGCGATGTTTCCGCTGGCAAGTCCCGCCCCTATGTCCCTCCCGACTTACGTCGTATAATATTTAATAAATTTCACAATCTTAGCCATTCTGGTGGAAAGGCAATCGTGCGTCTTGTAGCCGAACGCTATGTTTGGCCTTCTATTTAAAAAGACTGCCGGGAGTGGTCTCGTACGTGCGAGGCCAGCGAAGCAAAGTATCGAGGCACAATGTTTCTCCTCTTGGAACATTTGATATACAATCGGGCAGATTTCTCCACGTCCATATCGATATTATAGGACCCCTGCCTGTGAGTGAAGAGTTCCGATACTGTCTGATAGCTATCGATAGAGTTACCAGGTGGCCAGAAGTGTGGCCTATGCGTACGATTACGGCTGAAGAAGTGGCCACAACTTTCCTTAGAGAATGGATACCGCGCTTTGGCGTGCCGTCGGTTATAACAACGGACCGCGGAACTCAGTTCGAGTCCAATTTGTTCCACCGACTATTAAACAATTTCGCCACAAAGCGCATTCGGACCACTGCGTATCACCCCGCCGCAAATGGAATGATTGAGCGCGCCCACAGGCAACTAAAAGGTTCCCTCAAGTGTCACGGTACCTCCTGGACCCAGGCTCTTCCGTTAGTACTCCTGGGAATGCGTTCCGCTTACAAGGAAGACTTAAAGGCCACAGCTTCAGAGATGCTCTATGGCGAGACTCTACGCCTCTCAGGAGAATTATTAGTTAGTGTGCCAACACCAAGTACTGAAGACGCTGCGGATCTTGTCGCCGTGCTACGATCACATATGTCGGAATTAAGACCAACACCTGCATCGCGGCACACCAACTTAAAACCCTTCATCTTCAAGGACTTAGCAACAGCTACCCATGTCTTCTTACGCGATGATACGGTTCGTCGACCCCTGCAGCCACCATACACTGGTCCTTATCCAGTCTTACACCGTGCATCTGATGGCAAGACCTTTACCATCGACTGCAAAGGTCGACACGGTGTAGTAAGCGTAGACCGAGTTAAGCCAGCTTTCATTGACAACCCATCGCCCACCTCATCAGACAGTAAGGAGCCCTTACAATCTCCTCCCACGCCAGTAGTTCCAGCACCTGTGCAACAACCCGCTCCTGTCACAACGAGGTCTGGAAGGATAGTAAAATTTAAAAAATTTTGATTATTAATTTATTTGTCTCCGTAGGGGGGTGGTGTGGCGCCACAACCGCCACGGTAATTTTGCATACGGCAATCCCGACCGAACACCCGGCGGGCACGCCATCTTGTTTTGACGCGCACGCACTACATACGACACGTCTTTGTACTTTACTTACGTCAAAAAACTCGTACGCAATCTTATTTTCTATGTATTTTGTGACTCGTTTCCATTACGTACATATTATTTCTTTCTAAGTTGTTGTGAGGTGATAAAGACAATAAACGATTTGGATTATCTACTAGTGTGTTTGGCTGGGTCTCACAATTCCCCAAATAGTTTATACCAAAATTTTTTATTCCTAAAAATGCATATACATATATTTCAATAGATTCCTTCTTACAGAATTATTATTACGTTTCAGGTGATTTGGCGGTGCAACAAGGTACTCAGCTCAGAACGCCAACAAAAGGTGCTCGTGGAACTAAAAACACACGAGTTCCCGTAGACGGCGTAGACAATTTCACGCTAGTTGGCATAAGAGGTATAATATCTTCTATATATGACGTACGCAAGGAAGTACCGACACTAAATAAAATATTGGCGGCTGCGAAGAAGGATTTAAATTTTAACGGCACAAAAACGACGTCACGGCTTCTTTTGAAAAAAAAAACGTTAGGGTTTCAGTTTAAGAAAAGCCGTAAAAATAGAACAGTACTACTTGGAAAGAGCAATATAAAAGCCTGGAGCGCAAAATATTTTCGCCGAATTCGTCAAAATGATGCTTTAGGAAACAAAAAAACTGTTATATTTTTGGACGAAACATGGATACACTCGCATTACACAGTGTCAAAATGTTGGCAGGCGGATAATTGTGCATGCCGGTTAAGAAGATGGATTTGTGAAAGGTGCAAATTTAATATTTAAATCTAAGTCCAAAAAAGGAGATTACCATGACGAAATGAATGGGGCCAATTTCACCAAATATATCAAGTAAAATTAATACCTAATATCCCGCCAAACAGTATCATGGTAATGGATAACGCACCGTACCATAGTATGCAAATAAACAAGCCACCTTCAATAGTCAATCGAAAGGCTGAATCAAAACTGGCTACGTGAAAAAGAAATAGCCTTCGACGATACTTGGACCAAGGACGAACTTATGACACTAGTAAGAAGACACAGGCCAGAAAAATATTACGTAATTGATAAATCACTAGCTGATCATGGCCACGAAACTTTAAGATTACCACCATATAATTGTGACCTAAACCCAATAGAGTATGTGTGGAATCTCGTGAAACAAACAGTGGCAGAAAAAAACGTAGAACAGTTCGAAAAAAATATAGAGGGACTGACGAGGCAAGCCATATCCTCCATAACAGCCGAGGATTGGAAGAAGAATACAAAGAGATTGGAAGATGATTATTGGACGAGAGAGGTGATAAAAGAAGGAGAAATGGAAGATTTTATCATACAAGTAGGACTGAACAGTGACAGCGAAAGTGATAGCGAGTGTGAATCTGATAACGATGACGAAGTTTTGTCCGGTATTGAGGAACTACCATTAGACGATCCTGGTGAAGGCACCAGTAATATGTAAATTATATAAATATACCAAATTATACGTATCACAGTCTTTTATTTCAAGATATTTAATATTAAAAGGTATGAAGCGCATATACAACGTGTTAATGAAATAACGCAAAACCTCTCAGGTAGTAACTCAGCCCATGAAACTGAACAACTTTTGTTCTACAACTTTCACGAAATCCAAAAAAAAATAATTGTATTTTCATACAAACTAATCAGCTGACCGAGTCAATTATATGACACCCTAATGCACTATGAGACCCTAATGCACTATGAGCAAGAGGTGGGTGCACGAAAACTGCACGGAATTTGACGACAAATAAATAAGAATAAAATAAATATATAGGGACATATTACACTGATTGAGTTAGCCCCAAAGTAAGTTCGAGACTTGTATTATTGGATACTAACTCAACGATACTATATTTAATAACAAATATATACTCGTAGATAAACATCCAAGACCCAGGACACTTTTAAAAAGGCCATTTTCCAACTTGCCCTGACCGGGGATCGAACCCGGGACCTCTGGGTGACGGACTAGCAAGGTGACCACTACGCCACGGAGGTCGTAAAAATACCACCCATGTGGTAAAACTTATTTATTTAAATCGTTTTTTTTAAAGTGCTTTTCTTTGTCTTGCAAGTCTTGCAACCCATAGGTTGACTGGTAGACAACGCTTTTAGCGTTAAGTTCGCCATTTTTCTGTACAATTTGTATTTGATGAACAATAAAGATTAAAATAAATAAACAAAATAGAAAAGGATCTGGCGAAAAAGATGAGGCGAGCTAAATTATCATATGGCCATCTTCCACAAATTAGGAGAGATGGCCACTCTAGAGTAAAAAAAAATAAGTTTGATTAAAAACTTATTTGAAACTATTGCCATTTAGGTTTAGGAGAGATGGCCGCACTAGAGTAAGAAATATATAAGGTTATTTGAAGACTTATAGGAACGTCATTCTAATTTTTCTTTAAAAAAAAAAACAAAAAAACATATTTCTCTTTCTCTTACTACTGACCATAGTACTTCTATCTCAGACAATAACCTAAATATATAAAAGGCAAAGGTGACTGATCTATCAACGCACAACCAAAAGCCGCGCCAAAAATCACGCCAGCCTACTTGACGAATCGAGCTGCGATTTGGCATTTAAATAAATTTATATAAAAACGAAATAGCTAAACACGCATCATTATCCATTTCCGAGTGAAAATGCAAACAGAAGTTTGAATTAGGAGACAATAGAGATTTTCTTACGTATTTTCAATAAAGTATTTTCAATAATCAAGAAGATAAAATTGTATAAGGTGAGAAAAAGATTGTTTGAGACTTAGTAAAAAAGAAGTCCCAAAAAAGAAAACGTTTTAGAATTTTTCGAAATAAATACAAAAATAAAAAAGTTGTCCATCTATTATTTGCCAGCATAAAAAAATCGACTTTCAAGCTTTTACCTCCAATAATTTTGAACCAATTTTCATCAAACATACAACAAACTACCGCAAGAGAACTTGCTTTTACGTAAAGAAAACCGCATCAAAATTGGTGCATCCGTTCAAGCGCTGCTATGCCACAGACAGACACACAAACAGACAGAAAGACAGACGGACAGACAGACAGACAGAAAGACAGACGGACAGAAAGACAGACGGACAGACAGACAGACAGAAAGACGGACAGATATTAGCGTCAAACTTATAACACCCCTCTTTTTGTCGGGGGTTACAAAGTGGCACCTTGAGGGCCTCCGCTAAGTGAGAGCCAAGCCACACGATGCGGTGCGGCGGCGGCGCGGCGCCTGAGCGGTGCCGCTCCGGTTTCCTACATATAAAAATGTATGTTATGGCACACGGCGCCGTCCGGTGCGCTCCGGCGTTGCACCGCAGGCGCACCGGAATGGAGACGAGGCGGGGAGGGGTGTAAGTGTTGCGGCGCCGGAGCGGCACCGCTCAGTTGTGTGCGCGGCAGAGTGAAGTGCGAACGTTTGTTAATTTTTATTATTTCGTGTCAGCGTTTCGTGTACTTACCTGTTACAAAAATGAGTACGTATGAGGAAAGTATTGAAATTGACTACCTCATTTCGTTAGTTCAAGAACGAGAAATACTGTGGGACAGGTCTCATATGGATTTTAAAAACAATAATTTAAAAGCAAAGGCATGGGAAGCAGTTATAAAACATTTATTTCCAGATTATGATAACTACACTCCTGATGAAAAGGACAAAATTGGTGAGTCCGTATTTCTCTTCGTACTGGTAATATAACTAAATTTTTTTAAATTGCCACTTCAAAGATCCTGCACTGCTTATGAAATAGTCTGCTAATTCTTCTCTAATACCATTAGCTGCTACCAATTCATCATTTTTGGGTTGGAGCGAGTGAAATTCGTCACAAACTATATACAATTTTTCCTTTGGACGAAAACCATCCCGATCGGCCACAAAATTGTGTAGAACACAACATGCTTTTACAATGGCAGTAGCAAAATCATAGGACACGTTTATCGGTCTGTGAAAAATGCGCCATTTATTTGCCAATATTCCAAAAGCGCATTCAACATATCTTCTGGCCCTGCTAAGGGAACATACCCAAACTACGTGACCGATTTAGGGGGGGGAGGGGGGTCTTCAAAGTACCACTCATGGTCACCGGGGGGAGGGGGGGGGGTTTGGTTTCTTGTCACGTAGTCAATAATTTTTTTTTAAGAACGCCACGTTTTTATTACCCCATCAATAAAACTTGTCCAGTATCGCCACATCACTATAAAATTTCCGAGAATCGCTGACGGCGGCCGACGCGCACGCCTGCCGACTGCCGGCCAGTGTTGGCAGTCGTACCATAATTATGGTACATGTACCATAATTTGACTATCTGTACCATGTACCATCCAAGGCCCACCATAATGCGGAAATGTACCATAATTCCAGAAGCTTCAGAAATTCTCCTGATTATGACATATTTGATTTGTCGCGAATTATTTTTTATATTTTTCTCAATAATTTCTCAATAATTTTTATCAAACATCTCACAACAAAAAAAAAGCAGCGCTGTAACAATACCAAATATTAAAAAATATGGAGAATATTAATACCAAATATAAATATTAATGTTATCATATTTATTATTTTTCAGATTATCTTATGAGCGCAACATTATTATTTATAAACTAATATAAAATAAATAAATAAAACTATAAATTATGATTGCAATATTTATTTTGATGACCTCAAATGCCTCTTTTTATTAATATTCAGTAATTACGATCGAGCAGATTGATTTGAAAAAAATAGCTTTAAATTTCCCGCCATGTACCATAATTTTTTTAAAAGTACCATAATTTTAGCTCCCGGGTACAATAATATCGTTCTACGGACCTGCCAACACTGCTGCCGGCCGCCATGTCAGTTTGACCCAAGCGATCGCAGAGTGTGGACGTCGCTTGTCGGCAGTTCGGTCTTTTTTTAGGTACCTATAATGTCGTTGTATGATCGACTATTCAGTGCATTTACAAAATGTCACAAGGATTCCTTGTCGATGCAAGCAATCCAAAAAAAAACAAACGAATTTTGGGTGCCATTAAGGGATCAATACAAAAAAAATCCGAAGGAGTTGGAGCGTCTCGCACTATTAAAAATTGAAGAGCTTTGTCAAATTGCGACTAAGAAAAGCGCACGACGCCTCAATTTCTTTGTAAAGGTTAGTGTTCTGAATTTTTTGTTGCACGGATTCTTCATACTTTTGCAAACATTTCTTTCATGATTTCAAATGCGGAACTAGCTTGTATAGTTCCGGCCTATACTGACATAAAATATTTTTTTTTTACATTCTCTTTTTCGGTATGACTGGTATGAGAATACAGTAGAATTCACTTATAACGACGTCGCTTATAGCGACTAACCGCTTATAGCTTATACGACGCGCAATGTTTTGTTTCAACTTTGACAAATGCCTCGGCCACATCACTTCCCCCGCGCGCTTCACCTTTCAACTCTCCCTATTGGCGCGCGTAAATCACAGTTTGTGTTTACTTTTACCATACGAAAATCAACCTTTCGCATTTATAAGGCGCGAAACACACAGAAAGGGCAAAAGGCGAAGGCGCAAGACAGGCGCAGCGCAGTTACGACGCCGCCGCTTCAATTCGTTTCATACAAAATGTACGTAGGCGACATTTTTGAATTATAGGTACACAAACGGCGCAGCGCAGCCATGACGATTTTATAACCTAAAAAACAAACTTAACCATACGTATGCGTTTTGTGGTATAACTTTAATCGCATCCGTACCTTGCCTGTCCCGCGCCTTCACTGTATCTTCACCTGTATGCCGTTTCTGTGTGTTTCGCGCCTAAACATAGGTACTGCATATACCTATAACCTTTTTTATTTATCTAAATAGTAAAATCAATATGTTACATATGTACGTTCGTACGTACATGACTAGGTATGTATGTACTTAAGAAATACTCCTACCGTTTTGTGCGTCGTCCGGTGTACGACATAATATCGCCGGTCCCTTGAATGTCGTTATATATCCGGATTCTACTGTAGCATATATTATTTTCATTATTTTCATGTGCTTTAGTCTCGGTAAAATATTAGCAAACTAATCAATTTATTATTTCTGCTGGCGCATGTGTGAACTTGGTGATGTGTGTTTCTTTTTTGTATTTGGTTAAATGTAGCTACCTGCACGAAAAGCTTCAACCACGCAAGGTGATCTCAAATTGCTTCCCAAAATTGAAGATATTACCAGTGATGACAAGAGTGATGAGTCGATTTCTATTCCTCGGAAAGGTACACCACTAACTACTATTAACTCTATCTGTTCTACCGGTATATTTTTAACAAGCTTTTACTTAGTTTCACTTGTCCCGATATTTGTTTGTACTCAATTCTTGCTGAAATTAAATTTGATGCACTTCCTGGTGCCGGGTAAGCTGAATTTTTGCACGAATAGGTATATCGCGTGGCAATAATATGACGATGAAAGAGGCTATAGAAACTCCGTTATAAAATGACACAACCTCATCGTGTTTGAGCTCATTAGAACCCGCTCAACAGGCAGTTGGTGACTGTGTGAAAAGAAGGTACAGTCAGTAATAAAAGCTTGTACTAAAATGCATCTAATTTTTGTCAGAAACTTGTTTTAAAATTCTGTAGCTTAAATCGTCTTTACAATGTATATGGTGTAGTTAAATTAGGATTCTGTATTATACATATTGTACAACTTTTAACGAAGCCCTTTTTGACTTTTTAATTTTAAATGGGTAGTGATTCACATAGTTATTTTTATTTCTAGCCTGCGATAATGAATCGTGTGTTGGTCAAGCATCTACTTCAATACCTTCTACATCTATAAAAGGTCCGACACCAAAACAAGACGTTTTGAAATCTGAAATTTCAGTTCTTGAAGCTGAATTAAATGCCTCCGTAAAAAAGCGAGATGCAGGGCTGGGCACAGATAGAATTGAGATGAAGATTAAAAAATTAAGACACGATACTGAAATAAAGAAAAAAGAGTTACATAACAAAATAGTCCGTGCAAATAACATGCGAAAATTTAGAGCAAAACAAAAATCTGAAATTTTGAGTCTGAAATCCGCTCATTCCAACGTACAATCTTCATCTATCAGGACTGAGCCAGGACGCCCTCCACTTGAAGAAAATCAGGCAGGGCTTCTTCAAGTAATTTGCGATATAGCAACACATGGAAGCTCAGCTGCTGATCGACGCCGATCAGAAGTATTGAGAACTTGTAAGACTCTTGATGAATTGCATGCACTTCTTGTTGAAGATGGATTTGTTATCTCACGAACCTCCACATACCGTAGGCTGATTCCAAAGTATTCTGGATCTTTAGAAGGCAAGCGCCATGTCACAACTGTGCCTGTAAGACTGTGTCGAGCCCAAACAGATAGACACCGAGATCACGCCGATCAATATTTCTGCAAGGCTACTGCCAACAGTCTCGAAGAGCTTGCATCTATACTTGGGCCTGAACAGGTAGTTTTTATCTCTCAAGATGATAAAGCCAAAGTACCCATAGGAAAAACAGCTGCAAAAGTACAAGCTCCTGTTTTAATGCATCTGAATTATAAAGTGCGCCTCGACGACCACGATTTTGCTGTTGGACAACGCCATCAACTGACTCCTTCGGTATATGCTGGGATCATAATCAAAGAAAACTGCATGGGTAGAAAAGAAGCTGTTACATATTCTGGCCCAACGTATATCGTAATACGCAGCGGAAAACATAGTAGTTCAACAGCAGCAACTCACGCCAATGATCTTATAAAACTACTAACATTGGATGAATTCAAAAATCTGGCTTTGGGGAAAGATGGAAAAGTCAAGCCTGTAATGATAATTTCAGTGGATGGAGGACCGGACGAAAATCCACGCTACAAAAAGGTGATATCTCATTGTATATCGCACTTTCAAAAGTACGATTTGGATGGGCTATTTGTATTTACCAACGCACCGGGTCGATCGGCTTATAACCGAGTAGAGCGAAGGATGGCACCATTGAGCCGTGAACTAGCCACGGTAGTCCTTCCATATGAGCACTACGGTTCCCATCTCGATTCTCAAGGGCGAACCATCGATGAAGAACTAGAAGTGAAAAATTTTCAGCATGCAGGTATATATTTTAATAAAATGATACGTTGTCTTCTCCACTGCTGTTATTAAAGTTGAATTTAAATAATATTTAATTTCGTATTGTTTTCAGGTGAAACGTTGGCTGAGATTTGGTCCCAGGTGGTAATTGACAACCACAACGTGATAGCGGAGTATGTGCCCCCTGGGGAAGTGCTTTCCGAAACTGCACAAGTATCCGACAAGTGGTATGGAAATCACGTTCGGGAAAGCCAGTATTTCCTACAAATTACAAAGTGCGCCGATAGTTCCTGCTGCGCTCCTCGCCGCAGTGCTCTACGAAATGTTCTGCACCAAGGGTTCTTGCCGGCACCTTTTCCGATGTCGCAAAATCCGTTTAAAATACCAAGCCCAGATGAAGTCGGATCGGAGACATTTCCGTCATTGCTTGTGCGGCAGTGCATCTCATTGCGCCCTGATGTGACACGGGGCAAAGAAATGCCGTATGACACCTACTGCCCAACAATAAAGAAAAATATTAACGATAGGACATGCACCATCTGTGGCTTATATTTTGCGTCGAAAGTGTCAATGACCAGTCACCGCAAAAATATTCATGGCGGAGCAACGGACGCGTCTCGCGTCCGACCTCTGCGGGTTCTCTCCAGACGACCACAAGAGATATTGTGTGTTATGGAGGAAGATGTGGAGTGGGTAGACGTCGAGACCGTCGATGATGAGGCAGTTGATATCAACATGGATATTACCCCGGTATTAACCATCGCCCCCATTATCCATAACGTTTCCCAGTGGATTGATAGTGGTAACGTCTTCATTGAAGATATTTGATTTAATAAATAGTTTCTTGTTTTTGCTGTATTCTGATTTTATTTCTTTCCCCGCAAATGTGATGAAAATCATTATGAAGAGAAACGGGATGGCAGACTCGAGCCAATGAACTTAACAAAATTACATTTGTAAGTACTCGATCGTAATTCTTTTTTAACGGCCCGTACATATACATTGTGCAATGTACTATTTTTTCTTGATATATTTTTTACTAAACACAATTACAACCGTATGCAATTATAGGTACGCATTCTGAAAGTACGCACTTTTAGGGGCCGTATAAGAAAATACAAACAAAAGCCATTATTTTGTAACTTTACGCAAAAAATATTGATAAAATATACTACGTGAAAACTAGGGGGGGGGGGGGAGGGGGTCTGGGCATATACTACGCTTGGTCACCGAGGGGGGGGAGGGGGTCAAAAAACACGAAAAAAAGGGTCACGTAGTTTGGGTATGTTCCCTAAGACGATAGTTGAATACCTTTTGTTTGACATTGAGATTTTTACCACCATAGGGACGCATAACATGTTTGCTCAATCCAAAAGCTTCGTCACCCACTAACACATATGGGATTGGTCTATTGAAACCACATAATGGTTGGGGATCAGGCAATGGCAGGTTCTGGTTAATCAGTAACTCGTATAGTTTTGAATTTTGGAAAACAGTTGAATCACACTCTTTACCGTATGCGCCAATGTCGACAAAAGTAAATTTATAGTTTGAGTCGACAACAGCTAGCAACACTATAGAAAAAAAGGATTTGTAATTAAAGAAAAGTGAGCCACTATTGGCAGGATTACACAGGCGTACATGTTTTCCGTCAATGGCTCCAACGCAGTTAGGAAAATTTGCTCTGACATCAAAATCGGATGCAATTTTTTGGAATAGGGCTATTGTCAGTTCAGGGATGTTGTCATGAAGTAGATATTTCCATATAGCTTCACATACTCTCAATATCATATATGCAATCGTAGATCTCCCCCGTTTGAATTTGAATTCTAAATCTTGTATCGAGTTTCCGCTTCCTAGGTACCTAAAACAAAAAAAAAAATATTAAAACTTTGATTATTTACTCTCTAGTAGGCATCGTAAAAAATAATCCAATTTTTCTAATACGCATGCGCCGATTATGACAACTAAATGTCAAAACGCGCGCTCTGTCATTTATAATTATAATGTTGCCATTTTAGGAACGTATTCACTTAAATGGGGAAAAATTCGAACATAATGGAAACGCTTCTCCGCGCGTAGGAGCGGAATCTGTGCTAAGGAAGCGTGTTTTCCATACAAAGACAATCAATCAGACAAAGAGAAACACGCTTCCCGCAGATCCCGCTCCTACGCGCCGAGAAGCGTTTTCAGTATGTTCGACACTGCGTGTTTTCCATACAAACCGGGCGTACGAAGTTGCGGGCACAGCTAGTCAAAGTATAAAAATATGTTATACTGGTAAATGTAAATCTATGTACGAACTGCATTCGTACAGAAAATATTATTGTTAAGTAAGCAACTTGCAGTTGACCGAATTTACCTCAGTACGTTCGTATTAGGCAATCAAGACGCTCGGGCGCACTCACATATCATATCAATCATTTATTTTAATCAGTTATAAGTTATATTATAAGGTTTATTTTATTTTCAGGTAATTCTGTAGTGAAAAAGTGGAGAAACGTTAAGGACAACTTTAATAAATATTTAAAAAAATTGAAAGAAGTTTCCAAATCTGGCTCAGCGGCTAAGAAGCTTACAAAATACCATTATTATAATCAGCTTTTATTTCTCAAAAAAGTTGCACAGAATACTACTGACAGTAGTTTAGACTTGGATGAACAATGTAACACGAGTTCTGCTGAACAAGGTAACACGAGTTCTGCTGAACAAGGCAACACGAGTTCTACAGATGATGCAGTACCTAAGCCGTCCCGCTATGTTCCTGTCACCAAGAAGAGAACAATAGCAGAAATGGACGAGTTTGAAAAAGAAACTTTAAAAGCTCTGAAGGAGCCACAAAATCGCCACTTGTCCTTTTTTAAAGGCATTTTGCCATCTATTGAAGATTTTACGGAACTTCAGACTCTGACGTTCCAAGCTAAAGTATTACAATTAATAACGGAAATGCGTTATGGACAAATGACTCCACAATTTTCATCCAATAGCTATGAAGAGCAAGTACAACAAGCACCACACGGGTATCAAACCCAAAATTACCAAAGCACGAGCAGCAATTACATAAACTCGAATTCTAGTGTAACTATGTCTGAAAATAGCGAAGATTTAGAGTATGAATATGATTTTGCAAACTTGTAGGTAAGAATACTGCCCTTAAAATGGATATTAAAAATGATTAATAAAGTAAGAGTAAAAATTAAAAGTTTTTCATTACTAACCTCAAAGTTATTCCCAGCATTTCTATTGGCTCCACTGGATTCCTCATATTAGTATACTGTTTCCGTATATGTGGTTCTAAGGATTCCAATAAACTTTTGAAAGTAGCCTCACTCATTCGAAAAAACTTGTAAAACCTCTTTTCGTCTAAGAGCAACTCTTGATATTCTTTTAAAAAAAAAAGTCCGTCACTATTCCTTATGGTTATAAACGGACTGACCCAATATCGTCGTGTGTTTCTACGTCGTCGTCGGTTACGTCGGTGGCGAAGTAATAGCAGCAGCAACACACGTCTTTCCCAATCCATTTTTTAATACAGACTGTCGTCGGAATGGGGCCAACCCTTCTCTTCCGTCGCCGCTACGGTGCCGCAAAACGTTGCGGCATCGTTGCGGCGCCGCACTCAGCGTGTGGCAGGTAGTCCGGCGAGATGACCTGCGGTGCGGCGCCGCACCGCATCGTGTGGCATAGCTCTGACTTGAACGCACGCGCCGGGTTTCAGACTATCTCTGTCATAAACTCTAAGTGCGAAAAAGATAGCATAATCCATCGCGGGTCGCCTGTCGCACCAGTTTGTAACAGAGATAGACTGAACACGCCGCGTGTGCCCGCGTCACTTAGTGGACACACTGAATATCTTCTTACACTGCAAGTAAGGCAACAAGTTGAGGTTGTTGTTATAAATATACAAAACTAGTTTTACAAGTTGAGGTTGTTGTTATAAATACACAAAACCAGTTTTAATCAAAGAAACAATGGGACAGCGGCGGCCTTAGGGGGTAGCAAACAGGGCAACCGCCCGGGGCCTCACTCTTGCAGGGGCCTCGCGCAACAACCCAAGTAAATTTAAAAAAATATAGATTACAACGGTTAATTAAAGTGAAGTTACCTAACTAATTCATTAAAAACATAATTTAAAAATTAATTATGTCGTCCTTGGATATCGTATATATATATATATATATATATATATATATATATATATATGTATAATTATATATATATATATATATATATAATAACACATTTTGATTATGAAGAGGAAGATAAAGCTCATGAATTGAGTGCGGAAGCAGTGTTGCCAACTTAGCACTTTCCGTGCTAGATTTAGCACTATTTTCGCAATTCTAGCACTGTCATTTAACATTCAGCACCTAGCACTAAATTTAGCACTAAACAGACATCATTCGGATTTTCTCTGGTAGCCGAAACAAAACGCAGCCACGCAAGGAGTAGTAACAAAACGCTACTACAGTCTTTAAATCGAACGCTATCTATCTAATCTATCTTAGGGGAATTCCCGGCAATCCCCGAAACGAATTGTGTAGGTACTGATATGTATATGTATGTCTCTCTCTCTCTCTCTCTTACTAATACGATAATCCCTTCTTTGTTTTAGTCAGTTTACTGAACTGAGTAATGCGAAGCGAATGTTTTTAGTTGTGAATTAGTCAATTATCGCTATTAGTGAACTATAAAACCTACAAAAATGGATATTCCTTTAAGAAAAAAAGTAAGTTATGTTCAAAATTACAGAAAAGAGTGGGAGAACAATCCAAATTACAAAAAGTGGCTTAGACCTGTGTTTCGAAATAATTTGAAAGCAATGTGTGCATTTTGCAAAACAGAATTTAATGCGAGAGTATTTGAAATTAAGCGGCATTTGGAATCAAAAAAACACATAGAAAAACTTAAACCGTTTTCCTCGGGACAGGCAATACTTTCTATAGAAAAAGTTGATACATCTGACTCACAAGCCTCAAAAGCAGTTTGCGAATTAAAAATACATCGTACAAAGTGTGGTGAAATTATTAAAAATGTTCTGGCGCCACATTTTAAATCAACCTTGAAACAGGATATTGGTGACAGTAAATATAGTCTAATAATTGATGAATCGACGGACATAACTGTACACAAGTACCTAGGTATTGTTGTAAGGTATTTCAGTTCTTCAATGAAGAAAATAACGTCTACATTTTTATCGTTGAGCCAATTAGAGACGTGCGATGCTAGTGGTATTGTAACTGCCATTGTTAAGACAGTGCAGGATGAGATGAGCTTGAAGATTGAAAATTTAGTGGGACTGGGCACCGATAATGCCAGTGTTATGATTGGAATTAATAAAGGAGTTTATAAAATTTTGAAAGAAGAGTACGGTTTGCAGCATCTGATTTTAGTCAAATGTGTTTGTCACTCGCTCAAATTGCGAGCAGTTTGCGAATTAAAAATACATCGTACAAAGTGTGGTGAAATTATTAAAAATGTTCTGGCGCCACATTTTAAATCAACCTTGAAACAGGATATTGGTGACAGTAAATATAGTCTAATAATCGGGAATATGCACGTGACTTAAATATGGACAAAATATTTTTTTTTGTAACATTTATCGCTACTGAAAACACACTATACAATTATTTTTAGAATTTATTTTAATTTAATAATGAAATTTAATCATCAAAAAGTGGCTGTTTTGAAATTACCGCGCAAATTTTGTATGGTTTCTTTTTTGAAGAATAATTGTTATTGTATTGTGTCGCTGTTTTTTATCTTAAGTTAATAGTTTTATGTGTTCAAAGTATTAATTAATTGTGAAGAAGGACTTAGAGAATGACTGAAACTGGTTTCGTAAAAGCGCAGTCGGATAATCTTCCGAAAATCGACGTGTTTTTGATGGCCACGTATTTCGCTTCAAATCCAGATTATACGTCTGCTGAACTCAGAGGAGTAAAAGCTGCGAGGTGAATTAGTTATAGTATGTATATATTTATTTGATAAATGATCGTTTTCATGGTTTTGTAAATATAATGTAAACATAACCTCAAAAGCTTCTATGCTGAACTGGGAGTAAATAAAAAAGCATGGTTCATATGGGTGATAGGCTGATCATGTTCAAGTGAATATGTATCAAGTGGTCGCAAGTTGTCATTCGATTGCTTGTGGCTCTGTCATTAGGTATTAGGAGTGTGATTTTATGTATGCGTATGACTTGACATTTGCAGCTAATTTCATTATTTTTGTGACAGATCTGGACGAGAATCATATGGAGATTCAGCCATCGGCTATGTACAAGTTAAACGGGAGAAAGGATTATGTATTGTAAAGGCCAGAATAACGCCAGAGCATAATGTCCGTTGTAAATCTTACAATGTAACAGCAACTTGCAAGGAGACTGAGGGGCATATTCTGTCTGTGCAGTGTGAAGATTCCACAGCACATTTAGGTAAGTATTTACTATAAAACAGTGATTTGAATCTGATTAAGTAACAGAAATACCAGTTCCATAGGTATATTATGTAATTATTTTATTATCATTATAGGATAGTATGAAATCATGATGTAGTTATTTGATAATTGAGACTAACCATGATTATTTTGTTTTAGGTGGCTGTAAGCATGCTATTGCTTTCTTAGCATGGCTTCACAGACGGAGTGAAGATCCCCCATCCACAAGTGTGGAATGCTATTGGAAGAAAGCAAAGTTATCTACAGTTGGCACGAGCTTAAAATATATTAAGGCTAAAGAGATTACTTCATCATCATCACAGAATAGAAATATTGAGCAAAAAATGCCACAAAGTGCAAGTTTTCTGTCTATATTGAAAAATTACAGTCATGGTGTGAACCACGGAACAGAGAAATAGGTGGAAGTGCCTTGGGCCTAAATTAGTTAAGAAACAAGCGTCGCCAAACTCACACAAATAAACCAATAATCACATATTGCACACATACGAGAAATTCGTTTGATTGGTCGAATATATTTATTTCAATATTGGCCTAAGTCTATAGACCCTACATTTTAAAAACGACATTAAGTCTCAAGCATAAGGTTTATTTTGCTACGGTTCAAAAAGTACTTACGACGTTTTGCAATTTAATGTCTAACTCAAATTAAAAAGTCTGATAATTGCGCCATCTATCGTCGAGAAGCACAATTTTTACCGTCACTTGAATCCCAAGCTACGAAATAATTCTGCTACTTGCCGACAGGTGCGCTACTCGACTAGTGATGTCCATATTACTAATATTGATTAACAGTATCGATATCATTCGACGCAAAGGCATTTTTTTCGAATTTTCTTATCTTTATTTAACACTAACTTTCACTCGCGACTTCGTCTGCGTAACTTTCTTATTTATAATATTAGTATGGACGTGCAGATTAAATCGTGGGCGAAGCCAGTCTCAAATAATTAAAGATCTATTATTTTAAGAACATGAAAAATCCGTCTTTATCCCTGTAGCGATCTAATCCCCAATGGAATGAAACATACAGAGCATTTTGAGTCTTGCGGTTTTAAGCTGAAATCGCCCAGGGCCGCAAGATCCAAAGGCTACTTTTAGCATGACGGCGGGCGAGAAAGTGGGAAAGGCAATCAAAATAGTGATGGGTTGCTACCTGCATGGTCGAAATGGCAGAGGAATTCTCTTCTGCCATTTTGCCCATTCTCTCGATCGGCTTTTACAATCTGCGCGGGTATGCGGGAAGTTGGTACATTCTATTTATTTTCTTTTGTCCCTTTCACCCAAACCAGCATGGTGAGTTTAAAATACAGAGAATTGAGTCAATAACTTTGTAGATCCATTACTAGTATTACAGCGATATTCAAGTAAATCCGTTTGTCTGTTACTTCTTCACGCTTCAACTACTTAACCAATTTAATTGAAATTGAATATGTAGGTATATAGTTTAAGAGTCCCGGAAAAGGACATAGGTTTATCCCCAAAAAAGAGTGACGGAACTTGGCATGGTGAATCTTATTTTGCCATACAAATGGAGACTTTTTCTATTTACTTATATTACATTAACGAAGTCTTGGGTTAAAGCTAGTTACATATAAATTTGGGAGCAGCAACAGGAGCTAAAGCAGAAAAAAATTGACATAAAGGACAACCTTTATAAGAAAATAAAATTATTATATATAAGTAAATTAGATATAAGTAAATTATTTTCTTCAAAACGCTCCGATACGCGCATATGGTGCTTAATTTAGTTGGCATCCAGTTAACCCTACCTGTTGCATCTATCCACTTTTCTTTTACATTTGGGCCTAAAAATATTTCGAAAGTTTAGACTTATATTAATTTTTTTATTGCAATAAAAATTCTAGAAAATGTTCATGTTTATAATAAGTCTATATATTACTTAAAATCGTTGCGTTATTCTATTAAATACTACCTGAAATTTTGATTTATTTTATCGACAAAATCCGCATCCGACTCGACTACATCACTAATCCAGTAGCGAGATTTCATCGACAAAATTTGTACATCACTAATCGAATAGCAAAATCTGTACATCACTAATCGAGTAGCGACAACTTACGGGAACGAACTTTCTAGAACTACCTAGTTAATATGATCGTACAAGAATGATTTTCGTAATTTTTTAAAAGAAAATGCATGTTATCGTACATGCTGATGGAAAGAAACACCTGAATTGCTTCTATTTTTGTTCTTACTGCTGTTTTTACATACTAAAACACTACAACACGGCATATTTAGCGAAAAAAATGTTGGTCGGGTGGACAAAACGATCTCAACACGTAGCTAGAATACGACTGATGTACGGAGTCGGTCGATCTTGTATAGTTTTACCGGATTATGACACGCGCGCCACGCCCACTTGGCACTTCCACCTATTTCTCTGTTCCGTGGTGTGAACGACATGAACAACCAACTTATGAAATATTTTAAAGAACCGACTCCTGTGGAAAAATTGTCCATCCATTATTTAAGCAGGCAGGATGCCGAAGAAGCCATCAAATGCTCAAGATTTCATAAAATTTTGTGAAAAGAACATGGACATGAGCTCATGTGAGAAAGCTGTACTTGCAACTATCAATCAACATGACTGTCCTATGTGGTATGAACTTCGATATGCCCGTATAACTGCTTCAAAAGCTCATGAAGCAGCTCACTGTAATACAATACAAGGTACTTTAACTGAATTAATAATGGGGGCAATAAAATTGAAAGACACAGAAGCAATGAAACGGGGTCGACTTCTGGAAAACCAAGTGTTGAAAAGGGTTGAACGACTAAAAAAAATAAAAATTGAAAAGCGTGGTTTTAAATTGAACCCTAAATACCCTATTATGGGTGCTTCACCTGACGGCATAACCGAACAATATGTGATAGAAGTGAAATGCCCTTTAACAGACAAAGCAATGTGTCGATACATTAAAGACAACCAAGTGTCTTTAAAATATAAAACGCAAGTGCAACTTCAAATGCATTTTTTCAACAAAAATAAAGCCCTCTTCTGTGTCTGCAACACAGATGATTTCGAAACAACTGCAAATGTAAATATAATAGAAATAAACTATGAAAAGAAGTTCTGTGAAGAAATATTAAAGAAATGCTTACTATTTTGGATAAATGCTATTTTCCCATTGTTATACAAATAAATAAAATTTGTATTGTTCATTTAAAATAAAAAAATAAATAAATTATAAATGACTTTTTATTAACACACATTATATACATATATTTCCTAGTTATTTATAACTTATAACTTATATTTAATAAAACTATTAAATGAAAATATCCCTTATATTATATTTATAACTTCTATCTAAACAAAACAACTATTGAGGAAAATATCTCTCTTCCCATTATAAATATTAAAAGTAATTTATTGTATCCCATTATATAATAAATTTAATTTTTTAATAACGTATCTTGCAAATTTATTATTCCACAAGCAATTATTATTACTTCATCCACTATAGGGATTAAGTGATGGTCAATGCATGCATGTGGCAGTAACATATTGAATTCTCTTAGTCTGCTTATAACTCGCTCTACATGAATCCTCAAAGCGGCTATTTGCTTTGACTGTTTAACCTCTGCTTTACTACTAGAAGTAGATTCGGAAACTGAAGGTGGCCTGACTAGGGTACAGTTTTTATTTTCTAGCAGGCGTGTTAGATCTTTAAAACCCCGATCTGCCATAACTGCTTTGTGAGGGGGTAAATAATCCAGAAAGTCACAGTCTTCCACAATCATTAGGTCTGTTGCCCTGCCGCTATACCCCTCAGATATGTAATTGACAAGACCATCCGGAGTACAAGAAATCAAATATTTTAAAGTATTACATTTTTTATACTGTGACCAGGTCAGCGACTGATGCACAGCATTTGTTGGCTTTTCTATTTCAATCTCTAGACAGTCAATAATAGAGACAACATTATCATACCTGGCCCTAAATGAAATTGGTAGTTTTTCATATATTTGGGATGGGGTAGGCCAAAAAATTAACTCTTTCATTTTCTCTGAAATGAGTATTACACTTTTCGAAAATATTCTGCTGACTGAGCTCTGTGAATACCCAAAATTTAACGCCAACAAACTAAAAGATTCATTTAATTTAATTTTTCTTAGTGTAATCAAAATATCTATAATGGAAAGAGGGATATTTTCACTCAATAGTTTTATTAAATAATATGTTCTTTTTGGTAAACCTGATAACATTTTTGGTTCCCTTTCCATAGCAACCAATGTGCCACTACGCATGAGGTTCTTAAATTGTACGTCACTGTCTGATTCATCTTCATGAAGCCAACTTGAATCAGATGAGCTACGTTCTGGTTCATAATCACTTGATAATATTGACGATTGTGATGAATGAGTACTTGTGAGAGAGACAGTGTCAGCGCGATTATTTAAAAATAATTTTCTTTTTACAAAAAAAGCCTGAGCTGATTTCAAGGGTGATGTTGATGTATTTTTAGATGGTATACGAAACAGTGTTGGGATATAGTTCGTTGGATTGTCAACACAAAATCAACATTGGCTCAATGCAGTACAAAATTATAATTACGCCCAATCATTTACCAACGTGCGGCCAATGCTACTACTACCCACCGTTTGTTAAAAAATGTTGGCGTTTCTGCAGAGTATGTATCGTAGGCCCTTTGAGATATCAACTAACATTGGCCCAATGCAGTAAAATATTATCATTACGCTTAACCTTTTGCCAACGTTAGATTAATACTACTACTGCCTACCGTTAGTAAAATACTGTTGACGTTTTTGCAGAGAATGTACCGTAGGCCCCATTAGATATTAACTAGCATTGGTCTAATGCAGTACATAATGATCATTACGACCAACCATTTAGCAATGTTGGGCCAGTGCTACTATTTCCTATGGTTAGTAAAAATCTATTGAAATTTTTGCAGAGAAAATATCGTAGGCCCCGTAAGATATCAACTAAGATTGGCCCAATGCAGTAAAATATTATCATTAAGCCCAACCTTTTGCCAACGTTGTGTCAATGCTACTACTACCCACCGTTAGTAAAAAATGTTGGCGTTTCTGCAGAGTATGTAACTGTAGGCCCTATTAGATATCGACTAACACTAGCCCAATGCAGTAAAATATTATCATTACGCCCAACCATTTACCAACGTTGGGCCAGTGCTACTGTTGCCTATCGTTAGTAAAAATCTATTGGCATTTCTGCAGAGTGTGTATCGTAGGCCCTGTGAGATATCAAATAACATTGTCCCAATGCAGTAAAATATTATCATTACGCTTAACCTTTTGCCAACGTTGGATTAATACTACTACTGCCTACCGTTAGTAAAATACTGTTGGCGTTTCTGCAGAGAATGTACCGTAGGCCCCATTAGATATTAACTAACATTGGCCTAATGCAGTACAAAATGATCATTACGACCAATCATTTAGTAATGTTGGGCCAGTTCTACTATGTCCAATGGTTAGTAAAAATCTATTGGAATTTCTGCAGATAAGGTATCGTAGGCCCTGTAAGATATCAAACAATATTAGCCCAACGCAGTGAAATATTATTATTACGCCCAAACTTTTGCCAACATTGGGTCAATGCTACTACTGCCCACCGTTATTAAAAATCTGTTGGCGTTTCTGCAGAGTATGTACCATAGGCCCTATTAGATATAAACTAATATTGGCCTAATGTAGTATAATATTATCATTACGTCAACCATATACCAATTTTGGGCCAGTGTTAGTTTTGCCTGTTGTTAGTGAAAGTCTATTGGCATTTCTTCAGAGTGTGTATCATAGGCCCTGTGATATATCAATTAACATTAAGCCAATGCAGTAAAATATTATCATTACGCCCAACCTTTTGTCAACATTGGATCAATACTACTACTGCCCACTGTTAGTAAATGTATTGGCATTTCTGCAAAGTATGCATCGTGGGCTCTATAAAATATCAATTAACACTGGCCTAATGGAGTAAAATATTATCATAACGCCTAAACATTTAACAACGTTGAGCCAGTGCTCCTATTGCCTATCGTTAGTAAAAATCTATCGGCATTCTTGCAGAGTGTTCATCGTAAGCCCTGAGAGATATCAAATAACATTGGTCCAATGCAATAAAATATTATCATTCCGGCAAACCATTTGTCCACGTTGGGTCAATGCTACTACTGCCCACCGTTAGTAAAAAACTTATGGGCCTTTCTGCAAATAATGCACCTTGAGCCATATTACATATCAACTAACATTGGCCCAATGGAGAAAATACTATCATAACGCCTAACCATTTAACAACGTTGGGCCAGTGCTACTGTTGCCTACGTATCGTAGGCCCTCTTAGATAACATCTAGTCTGTCCAACGAAAGCTGATCCGAAGGAACCACGGCAATTTTGAAATGTCGACTTCGATTAGTCAAACTAATAGGTAATCTATTCAGCTAAAGTTTTTTACAATTTCTTTTGTTACTCTGAATAAGCTTTCATTGGACAGATTACATTTATTGTTCGTTTTAGTATACCTACAAGAAGATACCTATTCGGATCTTGGAGAAATATGGAAATGGATTCATTGCTTCATATTTAACGGCAAAAGTAAGTATTATATATAACTCTACCACCTAGGTACCTACTTCATCTTTTCAAAAAGTTTATGGCAAAAAGGATAGTAAAAGTATAAATAATATCTTATTCTTTAAACGAGCAATTCTTAAAAGTCGCCCAGCTACTAAGTATATCTCGTGATTGCGTACACTTAGGTACTTATTAAATCGTAATTAAGAAAACGCATAAATGTGAAAAATAATTATTGATTATAAAACTCCTACTCTTGTTTCATTCTCTGACATCATTTTTATCACGGAATTCAATAATAATATTTTTAATGTAAGTTATTGCAAAATATAATCGATTTTGCAATAACTAACAAATTCGCATTGACTTGACCACCTCCAGCCCCAGCTCGGCATGGAAATTTCACCAAAAAGGGCGGCGGAACAAAGTATGTTTCCAATCGTTTTTATTTTTTTTTTCAACAAAAGTGGCAGGCCACCTGTACCGCATTAAATACGCCTGTTGCCATACTACAGCATACATCGTGTAGCTACCAATACATCTCCATTTTCAGCCGTCAAATACCTAGTACCTACTCTACTCGCACGCGCCGTCGGCCATAACCAAATATGGGCATGAATCGGGAAGGGACACGGCGCGCGCCGCGCCAGCCAATCATAACACAGGAACGAGAACATAACCGTATAAGGCCATCTGTTGTCACTAACGTATCAGGGTTGCCAATTTGTGTGGAATTCCCCAAACTGCGGGGAATCTCAAGATGATTGGGGATTTATTGGGCATTGTCATTATGTGGAGAAAATGCGGGGATTTTGAAATGTTATTCTTATCAGTATATATTTCATCATTCACTATCGATAATATCGATATCGAGTCATTATGTATGGCAGATCCCTAGTTTATTATTTGTCTAAAAGGTTTTGTGGCTGAATGTTACTGGGGTAAAGTGTTTCGCCTGAAAAACTGCAAGAGAATACTGTTCCCAAAAATAATTGTTATTTCATTGTTGATGATACTGCCTTTTTGCATGCATGCAAATGCATCGAGTACAAATTTAGTGTTCTTAAACATTTTAAAGCTGAAAACCGCAATTGGCAAAATACAGATACGGTTGTGTCATTTACTGCTGCAAGGGAAGGTATAAAAAAACCGAGCGGCAGTGTCAAGTAATCTTTCGAACTAAATGCTTTCGACAAAAATATTGAAAAGATTATGAAAAAAGTATTTATTTCTTATAAAAGGCTTTATCAATACGTTCGCGTCTATAGTAGACGGTTTGACAGTGAGCTTAGTGGACTCAATGCTGGTGAATTCGGTCGGCATACGCGAGCCTCTCGACCCACTACACATAGAAGCAATCGGACACACGGTAGTGGACGCAGCCAAGTCTCGTCGTGTCACCATTACGCTGCGCTGTAAGGGAGTTCAGGAAGCAAGAAAATACAAGCTCGTGTACGTTCAAAGATCAGCGGCTGTCGCCTCAATGTATTACTTAAGAGGTTTTGTCGGGGTGTGAACATTTACAAGACATCGGTCTGCATCAACACCACGAAAATGCCGAAGAGCCTCATCGGTCAAGATAACATCAAATTACTGCTCGCATCGGAAACTATAAGAGGACGCCGCGATCTACCAACCAACAACCCGGAGGAATGAGCACTCATCACACATGAAAAGCAGAACAACTATCGGACGGGTTCTACCAAACAGGATTATTCTGGAACACGGCAGACATCTAGATGCCGAATAACAACGATGCCGCATATCGCCGATTGCTGTCGACGAAAAAACGGTAGATTGAGGTCCACAACTCAAGAAAAAACTTGAAGACAGAACATGCAACACCGCGTCAGAACTCGGTACCTTTTTGTTTAGATGCCTAAAAATCTATTGTAAGCCAATGTCATTCTTATTAGTCTAGCTAGACAAACGATGTATATATCACAGAATTTTCCACTCCGGAGTGGTCGTCGCGCGCAAATTAATAATGTAGGTAGGTAAATTTTCGATACCTGAACAGGAAGTGACACAGGCCTGATTACGAAATGCACGCTACTGGTACATAGTTGCCTGCCTTCTCGCATGAGCATTAATTTAACGTGTTAACATACTCCCACAAAATACATTTTGTACGGTGAGAAACAGCTCAGCAATTAATGCAAGTGCGATATTATTTTTAATAACATAATTCACCTACTACGATATATGTAAAATAGGCAGTGATACTGTTAAATAAAGATTGGTTTAATATACGCACGGTAGTTTAAACTTGAAACACGGTATTTTTAATCTGTCAGCTTGGTAATTTAAAATTGTCATCTAGTAACACTGCGACGACGCTAGCGAAGCGAACTGACACGCCGCCGCACGGGTGGCGGCACGCTATGCCACTCATCACTACTTCGTTTGTGATGCCACTTGAGAAGCAGTAATCACAGAGGCCATGTTTTGCTGGAATGAAAGTTGAAGTTGGCTGTACCTAGAACCAAAGTTATTTGTGTCAAAGAATTAAATAAGTACCTTTAAAATGTATAAAGTTGTAAAATTCGAAGACGACAGTGTTGGAATCATACGAAGCAAATGGATGACTCCTCGCAAAAGACAGTGTCTGTGGCCGCCACATAGACTTATCTCCAAATTTGATAAATGCCTCTTAAGCCAACCAGTCCCAGACGAAATTGGCCGGTGCATCGCGTTAGGCGCACTTTCTATGAAACAGGTGAGTTTTAGGTTAAAATATAGTGTCTGCCTACATGACCTAAAAGTACACCTTTCATTTTGTTAGAAGTGTAATTAATTACATAATGTTTACCTAAAAGTTTGCGCACCCTTTCCGACACTGACCGGATTAGGTTGGTACCTACTTGGTAGGTTGAGTCAAATCGACGTTTGCGCAAAAATTTTAGCTACCTTCGAATATGATGACGCTAATCGCTAAAACCTTCAAGAGCTGCGCGGTATGTTTATAATTATTACCTACCTACCTCGCTCTATATCGTTTTAGCAATATCAAATCAATCCATTGTTTTATGCCACATGTATTGGCGCTTTTGTTGTTTATAAGGTTCCTGTGACAACCTAGGCCGGTTTTTCAATTTACTCAGTAGGTACCTACCTATGTAGCTAAAGTTTCAACCACTATTTCATACCTAATTGACAAGTATCAAAATGATGAAAAATTAGTGGATTTACTATTACTCCCGGTATCTATGTGATTGACTAATTTTAAGTACCTATTTTACAGATGACTTATCCAAGGCCAGACAAATGTAAAAAGGCTGAAAGTGAATCTGAATTAGCTTCAACTGATATAGAAGTGAAAACAGAAAAATGTATGAGGAAGAGAAAAGTTCGTTCTCTTCAAATTGACACTGACAACCATGACGAAAGTGATGATGAATTTATCAAATCAAATATACAATTCCGTGAAAAATAATTTCACCTATACAAAATACAACTAGTTTATCACCAAAACATTCAGAAGATTTTAATGTTGGTAAGTAACAATATTTCTTACTTTTCTCCCATGTAAGAAAATATAAAATCTACTTACCTATTAACATTATTTAATCATAAAATTTAGGTCTATAATTTTGTAACAATGAATAGTGTTAGTAACAATATTAAGTACCTTTACACAAAAACAATTTAGTACCTACATTCAAGCAATTTTGCGGTTGATTTTGAAGTAGGCACTTCAAAATCAATCTCAAAATTGAAATAAGTAATTTCTTTCTGACATCTTTCATCTGTTTCAATCACCGGTCAGGCAAGATGAAAAATAATCTTTTTCAGATTGACCTGGGTCTTGAATGCTTGTGTAGGGGTGTACATACACTCATGCTTTCGCACTAAATCAGCGTTTTTGCGGTCTAGGGAATTGAAGCCAGTCGCCTCGCGTCCGCCTGCCGATTGTCGCGCACGTAGTCATAGTTCCGTACTCTATGTAAATTGCGTTATACGAACACTGAAACTTTTGATTTGCCTATTCCGATGTTGTGAATTAAAATTAGTTTCTGGTATCAATATATTCCGACATTCGTGAACTGCATTGTGTTGTTTTACTGGAGCACTACCCTTCTGAACATTACTGATCAGTGATTTAGACAAAAGACTTAGCAACAAAACCTTTACAGTGGTAACCCCACCAATGAACCCTACAGTGGTGACACCCGTGTGCAGTAAAGTGACTTTCAGTGCAAAATTTTCGGGGCGACTCAATTTCAAGCGTCGGTAGGCGGACCCGTTTTTCAAGATACCTTCAAGTTCACTCTCCGCGGACGGTGAAATATATCTGAGATGGCAGATGAGGACAAACCGGAAGTAGTGTTGATCTCGGTATCAGCGCGCATTCCTGAATTTTGGACGGACCAGCCGGCGTTGTGGTTTATCCATTTCGAAGCTACAGTAGCTCCGCAAAAGGCCAGTGACCAAGCAAAGTACCAGCTGCTCATCGCGAAATTGGGCAAGAATGTTATACAGCAAGTAGCAGGGTTCCTAGAGGCACCACCCGATACCAAGAAGTACGATGCGTTGAAAGCACATCTTCTCAAAATCTATGAGGAATCGGCGACTCATCGCGTTCAAAAACTCATGGGCGAGATGCAACTAGGTGATCAGAAGCCTTCGCAACTTCTCAGGCGAATGCAGAGTTTGGCAGGCACGCGCGTATCGGCACCAACTCTGTTGTTGTTGTGGCAGAATCATCTTCCGACGGCAGTGCGAACGGTTTTGGCAGCCACTACCTTGGAAGACGCCGAGAAGCTCGCAGAAGTAGCAGACAAAGTGATGGAAACATCCCGGCCATTGGACGTTGCAGCCGTCACGCAGGAGCAGCAGTCAAACCACCTGGCAGAGGCTATAGCAAAACTTACCTTGGAAGTCGCAGAGCTACGACGAGAGAAGTTTGACGCACGCAACCGCAGCAGGTCAAATCAGCGGCATAGAGGACGCAGTACTAGTCGAAGGAGAGAACAATCTGGTACAAGAAAGGAGAACTACCTTTGTTATTTCCATCACCGGTTTGGGAAAGAGGCGAGAAAATGTAGAGATCCCTGTGCATGGAAGTCGGAAAACTAACAACCGTACAGTCGGCGACGGGAAGCTGTATCGAGGGAACAAACCGTCGGTTATGTGTCACGGATAAAAATAGTAAGCTAAGTTTTTTAATAGATACAGGTGCCAATGTGTCAGTTTTGCCCGCATATATTAGTAAACACAGTTATGCGCATGATTCAAATGGTTACGTTTTATTTGCAGCTAATGGGACACAAATTAAAACATATGGTACTTGCACATTGACCCTGGATCTTAGTATTAGAAGAGTATTACGCTGGACGTTCATAGTCGCTGACGTAAAGCAACCAATTATAGGAGCAGACTTTTTAAGCCACTATAAATTGATAGTTGATTTAAATAATAGACGATTAATCGACACGCTCACAAACCTTAATGTTATTGCCAGTGTTCAGAGTTGTAATAATACGTCTGTCACGACTTTATCTGAATATCATCCATATCACGATTTACTTAAACTTTTTCCAGACATAACAAAACCCATGTCTTTTAAAGATCCTCCACAGCATTCAGAGAAGCACTATATTGAGACAACCGGACCACCTGTCTACGCGAGAGCTAGACCGTTACCTCCAGAGCGTTTGAAGAAGGTAAAAGAAGAGTTTAGGATTATGGTAGAATTAGGTATTTGCAGGCCATCAAAGAGTGCGTGGGCAAGCCCACTGCATGTCGTGCTGAAGAAAAATGGAGACATCCGACCGTGTGGGGACTATCGGCAGCTGAATGCCATCACCAAACCGGACAGATATCCCATCCCGCGCCTGCACGATTTCACTTACATTCTGGCAGGTAAAACAATTTTTTCCCGTGTTGATGTAAATAGGGCGTATCATTTTATTCCTATTAATGATGATGATATTCCAAAATCGGCCATTACAACGCCTTTCGGATTGTTCGAATTCCAGAGGATGACTTTTGGTTTACGGAATGCAGCGCAATCCTTTCAAAGGTTCATGCATCACACCGTGTTACAAGGTTTGGACTTTCTTTTCAGTTATATTGATGACGTCATCATCGCAAGTAGCAGCGAGACAGAACACCGTGAACACCTACGTCTGTTATTTGAGCGTTTAAACAGGTTTGGATTAACAATTAATCAAAATAAATGTTGTTTCGGAGTATCAGAGCTGGATTTCATTGGTTTTCACGTCTCAAGCCAAGGCATTCGACCGCTAGCAGAAAAAGTACAAGCCATATCCGATTTTCCGAAACCATCCAATGTCAATCAATTAAGACGTTTTTTAGGCATGATTAATTTCTATAGAAAACATATTCCACACGCGGTTCAGAGTCAAGCCATTTTATCACGATATTTACATAACGCTAAAAAGAATGACAAAACACCCATCGAATGGACGCCAGACGCCGACGCAGCGTTTCAGGAATGTAAGTTACAATTACAGAATGCGGTCACGTTGTCGTATCCGAGCAGCGACGCTACGTTAGCGCTGTTTACAGATGCATCGGACACATGTACAGGAGGGGTTCTACAACAACTTGACAAAGGTGCGTGGAGACCTCTAGGTTACTTTTCTAAACGTCTATCGGATACACAGCGGCGTTATAGCACGTACGATAGAGAACTGTTAGCGATCTATTTCGCCATCAAACACTTTCGAAAGTTGTTTGAAGGAAGGCCTTTAACAATTTATACGGATCATCGACCATTAGTACACGCTTTTACGAAAATAGGTACAGAGTCTGAAACACCTCGCCGAACAAGGCAACTCTTATTCATAAGCGAATTTACGACGGACATTCGACACGTAGTAGGTAGCGACAACGTAGTTGCAGACGCGTTATCACGCGTCGCGACGATTTCCTGTCCCACAAGCATCGATTACGAGCAACTAGCTGAGTCGCAGAAACACGACGAATGCTTAGCGCGGCTCGAGGCGGGAAACGTAAGTAATAACAATGTTGTAATCAAGCGTATAATGTTACCCACAGGCGGAAAAGAGGTGTATTGTGAGACTTCGACATCAAAAATTAGACCTTATTTACCTGAGACTTATAGACGTTTAGCTTTTGACAGTGTGCACGAACTTAGTCATCCCAGTGTACGCACCACGCGTAAAATGATATCTGATAGATTTTTCTGGCCTGGCATGAACACTGACGTAAGCAGATGGGCTAAAGCTTGTGTCAGTTGCCAAAAATCGAAAGTCAACAGGCACACGATTTCAGAGTACGGCACATTTCAGAACGCAGGTCGTTTCGAGCACATACATGTAGACATAGTAGGGCCACTACCCATCTCACCCGAAGGATACAGGTACTGTGTAACCATCATAGACCGAGGTACACGGTGGCCTGAAGCCATACCGATTAAGGATATAACGGCAGAGACGGTCGCCAGAGTCATCTACGACAGCTGGATAACCAGGTATGGATGCCCGGTCAGACTGACAACTGACCAGGGTCGACAGTTCAAGAGTCATCTGTTTGCAAGTTTAATGAAGTATTTGGGCGTGACGAGGGCAAGAAGCTCACCCTATCACGCGCAGGGAAATGGCCTGATCGAGCGCTGGCACCGCAGTATGAAAGCTTCGTTGATGGCTCGTTTAAACAATAAATCATGGGTTGACGAGCTACCAACAGTGCTATATGGTTTACGCGCAGCAGGGCGCAGCGAAAACGGCGTAAGCGCAGCTGAGTATACTTTCGGAAAACCATTAAGACTTCCGAATGAATTTTTCACCCCGTCGGAAACTATACTTGACGACTCGTATAAGTATATAGAAAATATTCGTCAGTCAATTGAAAAGTTGCGGCCAATACCAAACACCCATAGGGATAATCGTAAGTGGTTTGTACATCCAGACTTAAAATCATGTACACACGTTTTTATTAGAGACGATTCGGTGAAAAAACCATTAAAATCTCCTTACGATGGGCCATATAAGGTAATTAAAAGAAATGAAAAAACTTTCGAAATTCAGTTACCTAATCGTCGTTCAGTAATATCGATAGACAGATTGAAACCAGCATATTTAATTAATATCTCGGACGAGCAAACACCGGCGTCAAGTATAGTTATCGACACGGGTAAACAGGTGACGCAACCTAGCACCGCGGACGACCCGGCAACGCAGCGAGTTTCGCGCAGCGGCCGTGTCATCAAAAAACCCGTACGTTTTATGTAGAAATAGCTTAGTAAGGTACCTGGGTCGAATATGCCCAGTCGGTAAATATGCCCAGTAGTTAATAACTCGAACACCAATGGCGAGTAAGATTCAAAAACTTCACGCCACGCACCTATCAGCAAGCGTCCTTAAACGGCACTAGCGTCGCTCCGCCAGCGCGTCCACACTCGGCCAGATCACGCTTCGTAAGTAAGTCGCGTCAGTGTTATAAAAAATAATAAGAACATTTCCCATGAGATTTCTAGTGTATCCTATATATTATTGTGATAAATGTATTCTATTGTGTGATTTGGTGTATCGTTTGACTTGTGGTAAGTTTATTTTATACGTAATTAAAATAGGCTTTGTTATTTTTGAGGTTATATAAAAACACGTGAGGACGGTAAATATGGTCACACAGTGACCATATTTACAGTATGTATTTTTATCCTGTTTTTGAACATGTTTTTTTTTCTTAGATCATGGCACCGCGATACAAATGCAGAGGTATTCGTGCAAAATGGACCGAAGAAAATTTGCAGAAAGCATTAGCAGAAGTAAAGCGCGGTAGAATGAAAATTTATACAGCTTCAAAATACTATAATATACCGAGACGTACTCTAAAAAGATATTTAGTTGAGAATAAGTCAAAAAAGGCAACCCTGGGAAGAAAACCTTTGCTCAGTACCGAGCAAGAAAAGGATCTTAAATCTAGGATCATCCGTTTGTGCAATGTTGGATACCCTTTAACTATGCGTGTGCTGCGAGCAAATGTTAAAACCTTCTGCAACCTGAACAATATTGCCACACAAAGTACAGGTATCATGATTGGTCGTGATTGGCTGAGAGGTTTTCTGAAACGCCATGAAGATGTAAGGCGAAGGAAAGCACAAAATTTAAACCCAGCAAGAGCCCAGAAATTAAATAAAGTAGTAGTCGCTGATTATTTTGAAAAATTGAAGAAGATATTGGAAAAAAACGACCTTTTGCACAGCCCTGAACGCATTTTTAACATAGATGAAAAAGGCTGTCAACTCAATTTACACAAAGCACCTCAAGTATTGGCCGAACGAGGGACTAAGAGGGTGCATATAGTAGGGCATGAACATGCTGAAAATGTGACAGTGGTATCGTGTGGCAATGCCTTGGGGCAGGCTGTTCCACCAATGATTCTGTTTAAAGGTAAAAGGTTAAAGCCGGAATGGAAAGACTCGTTACCAAACGGAACGGATGTGCAAATGACTCCCAAAGGGAGTATGAATGTTGAAGCTTTTGTCAAATGGATACACCATTTGGCTAAGTACAAACTTCCTGGACCTTGTTTGGTAATATTTGATGGGGCTAAATGCCACTTAGATTATTCAATCGTGGAAGCTGCTGACAAGTTTGACATAAAGCTCTTGTGTTTGCCCAGCAACACTACCCACGAACTTCAACCTATGGACAAATCAGTCTTTAGGTCTTTTGAGTACTTCTGGGATGAGGAAGTTTTGAAATATTGGGCCCATCACGAAGATCGAAGAATAACTAAGCAAAGATTTGGGGTCATTTTCTCAAAGGTATGGGACAAATCTATGACTCCGGCGAACATTAAAGCAGGGTTTGAAGCGACTGGAATATATCCATTTGACCCAACCAAAATTCCAGAAGAAGCATACGCACCAAGCGTGCCTACACATGTAGAAGCTCCAGACGTATTAGGAAACGAATCAACGACCGATTTCAGTTCCAGTGATGATGAAACACCACTCGCTGCACTTATTTCTTCAAAAAATAAAGCGTCTACCTCTTCACCATGTGCCGCAAATCAATCTAAAGATAAAGCTCCAGTCTCTTCAGCTAATAAAGTCATAACTGTTGAAGTACATACAACTCCATATTCTTCGAAGAATACAACTAATGAGGATCCAGAACCAGGTCAGTTCGTGAGTTCTTCAAAAGCTGACAACGTTGAGGCTTCAGTGCCAATCTTATCTAATTCTCCTACTCCTTTTAAGGATTCAATTGAAGTTCCAGTTCAAGTGCCATCATCTACCTCTGCGCAAACCAATGTTTCTTTCAAAGAAATGCTAAAAACTCCACAAAAACCGTCAAGCCCGTCAGCTGCTCCAAGAAAAAAGGCTATTAACAGTCTAGCTCAAGAATTAAACAAAGATATCTTTGAAAAAAAAGAAAATAGAAGTAACATTCCAAAAAGTAAGAAGAGAAGACAAGAAAAGAATAAAGGTGAAAAAATGATAAAGACAAAAAAAGGAAAAGTAGTTCGAGAAAGGCCATCAAATGAGTCTTGGTACTGCTTTGTCTGCCAGGAAGATAGAGTTGCTGACATGAGACTGTGCATAAAGTGTGCCTTGTATGTCCATGAAGAATGCGTTGGACTTAGTGCCACTGATAAAGACAATTATATTTGCATCCGATGCGAAGATTTAGATTATACGATACGATTCAGCTAATTGTTGATCTCACCTCAGAAGTGCCATTGATTAGATCATTTGTTAATCTTAGAAGATATTTTTGTTTTTTAGTTTCGACAAGATTTCTTCTGTTATTGTCTGAAGAAATATTTTTAAGTTTAGTTATATGAAGCCAAACTAGAAATTTTTCATATGCTGATTAAGTTTAAATTTGATCTCAGAAGTACCATTGATTTTTTTTATATTAGAAGATATATTTTTAGTTTCGTTAAACTTCTTCAGTTTATAATTGTCGATTTGTTGATCTCACAAGATATTTTTTAATTTTCTGTTTGCTCTCTTTTGTTATCTGAAGAGTTATCTTTTTCAATAAACAAATTATAATATGATAGATAGTATATATTTATTTAATTTCTCATTTCTTATGTGAAGTTCCTCTTTATTTTTCACTTACGGTAAATATGCCCATAGTGTGGGCATATTTACAAACCCGATCGGAAATATGGTCATTTTCCATATTTTTAAAAAAACCTTTGTGGACCAAAATGTGATAATATAATAAACTATTTGTTCTAGCCATGTCATAGATAGATAAGGGTACTAATACAGAACGTTGTATTTTTGTCCCCAAGTCTTGAATAATAAAAGCTACGTGAGTCCAAACCTTAAGATGCCCATATTCGACCCAGGTACCTTATTTAGGACATACATTTTTTTTAATTTCCGCAGAGTTACTTTCTTTCGTCACAGTCAGAACAGAACACATTTTCGATTGGTATAACTAACTACCACATCAGTCAACAGTAAATTTTTATTAAAAGACATCCAACATGGGTCAATACTCTACTAAGTTAGAAGAAGTAAATTATACGCAAAACAATATGAATCAAGTTAATGAGATTAAGTCAAAAATGGAAAGTTTTAACCTCATTCTTATCTGCATAAGTGTTTGCACAGTTTTATGTCTGCTCTGCTGCATGTATTTTTGTTTCGCGAAATGCACAAGAAGTATGAAGATTTGGTTGAACAAACGGTTGACAGTAACTCTGGAGGAAGCTATTGATCAACGACCATCATCAGGCCAGGCAGATAAAGGTAAACAGAGAGTGATTATTGCATAAAGACACCTGAACCTGTGCCTGGAAATCGTTTTTAAGTCACTAATGTATTTTTTTTTGCAGTTGCGATACCTGAAAGACTAGCATTTTGGTTTATAAATAGTTTCAGTATTGTAACAGTAACTTAACAAGGTATTAACATAAATTGAGTTCCTATCGAATTGCATTGTATAACGGATCGTAGTATAGTACAAATATAGAAGTTACAGATGTAGAGCCTCGTAAAGAACAATATTTTTTTAATGTTTTAAAATTTGTCGATTTCTGTGTAACAAATTTTAGGGGGGTGTAATGTAGGGGTGTACATACACTCATGCTTTCGCACTAAATCAGCGTTTTTGCGGTCTAGGGAATTGAAGCCAGTCGCCTCGCGTCCGCCTACCGATTGTCGCGCACGTAGTCATAGTTCCGTACTCTATGTAAATTGCGTTATACGAACACTGAAACTTTTGATTTGCCTATTCCGATGTTGTGAATTAAAATTAGTTTCTGGTATCAATATATTCGGACATTCGTGAACTGCATTGTGTTGTTTTACTGGAGCACTACCCTTCTGAACATTACTGATGATTTAGACAAAAGACTTAGCAACAAAACCTTTACAGTGGTAACCCCACCAATGAACCCTACACTTGTCTATATATGTATTTGTTATAAAATACAGATATATTTTCTTTATTGTCATTGAGAATTTTAAATAAGATTGATAAAAAAGTAATAATACAACAAAATATAAAACCATGGGTAATCACACTCATATTATAAAGGTGAAAATTTGTGAATGTGTGTATGTTTGTTACTTCTTCAAGCGCAAACGGCTGGACCAATTTTGATAAAATTTGGTAGGCTAATGTTGTATTATTATTATGGTCACTATCAATCGAACATACATATTAAGGTTATACAATATTGTAAATTTTGCAGCTACTGTTCGAAGAAACAAGGCAGCAGAGACAGCAACTATATTTGAAATCACAGGTATCATTTAACAAGCTGGTTTAGGTTTGCTAGAGACCGAAAGACTGAAATGGCGGACGAGAGAACAGACGAAGAACAAGTTCAAACTAACAATACCAGCTCTACACGAAAATACTCTGAACTATCTGCAAGAACAAAGAGACGTCAACGTAATGCAATAAAAACTAAATTAAGAGGTAAATTAAGGATAAACGATGAAAGTGATGTTACTAGTAATAATTTAAGTACTTATCCATCTATTATCAATGAAAATCATAGTAATAATGTCTTTGCTAATAATGTCTGGGTCTTACGTTGATTAGTTTTAATCAAAACATATTTATTTGTCATGTAATTTCTAAAAATGTCACTTAAACTCAATAAAATAAATTAACAAGTGCTAGTTCTGCAAGTTTAAAAGGCATAAAACCCCAACTTATTTGTAAAACGTACATTTCAGTTTTTTTTTTAAATAAAAGTCATTTATTTTCATACAATTTTTCATTTCTAATTCAATTGTCCTACAGTTTTTTGATATTGTAGGGCCTTCTGATACAATATTGACAGTCACCCTACAGTTGGCTATAACTTAAAGTAAACTGTAGGGCAACTTACTGTCAATATTGTGCAATAAGGCCCTACAATGCCAAACAACCCATAGCCAACTGTAGGGAAACTGTCAATAACGTTTAAGAAGGCCCTACAATGCTAAACAACCAATAGCCAACTGTAGGGAAACTGTTAATAATGTGTCAGAAGGCCCTACAATGCCAAACAACCAACAACCAACTGCAGGGTAGCGGTCAATATTGTGTAAAAGGGCCCACAATACCAAACAACCAACAGCCAACTGTAGGGTAGCGGTCAATATTGTGTCAAAGGCCCCACAAAGCCAAACCACCAATAGACAACTGTAAGAAAACTGTCAATATTGTATAAGAAGGCCCACTTTGCCAGCAACTACTGGCCCTTCAATAAGAAATTCTACAATGGCCCTTTGTGGTAGGCCCTACCTCCAAAAGATGGCCAAATGTAACCGTTGTCCGACTAACGAAATACAAATGGCCCGACCAAATGCCAACACTAAATACTACCAATGGCCCTTCAGTAGCAAATTCTACAATGGCCCTTTATGGTAGGCCCTACCTGAAAAAGATGGCCAAATCTAACCGTTGTCCAACTAACGAAGTGCCCGTGGCCCAACCAAATGCCAATAAAAAATGCTATTAGGGAAATGGTGGGTAAGAAATTTTTTGAGAAGGAACCAGCACTCATTGACGGAGCGAGCAGTGCAGAATATTAAGAAGGCACGAGCAGAAAAAACTGTGGAGGAGTTTGAGAATTACTTCAGTAATCTTCAACGTACTGTAGTAGATGTCCCTCCACAAAATATTTTAAATTACGACGAGACCAACTTGGCCGATAACCATGGTTCAACAAAATTCATTTTTAAACGCAAAGTTAAATATCCCGAAAGAATTTTAAATCATTCTAAAGGCAATATATCAATAATGTTCGCTGGTTCTGCAGATGGATTTTTATTACCTGTTTATACAGTATACAAATCCGAACATTTGTGGTCTGCATGGTGTGTAGGTGGACCACCAGAAGCTAGATTTAATAGAACTAAGTCAGGGTGGTTTGACGCTTCAGTTTTTGAGGATTGGTTTAAGAATGTCGTCATTCCATGGGCTACTAAACTTAATGGGCCCAAAGTGGTTATAGGCGACAATTTGTCGAGCCACTTGAATGTAGATATCTTACGAATTTGTGAGGAGCACGATATAAGGTTTGCTTTTTTACCACCCAACTCTACACACATCACTCAACCGCTAGACGTAGCCTTTTTTGGGCCACTAAAAAAAAACTGGCGACGAATCCTAACAGATTATAAAATAAAAAATCCATCTGAGACTCAAATTAATAAAACACACTTTCCTGTATTGCTGAAAGAGTTACTGGCAGAAGTCACTATGTGTAATAAAGATAACCTTAAATCAGGTTTTAAAGCCACGGGCATAGTTCCTTTCAACCCCCAAAAAGTCCTAAGAAAACTGCCAGATTATGAAGAAGAAATAAATTACAAAATAGACACAGCACTTTTAGATTTTCTGAAAAAGACCAAAGCGCCTGCTCCACTTAAGAGAATAACTGCGAACAAAAAATTGAAAGTAGAACCCGTTTGCTCGATTTCATCTCAAGACGCAGAAAAACTTATGAGTGGAGCAAAAACGAGACAAAAAACAGCAAGTAAAAAGTCGAATGTACCAAAAAGTGATAACAAGCGTGTTACCGTTTTATCGGATGTTCGAATTACACCAGAAAACCAGGGTTATGTTGATTTAAGAGAATGTAGAATACTTAATTTTAAAAAAAATGATGCAAATGAAAATATAAATCCATATGAAAATCCAGTACCATCTTCTTCTGGGACCTGTAAAGGAATCAAAAGGAAAATCCCAAAGAGAAAACAAACACAAACAAAAAAACGGAAAGTAGATTATGATAGTGACGATAACAATGAAGATAATTATTCACTACGTGATACCTCAGTTGAGGAAACAATCATGTCTGAAGATGAAGACATGGCTCTATCTGCCATTTTAAAAAATAATAGAAAGTATGAGACTGATTATGACTTGAGTGAAATATTGCCAGATATAAATAATTTAGAATTCTCTATTGATGTAGAAACTGGAAAGGAAGAATTGCAAGATTTCGATATTGATGAAATTGAACAGTATGAAAATGAAGAGGCTGGTTTATGTGAATTGAAGAATGTGAACATAAACGAAATTGGAAAAAAGAAAACACTGATGAAGGTAAAGGTAAAGGCAAAGGTAAAATAAAAGGAAAAACTCATGAACAGGACAAAAAAGGTATATATATAGACTTTTATATAGAAGACGAAGTAGACGCTTATAAAAATAAAACAATTGAAGAAGATGTAAACTTGGATACGGACAAAATAATAGCAAACGGAAACGAAGAGACTGATAAACTTAAAAACAATGTCTGGACTATAATTCGGACAAAACAGATACAAAGGAAAAGACTGATAATGAAGGTGTGAACTCGAATAAGGTAAAGCATCAAATTAAAATCAATGAAAAGACTGATAAACAGAACAAGAAATGTATCAATGTGGACTTTGATATAGAAGACGAAAAAGAAACGAATGAAAATAAATCATGCAAAGAAAATGTACACTTTGATATGGACATAACAATAGAAAACGGAAACGAAGGTACTGATAAACTTAAAAAACAATGTGTGGACGAAATTGAGGAAAAGACTGATAATGAAGGTGTGAACTCGGATAAGGACAAGGATCAAATTAAAATATATGAAAAGACTGATGAACTGTACACAAAACAAGCTACTGATGAAGATGTTATTATAGGTGAAATAAAAAACATCAGAATCGAAAAGACTGACAAACTTCAACTTCATGAAAATGAGAATACTGCTAATTATAAAAATGATCGTCAAAAAGGTATAATCTCAGAACAATACGAAAATGAAAATCAAGTCTCAATTTATGTAAAACAAAGTGTTATAGTCAGATACTATAACCGCAATAACTGGAAATATTATGTAGGATTCGTAGAAAAGGTAGATATACAAGAAATGGAAACATTTTATTCAATATTTTTTTTAAGAACTGTTAAAAAGCCTACTTTGAGATTCCTTGTTTGTAAAAGAGATCGTGATGTTGTGCCATCGTCATCTATTGTTAAAACTGTAAAATTGCACTCGGTGAAGGAAAATCGTGAATATGTGGTTGAGGAATGCGATGAACATTATTTTTAAGGTTAACCTTATATATATAATAAAATAATATTTTGTTGTTCACGAGTTTATAGAGTTCTGTTTATAAAAACCACAAAGTTAATAATAATGACAGATAGAGGTACCTACTTATCAATTTCTAATAATTTCTAATAATTGCTTTGTGATAGATTTTTTTTGATAATAATGTTACCTATTTTGAAGAGTTTCGTATGGTTATGTTTCGTTTTTGATAATATATATTTTTGTTAATGTCATGTATGTTCCTCCAAAGTACTTATGTACCTGATTACTAATATGATACAAAAAAATAAATTAAATTAAAAATATTTTTTTTTTCGATTGTACCAACCCTGACCACATTCAATGACTTTCTATGAAATTTTCATAAATGGATATACAACTTTGCCATTTCGTCTGTAGTTTATTTCTCAATGAATATATCATAAGGATCAAATTCCTAAACTTTTGTATCCCACCTATTGATTATCTTTGGGTAATATTATCATACAAATTTCATTGTTTATAAAGGTTAAAATCTGATTGGCAAAGCTGCCACATGGTATAGGCATGTTTGCCAGTTTTGTTTTTTGACCTCAACCGTATTATCCGTCGTTTTATTTAAAAAAAACATTTATATATATGCACTCTTTGATAAATATACTGTCTGTTGTACAATTCATGCTTCAATGGTTTCATACAAGTACTTGTGAAAAATTGACTATGACTTTTCAACATTAGTGTAAAGTGGCAAAGTTGCCAGATTTCACGGTACCCTTTTCTTTGTTTACTTTATGATTGGATTTAATGTTTTGCACTTTCAGTCATGCCGAGACCCTACGTTAGAAAAACTACTAGAGCTGCTTACTCTAAAGAAGACTTAAAACCAGCCATTGAAAAAGTTAGGAACAATGAACTGTCCAACTATGAAGCTTCACAAATATATGGAATTCCTAAATCGACACTTAATGACAGAGTCAATAATAAAACAGGTCATATAAGTGAAACCTTGGGACGACCACCAGCAATTCCTCTAGAACTGGAATTAGAGCTCGCATCTCATCTGCATACTCTGGAAAAATGGGGATGGGGGTTGTCGCGAGAAGAAGTGCTTAAGATAGTTGGGGAATTTATTAAAAACAATAATTTGAAAACACCATTCACTGATGGGAAACCTGGGGCTGATTGGTTCATTTCTTTTAAGAAGCGTCACAATTTATCTATAAAGAAGCCACAACCAGTTGAATATCTGCGCAAAAGAATGACTGATCCCTTTGTAGTATATGATTATTTCCAAAAATTGGAAGAATTATTAAAAAAGCTGAATATCGAATTATCGCCAGATAGAATATGGAATCTAGACGAGACATCTATGTGTCTAGATCCTACTAAAACTAAAGTAGTTGGTGCAGTAGGCAAACCATGTACCAGAACTACTGCTGGTACCGCCAAAGAAAACATTATTGTGTTAACTACTGTCAACGCAGCTGGCAAGAAATTGACACCTTTGATCGTTTTTAAAGGAAAGCACGTATATGACGAATGGATGGTAAAAAAAGGAGGAGTTTGATTTTGACATTTCTTATGCCGCGAGCAAACGTGGTTGGATGGAGACCGAAATCTTTTTCAATTATATGTCAAAAATCATTATTCCAAGTTTGGGGTCAGAACGACCCGTTTTAATTATTTATGATGGCCACAGCACTCATGTGGACAATAAAGTTGTATCATTAGCCATAGACAACAATGTGACTATACTGAAATTACCCGCACATACATCGCACTTACTTCAGCCGTTAGATTTGGCGGTATTTAAGTCTTTAAAATCCAACTGGGATAAAAATCTTGTCAAATATCAACGACAAAATGTTGGCGTTAAATTACGCAAAAATGCTTTTGCTGAAATGTTTGCTGACGCCTGGAATCAAACCAGTCCGAAAATTATACAAAGTGGCTTCAAAAAGGGAGGCATTTATCCTTTCAATTCAGGTGTAATCACAGAGGAAAAATTTGATCCAGCCGCATTAAAGAGGTGGAAAATGCACGAAGCCCAAAAAGAATTAAAGCCACTAAAGTCACTTCAACAGCTATGTTTAGACATTGTAAATAATGTTAAGTTTTCACCAATAGGTTCTTGTACAATGCAGAGTTCTACTAACTGTGACACTAAACATCTTGAAGTATCGGAACTAAAATGTACGTTTGAGGAATTACTTTTACAGAAGCTTAAATATCATCCCCAAACGATTGGCAAAGTTACACGGAAACGTGTTGCATCCGGAGCCGAAGTTATCACCCGCAAAATTTTAGAAAACAAAAATAAGGAAACATCGCAACAGCCGAAGTAAGTAGTCCGTACTTACCCCACCATGGCCCCGTTTTTACCTAGTACTTGGATTTTAAACCAAATTTTCACAGAGTTATAACTTGGCAACGGCATAAGTAAAAGAATCGTGAAAAATACTGATTTATAGTCAAGTTCATCCTTATCAACGAAAGTCTAATTGAGGCGTATAGTTTCAAACTCCGCAAAGTCCATTTGTTTCGTATGGCAACATTTTTATTACAGTGGCAAGAGTTTTTATTTTTTTTTTAATATTCACAAATCCAACTGTTTCAAAACTAACTAAGTCCTATAGAAAATCCGTTCAATAGGTGACTGTTGGGAACAAAATCCACAAAGTCCCTAGTAGTTAAATTCAAAAACAAAGTCCCGATTAGCCAATGACGCGCCGCTATTTCTATCACGTGATCGAGAAAACAGTATGGCGAAATCTAGTGAGTTCAGCGTGTTGTGGTTGACGAAAACAAACATTTTTAAACAGTAAATGTTATTATTTCTAAATAAATGAGCATAATTTGTAAACATGGACGCACATCCAACAGTGGTCGATAATAATAAAGCGCGGAAACGCAAAAGAAACCCGGAAAAATGGACGCGAAATCAGCAGAAATTACAGAGGTAAGTGTAATGTAGATTTGATAATTTTGATCCTTGTGTTCGAGTTTGACTAGGTACCTATCTCACAAAGTCTAGCCGTACAACACGGTAGGTAGTAATGTGTGACTAAATACTATATTTTTCTTTTTTCGTGAGATGGTCGAGTTTCGCAAAACTCTATAATTATAAATATCTAACTAAATCTGTACTTATATATGTATTTTTTTTGTTTCAGATATGCATCAAGAGCTTTACCTGGAAAACCTAACTGTATGCATAAAAAACTGTACGAGTGTAAATCTCTTACAATGATGGACTTAAATTCATTTCATTCGCGCTTTTATAAAAACAAGGATAAACTATCTCAGGATGCTTTTATTCTAAAACATATTAAGGGGACATCTACTTCCAGACGTAGGCCACGAAGAGCAACTCGGAAAGAAAAGGAAATGAGTACTAAATATTATGTATCCAGTAAATCGACAAAAAAAAATGTTAAGAGTGTGTCAAAAAACGTTCTTAGATATACTTGGAATCAAAAGGTATCGAGTAGAGACTATAGCAAAGAGATTTCTGAAAGAAGGGCTTATTCCGGAGGAAAGACGAGGAGGAGACCACAAATCTCATAAATATATTGACAAAAAAGGAGCTGTAATAGAATTTATAAAAAAATTAAAGTGTTCGGAGCCGCATTACTGCCGAGGTAGTACTTGTGCAAGACTTTACTTACCTGCGGAATTATCAATAAATAAGCTTTACAAAATATACGACAAAGAGGCCCCACAAAATTTAAAAGTTAAAAAAAGTTATTTCAGGAATGTATTTAACACTTCATTCAACTTGGGATTTGGTTCACCCCGCACTGACGTATGCTCTGTCTGTTTACAACTTAGAGAAAAAATTAAGATAGCAAAAGACGACAAAATAAAAAACAATTTGATGATACAATTAAGGGTACACAAAAAACGCGCACAAGCCTTTTTTAATTATTTGAAAGATGATTCTCCGAATGTTTATATATTTTCATATGACTGTCAAAAAAACATGCCACTTCCCAAGATTCCTGATCAAAGCACTTATTATTCAAGACAGTTTTATCTTTATAATTTTACAATAGTTTCGGGCTCATCAAAATCGCCGTTTAATAAAAATAATACTTTTGCATACGTTTGGACTGAAGACCAATTTTCGAAGGACTCCAACTTAATAGCCTCTTCAGTCTACCATCGATTAGATACAACTCAATTTCCTGCCCAAATTGATACAGTTCGATTAATGGCCGATGAATGCGCCGGTCAAAACAAAAATACTCCTGTTATAGCCATGTGCCAAAAATGGCTGTCAAAAGCTCCAGAGCACATCAAAAAGGTAGAAGTCATATTCCCAGTCGTCGGTCACTCTTTTCTCCCAGCGGATAGAGTATTTGGACGTATAGAAAAAGAATTTCGAAAACGAGACACAATTTTGGAACCGAATGATTACACGAACATCATAAAAGAATATTCCACTGTCATTTCAGTAGGACAAGAGTGTCCGATAAGTGATTGGAAAGAAGCTACGAAAAACGTTTTAAAAACCGTTGGCGCTTGGCATGTGCCTTTTAAGAAGTGTAAACGTTTTATTTTAAAGCGTTCCAAACAAAGATCCGGCAATGTGTTACTAAAAGGAGAAGTACATTATATGGCGAACACGGGAGTTTATAGAAGTGTCTGTAAAAAATTATAAATATGATTAGTCCGAAAGATATTTCATCGGGATTAGTAACCCTCAAGCATACAAAAATAAAAGACGTCAACAAATTGTTGACTACACATTTCGACAAAGATTGGAGAAGTTACGATGTATTGTCTTTTTATGATAAATTAATACCGAATACGATTCAAGAGGAATAGCGGACCCCGGGCTTCTCAGCTTGCAGCTGAGGACGCAACTGGGAAAACGCTGAGATGAGAGAGAGGGAGAGACGATTCAAGAGGAAAACGAAAAAGAAAATAATAGTGCTGATATAGAAGAAGAGGAAGAAGAGGAATCTCTATATTGTGAAAAACAAGAAAATTTAGATGACTTAATGATATAGATTTATAGATTTTTTTTTAAATTTAATGCAAACAATTACCTAATTGTTAGCATTAAATTCTAAAAAAAAAATATTTTCTTCGTCAAAAGAAAGACAGACAGATTTCAGTATAAGAAGTGCAAAAAAAATCTTCTTATACTGAAAACTGTTTGTCTTTCTTTTGACTTAGGTACCTAATTGTTTGCATTTAGGTCCTTAAGTGCATTTCTGTACTTTATTTTTGATAATAAACATTTCATAATCAACATTACATACTTTTGTCTTTTTTTAATTACCAACCTTGTCTAAATATACCTGAATGTAATTAACGTTATCATTTTTATTAACTAGCATAAAGTATCTTCTTTGTTTGAATTGAGTATAACATAAAAATTGGCATATCAAAAACAGCAAAGTCCATAAATGACAAATTCAAAATCCGCTAAGTCCCTGCTTCAGTTTCAATTTCTGCAAAGTCCAACATATTTTCACCTTTTACATTTACGCGGGGCATAATGTAGCCGTAAAGTATGATTTGATTGAATTTAAAGTATCTATTATAACCGGCAAATTAAATAGGTAGAATATTTTTTTAAATAAATATCAATAAAAGTTATATCTTGAAATTTTAAGGGAACCGGACTTTGCAGAGTTTGAAACTATACGCCTCAATTATATTTGAAAAAATCGTATATATAATAGACAAAATTTTTTTTTCTGCAAATCCTTTAACTAACAGAAAAATAGGACGACCTTACCCGAACGTACCTTACTCATTTAAATTGAAAAAGTTCGAAAGCGAACCTTCTACTTCCACGGCGGCTTCAGCGTCAGTACAACGAGAAGGAGACACAGCAGTAGAGACAGATGATAGTGAAGATGATTGGATGTAGTGTGAAATACTTGTTATAATTATTGGCTGATTCAAACAATTATTATCATATAATAAATAAACAATTATTAAATTAAACAATTTTATCTTTTTTTTTGTCATGTTTAAAAAAATAGCACTGTTTTTGATTTTTTTTTATCAATCTAGCACTATTTGAGATGTCATTTAGCACCTACCTAAGATATCGAGTTGGCAACGCTGTGCGGAAGAGATTTTCAATTTAAACTATTTTTATGTCACCGTCGACAATGCGCGCGCAAGCTGTCATCCTAGGTTTGAGGCACTTAAACATCATAAGAGCATATTTGGTGTCATGTATAATATAAAAAGATTAAACGAAAATAGTGATAGTAAACTTTTGAAGCAATGCAGCGACTTGCAAATATCTATGACAATAGGAGAATCATGGGATATTGATGGACATGAATTGCACGAAGAACTAAATATGTTCATCTGTGTATATGAAGGAAACGACGACATTATCTCGGTGCTGAAATACATAATAGAACAAAAAACAATAAACAGAAGTTCACCCCACTATCGAAATAGTTCTGAGAATTAATGCCACCATACCTATTACAGTTGCGTCTGCTGAAAGGAGTTTTTCGAGGCTTAAAATTATTTAAACATATTAGAGAAATTCGATGACACAAGATCGGCTTTCAGCCTTTGCTATTTAAAATGACGTAGCTCATTCGTTCGATTTTGTGCTTTAATTAAAGATTTTAGTCTTAGGAAAGGCCGCAAACATCAATTTTGAAATTTAACATCTTTTTATTTGTTTATTTTGTAAATCTTATAATGTAAAATATTTTAAAAAAAATCTAAATAATATTTAAAAAAAAAACAAGAAATGTTAAAGTTATACAAATATAATAATATTTGTATGACAAACCTAAACCAAACAACTAGACGTACTTTCGCATCACATACTTTTCACGAAGGACAAAGGGCCTCGCAAAGACCGGCCGCCCGGAGCCTTGCAATGGGTAAGGCCGCCTCTGCAATGGGAGAGACCTTTGCCAAGCAGTGGGACAACATAAGTTAACAAAAAAATAATAATCACAAAACGGATATCACAGATGGAAAATGACACAGCTAAATAACGATTCAGCATCATACAGCGACGCACTCTGTGCGCGTCACACGCGTGGTAGGAGTGTCCTCCTGCGCGTGCGCAGGCATAAGGCACAGACGCATCTACCAAAAAAGCAAAAACACTTCACGTTTCGATGATCGATTCTTGACATTCTGGACAATCAAAAAAGTATCAGGACTTTTTAAAATAGTAATACAAACTTGTATCCATTTGAAATAATTTAAAAAAGGAGGAGGTTATCAATTCGACCTGTATGTTTTTTTTTTTGTTTGTATGTTATGCAATATCTTCACCATTTGTGAACCAATGTGTTTTGTTAACCAATTGTGAAAATTTTGCATCGATTCAGTTTGAAAAACGCTCAGCATATCTATATAATAAAATAAATAAAATGACAAATATAGGTAATAAAAAGCTGCATGAATGCAAAAAAAATGTATCAAATTGGATACAAGAATTAGGTTCTGATGAAGTGGAAAATTTAATGCTAATTACATGCTAATTTTGTATATTGTTAGTTTATAAGTAAAAAATGTTATCTGTATATATAGGATGTATGTATATTGTTCGTACGCGTGTGTGTGTGTGTGTGTATGATTGTGTGAACGTATGTATGTATGTGTATGTGTAAGTATGTAAATATGTATGTATATGTATTTTTATGAATACAAAATATGTCAGTATATAAAAAAGGGTATATTCTTGTATATGAGCATTAATTCTTAGACTTCTAAGCTTATAAAGTAATACAATAAAAATATAAGAATAAGTACGTTAGAGATAAGAAAGAGCGGAGTCTCCTGACACAGGCATCTAAATGCAAAGGAGGTTCCGTCAACTAGTTTATATAAATCAAATTTGTAGATGAGGAAATAAAAGCTTTTTTTTTGTGAACCGATTTTTATGTTTCTTTTTTATATTTAAAAGAATGTATACCAAATTGGTCCCATATCAATTTAAAGAAACAGAAATTTAGACATATGGAAGAAATTCTTAAATTAAGTCAGTTTTTTTGTTAAAAATTTACTCATTCACTAAGCAGTACCTAGATATAAATATTTCAAACAATACTACAGGTACAAACAAGCCTACCTCTATAATAAAACCTCAAACTAAGTTTCTTCTGTATGTTAATTGAAACTCTTTTGCTCAACCAACACAGGTTGTAGAAATACAAACATGAGAATCGCAGTCTGCCGCATGAGCATGTAAGCACCACAGTCTACAGGGCAGCTGCCGGCACTGCAGTGCCGCTTGCTCACACAGCTTGCCATATGACCAAGAATCTGCAGGAACCAACATTTACACATTTCCCTCAACAATTCAGAAAAATCCTGTGCAGCCCCTTTCATGTACAACCTCAAAATCTTTCAATGAATTTAAGTTTTCGAAATCAAAATGAGGCAAACAACATCAATCTCTTTTTGTAAATTATTTCCTTTGTTTGACAATAGTGGCTTATAAATTTTTTGCACATGTTTTTATTGTGAGGCCAAATTAAGACAAATGACATAATCCCAAACTTGATGGAGTTGCGTTGTTTTATTACTGAGTTCCATCAACTACCTGCCATCTCCATGATCAGACTCTAGACATAGTCCACCACAAAGAGCTCATCAAGACAAATCATAGGAGTCCTACTTAATGAGGTTATGTTCTTTAACAACTCAGTTCCGTTCCAATATCTCCTAGCTCCATCATCAGAACAGCTCACTGACTCCATAATATTGTATTGTCATTCGACTAACTAATTGTGTATGCAAAATTTCAGCTGAATCCTTTGAGAAATTTGATGTAACCAAACTGGACTTGACTGATGAAACTTGTATGCTAACATGAAATATCCTCCCTTTCATCCATTATTTGATTTCATTTCCATTGATATCGACACCTACAAAAGAAAAAATATTACTGATAAAAGCTGTATTATGCAATACTTAGAAAAGACTTGAATAGTTTAGGTTAGAATGGACATTATTCAGTAAATAGAAAACAGTAGCATGCATATTATACAGACACATAGAATTTGTCTACCCTGTGTGTAAGATAATATCTGATGCTAGTGGAAAATGTATTAAGCTTGATAGTATCGTAATATTGTATCGTTGAGTTAGTATCCCATAACACAAGTCTCGAACTTACATTGGGGCTAGCTCAATCAGTGTAATTTGTCCCTATATATTTATATTTATTTGATTGGTGCCTACACTGTCAAAAATATTATTATATAATCACTGGAAAGCAGAAACAGTAACACATTGCTAGCCTGTCAATATAAGAGAACCTAAAAGTGAATACCTATACAAGTGAATGGTTACTTTCATATACATCGAGGAATTGTAGTGAAGCTATTTTAATCAAACTGGATTAAACACAAGCTGCACCACTATTTGTAAACCACCATCAAAAATAAAGTGCACATTACAAACTACAACTGATCCTGATGTGTGCTACTCGGACTTGGCATGTGATATTACCAACAAACTTACTTTTCACTACTTACAACATTTATTTTCAGTTGTTTCAATACGCTACCTACTTCTACTAACCTCTAATTTCTATCTGAGGTCTTCTAGGTACATACAACAGAAATACCTCCAACGTGAGTGACAAGGCTTCCTCCAAGAATCCTACTCTTGATGATCACACCATGTGTGTCAGTCATGTCATGCAATTTCTTGTTCTTGTCTCTGTGGAAGCATGAAGACTGATCTGATGTTTTGACACAAACCCTGAAAACAAAAAAGGTGTAGATAAGTAAGTACAATAAAAACCAGACACGTGCGAGTCGGACTCGCCCACCAATTCCATATTCTGTTTAATCTTCTGCCAATGAAGCCCTTTCATACAATACCCCACATGATTTGACACATGGTTAACTCACTTCAAAATTTGGACACTGCTCCTTGCATAAAAACCGTTTATTTTGTATTTAATTATAGTAGTGTAAATGTAGTTTTTAAAATTTTTCCCAGTTCTTTTTTTTATTATTATTTTTTATTTATTTAGTTTCAGTTCTTGTGGTATAAGACTATACATACAATATGCCAAATTTCATATTTCTAGGTCAACAGAAGGTACGCTATAAAATTTGATGCCTTTAGGAGTGTTGAATAGCCATATCTTTTTTAACGCTAACTTAGAAATTTGATTGTTTTACAGCTTCAAGGGAATGGATCTGAATATATGATTTAATTTTCAACAGAATAATTCCACACATTCCTGAGATTAAGGCTCTTGACAGACAGATAGTTACACAATAACCTATAAAAGCTGACAAGGGAGTGAAGTTCTTTGAGACTACTTGAACAATCTGGAGTTTCCATGTACATATATATGTATGTATATGTTTGTCAGACGATATATTATATATGTTTGATCAGAACTTCATGATTGGTAGACGTGTAGATATAGCCAATAGAATTATCGTGACTATGAAACATTAATATCATATAAGTATAGCTTTTAAGTTCATACAAGAACCAAACTTGGTCACTCAAATCAATATGAAGAGGTCTATGCTCGGTGTTTCCCTATGTGATCGAATAAGAAATGAGGAAATTCATAGGAGAACAAAAGTCACTGACATAGCCCAGCTGATTAGTTCGTTGAAGTGGCAGTGTGCGGGACACATAGCGCGACAAACCGACGGCCAATAGGGCAAAAAGGTTCTCAAAAGGCGACCATGTACTGGCAAGCGAAGCATAGGACACCCACCTACAAGGTGGTCAGACAACCTGACCAAGGTCGCGGGAAAGCGCTCGATGCAGGCCACTCTTGATCAGTCAGTTTGAAAATCCTTGGGAGAGGCCTATGTACAGCAGTGGACGTTATACAGCTGAAATGATGATGATGATGAAGGGCCAAATGGGACAAGAGATTGCCGAAATGTGGGGTTTGCGAGTTCACAGTTAGAGCTAAACTACTTACGTGCAACATCTCGCGCTACCCTGCACCGCGGCTGGCTGCTGCCTGGGCTGTCGCAGTCACACAACGCAGTGAGCTGCTTTGCTCTTCTTCTGAGACCCGCATCTTTCTCAGAGCTGTAAACACTGATGCTCTAATATCTAACCCCAAAACGAAAAGTTTCTGATTAACAATCTTTATTTGGGTACTTGTTCCTTTTCGTAAAAAGTTAACATGTGTAACAATAGATAGTAGGTACAAGTAAAATTAAGACGCAATTCGCTATGTAAGTATGCTAGCTTACGCACGCCTCCAAAACAAAACAAATAATTTATAATTATTTTTTTCATCTCTGTCCTGCCTGCCAGTCCTGTCACTGTCAGAAGTGCCCACAAATCAGTGATGCCAACTCTAGTTTTTAAAAAGAGCTAGATCACCTTTGAAAAAGAGCTAAAATAGAGCTAAACTTTTGGAAAAAAAAAAACTAATATAAAACAAAGTGTAAGAAATCAAAAATTTTATTATTGATACAGAAGAGCGTTACATGGTAATTATCTTCTTAGATTAATATAAGAGATATTCAAAAATACGATTATTCGTCGTCAGAACTATCGACGCTGTGTGTCGAATTCACTAGTGCTAATCCACTAATTGTACTTGGTCACGAATTTGCCTCATCATAATTTTTTTTTTCAGGAGTACTTTTGGCACTTCATAAGTTGTGGCAGCATTTTTTGGTCCGTCGTAATCCAGAACTGACAGTTGAAATTGCATTGGTGGTGTTATTATTAAGTCAATTTCTAGATTTGTTTTCGATAATATTAAGCTGGCTAAATAATTTCCTCCATTTGACCATGGCAAATAAAAAAAATTACAAGAGTAAAAAATAGTTCTTGTCAACGAGCTAAAATTTTTTAAAGAGCTAAAGAGCTAATATCCTTTTTTTGGAGCTGACTTATTAAATCTAGAGCTAAATTTAGATCTAAAAAAAGAGCTAAATTGGCAACACTGCTACAAATTAAGAAGTGCCATTTCTGGGGATGCATTTTTGAAATCACTTGTCACATATAGTGATGGGTTTCGACACGGGCTAAAAGTCGAAAATAATAAACGCCCGATATTCGACCATTTACGACCAGTAAAGGTCCATTTCTCTGGGCGTTTACTCTAAACATAAAACATGACTACTTTAATTATGTTTATCGATTTAATAATACAAAACTATACATATTCGTCAAAATATTATTAACCGACTGCTAAAGGATCAAGCTTTTTGCGCGTATTTATTATGTAACATATGACATCACGCGTTAATGCCGACGTATATTTATTTTTTCTATTTCCTACTAAAATTTTGCTAATTTTGGTACCTGACGGATAAAAAAAAAAGATACTTTTGCGGGCAAAATGACTATTGTCATTACTCGCGGTATATCCCCGTAATGTGAATAAGACTTATCGTTTGTGACACCCCGCCTAGAGATGTACTCGATTTTTTATTCTCGATTGGGTATTTACCCGTTTGGAAACTACTTGAAACGAAGTATGAAAGTACAAACTTATTCACCTACGAATGCCTAGCACACTCTTTCCAATTAATATTTACAGAAATGAAAACTTTGCCAAGCTTGAAGACCCTAACTGCCAATGCAATAGCCTGTATCAAACCCATCAAAAATTCTCACAAGCTTAACGCAGTTTTCATCGAAAAGCAATTGATCACCGGTGTCATAATAAGTCTAAAACTACCAGTTAAAACTCGCTGGGGTTCCCTCGCTTCATGCTTGGAAAGTTTAAGAGAAAATAAATAAGCTATCAAAGTTATCGCCATTGACGAGAATCTATCAGATGCTTTGAATAAAGTAACCACATAAAAAACAAATATGTTAAGCGATGACTTTGGGAATAAAGTAACGAAATACAGCAATTCAGAATATCAGACACTATTTAAACTGTAGACAGTGACACACCACAGTTATCTCATGTTTTAAGTTTATATAAAAAAAATAAGATTCAGTAGAAAACATGTTGGATGAGAGCCTCCTAACGATATACGAAGAACAAAAAGTCAGAGAAATACTTAAACATAGAATAGAATTTGCCATACACGACGTTCACAAAATTGCAAACTTATTCGATTCTCATTTTAAAGGATGCGATCTTACACCAGAAGAAGAAACAATTGCTACCGAACAAATTTATAATGCTGCTGTTAAAATTCCAGATATAGATGAGGATACTGTGCAGACAGAGCTTGCAAATAACATTGCAAAACAAATATTTTTTTTCAAAACCGTTTCTCTAAAAAGTTAACTCCCATAGCATGGTGGATGGGACTATGCAAGTCGACTGCTTTGTCTAAAGTAGCCATCTTTCTCTCGCTTCCAACGACATCGGCAGCATGCGAGAGAACCTTTAGTACTTACAGTGACATTTATTACAAAAAAACGCAATAGACTGACAAATGACAGGGCTAGCAAAGTTATTTATATAAATATATATGTATATATATTTGTTTTTGCTTATTATATATATATATATATATATATATATATATATATATATATATATATATATATATATATATATAATAAGTATATAATTCCTATCGGCTAATTCTTTGGTTAAAAAGAGTTGAAATCCAATCCAATGCCAAGTTTAAATGCACTTTAAAATCGATCTAATCATCTTCATCAACAGCCTGATCCACTGGTAAACATTTGCCGTTCCCAATACTTGAACTTGGCAGGTTTTCGTGCTGTACGTAAACTTGATTCATTGTATGATTAAATTTATTACTAATATAATTAAATTAACCTATTTAAAAAAACTTGCCAAGTACAAGTCTTGGGAATGGCAAATGTTTACCAGTGGATCAGGCTGTTGATGAAGATGATTATGATCGATTTTAAATATGTACCTATACCTAGCGATTGACCGGGTCATATGGAGTAATGTATGCTATATATAATTAGTTCTATATTAGTTCTATCGGAAAACAAGTGTTATGTAATTTGTTTAGTTTTTGTGTTCTTGTTAAGCTGCATCAAACGTCACATCTAGCCTGCGATGTCCTTTCTTGTTACGTGTTTCAAACAAATAAAATTACTATTTCCGATTAGCTCTATGTCAGATCATACCATGTAGGTAATTTAAATTAATTAAAATGGTTAAATTAACAATATATAAGCCCGAAGATAAATCTATAATCAGCGATGTTTTTTAAACTGTTGGGAATATTCCTAAACCAAAACCATTTTATTTAACACATACATAGCCTATAGTACTCAGGGATAAGTTGGCTATCCAACTTTTTTTTTAAATCGGTCCAATAATTTTGGAGCCTATTCAATTCAAAGAAACAATTAACAAGAATTACGTTTAAAAAACTATAACCCCACTACGTAGTACTTTTAAACTACATTTTCAACATTTAATTTGACTTAAACATATGATTTATATATATATATATATATATATATATATATATATATATATATATATATATATATATATATATATATATATTTGTAATAAGCTCGCCAAGACCTTTCATTTGATACCAAACACGTGATTAATATCTCATTTTAATTTTAAGATGTTACATTTTGCTGCATAAATTCCAACATAAGAAATATTATCACAATTTATATAGCCTATGTCACCCGCGTGTGCCATTTTCACGAATCGATTGACACCTCATTCATCAAAAGCGGTTCAGTATTTTGGAAGTACATACATACATACTTACATACATACACCCTTACATACATACATACGTACATACTTACATATATACATAGACTGCCAAAATCATAACCCTTCTTTTTGGCTTTGCCGTAGTCGGGTAAAAAGCAATGAAATCTTTCCTCTTTATAATATAAGTATTAGTTAGTTAGTATAGAAGAAAGATGTGTTTTTCCTGTTAAGTATGTGTATTTTATGTTACGAGTGTGATCTTCATATTATCGATCATATTATGTTCAAAAAGAAACGTAAGTTAGTTATGAATTCCTTGGGTCATAAGAAAAACTAGAATTTGAGGGTAGTATTGAAACATTAATTTTGCGTTGGCATAACGAGTGCACAGTTAACATTCAGTTCCTCGCATAGTAGTTTATCTAGTTTCTAAAAGGATTTATTGTAATACAAATTATAAAGTTATATTTGTGTGACTAAGTGTTGTTATTGCATAGTGACGATAAAATATTTATTGATAATGGCCGGCCGGAAAAGTGCAGTGAGTATACAAGAACAGAAAATGATACTTAACGACTATAAAAGTTTTTTTGAAGATGTTCGTCGATTACCTACGCCGAAACATAAAATTTATAAAGAAATATTGAAAGTGCTTCAAGGAAAATTAACTGCAAAGGCTGTTTATCAATCAGTAAGGCGTAACTATAATTTTTTCTTTAATCAGACCTTTTCACCTAAGCTGATCAAGTCTGAGGACGTTTTGTACTCCCATGACACAAATTCTTATACAAGTCCAGGTCAGACGTCAAAAAGTAGTATCAGTATAGATCCTGACTTAGATATAGAAATATATTATTTTACGATAGACTGTCATTAATGGAAAGAGATCGAACCAAAAGTTTTTTACTCTCAGAGAAATGACTCAAAAAAGCTAAAACAATAAAAGTTACCTAAACGAAAGTGGAGTTATATGTTATGTCTCGAAATTCGGAAAAATACGAAGTTACCTTGCACTTGGTGTATGAAATCAAATATTTGTTATAAAAGTGGTGAGGTACTTTGCACTGGTTATTGCAATCAATGTTTAGCTGATTTGACCGTAAATGTTACACCAAAGTCTGGGTCAGACACATATTTAGATGTGTGCTGTAGGGTTGAGATGAACAATTATCATATAAAACATGACCCAAAAGCCAAATTGTGAATGAATACTTACCAACGTCAAGAAATTTCAGAAAAGTTACAACGATATTCTGCTATTGTAGTTAGAAACTCGATTGCGGAGGAATTAATTCCTAATCAAGATAATAGTAGTGATGATGAACTGGTAAAGCCTCAGCAGGAACATCTATGTTTACCAAAATTAAATCAAATACATCAAATCAAGTTGGAATTAAAACAGGAAGCTATCCTTCATGATAATCCTTTCATGAGTATTTGGAAAATGACTAAACTAGCGCCATTTTCGACATTTATACGGCAAGTATCAGCTCGCCCATTTTACGTGTATTACTGGTCGCCAGCACAAATTCAGTATTATAAAAATTGTTTGAAGCAAAAAAGCCACACTTGTCTTTGTATAGATGCGACTGGTTCAATGTGTAAGATTGTTTCTTCTCTAGATAAAAGTGACAGTTTTTTTCTTGGCAAGGGCAATTCAAAACACATACTTTTAAATGCCGGTGTTATATATGTAAAAAATGCGGCTAGTGTGCCATTATTGCAGATGTTGTGGGAGAGTTACACCTTGGCAAGTATATGTCAATGGATATCTACGTGGAAGGCTTCCATGGATCCACCCAACGAAGTAATTGTTGACGACTCTGCCGCTCTCTTTGGTGCTGTAGTGCAAGCGTTCACATCTTGTTTGTCTACTAAAAATTACATTAATTTGTGTTTCGATTTGCTTAATAAAAAACCCAATATAATAATCCCGCAATGTTTTGTTCGGTTAGACACGTCATATTTAATCAAAACTTTTTGATGGTGTAGATTATGCTGTCAAAAAATTTTTCGTTGAGTGCCTTAAAATGATTAAACACTGCCAGAACTATGATTTAATTAAATGAATTGCGTGCGATGTGGCAGTTGAAGCACTTAATAAGTATATTGATAATACTCAGAACGGTGAATCGACTGCTCTTAGTAAATCATTAGAGCGACTGAAACGGTCATTAAAAAAACTAAATGAGTTGCAATTTTCCAATAAAATAGAAGATTACATATATATTTGTGATGATTCAATAGGACATGTTCAAATTCGAACTATTTTATCTGACTGTACCGATAATATAGCAACTGGATGGTTTACTGCTTTCATTGAAAGACAAAATTTGCTTTCAGTATTAATTGATGAGAACAAAATTTATAGAGATTAATACAACTTTTATTTTTTCCCAAAAATATGCGATGTCATTTTACGAATAATTTCAATATTGCCCTTAATATCTAATGTGATGTGTACTATTTTCGGTAATGAGAATACTTCTCCTTGCAGTAGTAATATTGATGGCCATTTTAATGTAGTTACGAATCTCATGCTTAAAAAAGGACTCTCGAAGCACCGTGAAGATGAGTTTATTGTTCAACATCATGATTTTTTTACAAGGTGAATTAAAATTACCACTTAATAGTCAAAAACTTGAGATAAAAAATATCATTTAACTAAAAAACGCCAAATAAAAACTTATGAACGGAAAAGTACAGATCCCATAGATTCGTTATTCATGGATGAATCCTTATTTAATGAAAAATCAATAAATTCTACTGCCATATCTGAAAATTGGAGAGGACAAACAAAAAAACGAAAACGGAAGTCGCAAATCTATCAAAAAAACCATCAAAATTTATCTGGACATATTAAAGTATTTAATTCCTGTGCATTTTATGCGGTAGCACAGTCATTTGATATTGCATATTATCACGATTCATTCAGCGTTAAGAAATACATAGATGATTAAAATGATGAATTTTCTTTATTCATTCAAACTATGACTGAAAACAATGATGTATGTGACTTATACGCCCTTCGAACAGCCATATACATATATTTGCAGTTACCGATAATGAAATGAACTGTTACTGCAACGTGACATATATATTTGAGAGATTTATCGTAGAACACTATGCAAGCGCCATTTTCTTAAATCAATGCACCGAATCAGAATGTATGCAAAGAGAAATACGGAGACATATAGCTATATTACCATTAAATTTAGACGTTATTAAAAAGAAAGGGCTTAATTTCTTGAATGAATCTGTAGAAAGTGGACTCACAGAAATAAATACGTTATGTCATAGTAATGAGTGTCGTGGTTCTCGATAAAAGACATATGAGATATCTGAAATAATTGCTTTAGAGGTAAACGGCGTTAAAAAAATATTAGTGAAAGATGCACCAGCAACCTTACTGATTAAAAAAAAAAACACGTTCCGTTTGCTTTCTATTATAGAATTCATTTCGCCAATAAACGATAGCATTGGACACTATCGAGTGCTTTGTTGTCGTAAAAACTTAGTCGTGGAGTGTTACGATGATTTATGTGACACAATTGTTCAACACAATGGAAAAATCTTACCCCATTGTATGATATATATAAAACAATAACAGACTTACACATATTTATTTATTTTTATTTTCTATTATGAAAATGACGAGTCGCTTCATTATTTTATTTTTTTAGTTAAATCCCTTTTTGCATAGAATAATATAATAACAAACAATACTTATGTGCATATTTTGTGTACAAGGTAATACAATTTCTTATTAGGCATATTTTTATTGAATAATTTTTGTACAATTGTTGTTTTTATGTTTGTTGGCTTAATATAGATGTCAATAATAATAATATTCTTATTTACAACTTTATATTGTACAATTAATATTGTTTCTATGATTATAACTGCGAAAGAAAGTATTCGTTCGATTATAAATAAATCCTTAAATTAAACAACTTTACTGTTTATTTATAATTCCTCTTATTTAATTACCTAATTATTTATCGCAATGCTTGCACGTGCCTTAAATCAGTCAGGTTCAGGAATATTTCCGATAGAGTATAAAAACATCGCTTATTATAGATTTATCTTCGGGCTTATATATTGTTAATTTAACCATTTTAATTAATTTAAATTACCTACATGGTATGATCTGACATAGAGCTAATCGGAAATAGTAATTTTATTTGTTTAAAACACGTAACAAGTAAAAAAGGACATTGCAGGCTAGATGTGACGTTTGAAGCAGCATAACAAGAAAACCAAAACTGAACAAATTACATAACACTTGTTTTCCGATAGAACTAATATAGAACTTATTATATATAGCATACATTACTCCATATGACCCGGTCAATCGTTAGGTATAGGTACATATTTTAAAGTGCATCTAAACTTGGCATTGGATTTGATTTCAACTCTTTTTAACCAAACAATTAGCCGATAGGAACTTGGCCCCCTTTTTAACAGGTATGTTTTTGGTGGGATTTCAATACTTTTTTCAAGAAATCGTACTAATTTTTTTCTATATCGCTATTTAATTATACCGCTAGCGCCATCTATTGAAAGTTAATTATAACAATAAAAGCCTGATTTTTTAGGTAAGCAGTATTTAATAATTAGCTATACAGTATGCATTATGTATACATGACAATATTTTATAACCCTCCTCCCTCTCCTCCTCCCCCCTCCTCATCATATTTTCACTGTATCACTGGTTCATAAATATTTTTATTAAAAATTCGATATTCGATTGGGCCAACTCACGGTTGACCGATTTCTTGAAATTCTTAATTTTTTATCAATCTACATATAAAACAGGACCTGCTTGCAAAATTTCATTACGCTAGGACAATTAAGAAGTGGCCTAGTCAGTCAGTCAGTGCCAAAATTAGCTATTTTCACAGGGTCATACTTCAGGATCTACTGAAGCTATATCTATGAAATTTGGCACACTGCTTTAATACTAGTATTGAATTTTGTAGATATAATTTTATCTCTGTACTTGCAATAGACACTGAGCTACAGGGGGGTCAAAAGTGGGTCGAAACGGTTAGTGTAAATAGTGCACGGCATGCGCGCGGCCTGTTGCTGGAAATTGGCCTGCGCACTACCGTGCGTTTAAATATAGAGAGAACTTTACTATTATTTATTAAAAACGAGTATTCTCACATATAGAGAGAACTTTAAAAATATTTATTAAAACGAGTATTATCACATATATATATATATGACTAATTTATCTTATCAAGATTTTTGGAAATATTTCACTGAAAATTCTAATTGTTTATTTAAATATAAAATAGAATGTATAGTATGGCTTAAGCTGTAAATCTGGGGGGCTAACATCAACACTTACAAAACCAGTCAAAAACAAGGCAGTTTAAATCCTAACATGACGATCGTATTGCTGAAAGTTTTTTGAATGGTTATTCCTGAATGGTGAACTGTTTATTGTTTCTGGCTAGTTTTGGTGATGAGACTGCGAAAATGTCCAAATCCTTGACATTTTTTTAATTTTTAACGCGTTTGTTTTATCTTTAAACAAAATTATTTCTATAATTTTAATTTACATATTGTCACGAGAGTGGGTTGGAGATACAAAAGGAAACGACAATCCTGTAGAATAGTACCTTTATTTACAATTCAATCGGTACTCACGACTGACAGTGTTAGTCCTCTTTTCACGCACTTTTAGTAAGACAGTGCTTATCACTTGCACATCACTGCACTTTGACTGTAAAATATGATGTATAGTTTAGCTTTAGATGTAATCTGTGTTGCAATTTGTAACATACATAGTCAATCGGGCTGGGTAGGGGTGACCAATACTGAACTAGGTTTCTTTTATCATTATCTTCTCAGCCGTGGTCATTCCGAAACAACAAACAAGATAAATTAAATAAAAGCTGGTTCTTATAATAATAAATACCTACTAACTGTGTTGTTTTATCAAAAAAGTTTGAGAATCACGTTTTTCCCACTTAAAAATTTGAGATTCGCTTCGCTACTGATGACGTATACTTGTCACAAGTACGTCACCAGCTGTCTTGGGATGAACATACCAGGCGAAGTATAGAATAGAATAGAATATCTTTATTAACAAATTTGAGGAACATACATTTTCATATATCTATTACATATATGTTGCATGTTGTACAATTATTTTGAAATAAATGTATAATTAAAAAAAATATATATTTTAATAAAAATATTATTTTAACTTATTTTTATTTTAATTCACTTAATTAACAAACTCATACGTAAAACTGCATAAAATAATCCAAACAATTAAAATTATTTTCTTTTACATAAATCGGTTGTTAATCAACAAGTGTCAATAATTTCTGTTATTTTTTATAAACGTTTTGCATTTAAAAACTTTTTCTATATATTTAAAACAAAAATTAGTAATCGGGTAATTTTTGAATCAGTTTCGGACATTTTTTTGAGTGTCTAGCGGCAACACTGCGACGTATTGTCAATTTGTTTGTCGCCACACCAGCTGTCATGACACGCATGGGCTTACGGGAATTGTTGAGATTCTATGAAAAGAACAAGAACTGTGCGTGTTTCTATTCCGATCCGGAATTTATCTTTGTGTGTCTTTTTGGTGGTTTGCTGCTTTTTATGTTGCATAGGATTAAAAATGAGATGTAAATCATAGTTTTTTCTCGTAAGGAAGTGGTGGTGATTTGGTTTCATCTGGTGATGAAATTCTGTACCATGTCGTTGTAATTAAACTTAAAATAATTAACTCAATGACTGTCGCGGTCTTCATTAAATTATGATATTGCCTGATTCAGTATACCTTTTTTTGTCTGAAAATGAGCTATACTGCTCGTACGACTGAACTGTGCACCTCGCGGCTATACGTGTTATACGGTCGCGAGGTGCGCAGTTAACTCGTACGGGTTATAGCTATTCAGAGGCGTGATTCTTCAAGTCATGAAGAGGATTGGATTGTTCATTGAACCGTTGAAAATGAAGTTTTCACCTTAAATGTTTGGTATATCGCTGAAACTAAATCATGTTACTGTAAGATTTAAAATCATATCAAGCTCTTTCCTTGTTAGTTGGTGTGCCTTTTGATGTGTTTGCCTTAAATAAGTAATTGGATTTTTGATCTCACTTGAATTGTAAGATGGGTTCATCATCATCTCATTTCAATCAATTTATGATTTAGTGATTGATGTACACCCTTCCACTCACACTCCAAAGATAATTGGACCATGTTTTGCAATAACGTTCCATTCCACTCTGAACCCGTTTCGAGAAATAACGCTTTAAAATAAAATACAATATTTCTTCCATGTGGCTTGTAATGGCATAGTTTTTGCTGCATGTATGAGTACCTAATTATTATTTATATAATAAACTAAGACAAAAAAAATGTTAATCATAAGGATTTCGTAGTTATTAAAGAAAAACTGAGGAGGATCGTTTCAGCAAAATGTATTTTTATATAACAGTAGCAAATTTTCCTTTTTGCAAAAATGATCCTATAAGAAAAAACTTTGATAGGGACAGTAAAAACTACATTCATTAATATTTTAAAACTCTGTTTTATATTTATTACACCATACTTGTATAGTTGCATTAAAATATTTAAAAACATAACTTCAAAAGTAATTAAAACTTTAACAAAACAATCATCTTCTTTCACTAACTAAAACTAAAACGTAATTCACTAGCAAAAAATAGCATAAAATATTATAATAATAATAAATTGACCACTTCACTTCTTGTTTGAATTATCTCAAACTTAAATCAACAAATTTATAGCCATCCAATTAAGTTACATTAAAATATTTTAAAACATATCTTCAAAAGTAATTGAAACTTTTTCGAAACCAACAATTAACAAAACAATAATCTACTTTCACTAACCAAAACTAAAACGTAATTCACTAGAAAAAATAGCATAAAATTTTGTAATATTAATAAACTGACCACTTTACTTCTCGTTTTAATATCTCAAACTTTAATCAACAAATTTATATCCATCCAATTAAAAACAAAAAATATTACTTAGTCATCTTCATGTTCCACCTCAAAATCTGGTTCCCCAAATCCTTCCAAATCGTCGATTATTGAGTCTGTACCTTTTAAATGTTTGTAAAAGTCAATGCAGTCCGAAGGGATTAAATGAAAAATAGATTTTAAATCATTAAGCTTATTCTGATTTACTTCTTTGCCAAATGGCCACAATAGATTAAGATCTTTGTGTGATATGTCATATGCAATACCTTTGATTTTCTTTTGCAAAAATAATTCTTTAAAAGGTTCTTCCAAAGAAGTTCTCATGAAAATGCTATAACTCTGTTCTTTTTTTAAAAGAATTTCTTTTGTTATCAACCAGTTTACTTTTGTTTTATCTGTAAAAATTTTTCTATTAACTATTTTTTTCTCTAAGTCTTTGCATCCAACAAACTCATTATTTTCCAATCTGTGTACCTGTAGAGGATTATTTTTTTTGCAATTTTTCATTACATCTATGTATTCTTCAACTGTATAAATACGTTGGTGTTGTTTTAAACGGGTTTCTATTTTCGCAAAATCATTATCATTCGGTAAAAATGTGTGACCTGATTCAAGGAATCTGAAGGAAATGGTCTTTAAAGTTGGATGATCGTTAAGCAGAGCCTTAAGCATCAAAACTACTTTAATATTCCTGTTTTGACCACCAGCACAGTCACTCCATAAAATTAATTGTGTGACATCTTCTGTCAACCGATTTTTGATGTAACTGATGAGGCAAGACCCCACTTCTTGTGCCCCACGACCAGCCTCTCCTTCTGCCCATACATAACAATGCCCTACATCATTCGAAGCTGAATGAATTCCAAAATTATAAACCCACAGCTGACGTTTATAAAATATAACATTTGTGGGTATCCTAGGTAAAGGTAATGTTTTTTCTAGATCAAAAGTCAGGCATTCAATTTCTTTACAGGTTTTCGCCTTTTCAAAGTCTTGCTTCATTTGGTTTCTCAGACTCTGAGCTTTGTCTAAATGTTTATCTCTTTCTGATTGTATTTCCTCTTTCTTTGCCGAATTAATGGCATTATTTAACTTTATTGCGAACGAATCACACTTGTTACACGTATCTTTTTTAAGACTTTTACATCTTAAATTAAACTCTTTCGTGAAAATCTTTTGAACAGTATTGTATGAAACACACTTTGCCTCTTCTCCATATTTTTCTTTATGTTCTTTTACATATAAATTGTAAATTTTCCTCACAGTCATTCCCGGTTGCAAATATCTTACATCATCATTATTATTACGTCCATAGTGTGATATATATTTTGGTAATTTTTGGATAATTTCAACTATAAAATCGAAATGTTCTTTATCTAGTTTATTCCATCCACCTGCTTTTCCTCTTTTATCTTCTATGTTGGTCTTGTCTCGCATTTTTTTAAGAGCAATCGTAATTTTCTGCGGAGTTACCTGTAAAGTCTTACAAAACATGTCGCGACATACACTTATTCCCTTTATTTTATAATCACGATTGAATTCCCTCGGCTTAGATTTAGATGGTGATGCTATTGTAGTATAACTTCTTTTCTTTTTAGATTCACTTACATTTGCTGCTATGAATAAAACTTGAGCCACGTATGATCCGAGATGATGAAATTTTAAAAATTCTTGCTCTCTTATTTCTCTTAGAATCAAATCACTACATTTCTTTTTGCAAGAACACCGATAATCTATGAACTCTTTAGGCTTCACCAACTTATCTTTAGTATGATAGGGTAAATTTTGGTACTTTCTCTTTTTTTGTTCTGTACGATTGTATTTATATTTTAATTTTCTCCCTTTTTTTGGTCTGCCTTTCTCATTATTTCCTGTTTCTTCATCTGAACCTAGCACATCATCATCATTATTACTATATTCATTTTCAACACTTTCATCTATGTAGTCAGGATCTTTAACGCTGTCGTCACTATTATTTAAAAAGTTTAACGTGTCACCTTCATCAACTGTAGTCTTCTCATTTTCATCTAGAAATAAAATTGAGTTTAACTAAACAAAGTGAAGTTGAAATACATATCACATAGCTTATGTATTTAAGTTTGCAAATACATATAATCACAGATATAGATAGGCTAGATGAAACAATTGTCACGATTTGTATTGAAGCTAAGCGTGCCAACTTTTTAACACCTCCTGTGACGTCACAGCTGGGATTTAGTGATGTTATACCCAAACCGATCCAAAATTTTGGGTTATTGCTATTATTTATCACGCAACCAGGCATTTTAATTTTTTGCGGCCGACCGGCTATAACAACTGACGCGGTCGGACTGTGAATAGCAGCAGCCAAATCTCGACGTTTGGTCGGGGTTCGAACAAGCAAAGTACATGCACTTGCGTAATATAGCCTATCTATATCTGTGCATATAATAAATTTCAACGTCTCATTGTTGAATCAAAATGCGAAGTACCTTGTTGGTAATGATTTATATCAGAGGTGGTTGGTTTCTCAAAATTTTTTCTTACAAGTGGCGTCAATGGTGAAAATGATGGCGGCGGAATCGATATATTTGAAGGCAAATTGATCGGACTGTCAAAGCACGTGTTGTCTGAAAAATTGTTAAAAATACTTTATTTCTAGGAAATGAAATTTTCGCATTCGCTACAGCTTTGTCATGGTAATAAACTAGTTTAGGCTAGTTTTTATTCCAAAAAAAACATACTAATTCCGTGGGATTTATGATATTATTAAATTCATAACCAAGACCTAGGTAAACTGGAACAAGCTCATTTTTCAACTTGACCTGTCTGGGAATCGAACCCGAGTGACTCCGCGTCGCACTCCAGCTCGAATAAAACAAGTCTTGTCAGGGCAGCATTTATGTAAGAATTGAAAAACAAAAACTTGAAAAATACCTTCTTGTATATCTGGCGATTGTGGAACTACAACCGGGGCTGGATGGCAGGTCTCAATTTCACGATTACCCAAACACATATTTAATTCTGCCACTTGAGTTGTCAGTGTAGATGGTGAGGTAGAAACATTAAATACTTTATCATCGTCATCATCCAAAGTTTTAGACAGCATTTCGTATAATTTTTCAGTTTCAGGAGACATCATTCGAAGTGGTGAAGATTGAGGCGTTGCACGTTGTGCGTTTGTTGATATATTGAGATAATTATCAGTTTGACGTTGAGAATTCAATAAATCATTTTTTTGAAGATTTTCCTCATTTGATCCTACAAAAAAATGCGTTCATACAATTATTTGATTATGATAGAAGGTTATTAAAGTTTATGCGAAGAAATGCGAAACAAATATTTTTTTACCTGTTGAAAATGTATTAAAGACGGAACATTCTTTTTGAAGATCTTCAGAGCCTTTTGCAATGTATTGTTTATCTTCTTCATCTAAATGAACAACAACAAATTAATTAATTAATTAAGTATGAAAACAAAACAAACTGCAGCAAATAATAATAAGTTACAAATAAATAACACTTACTATTAGCAGCCCTTTGGTTATTGTTAAGTTTTTTCATAATAATGTCAATTCGCTTCATATTTTCCTTCTAACAAACACTTTTATCACGTAAACATAAAACCGTAGTTAATAGAAACAAGTAAACATCGTATGTATTACTCTACAAAGCGATCGCACGCAACTGACAATTTGCCACTGACAGTCAACGACCACTAGAGGGGCACGGGACGCCGCTCCCCCGCCGCGCCCCTTTGCCCGCTCCTATATTACTATCTTATTATTTTATCTAGCTTCTTAGTCAATAAAGTAGTTAAATTTTTACTGCCGTATTGATTCACAATGCCTGGAACATATTTGACGAAACTGTGTTAAATAGTTTTGATTGTCCATAAATAATTGAAAACGCGTGAATCATTTAAAGAATACCTTTATTAATATTATTTTTATTGCTGTTTAGATTCACAATGCCTGGATCGTGTTTGACGAAACTGTGTTATACAGTTTTGATTTTCAATTAATGATTCAAACCACATGAATCATTTTTAGAATACTCTAATTAATATTTTTATAACGCAATAATGTTCCAGGCCACTTTGAATCATTTTAAACCTTGGCTTTTAGTAATTTTAACCATCGTAAAAACGATCCAGGTTACACGAATCACTATTGCAAGATCAGTTCTTTTCAAAAATTAATATAAACAAACAATCAAAGCATTATGAATCATTTTTGCAGTTTATGTATTAGAATTATAGAAGTTATGAAAAGATTCAAGTATAATGAATCGTTATTGCAATTAAAAATTATAGCAATTCGTAAGATTTGTCTAAACGATTCACAATTTTGACAACATTTTTTTTAAATTATCTGTCATAGGATTTTGATCTCACGCACTGTATATATAAAGTTTCTTTTTCTGTGCATAAATTGCATATTTATCTCAAAAAAAATAAATATGTGGGTTGGAACGTTTTTGCAAAACACGGTCCAATTCTTCGTACAATTATTGGGCTTGTGTCTCATAGACAGAGAGTGCAATGCAGAGCTGTATTCTCGAATAAAATTGCAGATGTAGGCGTACAAACTTATAATTGACTATTCTAATTTATTGTTTGGAGTTAGGGTCTAGATGATTGTTGTTACATTCTTTAATCGTGTTCCTCCTTCAAGCGTTGTAGATAGTTGCAGTTGTTATAACAAAATAGTTTATGACACAAGGCATTACAAACATGAAGTGAATAAATCTTGTAACTGAGAGTGATTTTTTGGTACCTATTTATTAAAATGGAAAAATATTAATTTATTTAAAAAATGGGCTTTTTCAAATTATCCTGAGTCTTGGGTGTTTGTCTATAAAAATTTTGGTATAAAATACTACCTTAACGCTACTACATTTTACAATAAATTCATTTATTGTAAAATGTAGTAGTGTTAAGGTAGTATTTTATACCAACATTTTTAAACTTATTGTATTGATATATGGAAAAACATTTTGATAAATGTTCAGAGACATAAGGTATCTGGTACAAAACCATTCAAAGTTCACCGACTTTGGTTCCTTAGTTTGACTGTGCTAGACTCTCAAGGGTATCTAGTAGGGCGCTTCTTATTTTCCGACTTTTGTAATGTTGTTGTGATTTGAATTTCTACTTTAAAATATGAATCAGTTTTTTTTTATTAAAATTTTAAGACCAAATTTAGAGGTCGCTACCAGTTGTCAAACTTTTGAAAAAACATTGAATGAACATTTGACTATAGAGTCTCCCTAATTGATTAAAATTAGTGATTATGTTACGTTTTATAGCGAAATATGCACTAAGGTCTCCTTCCTTTTCCTTCCCAATTCCTTTCTTCACCTGGAGCATGTCAAATGTCTGCAATATGAGTACACTAACTCCATGGAATTGCTGCCTTTCGACACCACTGCTATAAAAACCGGTATAAGATATTTATGTAGAATTTGTGCTCTTTTGGAGCCAAAAATAGTAAAAGAAAACAAAATTGAAGTTGGAATCCTAAGTTGACAATGCTGAGTGACCAATGAGTGCACAAGTGGCCACAGACAAGATTACCCTTTGTAGAACAAAAATGAGATGATTAGTGGAAGTTTTTTGAATCTTCTCATAGTACTCTTAGCTAGAGTTACTGAATAAGGTGTTGTTGGTGAGCTGCTGGACTACCCTGATGTATATACATAGCAGAAACCTAATATTGCGATATTTTTGTCCCGTTTTAAACATAAATTTGAATCGACAAAACCGTAAAAGATATCTGTGAAAGAAATATCTTTTTTCAATGTGATGATATTGTAAAATATTGGTTACAAGCCTCTACTTGATAGTAAGCACCAGTAAATGACCTTAAATTATGCAACCTTCATTATCAAACATATCTAAGACAAAACACTGCAGACTTTGTTACTTACTAGCAAATACTTATATTTTTGTTATATTCTGGGTTACTCATCGACATTTTTGAACGACTATTTACAAACTTGAAACAATGATGTATTTTTATAGGTACTTATATTATATATAAACATTACCATTTATTCTTTTTGACTGGTGAACCTCAGGAAGGTTTTGCGAAAAGAGGAATATAATAATTTAGTATATTGCTGATATCTACAATTTTAAAAGAGCAAAAGCAATATTTGCTCTCGATGATTACGGAGTATATTTGAAAATACCCTATATTGATACAAACCATCCCTTGTATCTTTCAATAAATGATTTCAGGGTTTTAGTAATAAATATTTATTTGAAATAATATCACTTATTTTGTATTTAAATGCCCTGTGTCATGAAAGAATAAATCTAAGCTCTGCAGTGATTCTGAGCTTTTAGCTAAAATTTAAATATTGGTAGCGACCCTTAAATATAACTTTAAAAATTTGAAAATAATACTTAAATAGTTTCTTAAGCTATAGTATCAAATGACGCGGTGACCCGTGGATAAATCGAAAAAAACAATTTTCATCGTTATAGGAAGCACCCTAGTATCTAGTGTATATTAAGAGTGATGGCCGGCATGGTCATGTTCCATTGAATATGTTCCTCTTTTTGATGTAAGTAACCCACTCAGGCTTATGTAATTATTGTGTCCTTCAACGTACCACTTACTTACACAAGGACAATTAGGACTTGATATATGTATTCCTGGAATATGACCAGTATATTGATCTATGTGACTAGTTTTTTAGTAAGACTATCAATGTACAATGGTGAGCATAACATAAGTTAAGCAATCCACTGTCACACATGGCAAAAGCCGTCTATCTTTTCCTGCGAGCTGTGATGGTGCTTACAAGTTAGATAATACAAAATCGAAGTCCCCCATAAGGCTGGCATAGTCACACTAAGTCAGAGGTTCCTAAACTTATTTTGTCAAACGCCCACTTTAAAAAATCAGTTATTTTGTAGCGCCCCCCATTTTTTTCACCATAAAAACCTGAATCACATATTTGTCTTGCCTGTAGTTTAATTCAACCTATATTCTAAACGAGAGAGCAATAATAATACATACACCAGTACATTAGAGTATCTTTTATAAAAAATAACAATAATCAACATTGTTAATTTTAAATAAAAAAATAGCAATAATAATACAATTTTACAATAATAAAGAGTATTGGAAGTGGGGACCTCACCTGTGAAACTTTAAAACACGAAATTTTTTCAGTGTTTGATTCCTTTAACGATATAAATAGCGTTGTGAACGCATTAAAATAATAAATATTAATTACATTTTTAGTTTATATTTGTACAATAAAAAAGGATATAAATATAAACTAATAAATTAATGTTGTGTAGTAAGAGGATTTTAATTTCAGTGAAATTTAAAATATGAAATAGCTGAAGTTATAAATCACTCATTGCTTAAATCACATCAGCGCCCCCCAACTTTATTCTGGGCCCGTTACCTTTAAAGCCTCCAGCGCCCACAAGGGGTCGTTATCGCCCACTTTGGGAAAGACTGCACTAAGTGAACTGGAGCCTCTGTAAAATAATTGATAAAAAAAAGGTTTAAACTTACTTTGGGGCTAGCTCAATCAGTGTGATTTGCCCCTATGTATTTATTTATAAATAAGGAGCTTGAAGGCTGCAAAAAAAGATACTTTCAAAGACAGGAGTTAAGAATCCCCTTACCCTAGACTTTTCCATACAAACGTTGTCTACTTTTTATTTTGAAAGACAAGTCAGATTTCGGTAAAAAATTGTAATTTTAAAGAAATTGCAATTATCTAGGGTTATAAATGGTTTCCGACTTTAAAATTATGAACTGGAAAGAAAATATAAGGGTGTAGAAGTTTTCCATACTGATGGTCAAATATGATATAATACACTATATTCATTTTAAGTAATCATACTAAGTGAACTGGAGCCTCTGTAAAATAATTGATAAAAAAAAGGTTTAAACTTACTTTGGGGCTAGCTCAATCAGTGTGATTTGCCCCTATGTATTTATTTATAAATAAGGAGCTTGAAGGCTGCAAAAAAAGATACTTTCAAAGACAGGAGTTAAGAATCCCCTTACCCTAGACTTTTCCATACAAACGTTGTCTACTTTTTATTTTGAAAGACAAGTCAGATTTCGGTAAAAAAATGTAATTTTAAAGAAATTGCAATTATCTAGGGTTATAAATGGTTTCCGACTTTAAAATTATGAACTGGAAAGAAAATATAAGGGTGTAGAAGTTTTCCATACTGATGGTCAAATATGATATAATACACTATATTCATTTTAAGTTCATAATTTTAATGTCGAAAACCAATATAACCCTAGATAATTGCAATTTCTTAAAAATTAAGTACATAATTTTTCTCATATCCGTCATGTCGTTTCAAAATAAAACGTAGACTACGTTTGTATGGGAAAGTCTATTTCTGTACAGGGTAAGGGGACTCTTAAGTCATTGATTCTTAAATCATATCCACCGGTCAAATTTTTGATGTTATTTGAGTGGCAATTCACTTGACTTTTTGATGTCAGTCAGGTAAATTGCCACTCGACTGACATCAAAAAAGTTAACCGTTAAAGAAGAACTTGAAAAGCGTACTACCAACGGCGAACATAATTTAATCATCAAACATATAAAGGGAACACCCAAAATAGTCCAAAAACAAACAGAAGAGCCGTCCAGAGCAATGCCCTCGACAGCAAAAAACTAACCGTCAAAACAGGCAAAGTAACACATAAGATCGTCAATAAATACGAAAACCTATCCCGTCTTATTATAAAAACAGGACTAACTTTGTTACTAGGTTTAAACCATAATCTGCCCAAAATGAAGTTGACATTGACAGGTGAGATAGTGTGAGATTACTAGATGTCAACTTGATTTGGTCGGATAATGGTTTAAACCTAGTAACAAAGATAGTCTGGGTTTTATAATAAGATGGTTAGAGTCCCAAAAAGTCACTGAGATGTTTCTACGTAAATGCTTGCAGTCTCCTTAAGCCTGGTAGACTTGATGAACTAAAGTGTATCCTTGCTTCTCTTGAGCAAACTACGCATATCATTGTGGTAACAGAGACATGGATAAAAAATGATGACGATGTCCAGCGACTCCAGTTGCCGTGCTACACACATTACAACAACTTTAGGCAAAACCGAAAGGGAGGAGGAGTTTCAATTTTTGTACACAACAGCCTCAAACACAACCTTATTGAAGATTATTGCGAAGCAAATGCTATGCACTATCTCTGGGTTCATCTGGAGAAACAATCATTGGACATTGGTGCTGTATACAACCCAAACAAGAAAAATGCAAACAGCTTTCTTGAGGCATACTCCCATCAGCTACAAAAAAGGAGGAGAGTGATAGTGTTCGGTGACTTTAACTTTGATTTACTTACATCAGGAAAAGAGGTACGTCTATACAAGAACACGCTAAAAGAAAACGGCTTCAGAGTTTTGAACAAAATAAATCTTAAATATTGTACCCGTGAAATAGACAATACTAAAACCCTAATAGACCATGTGTGCACCAACCTGAAAGATAATAACTTTGACCTCACTATTATCGACTCAGCAATGGCTGACCACAAGCTAATATACTTGGAGATGGACAAATATCAACCAACACATATTACAAAAGTGAAATATACAGCTATGAACTATAGTAGACTCTATGAAACCCTACAAAAATCGCTGAGTAATGCTGACAGGGAAAATTCGTACCATATTTTAGAACAAGACATATTAGCCAGTATATCCATAAGTCAAACTACTAAGTGGAAGTCTTTGAACCCACCCCGACAGGACTGGATAAACAAAGACATTATGCAACATATAAATAAACAGAACATTCTATGGCAAAAATATAAGAGAAATAAGCAAGATCGGAATATAAAAAAATTAAGGCGAAGGTTAGGGACACTATACAAGTAACCAAAAAAACATATTACTACAAATATTTTAAAGATCATATGAGCAAGCCTAAGAAAATGTGGAAAGCTATTAACAACTTAGCTCACAACAAAATAAAAGAAACTGCTAGACCAAACAAGCTAATTATAAACTCTCGGACAATAAGTGACGAGAAAGAAATTTGTGAGTGCTTCAACAACTACTTTTTAACTATTGGCTCAACCCTAGCAAGCGAAATCCCAAAATACCATAGAAGAGTCCAAAATTCAACAAAAGTTCCTGACACATTCACAACTACAAAGCTAACAGCTTTTACACCGGTAACCATGGATGAAATTAATAAAATAATTGATGACTTGGATCCCAATACTAGTACTGGTGTTGATGGCATCAGTACTAAAATGGTAAAATGTGTCAAAAACTTGATCGTTCCTCAACTCACTAAATGTATAAATTACCATCTTGAGCTAGGTGTTTACCCTGATAGCCTTAAAATTGCGAAAGTGACGCCAATCCATAAATCTGGTAGTAGATCCGATCCGAGCAACTACCGTCCAATTTCTGTCCTACCAGAGATATCAAAAATTTTTGAAAAAGTCCTATTTATGCAAATAGAAAAATATTTAAAATCAAAACACTTCCTTTACAAAAATCAATACGGTTTTAGAGCAAAATCAAACACACTCTCAGCAACAGTAGACATAATAACTAAAATCAAAAACAAAATTGATGAAGGACAAGTCGTTCTTGGTGTTTTCATTGATTTAAAAAAAGCATTGACACTATTAGTCACGAAATTCTACTTGAAAAGTTGTCAGAGTGTGGAATCCTTGGCAAAGCTCATGATATTTTAAAATCATATCTAAAGAACCGCAGACAAGTAGTAAAACTAGCAGAACATCAGAGTAGTTCCAATCTTATTACCTTTGGTGTCAACCAAGGCTCAATTTTGGGACCATTGCTATTCTTAATATATATTGATGACATTCAACATCTTGGTCTTAAAGCCGAAATATCGTTATATGCCGATGACACTAGCCTGTTTTACTCTGGTCGCTCAATTCCAGCTATCATTCACAATATTCAGGATGATTTAATACTACTTAATAACTGGTTTCTCTCCAATCTACTCACAATAAACGTTGACAAGACTAGTTACGTTATATTTGCAGCAAAAAATAAAAAAAATCCCAGACAATATACAAATTAAGATAAATAATCAAATACTTAAAAAGAAATCAAATGAGAAATATCTTGGTCTAATTTTAGATAATCGTTTAAATTGGAAACCACACATAAATAAAATTAAAGTGAAACTTACGTCTCTGACGGGCACCTTGCGTGGTATATCCAAATGTCTTCCTCGAAAAGTTAAGTATATGATTTACAACTCCTTAGTTAAGCCCCACATTGACTATCTAATTGAAATCTGGGGTACAGCAGCGAAAACTAACTTGGAAGTAATACAAACAGCTCAAAATAAACTAATAAAAACTTTATTTCATTACGATTTTCGTACATCCACTCAAAAAATATACAAAGATACAAAAATAATGACCGTCAAAGAAACGTACATATATTACACATCAATATTAATTCATAAAATCTTAAATAAACAAATTCACACTTCAATTTCTTTCCGCAAAAAACATCAAGTGCAGAAAATGAAACTAAGAAATGCTAACCATCTGATATCACGCCCCCCGAGAACGAAAACTTATGGTAGGAAAAATATTGAGTTTGAAGGTGTGAATATATATAATAAATTACCAACAGAAATAAAGGATGCGCAATCTATAGCTAGCTACAAAAGAAAATTAAAAATGTACATTTTAAATTAGGGACGAGACAATAATAATAATTATAAACAACGTATAATTCCACCAATAAATGAGTAACAAAAAAAAAAAAAACAAAATAAAAAATAATATTATATCCCTCAACAACTGTAAAATAATAACTAAATTATGATATTACAATAAAATAACAATATATCTACATAATTAAATTAATAAATAAAATTAACTAAAATTTATATTTAAATTAAATAATTAATTAATCTTAAATATTCATATTCACACATTAATCACATATTACATGAATATTGTCGATTATTTTTCTATAAATATTAATTATTGTCCTAGGCTTATACTACTGGTAATGTTATCAAAACACATGTTTTATGACACATCTAGAACAATGCACGCTCCGAGCGCCTTACATCCATGTTTGCCTGGTGATGCAGCTAAGTCGCTCCGTCGAAAGACGAGAATTGTTAAAATACCCGAATGATAATTAATAATCTTTTTATGTTTGTGCGTATCCTATTTAGACAATGTTAACAAACAAAACATTTATAACCAAAATTTTGCAAGTGTTTGTGTTAAGTGCGTAGTGTATTTTAACAATGTTAATTAATGTCGTGTATGCTCACAGAGGATCATTTTGCATTCAAAATTTTGTAAGTACTTTATTGTATAAGAATTGTTATTCTCAGTAAGTGAAATGTAGTATTTCTTTATGAGAATAAATAAAGATCTTAAACCACCAAAAAAAAAAAAAACGGTCTGAAAAGGGTCAGTTAAATGTATTATGGTCTATATAGACCATAATACATTTAACTGACCCTGACATGATGAACACATGGTATGAATTGCATAAAACAAATATTTGTTTTATGCAATTCATACCATGTGTTCATCATGAGTATTGCTACGGTCTCACCACTCTTCAACAGTGGACTTTGTACTTTTAAAATTCTTCATGACTGATGTTGTTTTTACCTGACTGCGTCAGAAGGAGGGTTATGTTTTTTCGAGTGTATGTATGTATGTATATATGTATAGTATAATTGTTTGGCACGCTCTGCAGCCTGTACGGCTCGATGGATTTTAGCTTGAGAGGTGTCGTTAGATTCGTATTTACTATGACAGTGACACTGGGTAATACAAAATGAAAAACAAAATTCTTTGACAGCTATATTTCTTAGTATAGCGACTACCAACTAAGAAATATAGCTTGGTAAAGAATGACGTGCAAGTAAATTCGCTTAACAATTAAATAATATCAACTGATACTTCAAGTTTTTTCATCCATATACTTTATCTATTTATTATTAATAAAAACAACATTCTTTAACAGCTATATTTCGTAGTAGCGACTACCAACTAAGAAATATAGCTTGGTAAAGAATGACGTGCAAGCAAAGTCGCTTAATAATTAAATGAGATCAACTGATACTTCAAGTTTTTTCATCTATATACATATGAAGGACAAATACTTGAATTTATTTGAACAAACTATTCATCATCATCATACATATAATAAAATCGTAACCGATCGCTGTCTGTAAATGAAAGATAAATGAGAAAAAATATTATTGGGCGCTTTTATCCACGTAGAACACAAAACATGATTTTTAGAATTTTTGTCTGTTTGTCAGTGCGTTTGTGCACGCTAATCGCAGAAACGGCTGCACCGATTCGGTTGCGATTTTCACGAATGTATTTTGATAAGTTTCACTTAACATTTAGTGTTTGTTTCATCGAAATCCGTTCTTAAATAAAAAAAAGTTATATCAATTTAAAGAACCAAGCCAAAAATTTTTTGTTTGAAAAATTGCTATGATGTATGTAACTGTTCCGTTACAATGATGATTGAAAGTTAATATATGTATAAAGTTAAAGAAACCGGCCAAGTGCGAGTCGGATTCACGTCCAAAGGGGTCCGTACCATTATGTATAAAAAATCACGTTTGTTTTATGGAAGCCCCTCTTAAATATTTATTTTATTTTGTTTTTAGTATTTTGTTGTTATAGTGGCAACAAAAATACATCATCTGTGAAAATTTCAACTGTGTCTAATCGTAGTTTTAATTAGACGAAGTCAATTGACATTTACTGTGTTGTCAGTTTTTGATGAAATAAAAATAGTGTTATGTTGTTAATGTGTACAAAGGGAATGATTGAAAAAACTCCTGAATGAATGAAATTGCCTCGATTGTCTAGTGAATAGTTAGTGTGCCGAACTGCCGATATCGGGTACGGGGTTCGAATTTTAGACGTGCTTTGTACATACCAACGAGTTTTCGACGACTATGTTCCTGTAGTATCTACCTATACTGAATACCGAGTGTTTTAAACATTAAGGAAAACATTGCGAGGAAACTTGTAAGACTGTCCTATTTTCAATACATCATGCAGTTTAAACTATAGATGTATAAAATATAACAATTATAAGTAGGTAATGAAAATAAAAAATATAGCTTATTACATAATTTGTTTTTATTCATCATCAGATAAAAAATCATCACTATCGCTTTCGGTGACATTAATTATAAATCTATCTGAAACATTTTCGATCATGTGGTCGAGACCATACATTTTGTCTTCTTTAATTATATGAGACACGCAGCGACTCCATTTTCCTGACCAGAGGTTAAAAGCCGAATTACAAACAAAATGGCGACCGACGCGCGCGTCGTTGATCGGTGTTGGCACTAGTCGCCGCGCCGCGCTTTGTAATAAGCCGTCAAAAAACTGATTGTAGTTACATACTACTAGTAACTTATATCAGAGCACTTTTATACAATAAACAACCTAACCCTACTTTACCTTCCCAATTCCGTCCTATATCCATACTCCCTGTCCTTTCGAAAATCCTAGAACACTATGTCCAGCAGCAATTAACGAATTATCTATCTTCGTACAAATTACTAAATGGACTTCAATCGGGGTTTCGTGTCGGACACAGCACTACTACTGCCCTCGTCAAGATTACGGATGACATCAGAATGAACATAGATAATAAGGAGCTCACTATTCTGGTTCTATTAGATTACTCTAATGCATTTAATGCTGTAGATTTTGACATACTTCTCGGCGTTCTAAATTCCCTTAACTTCTCTGCATCTTCTCTTACGTGGTTTCACTCTTATCTACATGGGCGTCGACAGTTGGTGAAAATTGATCAGAGTCAATCTGATTGGTGTGACCTAGCTGCCGGTGTTCCCCAAGGTGGAGTACTTTCTCCAATATTATTCTCAATTTTCATTGACGGTGTCACGTCATCTCTTAAATCTTCTTTTCACTTGTACGCAGATGACCTGCAGATTTATACGGCCGCCCCTCGATAATTTCAGTCATGCTATGAGCACTATCAATTCCGACCTTGCTGCTATTGCGACTTGGTCCCATAACTTCGGGCTTATGGTCAATGCAGATAAATCCCAAGCAATAGTGATTGGTAGTCCACATTTCATAGCAAAGTTTCATTCTGCTGTTGTTCCCAATGTTATACTGAATGGTACTATTATTCCTTTCACCCCAACAGTTAAAAACTTGGGAATAATTCTTGATGAAACGTTGTCTTGGTCTGCTCAAATCAATGAGGTGAGTCGCAAAATGTTTGTGGGTTTGCATTCCTTGAGGCGATTGCAAAATTTTCTCCCAATAAGCACGAAAGTACTGCTGTCACGTTCTTTAATTATTCCTATTCTTGATTATGCTGACGTGGCGTATTTAGATCCCACAGAGGAACTTTTTGACAAATTAGAACGCCTCCAAAATATCTGTATTAGGTATATCTTCAACATACGAAAATTCGACCACATCACCGAGTTTCGCAAAAAGCTAAATTGGTTACCCGTTAGGATACGTCGTAATATCCATATTCTTTCTCTCCTTTCAACGCCCTTTTTAATCCTTCTGCCCCTGATTACCTGCACTGCAAATTTAACTTTCGGAATGTGGATTGTCGTTTGCGCTCAGCCGGCAGCCTCATTTAGGACATTCCACGGTTTTCGTCTCAGTCGTACTCCAAATCTTTCACAGTCTTGGCGGCAAGGCTTTGGAACTCGCTTTCTGCTGAAGAAAAGATGGCACCTTCACTGGATACTATTAAAATTAGGTTATTAAAGTCCTCTCTGGTTGCGTCACACTTGGACTGAATAGGTACGTATCTGTAAATCTGTTTTATGTATTTATTATGTATGTATGTAGGAAATGTATATATATATATATATAGTTTGTATATGTGTATATATTTATGGCTATAAATACAACATACATACATAATAAATACATGAAACAGATTTATGTATGTGCGAAGCTGATCCCTACATAGGATAAGTCCGCCTTTGTATATTTGCTCTTTCGTATGTTGTCTTTTTAATGTATTAATTTTTTTTGTACATTAAAGTTATTACAAACAAACAATACAATAGTAAAATAAAAATAATATTCTTTTATAGTTTGAAATGATTTACTATTCACACTCATTGCTCATTCATCTGATTGAACGAGAACTGAACGCATCACTATTACTTTAAATATGGCAACATTATTTTACAAAGTGACATTAGCTACTGTCAGTTAGCTTCGTTTAATTAAAAATACGATTTTAGCTATCACGGTTCATTAGATAGAGCCTGGTTACAGACAGACAAACAGAAGGACACAGAAGGACAGTGAAGTCTTAGTAACAGGGTCCTGTTTTTATCTTTTGGGTACGGAACCCTAAAAATTGACAATTTCGATGGATTTGGAGTGTTCTTTTTAAAAAAAAATTATATTAAAGTGCGTCTCTGGGCCTCTACAGACAGAGCCTAGGACCGCAAGACCTATCGACGCCCACGCGTTCTTAGCGTGTGTTGTGGGCGGGATAATGAAAAAGGAATCAAAATAGGTAGTCAGAGGATAGGTTCCTAGCTGCTGATCACATTTCCGACCATTCACTTGATCGGCTTTTACGATCTACGACTGTCCATTCTGGGCGAAAGACCGCGCTGAACTGTGCACGGTAGTGAGAGACGACCACAGAGTACTTTATATATACTAGAAATAGAGACTAATCTCGGCTGGCTTTCCGGGAAAGCGAAGCTACAGCGCCATCTCTATTTTTACGATGGTACTAATGTTAGTGACGTCATCCAACTCTACCTATATATAGCTGCTGTATAGCACGGTTGGTACCTACAGTACCACCTGATCCATATTTTCATTTTTTTCTATGGATTTGGAAAGGGAGGGTACGAAATAAAATATACAAAGACTATCATAAATTTTTTTTTTTTCTTTTGTAGCATTTATTAAAAACTTTCTTAGCTCTTTCCTTATTAGCACTGCCCTCATCATCATTATATTCACTGTTTCCCGACATAATTTTGTTTATATTTTTACAATAATGATTAATAAAAAATCTAGTACTTAAATGTATTAAAAAATCCACTAATCTTTCTTTATGTTTTTTACATTTTATAAAATTAAAAGAGATATTCAAAAGGATAATCGTTTTTATAAAACATTTTAAATTTTCACACTTAAATAACAATTTAACATTTGATCATAAATGTCTTGGAAATTAGAAACACATTCTATTAATTCAGGTGAAGGACTGCAAAGCCAATTTCTACCACAGTGTTCTCTGTATTTTATGTACTTAATTTCATTTTTACAAAATAAATTATCATTACAAGTTTTGCACCCTTTAAATATTGTTTTTTTTCCCTCCCTCAAAAAATACCCACTTACATATTGCAAAGGCGCAATAGTTTTCGGACATTGTTTTTCAGTGATAAGTGTTAACGAAATTTGTGGTATTTCATAAAAATATGTTATTTTCTGTTCTTTGCAGTCCTCACTAATGATGAGAGCATGCCAAGTTTCACTAGCCGGGTCCACACCGGACGATCCATAATGGATCGTCGATCCCGCGATCCGTGATCCAGACTCGTGGAGCGTAGATCAAGGATCATACTAGGCCGATCCAGTTTTGAAAATTTGCGTCTTCACCTACGATCCAAGCGATCCACGAGCGATCCGTGACATTCAGTTCAGTCCAACTCTTGCACGATATGGAGGCACACGTACAACGGCGGCATCGAATTGCCGTGGCGGCAGTAACCTTTATATTGCTTAAAAAATTACGCAAAAGATCTAAAAATAAAAAAAGACGGTTTTGGATAAAAACTATATACAAAAATCGCTCGGAATATGGAACTCAGCTTTACGCCGAGTTAGTTGCCGACAAAGTTGAACACAATTTTGCAAGAATGAATGGTAATCAGTTGGAGATATTATGTTACAAATTATCGAGAAGCCATTACTGTGAAGGAAAGATTATTACTAACATTAAGATTTCTAGCAACTGGAGATTCGTACGTCAGTTTATATCAAAAATTATCCCCGAAGTTTGTGAAGCAATCATTGACGTGTTAAAGGATTACGTGAAGGTAAGTAAAACCATACTTTATTTATTACGCAATCAAATTTAGTGAAAACAAGAATAATTTTAAACAAATAACATGTTTACAATTATGAATTAACATTCTTTGAAAACAAAATAAAACGTATTTAATTCGGTGGTAACAGTGGAAGTGAATAATCCTGAGGTTGTTGAAGCTGAGACTGCGATGAAGTGGAGGCTGGATAAGCAGATGACGGCTGTGGGGATGAGATTCGAGAATCCTGAGGTTGTTGAGGCTGAGCCTGTTCTGTGGTGGAGGCTACATGAGCAGTTAATGGTAATTGTGGAGGTGGAAGTGAAAAATCCTGAGGATGAGGAGATGATTGTGTAGGTGGAAGTGAAAAATCCTGATAATGTGGAGACTGAGTGTGTGAAGTAGTGGAGGCAGGAGGTGTTCTAGGATATGTATTAGTGTAATATCCATAATTTCTATCCCCATATCTTCCAGTGTCAGCTTCAAAAATAACTTGGCATATTGCATTTTTAACATAAGCTAATGTTACTGCATCATATTTCCGCAATTCAGTAGATATATACTGTCCGAAACTGGTGTAAGGATCTGTGTCTGGTTGTGGTGACTGTGCACATTGTTCCAGAAGTCGGAAAGCTTCTGAAAGAGTTTCATCTGATATGTCATCTGCCTTATTAGAAACAGTTTTCTTTTTTTTTTTCGTTCTTTTGCCTTTTGATTGTACACTCTGATCGTTCGGGTCTACATTCTGATCTGTATAGTGGTTGGCTCTTTCGGATTGTGTCTCATTACTAACAATGTTACTGTCCTCCTTCTCGCTCACTAAAGCATTTACATTCTCGCTCACTGTAGCATTTGCATTAAGTTCCCGTTCACTAGTATCAGATTCTTCCTGTAACAAAATTATTATAATTACTACTACTTATTCATATTTACACTTTTATAATATTGTTAAGAATCTCATAACCTTTATTTTCAGATGCCAGCAACTGAAGAAGAGTGGCGTACAGTTTCACAGGAATTCAAAAATAAATGGAATTTCCCACACGTGATAGGAGCGATGGACGGCAAACATGTCGTTTTACAATCCCCATTTAATAGTGGAAACGACTATGATAACTATAAATTATTTCCTAGCATTGTTCTTTTTGCATTAGTAGATGCAAATTATAAGTTCTTGTATGTAAATGTTGGGAGTAAGGGCAGAATATCAGATGGAGGAGTATTCAAAAACACAAAGCTATATGAAAAACTTGAAAGGAAAGAACTAAACATCCCACGACCTGAAATATTGCAAGTACCGTATAAAATTGAGGTACCCTTTTTTATACTAGGTGATAAAGCTTTTCAGCTTAATAAGTATACAATGAGACCATACGATGGTACTCGAGAAAGAGGTTCGAATGAAAGAATATTTAACTACAGATTGTCAAGAGCACGAAGAGTAGTTGAAAACGCTTTTGGGGTACTTAGTTCGGTCTACAGAGTTCTGCGTAAACCTATGCTGTTAGAACCAGAAACAGCGACTAAAATTGTGCTGACAACGGTTCATCTATATAACTACTTACGCAGGAATTCTAACTTTGTATCGCCAGGAACGTTTGATACTGTACTAGAAAATGAAGATATAGTACCAGGAACCTGGCGAGATGAACCACCACCACAATCACTACAACCGATTGCCGTCATACCAAGAAGAGCAGCAAAAAATGCCAAAGACATACGTTGCCACCTAGCACGACACTTTGTTACAAATGATATCATATGTTGGCAAAATGATTGTCAGTAAACTCACGTGTCACCTGAAACACTGGCCAGTAAGAACTAATATCGGTATAAAAACATTGCTTCACTTTTTTCCTGGCAGACATTGGTTAAACATAAATAGGTTTTATTATCTCATATTCCTTATTCTATGGATTAAATAAATCAGTATAAGTATATTATATATATTTTTCAACTCTGTAATAGCGTTTGCAGCGCCATCTATTGTATCATTTAATAAACCATGGATATTTTTTATGTATAGCGCCATCCCTTAGTATGCGACGCAATTTTTTATATGCATAATGCTACTAAATTGAAAAGCTCTCAAAGCGTATTAATTCCAGGTTGTGTGACACCTTTTGAATATTGTTGTATAACATTGTTGAATTTCCCTGCGATAAATACATGGATTGTACCCCCTGGAGACGACTTTCCGCTGTCGACTTTGGTTCGTCACATAAACATCGTAGAGGGCAGTGCAGGCCTTTGCGGAGAGCGTCATGCTCCGCAAAGAGGCGGTGGAGAGAGACCGAGAGGCAACAACTGCTGCCTCCATAACGTGGGCCAGTTGAGGGATGGAAACTGGATTTCGTCGCTGAACAAATACGGTCCTCCGAAGCGCGTTTGTGTCAACACGTGCCTTTACCCTAGTGACTAGTGGGTACAATTTTTCTTGATTCGTTTCCCACTATATCTTCTATATCTGTATCAGTTTTTTTAATCAAGACATTAGAGATAACATTATTTTTTTTAGAATCTGGGATTGGTTTCTGTAAACAATGTGGTAGATTAGTGACGTTTTCAGCTATAAATGATTGTACTTGACTGTCATTTCTTGGAGTGTTTCCTAACTTAATAACAGCATCATATTTTTCACTCTGTTTTTCTTTTTTCTTATTTGCGTTTGTTTTAAGTCTTTTGCTGTGTTCTTCTTTCTTCGTTTTTAATACGTCATCATGTGTTCTTCAGCGCCAAGCGCTACTTTACAGCAGTTCGTTTTTGCGTTATCACTACGTTTCAATTTATTAAACAACACAGTTCTTCAAACGAAACGTTATGATTCGAAGTAGAACTTTCCGACGTTACTCTACGATTATTGGATATTGTGTCATTTTGCAACGATATGATATAGTTATTGGATTCTGCTAAATTTGCAAAGTCTTAATTTTCGAGGGTTTTAAAAAAAAAATGTAATTATTGTTATTAAACTATTAGGGGTATTTTGTATTACTAATTGCTCTTCTTTTGAATGATGTATTTTGCTTTCGTAATCTTTCCTTTGTTTTAGTTTAATCATATCACTGGAAAAATACCCGCTTTTCGAAATCCGTTACGTAGCACTTGCGAATCTATTTCGGTCACACCTGTCCAATCAGTCGTGCCATTTCAGATTTCGGAAGAACACTACCGACATTTAATCGTTGCCACTGAACCAGTAATGTATCCCACTGATCTCCATTATACTTCATTACTGCTATATCCAATGGTTGTAGTAGATGGCTGATGTGGGGCGGCAATTTTAAAATAGTAATGTTTTCTATCTGCGCTTCTTCAATAATATTCAGTCTTACGTGTGTAGAACGGCCATCATAGTTAAGAAGAAATGGCCGTTGGTCTTTGTCCAGTAGTAAAAATTTTTTTTTTAAACATTTCAAAGACCACTTTCTCCATCCAGCCATTATTTGTAGCAGTATATGATGTCCAAGGCTATGCATTAGGCGAGGTCCACCTATCGCAAAGTTCTTCCCTTTAAACACAATTAGAGGCAGTGCCTTCTCTCCAACTGCATTAGCACCTAATAATACTGTCGTACTATCTCTTCCTGGTGAAGAGATAATTGCATTTCTTTAGAACCAACAACTTTGGTTTTAGCCGGGTCCTTTGAAAAAGTAGTCTCTTCGAGATTCCATATTGCAGATGTTTTATCAGATTTAAGTCTGTTATTGTTTTTTTTAAAAGGTCGAAAAAGGGGAACACAATAAATGGGTCTATGGCCGTTTTCCGCGCATATTCTACCCCTTGAGGTGTTTTAACTGATAAATGGTGACGTTTTTAGGTTTCCGTAGTAAACAAGGAACCCTTATAGTTTCGCCATGTCTGTCTGTCTGTCCGTTCGCGCTCTTACTCAGCGACTATAAGTACTAGAAAGCTGTAATTTGGCATTAATATATATATATCAATTAGGCGAAAAAAACGGTAAAATAAAATATTGAAAAAAAAATTTTTTTTTATATTGTAAAATGAAAAGTCATTTTTTTTCTCTCGACTAACCAATCATGTTGGGTATCGTTGAACAGGTCTTTTTAAAAATACTGTGAGTTTGAGAACACCGTTTTTTGATTTTAGGATCCGTTTCTGAAATATTTGCTTTTAAATTGAAAAAATTTGAAGTCAAGTCAATTCTGCTAAACGGTTATAAATGGACACGTGAAAAAATTCACAGCTATAGAATTTATAACGAAATTTAAAGGAAACTATCAGAGCGAAGTAGGGTTTAAAAATTAAAAAGTTATAGGCGAATAACTTATAAAATGTACTCAGAAAAGGAAAATTTCATACAAATTCAATAGAAAATTAATTTTTAGACTTTTTGGTGCACGGAGAAAAAAATCTAGTTCCGTTTACTAGAATATTGTGAATGTAAACAGAATATATGTTAGTATATGTGACAACTATACAAATTGTTCACGTAACTTGAACATTCTAGTTCCCTGCATATTGATTATTCTAGTTCCTATAAAAATAATTTTGTACACATTACCAATCACTTTTTAATCATTACCATAAGCAATTTTTGACTGAAAAATATGAAATTGTTATGAGTAGTAAAATTATTGTACGGTTTAACTAAATATTATTTTGTTGTAAACAAATGTTTGAGTATCCTTTACCAGTCGTAATGTCGTACCACTACTAAAATTTATGATATGTTTTACATTAATTATTGTGGACATTGCAAATCTTATTGTGCGTACTATTAAAAATATTGGTATCTTTACTTGATCATATCATTTTGTGCACTATAACATATTGTTGACTTTAAAATAAATTTCTCTTTGAGAATACTGAGCCTATATAGTAGATAATTTCAGTAAGGAAAGTAAAAATATTTTATAAAATAAATATCTAAGTAACTATACCTTCATTGGTAAGGAGATAAAGTTACTTTAGATATATATTTCATAATTTTTTTTACTTCCGATACTGAAAGTATATACCCAATCAAATATGATGAGTAACATGTAATAAAAACACACATATTAAGTATTAATTCGTTTTATTAATTTTTTGTATAGGTACATTTTAGTACTTACTCTTAATCACATAATTGTCCCATCAAATGTATTTTATTACCTATTGACACTTTTTTTAACAATTTTAGTCAACAGTTGGTTTGTTCCCGATGAGTAACACCAAGATTTGTAACACTGAGACACAAAGGGAAAAAAATCTCGATGTTTAACAGTATTACACATTGCAACTAATGTCTTTTCCAATGTGTCACAATGTTACACATCAACACTCTGTATTCCCGTTGTGTAACACTGTTACTAAATGGCAAATAAAACAATTGAAAATATTAAATTAATTAAATCTTTACAGAAATATGACATAGTTCTGAAAAGACCATCCATCATCTGTGTAAGAACGTGTATTATTTGTATAATTTTTAGAAAAAAAACATGTCTTTTCTTTTTTTTTTTAAATATTACTGTTATTAAAATATCTGATAAGAAATGTTTTTTAAAGATGTATTATAATAAATATTTAGTTTCCTAATTTGTTACATATTCTTTTACAGTGTTTGTTAAAACAACCTTTTCAAATACTTTCCAGACTTATCTCTATGCCAAATTTTATTTAGATCCATTCAGACTTGTTAGCCGAACAAACATCCACACACACACATCTAGACAAATTTACAAACTGTTCCATGTAATGTTCGTAAAATCGTAAGATTTACCTAATTACTGATACTCAACGGGAACACAGTAGTACCGATGTGTAACAGTGTGACACACGTTTTCTGTTTTAAGGATATAGTTTTCCCTTTGCCAGTCTCTTGATCTTTAATTTTAAATTATATATATATGGCACAAAGTAGGTTGATATATTTTCCCACTTAAAAATTTCAGTAATCTGGTTAGCGTAGTCCATAAGAGTTGAACTTGGAATTCGCTTTAAGCAGTCTTCTTCGTGAAGATACTTGACAATTATGTTGCAGATTTTTCTCCGACCATTATTAGAGAGTATTCCTTTCGCACTATACAATTTTAAAAGTCCTCTTTGTTCGATGGTCGATTCCAGCAAATCTTAAAGCTTCTGAAATTAAAATCATTGAAACAGATATTATATAGAAAATAAACTGATAACACCTTCACTTAGCTTATATTTTATTAATTAATGAATTAGTTTTTTTGTTTTTCAAGCCAAATTGAATGGCCTTTCAAAGATTCAAATGTTTATTAGACTTTTACAGACACTTTTACACGTCAATAAGTATAATTTACATTACGTGTTAAGTATATTAAAATTTAATTTATTTTTAAAGAAAAGCTATCAATACCAGCGCTTCTTAACGACCACAGCTGAGAAGAGAGTCAGAGCCAGAGCTCTAAACTGCTAACTATACATAAAATGTTTTTTTATGCAACAAGTGCAGATCAACATAACTATGGATAATGCAAATAAATATCCTTCATACTCCCACATACACACAGTGCTATTATACGTATTTAATATATTTTCATCGTTATTTAGTGGAATGGCTGAGTTGGTAACTGGTGAAGTAATAAAATAAGATTGTACATCCGGCGAATCACTGCTTGTGCTAGGTGTATTAGTATTATCTGTGAAAGCCACATTTCTGTGGCTTTCGTTTAGAAAGGCAACGGCCATACTCATATCAGGATCATCCTACAATAAAATGATAAGTATTAACATTGTATATATATATATTTGACTTTGCATCAATAAAAAAATTCATAATATCTGTTTATACATTGATATAAGCAGTTCCTGTTTTGTTGTTTCAATTCTATTGGTATTGCTTTCCTTGTGCAATAAATTGTCAAATTTATTAATTTATTCATAGAAAAATTACACTAGTTTACACGGTTTTCATACCCCAGCTGAAAGTTGTTATTTTATTTTGTGTTCAGGTAGAACTATCCAGAAAAAATAATAAAAAAATTCTGTCACGTCTGGTTTAAAAAATATTTATTTTCTTGAAGGGAAATACAAAATTTTAGGATTAATACAAAAATAAATTAAAAATGACTAATTTTTGCTTTCTTTTTATAGTTATTTGAATCAGTTTCTCTTATGATAGACCAACAGTAATCCCCTAACATATTTTCATCCCAAAATCCTTGATGTCGTTCTTCGAAAGTCCTTAAATCTTGGTGGAAACGTTCACCCTGTTCGTCACTCATACTTCCTAAGTTTTCAGGAAAAAAATTCAGATGAAAGTGTAGAAAGTAAATCTTTAATGACATGTTTACTCCCATTTCATGAAAGTTTTTCAATAAATTGTTAACAATTTCTTCATAATTTTCACTTTTTTATTTCCCAAAAAATTTTCTACAAGCATTTTAAATGAGTTCCAGACTTTTCTTTAACCGATAAAAGGTTTTCAAACTGAGAATCTTTCATAATTTTACGGATTTGTGGACCAATAAATATACCCTCCTTCAGTTTTCCCTCTGTAATGTTTGGAAATATTTTTTGCAAATACCGGAAAGCATCACTGTTTTTGTCAAGCGCCTTTACAAAGTTTTTCATGAGCCCCAGTTTGATGTGTAAAGGGGGTAAAGTGACGTTATTTGGATCGACCAACAGCTCGTGATTAATGTTCATTTTGCCCGGAATATACTCATTTCGAACAGGCCATTCTTTCCTTACATAATGATGTTGTTTCGCTCTACTGTCCCACAAACAAAGGAAACAACAGTACTTCGTGTAACCACCCTGCAATCCCACTAACATACCGATGACTTTGAGGTCGCCGCACACTTTCCATTGATGTTCTTTATACTTTATTAAATTAATCAAAGTACGCATCGTTTCATAGCTCTCTTTACAATTCACTGCGTGTCCTATTGGTATGGAAGGTTTCTTATTTCCGTTATGTAATAAAACAGCTTTGAGACTATATTTCGAAGAATCTATGAATAGGCGCCACTCTGTTTTGTCATAGTTTTGATTCATTGCTTCGAAAAGTCCCGGGATATCTGTGCAATAACAATATTCACCTTCTCTTTTGAAAAATTCTGAGTAAACTTTGCTTTTGTTTCTGAAAAACGTAACTTTTGTGTCTGGTAGTAACAAGTTCCATTGTTGTAAGCGGGAGCCAAGAAGCTCTGCTTTAGATCTTGATAACTGTAAATCTCGTATAAGATCATTTAATTCGGCCTGATTAATTAAATGTGGAGTGTTTTCTTGAGGTGAAAATTCGTCAGAATCACTAGAAATCGACTTGAATTCAACATCACTGTTATTGTCATCTAATATATTTGCACTTGAACTACCGGGACAAACTGGATGGGGTAGATCTTTTGAATGTAAAATCGGCTTAGTAACAGACGGAACATCGGCATACATAATACTTGCCTTATTTTTTTTGTTATATCCCAATGTCTTCGTAACACAAAAGTAACAATCATTTTCATGATTACTAGGTTCTCTCCATAGCATTGGCGAACCAAATGGAAGGTAAACTTTTTCTCCTGATGACCACTGGAGTAAGATGATTCTACAGCTTTCGTAAAACACGTGAGGCAACCCACTTTTTATCTTGATTTGCAACAGGAAATCCAAAATAATGAAGATATGCAGTTTTTAACGAATCTACAATAGGTCTTCTCTTTTTTGAAAATATAAACTGTCCACAAACATAACAAAAACGGTCAGAACTTTGTTTGCACTTTCTGCTAGCTATTTTAAATCAATCCAAAGCAAAGTAACTGTCGTTTGAAGCGAGCGAATAAACAATAAAATATCACCACCACGTCGGGTAGTTAAAAAAAAACAATTGACGGCAGGAAAAAAATCCGACGTGATAAAATATTTCTGCTAACACTTTTAGGTTTAGGGAAGGTAGATTAACATATTGACATACATTCGGTTCGGGGTATAAATAAAAAGTAAAATTTTGTAAACTAGTGTTATTTGTACTACTTAAAATTTATAAGTTATAACAGACAACAAAAAATACAGCAGACAGAAATTAAGCTCTTATAATAACTACTAAGCAAAATTTAAGTTAGAAATTATTGAATATTATAATGGAATTTTATTTGCATACATTTTTGGTCGATGGACCTGTGAACCCACTCGCTAAGAAGGTATAAAGTCAAATGAATATTGTTATATTGATGTATTACACATCTAAAAGGAGGTCATATGTAAAAATAGATAGGTACCTATCTATTTTTGTAACTTGATTATATTGCTTCTATGATTGCTTGTTGTGTTCACAATATCTTACAATCCTACATACTTACCTATTACAGACTGTGTAAGCTTGTTCCAATTATTTTATTCATTGCGAGTCCAGTAGTATAAAAGTGGACATATTTTGTGCTCAGAAAAAATATGATTTATGTCTCTATCTAGTTTTCACAAAAAACCGTCGCCGCTCGCGCTGATCTGCTAGTAAAGTTGTAAAGAAATAATTGAACCACACACACACCACAACAACTAGGTAACTATGCATATAGTGTACTCACCTTATTCTGTGATAATTTAGATAATATCAATAAAACCCAGGATAATATTAATCAAAATGTTTTATTTTTTGTAGGAACATAAATCAGCCTTTTATTTACTATTTTAAATAATAATCTTTTAGTTTTATAACTAAGAACTTATTCTAACATGGCTTTATAAATCACACGTTCACTTTGGTAATTCTGTTATAATCACTTAAATTCGGTGATAGCATTATTATAATTCTGATATAACACAATTAGATGAGTCTTATTATTTATTATCACATAATTAGGCAAATTTAACATATTCATCAAATATTTTTAAACTTAACAGGAAATTACTCTTAATATTAATATTATAATTTTTCTTATTAGTAAGTATTTATTAGACGGAATAGTTTAATCAACATTAGGCATAGATGTATTTTATTCTTCACCACTAGAATTATCAATACTGCAATTATCGCACATAAAAATTTGTTGTTTGTCACTAACATCCTGACTTTGGCAATGTGTGTGATAAGGGTGAGTACAAAACGAGCATGTAATCCAGTCAGCTCCATTTTTCATCCTAACGTCGTGTGAATACCAACCATTACACACCCTGCACAACCAGTCTTCGTCGGTATGAGAAATTTTTGATTTTTTTGATATTTTAGGAGTCTGTTTGACGACTGATTTTATGTCTCGCTTTCGTAACCCAGATACATTTTTTTGGCCTTTTTCTTTAGTGTCGGTATTGAGATCTGTACTGGAGGTTGAGACAATCGGTGTCAAACATTGCGCTTTAGGGACAGTTCGCTTCTGGCGTGTTTTGTTGCTAGGATTCCATTTTGGTAATACTAAAATATCGTGGATCAAAATTTTCTTCAAATATGAGGAGGAAGAACTTGCTAAATTAGCAGTTTCAATTCTTTGTTCGGACTCACATTCCATTTGTAAATACCTCAGGGGGTGCAACTTCTAGCGGGCGTGGTTGTTTACCAAAACTAGTGCATGGAATGGGTGGTTCGATCTCTAGAGGATTGACGGTCTCGGTTGCTTCTGTCTCCTTAAACGGATCAATATCAGTTAGGGGTTGCAATCCAGCGGCGTTTTCAATCCAGCTGGATTCTTGCTGGATTGACCTGAATCCAGCTGGATCCAGCGCGGATCCAGCAAAATGTGGAAAGAAAATAAAAAGATGACATTGTTAGGACTTTTTTTTATTGAATTGTACTTCTTACTATAATCTATGAAATCTTCATCACTCATTTGGGGATATCTTATATCAATTTGCTTTAGTTTCTTAATCATTTGAGATCAAAAGAATCAACTTAAAATTAAATAGGTAACATATAACCTCATATAACATTTAAGATAATGTTTCTAAGTAAGCAATATCTTATTACGTTTATGTTTAATGATAGGACGGCTGATCAGTAGCAATCAGTCTTACAAATTCTTTTAAAAGTAACTACAAAAAAAGGACCGTAATAATAATATTATTTTATTTTAACCTTCAATCTATTTTTTGTATCAAAAGAAGCTCCGAAATAATCTCCTCCGCACTCTTGCATCGTTAATATATGTTATGAAAATAGAAACTTAATAATTAGGCAGTTTAAAATCTGACGATAAGAGACTGACTATTTCTTTTTTTGAATTGTAAGATTATAGAAAACAAATTTTATCTCTAGTCTTACCTCCTAACTGGTCGGTTTTAGGGTCATTAAATAGTCATAAACCATAGATAAATGTTCACCTCCCACTTCTTCGGTCATAAACGCTCATTTCTTTTTTCAGGACCTTTTCGTACTCTTATTGACCACTTGGCTTTTGTTTATTAAAGTTCTCCTTCTCTCTTTTAAGTTCATCCATCTCAAGCTGTTGCTCTTAAGTCATTTTCACGGGTTCTGCGTCATTATGTACTTTTGATTTGAAAATGGCGGCACCTCAAAACTAAACAATAAAAATTGATACGTATGCGGATCCGCATCGCTGGATCTAGCACGGTATGCTGGATCCAGCATGTTTTAAAAGGCGCTGGATCCAGCTGGATTGCTGTATGCTGGATCCAGCAATTGCAATCCAGTCTTCTGTATTTCGGAATGAGCAATTTCATTATCATAATCTGCTTCAAGGCTTACTACTTCTGGTATAACTTGTGCTTGATCCGATAATGTAGAAGGTGCAATAGCTTCAGGGCAGATAGCTTCTTTATTCAAGGGAAAAATGCCTGCCTTTCTGAATCCTGAACGTATATTGGAAGGTGTGAAACATTTTTCATACACTGGCGTCAAAAATGTATGAAAATCAAGTCTTGTAGGAACCTTACCAGGATTTTTCATTTTATAATCTTGCAATTCTGCGCACCACACTGTTTTGAGTAATTTAAAAACACCAACATCCAGTGGTTGTAAGAGGTGGCTAGTGTGAGCAGGCATCGTAAACAGTATAATCTGATGCGATTTAGCATAGGCAAGTACCTGTGGTGTTATGTGGCTTGCATGGGAGTCCATAATTAACAAAACAGGCCTTGCAGGAGGAATATTGTTATAAAAAATGTAAGCCACTCATAAAATAAATCTGCATTAATCCATCCTTTAGGCGACAGTCTTGTCAAACTATTTGGAAAAGCTCCTCTGTATAGTTCCGGGGTATTTCTTACCCCTTTGAATATGACTAAAGGGGGGATAAATTGTCCAGACGCATTGATACAAGCCAAAACGGTAGTTGTGGTGCCTTTCTCTGTATATGTCCGATTATAAACATACTTTTTTCCAATTTTAGTCACGATTTAGTTAGGCTTGTTAACGTACATAAGACTGGTTTCATCACAGTTCCAGATCCTCTCTGGACAATCTATCAAATCATGAGAAGTTAAAATTGTTTGTAATTTTTGGAACGAAGTTCCTTACGGCAGGCTTGGAGGAGATAGGGATTTTGCTGCGCGACCGAACTGAAAAAAATGTGATAGTAAAACCGTAAGGATGACCTCGTTAAATGAGACGTGCGCAGGCGCGACAGTCGTATACACATTGTGTCGATTCTACATTAGCCGAAGGAACTTCGTTCCTACCTGGTGTCCCACGACACCACATTCTTTTTTCTCATAAAAATCAGCCATCACCGCAGCATTGGAGCAAATGGCTCTACCAGCGGAAAGATTTTCTGGGGTCCTTAGGCTTAATCCATATCGCTCTTTAAAACCTACTCACCAATTCCAGCCAGCATGACCTTTTCTTGCGTTAAAATAATGCTTTGAGTCCGAATTATCAGCTAATGTAAAAGCTAACTGCCTTATTTGGTTGACAGTGAGGCTAAATCCAATTGTACTATATATGCTAACAAGCCTTGCTCTAATTCTGCTGAAAGGGAAAATGGTCTACCCACCTTTAACATTTTTATTTGTGTGTTTCCCCGTTCTTGCTCCTGTTTTATACGTTCGACGTTTACTTTTAGTGTACTCCAGGGCACATTGTATTCTTTTGACGCACCATACACAGTCAATCTTGATTCAAGAACACTTTCAATGGCAGATTTCAACATAGCTTCACTATACTTCCTATTTTTTGGTTTCTGTTTAGAAGTTTCTGGAATATTGTCCTATCCCTCCATTTTTCTGAAATAAGCAATACAACTCCCTTAATTATGTGATAATAAAAATAACGACTCAGGTAAATATTAACAAAAACGGTTCAAATCACTTTCTATATTTTTTATTAAACATACTATATTTATCTTTCTCATTTAATTGTAATAAAAGTATTAATTAACTTAGAAAATGACATTCGAGATAGTTTACCTTGTTTAATTCGGTGATACTGTTTTCTGTCGTTATCCAAAAAAAGGGGACAAGTGCGAGTTGAACTCGCGTGAAGAGGGTTCCGTACGATGTTACCTATCATGTTTTTTTAAATCTGACCCAAATTTGTTTGTGGTAACTAAAAATATTGAGTGATTTACCATGTTATTTTAATATCATGGACTTCTTATAGGTTTTCCTATAATCTATAAGGAGAAAACTAATTTCTGTATTTTTTTCAAAATTTTAGGTTCAGTAGTTTCGGAGATAAGGGGGGGGGAATGGTCAATTTTCGTCTATTTTCTTGAATAACTCGGAAACTATTTATTTTAAAATTACAAAAAAATACATTTAAGATCTTCTCGACAAGACCTTTCATTTGATATGCCACACGATGCAGTTTTCAGAATTTTTTTTTTTAATTTTCCCCCTCCCCCCCAAAAATGACCCCCCATATACAGATTTCATCTGCTCACGTCACACCTCTGTGTTTGGGTCACAGGAATTGATATGTGTACCAAATTTCAACTTAATCGGTCTAATAGATTCGGAGATAATTGACTGTAAGCGACGGACGGACAGACACACGAGTGATCCTATAAGGGTTCCGTTTTTGTATTCAGACGTACGGAACCCTAAAAAGACGTTAGTTTTGAGCCTCCGTAAATAAGGTATCATTCAAATATCACTCACATTTATCAAAATCTAATACTAGTAACAACAAATATACTCCATTTCCCACAAACCGTCCAAATTTCAAGTAAAAATAACAATTTTTACTATTAAAAAACAGATAATTTATAGGAGCACAACAGCAAGTGGCCGGCAAACAATAAAAAATGGCGCCACGGAGACAATACGCGACACTATTACTTTCTCTGTCACACAATGAAGCCGAAACTTTGCATGGGAAAAGAGGCTTTATGCACCTGTCTTAAGGTTGAGTTTAAAATTGTGTATCTTACTCATGTAAAACGATAGAAGCTTCGGAACTTGTTATCACAGAATTAAATGAGTCACATAATTATGCGAGCTTACGTACTGTCGTTCTTGTCCCACAGCTGGGACTGTCTTCTTTCTAAATGGAGAACATGTTATAGGCAAGTGCTTATGGTGAGGTGGTTTCTCGATTATACAACCCACAGGCGTAAGTAATATGGACAGGACAGGACCTTCATCACACTTTGAAAACAACGACCATTTTCATTTCATTTCAACGATTTCAAGATCTGAATCACAACTAGTACTAGCAGATACCAACATAGGTAACGAACTGTTCGACAGGAAATCTCGTTTGATGCGCACGAGATTGATACACATGCCCATGCGGACGAGTTTGGAAACCAAACCCTCATGCCAGACCTTGTCGAAGGCCGTTGCTATGTCAAAGAAGACCGCTCCGGTTGGCCTACCTGAGTTTTTGTGGTGGAGGATGTGCTCCGTGAGGCGGTGCACTTGCTGGATACACGAATGTTTGGGGCGGAAACCAAACTGTTCGGAAGGTATTATGGAGGGCTTGGAATCTAAAAATTACTTGAGCCGCGTCAGGATGATGCGTTCGTATATCTTCCCCAAAGTGCTAAGTAGACTTATGGGTCGATATGAAGACGGGTTGCTCAGGTCTTTGCCTGCTTTTGGAATCCCTATAACCACTGCGTCTTTCCAGGCGGCTGGAAAAGTGCAGTTTGCTAAAGCTGCATTGAAAATGCATACTATTAGCAACAGGAGGGTTTCGGGGAGGCGTCTGAGGACACCGTTGGAAATGCCGTCAGCTCCGGGAGCTTTCCGGGGGCTATTGGACCTTATGATTTCTTCCACCTCCTCGAGCGTGGTCGGTCGGAGGGGAATGTCTGGTAGGAGGAGGGAGTCAGGAGAGAGGCTGAGGGTTTCAGCTTGCTCGTTGACTGTATCTGAGTGCGCTTGTTCTACGGGCTCGAGACAAGGGTAGCATTGCATCTCCAGGTTGTTTGCTAAGCATTCAACCTTCTCGTCGTCGTCAAAGGCGACGGAGCCGTCGGGGTGTTTGAGAGGAGGGGTTGGTTCTACCCTATCGAGTCGCAGTGCTCTCGCAATCTTCCAGAAGGTTGTGTGAGCAGGTTGGAACTCTGAGAGAGTGTTACCCCATCGTTCGTCTCTGATCTCGGCTAGTCGATCTCTAACTTGACGTTGGAGGTCGCGTAACTCTAATCAAGCGTCTTCGGTGGGGTAAGCATCGTAACGTCTGGTCGCGGCACGCTTGCGTCTCAGCAAATCGCGCATATCCTCAGGCAGTTCAAACCGATGACTAGGGTCAAGCGATGGGACCTGCCTGGAACAGTCACTGATGACTTTCTGCAAGTGATTTGTGAGACCAGCGATAGCCTTGTCTGTGTCGTCAGGGGACACTATTCTATCTCGTATGGTGTCTAGTTCAGGAGACGTGGGTTGGTCTAAAGCGTCTTTCAGCTTTCGTAAATCCGTCACCGTTCTCGTGAACGCTGTCTGTCCGTTTGCTGTCGGCCCTAACTGTAGGAGTACAGGACGGTGGTCTGAGTGGAGTTCCGAATGTACTTCTAGTGATACCACCTGAAGGGCGATATTTCTGAGAAGTGCAAAATCAATGACGCTGGGAGTTTGACCTACTATTTTCGGGTAGTGGGTCGGGGCCTCCGAAGCCACAACTTCGTACTCTAGGTCCTCCCTGAGGTGGTCTAGTGTAATCCCGTTTGTGGATGTGGAGCTGGAGTGCCAAATGGTGTTCCTCGAGTTGAAATCTCCCGCCAGAATGGTGGAGTTTCCTAGTTCAAAGAGGGCGGCAAGATCAGATCTGATCAAGCGTTTGTTCGGAGGTAAATAGATTGATGCGATATTGATGGCTGGATGGCCAACCATGCCAATCCGGAGAAGTGCGCACTCGATGTTAGTGAGTGTAGGGGGTTCCAAGGGAACACAGTGGAGAGACCGTTTGAAGTAGATAAGGATGCCGCCTAAGGCGCCATCTCTATCCCTGCGGATTGAGTCGTAATTCGCCATGCGCGGTGTGCGCATGCTAGGCTTGAGAAAGGTCTCTTGCACTAGTAGAATGTCGACTTGGTATTTGATGAGATACTGGCGTATTTCATCCCGCTGGTCTTTGATTCTGGTTTTAATTCTGTCTGCGTTAAAGTACGCTATCGATAGTGAGACAGGCTTTACTCTACGATTGAGACTACCCATTATGGTCGTTTCGAGAGGAGTTCGCGCGGAATCTGGTAGGAGCCGATTTGCTCCAGGAAAGCCTTGTGTTTTGCTAGTACGCAAACACGGCGAAGTTGGTCGTTGCCTGCCTCGATCAATTCTCGTCCGATTGTGTCAATCATCGAGAAGTCGATGTTCTGGAGACTATCCAGAGCACCCATGAAAGTGGCGGTGGCTTCGTCGGTGGATATTCGCGGAATTTGCCTGGGGTCAGCCCGCTTTTGGTCGGGCGCACCAGGCAGTTCGCTGGAGGGGGCCTTTAGTAAGGGGGCCGGTGGCGCTGAAGGCGCTGACGAGGAGGAGGTGATGGCTCCTGAATAGTGCGCCCCCGGGGCCTCTGATGGTAGAGGTTGCGGTTGCGCTCCTGGGAGAGCCGGGAACTCGGGGGGCGTCTTGGCTGGCGCTGAGCGCGCCGACTGGTTATTGCGCCAAATGCGCTGTCGGGGTTAGTTATATTGTGGTATAGGCTGGGGTGCGAACGCGGGTCTTACGCGGTGTTGTCAACGCTAGGGTTGAATGGTGCCCATGTACTAGTGCATGGCCAATCCCTGCGCCAACGAGGGTATGACCTAACGTAGTCCGGTGCCTTCGGACACCCGTGGTAGTTCGCAGGGTGCCCGTAGCCACCGCACAGTACGCAGGACGGTCTACCCGGTGACTGCAGTGTTCGGCTGCACTCCTTGGTAGCGTGTGGCCCTAGGCACTTCACGCACCTCGGTTTGGCGTAGCAATGTCTTGCCGAGTGCCCATATAACTGGCAATTGTGACATTGCCCCATTCTTCCCGTTCTATGCGGTTTTTCAACCGTAATGCCATCCAGGCCTGCCACGTCTTTGATGTTAAAAATGGCTTTGGCACCCTTGGATTGCTCAAGAACTGCCAGTACCATGTTGTACGGGATTTTAGGGGCTCTTTTGGGGTTCATTCGGCGGACCTCCAAAATCGGTAGGTTTTTTGATTTTAGATCCTGTAGGACGAAGTCCGTGTGGATCTGGTGTGGTACGTTTTTTAATACTACTCTGAGATGCTTCTCATCCTCGAGTGAGATCCTTTATTGGGGCAATAACCTCTGCTCCGCTGCTTAACACCGAACTAGGTTCGGGTTGGTTTGCGGTTGTGGAGGTGCTCGCCTCTAACGGTTTATTGTTTACGCGTTTTTTGGCGGGTTTTTCGATTTTAGTTGCTTTCGCGACGGAGGGGACCGCGGATTTAGCGGGCGGCGGTTTGGTTGAAGAGGGAGAGGGGAAGTTGCGAGCGAGTTCCGCCCCGAGTCCCGGAGAATGGGTGTCTGCCCATCTCAGGAACCCGTTGCGGCTCTCGCCTCTAGCGTTCTTAAGGAACGCCTTAAGGAGCAGTTCGTACTGCGATGTCGTCTTCCTCTTTCCCTCCCTTCCCTTTTTAGCCACCATTTTTTGGTTAACGTGGGGGACTTGGTTTTTTAAGACTGAGGGGAATACTCAGTGGGGGGCGGGGGTTGCCTATCGGCTTCTGTCGGGCGTAGACAAAGGTGTGTGCCCTAAGTCCCTGCTTCGTGATGTGTGTTCACTCACCGGTGAGTGGGTCTGTCGCCAACCTTGTTAGTGCGAACAGGTGTGTCCCTTACTTAATTACCTAACCAATATTTGAGGTTGACTAGGGAAGCCCCCAAGCCCAGTAGTCTCGAGCCCAGCCTAGGTTCTTGCCGTTACCCTGAGGGGGTAAAGGCTAGTGCCAGGGTCCGTTGAACGCCGCAACACGATTGCTTATTGCACGGCCTCAACTAAATGTGAGGACTTTCTCTGCGTGTGGATTACGCAGGCAATACAAGGATATGTATCGAAAGAAACCACGTCAGTTGTTCTGATAAGAACAACCGGTCGTGTGGGATGCACAACACTTAGTTGTACTCGAAGCTGAAGATGCAGATGGTGTCCGCTGTCCGCGATGATCCGCGATGTTGATGATCCGGGCCGAAGCTGTAGACTGGAGCTCTGCAACAGTAGAAGAGTGATTATGTGCTAGTCAAGGTGACCGAGCGATCGGGCAGTGGTGGCAGTGCTGTGTCAGAGTGACAGAGCGATCGGGAATAACAGAGTTCACTGTAGGGGCGTCTGGAGCGCTCAAAAGCGTGACCGCACGCAACGACAGCTAGACCTGTTATGTGTCTGATAACAATGAAACCTCGTATTTATACTAATTATGAGTCACTGAACGCGTTACGGTCCTAATAAGCCTAATCACCCCCCTCCAACCCTCTCATTCCGCGAACTTAAAAACGCACCCTCGTATGAACACAAAGTTGGCGTTCGTAACTTTGAAACCCTGCTGCGCGTGGCCCGACACGCACTTGGCCAATTATTTAAATGATATGCACCAGTCTTTACCTGGTATACCGTTTCTAAACAATGTGATTAATTTATTATGATTCACATAGTCTCCCACCATCTGCAAAACTTCTTTTCGGCTAAGACCGAACCCTTATTTTTCATGGTATAAAACGATGTCGCTAGTTTGCGTTCAATTTCAGGCGAAAGAGCGGTATTTCTACCGAGCGATTCCGATGTCTGTCTTTTGTGATTTACATGGTCCATAAAAGTAATTCGAGGTATGTTGAACGTTTTGATGAAGCATACCCACTCATTCTGCCACTTTCCATCTCCCGCACAGCTTCTTTTAACTTTTCTTTTGTATATGAACCTCGATCTGTTTTCCACGTATATTTTCCCATAGCTGATAAAAATACGAAACGGTCAACAAGGGGCATTTACCCCTAACAAAATTGGAAATTCGGGGTGTAAGCCCTATTTGGAAATGATGGAGGGCTAATTCCTCCATTGCTGCGCTACGTCCTACAATTTCCCTACTTTTGTGTTCGTGTGAAATGGAAATTTCTATGAGTTATTGAGATAGGCAGGTTTCTACCCTTAAAGCATACTGATGGGTTAATTTGATTGTGGTTTACAATCTTGTAGACCCGTAAGTAGATGAAGACGTTATAATCCATATACACTATAATATTAAAATATATTATGAGCTAAAAATAGAGCAGTTTATTAGCAATGACCAGTTACAAAATATGATTTACTCACCGGAATGCAGACATCCACAGGGTGATAGCCACGAACATTTCAGTGGGAACGTAGTCAAAACCAGATGCAGCGGAATGTTGCGGTAAGCCATGCATGCAGGGTTGGAATCAGGCTCTCAAAAAATTATTGTCTATGGACGTCAAAAATATAGTATTTTGCTAAAAAAGATAGTACCTTGCCAAAAATTACAGAAGCCTTTTTTTAGGTGTAGATTTAAATAAAAAACATATTTGGGCGTTGGATTTTTATTAAATAAATCGACAAAAGGCATAATTAACATTACTATGAAGGTAAAATAACCTCAATGTTAGCCAATTCTTCAATATTGGGTACATCGTACTTGGCAACGATGCGACGTAACATGTCGTCAGACGGTGCAAAATCTGTGCAATGTTTTGATTTGCTCTCTTTTACGGCATCACAAGTAAGTAGAAGGGCATCGATGGACTGGGTTGCTAATTTGTTGCGTATTCTGGTCTTTGTTAAATTCACTTTGCTGAAAACTCGTTCGCAATCGGCGTTTGCGTGAGGCAAGACAAGGCAGTCAAGCGCAAATCTGCTGATCTCTTTAAACGGCTGGCTTTCAGAAATGTCAGACCATTTACTGAGTTTTGCCCAGAATACGTCAGGTCTTTTTTCCTCCTTTAAGTCTTCGTCAATCTCAGCCAGTGGCAGCATGCGCCACTGATCATCCAAAACTTGTAGTGTTTGTAAATCTTGTAAGTCTATTACTCTGGGGAAGTTGGAGGCGATTGGAAGAATACTAGGTGTTCTTTCTCGCATACGTTGACTAAGGGCATTTTTGGGACTTAACAAGGAAATGCAAATTAACGCTTCATTACCGAAATCCCATCTTTTTTTAATTTGCAAAGTAGATTCTACAAGAAAATCTTTACATCTACTCAGAAATTCTTTTCGCCTGTTCATGTCTGCCTTTATTTCAGGTGTGTTGATTTTTGTAGCTACGCTTATTCCTAGATAAAGGAGTTCATCATTCAAGTGTTTCGTTTTGTCTTCTGGATTGATTTTCGATAGATCAGTTTGGTTGACATGCCCTCGATCCATAAAACAAAATAAAAAGTCTTTGTACATTTCTTTTACTTTAGCATCCAGCTCTGTAACCACAACCTCAGCGGACTGAAAGTATTTGTTAAATATTGTAAATTTTGGTAGCACCCAGGTCAGAAATTCATAATATAATTTGATATATGGATCCCAAAGCAACTCGAGTATAGACTGCCCCGAGAGAGATCGTTCAGACAATGCCATATCAGTAAAATACAATTTCAAAGCATCCCAATTGCTTAAAACGCGTGCCACTACTTGCTGTAGTGACATCCATCTTGTTTGCGATGGATGTAACATTTTTTGTGGCTTCAGATCTAAGAATTCTTGAAATTGTTTCAGCGCCGCTGATTGTTTCGAGCTGTTGTGAATGAAACTAAATATGTTTCGTGCCAGCTGTTCACACCTATTCGGTAGTTTTTGACACGCTGCACTAGCACATAGATGGGCAGAATGGCAAATGCACTTCATAATAATAATTCCAGGGCAATCTTCTTTGAATCTGCTGGCAACTGAATTTGCGCTTCCCATCATTACATTACAGCCGTCAGAACCAAAACCGACGACATTTTTTAAAGGAATTCCATAATCCATTATGGATTTCTTTAATTTCTTATAAATGTTTTCAGCCGTCGCTCCTTCATTTACGGCGCTAGGGTCATCGTCACTGAAAATTTCGTGAAGGTTCCAAAATTTGCTTTCTATTCGGCCGGAGATATCGTTGAAAAATCTCACTACGACACATGATGCTTTAGAGGTAGATATATCGGTGGATTCGTCAGTCATTATACTGAACTTTGATGTTTTCAATTTTTCAGCCAACTCTGCTTTATGTCCTGGACCAACGCCTTTGTAAATAATCTTTGCAGTCTTTTTGCGAGTAATGTTTGTTTCTTTTAAGATTTTGGAATCAGGAAAGCTTTTTTTTAAAAGTTCAGTAAATGATCGATGATACCGAGGTGATCAGCAGAATTAAAAGCTATGTTATGTTCAGCAAAATAGGCAGCCATCTTAACTTCAGCAATTTTTGCCAATTTGATCGTGTTATTTTCCTGAGATGTTGAGGAAGACGGAAAAAAGGAAGTGACTGGTTTTGCAGCACGGATCGATGTCAAATTTTTTAAATGTTTTTGTCCTTCAGAATGCTTTAATAAAACATGCTTTTCAGCAATCATAGAAGTATTACATACCTTGCATCGTGCTTTAAAATCATCTTGAGGATCATTAGTTAGCCATTTACTGAACTTTGGTTCTTTTTCCCAGTCAGCTCTATATTTCTGTTGCCTATGTTTTTCTTTCACCACCAAATCGCCCCTAACGAATCGCTTCTTTTTTGGCGTGGAAGGGCCAGCAGCATTTGTATCGTCGTCGCTTTCACTCATGTTTTTATTATTATGAAAAAGAATTGCAACTAACAAAGAAAGAAAACACTTCAAATGTTTCACAGTCAGATGAACAGCTCAACTATTCACTTTGATATGCTTGCGGAAAAGTCGCTCAAAGTTTGCTCAAAGCAAAGGCTCAAAGTATCTCTCTATCTTTGTCCCACTTATACACAAACTACGAATATTCATCTCTTTCTGTCAGAGTGACCGGCCCAATGAATGAATGAAGTGCAGAATCACGCAGAATGTCATTCAGTGAACATTATAAGGGGAATACCCATACATAATGTTGCCATACGTTAAAAAATTTCTTAGAGTGGTAAAAAAATAAAATGTGGGTACAGGTATAACTATTATTAAGAAATTATAGTATTTTTGCGTACAATCCTACCTTTGCGATAGTATATAGTACACGTCATGAAATTGTAGTACAAATATTATAATTATAGTACGAAATCCAACTCTGCATGCATGGATCGTCGCGCTGTGATGTAGTGTATGCGATCGTAGCAACACACTGTCTCGTGTGCTCATGGGCAATGTTGGTACGTCAGTGTCACGTGAGCCAATGGTGCGAGTGGACGTAGTAACAGTTGTTGCGTGTGCATTGTCGAGCCAGTGATACTATACCTACTACAAGCAGTTACGGCGAAAGGGCAAATTTACACCGGACACGGCGCTAGGTTATACGCGACACTAGGTATGTGGTGTAGCTCTGTAGGTTTGAGCTGGAACTAACTAACTTGAGCACAGGCGGTTGGTGACGAGTTGGATGACTCTGGCTATGCTGACGTCTCAGTTCCGGCTTGGAACTTGAGTTAGCTGGAAACAGCATATGTGTCGGGGCCAGGCCGGAACTCCGCTCCGTGAATAGGACACGGTGGATGCACTATTGCACTTTGGATATATGTCACTTGTTACGCACACGCGTCGAATTAGGCGAACCGGGTATTTAGTAATTTCCTCCTCTGTATCAGAAAGGCAATGGCTTGTAAAACGTCTGAAATGAAAAAAAGTCATCTAAGGCAAAAGGACTGGTACACTGATGCAGAAAATAATGTTAACCCTTTCACCGCGGGACTTTATATCAGTTGCCGTGCCCCCAGCGCGAAGGGTAGTAAATGTAAAATAAATACCTACCACCAAAAAGGGATGTGGATACTTAAATTATGTGCAATACGAGCATTTCTTTTTTGTCGGAAATATCCGACGCTCGCGGAATGGGTACGACACTGTTTGTCGGATAAATCCGACGTTCGCGGTGAAAGGGTAGTTAATGTAGTATTAAATTTATTAAAAAAATACTCAAAAATTAAAAGCAATTTTTATTCTGATAAAAGAAATTAACCAATACAGGCACAGCACATGCTACCTATGTTGTATAATAAATTTTTCTGAGGTATTAGTTAGCAATCGTCCCCAAAAATAATACGTTTTGCGTGTGATACCTGTTTCAAAAAACTAAAAACAGATATTTCATTTTCCTCTAATTATCTTGCTTCTCTTTTATATTTTGTATCAAAATGCGGTCATTCTTTCTGCGTATTTGGCCCTTCAAATAAATTACGCTTATACTTCAGGTCTTGCCATTTGGCTTCTTTACGCAATGCATGGACACATAAAGGCAATCCTTTTTTTCGCCCTACTTTAGCATTATAAAGCCTGTTCCATCCCTCTAATGCTTTATTAGTCTTCTGCCTCTGATTATAACAGCAAATTTTCTCGGGTTCAATTTTAACAATCGACTGTTTATAAAAATAATCAATAAATTGATTAATACTATGCGGTTCATGTAGTTGTGCTTCCTCGGTAATTTTAGCCCAAACTTCATGAATGTACTTTGAAGGAAGCAGTGGAAGATTGGCAGACAATCTTGTTATTTCTCTTCCATGTACTATTTATAGTATAATAAACTAAGAAGAAGTAGAATGGAAGAGCAACAAAACAAGTTGAAATATAGGCAGCCTTGTTCCAGCCGGCACAGTAAAAGTGGGTCCGGTTTTTACAAATAGTGCATTTGCGACGCAGGCGGCTTCCACATTTACCTATTTCATATTCAAGAATGTGATGTACCTTCGCATCGTAAAAGCCTGAATTGTTTGCGACAGGTCAATAATTGGTTTAGGTTTACTGTGTCGGCTGAGAATAGCGGAAATTTCTATATTCAAAGGAAGAGCCAGATTTTTTGCTAATTAAGTAAGCATTAATAATAGAAGAGTCTAAAAGTTTTTTGAATAAATGTTTTTACCACACCGTCGTCCGTTTTCTTTTGATGGGGAATCCCGACAATAATTGGTCCAGTGTTGCCAACTCTACATGTCAAAAAGTCGTTAACATCTGCCTGAAAAGTCGCTAGCTATATAGGGCAAAGATCAAAAGTCGCTGGAAGTCGCTAAATTATTTCAGTAGTCTGAGCACTAGGGATCTAAACTGGGCGCAATTCTTTCACGTACCTCTAATTCTATATTGTTTTACGCGCGGTAGAATGTGGCACAGTCTTTCGGTCTGTTTTCCGAAATAAAAGAAAATAATTTGATTTACTTACACAGAATAATGGTAGGAGCTCACCAGAAATGTACCATAACACACGTGACTCCATAACAGACTATAACACACTGGAAATATGAATTTCCAGTGTGTTCACTGGAAATAATATAAAGACTAGTTCATACTATAGGGGTAAATTTTTTAGATATTATTATAACAGGTAAGTAAAAACACAAAAACTATAATTGTATGACCGATCTAACTAAAATGAATAGAAGTAAAATTATTTTAATCTTTCTACCTCAGGAAAAATTGTGTCGTTTCATGAGAAAAAAGCATAACATGTCTGGAATTCTAAAGGGAATATTGAGGGTATTTAAAAAAAGCAACATCTATCAAAATAAAACAAGTGTATTTAAAAAATGGTTTCTTTCTTATTGTAATACGGAATGACAAAAGATTAATTATGTAGGTACTAGTTATTATTAATAATCAACAAAACAACATTAATAATCTTATAACTAATGTAACTGAGTATTTTTTTCTTTGGACGTTCAATTGGGTATACCAAATTTTACAGTCTACTTATAACTACATAAGATTTTTTTACAGAAGATATTTTCTTACTTTTAACAAGAAAACTAAAAAATACTATTTTAGGAAACCCTTTTTTTATAAAAACATGATGAAAATTCAACGTGTTAATTAAATAACGCAAAACCTCCAGACCACCAGAGAGGTTGAGGTACCAAACTCAGCCTATGAAAATGAACAACTTTTGAGTTAACCGAGTCAATTTGTATGAATTTCCGAATTTTATTTTTGGCATTTTGGGAATGTTGTAGAACAAAAGTAGTTTAGTTTCATGGACTGAGTTACTACCTGAGAGGTTTTTCGTTATTTCAATAACTCGTAGTATTATAAAAAAAGGATATTTCAAATTGCACATCGAAAATACAGCTATTAAATATTTTTTTGTACTTTTTTATTAATTTTTAATTTTTTTGGTTTTTCTTTAAATATTTATTTATTATTATTCACTTTACTTATTCATATTTTCTTAGATTAGGGTTTTATAATATATCTATAAAAAGTAAAATATAAAATATTCTACAAAAAATACACATATTATTAAAAACCTAATCTAGCTGCCCACTGACAGCGGGGAAAGTTCAACCTCTTCGCAAATAGCAAAAGGATCATCAGTGAAAAATATTGGCATTTTATCGATTTACATATGATCTAAATTAATGGTCTCCATCGTTTTATCAATGAAATATATATCTTCTTTAATAATATCTTCTATTACTGTCGTTTCGTTTATGACGTCGCATATTGCGGGTAATAATTTTACCTCTGTACAAATTTTACTTTCAGTTTCCTGTGTAATGGGTTAGACTTCATCGAATTGTAAAAGAAATGTAACATATATACTCGAAAATAGTAGCTTTGTCTACTATTTTTAAAGTTTTCATACACCACGGTTCCGCCATTTTGAAATTCAAACCTTATATATTTCACTAGAATCGGTTCAGAAATGCGACCTAAAGAATAGAACAAGCGGACAGACTTCTTCGAATATGACGCATATAACTAACGAAATATCTATTGGAGGGTCAAAAATATATATCACGTTAAGTAACAGAAAATATTTTTTTAGTTTAGTAGTTAACTCTAAGTACTTACGTTCATTCTGTTCTAGGTAGGTAGTTATTTTATGTAGGTATGATTTTAAAACACATGTCTAAACACATAGCTACGTGTGAAAAATTTATCGCACAATAACATTTAAAATAAAGGGTCGACGTCGAATAGGCGGGTAAAAGTCGATTCAGTATTAATTATTTACAAATTTTCTGTGCCCTTTATCCCACTTTGCATAACTACCACCTATTTTACAAGTATAAGTCTTCACAGTTGTATGTAATGGCATAAGAGTTTCCTGCAACAAGGGTCTTCACGCTAGGTTGCGAAATCTGGGCTATAATGGCACGCGTGGCTAAATTTGTGAAGCCGTCAATAAGTTAACAGTTGCGGCAGTCCGGCAATAAATGATAATGCGCCAGAAAATCAGCTCCTATAATAGACGTGCCTAAATCTGCAATTATAAAGTTCCAGCGGAAATCGCGGCGAAGCCCGAGATTTAAACAAAGAGCAATAGTGCCATATGTTTGTATATGGCTGCCTTTAGCACACACAAACACATCAAATCCAGTAGGATAATGTTTACCCTTGAGGAGTTGGCGAGGATACAAACAAAGGTCTGAACCTATGTTAATCAAGAATCATTCCTTGGATGTGAAACCCACCACAATCAACGACGGCTGAAAGTTTTATCACGGGGCTGCTCTGGGCATAGAAGAGCCTTTATGGGTTTCCCGGAGGGTGAGCGAACCCCGGATAAAAAAATTATAAGTGTGTGTGACACTTGACTAAAACAAACGTAGTAAATTCTGGGTCCTATAGGGTTATTAAATAAAAGGTAGTATTAACCATCAATACTATAATTTTTATCAACAAAATGACATACACTTATGCAGTTTATTCAAAATGTGTGCGTTACAGATTTGCCACATACAAAATCTAGCTCAAGGTTTATTTTCTCAGGACATTTGGATTTTAAATCTGTCCACTGAAACAATAATATTAATTGAATAAGTCTTACAGCAGTGATGGCCACATATAAGGGTAATATTCAAGATCTTCATAAAGGCACCACCACTGATAATACTTCTAGTTTCTTAATTTGTCCTCGGATGAAAATAATAATTAGAGAGTAGACCGACCTGTTTGGCAGAGTCACCTTGTAACAATCTAAGCCTTAGATTGTTACAAGGTGACTCTAAAAAACTAGAATATATACTATATATTCTAGTTTTTTTTAGTTTTTATATTGTTCACTTCACTAAAAATTCGCTCACAATCTGCATTACTATGCGGCAAACATAACACGTCAAGTGCAAACTGCGCTAATGTTTTGCATTCCGTTTCATCATGAACTTCAACCAAAATTCATATGCTTTCCATTTGGCGATTTCCAAGCCTAAAAATTTATTAACATTGGGTAGTATCCTCCATTTATCATCGATTTGTTGTTTCATAGTTTAATTTTTCACTATTCGTGGTAATTGTTGAGTTAGTGGCAACATTGAAGGAAAGCTTTCTCTAGCACTCTGACGCACTGCTTCTTCTGGTGACAAATATTTAAGCAATGGAAGAATTTTATCGGAAAAATCGTATCTCTTTCTAATTTCTTTGCAGCTAACTACTAGAAAATTCCGGCACCGAGTATACAATTCTTGTATATTATGTATTTAAATCATTATAAAATAAAAAATTTCAGTGATACTATCTTTTAATTTATTTTTGTACCCTTCTTTTTCTAAATGAGCTTTGATTAATAATGCACACTTTTCTACTGTGATAATCAAATGTTTTGAGGCATAAGTTAAAGAATTTTTATGTTCCTCATATTCCTTAAATTGAGAAAATGTGTGGACTTCCTCTATAGCATCAGACTCTAGTAGTTTTTTGCAAGTTGTTTTCAGTCCAGCTACAATTGCCCACTGGTTGGATTTGTATTGGACCCACAATTGCTGCGTATACAGCCAAACAAGTTTTCCAGAGGGTCCTGCTGGATGCGTCTCGTTGACATTTATTTTATATTTATTTCTTAGATTTAACCATAGCCTTTCAGCCCATTCAAAGTCCAAACCCAACCTTCTTTGGATGGAGGAGATGATCTGCACCCAAGAAAACTTAAATTTTTGAAAAAATCTTTCATCTTTTTGAAAAAAACTAAATGTTCCGATGTATTACTCATGTTAGTAGACATTTTTTTCCCTCTTCTCAAATCTTTTGAAGCAGCGTTGACTGCGTCAAATAACATGTCCATGTTTTTAATAACATTGGCGGTGACAACTGCCTCACTTGGTAGTTCACCTGTAAAAAAAAACACGGAGTAAATATTTTAAACTAAGTCCTCCTCATATTTCGAGCGTATTCCCAGTTGCATCCTCAGCTAACAGGTAACTTTAGAGCCTGGGGTCAACTTCATATCCTAGGTGATTTGACGAGGTCATAGTACAACTCCTAAGATAAACACTAGGTAGTGTTCGGGTCCACAGTTAATCGTTCCTTCTATAGCTAGGAATCATCTTTCGTTTCAGATATCAGGTGATTCAAGCCTGCAGTATCCAAACCAGACTGGCAATAACTTTCATAAAGTATGCTTCCCAGTGGGTGAACCCAAAACCTACAGGTCAGTAGGCCAAACGCCTTGCCCACTGGACCATTTGCTAAGTAATAATTCTTATAGTTGAATTATTGTAACTGTCCAGGCTTGAAGCACGAGAAGAGAAGAATTCTATGTTTATTCTTTTCTTTCTAACCAACATTAAAGAAAAACATTTTAATAGGGGTTTTAAGCATTCACAATGGTAACATATTTAACTTTAGAAAGTCATATGTGCAACAAAGTGGAATGGACCCTTACCTTGTGATCCTGTTTAAGTGCAGGTGCATACGCAAAAACTGGGTTATTGTTATCCAATTCAAAAAAATTCTTGATATGGCTCCATTTAGCTATGCCTGTAATAAAACAATAAGGGTTTAAATGCAATTTAATGTTAAAAAAATTAAGCTACCCTGGTCTTGGTTCCCATTGGAGTGGGTGACCAAATTTGGCATAAACATAACTAACTGTGCTCCAAAATGCATGTTAAACTGTTGGTCCCAGGTGTCATCATGGGAGATCTAAATCTAAATCGACATGAGAAATCTAAATCTACACACAATCATCGACAATAATTAAACAGAGTAAATAAACTTACCCATCCCGCATTTATCCTCCGAATTTATGTCAGTTTGACATTTAATATCATAATTAAGAAATAAATTTCTAAAACATTTTAGTAGATGTGGTGTGTCAAATATAGACACAATTTCTTTATCCTCAAATTTAAAAAAAGGGTTTTCTGTTGTAGCTCCCAATATTGCAACTGCTCGTTTGTTCACTCCATCTAAATCGGACACAGTAGCAGCTATACTTAGTCCAGCTTCAAAACAAGCATGCAGGACCTGAAAAATAAAACAATTATATAATGATTATAACTATTAAAACAGAGAAATAGAAAATATCAAAGGATTTACTAGCTTTGTCTTTATTAGCTTGGTAGGAGTTTGTCTACTGTAACATAAATACAACTTCCATCAGGTCTAAATCAGGAAAGTACCTCAGTTTATCGCTTTTTTCTCTAACCTGTAATAATATTTTAGACTATTATTATTTATTGAACATGAAAAATTTATTTGACTGAGTGCAGCAGTAGTTGCGTATTTCACAAAAAGAGACAAAAAAACTACTATTCTATATTTTGGACTCAGTAGCATCCAATTAGTACGTAATAAAAATGATAGCTCCAAAATAATAGTAGCTTTATAATAGCACAGAGTGGTTAACACACCAGTCTGCGACACGAGGGGCACCAGATCCATTCCTGACACGCATAATACTTGTACTATTTTCACATATGTTTGTCTGTGGTACTGGAGCTACTCAAGGCATCAGACAGGTAGCCAGTCGTAAAAACGCACTCATGAAAAATTCTCAGATGATCATAAGGAGTAGTATATGTAGATAAATGAATTAGCTCACCTCTTTAATCAGAACTGCTAGTCGATCCGCAGTTACAGATCCTCCAGAAAGATAATATGCAACCGGTTGTTTAATGTGTTTTCTAACACCGGCCACCATAAACACTAAGGCGTAAGAAGCTATTTGTGGTGATCTTCCTTGGATATCATGGTCTTGAAAACCCTCTATTAAGTCTGTTATATAATAAATTCTTTTTAATAGACATCTCGTCAAACAATAATATGAATTCTTTGTCTGAGGGCATTAAATGTTTCACTGATTTTTGTAAAACTTTGAATATCTTGTGATTAATACCTACTTTTAAATGAAATTGGTTCAATAGAGTCTTTAGGGTTCCAGGTGCAGGTAGACAAATAAGCCTCCTCAATAATTTATAACATGAGGGGGACCTCTTATACAGCCTGGGCGCCATGATTTTAGCTTCCATATTCCACCTACGAGCTTTCGGACTCTTTTTGAAATTTTGGAGCTCTTGAAAATTTCCTCCACTATGGCTTTAATGCTACAAGCATTAAAGCCATAGTGGAGGAAATTTTCATTTTGAGAACTTCTGCCACGGAAGCATCTTTGCTTATTACATTAATAAATGACTCAGACTTCAGATTTTTTATTGTCTTTTGGAGTCTCCAAACCTTTTTCATATTTTTCAATGTCTTTTTATAAATTTTCATTTCCCTGTCGTTTTGGGGCTTTAAACTTTCCTTTCTCAATGGTTTTTCTTGATTTACCATCAATGAGCCACTAATTCCTGATGGTCCTGCTACTGGTTCATTGTGAGTAACATTAGGGTTACAAACTATATTTGTTTTTTCAAAAAATGGTTTTCGTATTCCCGATGGACCTGCTACTGGCAAATATGGTTCCACAGGTACAAAAACAGGAGCTAGGGCCTGAAATTAAATACATGAACTATGTAGTAAATATTGAAATACTCAAAAATATGCTGTATGTTAAACCAGGTAAAAATTATACAATGGGGTGGGGTGCAGTAATTAATGCACAAGGTGTTTAGGGCTTTTGAAATATAAAAATTATGACTTCATCTGCGTGACATATTCCTGCGACTCAATCTGACAGCAAAAAGTAGCCTATGTCCTTCCCAGGATATTGAAATATCTTCATTCCAAATTTCTCAAAAATCGGTTCACGACGGACGGACGACAAACATACAAACACACACACTTTCAGATTTACACTGTTAGTATGGATCCTCAGCAATAAATGCAATGGAAAAAGTTACAATATGTACAGCATTACAATACACAACTGTTCTTAAATCAATGAGATGTCTAAAATGGAATACAAATGCAAACTTATTACTGCTTATGACTGTACTTAACTAAACTGATAATAAAATAACTATATGGCAGTCCATATGTTAGCATTATATTTTAAATAGTACTAACCTCATCACACCCTACGCTGGGTACAGCAGTTCTAAATAATTTCTGGTTTACAAAGCATGTTGAAAAGAAGTGCTTGCTGCACAACATCTTATGTTGTGAATATAAATTTTGCTGGAATTCCAGTGATGCCCAAGATTCATCGGGAAAGCAATATTTTGCCCATAATTCACAGCTAGAAAAAAAAAGTTTAATTATTTGGTGCATACAATCAATAAGTATAATTTAACGGAGGCCACAACAATGCTAAAGTTTTATAAAATTGTAATCCCATTAGAAAATGCAATGACTTATAAAGTGCTCCTGGCATGGGTTCTGGTAAAAGACGAGTGGCTAAGGGAAAACTACAAGCATGTACTTACCGAAGACTGTTTGTTTTCCCAGGTTTTGGAAAACGATGTAATGAAATGTTGGCATCTTTAGCAGGTGAAGACCCGCACTTGATACACTTCCTGATGTTCTCCGACATCGTGGAAACGATTTTTCACTATCACAAAAGTAGAGTCACTATCTCGTTACAAGAGTCACTATCTCGAAAGAGTCACTATATCACAGCAAAACACTTTAGCAAACTATGAAACGGAGGAACAATATGCTCTAACGTTCTAGATCGCAAAAAGAAGTTTATTTATCGCAAGCGTAATTAAATAACTTTAAACTTTCAAACACAAGAAAAAACGACCACACGCTAAGGCTGACATTTTTCTTGTGATGTTGCCATTTCAAGAAATTAAGCACAATATTTTTCGAAAAAAACAAGTTTTTTAATTATTTTTCATTTAAAATTTATTTTAGTGTAAATATTTCGCTTGTCTGAAACCTTTAAAATATTTTGTTAGTGCCTAGTTTGTTAGAAAGATACTAGGACATCCTTTAAAAGGGCAACATTTAAACATGTAGCTGTCATTCCAAATGGGTGAAAGAATCTGATATATTATTTTGTATTGCTGTTCGTGTTGTATTCTGAGTCCCAGTTCAAATCCAAGGTCATCCGTACTTGGTTGACCGGGCCTGTGGGAAGCTCTCGACAACTTTGCAACATTGACATTGAAACCGTCTCCCCAATACAACTAAATAGTGTTACCATACCATTCTGTTCCAGTGTCAAAGATCTTGGGCTGCACATTGACTCAACTATGAGCTGGACCAATCACTTCGCTGAGGTTAGTCGTAAGGTCACAGGAACACTGCGCTGCCTTTATAGATATAAGAATTTTCTTCCACTTAAAACAAAAATAACTTTGACGCAATCCCTTATAATTCCTATAATAGACTATGCCGATGTTTGCTATACAAATCTAAACCAATTTCTTCTCCATAAACTAGACAAACTAGCTAACAACTGCATAAGATTTATCTATGGGCTTCGTAAATACGACCATATTTCCTCTTTTCGTTCACAGTTGGCCTGGCTTCCTATCCCCCAGCGTCGAAACGCCAGAATCCTATGCATGCTTTATGCTATCCTATATGACCCTCACTTCCCAGCTTATCTCAAGTCTCAATTTTCTCTTTTTAGCTCTACACATTCGCGAAATCTCCGCTCTTCTAATCTTTTAACTTTATCTGTACCTGCTTATCATACTGATTTCATGAACAAATCCTTTCAAATTAAAGCCATTCTCTGGAATGCTCTTCCGGAATCCATTAGGCGTGCACCTAGTCGTTTAGCCTTCAAACGGGCGGTTCATAAACGTTTTCTCCGAGAAGTCTCTTCTCATGATGTCCCTGTGCAGTAACTAGTAGTCATCCATATGATAATAATTTATGCGTATATATTATTTTAGGTATTTATGTATTATTTGATATTTATTATATGTTTATTTTATCTATAGTAATTGTATTGGTATACATATATGTGTATATATATGTTATAATTTTATTGTATTCTTTTAGATATTTAATTTATGCTTTTCTATTTAGTTTACACATTCTGTCGCACCACCCAAATTATTTTCCACTTGGTCCAATGGTTGATTGGCAGAGAACGCCATTTGGCGTTAAGTCCGCCATTTGTACACTTTTTTTTTGTGCAATAAAGTTTAAATGTGCAAAAAAGTCTGTTCTACTATCTTTCTAGATGTAGCGCAAGCTTTCGATAAAGTGTGGCATGAAGGACTCATCATAAAACTTAGAAACATGTTACCCATTAACTACGTAGATATAATTACATCATATATAACCAACAGAGCTTTTAGAGTGCGACAAGAAAATGCGTATTCTAAAATTAAAGAAATAAAAGCTGGAGTGCCTCAGGGAAGTGTTTTAGGTCCGGTCCTGTACCTACTATACACCTCGGACATTCCTGATATAGATGACAATACTATGGCGACCTTTGCTGACGACACTGCTATAATGGCTGTCGGAAGTACTCATGAAGAAGCAGCAGAAAAGGTTCAAATAGCAATTAATAAAATTATTGAATGGACAAAGAAGTGGCGAATCAAGCTAAATGAATCAAAGTCAACTCATGTTAACTTTACGAATAAGCAAGAACAATTATGTCCCGTGTATATAAATGGAAAGCAAGTTCCATTTGAAAATACAGCCAAATACTTAGGTATGACTCTGGATGCAAAGCTGCGCTGGAAAGCGCACGTCAAAAAGAAAAGAGAAGAGCTCGAAATACGGTTTCAAAAGATGCACTGGCTGCTTGGGAGAAACTCTGCCTTGTCAGTGCACAACAAAATACTTTTGTATAAACAAGTCCTGATGCCAGTATGGACTTATGGTATACAGCTGTGGGGCTGTACCAAACAGAGCAATATCAGTATGATCCAAACATTCCAGAACAAAGTACTCAGGAGCATTGTCAATGCACCCTGGTACATTAGAAATGCTGACCTGCACCGGGACCTTAACATGCAGTTCGTCGATAAAGTTATTAAAAAATATGCAGAAGCACACGAGTATCGATTGCTTCATCATGTGAACGTTGAGGCAATCCAGCTCCTCGACAACACGGACACAGTGAGAAGACTTAAACGAACTAAACCGTTCGAATTAGTGTAGTGTAGTGACAATAAAAAAAAAATAATACTTAGTGCGGTCATAGTGCAATAATTAAAGACACACGAACAAAGTGCCTTCCCCTTAATAGAGACAGTAAGAAAAGTGCCGATGGACACATTCTTATACTATTGCTTATAAAACTAGGTCAATGTAAAATTACTAATTAGTCTTAGATTAATAGGCTAGATTGTAATAATATTAGCGTACTTATTGAACAGTATATAGGTACGTTAAGAAAGTGAAAAAAAAAAAAAAGTTTAAATAAATAAATATTTTTATATAATGTGGATTCATAATAACATGGAATAATAAATCAACTACATAAAACGTGGGGCGCACTATAAGTTTCCGGAATGAATATGAAAAAATACTATTAAAGGTACAAAATTAATTTATTGTTTTTCAAAATAATCTCCCTTGGCGTCTATGCACTTTTTCATTCGATGAAACCAGTTTTGAAAACTTTTGTGCCACTCCTCTGTGGTGACCTCTGAAACGTGTTTTTTATACTCCTCGACAGCCTCTTCTGGTGATGAAAATCGTTGACCGCGTAATTGGTTCTTAATTTTTGGGAACAGAAAAAAGACACAAGGTGCCAGGTCGGGACTGCATGCAGGATGACTCATGAGTTCTACATTTTTCGCCTTCAAAAAGTCGTTTGTCTGTCTGGCCGTGTGAGAACTAGCATTGTCGTGGTGCAGGATGATACGGCGTTTACGGTTATTTTTACGGAGTTCGTCAATAACTTCCGGCAAACAAATGGTCGTGTACCAGTCACTATTCACTGTACGACGATTCTCTAAAGCAACAGTAGCCACGTGTCCAGTTTTATTAAAAAAAGAAGCAATCATCCGCTTAGATGCACTTTTCACGCGCGCCACTTTGGTTGGTTTCGGCTCATCTTGAAAGACCCATACGCTCGATTGCTGCTTTGTTTTGGGATCGTAGCAATAAATCTATGTTTCGTCACTTGTTACTATGTCCCACACCAAATTTGACGCACCTTCGTTGAATCTGGTAAGCATGGCACTGCACCAAGTGACGCGGTCCGTTTTTTTAGCCTCGGTCAAGTTGTGTGGGATCCACCGTGAGCACAGCTTTCTCACACCCAAATGTTTGTGTAGGATTGATTGTATTTGACTCATGCCTATTTCTAAGGATGCGCGAATTTCATGGTAGGTCACATGCCTGTCTGTTTCAATCATACGGCGCACAGCATCGATGTTTTTGTTGGTCACAGCGGTGGACGGCCGACCATCGCGAGATTCGTCACTGAGATTGATACGACCACGCTTGAATTCTGCAAACCAGCTATAAACAGTTGTCTTGCATGGTGCTTCATTGCCAAAAGCTGTTTCAAGCCGAGCGATGCTCTGTTGAGCTGTCAAATTACACTTAAAATCGTAGAAAATCATACTACGAAAATTTTCCCGAGTTAAATCCATGTTGATGCAGACACACAATTTTTTAAATGGCGCCACAAGGTAAAAACAAAAGACAGTCAGATGAAACAAACTGCATTCTACAGCTAAAGAGTTCTATTTTCAAATGTTGCAATAAATTTTTAAATATTGTTTATGTAAGTGGCCAGTTCCGGAAACTTATAGTGCGCCCTATGTACAAACTCTGTGCTTATCAAACGGTCGTTATTTTCTTCCGCTTAGCATATTATAAGACGTTTAGTAACACAATAAAAGAAATCAACATCGAAAAATAAATTCAAGTTCTCCACAAAATTATTTTTATGCGATTGTGCAGTCATCATCACATCAATTGAAAATTTAATTCTGCACAATAATAATACTAACAAATAAAAAAAATAACTTATTACCTGTACACACAATATAATGTAAACTCAACTTCTTTAAACTGTTATTAACAAAAAATATAGCCACGTTTTTCCCATTACTTACTATCAAATAAAGTATAATTAAATATGCAAGGCACAAGATCAGTCTTATTATTGTTAATTGAGATAATTCTAATAAAATGTATATACTTAAATATTTAAAACAAAAACTAACGAAACAAAAACTTCCAAAATTAACATTTCTTAAAACCATAGGAACATAATAGGAACCAACTTTAAAACAAATATTAATCTCTTCAAAATATTTAGTATTATTGCGAAATGTACTTTAAATGTACCATGTTTGAACAGAAAAAAAAGGACGAAAAAGAAAATACTTAATAGAAATGGTTTACGTTATCAATGTCGAAGCCCGTCATAAAAAAAAATGATAGTCCCTTTGCATGTATTTTTTAAAGACTGAAGGCTATCAAATTTAGACTATTCTATTTTTCTGGGTTCATCGTACAGATTTACGAGGTCACCACCGGCAATAAATACAAAATCTTTGTGGTAACAATTGCCATTGACCGGGCTGACGCAATTTGTAAAAAAAATCACCGTTTTTGTATATTAATCCACTAATGTCTGTTACATGAGATCTCCAGCTTTTTTCCCTGGTCTCAATAAATCTAGATGACATATGTTTTCATAATTTAAAAAAAATGTGTAGTCAAAATGTTGAATTATGTAAGGTTGGCTTGGGCGAGCTTGTGCCATTTTGTTTATGTAATCATTGGGTGAGTGTATGGGCGGTTTAAAATATACGTTCCAAGGTATAATGGACACTATCCACCTCCATCATTGTATTTGTATGTCCCTTTTCCAGAATAATTTGTTCTATTTGAATTGAATTGTTCTCTTTAGTGAAATGTAGTAAAGCTGAGGATAGCACCTTGTTACTATTTTGGTAGTTACAACCATCTGATATGAGTATAATTTTTTATATAGTTTTTATTAATTTTTGTACTTAAGAAATATATTAAACAGGTTGTAAATTCATGAGCAGTTATTCCGCCATCACTTTCATGTCATACATACAAATGTACCTCTTTATCTTTGTTTACAAACAGGGTATAATTATGAATTTGAAGCTTTTGTTTGTAGTATTGAACAGAAACTTGCAGTTGAGGCGATAATAAAACACGTTGTATGTCCAAAGTCACTACTAGTACATCTGAGGAACACATTGATTTTGCGTTTTGTTTAGCTAAGTAAGCTTCTTGTTTCATCTGGGTATTGTGTTCATATTATTTATTTATTTATTTATTTATTTATTTAACTTTATTACAAATATTGTAACAGGCGGACTTAAGGCCCAGGGCCTTTTCTACCAGTCAACCTACAGGTGATGCGGATAAAAGCTAATTTTGGACGACATGGTACATTCTAATTTAACTATAATTTAATTACTATCTTCAAGTTTTACCAAAAATACATTTAACGATAATTTTATTTATATATATACTTATCCATATATTCATATACATACATGGAAAAATACACAAATATTGCATAAATTCATAAACCCTACATAGACTACATAAATATTTATAATACTCTATGACAATTGGTGAAGATAATGAGCGCGCACAGCCCTCTTAAACGCCTGACGACTAGGGGCCTTGAGGACGTCAAAGGGAAGGGCGTTCCAAAGCATTACGGCTTGCTTGGTGAATGATTGATCGAAAAACCCACTCCGGCAGCGAGGCACATCGAGAAGAAGATTGTTGGAAGAACGAAGAACTCTGAGATGGGTATCACCCTGAAAAGTGAACTTGTTTTTGAGATACATCGGAGTTTTTGGGTCGAAGAGTATGGAGAATAGAGTAGTGAGAATATGCAAATTGCGACGTTGACGGATAGGTAACCATTTCAGTACCGGTAAGCCGACACATGGTCGTACTTCCGAAGGCCAAAAATAAAACGCAAACAGTTATTTAGAAGTCTATCAAGTTTGTTGAGAAAGTTACAATTCAGATCCGAGCAACATACATCCGCGTAATCTAAAATTGGAAAGATGAGAGAGTACACCAGCATAGTCTTAATATTAATAGGGAGAAAGTTCTTTAACCTGTACAAAGAGCGGAGAGCCCCCGTTACTTTTCCAGAAACCTCTGCAATATGAACATCCCAACGAAGATTTGTATCAATGTGGAGCCCGAGGTCTTTGACGCTAGAGCAAAATGGGATTGGGATATTATTAAATTGAACTGGAGGAAGTGAATTGCTGCCAAGCCGGCTTGTTAGATGTGAGCTACCAACTATAATGGCTTGACATTTATTAGGGTTGACAGTGACACCAAAACGTCGAGACCAATCAGCAATTGCCGCTAAATCTAAATTTATTTGATCGATGGCTTTATCAACATTAACAACATCTGTTTGTACATAAAGTTGCAAGTCATCGGCATAAAGATGATACGTACACTGAAGTTCTTTGGTGATAAAATCAATGAAAATGGAAAATAATAAAGGAGAGAGGATGCCACCCTGCGAAACGCCAGTATCCAATTCACACCAACTTGATGATAAATCATCGATGCGAACTGATTGCTGACGTCCACGAAGATATGAGGAGAACCAATCCACAGCCGAGGGAGAAACTGAATGGTGGGAAAGGATCGCGAGAAGGATGTCATGATCGACGGTATTAAACGCATTAGAAAAGTCTACTAAACCCAACACAGTGACTTTAGTATTATCCATACCTGCTCTAATATCATCGATCACTTTAAGGAGAGCTGAAACAGTGCTATGTCCAGGTCTAAAACCGGACTGTAAGGGATTTAATAACCCATTACGATTGAAATATGAGGTGAGTTGCTTATGTACGCAAGCCTCAAGAACCTTTGACAATAGCGGGAGAATTGAGATGGGACGGAAATGATTTGGGAGAGAAGGGTTGGGAACTTTGGGTAGGGGGCATATGAAAGCTTTCCGCCAGAGTGAGGGAAACTGACCTGAAGTGAGTGAAAAATTAATAATATGGGTGATGATAGGGACAATAACGTCAAGAATGCATTCAATCATACGTCGATTAAGTTGATCAACGCCCACGGCTCTGGTTTTGATGGCTAGAAAAATCTTTTTGACTTCTTCTTGACTAACCGGAGATAAATTAAATTCAGTTTTGACACCAGAAGGAAGAGCAGCAATGCAGGAAATAGTATTTAATTTCGTTAAGTCATCCAACTGAGAAGATGTGGTGAAATGTTTGTTGATGTCGTTTAACGAAATTGAAGAAGGGATATCAGAATTGACCGTCTTACCAATACCTAAAGTTCTAAGGAACTTCCAGATATCGGCAGAAGATGAAGAAGAGACATTGTCAAGAATTAAGCGGCGTTTGGCGTCACGTATCATTCTGTTACACCGATTTCTTGCAACTTTAAACAAGGTCCAGTTTTCCTCCGAACGATCCCTCCTAAACTGACGGAATGCTCGGTCCCTACGTCTCATATACATTCGGACCCCAGGAGTAAGCCAAGGCGCTGGAGGACGCTTAACTTTGACCTTCCGTACAGGGGCGTGTTTATCATATAGCTTAGTGAGGGCTTCGTTGAAAATGGCTACTTTGTCATCCACATTGTTTGCCGACCATAGATTTTCCCAATTTATATTAGCAGCAGCGGAAGCCAGTTCCTCAAACTTTATTCGGGCAAAACTGCGCCGGTAAACTGTTTTTGGAACAATTTTTGATGGCTTAAGTTTATAAGAGCAGTGGATCAAATCGTGTCGGGAGAAAGCCGGGGCTGGATGCTGTCCATGTGAGGAGATAAGATCAGACGACGAGGTTATAATTAGATCTAACCAAGTATCTTCGGTATCGGTATTGTGGTGAGTAGCATTAAGTGGGAGTACTTGAAGACTGGCAGACTCAAAGATGCGGCCTAGGCTAAGTGTTCGCGTTGACTGACTGTTAAGAAGGTTAGTGTTGAGGTCCCCGAGAATAATATGATGTACGTACTTAGAGCTGAAGGAATCCAGAGCGATTTCAAGATCGGAGAAGTAATTTGTTGAAGGTGGACAATAAACCACGCCAAGAACAGCCTTGGAACCCCCCACGATGATTTCCAGAAATATAAATTCCGCAGATGCAGAATATAAGGCCGGAGACACGGATAACACTTTGTACGCTATTTCACATCGAAGATATATTGCCACGCCTCCACAGCCTTTGCCTAGACGATCATTACGAATGAGAACAAAACCGGGCAATGGATAGGAAGTAGACGCAAGTTCAGGTTTTAACCATGTTTCTGAAATGAGAACTGCATGTACTTTAACATTCAAGAATGTTTCTACAAATTCCGAGTAATGACCGGGAAGGCTTTGGGCATTAATGTGGCAAACGTTGAAGTGAGTGGAATGTTCAAATACACTGAAAACATAGTCGCCAAGGGAAATAAAAGAGGTGTCCGCACTTCCAAAAGAGGTGTCCACACTTCCAGTACAAGAGTAAAACTCAACGCTAGACTCATTATCAGTCATTGAGAGTATTTGTTAGTATAAATATATAATTAAAAATACTTATATCAATATACAAAAATAAAGTAATAATAATGTAAAACAAATAATAAAGTAAAAAATATACTAAAAATGACAAGCAATGCAGATGTAACTTGCTTTCACTGCACCACCTGCCAGTCAACCTAAATTACACACGAAACTTAAAACAAAGTAAAAATGGCAGCTAGAAAATAAAATAATTAATAATGGCGTGCAGCAAAAGAAAAAGTTGAAATGTTTTAATCTGTGACAGTCAGGTGTCACTGTCAATTCAAAACTTCAAAGTCACTGCCATTTCAGACATAACGAGACTTAAGTAAATAGAAAGTTTTATTCCGCAACCTTAAAATTAAAAGCCAACATATTATAAAATTGCAATATTAAAGACGGTAATTTGGAAAAATATCATGACCCTATTATATAATTGAAACAATGAACCTACAATCTTAAGCAACGCCCAGAATACAGTTTCCCGCAAAACAATAATTCTGCCAAAGTGGTTAATGCCTGCATTATCACAGGCCCCGATAACACGCGATTACGAAGATGATGAAGTCCCGGACGTTGCCTCTCCCGCGCGGCTCGCCTCCTGGGGGAACCTCTCCTTCAGGCGCCTGAGCTCGTCCTCAGAAGTGATCCTCAGCCTAGTGCCGTCTGGGGTCTTGACGACAATGACACCGTCCTGTGTCCAACAATTCCGCATCCCGAAGTGTTGTCGCGACTTCCCAAAGACAGCCAGTCTCAACTTAGTGAGGAACTCCTTCACTGAGATCTTGGTCCCCTTCAGCAATGATTTTTTGTGCCATACAGCGGCTTTAATGGAATATTCGCAAAACCTAACTAGTACAGGACGATGCTTATCTTTACTTTGTTGGCCAAGACGGTGGCACACTTTAATAGATGCTGCATTCACATCTGCAACACTCATTTTCTTCTGCAGCAGCTCCAAAACCACCGTTTTACAATCCTCCTTGGGTTGCTCGGGAATGCCAGAAAAGATGAGAACATTCAGCCGGTCACGTGTTTCGATCCCATCTACAGATCGTATGCAATCTCCAATTTGGTGCCGCAGAATCCCAATCAGTTTATAGATTATTCCCCGGAATGTTCTTAATTCCTCAGCCACCTTTGCCACAGTATCTTTGGATGGAGCGGCTGACTGCAACTGCGATTCCAATTCCAGCATCTTCTTGTTAAAGGTAGCTTCCAGGTCATGTTGGGCCTTGAGGATTTCATTCAGTTGGGCCATAGTGTTCAGAAGTAATGAGTGATGACAATATATTATATAGCAGTGAAATATTCTTTGTGTAAATGGTGAGCTGGCAGGTAGTGTGTAGTGCTCAACTGTTGCTAAATCTTGAAGGATTAAGCCACAAACGTAAGTTGTGTTGATTTATAATGTGAATAAACGAAATCTAGAGAATAAACTTATAAAAACTTGTAATATTTACTTATTCTGGTGTACAGTTGCCTTCCTTGAAAGAAGTGCAGGTGTCACATTGATCTTTTCTAGGTTTATATATGGATATTTGATTACTTTTAAAAACGGAACAGAGGAGTTTGCGTTGTGCTGCTGGAATATTCTTACTAGAACACCATTTTTTATAATGATTTATTCTGATGAATGTATGTTGTTCTTGTTTTAATCCTTGTCTTCAGTCTTGTTTTGCTTCTTATTGCTTATTTCATCTGAGCAAACCCAGCTTGTCATGCAAGTTAAGGATCTCATCAAGTGAACCAAAGATTTCGCTCATGACTTCCTGTAAGTGCACAAAATCCTCTCTTGATGATACAATACAAGAATGCTCCAGCAGTGGATGCATGGCTGCTTCCTTAGTCTTCAAGCAGCCTCTGCAAACATCATAAATTATTTATAACTTGTACAATAAATACGTAAAAGACATACTGGCACTTTAAAATGATATATATTTTTTTAATTTTTTGTTGCATTACAAATATTGTTTGAGACTACAATATTTCAGTCGGTGGTCATACTACAAGAATACTAATATAATGTATGTCTACTACAAATCTTTGTTACTATTTAACCTTTATTGAAAGCCAGGTCAAACATACTGCCGAACAGGTCGAGCGAAAAAAGGTCAAGCTGTCTGAGATTTCGGGCTATTGAGTCCTAGTCATTATTATACTTTTCATTGTTCTTCTTGTCGAGTCAAAATGGTTTCAGTATAGTTTCTAATTCAAATGACATTTGACCAGTATGTGGCCACGGCGATCCCTCTGTCGCTAGCCTCATTTAAGTCCTCGATGGTACACGACGTAGGGCAATTCGGACACGATAGAAGGTGGTCCATCGACTGAATGGCACCGCAGTCGCATAGGACGTTATCAGCGTGACGCCACCTAACTCGGTTTTCTCGACATCTCCCAACACCAGCCCGGAGTCTATTGAGAGACTTCCAGACTGACCAGGGGAGGTCTCTACCAGGTGGGAGATGCTTTGCAGGTGGTAGATTTGGCCCGGATTATTATATATTTCATTTTGTTGATATTGACATACTGTAAACATATTAAAAGGGTTTCAGTAAATCTAATTGTACAATGTACTGTACCTAACCTTTTATGTATATCACAACATAAAGGTGTGAGTACTTACGTGCGTGTGCCCTTTAGCGCAATTTGTGACACTTTCAATACGTATTTCTATTTCTACCAAGGGCGCATAGCTACAAGACAATATCAAAGTAAATTATTGCAAAACTAACTGAAAACCTTTGTTGAAAACCATTGAATACTAATTACGAACTATTATTATTTAACTTGACATAATAGAGAGAAGTGTCATGTCATATGGCATACTTTTTATTGTCAGTAACGAAAAGAAAACACATTTTATTAAAATATCTGTTTAATTCTAAGACAAATGCATGGTTTTATACTTGATTGAGCTATATTATGGTTGAATGAATGATTATAAAAAGAATGTTAATACTTTAAATAATGTATAAAAATGAATAAAAATATGAACCAGTAAAGTACCGGTTTTTAATTATTTCTTGCGGCAACCTTCTCGTCAAATATGTATCGCGATTTGAATTGAATTGAAGAGGTATTGGGAGATTTTGTGACCATTTTACGATTTTTAGAGACTAGCAGTTTTGCGAGGAATATAGCTGATTTCGGACTAATTGGTCAAAGTGGCCGTTAATGTTCCCCCTGTTCCAGTAAGAATTTTTATATGGCACTCTTTACCGTCAATGTGTTTAGTGAAAGTGATGCCACATATCAGGTTTGGTAAGCGCACCGACGATCCAATAACTAATAAAGTTCGGTAAGTCAACGTAGTTTTTTAGAAAGCGATTATGTTTATGGTGTATGTGTAAGGTTTAAATAAAAAAACATTATAATGATAGTTATATTGTAATTTGTGTTGATCATAGGGATGTTTTATATGGTATATAAATATTTTGGGCATCATTAGAGCATTATGTATGCATCGTTTTGAACACTATCCGAAAAGTAGGCAACCACCCTATTAGTGAAACTTAAAACATTTCACAAGACATATTTATGTTGTTATTCCATATCTTAAGAAATAATAAGCTACTTATATTGAAATTATAACCATATTAAGAAGTGAAGGAAAAGAAATATATTTTTAATTTAAGGATGATAATATGTTCTCTATGGCTACGCTTCTTATACGTTCACTATTAGAACTTTCATCAATCGGCACTATTACCGAAGGTTCAACTCCAAGAGATAGTGGAAGAGAGCTAGTGTTGGTAGAACATAGAGAAGAAGGGTTTGCATTCGGCTGAATATCAGGGTCTGTGATGGTAGAATACTGATTATCAGGGCTGGCGATAGCAGAATATACAGATGATGAGCGGTTAGTTACCCTATCGGCGGGCATAAACGAGTGTCCGGTTATGGGGAATATCAGTTCTATTTTCTTTATTTGATGGTGATCTAGTATCCATCGCATGCACATAGTTACGTTCATAAAAATTTTGTTTTGTCCGACACACCCGTCCGCCATTAGACGGATATGGGTAATATTTTCAGGTAGCTCAGTTTTATTAAGCCTGTCGTAGACGGCAGATGCAATTATTCGTTTGATCCTTTCCCGTATCCTGTCCAGACGTATGAAAATGTATATAATTTGCATTCAAGGAGTCTTTCGATGATCCCTGAACTATAGTAAAATTATATGAATAAAGCTGTCGGCTGTAATAACAGCTTTGATCGGGGACTTTCGGCAAAGCCAAGTTCTTTTGACAATCAAACAAAAATGTCATCATATCCTCTTTTCGGTCTCGAATCAGCTTGAAAAACGCTTGCGCCCTTAACTTATGTACTCTTTTATCTATTATAAGCTGTGATTTTTTCGACGAATTACTCTCGTTTTTTTATTTTTTCTTGAAGTTCTAAGCATTTCGAACATACATCAGTCCTCGGGCTTCCAAATCCAAGATTAAAATCTTGATTAAATACTGGTCTAATATATGACTGCTTTACTGCGCTGTTTGTGTTTAGTTCTTCAAATAAATAATATTTTCACATTCAGTCCACTCGGTAGGTCCCCTTTTCTTAACCCTTAATAGGGCATAGCTAAACTGTGAATATTTGCAATAATTTCAAACCTAATATGTTATTAGAGGTATACACAGATCTAGGATTTCATGTCAGTATGTTTTTATGTGTTTTCAGTTTTTCAGGAAACCTTGTGGGAAAATAACTCCTGTTGCCTGTTTACATTCTACCCTTTGATGAATATGTGGGAAATTATTTCCCAACTTGTGGGAAATATATTTCATTCATACACAATAATAACAGTAAATCAGAATTTGATGAATGTAGTCAGAGATAATTGAACGAAATAAAACATTTAAATTAAAGAAAATAACTATTTTATTTTATTTATGGAACATTTCAAAACAAGGGGCAGCACACAAAGATACCTTGCAAATTTTACATATGTATTTACTGCGCTGCTCCTTTGCACGTGTACTACACATTCTACATCTTCGAAATTTTGCCAATTCAGGCATGTGGAATCCTACATCTGCCTTTCGAATCTCATCTGGTACTGAAATGGTACCTCCTTTTTTATTTTTAAACACAGGTGCAAGGATTTTTCTTGATGAAAAATTGTTAATGAGGCCTCTGCCCAACCGCAACCGGAATTCTTTATGGGAGTTTCTCCTTTCTGAGTGAGATGTCATATAAACAATATAAGAATTGATCACAGCTGCCTCCATCAAGAACCAAAAGAGTCTGTGCCAGTTCTTCCGCGATTTTCGACCTAGCGGGTATGATGCCCTAAAATGATCAAAATGATCTACACCGCCCATGAATTCGGTATATTTTTTAATCGCAAGTGGACAATATATTTTCTTTTTACTACCATCTTTCTGTTTCCTCTCAATCAATTCAACTGCTCGAGGATCAAACGCAGTTGTTCCAACAAAAACGTCTTTAGTATCTTTCCATTTCAATACTTGTATAGGTGAACTACACTGGTATATAAATTCACCAGTTTTTAAGGCTGTTTCTTTCTTTTCTTCCCGGGTTAGATTTTTTCCTGTGATCAAATCTGGTAAACCCTTACGGTTTATTCTTAGTGTTCCAACACTATAAATTTCTTTTTCATACAAAAGCTCCATCAATGGAATACTTGTGAAAAAATTATCAAAGGCCACTAATGTACCGCTTGGCAAAGTCTCACATAAATCCATTATAACCCTGGCCCCTAAATTCTCTTCAGTTCCAGTGTCAACTTTACCAGTATAAAACTGGAATTCATATAAATACCCTGTACGAGCATCTGCCCTTGCCCAACACTTGTACCCACGTTTGATGGGTTTTTTGGGCATGTACTGCTTCATGTGACTACGACCCTTAAACCTAATCATACTTTCATCTATTGAATTACATGCTGACACTTGAACATTGTCTTGAAAAGTTTTGTTTAGGATTGAAATAGCAGGTCTAATTTTACCTAATTTATCATAATCTGGTGAATTTCGCGGAGCTTCTGTTGAAATATTTGATATATGGAGATTTTGCGTAATTTTTTTAAATCTTTTTAAGGGCATAACTTTAGATATTACAGGGTTTCTATAAAAATCATCAGTTGACCAATAAGTATTTACATCTGCTAGTGGATTTATACTCATTAGTATAATCACTCCAAAGTAAGCTTTTAGTTCTTCTTTTGTAATATCTGTCCAAGCTTTTGAATGTGTGTGTTTTGCATAAATATTTGTATTCTCAGCAATAATATCCAGTAGCTCTTCAGGAAAAAAATCAACAAAATAATCCACTGGTTGACTTCTATTAGTGTAACTTTTTTTTACCAGCATTTGCTTCTCAAAAACAGGCCAAGTAATATTATTATCAATTGCAACAGACCAATTCCTTGATTTGTTTTGTAACTGGTGGAATGTATCCCTAGAAAAATTATGACGTTCAACAGGCTCTGGTAATACTGGTCCTGGAGAAGAATGGTCTCCCTGGATATCAGCCATAGCAACATCAGCAGTATTTTGATCATGTAGTGTAGAAACATCCAAAGACAGATGAGAAGGGCCTGCTTGAACTTCAGCCGTGGCATCTTGTGAAGCTGAAGATGCTTGGAGAGGAATTGGCACATAATCCTGTTCAATTGATGATAGATCTGATTCTCCTACCAATACTGAATGTAATTCTTCGACGGATATATGTTGAATCTCATCCAAACGCTCATCTAAATCAAAACGGTAATTACTGGTGGCAAAAGAATCAACTACTTCTTCGTCATCTTCATCTTCCGACGAAAACAGAAGCTGTGCTAATTGGGCCTCAATTTCGGGATCACGAAGTGGTTTCTGTAACGTAAAATAGTGCCCATGAGACGAATGGAAATCTAACATACTTCCGACGGAAATAGTTTTCCCACACAGTTTATTACATATTGAACGTAATTGGGCAACAAGCAAATATTTCCCACACACTTTCGATCAATCAAACTAAACCGTTTCTTGTTATTTTGTAAAATAAAACACATGAACATCTGAATTGACATTATATCTATCGATAATACCCAAAAATAGACACTTACCGGATTTTTCTTCGACATAATTACTATTTTCCAAAAAAATTGCACAAAAAAGCCGTAATCGTAACCTGTTATTTGAAACATTGACATTGACATTATTTTTTTTTTCTTTCGTTCGGAAACAGTGATACCAGAATATAAACAATAGATAATATATTTAACTACGAAATGACAGTGACATTTCGTGGTAAAATAAGTCCGTTTGACCGTTACGAACGTGAATTTAGCGTGGGAATAATGTTCCTGTTGCCCTATTAAGGGCAGGTCCTCGACCAGTTTCAAAGAAATTTCGCATCACATATTGAACACGGTATTTTGTAATGTTGAGTGTATAAAATACTTTTTGACAAACTGGCACTAACGTCTTGAGTGATTTCGCATAAATAGCGTACTTAATCTAAAAATTTTTCCATTTCCTGGTATTATTAGTAGGCCGCTTTCTATTAGTTTTTTTTTTACTGAGCAGCATTTCAGTATCAACGCATCTTGGTAACTTTATAACGGTTTTGCTTAAAAAGATCTAATAAATCTCGAACTTTAATCGTTTGCATGAATATGTTTTATTTTCATGATTGCAGGTAATTTTGTTAGGCAACGACTCCGGCGAATATCTGTAAAAAAAAAAAATATAATATTTTCTCCTTTTTAACAAAATCAAATAACGAGTAGAAAATAAAAATAAAAATCACAAGCTCTTTCATTACCTATGAAATTCCTTTATTTCTGAAATCTAATTTCGAGAATTCATATTTAAGAACCTTCCGTGCTGGTCTGGAAGCAAAGAAAAAACGAAGAATGCATCAGCTGCTATTCATCCTGAGTAGACCGTATAAATCGGTCGAAAGAATGGATGAAATATTAGGAATCATATCAAGAGGCGATGCGGCTAGCAATCCATCACTATATTGATTCCGTTTTCTAAATGTGGCCTTTAGATCTTATGGCTTTAGACTCTGCCTACCCCACAAGGAATAAAGACGTGATAAAATGTACTATGTACGTATATTTAAGCACCACTGCAAGGAAATTGATTTATAAATAAAATAAAAAAATTGCATCTAATTTGGTGCATCCGTTTAAAAGCTACGATGTCACAGACAGACTTAGCAGTCAAACTTATAACACTCCTTTATTTACGTCGGGTGTAAAAATCTACAACACGATGAATTCCTTCACTTTCACAAAATGAATTAAAATTCACAGATAAAATGCAGAATTCCCTCGTCGGGGGGAAAACAACTTTTTCATACTAAACGCGGCTGTCTCTATGGTGTTGAAGTCGACATCATAACGCTAAATTCACATCACTAGTTTGATACTTACCTAACAATTTTTGCCAAGTTTGCCTTCCAGTTTGCGGGCTGTCTTTTGCGTTTTCTGCCTCTTCCTGGTGAAGCTTCTGTTACAAACACTTTCATTATAGTTTTGGCAACTGATAAACACCTTTTTATAACCAAACGACTAAAAACCCTTTCAATTTCAATAAAATCGGGAGACGCGCAAACACCATCTACTATGAAAATCGCCATATTAAAATTACCTACGGAAATGGGGCGCTGTGATTGATCGATCAGGACTTAGCTGTGTTTGTTTCCAAGCGCACGGGATATACCTGTCTTTGATTTTAATTTGATATTTTGACATGATTTTTTTATTTTAATTTGATATTTTGACATGAATTTTAGACAGGTTTTAGCTGCTTTTGATAGCAAATGAGTTTCTGAACATTATAATAATTATCTAATGATTCCGAAGCCATACATAGTCTAGAAAATAAAAAAAATATGGATTTAGCTGACTTTGATTCTATACCCCTCACATCATTTTCTCTGAAATAACTTTCTATTAAATGTTTTCCTTGGCTAAAAAGGGGCAACATAATTTCGGCATCCGAGGTTACGGCTTTAATAGGACCCATGCAGTAACATTTCTTGTCTGTTAAGATGAGATAAACCTAAATAACTAGGTACAAATTCATCAGTTAATATGGTTCTCACTTTAGACATTTTCCCTCTAGAGTACGCCGTGGAATATTCAATAAGTTGGAGATTCCTTGTCAGAATTGCCAGTTCTATATTTAATCAAAAGGGCCGCCAAACCAGTTTTTATGTTGGGCAGATCAAGATTTGGCACCTCACTGATAAGGTTAAAAAAGTATTCACTTGATGGTCCAACCCAGTATTGAAGCAAACTATTATTAATGTGGAGAATTTGTTCAAAGTCTTATTCTAGATTATGATCCACTAATGAAAATATATGTTTTATTTAGTGAATAGTAAATGCTGAAGAACCAGCTTCAAATAATAACTCCCACTCATTGATAATATGATCATTGCATATTCGAACATGGATCGTTAATTCGTCAGGTATTACATGGGTATTGTTATGGCATTAATTCTAACAAGACTGGCTTTTACAATAACTTTGGTTACTGAACAGAATAATTAAAATAATTAGATTTAATTAACAAAATTAGTTTTAAATAATAGTCATAACCTTTGACAGCAGTGTACAAATAAAAATATTTCTAGTATGTTGTAACGGTACTCGCTATGTTACATACAAATTACCATTACGAGCCATGCTGACGTGATTAGGTACACGCGGTAATAAATACTCGGTAAAACACATGTACTGTTTTTATTACCTGGATATTCTACTTGAAAACAATTCAAATGATAATAAAAATCAACCGTCGCCAACAGTGTGCATTAAAAAATTAGTCTGGTTTCGTTATACATAGTTTATGGTATTTTTTTAAATACTGTTAAATGATTCCAATGACGATTGGTAAGGGCTTATACACATAAACACGATACGACTTCGTATCCTGGAAATTTCCGATAAGCAACGTAAAAATTCACGACACGACATCGAAATGTGCAACGACGCACGGCACGACGACACGTTGAAGGTTCGTGAAGATCCGTTAAGTTTTGCAAGACCCGACTTTGGAAAACTAATGTTTGGTGGTCATTTAATTTATTTAAAGATGGTAATATCGCTTTGAAAAAGGATAAATGCCAATTTTCAGGCTCTTGTAATTTCAACGTAGTTTGTTCTTAAAAAGCATCGACAATTTTCTTTTTTTCGATTGCTGGGAGCGTGACGGACTTACATTTTTTTTTTGGGGACTTTGCTTTTTTATGCCCTGATTATTTCCTTCATATATTATGCTCCCTTCAGTTTCATTTTGGACATTTTTATTTAAAAAAGCAACTGTTTCTACAATTGATATTCTTTGATTTTTTTAGCGCCTGGTCCTGAGTTATTTATTTCTTTAAGTTTTTTACGTACTTAGTACTCGTATAGTTATCTTCTATGCTAGTCCACTTTTTTACCGCCGCATTGCCTAAAACAATAGTATTTGAAAGGTCAAATAATTGGTGCCCATCAATTGATCAAAACTTAAATGGTCATCACCATAAAAGCAACAATCCGAAATGCCAACAAGTCTTACTAATATAATATTATAAATGAAAGAGTTTGGACGGATGGATGGATGTTTATTACTTAATCACGCCAGAACGGCTGAATAGATCTGTCGCTCTCCCCTATCACACTCTGTTATGTACATACCTTTCGTTCAACATACATATACCTACTCACATTACTACCACTATTTTGTACATATGTAACTTGCAGCTGAAAAGGCTCTTTCTGATTAAAAGCTCGTGGGAGGAATGCTTAAGAGCAGGGTTGGAACGATTAAATAATTTTGATTTAAATCATGATTTAAATCAACCGATTTTTTCAATAAAAATCAATGATTAAAACAAAAAGGTTTAATTTTACTTTCTTTCACAGAAATCAACATAAAAACAGATTAGGATATCTTAATTAAAAACTAGGGTCGCTTAAATCTGAGGGATCAATATCACTATTATAATATTTGAATAAAAAAACTAGTTTTCCAGCCTTCTCGACTCCCAGTCGGTTTCTTAATTTGCTGTGAACAATTCCAAATGTAGAAAACACTCTTTCTACAGCAGCTGAAGAAGCTATCGCTCCAAACAATTGCTTCACCACTGGAAAAATTTTCGACTGTTCGTCTTCCCCAAATATATTTTTTTGTGACATCCACCACTCTAATGGTGTCACATTTTTTATTATTTCTTCTGTGAACATTATACTTTTGAATGGCTATGCTTTTGACTTAAGTTTTACTATCAATGGTAGGAAAACTGAACCATCATAGTGTTTTCGTGCTTTCTTCTTCTTCTTCTTCATTTGTCAGTGTGGATTCTGTTTGGGTTGGGTCTAATAAAAATGCCAAAAAGTGACTGGGGGTCATTGCTTGCTTATATCTCTTATGAAACTTAGACACTTGGCTAATATTTAAATCAGTTTCCTCAAATTTAGCTTCTAGTTTCTTCTAAGCCGTTACAGCAATAGATAGATTTGCATTGTTTCTTTGTAAAGTATTTAATGTAACAAATATTGGCTTCAAAATTTTTAGATAATCTTCCATTGACCTCTTTACTACCATGTTTTCAACTTTTGCTCTAATAACAGGATCTATGACGTCCCTGTTCTCTTCACATACTTTTAGTAGCTTTTGCCACTCAGACACAAAGGCTTCGAAACAGTCAGTAACAGTATTCCAACAAACATCACTTAGCAGCACTAATGCTTTCCCACCTTGCGCTTTGTACAATGCGTTCGCCGCATGATTGTTTCGGAAGTATTTTATTATTTGCACAACATGCTCTGTTACTGATGAAATAACTTTATTGAATTAAGTAAGTAATTGAAAAATATACAAACGAGCCAGTCTTATTTGAGCCCGTTGCTAGACCAAAATTATAACAGGTTTTTTGCCTAGCAACGGGGTTGCCAAATCTGTCGCCAACATCCTACCCCTCTGGTAGAGCCAGAAAACCTCATTCTACGGCGACAAATCCAGCTTCACTAATTTACGCGCAGGGCGGCGAAGCACCCCTGCGCCCGTGCGCACGTCCGCTACCCGCACAACGCCATCCCTTCCTGGGAATACCCTCACGACCCTGCCGCGCGGCCAGACCGTACGAGGCATGTTACTATCGACGATCATCACGAAATCGCCTGGCTGTAGATTTTTATGTTCGAATGAATTGGCCTCTTGGCAAAAGGTCGGGAAGGTACTCCTTTACCCAGCGGGCCCAAAAATGATCGGCCAGTCGAAGCGCCTTCTTAAAATTCTGTCGGCTGATGAGGTCCGTGTCCGTGGCTTCTGGTGAAGGTAAAGTAGAGCTCGACCCCAAAATAAAATGGTTCGGCGTCAGGGCGGGCTCATCATCGTGCGCTACAGGCACGTTTGTAAGGGGCCTGGAATTTATTATCAACTCGGCCTCAGCCAAGAGCGTGCTCAGCACTTCTTCTTTTGGTGCTCTTTCCTTGAGAGTGACTGAGAGGGCACGCTTGACACTCCGGACCAGGCGTTCCCATGCGCCTCCCATGAATGGCGATGCAGGCGGAATGAAGTGCCACTCTATTTCGTGGGAAGCGGCGAAATCTTGAATTCGTGTATGATCAATAATTGCCCACGCCTCTCTCAATAGCCTACTCGCGCCGACAAAGGCCGTGCCATTGACAGAGAATATCTTTTTGGGGCATCCGCGGCGTGCTATAAGGCGACGTAGAGCCATAATGGCACTGTCTGCGGTGAGATTCCCAACTATCTCCAAGTGAATACCTCTGGTCACCATACATGTGAAGAGAGCCACATATCTCTTTTCACGAGTTCTCTTCACTGTTACTTCTAACGGGCCGAAGTAATCTAATCCAACGAAAGAAAATTGACGATTATGGTGTCGGAGCCTCTCTTCTGGTAAGTCGCCCAAGGGTGAAATCATAGTTTTTGTCCTCCTGATGCGACAAGCCTGGCACTCTGCACCGTACGGTTGGTCTGAGGTGCAGTATTACATATTTTTGGCGAAGCGTGTTCACAACCGTCTCATTACACTGAGCAACAAAATAATAGCTTTAGTCTCCCACCTAAGGAAAACATATATATTTTAAGTTTTCGTAGCTAAGGTATATACGTGCAATAAATAAAAAGTCAGAGTTGGCGCTTGTTCTTTGTTAATATTAATATTTATTATTTTTAAGAAATCGAATAAATATTTACAGAGTATTATATTAATTATGGTTTAAATGGTACCGATTGCTTAGATTTTTTAGCTTTTCTGGTGTAGGACGACTCCGGTGTTTCTCTAACGATGGTCCAACAATAATCGGCAAGCATAGAGGGTTCCCATTTGCCTTGGTAGCGTTTTTCAAATGACGCAATCTTGATGGAACCGCTCTCCGTGCTCGTCACTTACGGCTCCCATATTTTGTGGAAAAAAAAAATGTGATTGCAAAAAGTGTATTTTTAAGGACATTTTGCATCCCACTTTTTGATAAGCTCGTAACATTGTTTTAACGATATTTACGTATTGCGGAGATTTATGACTGCCGAGAAAATTTTTGGTCACTTCTACAAATGACACCCAGGCTTCCTTTTCAATGTCGTTCAATGCTGCCAGAAATTCAGGATCTTGAATAAGTTTCCTTATGTCAGGCCCAACAAATATGCCTTCTTTTATCTTGGCATCGCTAAGAGACGGGATTTTTTTTTCAGGTATTGAAACCCAGGACCATTTTTATCCATGGCCTTTACGAAATTTTTCATTAGTCCTAACTTTATGTGTAAAGGTGGCAATATCATTTTTTTGGGAGCGACTAATGGTAAATTTTTCACATTTTTCTGGCCAGGTATATTAGCTCTTCGTTCAGGCCAGTGCTCTCGGGTGTAATGTTTCAACAAGAAACAGCAGAATTTGGTATAGCCAGTCTGAAGTCCCAGAATTAAAGCAACTACCTTCAAATCCGCACAGATAGCCCACTGGACGTCACTGTAGTTTATTTCGTCTAAAACAAGTTTCATCACTTCATATGTTTCTTTTAAATTTGCACTGTACGCTACAGGAATTGATGGAAGCTTGTTACCGTTATTTAGAAGCATGGCTTTTAAACTAGTCTTAGAAGAGTCGATGAAAAGTCGCCATTCGGAAGAAACATGCTCATGGCCTAATTTAACCAACAGGCCGTCAACATTATTACAAAAAACTAGGCCTTCCTCTTTCGAAAAACAATCAATAACAAAACTGTGACGTTTGCGATATTTACATATGACGACTCCGGGTTCGAGCAAATTCCACTGCTTAAGTCGTGATTCTAAAAGTTCGGCCTTTTCTTTCGTCAGATTTAGATCCCTGGCTAAATCATCGAGTCGTTCTTGGCTCACTAAAACTGGAGCATTGCTAGTAGAAGGCTCATGAAACTCTGGATCCGAGGATGAGACTTCCTGGCTGTCTGATGATGACTCATTGTCTACTGATGAATGCGTTGGCAAATCCTCACGTCGGTAAACAGGTTTGTCAACAGAACTCACGTCCGGATACTTTAGAGTATTTTTTTTTCCTGTTTAGCCCTTTGAGATCAGTGAGACAAAAATAGCAGTCAGTAATATGATCCTTTTGTTCACGCCAAATGACCGGTTTCGTAAAAGGTAGCGTCACAATTTTTTTATGAGCCCAATCGGTTAGGTTTTTGTAGCATGTTGTACAGCACATATGTGGCACCCACGATTTATCCAGATTTGCAACTTTAATTTTAAAATAGTTAAAATAACACTCTCCAATATACGGAGAAATCTTTTTTTTTTGGCTATCTGTTGTGAACTTTCCACACACGTAACAAAACTGATCAGGAGAATTGATGCAACTGCGCAGCATTTTTGTACCTTACTGTATCACGGTTCGAACACGACTGAACTTGTTTCGGTAGATTGTGTATTTTAAAAACTATCGCAGAGAACAAAATGTAAACATGGAGAAAACTCGCAAGTCGTTTATACTGATAACGGTAGCTAAGAAAACGTAAGTATTATATTTTTGTGGTTAGGTGTACGTTGCCTAACAAAAACTCTGTTGACTAGTGTAATTTGTCGACCTCCGTGGCGTAGTAGTCACCATGCTAGTCCACCACCCAGAGGTCCCGGGTTCGATCCCCGGTTAGGGCACGTTGGAATATGGTCTTTTTCAAATTGTCCTGGGTCTTGGATGTTTATCTATATATGTATATGTTATAAAATATAGTATCGTTGAGTTAGTATCCCATTCTACAAATCTCGAACTTACTTTATGGCTAACTCAATCAGTGTTATTTGTCCCCATATATTAATTTATTATTCTCTTTATCTATTATAACTAATCTTAGATTGGCACTGGCAGCAGGGCTTTAAGGCCCAAGCTACCGGCGGTTAGGGCTACAGAGAGAGAAACCTCCTGACAATGCGTGCCGTGTCCAGGAGTACTGTCTTCTGTATCTGACCCTAGATCCAGCCATCTAGCGAGAGAGTCTTGGTGTTGGTCAAGACTTCGCTATAAGACCGTTTGCCGATACGACTATCGGGACAATGACCGTCGAATCCACATCCCACATGGCAGTCACCTCATGGGCCAAGTCAAGGTACTTATTAAGCTTGTTCTTCTCGGCCTTTACGAGGTTCTCGTCATGTGTGATGGTGATTTCAAAATGGAAGAAAAAGAAACAAACTCACTCACTCTATGTCCTGTTTATCCTTATCCTTTTGTGACTTCTCCTGTACACCAAGACTGATTTGTATGAAGTGGCACTAGACGATTCCACCTATGACGTTGCAATCTGATCGTCGTCGACAAATGCCTCAAAATCCTTTGTATTAGACGGTGGTGAGGACCATGTTGGGGATCCTTCGTTGTGGTTGAATAAAAAGTAATGTATGGACGGACTGTAATGATTAATGCTGGTTATAATGACTTTGAGAAATAGGTACAAGATACACACAGAACGCACGCGCACACGCCGGCGGGTATATGGGAAGTCAGGTCCGGGGACGGCGCGGTTTTCGGCTGCTTTCGGAAGTCTTCGGCGTAGGTCCTCGTTCGCAAATAGTATGGGCGGGAACACTGTCCTTTTAAATAATATCGAAATATTTCTTACCAACTGAATTTGATAAAGGCTGTTTCACATTTATTTCTTCCTCACTTAACAATGTTGGTATGGCAGAATTGTTTTCCTTGCCTTCTGCGGTAATATATACCTGTCTTCAAAATGAAGACAGCATATGTACTGTTGACATCTTCTTTCACTATCAGACAGTTATCTTGTGCTAGGGAAACTTTTGTTCAAGAATTTCTGTCCACATTACAACTTTATGATTAGCCTAGTGAAATTTGTATAATTTCATGATCACATTTATTTCTTTCTCACTAAACAATGTTTGTATGGCAGAATTGGTTTCCATGCCTTCTGCGGTAATATATACTTGTCTTTAAAATGAAGACGGCATATGTACTGATGACATCTTCTTTCACTATCAGACAGTCATCTAGTGCTAGGGAACTTTTGTCCAAGAATTTCTGTCCACATTACAACTTTATGATTAGCCAAGTGAAATTTGTATAATTTCATGATCACATTTATTTCTTTCTAACTAAACAATGTTGGTATGGCAGAATTGTTTTCCATGCCTTCTGCGGTAATATATACCTGTCTTCAAAATGAAGACAGCATATGTGCTGTTGACATCTTCTTTCACTATCAGACAGTTATCTTGTGCTAGGGGAACTTTTGTCCAAGAATTTCTGTCCACATTACAACTTTATGATTGGCCGAGTGAAATTTGTATAATTTCATGATCACATTTATTTCTTTCTCACTAAACAATGTTGGTATGGCAGAATTGATTTCCATGCCTTCTGCGGTAATATATACTTACTTGTCTTTAAAATGAAGACGGCATATGTACTGTTGACATCTTCCTTCACTATCAGACAGTAATTTAGTGCTAGGGAACTTTTGTCCAAGAATTTCTGTCCATATTACAACTTTATGATTAGCCAAGTGAAATTTGTATAATTTCATGATCACATTTATTTCTTCCTCACTCAACAATGTTGGTTTGGCAGAATTGGTTTCCATGCCTTCTGCCGTAATGTATACTTGTTTTTAAAATGAATACGGCATATGTACTGTTGACATCTTCCTTCACTATCAGACAGTCATCTAGTGCTAGGGAACTTTTGTCCAAGAATTTTTGTCCACATTACAACTTTATGATTAGCCAAGTGAAATTTGTATAATTTTATGATCACATTTATTTCTTCCTCACTAAACAATGTTGGTTTGGCAGAATTGGTTTCCATGCCTTCTGCGGTAATGTATACTTGTCTTTAAAATGAAGACGGCATATGAACTGTTGACATCTTCATTCACTATCAAACAGTCAACTAGTGCTAGGGAACTTTTGTCCAAGAATTTCTGTCCATATTACAACTTTATGATTAGCCAAGTGAAATTTGTATAATTTCATGATCACATTTATTTCTTCCTCACTCAACAATGATGGTTTGGCAGAATTGGTTTCTATGCCTTCTGCCGTAATGTATACTTGTTTTTAAAATGAATACGGCATATGTACTGTTGACATCTTCCTTCACTATCAGACAGTCATCTAGTGCTAGGGAACTTTTGTCCAAGAATTTTTGTCCACATTACAACTTTATGATTAGCCAAGTGAAATTTGTATAATTTCATGATCACATTTATTTCTTCCTCACTAAACAATGTTGGTTTGGCAGAATTGGTTTCCGTGCCTTCTACGGTAATGTATACTTGTCTTTAAAATGAAGACGGCATATGTACTGTTGACATCTTCCTTCACTATCAGACAGTCATCTAGTACTAGGGAACTTTTGTCCAAGAATTTTTGTCCACATTACAACTTTATGAAAAGCCAAGTGAAATTTGTATAATTTCATGATCACATTTATTTCTTTCTCACTAAACAATGTTGGTATGGCAGAATTGGTTTCCATGCCTTCTGCAGTAATATATACTTGTCTTTAAAATTAATGTCTTTTAAATGACTACGTCTACTACGTATGACGAATGACGCGTCTAAAATGACTTTCTAAGTTTTTCTTCTGGTATCTTATTTTCCATTTGCTTTCTTTTTAAATCAACTCTTCTTTTGTATTTAACTATGCACCTGAAATGCTCAGTTGTACTATTCTATGCTTCAGTTCGCTTTAAAGATTTCGTAAAGGTGCCACCGACGCATATTTGAGTCCATACAAATTTGCCTAAGTGTCTAAAAGGGCCGCTGGATACGTATTTGCGTTTATTTTTTGCCCTTCTTTTGTTGTTTAGGGTCGGTTCCGATTGCACATTATCCATTTTGGAATTTCCACAAAAACAGTTATTCTTTGGTACCTGTGCTACACTCTCAACGAGAACAAAGAAACGACGAATATAAACAAAAGCTGCCTCAGGTGTCGACCTGACCGACCTGGCGGTTAATAATATACCTCAATATGGAAATCCTAGCACGTTATCTTGAGCTCCCGCCATAGACTTGAAATTTCATATTTAACGTTTTTTTTTACTATTTGTATAATACACCATTTATACAAAATTATTAGTAAATATAGTATGTAATGGATGTTAGTGATAAAATAAGACATATTTTATTTAATACAATCATTTATTTTAAAAGTAAACACAGGCTCAGAAAATTATGTCTCTAAGAATAACGCTATTTCTTATAGCAAAAATCTTTTTTTGACTCAAATTTGGGCATGATCTTTCGAGATGCTAATTTAGATTTTATGTAGCCTTCTCTTTTTTTCTTGTCGCATACACTTAGAGCTGCTTCTGTCACAACTTTTACCGATCTTTCCACAGCCTGCGTGTGGCATGGCAGTCTCATAAACTCCAAAGCTGCATCACCTCCTGTTTCAATTAAATCTTGTAACTGCTCATCGGAAATATTCGTCAGTATTGGGGGTTCATATATTTTTTGTTGCCAGTCAATAATGTCTATGTAAGACAGAGCATTTAAATTTACTTCAGGGACCTCAAACATGCGCGGAGCTGAATTTTTATTAACGTGACGAGCTTTTGAAATGCGTCTTGCAGCGAGTTCTCTAATGTGCTTACGTGAAACTGTTATCATACTCAATAAAATGTTTTCGGGATGAGCGAAGTAACTATTTCGAATTAAAACTGGGTCCACTATCGCTAACAACTCGTTGGACAAATACCTTGTACTATTAATGAGCTTCCATAAATGTTTTGAACCATCTTTGCATGATGAATGTGTTTTGACGGCAAACCAGACAGGAGCGTATGATTTTATGACAAACGTAGCTAGAATCACAAGATTTTGCTGTTGATTTTCTGTGGAAATATATAAACGTAGTATGCGATTAGCTCTTGTTAACCTGCGGGCATGCGATAGCTTGCCTGGGCTTCTGTGTATTAAATCAAGAGGGCAGGATCCACTAATCACAGCTGTAGTAATTTGTAGTAAATATTTTTGGTCTGTACTGAGATCTGTTGATATCTGTGGTGTAATCGGAGTTTATTGTTTCACCCTTTTTTAAATAATCCACCAGAATTATACCCTTTGCATCCCAAAAAACTGATGCCATGACTTTGCCGGCCGATAAAACCACCTTTGCCTTCTTTGGGGTGGGTGATCCTGCCCTTTTCCATTGTTTCGATTGTTCTTTCGTCTCAGGTGTATTGTGGAGAACCTAGGATTCATCCATGGTTATAAATCTTTCAATAAATTCCTGTGGATCTGCCTCATATAACTCTAAACAATCGCGGGAAGTTGTGAATCGGTTGCGTTTTTGTTTCACTGAAAGCAGCCGCGGTACCCACCGCGCAGACACCTTAGAGAATCCAAATTCAGTAGTAATTATATGATGTGTCCGCTCAGAAGAGATGCCTACAGTCTTAGCTATTTCCTCGACAGTCAATCTTCGATCAGATAAAATTAAATCACAGATTTTTTCTTTGTTTTCATCAGTGGAAGCAGTTGAGGGCCGACCACTACGGGGCTCATCTTGAATGGACTCACGACCACGTTTGAACTCTGCTACCCAGTTTTTAACAGTCGCATACGAAGGAGCGGACTTACCTAAAGTAGCAGACATGTCGTCATGTATGGCTTTTGGAGTTAAACCTTTCAAATTCAAGTTTTTGATCACTGCACGAAGTTCAATTTTATCCATTTTCAAAAACAGCTCTGACTTGATTTACGATATCACGTGTAACCGAACAATGAATTATTGTGAATAAACTAAACTTTGCATATTTGTTACTAAATAATGTAGCTACAAAATGAGGGTAGTTATAAAATATACCAATGACTCAAACTATGTCAGGCTAAGAACTTTTCAAATGACCCTCGTACTAATATTAAAAATGCGAAAGTTTTAAATTTTTGTTACTCAATCAAGATAGTTTATTGTTCAACTAAAAACATAGGCGATGTTTTAATTCAATTAACTTATAATTTAATTTAGCCAAGTAAAGCCAAACGGCTAACGCAGAAAATCTTCGAATTACATTCTTACCTTAGTGGTTTATGGGTTTATAAAGATAAAATTTTGAATATCAATAATTTTCTTATAATTCAGAACGTACTAAATAAAAACTTAATAAAATATTTTTTACATATCTACACATTAATCACACACGTAATCACCTCCAACTTTTAATTTGGTACCTGCATTAAACTTAGAGCAGTGAAATATTTTACATTTAGAACAATTGGTCATGCAATAAAAAAGAAAATGCATTTTACATTTACCGCAAGGCAAAGTGCGTTTAATTATTGATTTAATTGATTTGTTCTAGTCTATCCCTTTCATTCAGTTTGTTTATGTTTAAAACAATAAGTGAACCTGTAATTTCAAAATGGGCACGAGTCACACTTTATTTCAATTTCTTTTATGGCGGCATTTTTTTAACCTAATCATTTCACACATACCCTGCAAAAAGGGCACATCTTCATATTATCTAAGTCAACTTATAAGGCAAACGAAATTCAATGTCTTTTCGAAAATGGCGAAAATTCGAAAATTTACGAGTGTTGGACTTATGCCCCTTTCGAGTGAAACGAAACGTAGTTGTCAGTTGTGACATAACCTCACTTTATGTTTTACGAAAATGGAGAATCGTGAGCTTGCGGAAAGTGCTTATAAATCAAGAAAAAGAGTGTCTGGTGTACGGAACAACGAAAACTATAAACATAAAATAATTAAAAAAGCCAAGCTTGCCGGGGAGGCTCATAAAAACCACTCACTCGCTCACTCATCACGAAATCTCGAAAACTACTAAGCCAATGAAAATGAAATTTGGCAGGAAGGTAGATTGTGATTGTGTTTCTATTTTTACAGATTTACAGATTAGTGTTTGTAAATACTGGGTTATTTTCATTATTGATTTTGTTGCTCTTGTTTGGGAAATAATAGTTAGTTTAAAAAAAAAAAAACTTTTCGAGTTAAATTTCTTTAAGTTTCCGAAGATATGGTTAATAAAGTTCTGAAATGAATACTCGGTGGATTCTTTCTGGATCAATTCTTCAATATTATATGGGTCTATATTTAAGGTATGACATAGTATTTCGTGGTCTAATCTCTTTCGTGCAAATCTATCGCAATGTCTCATAAGGTGCGTGATTGTTTGGTCTCGTTGCCGTTACAGGGATATTCATCGTTGGGTTTGATCTTGAAACGTTTCCAGTATTCTAGATGATACCCGTGTCCAGTAATAAACTGCGTCAAAATGAAGCTTGTTCTCCACCTTTTCCATATAACGAGTATATTGTCTAATTCTGGAACAGGGACTTGGTGTACGTCCCTTTAGTTGAATTTTTGTAAAACATCTCGCGTGGGTTTTGATCTTCAGTTCTTTTTTGACGTCGCTGATGGGGACTCTGTCATAATCCGGGGCTTTCTTTAGTTTAGCTGCCTGGCAGGCTGCTTGGTCTACCATTTCATTGCCTTTGGTCCCTACATGAGCTTTGACCCATACGAATGTGTACTATGTGTTGTTTTCTTTCCTCCATTTGTAATTTAATTTGTGGATTTCAGCTACTAGTTTTTCAGTGTTGCTTCGATTTTGTAGAGCTTGCAGAGATGACTTGCTATCCGATAAGATGGTAGTGTTTTTTAGCTTTTGTGTGAGTGTTGACCCATTCGCAGGCCTGCCGAATAGCGAGTAGTTCTGCTTGGTACACAGTGCAGGTGTTATGTAAGTAATATTTTCGTATAAGGGTAGGTTTACTGTAAGCAACAAAGTCAACTCCCGTTTTGCCGTCATCTTGCTTACTACCGTCGGTGAAGATTTTTGCGGTACTCGGTTGCTGATTTCAGCAATCTCCATCATCGTTAGCCTCAATCATCTTGATGCTAATTCTTTCATTCGGAGGTATAAGTTCTTTGACAGGCATAGGCTTCTCTATTTTGAGGTCTTCTGGAAGTAGCGTTGATGTGCCTCGCATCTTGGTGTTTTCGATTTCGCTAATATCAAGCACCTGCTAGAGTTGCGTTCCGTCAGCCGAGCTGTGCACACGCGTCCACGCTCCGCTCCCGGAAAAATAATTATTTATAATAGTGAAAAATTTTTTCGCTTGAAGTGTTCCTAAGTGAATAGTGAAGTGTTGAGCGTGGAAGTGTGCCAAAAGCTCGACTGGATCTGGAGTTGTGCCCGCTGAAAATAGTGGTGCAGCCACGTGCTATCGGTGAGTGCTAAGGTCTCATTAAAGTCCCGATTTTATTATTTTGACCCTTTGCCCTATTAACGGGCACCTTATGCACGTCTTTTCCTGCAAGGAAAATTACCACGTGGCACGGAACGCAACGCTTTTAGGTTAGATTTTGAAATTTTAATGGCTGGCAGTTTTAATTTATATTTAAGTTTTAGCTGCTGACCATTTCTTTTTAATATTTGACCTTAGATCCTTAAGATTTTAAAGTTTTAACTTTTGACTTCACATATTTTAAATTTGAAAACAAACGAACTTGGCCCCCTTTTACAGGGCCAAGAGATTTAGATTTTACTTTTACTTTTAATTTAACTTGTTACTATTATACATTTTAACGTAACGACGACTACCCCCTGACATTACCATGGATCCCAGATTTAATAATGATATAATTGAGTGCCCCTTGAACGCGGCGCTTGGGTGCGTCGTGGATGGCCACCACGAGGGCGTTGTTCGTGAGCCCGCGCACAGGCGGTCAAGTCTGGGGGTCGAAAGGCGGAGGCCTGCGAAGAGGGCGAGCAGGAATTTGGGTTCCGTCTCGCCTCCTGAGCGGGACCTCGCGGGGCCTGACACTTCCCCGGAGACTACCTCGTCGCTGGGCTCCGACAGCCTCGCCGCCGAGGCCAAAACCTGCCGGTACAAGGTGAGGAAACTTCTCGGTGGCTCCAGGAATCTCAAAACAGAGACAAGGCTTGGAGTCATCGAGGCGGTGGAGCGCTTGTACCGATTGGTTATGGCGCAAGAGGTGGGGCAACGGGGGGGAAGCCTTTCTCCGTTGCGCCCGCTTCCGGCGGCGGAAAACATGGCCGCCGCCCCGGACGAGCGGTCAGCCGGGCTTGCTCTGTCCGAAAAGATGGAGGAGCAAGCCGGGCTGATCAGGGGAAATGCCCGGATGCTGGGTGAAATCAGAGAGCTGATCTCCCAGCAGACGGCGGGAGCTGGTGCTTTGTCTTACGCAGACGTGGCGGCCCGCTCATCCAAGGCGGAACTGACTAAGCGGGGGGCCCTGCTGTCCCTTGTCGTCGCATCTAAGGATGCGTGCGACACGGGGGAGCAGGTCCTCGATAAAGTCCGCGAAGTGGTTGACGCCAGGGAGGGGTGGGTCCGAGTCGAACGTGTGCGTAAGGAAAAGGACCAAAAGGTTATCATGAGTTGCTCGTCCGAGGAAGAAAGAGCTAAGCTGAGGGAGAGGCTCGAAAGGGCGGGCAGCCTCACTGTCGGGGAGGTGAAGAACAGGGATCCGCTCCTCATCCTCTGGGGCGTCAACGTCCGATACAGTGACGGTGACGTCATCGGAGCGATAAGGAATCAGAACCCAGAAGTTTTTCACGGCCTCGGTAGTGGGGATGACCGTCTGCAGGTAAAATACAGAAAGAAGGCGATAAATCCGCACAACAGCAACGTTGTGCTCAGCGCATCTCCGGCTATCTGGAGGAGAGCGCTGGACGCTGGAACCCTCCGTGTGGACCTCCAGCACGTAAGGGTTGCGGACCAGTCCCCACTCGTGCAGTGCTCTCGCTGCTTGGGCTACAGCCATAGCAGACGGTACTGCACGGAGGGGGGGGACGTCTGCAGCCACTGCGGAGGTCCACACATGAAGTCGGAGTGTGCTGAGTACAACGCGGGGACTGCGGTGAGTTGCCGCAATTGCAAAAAAGCAGGCGGCAACCGGGCGGATCACAATGCCTTCAGCGAAGACTGCCCAGTGCAGAGAAAGTGGGACGCAATTGCAAGGTCGGCAACTGCGTATTGTTCATCTTGCAATCAGCACAGCGTCCACCGATGGGTGGCCGGGCCGCCTGTTGCCAAAGTTACCCCATATTGTAAAAACTTTATTGTAGCGCAAAATAAAATTGTTATAGACGGGCGTCAACGGAGGCAACACAGCGGACCGGTCAAACATCGGAGCAAAGTGTTCCGCTGAAGGCAATGTAGGCATGGCAATGGGGCGTTTTCCCTTTTCATTTTAACGGCGAATTTTTACGAAGTTATTTAAAAATAATCTTGTATTAAATGGCAAACAAATAAAAATTTTAGCAAACAAAGGGAAAACACCCCATCGTGAAAAATTGAGCCTACTTCTGTATTTTACCTTAGTTTAGTGTGAATCGTCACGGCTCCGTGTCTGCCGCGGGGCGGGCGTTTTCCGGTGCCGGGAGTGGCGTTTCCACTCTCGGACCGAGCGCTCTGTCTGCCCCGTAGTGGGACGGAGACGTGACTTTTCAAAAATCCGTGCGGCATGATTTCTGCCTTTAGGGAGTCATCCATGTAGGCGCCCAAGCGGTGAGTTCAAACAGATTCAAAAAAGGGCTTTTCGAGGTGTTCGGCATGGCAACAAGCACATTGCAGGTTGCCATGTGGAGCACTTCGAAACAAATATGGTATATATATGTCTGTTTATTAAACTCTGGGAGTATTTATCATATTTAGTATATTTATATTATATATTTATATATTTTAAGATATTTCTTTGTAAATAATTTAAACGGAAAACATAGTCCCTGATAATGTCCCCTGACATTATCAGGGATTAGAGGGTAGGATGTAAAAAAATATATATATCTAGCACCTTCATGTTTAGTGGTGTGAATCCTGCTAAGGCTAGGGAGGCTGTAGTAGAGACAGTGCGAAAGGCTCTTATGGCTCTGATTTCGAATAGTCTTTGCGCGCTGACCAGTTTTTTCCGTATGTACTTCTTTTTAGCTACATGTCCCCAGATCCCTGCAGTGTACGTGATGATAGGTATAATAACTTGTTTGTATATCGTTCTTATATTCTCAGTATGAACTCCCCATGAAGCTCGGGTGTAGATGCATGTTTGTTAAAAATCTTTACTGCTTTTTCTGTGATATAATTAACATGTTCTTTGAAGTTAGTTTTTCATCTATTATTATTCCTAAATACAGTGTAAACTCTTTATAACGAAATTCAAGGGACTGAGCATTTTTTGTCGTTATAGAGAGTTATCGTTATATGGAGTGAACAAAAAAACAACCAAATTAACAAGAATTTTTAATATGTATGTCTTAGATAATAAATGCTTATAAATTATTGTTTACACATATAGTCTGATAACTTTGTCTGACGTTTTTTGCTATGCCAGTACTTGTTTTGTATTATTTTATGTATTATATTCATATCATGTGGTGGAATCGTCTTGATTAAATAACAAAAATTTTTCTACAAACTTAGCGGCATCTAGGGCTTGTTGAATTGTTGGTGGTGATTCGGCTTTGTCCATTTGATCATCTTCATCTTGATTATCGGGTGTTTCCTGACTTTTTGACACTAAATATATAATTTGTTCATCTGTAAGTGTACCAGTTGTGGCTACATCCTCATCTATATTTTCGTACGATTGTAGATCTTCGTTAAAATTGTTTGGTATGTTGAACTGGCTTATCCATTCTCTCAGTGGTAGATTATCTTCACTGTCAAATTGGTTCGTTTCTTGGCTACTACAAAATCCAGCATGTCGAAAAGAATGTTGGATAGTGGCTGCTGTTACCTCTTGCCGGCTTTTGATAAGAAGTTCACTGCTTGTAGCATGTTGATCAAGACCTTGCCGTCAGTTTCGATCATATCCATCAACATTTTCCGTCTATAGTGGCCCTTTAGGGTTTTAATTACGCTCTGATCTATTGGTTGTATTAGCTGGGAAAATGCTAACTCTATGTTTTGAACATTAGATATGACTGGGTGAGCAGGACAATTGTCTACTAGAAGCAAGATTTTCCGTGATTTTAATTCAGCATCCCATTTTCTCACTTCCTCTTCAAAAATCTGCGATGTCATCCAAGCTGACTTGTTTGCTGTGTACGTAACTGGCAACTGTTTTATGTTCTTCCGAGGGTTTTTCGATTTGCCTATAACTAAGAGCTTTCTTTTTTCTGTGCCACGCATATTGGCAGTCACTAGAACTGTAATACGCTCTTTAGACAGTTTTCCTCCAACACATTTTTCCCCTTTGAATTTTAAAGTTTTGTCGGGAGTCAACTTGAAAAAAAGGCCAGTTTCATCTGCATCAAAAATGTCTTCTAGTGAGTACTTCATCTTTAATTTAGGCCACACTGTACTAATCCAATTGATAGTCACATTCATATCGACATCCCGCGCCTCTCCGTTCATTTTACCGTACGTAATTTGGTGATCGAGCTTAAATTTTCCAAGCCAACCTTCACATGCTTTAAAGTCAATTATGCCTAGTTGGTTGGCAAACTTTTCAGCCTTAGCTTTTACAATTGGCCCCGAGATGGGTACATTATTCTGGCGCTGATTGTTAAACCACGACAACATTGTCTTATCTAAGTCATAGAATTTTGGCTTTCTTAATTTTTTAGAAGAGTTTACTTCCAGCGCCGCCCCCCTGTAGAATTGTTTTTTGGTTTTTCACAAATGGTAGCAACAGTGGATTGACTTAGTTCAAAACGCCTTGCAACGTCACTTTTCTTTTCTCCCTTTTCAATCGCACGTATCACACAAACTTTTTCGTCAACACTAATCGCTTTCCGTTTACTGGCCATGTTTCAAAGTAGGTTTACGACTGATAATACGATAGGTACCAAGTATGCTTGGTCGAAGCCCATCACTTCCGAGAACACAATGCGTCATACTGCACGTGTTCAAGGCAATTAAGGATAACAAAAGCTAGACCGACCTCGAATGTTTCGGAGATTTTTAAGTCTTTTGTTACCTGATAACATAACATAAACAATAATACCGATAATAAATATTTTCGTACCACTTGCTCAAACAAAGCACATTCTATGGCACAAAAAGCGAACATAACAATCGTCATTATTAATCAGTTAAAAACAAGGAAAGAAAAATGTACTGAATTTCATTCAGGCTCTAGACCAAGTATGAAAACAGGGAAAGAAAATTGTACTGAATTTTATTCACCTCTAGAGGGAGAATGTGGTTTAAGTTTGGAATACTTACCGAAATTTATACTGAACTGAATTCATTTCTATATTGTTTAGCGTAAAAAATAACGATTTTGAATCGACAACATGTATCCGCAAAATCCACAAAACCACTTAAATTTCATAAAGTAAAAAACTAAATCAAGTCATGTCATTAATTGTTTACACCAACTGTTTAGTTTTCCAAAAAGCAAAAGCAAAGGGTCATTTGCGTCTCACACATACAGCCAAGTTTTCTGCGTACCTATATTTATATACAACGTAAAACATTTTGTATCTTTTATGTAACTGGATAAAAATTAATTGAAATATATCTTTTAATAAATGCTTGTCTCTTGATATTATTGTCTTTATTTTTTCGCAAATGGTACGAAAATTAGAGTATTTTCCTCGGTGATAAAGCTGTCTTTGTCTTGGGTGAACTTAAATCCGTCGCTACACTCAGGACTCGTCCTAAATTCGCTCCGCTCGGGAGTAAACCTCGAGTCCTTCGTTGCGCTCACGATTTAAGTCGTCACCCGCGACAGAAGACACTGCTTTATCCCCTTGGTTAATAATCTACTATTACTGTCTAAAAATATGAACACATTTCTTCGTAATAGAGAATGGCGTATCGCTATAAAGAGTGCTTCAATATGTGGGTTTTAACGCAAACCAACTAAGTTGGGCTCACTTCAACGTTATAGGGAGTTTATCGTTATAAAGGATAACATTATAAAGAGTTTACACTTGATGCTATTGGATAACTTAAGTTGAACGTTATTTGAATAATACTTAAGTGTAAAGAATATTAAACGTAATCTGTTTAGCTTCTACTGCTACAATATGTTATTATAGACTGAGTAAAATAACAACAAGTAAGTATTTTTTATCTTGTCTTATTATGAATCATCCAAAAGTTTTGAAGGAAGTTTAGACATAAATGTCCAACATAATAAGTTCTTTGGGCGGCCTTAAATTTCCATAACTGTGAAAGTATTTAATATAGTTGTTTATTTTCGCATAGGCTACCCAGTGAGTACCTGAGTTTTCAGAACTATCCAAATTAATAACTCCACATTCCTTTTGATGTGGTGTTCTAGGTAATTCATCTCTCATAAATACACCGCGAAAGTATGGAATTTGTTTAGGGTGTTTCATTATATCAAAATTGGTTAAACTCTGTTGGGTAGCCGTGTAATCAGTTTTTTGATTTTGTTACATAAACTCCTGTAAAAAAAAGACTTTTAATAATATAACTTACTATAGTTAGATTATCTACAAAATTAAGTAAATTAAGAAATAGTAATAAAGAATATCTATTAAACCTAGTGATTAAAGATTAGGCAAATGTATATAATAATAATAATAACACTAGTTCAGTAGTATTTATTTAACTATGCCTAGTAATTCATAGTGAATGGCAGATATAATAAGTAAATGTAATAACATAATTCACAGCATGCTTTCGTATGCCCCAATCAAAGTTATTGGACTGTTCTTGAAATCTTTTCTAGATAGATTTACAAACTTTTTCAATGAGTACTTTATCGTCTATCTGCATCTTGATACTAGTGATGGAGTAGCGCCATCTATTAATTGGCATGACCTTTTTTATTTCCTTCGTATTATATATTTTGACTTCGACATAATACGTTCCCTTCTTTGTCTCATTTACTTGTCGTGATCACCCCTTTAATTCCCTTTTTGTATATATTGAATTTACAGGTTGTATATCACCGCTCTTCGGCGATGTTGAAGCCTTGGGCTGGTGCTCTTCTTCACTGTCTTCACCAAACAGGTCGCGTGCTGTGAGTCGGGGTGGTGGGGCGCACGGAGTGATTTTGGTTGTCCTAACCTTTTTCACCTTTGGCTCTTACCTAGTGTTTTCAGCGGGCTTTGACTCCACCTCAGAGTCATCGCTGGAGAGAAGAAGGCCCTTCGCCAATGTTTTCGACCTGAAAAAAAAAATTAAAAATAACTACGTTTTCAATACCTGCAAAAGGTTCGGTCAAAATGTCGGCCATTACTGTTTTTTTTTTAGAGAATATTGCCATAATTTAAATTTATTTCGTACTATAGGACCTACAGAGCCATCTGGTTTATTTTTAGTGTATTATCTTCCCATTTAGAGGCAAAATTTAACTGCATTATCTTAGCACGGGCAATAACTGTCGGTGGAAAATCACTCTCTGGTTTCCCCTAATTTATTTTCGAAAAAATGCGTGTTAAGTGGTGTCAACGTTTGACCTTCGATTGGTTTTGCATAACAAGTAGAAACTAAATACCTGTATATGCAGCATCTGGTAAATAGAAATCATTGGCTTGACTTGGATCTGAGAAGTATGCTCTCTTTTCTTCACAGCAGTAATAATTCCTTTTGAGTGCAGACCATTGTAATTGCTGTGATGTTAAATATATGACTTGTCAGAGGAGCAATATAATTCCATAATCTCATATATTTTAAAAGGACAAGTTTTTTTTGAAGTTTTGGTCATTGAAATATTCAGCGCAATCTCTGTCAATTTTTGGTTCTTCTTCAACATTTATTAGGTACTTGAAAGGGAGTAGGCTTTGCCCTTGAATTTGCAACGAGTTCGTAAAAATTACATGGCATTTCCATTTTTGTTTTCAGTTTTATAATACCAAAATGTTTATCACGTTCCATGTAGGAAAGGCCTCGTATGGGAAATGTAATATCCACTTGATTCAGCAAGTTACATTTGATAGTTATAAAAATGGAGCCATTTTATCGTATTATAGTTTTTATTTTGTCCACCAGCTGAGTCACAAAAATGCTGAGTTGTTTAACTCTTTTATCCAGGTAATTGATGATAAAATGGGGCAAAAATGACAAAACTTCATTTGATCCCTTCTTTGCAGAACACTAAAAATATGATTATTCAGTTGATAAAACATGAATATTGAATGTGTACATAGACAGTTATCTTCTATAATAGTCATTATTAGTGGTAATATTTGGTAACGAAATATTTTTTTGATAATCAACCGCAATAGATTCAAAGTAACAGTCATTTCTAGCTTTTAATTTTTTTGTTTTTTTCCTGTCATAGAAAACTCCAGTTTTGGTAAAATCTAATTTTTTTTCTATTGCCAATTCTTTAATTTTTTTCTGTGTTTCTGATGTAGTACTTTGTTTACCTAAAGAATTCAATTCTGCGTTTATTCTATCGCATGTGCTACAAGTATCAGATCTAAGATAACCAAAAGAAATATTATATTTTTTGAATTGTGTTCTGTATGATTCATATGAAAGTTTGTGATGGGGATATTTTTCAATGAAAAGTGAGTATGCTTGTTTTATATCAAATTCTTCTGGAAGATACATTTTTGATGTTTTTTTGTTACTGTAATGACTTGAGCGTCCCTTAAAAGATTTTAAATGTTCTTGTATATCATCAATTATTTGAGTTTGAAATTATTTGAGTTTGAAATCTATTTGGTCGATTGTTATGCTTTCCTCTTTTGTCTTCAGATGCAACTCCAGAAAACTTCAGGCTAACTTGGAGATATTGCACTTTTGCCTTGGTTATCCCAAAAATTGAGCAAAATGCTTTAAAACAAAAAGGGATTTCCACACATCCTTGTTCTCGGACTACTTTTACAACATACGAATAAGAAGAATCATGACCTTTTGCTTTTTCAGTTGGTTTGCGTGGTCTTCGCTGCTTAATTTGTTTGATTAATATCGTAGAAGCCTAACTATATTGTTGGATTACTGATTACAAATTATTCAAATTATTAAGCAGCTTACGCCGTTCTAGTTACGTCAGTCTCGAAGCATTTCAAACGTCGACAACCACAGCTTTCACCACCATCATGACTCTGTAAATTTATTACTTTCATCAAATGTCTAAGGCATTCTTTGCGCTCCTTTTTTTCGTTCTGGGAACTTCACTCGCGTATTTCCCTCACTGCTATTAGCTATATTTGAAGTTTCTAAGCTTTATTACGTAATTATTCATCGAAAAATACAAAAAAGGCACGAAGTCAACAAACAACAACCAAGAAATGAAGAACTTCTTATAAGTCGGGGCAGGGCAGATGAGATTAACTCCTAGGCAGTAGAAGCTGTTAATAGGACGTTGCGCTGCATTCGTCGACATGCCAAGTCTATCGGCAATGTCACTTTTTTTTTATATTTCTTATAGTTTAGCTGGACCATTATAGTTCTGCATCATGTGTTCCATTTTCCAAAATCAATTATAGCCTATATGTTACTCAGGCTTCATAGCTATATAACAAAAAAGTTTCATTCGAATCCGTCCAGTATTTCCGGAGATTAGCGTGTCAGACAAATAGACAGACATATTTTCTTAAATTTTTACTCTATTACTATTTCTTAATAGCCACAATTTATTTTTTTTGGAATTTATTTGTTATAGTATTGATAAATGTTACCAAACATGTTATTTATCAGATTTTTTATTGTTATCAATATTATGAAGAAAAGTCTAATTTTTTAGTTCAGAGAGGTGGATAATAGCTTGTCAAACGAATCAGATAAATATGCTGGATTAATCGTAAGAGATAGAGAAATCCAGTTTTTTAAATGTAGCCCATGTGGTATTTAAAGTAAAATGTATGTTAAATGTTTTAAAATAGTTTTAATATTAAGCAATATTTATATGTGATTGCTAAAGTATAACCTATGCCAAATGTTAAGCAATACCTACATGTGATTGTTAAAATATTGATGAATAAATGAGTTTATTAACTCTATGATTGTTTAAAAAAAACAGTAAATAAAAAGTTATAAAAGAGAGAATGAAGAAGTTATGCTGTATTTTAACAATATTTTCACGGAAGTTACACATCATGACACATACAAAATATATTTTTGACATGAGAGGAAAATAATTAATATTCACTAATTTGTTTGTTTGTTTGTAAAACTTTATTGTACCACAAAAACAAAATATAGAACAAAAAATTCGAAAGAGCAAATTACAATGGCGGACTTATCCCATTTTTTTAATTAAAATTATCTTGTGAACTCTTAGATATCGCCTTTTCCCATGCACTTATTGGTACTTTTTCAACCTTCCTCGAATTATTTTATCCAACACTACTACCGAGTGTGATTTTCATTTAGGAAGTGTTTTTGTAAACCAGTTAAATACTTCCCCTGTCATTTCATTGTGGTAATTTTCGATACCTTTTTTACCAATAGTAAGCCTTCTTCGCTCTCTATGTGGCTAGCTATAAGTCACCTCTCTTTTCCTGTTGGTGCCCTAAGCCTTGTTGTCAAGCCATCGAGAAAAGCTTGTCGTGACGATTGAATGTTTGTATCACACCACACTTTATTGACGGTTATCAGAAAAATAAATATTGGACACAGTAACACATAAAACATTTTAATTCTTGCTAGATAAACCGTTTAAATGGTATACCAGTCGCTTATTAATTATTGTATCACTTCTAGGGGCGAAGTCGCCAAAACAAACCTAACAAACCTTATAAAAGTGGAAAAAGCTCATCCTCAAGCCATCCTCAAGGTAGCGGCGGGCCTCCCCTTTCGCTATCCGACCGACGAGTTATATAAGTACTGGGACGTGCTCACAGTCAGGCACAGACTACTCAACCTACAAGACCACGCTTTGCCGAGGCCCGGCGCTCGCCGTGCCTCGGCAAAGGTTATATCATAACCTATGAGCGGCCCCGCCCCCTTTTTGCTCTTTATTCTGCGACTAACATTCAATGCGTAAACAGTGTGTGTGCTCTTAAAGAAAAATTAAATACAGTATTTAAAATGCCGTATTGTACTGTGAAACTGTGTCAAACGTCAAGTGCAAGTTCCAGTTTCATGAAAGACGGCATTATATTTCACCTAGTAATAATAACAAAGAAAAACTGTGATAAAGTTTTGAAAATAAAATTTCCAGAAAATACATGTTCCCTAATTTTTAAGGGTACCCCTTGATGTCTTTTTAAAAAGTCTCTTTCTTTCTTCATGTGATTAGCATAAGGTTGTCTCGCTCTGTCTATTTGATAGTGACAAGACACAATGTAAATATCGACAAAATATGGAATTAATTATCGACAAATTCTATAATATTAAATAGGGATCAGGTTAATTATGAGTAAAAACACTTAAGAGAGAAGAAACAAATCAACTTTATTTACAAAGTCATACGAAAAGAAAACAAAGGCCATACGACCCAAAAGTCATGTTTAGCATACCAATATGAAAGATTTATAAATCCCAGTACTTTTTCTCTTAACCTTGCAAAAATAAAATTTTATTTACCCTTTTGGCTTGTAATCTGCTTCTTTGCTGTGTAAGAACCTGTGCGGCTTTTGAGAAGAGTCGTTCAGATGGAACTGAGCTAGCCACCATAGCTATATAAATGCTACATTGTATAACGTTGGGAACTGTATTTTATAGTCTGCCCACACTTCTAATGGGTTTTCGTTAAATCTACTGACTGGAGCCCTCAAATAAAGTGATAACTCATCTGAAAAACTTTCATAAGTTTTATTTGTTTTCCAATTCTTCTAAACCAGTGTATGGTGATCACTCGAGATCCGATGATAAACAAATTTTGTCTAAATTGTCAGAGTCAGATTCCACAGTGGATTCATCTTGCTAATTTTTTTTTTAATCATCTCTTTGATTTTACTGATGGCATTTGCGCACGCCAAAGCATCTTCAAAATGAAGTTTCTTAAATCTTGGGTCCAAAATTGTAGCAATAGCTAATGATGATACCTGTTCAATGGCGCCAATTCGGTAAGAATGCGATTTTGTACCTCCTTTATTAAAGGTTCTTCAATTACTAAGTTTTTGAGTTTTGATATCATGCAATGCACTAATGGAATGACTTTGCTACTTGAGCAATATTTATCGCCAGATATTTCTTTGGTCGCTGCTTCTATTGGGCGTAGTATGTTAAGAAGCGATGTTAACATTGTCAATTCCATACCAGTTAACATCGGCGGAGCTGTTTTGTGACGAATTAAAATTTCGCTTACCGCATTTCGTAAATCAAGGAAACGTACAATCATATAGTATGTGCTGTTCCAACGTGTAGGGACATCCTGAATCAACTATGTGTCAGCTTTAACTGATTTACGCAATTCGTCACTTGCTACACAAGTTTGTTTAAAAAAAGTAACAACATTTTTTTACTTTCGTTAATATTTGTTGTAATTCTGGAATTCCCAAAATATCTAGAGCTACTAAATTAAGTGTGTGCGCAAAGCAAGGGATATGCTTTTTTTTTCCCAAATGCAATTTCGATAGCCTTTGCCATATTTGCCGCATTATCATTTACTACTGCTGTGACTTTATCAGTATTAAATCCCCACTTTTCACATGTTTTTGTGAGCATTTGTGCAATATAGTCGGAAGTATGCCTGTCATCTAAGTGGTACACACCTAAAGTTACGAAATGATATTCAATTCCGATGCCAAAATGAGCAGTTACACCTAGATAACTTCTCATTTGTAGATCTGACCAAATGTCACTTGTTAGAGTAAGATCTTCTACACAGCATAATTTACTTTTTATAACTGTTGATAATGCATCATACTTTTCATCTAACCAGCGTGTCACAGAAGTTCTGCTAGGAATCTTATAATGAGGTGCCGTTACTTTCAGAAGATTCTTGAAACCTTCATTTTCAACTAATGAAAAAGGTTGATTGTCTTTACAGATCATGTACAATATGGCATTGTTAATTCTTTTAGTTTTGTCACCAGTAGAGGTATACGCATATATTTCTCCAAAACTACTTTCAATTGATCTCTGGCGTTTAAAAGGGAATTCCCTATCAGAATCCATCTTTTGATCAGTTTGAAAATTTTTCGTACTTATCTCGCTACTATCCATTGGCGACGACGTATAATCCATTGGCGACGACGTAGACGTTGAAGGCAAAAGTTGATGTTCCTTGACGGTAAATTTCGATATTGTGATACTATCTTGTTATGAAGTACTAGGGATTGGGTTGGACAAATCTGAATTTAAATCTTTTGTAACAGCAGCAGCACTATTGTTGCTTTTGAGAGCTTCCAAGTAAACAGGTTTATGTATATTTTTGATATGTGCCATCAGATTAGAGGTATTGCCAGCCGTTTTAACATTTTTTTGACATAACTTGCATCTGGCAGTTCTCTCATCATTTTTTTCGTAATAATTCCAAACAATACTTTTTTTAGTAGGTGCCATATTGAAAGAATTCCTAATTTCTGAAAAAAAAAGAACTGCGTGAGAAAAATCCCAAGTCCTAAAAATTTATGAAATAAAAACAAATCCATCGAAATAAATTTAATCGACCATTTCCCATTCCTAACTAAGACTCTTGAAAACAAAAAAAAATGGCCATTGTCAAGTTAATTAGTACATTTTGGTTGGAGACCTTGATACAAATACTAATGAAATGAAATGAGTTTGAAATTGGCCGACATGTTGCTTTTTTTAACTGTACATTTTTTAGTTTATTGAATTAAAACTTTATTTACAGGTACCTATGCTTTTATTATTGTATAAAATAATTAGTGTCGGCTCGATGCACACTCATAAATACATTCCAAGCATTCCATTATTTAATACTATTAAATAGTAACAATTGATAGTAATTTTATTAAAAACACGTTACCTATACTTACTTACTGTATGAATCGTAAACTGTAATAAACAAAACAGATAATAATTATCACAGCTTGCTTTTTCTAAACAATTAATAAAATCTCTTTTTATATATCATTATACACCTTAATCGTATTTATATTTCGTAAACTATTTATACAAACTTTTACAGGTTATATTGCCAAAAACGAAACCAACAAAACAAGTGAGTGAGTGACCATAGATACCACAGCTTATAAAAGTTTTACTACTAGTGCTGCCCTCACGGAGAGTACCTCATGTCTGCGTTTCGTTATTGCAAAGGCTATTTTTCTATAATCCGGGGATTTTCGTTTTAATTTTAATCAAATTTTCAATTTTGTAGACTTCAAGGAATAAGTCTTATAGAATTTAAGTAGATATGAAGAAAAAAATTGAATATGACAAGATAATATCGTAATGACGATATTTTATATATCGGATAAAATATATCGATATGACATTCGATACTTGATGATTCGATAGTATCGGATTGATTCGATGTATTGCGTACATGTATCGATATTTTTTGAAAGATCGATATATATCGCCCACTACTACCTCAAGTCAAATATTTCCGGTAGACTCGGCGGTAATTGGTAATTTGACCCTTTAGTCAGTAGACTCCTTATCAACGTGTGTCGAAACTGTCTGTGATCTAAATGGCCATCAGAGGTTTTGTAGATCATAAATGCGTTTAAGACGCTTACGTTTAGTAATCGTCGAAATAATTTCTTATACCACACCCTGCACCTCTTCCGTTCTATGGGATATGATGAGAGGAGTTGATCTTTCTTATCAACTCCTCCCATCATAACATTGTAATCCCGTATGAGAATCGGTTTCGTATTACCGTCGTTATCAGTGACGACCTGGTTCCCATGGTATGTCGAGATCATCGCCACTCGGTTTTGATCCCGCCATACCATGAGGTCAACGTCTCCACTGGTAACTCCGGTAATCTGCCCCGGCCTCATATGGTATTTTTGGAGTCCACTTATTTCAACAGGCACAAATTTCCGGTTGGTCCGAAGAGTTCCGACGCAGTCAAATCCTAACTGTTTAAGTTTCCGGGCCAGAACCGGCGAATTATAAAAGTTATCCATCCACACCGTATACCCCTTGTGTTGAAGACCCTCGAGGAGCTCCAACACAAGGGACGGTGTGAATGCAGATAACGGGTGTTGATGTGGCGCCTGAGATCTAGTGCCTTGGCCGTGTGAATGCACAATAATTCTCCATAGGTACCCCGTCTGTGATGCACACATCTCGTACGTCTTGACTCCTACAGTGGCGGCTTCGTTTGGATTCAGTTGACTGATCTGCAACCAACCCCGCCACTGCAGGAGAGATTCGTCTAGAGCAGGGGTCGGCAACCTTATGCTATAGCCAGGCCACATATGTTGCCAGAGTATCAGTGCGGGCCGCACTTATATTTATATGTTCGGGCATGTATTTTTAATATTTGAAATAAAACGCATATATATTCATACAATTATGTCTTTTTTAATTGAACTACTATACTAACATAAAAGTAAGAACTAGTGAGATTTTTGAGGCTGCATTTGACTTGCAAGTTTTTTAACGTCTGCTTTCATTTTAGTAGTAGACACGCGCAGTATCGCGTCTAAATGTTCATCCGTTAACCGCGAACAATTCTTATTTTTGCGGTAGTTGAGAATTGAAAAAGTCTGCTCACACAAATATGTACTACCAAACATAGTTATTATCTGCTGAGCAAACTTTTTCAATTCTTTGAAGTTTTCAGAACTCAAACCTCCGTAGAACTGTATCAAGTCAGTGCTTTCCTTAAATGCCGTTTTAAGTGTGCTATTACTTTGCAAATCTACTATGTTCATTTGCAAATTGCTTGGTACCTCACTAATATCAATTGCAAAAGGGTTTTGGAATATTTCCATGTTAAGGGAGCTCTTTTTAAAGTCGGTGAATCGATTTACAAACTCAGTTTGTAGTTGTGTTAACACGTTTCTCATTGTAATATTTTGCCACACAAAATTATCTCCAGCTTCTTCCACGGCTTTCTTGCAATTAGGAAAATGGTCAAGCTTTTTTTCATCAATATGCTTGATAAACAGTTTCAGTTTCATTTCAAATGACTTTACATCTGTATACATATCGCAAATCAATTTATTTTTTCCCTGCAAGCGTTTGTTGAGCTGATTCAGTTCCTTAGTCAAATCAGTCAAAAAACCAAGATCGATAATCCACTGTTTGTTACCAAGCTCTTCTACTGGCTTTCCTTTCATCTCCATGAAGTTGCCAATTTCTTTCCTCAAATCAAAAAACCGTTCCAAACCGGCACCTCGACTGAGCCACCTCACTTCACAGTAGTAAACCACGTCACCATGTTCAGCTTCCAGATCTTCCAAAAACTTTTGGAACTGACGGTGTGTGAGCCCATTTCTTCTTATAAAATTAACAGTGGATGTTACAGTATCCATTATTTCTTTCCAGGATATAACTTTGGAGCACAATGCCTCTTGATGGACAATACAGTGAAAAATCAATGGCACAGTAGATCCAGAATCTTTCACTTTGCTGATGATTCTCCCAACAACACCTTTGTTTTGACCGCTCATGTTCTTGCCTCCATCGGTAGTGACACTTGTTAACTTTTCCCAGCTTAATTGCAATGAATCCAGAGCTTGTTCCACATGGTGAAATAAATCTTCTCCCGTAGTTGTACCTTTCAAACTGCACATTTTCACAAGCTCTTCGTAAACAGTAAAGTTTTCGTCAATGCCGCGTACAAATATGAGTAGCTGTGCTGTATCCGACACGTCCGTACTTTCATCCATCGCTAAAGAGAAGCAGTCGAAAGACTGCGCCTTATCCCTGAGTTGTTCACACAAATTAGCACCCAAGTCTTCAGTACGTCGGGTGCAAGTTCTTGCAGAGAGACTAAGACTTTCAAACATTTTTTTCTGCTCTGGGCATATTTCTTCTGCGATAGCTAAGACACACTCTTTTACTAATTCGCTATCGGTAAACGGACGTCCACTTTTTGCAAGAATCTCTGCTACCCTGTAACTGGCCCGAACATTCGATTCGCTGTTGTCTGCCACAACCTTAAATATGTTTTGTTGATTTTGTAATGACGATTTCAAAGTGGAAATTTTCCTTTTCCGTATTTCTCCTTCAAGACAGTCAAATTTAGCTTTGTGCTCAGTGTCGTAATGTCGCTTCAGGTTATATTCCTTTACTACAGAAATTCTCTTTTGACAAATCAAGCATAACGGTTTTCCTTTAAACTCGATAAAAAAGTATAATTCTGTCCATAATTCGTTAAAAACTCTTTTTTCTTCTTCTATCTTCCTTTTTCTTGAAGCCATGTTTATATAATTATTCTGTAACAATAATGAAAAAAATTAAATTCGTTGTAAAATTATATGTTCCAGTTAGCACCTACAAATTCAACTCCACATTCAAATAATAATTAAAACATGACACACTCGTAACTTACTTCATGTCATGTAACTACTATCCCCGTCCTTATAACATTTACCCATCAATCTGAAGGTTCACATTAACAAGCAGTAAATAAAATAAAACAAAATGCTCGCGTGTGCATACAACTTACCTCATACGTCGTGCGTGAGAAGCTATCAGCGAAGGGAAGAAAGGTGAAACGAAACGCGTAGCTAGCAACCAGATGAGACGTGAGTTTCCGGCGAATTTCCACAACCGAATGTGGCGAGCAGCGTTGCAAAACCAAGAATTATAAATTCGGTAGGGTTGCGAATAAAAAATCGGTAGTTTTCGGTAGATTTTTATTTGTATCAATTTTGACAAATTATTATTTATACCATCCTTGAGACGAAATTTTACTGAACATGGCTTTAGGTATATTAAAATCATAGCAGTTTTTATCGCCTATGTGTCTCTTCGCATGCAAAAGCCCAACTAAGGCATCGGTTGACAGGCGGTTGCGGTTTTTAGTTTTTATTAAATTTACTGCAGAAAAAATCCTTTCCACGTTTGCAGATGAGTGCGGTAAAGATAAAATATGAAAAACGAATGTAGTCACTAATCCGAATAAAGGTGTTCCGTCACCGCCTTTCATTTGAGCCACATTTGCCCAGAAATCTTCGGCATCATCTTTAAACATATTAATTTCTTGAGTGTTCCTAAGCAGGCGCCACTGTGTATCTATGTCCTGGTAGTCTTTCGCATCAACGAGTCCGGGAAATGCTCTGCAGAGTGGGATTAGACTTAGGTGAATTCCTTTTTTTAAATTTTCTGGAGCCAAAACATTTAAGTCTTTCAGTGGGTTGTTTTTTAGGGGAAATCTTTGAATAATTTGCTCAGAAGCTTCAATATAAAACTGTAGACATCTTGTTCGAAATAAATTCAACTGATCTGCAGTCAAACTGTTATTATTCAGTAAAGTATCCATAACTTTTGCTCCAAAGTACATCTCATGTATATCCAAAAAGTTATGAGGATTTTTAAAGTTCACATCTTCAATGTAAGTTGCATTCAAGTAAGACCTCTTTAAAAAGCAGTCTAACAGAGTTTTCAAGGATGCACACACGTGCGAGTATAAAATGTGAATTCTAGCACCCTCCGCTTGCATTTCTTTGTTCAGCTGGTTAAAAATTGGCAAGACAAAATCTAAAAATTGAAGGAATAAAAGAGATACCGGATCGTTCAATTTATTTAAAATATTTGAGGCCATTAGCAACTCGTTTTGTGAGGCGGCAGCATCGATGAAATATAATTTTAGAGCAGGATATTGCTCTAGAATCCGACTAACAGCTGCATGTACCGACAGCCATCTCGTCTGGCAAGGGTGTAAAATCTTGTGAATTTTTAATTGGCAAAATATTTGAAACTCTTCATACTCTTTTGTTCTTTTCGGACTTGAACCGAAGTAATTATAAATGTCCCGGACTAAATCTTCGACGAATCGAGGGATTTTCTCGCCAGCATAAGATGCGCATAAATGAAAAGAATGGCATATACATTTCATGATGAATAAATTTGGGATTTCTGATTTTAATAAAACCATCACTGAATGTCTTTGTCCCACCATTACATTTGCACCATCGGATGCAAATCCAATCAAATTATCTTTATAAGGAATATTGTTGTCCATGAAAAACTTTACAATGCTTTCACAAAGTGTGGTGGCATCTGCTGAAGAAAGGGGAATCAGGGCGAGAAAAGAATCACGTACTTGATTATTTTTGACATACCTTGCCACCATGCAAAGATGTTTTGTCGTTGATAGGTCTGTTGATTCATCAATAACCAACGAAAATTTAACATTACGTAAATCTTCACAAAGTTCTGCGAAACTCTCTGCACCAATTACATTTTCCACGTTAGACTGCACTCTTGGACGTGAGCATTTTAAACTTTTTACAACTTTAGAGTCTGGACAAATCTGTACAACTAATTTAGAAAGATGATCAGTAATATTATATGGAAGATTATGCTCAGCCACAAACCCAGCAATCCGGATTTCACCTGAAATGAATGAAATTGTTGATTTAACAATTCATTATACAGACTCTATTTTACATTGCTAACGGTGCGGCGCAAAGAATTTGATAACTTACTTACCTTCTTTCACTTGATGTTTAAACTGGGTAACTTCTTTACTAACGAAGTCTGACAATTTTGGTTGAACAGCTAAGCTCTTAACACTCTTTTCGTGAAGTTTAGAACTGGCATGTTTTTTGAGAGCGTCGTATCCCGAAGATATATTTATCTCCTTATTACAAGATTTGCACATTGCAAAAGTAGGTTTTGATAAATGTGGAGACAACCATGCAGAGAATTCCTGTCGTAACTCCCACTCTTTTTTATATTTTTGTTGATATTTCTTTCGCTTGACACCTGTACTGGTCGATGCGCCAGCACCAGAATCAGACTCTGAACTTTCCTCAGACATTATAAAGTTAACTTCGCACTAAGAAAATGAATACGTACGAGCTCTACGTCTACGAGAAAGAATGAATCGAATATGAAATGTTTTCAAAAAAGAAGTCATTTCATGTTTACAGGGGATTTCCCTTACTGTATCCTATCAAATCCTTCTAGTATTATGAATCTTAATGCGTATTCTATAGAGTCCATTTTTATTTATAGTATTTGGAGCATACGGCCAAACAAGGTTCTTCCCCTTGGCATCGAGCGAGACGATAAGATCAGAATATGCGCGAGAAAAGGATAGCTTAATAATTTCGTTAATAAGTGTGATTGAGATGGACTATGGGCAGGGTTCATAGCATGTTCATAGAGTAAAATAGTGTAGTGTTGCTACAAATAATAAAGTATTTAGTTTTTTTCTCGTAAAAACCAGCGGCAAACTAAAAAATCGGTAGACATGCCTTCGTAATCGGTATTTCGGTAAACGAGGGCTAATATCGGGAGATCTACCGAAAAATCGGTAGGTTTTGCAACGCTGGTGGCGAGAGCTGCGCGCGGCTGTGATTTTAACTAAAACCGGTCGCTTTGAATTTTTTCGCCGCCGCACACCTGCGTCTAAACAAAGACTGCCGCCCCGCCTATTGTCTCAAAAGAGCCGCCCGCCGCCGCACGTGCGGCGGATAAACGCAAAAGAAATTGCCAAGAATTGAATAAGTACAGCAAATATTTATTTTCGGTAGAAACAATACATAACATCACAGTCTTGACTCTTGATAAACAGTTCTTAAGAAATGAAATAGAGGCACATTTTTATCACCCCGCGTGGGAGCGAGCTTTCAAGAATACTCTCATGGCCCAGCAGCATGGCCGTATAAATTCTAGTGAATTTATATGGCCTTTTGCTTCGGTATTTTTTTCTTACGGACCTCAGGCTTGCGGGCCGCACCGAGATAGTCTACGGGCCGCATGCGGCCCGCGGGCCGCCGGTTGCCGACCCCTGGTCTAGAGAAATATTTTGCTCCATGACATACATACTTTGAAATTTAGCGTTTAAATGGTGGATTAGGGGTTTAATTTTAAAAATTCGTGCGTCCCCGGAAGAAATATTTCGTGGCAACTGGGAGTTGTCACAAAAATGCAGGCACGTACATAGCAACTGGAACATTCGCAATGACATATTCGCACTAAACCCTGGAGTGTAGAATATGTCATCACTTGTGTTCCAGTACTCGGTGACCCTGCTTTTTATGACAACCCCCATTGCCAAAATTATCCCAAAAAATACATATAACTCTTCAACAGTAGTTTCCTTCCAGTAGCATATCGTACTGGAAAGACACATAATATTATTTTCAATCATTTGTGCTGCCAACTGTTCAGCATATTTATTAGTCTCAGTGACCACCGTACCCATTATGTCGGCGTCCCAGATAAGTTGAAATAAACCAAAAGGGCTTGTCTCTGGGACGGTCAGACCGACATTGTTGACAGAAAAAGTTTCCCGCCTACTATCGGGGGAGACTGGAGGGTCGGGGTACGGCAGCCACTGGAAATTACACATGGGGTACGACATCCATGGTTCTCCCACTCGGGACGACGACAGTGGCTGTGGCTCAGCCACAGCCGCCACTGGCTGTTGTGACGGCTGAGGCACTGGCTCTTGCGACGGCTGTGGTTCTGGATCTATTGGGGTATCCATATAGAGGTAGGCCGCCCGTGGGATTCCCATCGGGACGGTCACCACCTCGTCCTCATCGTCATCAGAATCCAGGTCGCTTCCTGTTTTAAAATTATAAATTTCGTAAGGAAAAAACCAGCTTCGTCGATTCATAGTACTGAACTTATTGTTTCTTTTTTTTTTTGCTATCAGTCTTAACATGTATCCTTTCGAATAAAATAAAGGAGTAAAGATTTTTTTTTTAATTTACTAACTTTGAAAAACAGACCCGAAATTATTCAGTTCTGCTCTTTATTACTATTTGTATTCACTTACCAAAATTAAGGACATTTTCAATTTCTTCGTCATCGAGTTGGCGACCTGGATTTATTCTCGTCGTCGGCATACTGCACGAGGGTACTTCCACGTACCTAGAAAATATATGAATTAACATAAAATTTTGGATGTTTATTATAATCGAAGTAGACTACGATTTTATTTATAATCGAAGTACTAAAAGTTTGCATATTAGTAATTGAATTATAGTTAAATTAGAATGTACCAGGTCGTCCAATATTAGCTTTTATCAGCATCACCTGAGGTGGACTGGTAGAGGCCCTGGGCCTTAAGTCCGCATGTTACAATTTTTGTACTAAAGTTAAATAGATAAATAAAGAAAAAAGGGAATTCTAAAAAAAAATTTACAGCTGCGGCGACGGAACACTTTCTGTGCGATGAGGACCAAGGGCGGCAGGTGTTACAGCATATCTGAAAATAATGAAACACATGTAAAGACCTGATTTCTAGTTAAATCTCACGATCACAATACATATTGCATACTATACTTACAGGATACCTCCAACTGACCCCACACCGCTGGTGCCAGCGCCATCAGAGCTAGCGCTGTCGTCAGACGTACCGTCATTTCTCTTGCAAAAACAACAAAATATGAGTTTATACAGTATACGATTTTTTTATTTATTTAACAATGTATGAATATATAATCATCATCATTTTAGCCGCGCACTTATGAATATATACAATAAATGAATTTACAAAAGGTTAAGAACTAAACGTCCTTAAAAGTAAATAAATGAATAAATAAATAGTGTTAAAAACAAACTTCAAATATAACAAATGCTTAGGGTACTTCAACATGCAGCCTTGAAGGGCCAGCCCGTGCACTGGCGGACGCACCGCGCCTGCGTCCATCACCACTCCCACCACAGCTTCCTGAGCCCCCCCCCCTTCCGCCTCAGGTGCGCACCCCACCATCTCGCGCCCTCGCTCCACCTCGAGTACGTACTCCTCTGTACAAAAGCAAAAAAGGGTGTATTAATTTTCATGTAAAATATAAAAAAAATTGTTACTCCACATCCAAATCGGTTCAGCCGTTTCGAAGTTGTGACGGAATAAAGAAACTCGTATACACACGTACGTAATTAAGTAGTCGTGGTTGCAAGGGTTGATGAATTCTTCAGAATTTGTAGTAGATGCTGCCACCACACTGATTAGTGAGAAATAAAATATTTGCTTCTTGATCACTGATTATAATTTAAATAAAATAATTACAAACTGGTGGACGTAGATTCACAAAAAGGCTCCAATCCACACCAACTTAGTTTTGAGTTATGATTTTTTGAAGTTTAAAATGAAGTTTGCTTTTAACCATCAACCATAATATTTTTTTGTTGTTGTATATATATGTAAATTTGAGATGTTTTATATGTTTTGTAATGAATTTGAATGCGCAATTAATTTTTCGAGATATTTATAAATTTATGGGTATGGATCTTTCGTGAAAATGATTTTTTCTTTAATTCTATTCAGCAATACTGAATCACAAACATATTAATTCATTATTATTCAATAAAACTACAAAATTTTATTTCACATTTTGCTTTTTATTTTCTCCTTAAGCAAGACCTTAATAAAAATGTAACTCAAAATAAAAAAGAATTTTTAATGAAAATATGAGATCAAAAAGATATAACACTATTATTTTCGTACACTTAATCACTACGTAATGAAACTTAAAACATAAAGGTTGACAGATGTAAAACAGCTATTGAAAAACCGTGAGGCATAGAAAGAGCTCCACTAACAAAAGATCTAGGCATATAATTAGGCGAAACAACAACAGGTTTCCGGCTACACAATATGTGTAAGCCATTTTAAATATTCATAATAATCAGATCATTCAGAGTGAGAAATCTCATCAACATCAGACAGCACATCATTATTTTCTATTTCAATTGGAAAATCAACATGACCTCCATACCCCTCAATGTCGTCTACGAAATTGGGGTTTCCTTTAAGGCCCTTGTAAAATCCGAGACAGTCTTTTGGAATGAGATCAAACATTGATTTTAAATCATCTAATTTAGGTTGGGGTATTTCTTTTCCATTTGGCCATAGCATCGTAAAATCCTCTTCGGATAAATAAATAGATTTTCCTCTAATCTTTTTTTCAATATTTAATTCTTCAAACTCTTCGTCTCTTAAAGTAGTTTTCATGTATGTATATACTATATTTATCTTCTTTCTTCAGTAGAATCTCTTTTGTTTTTAACCAAGAAGTTTTATTTTTATTAACAAATGTCTTTCTATTCACAATTTTTTTTAGCAAATTGATAGTGCTCAAAAAATCTTTTGGGACCATTCGTTCAACAATCAATGGATTTTTTTTCTTGCTGTTTTGCATTACCTTTATATATTCATCTGCTGTATAGATTCTCTCGTGAAATTTCAAATTTGCTTCAATTTTAGAAAAATCGGTATCGTTGGGGAGAAAAGTGTGCCCCGACTCTAAATACTTCAGTGTTATTGTTTTAAGGGTAGGATGGCTGTTTAATAGGACTTTCAGCATTAACACTATTTTGATATTGCGGTTTTGGCCTCCACAACAATCGCTCCACAGTACTAAATTTTGAACTTTGGAATCAAGTTTGTGTTTAATGTATTTAATTAAACACGAGCCAACTTCTTGGGCCCCTCGACCAGCCTCTCCTTCAACCCATACGTAACAATAACCTTTATCATTTGAACCCACATGCAATCCACAGTTGTAGAGCCATAGTTGTCGTTTATAAAAAACTATGCTGGTTGGAATGCGAGGTAGCGGAAGGGTTTTCTCCAAATAAAAAGTAATACATTCCATACTGTCATTATTTTTAGCCTTCATCAAATCATTACTCATACGGTTTCTTAATTCTTGAACACGTTTCTGGTGTTTATCTAATTCCTCTTTTATTGATTCCAGGTTCTGTCCTATCTTACAGTTATTTATCTTATTACTCAAAACGTCACATTTATTGCATGTGTCCTTTTTTAATCTCTCGCAACGTAAATTGAAGTTTGTATAGAATATACGCTTTAAAGTTGAGAATGAAGCTGGTTTTTTTTCTTCACCATATACTTCGTATACTTTTTCTACATACAAATCGTAAATTTTTTTTACCGTCGTTCCCAATTTTAAATATTCACGACTGTTTTCTTCCGTACGTCTATAATGCGAAATATACCTAGGAAGGAGATTGATTACATGCTTGATAAAATCTATATCTTCATCTGCAGATTTGTTCCATCCCCCATGCGACCCTCTTTGGTCTTTGATCAAATTACCACTACGTTTCTTTCGCAATGACACGTCAACTTTCTTTGTAGTAATTTGAAAATTGTTGATAAACATATCTCTGCAAACTTCTATGTCACCAATTTTGTATGTTCGTTTGAACGCTTTAGGTCGTTTTGTCCCAGTTTTGTTTCCTTGCACTACAGTATAAGCTCTAACTTTCGGTACCTCTTTTACAAAATTTACTATGTATAATAGTTGTGCTTCATAAGAACCTAGAGATATAAAATTCTGAAACTCTTTTTGTCTTTTATCAGCAGAAATCAATTGGTGACACAACTTCAGACAAGAACACTTATAATCTTTGAACGTCTTTGGTTCAATTTTTTTGTTATTAGTGAAGTAAGTTAGATTTGCATACTTTCTTTGCTTTTTTTGTGCAATCGTGTGCTCGGCATTTTTGCGTTTTCGGCCCTTTTTAGGACGACCTTTATAAAAGACACTTTTATTTTCTGGATGCTCATTCTGACTATTAGACTCAATCTCTATATTATTATCGTTTTCTAACGCTATACTCTTATTTGTCATTGATTCATTTTGCAAAGTCTCAGAATTTGGTGACTCAGGTATCCTTAAACTTTTTGCAGCTATTCTAATTTTCTTAACTCTTACTCTTCCTATATCTTCATCACTTGAACCATCATCGGTATTTGGAATAAAGTCTGAATCAGTATTACTAAAATCACTCAAATAATCTTGCAGTTCGTAAGATCGTTTAGTAGCATTTTCATTTAATTCCATAAGAGATTTTTCTGGTTCTGCCTTATCTTCGTCAGTATTGTTGTTATCAAGGTCTGTTAATATGTTGTATAAATCTAAAGTGCTAGGTGACATTGTACGTAATGGTGAAGAATTTTGTTCATTGGTTCTCCTAGTGAATTTATATTTTGACAAATAGTTTTTCTGGATACAAGTGGGGTTAATGGTGAATAATCTGGAGCCATAGGAGATTCTATATCATCAAAGACTGGTCTAAGTTGTGTGTAGGAGAGTTTACAATATCTTTACCATTTTCAGCTGAAAAGAAAAACAAAATGTATTTTCAGTAGCGAACTAATATACAAACTACGTATAAAAGTTATGAATAAATATTTATTCGAAGTGTAAATATTATATAATCTTTAGTTTACATATATGTGAAAGTGTAAAATTGGAAAAAACCTAACTACTAATTCAATACTTACTCATAAGTGTATCTTTCTGCATATCTTTATTACATAACATGGATATTCTAGGAAGTACTTGAGTAGGTGCAGCTGGGAGGTCAGTGGAGGCTGAAAAAATGCAAGCAACATAAGCAACCATAACCCATGCTTACAACATGAACCAGCTTTTCGAACACCATTTCCAACAGCAACAGTGTTGGCTATTTCGACATAAATGTAAAAAAAATGTCAATGAACTTAAAAAGTTATGTTTGTTATGTACTACCTTTAAACTGTAAACAAATTAAACTGAACTACTGGCATTAAATTGTGAACTTCTGCTGAACATCTAACAACTAAATAGAGATTTTATTGGTACAGAACACTTCCAGAGTTACTTTTAAAATCACAATAGTCAATGTTCTAAGAAATAAACATTCTATTTTAGACATGCATTTAACAACGTAAAGTATGTAAACTTACTCATGCATAAACCTGGTTCACATGTTGATTTTTTCGGGGAACTGCATTCTATATTTTCTAAAATGGAAAACAAGCTTTAATTTGTGGTAAAAAGTTAAACAGCATTAATAAGCAAGATTGAATGACAATATCATTTTGCTTGAGGATTTTGAGGTTATTTTGACATTAATCTCCCAACTTACCATTATCTTCGCTATCATGATTATTAATTCCTGTATTGCACAAAGCACTTTTTATAATTCTGTCTACCCTTCGCATTTTGAAGTACACACAAAATGTTCACTTTAATAATAAATCTTCTCGAAACCACCTGTCCGTCGCGTGCGCCGTACTGTGCCGAGTGAAGTGATACACTGACAGTGTTGCTAGTTTTTAAACAAGTATTTCATAATTTTTGCATTTCATTTTAGACTGCAAACATTTTGTTTTAAGTTTCTTATAAAACCTAGTAGATTTGTATACATTTTAAGCTTTTTATAAAAATTTAAAATGAAAAATAATAATAAACACTATAAAACTGGTCACACATTTGATTTTTGTTCTGATATTATATTTAATACAAAGGACTCATGTATTTTGGATCCTTTATGTGGTTTTAAATACATTATAAATGGATACAATTCTAAAACAATAAAAACGACCCAGACCATTTGGGTCATTTTTGTGATTTTATCAATGTAAAATACTGACTGAAATATTTTTTCTTAAAAAAGACCCAAGGATCTTTTTAAACATATCATTTTTAACCAGATTGTGTTGTTGGCTATTTTATCTGTAACGATCCATGAAGATTGGAGCGTTTTATGTGAATATAATATAATGACTTCAATACATGTGGGATGGTACCGGACGCGTCAAAAAGGGGATTTTTGTTTAATTTCACATGGGTCTTTAATGCTGATTGAAAGTATCGGCACTATAGGTTACTTTGGCATACACAACTCGATTTTGACAGTTTGGTGGATTGGATCCTTTTTGTGAAACTACGTCCGTTTCAAAATATAAAGTTGAGAACAAAATAATAGTTTAACTTAATTTGCTGAAGGCCCGGAGTAGAATGCTCTTGGAGTCGCAGCTCCTCGTATTTATATGAATTGATAAGAAAAAGGCATGACTAATTTGTATGTAGAAACCTGGTGAAATCACCAGTGACATAGATTTCTAAGGAAACAATAAAATGTAATAAGATTACTGTCAACTTTGTTGCAGATTCGCTATGGTTATGAATAATTTAAAATAAATGAGATAAAAAGGACTATTAAGATAGCGAAGTCACATACCAATGAATGCAATAAAAAGGTAATAAAATATAGTTGCGTTAGAGCGAATACATAATTCCTCCCTCCTTAAGAGTAAAATTGGAGTAGAACGATAATTTGACTTACAAAACAGTGATCAAAAAGTTAGTAATGATTACAATTCTATTTACTATGTTAGTAATACAATCGTTACTTAATTCTATAAACCTTCACTGTTTACTTCCTAAAGTCTTTAATCGTCCTGTAGTTCACAATGTTCACTCGAAGTGTCCGTTCACTGATTTCACTAAAACATGGAGATGCACTTATTCACTTGATACGTTCTTCACACTTTGTAACTTGCTGTCGTAAAGAATTCAAGGCATTAGACATTATGACTGATCTCTTGCGTATCCAAGTAAGATAAAGTGATAATGCCAACGTCAAGCATTCCATGCTCTTCTCGGCGATCTTCTGGATCTTTAGGATAGGATTAGACAGTGAAGCGTGCTTTACAATAGTAATAGAGGGTTTATATAATTTTCCTTTAATATTAAACTTCTACCAAGTACAAAAGCATTCTTATTTCCCATTATATACTATAATATCTTATTCTTAATACGGGTTGCATATTCCTATCTAACATGGTGATTATATTATATAATTATTTTGTTCCTACTGCCTTTCTATATAATGTTTTTTTTTTAAACTAAAGAATTTGCTTTACTTAGATCAAAGATTATATATTGTTCTTAATTTAAGGTACATAATATAGCGATTTTATTCCTAATCTTCCATTTTTAGTTTTTGTTCCTTGCGTGGCTTATTCTATATTTCCTTACTCTAACATTTCTTTATTTTAGAAGATAAAATAACAATCTTTACAATTCTTTTAATTATTTACAATTCTTTACTTCTGAAAATATTTTTACGTTAAGTAATCCATCGCTTTATTCAGTAATGTTGTAATTTTATTCGGTCTTTTACATTCTTAAGAGGTACCGTAGTGTCTCGATCTTTAGTTACTATTGGAACCACATTCCTTTCAATATTTCCGGTGATTACCGCTGATTGATATCTAGGCTTATCTTTTGCTGCTCTTTTATTCACAATTTTTGTATAAATTGTGTCTCCTATTTGTAATTCTTTACTTGTGGATGCAGTTGGCTCTAATCTTTTCCTATGTTCATTTGTTCTTTTATTATGATCCCGCATTAATTGTTGCATATACTGATGATTATAATTACAGTCACATACGCTTCTTGAATCTGTATGTCCGAAAACTACTTCAAATGGAGTAAATCCAGTAACTGAATGAATAGTATTATTATATGCTGAGATAGCATATGACATGTTATTTTCTGTGTTACCAAAAGAATCTTGAATTTTAATTATTCTGTAAATTTCTATTAGAGTACTGTGAAACCTTTCTATGATACCCATAGAGTTAGGATTATTCGGGGTACCAATATGTAGATCTTCTTTATAAAGAAGTAATAATTCTTTTATTAAATGATTATTATATTCCGAACCTGGGTCACAACTTATTTTAAAAGGTGTACCGAAATAGGAAAAATATTTTAATAAAGCTTCACTTACTTCTGAAGTTGATCGATTAGCTATTTCAAAAGCTTGCCCAAATTTACTAAATGCGTCTACAATTGTTAGATAAGTTATATTATCAATTTTGAATAAATCCATAAATATTTCCTCAAAAGGTTTATTCTGAGTTTAAGTTAATTCAATAAGGGGTTTTAAAGGTTTTCTTTCATATTTGGTTTTCTTACAAATATCGCATGAATTTATTATTGCACTAACAGTTTCTTTCATACCGGTCCAATAATAATTTCTTTTTAATCTATTCAATGTCTCTCTTTTCCTCTATGGCATATCTTTCCTTCATGGGTTTTTAAAACTAATTCCTTTTGTTCTTCTTCATTTTCAATAACCGTTACCCTTTTAGTACACTCTATAATATTATTAGAGTCAAAGAAATCCGAAATTACGTCATTAAAATATTGTTTTAAATTTTTTGAATCTAAATATTTTGTATGTGTATTTATATAGTCTTTCAAAAAGTTTTTGATTAATACGGAGTTTAGAGGGGTGAATACTTCTATAATATTTCTTTTACTTTTAGATATATCTTTAATTTTTATTTCGTCTCTATACCAATGGTATACTAATATCTGATTAGGTTTACGTGGGGCGCACTATAAGTTTCCGGAATGAATATGAAAAAATACTATTAAAGCTTTGATTATATAGTCCCTAAATAGAGCGCGGCAATCCAATTTGCGTCCAAAAAAATATCAGCCAACTGTTGGCCTCTAAATCACCCGCCGCCGCTCAGTGTCAAATTTGACGCTTAGCGATAAGCACGTATTAGTCACTGAGTTTCGGGTGTAAAATAGTGCTTTAAAATGCCGAGTTGTGTAATAAAAGTATGCCGCAATTATAAAGGACGATTAGCAACAACCCAAAAAGTCAGCTACCATCGGTAAGTAATCCCAATTCTATCATATTTCGAATAAATATTTCGTCTAATAAAATAAAAACATTTACATACGCTATCTTGACAGATTTTTAATGTTGCCAGCAGTGTTGTAAAAATTCCCCAAAAAAGTAATATGATGGGGATGATATACATAACTAAATGAAAATATTTAACAAGTTTTTTCATTAATACAAGCTTTTATATCTTGCCTTGTTAGTAAGATACTATATTAGTAAATTAGTAAAGATCAAATCTTTTGATCTGAATTTGACTCATTTCCCAGTATCACATTGCTGGTAACATATAATTTAAAAAAGAGCTGTTGTACTAAAACGAAAATAATAATTTTATGTAAAAATATGTAATTCGCTTGTATTATATTTTACAGGTCTCTCTTTCATTTGATATTGGTTGGATTGTCCATAACCAACATATGTAATCCGCCATTTGGTTTTGGCAGCCACTTTTAAAATTAAAAACTACACATAAGTACTGATTATATATTGCATTGTCATCAGAGCCAGAGCTAAAGATTAGGTATTTAAATCAGCTTAATCTGACCTTGGGCAGTATGTCTTTAGATTGCAAGATTTAACCTACATAACTAAGTTTGTAATGATAAGTACTGTTTAATATTAAGGTTATAATAAAATAAAAAATACCATACTATACATTCTTTCATTTACTGTTTCAAAATATTTAACATATACTTTAGAGAGTGCCTCCACTGGCACTGGAAAAAGCTGCCGGCGAAAGTATGAAGATGATGACAAGGGGTAATTAAACTGGCATCGGTAGCTAAGTTAAAACAGCTCCTCTTTTAAAATGGCAAAGACGTGGGATCGAATCATTGAACATTTCATTTCTATTACTTTCATAAGGCTCTTCAATTCTCAAAAATTGTAAATAAATGATAAACGAATTGTTATACGTTTATGATTCATAACATATAGAAAAATCTGAAGTCAATTCAATATACATTACTTAGCTTTTAGAGTCGGTTGGTTAGGTTTGTTAGTTAGCTATTGTGACGTGACCGACTTTACTAATTTAAAAAAATACGAATAGAAGTATCTAGTAGTGCTATTCAAAAGCAACCCCAGACGCCACAACAATCAACAATAATTCGCACTACCACATACTGCCAGTTCCCACGTAAGATATTTTAGTGCACCTTTTAGTGACAATTTATTGAAGGTTATTCAGTAATAAAATCAAATATAATTTTGTAAATAATATATTTAAAGCTAACGAGTTTCAAATTTATCAAACGAAATCACCCTTCACATTTTACCATTTTTATTGGGAGTTTTTCATACGCTGATAACCCTACGCATGCACACAGCGACAGATTCGCGAGTGTAAGACAATGTAATTACGTTAGCTTGTGTGCGTGTCGTGCACACGAGAATAAAAAAGTTGGCCTGTTTTGTTACAGTGAATTGCAGGGCGACACTCTATCTAGGGACTATATAATCAAAGTATTAAAGGTACAAAATTAATTTATTGTTTTTCAAAATAATCTCCCTTGGCGTCTATGCACTTTTTCATTCGATGAAACCAGTTTTGAAAACTTTTGTGCCACTCCTCTGTGGTGACCTCTGAAACGTGTTTTTCATACTCCTCGACAGCCTCTTCTGGTGATGAAAATCGTTGACCGCGTAATTGGTTCTTAATTTTTGGGAACAGAAAAAAGTCACAAGGTGCCAGGTCGGGACTGTATGCAGGATGACTCATGAGTTCTACATTTTTCGCCTTCAAAAAGTCGTTTGTCTGTCGTGTGAGAACTAGCATTGTCGTGGTGCATGATGATACGGCGTTTACGGTTATTTTTACGGAGTTCGTCAATAACTTCCGGCAAACAAATGGTCGTGTACCAGTCACTATTCACTGTACGACGATTCTCTAAAGCAACAGTAGCCACGTGTCCAGTTTTATTAAAAAAAGAAGCAATCATCCGCTTAGATGCACTTTTCACGCGCGCCACTTTGGTTGGTTTCGGCTCATCTTGAAAGACCCATACGCTCGATTGCTGCTTTGTTTTGGGATCCTAGCAATAAATCCATGTTTCGTCACCTGTTACTATGTCCCACACCAAATTTGACGCACTTTCGTTGAATCTGGTAAGCATGGCACTGCACCAAGTGACGCGGTCCGTTTTTTGAGCCTCGGTCAAGTTGTGTGGGATCCACCGCGAGCACAGCTTTCTCACACCCAAATGTTTGTGTAGGATTAATTGTATTTGACTCATGCCTATTTCTAAGGATGCGCGAATTTCATGGTAGGTCACATGCCTGTCTGTTTCAATCATACGGCGCACAGCATCGATGTTTTTGTTGGTCACAGCGGTGGACGGCCGACCATCGCGAGATTCGTCACTGAGATTGATACGACCACGCTTGAATTCTGCAAACCAGCTATAAACAGTTGTCTTGCATGGTGCTTCATTGCCAAAAGCTGTTTCAAGCCGAGCAATGCTCTGTTGAGCTGTCAAATTACACTTAAAATCGTAGAAAATCATACTACGAAAATTTTCCCGAGTTAAATCCATGTTGATGCAGACACACAATTTTTTAAATGGCGCCACAAGGTAAAAACAAAAGACAGTCAGATGAAACAAACTGCATTCTACAGCCAAAGAGTTCTATTTTCAAATGTTGCAATAAATTTTTAAATATTGTTTATGTAAGTGGCCAGTTCCGCAAACTTATAGTGCGCCCTATGTAGTGTCTACTGCTTCATATAAAATAGGAATACTACTCTTACGAACTTCCTCATCATCATCAAAATCATTAAAATTATCTAGTGTTTCAACATCTGATTCAGTCATTGTGACTTGTGAAATATCGTCAGGTACATCTTGTACATTTTCGTATGTATTATCTGAAGTTGAAGGTGAAACATCTAAAGTGTTTAATTGGATCCTAGATAATGCGTCTGCATTCGTATTTTGATTACCCTTTTTATGTATAACATCGAAGTCATACTCTTGAAGACGAAGTCTCCATCTCGTTAGTTTACTATTGGGTTCTTTTAATGAATAAAGCCAAGCTAACGGTCGATGATCAGTATAGACAGAAAATTTTGTACCTATAAATAGGGTCTAAAATGTTTAACTGCCCATAAAATTGCTAGTAATTCCTTTTCTGTCGTACTGTATCTTTGTTCAGTGCTTGACAAGGTTCTACTTGCATAAGCTACGGGTTTATCCTTTCCTATAGTTCCTTGTGAAAGTACAGCTCCAAGGGCAACATTAGATACGTTAGTAGTTAATATGAAAGGCTTCTTAAAATCAGGATACTGTAATAAAGGGGCATTCGTCAGTAAATTTTTACAAGTTTCAAAAGCCTTGGTATATTAATCTGTTATAGTAAAGGGGAATGCCAGCTGTTCATAGTAACTTAGGCCCTCAGTGCACACTCATAGAAGTTTTACCACAATAAAAAGTACATAATTAAGTATTATAAGACAAAAGGAAGGTTAATAAAAAGTTGGGGTTAATTTTTTATAAATAATTTTATGCTAGCTGCCCATAGTAACTTAGGCCCTCATTGCACTATACCCAAAGAAACTTAGGCCCTCAGTACACACTCACAGAAGGTTTACCATAGTAAAAAATACTTAATTTAGTATTATAAGAAAAAAGGAAGGTTAAAATAAGATGTGGTTAATTTTTTTATATATATTTTATTATTTAAAAAAACAAATTTTTGCTACATGAGTGCCTAAAACAATCAGAAACTCTAGGCTCTATGTCTCTGACGTCTTAAATAAAGGATATTTATTTTTGAATTATATTTTAATCTATATTATCACATATGATTAAAATATCATCCAGAAATTGAGCTGGAGGGTTTAGTTAATTATTGTTAGAATGATGCCGTTGATGCCGTGTATCCTAAATACCAAATAACAGTCATTACGTGGGCACAGCATCCGACAGATCGGCGGCCAACAACGCAGCTGCAACAATATTCAGTTATAGCTCTACGACCGATATCGCTGCGACTGAATACAATGTATACGTAATATACTCTACGACTAACATGTCGACTTGAAATCTTTGCTCTTATTAAACAGCTGTCTGGCGCAAAGTAGCTTGGATCTAATGTCCTGTTTCTCTCTCTATATACCTGTATTTGATAACATCCATCTGACCTTATGTGTTCTCCGTAGTAAGAACGGGACTGTTTTAGTTGATAGGTCCCACAGGCTATTAAGATTAATTCTTCATAAGAGAGAATGGGGAAATCACTTAGGTTTTCCGAATTAATATCTATATTAATGAAGTCTGCCCTAGCTATATTTATATTATGACTTTGTACATAGTCTGCGAGATCATTGTTTTTGTTTATATTTTCATTCACTATCTGCAATATTTGTGCAGCATCTTCCCTGTCTCTTATTTTCACATGGAATTTATTAATAAGTGCAGCAGGCACAGTAAAGTCTGTCATCAGATGCTGAGAAGCTCTATTAAAATAGTTTTGACGAAATAATTTAAAAGCAGTTTTAAATATGCCATTTACGGCTTCAACCACCCAGCGACATAAAGTAACTGCTCTTGACTGGTTTGCCTGACTAGACGTTAGTTGTTGTTCACCAGCTTCTGGAGGTAATGGCACATGTACACTATAATTGCAGCTGTGTAGTAGGGGCAACGAGTCTCGGAATCCTCTATCTAAAATAAAAACATTACCAGGCTGAAAAAATTGTCTATATGCACTTGTATCACTTCCAAACTCTTTATTAATTATATCGGCGTCTGTTGTTGTTGCAGGATAAGGGCCAAGTATATCTATTATGTAACCATCACAGCATACCAACAGAAATGGTTTGACCAAGTTACGATATTTGTGTAAAGAATATGATCTCTTTTGATAGAGGTAGTTTGAGCTTTTCTCTACATAAACATACGTCCCATCAACAACAATAATTGGTTTCCTACTTGGTCCTCCAAAAAGGCCATTTGGAATTAATAAATTTCGTTGGGATATTTCTTCTCTTGAAATATTGTTTAGTCCAATATTTCTCGGCACAAAATCTGCAAATAATATTTCTCTAGCCTTTTTCATATAGCTCTCTAATGTGCTCCTTGGAACCCGTAATAGAGCTGACATTCTCTCATCGCTATCACCAGTTCTTAGCTTCATTAAATAAGCAGCTAGTGCAAAAGAACCCCTATGTTCCTTTTTCAGCCTCGGAATTTCTGAAAGAATTTGCGCAAACTGTTCCTTTGAAAAGCCCAAATAATAATGAACTATGTGGTCTGGTAGAATTTGGATGTTTTCAAAATCCAAATGCATTAGCATGTTATCCTTCAATAATGACAAAAGTTCTTCTACTTGCTCAGAAGTGAAGGTCTTGATCGGATTTATTATTGATTGAAGTAAATGCCATGAATTACTTCTTAAATGGTATGAACAAATTCTACGATCAGGAGGTACATAAAAATTATGCGTGCAAAGTAAGTTCACTCGCAGACTAGATGGGACTAAAAGTCGTTCAACCTCATTGCAACCAGGAAAGAAACATTGCCGTTGAGTGTTTGGTGCTCTAATATAGTTAGGTAGAAAAGTAACACCAGTTGTAAACATGGTCTCTTCATCAGATCTAGGTGGGTAATGTTCATCAAGAGATTCTTCTCCTACACTCGGAGTAGATGGTTCTTCCGTAGAAAGTGAACGTGAGGCTGTTCTGTCTGTCCTCCGCTAACAGTTATGGCACAACAAAGCTGAAGTCGGCAACTGCAAAAGAGATTCTACATTGTAGGTATACTGATTTTTTTTTTTTTGTTCAATCATAATAAAATATTTTTCTGTTCTGAGAGAAGAGGAAAAGAATTTGAGAAGAGTTGCTAGAGATAGTAGAAGTTGTTAGAGGAGTCCGCATTGAATTGATAGACACCTTTAATATGAAATTGTAAACTAACCAACTTCATAACATTCCGGCTTTTGTATACATAAAATACCTATACTATACTAGATTATAAGTAAATATTTTCTCACCTCACGTGGTGCAATCTGGTGAATAATCATATCTCTTATGCGGTTTTCACGTGGAGAGTCAGTTCTTAGCCTGTGTGATCTTTGTCTCAACAGAGAACGGCCGCAGCAGATGCAAACTTGCGAATGACCGACAACTGGTTCTTTATGTGCTTGGCCCGACTGCTGGCGTATGTGATTCCATGCTAAGGTCCAGCATGAATGACAAAACACATTTTCACTTGAAACTTGTACCTGAAGTAAAAAATCGGGCGTGACAAACTGACAGGATATCATTTTTGAAAGTGATTTATGAAAGTGCAGCAAGCTTTGTGGTAGTTTGATTGATATGTGATAGTTTTGGTGATAGGAGTAAAAACTAACAGAAAAAGGTAATAATTTATTGTGTACCTGCTGTGTTTTTTATTGTCATTTATTGTCAACCCAACGTTGAAAAAGATTTCTCACTTCTGCTATCTCTAAGACATGTCTTCGCATTCTTGAAACGTTAATTCCACAGTTCACACATCGGATTTGTGTATTTAATGATTGTTGTGGTGGTAAACTTGGTCCAGGGAGATTGCCGGGGTCGTCGTCGGTTGTCAAATCGGGATTGTGAAAAGGAAGAGCGGAATCGATGTTCAGACCGTGGTCGTCGTTTGTGGAAGAGTCGTCGGAGTCAATGTTCATAGCCAAGTCGTATTTATCGAAAAATTACGCAGGGAAAAAAGTAAATCTTGAGAGCAAATCAAATACGATCAACGAATAGGTTAGGTATGACAGTGACAGTAGATACTGACAGTTCACAAGTTCTTAAAGTGTTGCCATTTCATAAACCTACAGAATCGATTCTTAAGATTTTAGAATCAATACTAAGTTTTTACAGAATAATTATTATATACCACAAAGACTTGTGTTATACATCATTATTTTATTTTTTACGTTATACATTAAGTATTTGTACAAAATAATCTACTGTTCAAAATTATACCATGTTGGGTCCTAACTCCAGGTATGTTCTTTTGTTCATACCGTGCTTGCCGCCAAACTGAATTTCAAAATTTTTTGACTCGTATCACCATCGCGATCAAAGGACGCATAAAATGTGTCTGGAGGATCCAAATTATAAAAAGTACAAATATTTTTGACTAATGAAGATTATAAGATTAAAAATCGATTTATATCGATTTTAATCTTTTGGTGCAGATTAAATCATTACAAGTTATTTACAATGGCAACTCTGTTTGACATAAAAATACAATACATCCCGTTGAATGTTCAATAACTTTTTAAAATGAATAAAATAATACCGAGTTCTACAGTTTAATAACTACTCCCAAAAAAAAAAGGCCGAATATTTTAGCCTTTTCTCCACAAATGGATTTTCTGTGCACGCCTGGGCCGTAGGCTGGCATTCCCCTTTATTTAATGGAACATAAGTTTTTAAGTAGGAAAGGAAGTGCTAATTTCTATCCTATTTAGTTTTACTTCTACCAATTGTTTAGAAGTCTATTGTGTGGTGAATGTACTGTAGCCTACCAGAGTGATTAATATATGTAAATGTAAATGTATACCTGGTGAAGCGATGCGGGAATGAGATTTGGTCTGGTTTAGCGGGGCGCAAAATGGCAGCCATGTAACTCTAAGCGGTCGAGCAATGTAATGGACTTACCTTTAAACAGCCAGCATGAACCTCGAGTCAAGCACGTTCTTACTGCCTTAAGAGGAAACGCTAGCATTGTTTTCCCATACAAACGTATTCCCCTAATTCCTCCCTGGAAAATGCATCTAGACAAATGATTTTTTGATACAATTTTAAGATCTATTAAAAAAATATGACTTCAAAATTCGTAAAAAATGTATGCCACATACCCCGCCAATCGACCGACCATAAAACAAATTTATAAGATTTAACAATAAAATAAAAACGTAGAGGCATAGATACATTCTTCTTGAATATATTTGTAAAAAAAAATTGATAGACTCAATTTTGAAGGAGGAATCAGAGAAATACGTAACCTCGATTTACGCGTAAAATTTTTGGGACAATCGGCCTGAGCTGCATTCGTCTCTATCACACTTTACGGGGGAAGGCTGGAGGCGAAGGGGGTATTGTCAGTCGCTACACAGTGTTTTGTATACATGTATATATTTACATACATGCATCGCTGCATACTACGGTCTTGCGCGAGTTTACCTGTCGATTTATTGAATTTTTTTTTTATATTATAGTGAAAAGTATGAATTTGATAAGAGAATGTGCAGTTGAGGTAAGTATGCAGTATATAACCGTACTAGCTTTCCGCCCGCGGCTCCGCCCGCATGGAATTCGGTTATATCGCGCCTCCTATACCATCCCACAGGATCATTATATCAAAGTCTACATGCATGCCAAATTTCATCCAAATCTGTTCAGTAGTTTTAGCGTGATTGAGAAACAAACATCCAAACACACAAACTTTTACATTTTTATTAGTGGGATACTTGTATGAATTGATACGTATACCTATAACTTACATTGGCCCGCGGCGCCTTACTGTGTCAAAGTTTTTTAATCATTCGGAAACAACTCAAATTTTACCCTAAAAACTGTCAAAGTTACGAAATGCACAGATAAAAATTGTGGTCAGAAAGCTAGTGACTATAATAAAATACGATTTGTTTTTCATATTATTTATTTATTCTGTTACAATTTCTTCTCTTTCTCGAACTGGCAAATTTCTTGGAATACGACCGTTAATCAATTCCGGCAGCAGGCATTCGTAGAAAATTTTTTCTAGTTTTGGTTCGACGCTTTGCCAAAACTCGTCATCTTTTTCAATTTTTTAGTACAATAACCCCTTTGGGCTCCACAAAATAAAATAGCAAAATTTACGCTGTGTGATGTGAAGTTGTCCCTGGATCTGATAATAGTAATTATGATTTCTTTTTAATTTTAATAGGTAATTTTCAAGGGTACAGTAATATTTTTTTTCTTTTCTATCCCTTCTTTTGGAGTTATATCTTCAATTTTATATGGGCATTTTACTTCCACAATGGTGTCATCATTTATGAGGCCATCCGGACTTGCAGCTAGGAAACATTTATTGACGTCGACGAATAACCCACACTTGGTAATGTTCAGTACAGTTTCCTCCGAAAATTGGCGTATCGCATCATCTTCTTTCTCCTTGCCATAATTAGTAGCAGCATTACCTTTAAACTGTGAGTATAATAATGATTTTAGTAACCCTGCAACCCAGGTTTTTTTCTTAATTTGCAAACTTTGCCAAAGTTAAATGCAGTGATACGCTTGCGCTTCTCTGTAGCCCATAACTCGTTGTCGCTCTGGCCAATTGTTGAAAGCTGAAGTTCTTCAGCTTTAGCCTTTGATAACTTTAATTCAGAAAGAAATAAATTTTTCTTTTCTTCAAATATTTCTAGTGGCATATCAGGCTCCAATTCTAAGCGACCATAATCGTCGTCAGGGCCAGTAACTTTGTGTTTTTTGCTTGGTCTTGTGCGTATATCGAAAGAAATTTTTCTTTTTCTGCACTTTTCGTTTCTTTGCCTTGACTGTCTTTTTCTTTCTATAAATTTTTTTTGAATGTTTTCGTGGGCTGCAACCTTTAATTTTTTTTGACAGTTTGGTGTGAATATCAGTGTTCGAGTTCCATGATGTGACGGCACCAAAGCACCGTGCTTGATATGATCCTCTGGTCGTGTAATTGACACGTTTTCCGCCAATAAATTTTGCAATAACATTGTTAAATTGTTCCACAACGTTAATTGTTATGTCTAGTAAAAGACTTTTGGCATTTGTTATTAAACTTGTAGAGTAGTGCTGGATATCATTCCATAAGCCGCTATGTTGCAAATCATGGACTAAATTTTTTTCATTTTTATATTTGTCTGGATCACATTTTCTTTGTTTTGATCTCTGGAAATAAGGAAACACTGGGTAAAACATACATGATAAATAACGAAACAAGTTTTATTGTTTTCGACAAATTTTAAATCAATATTTTATTTTGATATTTTATAAAATATGTATAACATAGTTATTTTTCTTGGTTCCTTTACACAATGGAGGGTAAATGGAAGGAGAACTATCTTATATGGGGGATATTTGAAAAAGTGTCCAGCTGTACGCAGTAAATAACAGTTGAAAAATCCTCCAAGAGTGGCGCTAGCTGCAGCAAAGGGTATGGAATGAATGTAGCCGTTGGTGACAAATTGAAGTTAGCCGAGTCACAGAATTACTGGGTTAAATAATTTTTGTGGCTAAATTAGTCAGCTAGTAAAAGTTAAATTTAATAAACGTTTCTTGTTTACGTTGTCCAATATATTTTGAAAAATATAACCTAAAATAGCAACTGTTAAAAAACCGCGTGAGTATTAACTTTAGAAAATAATTAACTAACAATGGGAAAAATTTGCGTGGTAAAGAGTTGTCCAAGTGGACGCAAATCAAAAAATGTAATTAAAAATAATAAGCCTCAATCTGTTTCATTTTTTCAACCAACAGTAAGTATATTATTTGTAATATAATATTAAAAGTATCAGTCATAGTTGCATTATTTTATATAGTTGATATTAAAAATATTTTTTGTACCGTCGATATTAACAGTCATTAAAATTTATTATTTGCATTAATTTACAGACTTTGACACGATTACAGAACTGGAAAAGTTCATTGGGCATCGAGTTAAAAACAACTGATTATATTTGTCATCTTCACTTTAAAGAAGAACATGTAAAAACGTATGAAAAGTTGCTGATAAACGGCCAAGTCAAGATTTTTCCTACTGGGAAAAAACAACTGCGAGATGACGCTTTACCCACCATCGAGCACCAGTTTATTCCTGTGCAGTATAATAACTGTGAAAACGATCAGCATTTATCAGTGGACTGCGAAGTTGATAATAACTTGATGGATACTAGTATTCAAATTGAAGAATACTCAGAAGAGCCGCCGTTGAGTCTAGAAGCACAGAATCTGTTCTTAAGTCAGCATGAACCTAAATCAAACACACATCTACAAGATTAAAAAAATAATATTTTTAAACTTGCAATTTTGCCTCCGTCTTGGCTTTATGTGGACACAAAAAGCGGACTTGAATTTATGCGGATAGATGTAACAACAAAACGGACCATAAACCAATTGCGAGTAAATGAAGATACATCTATTACTGTAAGTATTAATCGTATTACAATGTCCGATTAAAATTATGTTTATTCTATTTTATAACAGCAATTAATAACTATTTAATTGCAGGTTATTTTCTCAAACAATGACGAATTGGTTTTAAATGAAAAAATTGATTCAATTAGCGGTGTTTACGATTATTTAAAGTCCGTTGAGCGATGGCCGTTGTGTGTGGGCACTCAACTTGATAACAACAAGTAAGATTGGTTAATTTTTACATACATAAATACATAGACTACTATAGCTTCAATATAAATGTAACTCTAACAACTGCATACATTTTTTAGGTATTCGAGGAATTGTAAAGGTGTAATTATTGGTGACGATACCTACAAAAGAAATCAACCTAATCCACGATGTAAATCTTGTCGGATTTTAAGAAACCGCTTACAGAGCCGTAAGCTGGTGACTGTGAATTTGGAGAAAGTAACAGCTAAAAAACGAAGCCCATCAAATTTGACCAAACAATGTAAACGTTTAAAGTTGATGGTAAGTTTATTGAAAAACTTTATAATGTCACTAGAGTCAGTTTTATTCTTACTATTAATCAAGCTGATTCTATTAGTAAGAAATGAATAATAAATATTATTGGGTAAGAAGCTACTACTAAGAGATGCTTACAATTAAATAAAAAAAAAACATTAATTAAAAGTTAACCATATTTTTTTGCTTAACAGGAAGACCATCACATTGCATTATCCAAAATGCAAACTGTTTAAGCGCCCCATCCAGCAACGTCATTAAAATTGTAAATATGTCTATGTAGTAAATAATTTACTCTCTTAACACTTATATTAGTGTATCCTAAATAATTATATAAATAAAATTTGTAAATATATTTAGTTTTTGAAAGGTTTTCAATGTTATAAGACCATATTATTTACGTATAATTAATCTATTATATAATAATCAATATTAGTAATATTAAAATGTAAGACAGTTCAATAGTTCATTCTATGATAGCTTAAAAAAAATTAAAATATTTTCTACATTAGTTTATGATTACTAGTTTTAATAAAACTTCAAAATACTCCTATTAGTGTTTACATGACCTTTGAAGTATGTCAGTAATATTGTCCTGATTGTATCACAAAATCTGTGATGTTCACATAGGTAATTTGATGACACATAAACTTGTTTGCTTTATTACTTTTTTTGCAGAAAATTCGGTTGAAAGAAAAAATTTTTCTGGCAAAGTCTGAGTGTGCTAGGAAGTCAGAAGCTGCAGTACAAGATGCAATTGCAACTTTACCAATAGACTTTCATAATGCCGTAAATGCATGTTTTGCAGCTGCAAAAAAGAAAAATACGAAAGGTCGGCGATACTCATTAGAGTGGATTTATGACTGCATGTTAATTCGTTTGAAAAGCAGAAATACGTACCAATTTTTACGACATAAAAATATTTTACCACTCCCGTCGATAGATACACTGAATAAATTCATAAGGAAGATAAGTTGTTCTGCTTACGGCTTTCAAGCTACTACTTTTCATGCCTTGAAAGAAAGGTGTCAGACTATGGATAAAGGAGACAGACGAGGAGTTATTTTAGTGGATGAGATGAAATTAAGTGAAGGCGTTTTTTTTGATTCACAGTCAATGAAATTTTGTGGCTTCGTTGATCTAGGAAAACATACTCCAGAAGAGTCAAAAAATAAAACGGCAGATCATGCTTTGGTTTTTAAATTTGTGCCTTTTAAAGGAAGATGGGTTCAAGCAATAGGTTGCTTTCTTTCTAGGAATGCTTGTAAAAGTGAACCACTACATAAACTAATATTGGAATGTATAGTACTTATGGAAAACAGCGGGATAAATGTTGATGCTGTTGTTATGGATGGTGCATCATGGAATCGGGGTGTGTGGAAAATATTCGGTGTAGACGAGGCCAACATTAGCTGTGAGCATCCCTGCGACAGCTCGCGAAAGTTATGGATGATTTCAGATTTCAATCATTTACTGAAATGCTTCAGAACTTCAACTTTAGACGACAAGTTACCAGAGTTCAAAGTATGATTGACTGATAATGTTTTTATTGAGAAATTTAATAAAATAGAATAATTTTTATTATTTTAATTATAAATTTTCAGACTCTCTTAGAAGAAGAAAATTATCGTCAGCCTAATTTAAAAATAGCATATAAATTAACACCGGCACATTTGAAGCCAAAAGGTTTTCAAACAATGAATGTGCCTCTTGCTACTGAAGTATGTATTTTTTTTATTAATGTTATAAAATTCTTACATTGTTAATAGTAATATTGTATTTTTTATTATTACAGGTATTTGGTCACGAAGTGTCCGTAGCTATGGCACATTACCAACATGTTTGTGATGAATTGAGGGATTCCACCCCGACACAAAAGTTTATCGATCTTGTTTACAATTTAAATCAAGCAATGTCATCACGGATACCTAGAGATGCTCTATATGCTAAAGATGATTGTCGTAAAAGACAGGTAAGAATTATTAGAGAAAAAATAGAAGAATAAAATATCTAAACTTCGCAGGTTCAGTTGTTGGGCTTTGCAAGCAATACATTTTGTGCCACGAGTTGAAAAAACCTCTTAAATATCCGAAGATGAATCATAGAAGTTTTTTTGAGAAACTAATGTAATCACAAATTTATACTTGGAGAAGAATCCAATCTGAATTGTTTATTTTACACATTAAATACCTTATTTTTTACTCATATTAAATCGATATATATTCCAGGCTATTTTAGAATTTCTTAAATTTCTTGAAGATTGGGAAAAACTTGAAAAGAAAATTCCAGTTTCGAAGAGCACTACATTGGGTCTGAAAGTAACTCTACGTGCAACACTTGTAATTTTAGATATGCTAAAAAGAGAATGCGATTTTCAGTTTTTTATGACAGCGACTTTATCTCAAGATCCTTTGGAGGTATTTTACGTGTTTTTTTAGCAATACATATTTATTTTTAAATATTGATCTATATACAGAGATTTTAACAATTTCAGAGATTTTTTTCTGTCATGAGATATTCGTGTGGAGGGAACGACCATCCTGATCCCAAAATGTTTGCCCAAGTATACCGTCTAGCATCTTGTTTTTCTTTAATACGTCCACCGAAAGGGTGCAATGTATCGGGGAGCGATCTTCTGAAAAGTCTGATAGAATTTAATTCAGTTTCTACTTTTTCAAGAGAAAATAATAAGGACTTATGGCTTCAAGACATTGATAATATGTTAGAAAGCACTGAGCCTATGTTTGAAGGATCTTCTGTTGATGCGGACCACGATTATAATGAGGCTATAACCAGTGACGCTGTTCAATCGTACATAGCTGGTTACATTGTCCGCAAGATGAAAAAAAAATTAAAGTGTGAAAATTGTTTAGAAAGTTTACAGATGACTAAAGACACTGGAAAAGAATTACAACGAAACGATGTTATTTGCAAAATGGATTTGTATGGTGGTTTGAGTTTTGCTAGTAATGAATTATTTCTTCTGACTCAGCAATTAGAAAAATGTGTTCTAAGGGCTGTTAGTAAAAATCTGACAAACGTGGAAACAATTACAGAGATATCTGTAGAGCTAAAAAAACAAATTTTATTGGTAGTAGGTTGTCCTGAACATAGAATTGATTTGACTAAGAAACTTATCGACTTATACATTGTTATGCGTGCTCATTTCCTGGCAAAGTCAGAAAACAAACGCTATGATGCTGCTAAAATTAAATCTAAAATGAATCGAAAGAATGCTAAGTTATTGTCTTAAAAAGAATTCTTGTATTCCAATAATTTCTTGCTTTGTTAGTCTTTATATTTTACCTTATCTTTCATAAATTATTAAATGTTATCTAGTTGTATATAGGTAAAAAATTTTTAAATCGCTAATTCTTTTTCATGTCAGTGAAAATGTTTTAAGTATTCATTCGTTTTTCTCTAAAACATGATATTTTCTGTAAATAAAAAAGTTTTATTTGTAAGATTTGTTTAACTGTTTTACAAGCAATTACCTATTTTGTTTTTTGATCATTGTATTTATATATTTGGAATTTAAAACCTGGAAAACGAGCTGAAACTAAAAGAAACTTATTTTGTCCTTATTTGTTTCTTTATCCGAGTCTAAGTAATTATGGCGCTTGATTTAAAATTTACCCTGTTGCTACTGTAGCGCCACCCTAATTTAACACATTTCAGCGGACACTTTTTACATACAGAGACAGTTCTCCTTCCATTTACCCTCCATACTTTACACTTTTAAGAAACTCGAATGTCATAAGAAAATTTACTTTTAAATTGAGTTGAATTGAATACTTACTTCAATTTTTCATGCGGTGCAAAATGGATTTTTCGTTTTATCAGTATTCCAGGTTTTTTTCTTTTAGCGCTTAGAAATAAACGATGCTTGTTTCCTTTTTTTACCCATTATAAGGGCTTTTCTGAAATACAAAAATTCTGTGATTACGCAATTGTAGGCCTAAACAAATAAGAAAACCGTGAATATGAAACACAATCAAATAAGCTTTTTTCGAAGGAAATTTTCATAAGTACTTATAAATAATTTATCATAATATCGAAATGATATAATAAAATTTAATAAGTTTCTTATGTAGACTAATAATTTAAATTCGATAATATATTTTTTCTGTCCTTCTTTCAGTAATTGAACAGATTTTTATGTAATTATTAGCAAGAAGGTAGCTAAAATGTAAACGAGTTGTTGAAAAGTGATCTAGACTACTTTGTAGGTATACCGGGTAAGACATTACCTACTTACATAATTAAATCTATGTAGGTATATGTCGGCGCCTCGTTAGATATTTTGGCAGAATCCATTATATAATATAACAAAAACGTTTAACTTTACACAGTATGACAATAATTTATTACTTTTTGCTTTTCGTAAAAACATTTTTTTACAGTCATCAGAAATGTCATTGTCTCCCAGAGTACTGTCAAAAAACAATGTTATTAAAGTTATTTTAGTTCAAGTTACAAATATCATTTTGCTTTGTACTTTGAAATTACCAAAATAATATAAATTATCTATACATTTTAACAAAAACTTTTAATATAACTTTATTTATTTAATTAGTCACAAAAAAACTACTAAAATTGAACGGAAATGAAAAGATGATAAAATAGCACACCGACATCTTCCAATATTGTTACTTTTACATATTTATTAAGTTAATACAAAATTCTGTATAAATATTATCTAAAATTAGTTTTAAAATTGTAAATAACTAATTATTAATTTGTATTAGGTTCTTATTAATACTAATTTCAATAAAAAGCTATTATAAACATTTTACATAGTTTCTCTATAGTTACTAGATGTCGCTAGATGTCACAAAATAACTAAACAGGTTTACAAGTGATCACTACTAGATGGCAGTAAAAGCTCGCGCCCACATATACCTACAAGTTTCATTCAAATTGGTACATAAGCTAGCACGTGATCAAGCCTAATTTATTTTACCTATACCTGGATTCAGTTTCTTACACCACCTAGGTACCTAGTAGTGAAAAATTCTTTTTTTTTATAGTAATAAACCTATTTTATATCTTTTTGAGTGACACAGAATTTTGTAACAAAAAAAAAGTACTTAAGATTTTTTCCAGTCGGGAAAATATTTACTAATATTCAATCCAAGCAGATTCCAAAACGTAAAGCTGAGAATCAAGTCCGTAAACAATAGCCAAAGTCAAATAAAAGGTATAGGACGAGAAAAGTTAAATACAAATTCCAATTAGCAACCGAAACACAGCACAATGCAAACGACAATATCACGCACGATATCTCCAAACAGACTGCGCTGCGCGGAAACGAGGGGCCCACCGGGTGAGGCGGGCTAGCGCGCAAGCAGCACCGGCGCACGCACACAAACAGAATATTCACACACATATACACGGGGTGGTGAAGGACGAAGCGCGATGGCAATAGTTTCTTCAAATACCTATTTTTCAAATTTTACCGCACCCGCGTACGCTCTTAAGTATTTAAGGGAAAATGATAGTTCAGGTAAAGCACAGTGAAAGATAGCACATGAAACACAAAATGAGCGTGGCGTGGGTTCTGCGAAGGCAGCGGCGGTGCGGCGAGCAGAGACGTGATCTCACGTTGAGAGCGGATTACGGTATAAAAACCGGCTGCGTCCACGCCAGACAGGCGAAACGCGCGGCGCAGGCGGTGCGCGGGGAGTTTCAGCCGGCGGCCAACGTCACGTGACTGGCCCGGGCAAGTACCAACACACGAACGACAGAATAAAACTACATGGCGCCAACAATACCTACTGTGAACAAAAATAGTGAAACAAATACTGTCATCCTCTGTAGTACTCCACTTTGGAAACGTAAGTACCTACCTACTCCAATTTTGATTAATTGGTATTATTAGTTTTTAAGATATTGCACCTACCTTGGTTGATGAAATAAAGATTTTATTATATTATTTTTATTATAAGTAACTTATGACAGAAACCCATTTTGTACTGTGAAAGTAATTACATCGTTTTCCATCTGCCATTAAACATTATTATGAATATGAAATATGAAGTCAATTTTTATATTATTTTTGACTAGACAGAATTATTTTTCAAAATTTGTTAAAATGCCTATTGCTGTGACCCGTGCTGGTGGAAGGGGTTGGTTTTCTTCTGGGCCTTGGCTACCATATCATAAAAAAGTAGACATCGTACACCATTTTCCTGACTTGTCTACGTAAAATAATATTTGATCAGTGGCATTTTAAATTAAAAAGTCCAAACAAAACGGGAAACAACAAAAAGTAAAAAAACAAAAACACAATGTACAATCAACTAGCTATTTATAGTATTTTGTTAAGTATATGTAGTGTGAATCAAAGTGTATCTGCGTAGTAATGTTCTGTGCTGTATTAGCTAGCTAACTGTACATGAACTTATTATTTAGAGGGATAACTATTACCTACAAACAACCCTAGCACCTAACACCTAACACCCTAGCCCTAACCATAAGTCAAGAATATATACATAAATAGATAGGCAAGGAAGTCTAATACCATGAGACCTAAGATATTAGACGGACAGTGGGTAGGAACAAGGTGTAGTGCACGGGGTGCAATGTGCACTAGCCAGGATTTTCCTACCACCAGTCAAGCAGACTCACAAGACTGATCAGTAAACTGACGGCTAAGGGTGTCTTGGCCGTAGTAGGAGGAAAGTATTGGTAGATGGATCTGTCAAGATCCCAGACAAGAAAACACGTCGATTGTCTGATACCAAAGAGGATTTATTTACAAAATTACAAAGTACTTATACTAAATGTATTTACATTAGTGTGAGTGAATCATAACAATATTTGTTTGTATGAAACCTAAATTTTCTTGACTGCGCTGCAAGTATGCGTTTTGGGTCGGTCACTGCACTGCTGAGTTGCATGTTCTATGCATGAACACTACATATACTTAACAAAAAACACTAATAAATAGCTAGTTGATTGTACATTATGATCCGGCTCGAAGGACCATAATGTACAATCAACTAGCTATTTATTAGTGTAAGTATATGTAGTGTGAATCAAAGTGTATCTGCGTAGTAATGTTCTGTGCTGTATTAGCTAGCTAACTGTACATGAACTTATTATTTAGAGGGATAACTATTACCTACAAACAACCCTAGCACCTAACACCTAACACACAACGAAAACTAGTGGTTTAATTTCAGTGAACTCGAGTGTACGCGGGAGCGAACGCGACTGGGCAATCACATCGCCCCGGAACCTGGTGACCAGCACGAGTATGAATCTACACGCTGACTTTTCATTGGTTTTGGAAAACAATAATGTCATGTAGTAAATAAATTCCTTTATCCATATACGTAATCCAAATTTGTGTATGACATAAGATAAAAAAGTTGCGAAAATGATTTTCGATCGAGACCACGTAGTTACGCCCGTTATATAACTGACGCGTGACCTCGATGAACTCGAAATTTAGCCGGCCGGCGGTACTACTAGTTGATCTCACGATTTTACTTTCGAGTTTTAGTCAACATATTTTGTTCCTGAATTTTTATTTATCTAGCTAATTAGGTCTTACTAACGATCCTGATGAAGTGGCCTTCGGCTCCAAAACCAATGAAAAATCACCGTGTATAGCCAACTATGTGGCTAGCTTAAAGGAAATTGATAAAAATGTAACTTTATCTGTAATAAATGTAAGCATACAACTTTTGAAACCCACTTCCGAGTCTAGTTGAGAGTTGCAAAACGAATAAATCTACTACAAGAAGCATCGACTACTAAGTTCGAAGACATATAGCGAATTTCTTTGGCTATAGAATCTTCAAAAACTGAATCTAAAGATATGAGAACAGGAATACAACCAATAATTAATAAAATTACATTGAATAAATACAAGAAAAATATTTTCAATAAGAACACATACAGTGAACAAGAAGATACAAATAAACAAAATATTAAATGCTTTCGTTGTGGTAAAAGTAACCACACTGCAAGTCAATGTGAACATAAAGACAAGTTGTTTTGCAAGAAATGTAAATTCAGAGAACACATACAAAACTTGATTGATACAGGTTTCATTTAACAATAAAGTATTTTAAAGGGAGAATTTTTGTAATAGAGTGAAATTTAGACCCTGTTGTGGGAAGAAAGAGAAAAGAAAGTCAAGTAGAAACTGAAATTGGCAGATTGGAAAAATAAGGTGTCATAGAGAAAGTTACACATTCACAGTGGGGCAATCCTGTCATTGCTATAATTAAACAGAATGGAACGTTACGTCTATGCGCTGATTACAGAGCAACATTAATTAAAAATATTGCAACTGATAATTTCCCGATACCTAGATTGAAGAAATATTTTGAAATTGAGCGGTGGAAAGTACTTCTGCACTCTTCATATAAATCAAGCGTACTTATACTTGTTAACTAATGATGAGACGGCTGAAATGCAAACTATTGCACATGCAAGCGCACCTATAAGGTGAAGAGACTAATGTTCGGTGTAAAGGTAGGTTCAAACATATGCAGAGTTACATGGATCAAACATTACACGGAATGGAAGGTACAGCTTACTGTTTTTTCATGAAATCGCCATACAAGGAGATACATATATTCAATTATTGGCACGAATTAGAGCAGTTTTCAACAAATTGTAACAATGTGGATTAAACCTCAATATGAAGAAATGTCAATTTTTAAAAAAAATCTGTGAGATACCTAGGACATACAATTAATAAAAAAGGACTACATCCTACTCAATAGAAAATTGATAATATCAAGAATGGTCCTCTCTGCGAACCTTTTTGGGTTTGATAAATTATTAGTAGCAATTTATTCCAAACCTGGCATCAAAATTGAATACACTCTACAAGTTGTTGCAAAAGGACATAATTTTTATGGTCGAATGTCAGATGACTTCGGACCATCATTATCATAACACACTTTTCAACTACTGGCTCTGAGTGGTTTCTAAACCAGAGCACGACGCCCCAACAACTGGCAACGATACCTCTGAGCTGTTTTCTGGTGCAGAAGTTCCGGTGATGGGTAAAACTGACTGTGATTCCTTTCACAAATTCTTACGCTTTGCTTTTATTTTTGGTCGATCTTTGGTTCCAGACGTTCGTTCTTGTTTGCTTTCGTTGCGCTGACGTGAGTTTGTTAGGTTATTTTAAGGAAACTTTCATTGATAGCCTTCAAAGGGGCTTATTCGCAAAACGTCTCTTTCGCAAAATGTCCCCTAGTCGTAAAACGTCTCTTTCTCATAATATCTCTGTTGACGATGGGCCAACGCAGGTCCTTGTAAGGATGTTTAGTGGACTGTAGACACTAGATGCTGGTTCCAAATGAAACGCCGGAGAGATTTTCGCTCTGATGGTATATTCACTGTTGCTGCTTGTACACTGTCTGAACTCGATTGCACTACTGACTGACTAACTACGACTGACTACAAACTTTGTACAAGCTAGGGCTATATATATACAATGGGCGCTACTCGCAGGTAGCGCCGATACGCATGAGTGTCCCGACCAATCAGGGCGCGCGCTCGGGGATCGCCCGAGTGTGCGTGAGGAGGGGTGTGCCTCTCATTGGCTGAAATGTAGGCGTCCTGATTGGTCGGTCCTCTTACAAATTTCAGGCGGCACGCTGTCTGTCGTCAACATTCTCCCTCCGGCGAAGGAGTTCCGTAGCCATCCCTGGAAGACGACTGCGTGCCCGTTGTGCAGCGCGTCCTCTCCCTCTGGTCCGGGGAGGGTGCGGTCGATGACTGGAGCGCGATGAGCTTGGCGGTGGGTCGTCGAAAAGTTCCGCCCGCAGTCTTGACTTCGACGTTGCGCACCACGCCGTCGGGCCCGGGGAAGGTGTGTGTGACGATCCCCCGAGGCCATGTGTTGCGCGGTAAGGTGTGGTCGGCGATGACCACGATGTCGCCGGCCTCTATTCTTTCTTGACGTCCGTGGCGGTCGGAGCGTGGCACGATGGTTGGAAGGTATTCCTTCAGCCAGCGGTGCCAAAAGATGTCAGCTAGTCCTTGCGCGGCCTTCCATGTTTTCCTGTCGGCTTCGTGTCACGCTCCGGCGAAAGGCAGGCCCGTAGACGACCCCAGCAAAAAGTGGTTAGGCGTTAATGCTTCTGGGTCACTTGGGTCGACGGGTACGTGTGTGAGAGGTCGAGAGTTGACTGAGTGCTCCGCCTCGGTGAGCAGGGTTGACAGGACCTCTTCTTTTGGAGCCTTCTCGTGTAGTGTTGTTGAGAGCGCTGTCTTGACGGAGCGCACCATCCTCTCCCAGGCCCCTCCTTGGTTGGGCGCACCCGGTGAGATGTACTTCCACGTTGTCCCGTAGGTGAGGCCGGCTCGGTTGAGTGCAGGCAGCCACTCCTTGTAGCTCTTCAGCTCGGCGTCTGCTCCTTTGAAGTTGGTGCCGTTGTCCGTGAATATGACGGCGGGCCAACCGCGCCGCGCCGCCATCCGTCTCAGCGCCAGGATGGCTGAGTCGGTTGTGAGTGACGCCACCACTTCCACATGTATGGCTCTTGTGGTGAGGCATGTGAACAAGGCGCCCCACCTCTTCTCATGCCGCCGGCCGATCGTGACGGTCATTGGGCCGAAGTAATCCAGCCCACAACAGCTGAAGGGTCGTCGGAAGGCTTGCAGGCGTTCCGCTGGTAGGTCTCCCGTAGGTGGGCTCGTCGGGTGTGTCTTCCTAAGGCGGCACATCTGGCAGGAAGACGCCACTGTTTTCACCGTAGGCCGCAGTCGCACGATGTAATACTGCTGGCGTAGGTCGTTGACGACTCGTTCCGGGTTGGCATGCCCGGCCCGCTTGTGGGCCCGGGCCACGAGCAGCTTGGTGAAGCTGTGGCGTCCACTTAACACGATGGGATGTTTCGCCTCGTCTGGGATGTCCGCCTTGTTCGCGCGCCCGTCGATTTTCAGTAGGCCGTCTTCCAGCTTGATAGCGAATCGGCGTAGCGGGCTGGATCTCGGCACGGCGCGCCCCTTCTTGAGCTCGAGGATTTCTTGTGGAAAGGAGTCCTCTTGCGCACGTTGTAACCACAGCCGGGTCGCTCTTTTGATGTGGTCTTGGCTCAGCGTGACGCTTCGATCTTTACAGCGCTGAGGAAACAGGAGTACTTGAGCTGTAGCGCCTATCAAGCGGTCATATGAAGAGAACCGCTCGATGTCGGGTAGCGCTGAGTCCTGGCTCTTCGTGATGACGTGTACTTCTTCCTCACGGGTGTCTTCTCGGCATGCGTCCCATTGTGGCCATTCAGACTTCGGCCGTCTCAGGAACTCTGGCCCGGAGAACCACACGTCGTTTTCTTCTGGGACGTAGCCGCTCCTCGTAGCGATGTCGGCGACGTTGAGATGAGTCGGCACCCATCGCCAATCTGTTGCTCTCGATGACTCGGTGATTTCGCCAAGACGGTGTGCGACAAACGGAGTGTATCTGCGGCTCCCGTTGCGCAGCCAATGTAGTACGGTCTGCGAGTCGCTCCAGTAGCACGTGTCATCCACTCGAATGCGATGGTCTTCTTTGATGGTTTTCGCGAGTCTAGCGCCAATCAGCGCCGCCTGCAGTTCCAAGCGCGGCACCGTCTGTGTCTTCAAAGGCGCCACCTTAGCTCGTGCCGCCACTAGCACGGTCTTGACTTCGCCGGACTCCAGCTGTAGCCGCCAGTATGCCACCGTCGCGAAGGCGTCCTCACTCGCGTCGCAGAAGACGTGGAGTTCTCTGCGTCGCACGTCGCTCCCTCCGTTGTAGCTCCGAGGTACTCGCAGGCGTTGGATAGCTTGGAGCCCGGCCAGCCACGCGTCGAAGTCGGTCGCGACGTCCTCAGGCACCGGCTCGTCCCATGCAGTCTGGCAGCGCCACAACTTCTGCAGCGTGATCTTCGCTGTGATGGTGTAGCAGCACAGGAGTCCGAGCGGGTCGTAGATGCTCATCACTGTTGACAGCGCCTCGCGTTTGGTAGGCGCCCTTGTGCGTGTCCGGACCGCCTCAGGAACCTTGTTCAAGGCGGTGTTGAAGCTCAGGTTGTCCGTTTTGGAGTCCCACAGAAGTCCCAGCATTTTCTCGGCTCCGCCCAGCTGCGTTGTTGCTGCGCTGGCACGGCGGTCTTCTTGTGTAGCGGCGAGCAGCTCGGCGCTGTTGCTGTTCCAGCCGCGCAGGTGAAAGTCCGCGTGTTTGTGGACCTCATCCACTTGTCTGATGACCTCCTTCCCATGCGTGAGGTCGTCGAAGCTCTCGACGAAGTCGTCTATGTAATGCGACTCCGTTATTGGCCGTAGGGCGGCCGGGTGTGTGTCTCGATGGTGGTGTGCGTTTTTGTTGCGCACACTGTGGGCCAGGAACGGTGAGCTGGATGCCCCGAAGATCATCGACGTCATCTTGTACTTGCACGGCGGGTCCGTCGGTCGTTCCCGCCACAGGAACATCTGAGCCGGCTGGTCCTTCCTCTGGATCTTCACTCGCAGGAACATTTCTTCTATGTCCGCGGTGATTGCGTAGTCGCCTTCTCGAAAGCGAAACAGGATCGAGTTGAGGGACCGCAGCATGTCAGGCCCCTGAAGTAGATGGTCGTTCAGGCACGTCCCGTGGGTCTTCGCCGCCGCGTCCAGTACCACCCTTATTTTGCCGGGCTTGTTTATGTTGCGTACCGCGAAGTGAGGCAGGTACCACGAAACAGGACTGGCGTCTTCGGTCCCGTCGCAGAGCTCGGCGTAGCCCTTGTCGATCATGCTGTTGATCTTGGCGTGGTATTGCTTCTTCTCGTTCGGGTCCTTTTCAAGCTTGGCCTCGAGTGTCTTCAGTCTTTTCAATGCGGCGTTGTAGCTCGGCGGCAGCTGGGTTTCGTCGTTGCGCCATGGCAGGCCCACTTCGTAGCGCCCGTCCTTGTAGCGTACTGTGTCTTCGAAGATCTTCACGGCTCGCTTATCTTCGATCTTCATATGTTGTGAAGATGTCGACACCCCCAAAGCGTCGAGTTGGAAGTGTCGGGCCACTAAGTCCTCTAGCGGCTCGGCACCGGCAGGCTCGTTGGTGACCACGTGCAAGACGTCGTGTGCGCGTCTCAGCATCACGCTCGGCATCACTCCGTGTAGCACCCAGCCGAGCTCGGTTTTCGAGGCGGCCGGCTCCTCTGCTCCCCCGCAGCGCAGCTCCCGTGTCACGATGAGTTGCCAGTTGTCGGTGCCTATCAGAATTTTAGGCTTTGCGTCGCTGTAGACTACGTCGTCCGCGCTGAGGTCGCTGAGATGACGCAGTTGTAGCACGTCAGCCGAAATAGATTGCGGCGTGAGGTCCAGGCCCGCCATCGTCCTGGCGGCGATGCTGAACTCTTCTCCACCAGCGCCCTTGATTGTGAGCTTGACACGTCGGCTCCTCACGTCTTGTCTCTTGCTGCCGATGCTCTTCACTTGTAGACACGTCGCTGGACCGTCGGCGCCAATGTGTCGCGCCAGGTCGTCGTCCACCAATGTAACGGTGGAGCCCTCATCGAACAGCGCGAAGGTCTTAAGGCTGCCGCGCTTCCCGGAGATTGTCACTGGGCAGATCTTCAGCTTGACGTCACTGCGCGTAGCTGTGGCAGTGACGGTTGCAGTGTCGCTGTCGGTGGCGGCCGCCGCAGCGGCGCCGGTGATGGCGGTGGTGGCGCCGGCGGAGTCGGCACCTTCTTGTTTCGGCTCGCCGTGTAGCAGCCGGTGGTGAGGTCGTCTGCAGCCATTGATACTGCAAGTCTTCTTCTTGCAGTTGTAGCGTCGGTGTCGGCTGGCGATGCATTTGAAGCACAGCCCGTTCTTCTTGATGACCTCCCAGCGCTCGTCGTACTGCATCTTCTTGAATTTCTGGCAGTCGGGCAGCGTGTGCGGCTCTTCACACGCTGGGCAGCGATTTTCGTCTTCGCTCGGCGTAGTCGTAGCGTAGACTTGTTTTTTCTTTGCCTCCGGTCGTGAGGCAGCGGCGGCGGTGCGAGGTGGCTCTCGCTTTTGATGACTCGGATTCGATTTCGTCTTGGAGAATCCGTGCTTGAGGGCGATGTTGGCTTCCCTCATCAGGAACCTCGACAGCTTGACGATGTCGGGTTCGGGGCCCGGATGGGCTTCGGCGAAGTCGTACCATCGGGGCTTCAGGTGCAGGCTGAGCTTGTCAAGTACTTCTCGTACTAACAGCGAGTCCTGCAGGCAGCTTTGCTTGACGTTGCTCAGGACGGCCACGATGTTCTGCACTTTCACGGCGAAGGTGTTGAGCTCCATCGCCGTTGTCCCCAGTCGCGGCAGATTCTGGAGGTCTTCGAAGGCTTGATCGGCTAGGAGGTCGGGCCTCCCGAAGCACTGCTCTAACGTCTCCATCACGACGTCTGGGTGTGTGGCGGAGTTCAGCAATGACGCCACGGCGTCGCGGGCGTCTCCCTTGAGGCAGTTGCGAAGTCTTGCGATGTTCTCCGTAGGCGTGAATTTGTAGAGCTGCGTGGTCTCTCGCATGGCGGCGGCGAAAGAAATCCACTCCTTCGGAGACCCGGAGAAGTGCGGCAAGTCTGTAGTCTGGCGCGGCGGTGGCCGAGACGACATCATCTTCTCCATGGTGGCGGCAAGCTTCTCGATGCCGCGGCTGTGCGGCGTCGGTGACCTCCTCTCGGTGCGGCGGCTGTGTGGCGTCGGCGACCCGGCGCGGCGGCTATGCGGCGTCGGCGACCACCTCTCGGCGTGGCGGCTATGCAGCGTCGGTGACCCGGCGCGGCGGCTATGTGGCGTCGGCGACCCGGCGCGGCGGCTATGTGGCGTCGGCGACCCGGCGCGGCGGCTATGCGGCGTCGGCGACCCGGCGCGGCGGCTATGCGGCGTCGGTGACCCGGCGCGGCGGCTATGTGGCGTCGGCGACCTCCTCTCGATGCTGCGGCTGCGCAGCGTCGGTGACCCCCTCCGTCGCTCCGGCTGTTGAGGCAACCAGTCGATTCGCCTGCCTCTGGCGGTCAGCGTCGCGGCGCTGTCGGCGGCATCCACTCGAGGCGCTGCATTGACTGGACCGGGTTCGGGCGCGAAGTTGGCGGTTGCCTCCCTCCGTACGGTGAGGGCGGCGCTCGGCGTCGTCTCGTCCAACCAAGCGTGAACTCGGCTGATGTTCTGGGTCGGCTCCCCATCTTCCTCGACGCTGTCGTCGTCCTCAAGCTCGGCGAGGTCGGCAGCCAGTCGCTTCTTTATGAGTTCAGCTTCGATCTGAAGCTCCTGGCGTCGAATGGCGGCCAGGCGTTCTTCGGCTTCGAACTGTAGACGTGCCACGGCGCTCGCAGTCGATCGTGTAGAGCGCGCAGTTCGTGACCGTGTCCCGGTTGCGGTCGGCTGGCCGGAATGCGCCACCAAACGTGTACGATGCTGATCACGTATAGGCACGTTGGTGGGGGGCACCTCAGATTGCACTGAGTGCCCAGGCAGCGGGGCGCCGGTGGGAACTCCAGTTCGAAGGACAGGCGCAGCGCTTGATGCGGACGGTGATTGAGGTGGCTCGTCGAATACGCGACGACCCTCATCCACTCCACTTTGGCTTCGAGTGACGACCATCTTGATCCCCTAGGTGTTTCTTGAACGCCAATTCTTGTTTCTTCATCCGGCTCGAAGGACCACGCGCTGTTGACGATGGGCCAACGCAGGTCCTTGTAAGGATGTTTAGTGGACTGTAGACACTAGATGCTGGTTCCAAATGAAACGCCGGAGAGATTTTCGCTCTGATGGTATATTCACTGTTGCTGCTTGTACACTGTCTGAACTCAATTGCACTACTGACTGACTAACTACGACTGACTACAAACTTTGTACAAGCTAGGGCTATATATATACAATGGGCGCTACTCGCAGGTAGCGCCGATACGCATGAGTGTCCCGACCAATCAGGGCGCGCGCTCGGGGATCGCCCGAGTGTGCGTGAGGAGGGGTGTGCCTCTCATTGGCTGAAATGTAGGCGTCCTGATTGGTCGGTCCTCTTACAGATTTCAGGCGGCACGCTGTCTGTCGTCAACAATCTCTTTCGCAGAACGTTTCTTTCGCAAAATGTCTCTTTCGCAGATTAACAGGCCATACGGGCCGCTGGCGGGCTCACTGTTTATTTTCACTAGCAAGCCGTGCGGTCCGATACGACCGTAATTTCATATCAATTCTGTAGCACTTGGCCTGCTATTACAGAAAAGTAAAGCTACCAGATAAAAAGTTTACTTCTTTACATACAAACCAAAAAAAAAATTGCTGTATTTTTAAAATTATAGGATTACTAGAGGGTTTGTTACAAAAATGAAACATATCCACCACTTGCTAATGTAAAGGAAAACATGACGAGGAAACTACCTCAATAACACACATTAGAATAAGATATTAATAATATTTTATTATTTAAGTAATCTAAACAATATTTATTAAAAGTGACTTACCACCTTTGATTATAAAAAATGAAAGAAAGCAAGAAAAACTGTTTATTTGGTTACACACTTATAAAATTCAATACAATGATTGGCCCTATAATATTTCTTTATCCGGTTAGGAAGTGGGTTATGTTTTACTTACAATTAGCGCAAAATCTTTAAATAATGTAAAAAAAAAACACTCTTTTAGCTTGCCGATTTATAATAAATAAGAAACAAAGTAATGAACTCACCCAGCCTACTCAGATTTTCATAAGAATTGACAGGATCCCGACTTCTCGATCGACACACGCACTAAATAAATTTTTTCTTAGTGTTGCCGCTAACTAAATAAAATAGCTACTAGTGGTGTTGCTGGCTAAGAAATAGTAGTTTTATGTTCTATATTGGGTTTTTTTTTCTGTTGGCAATCTTTAGAGGGTGGCCAACAATAGTGTAAGGGAAAGGAACGTATTACGAAAGAAAGGGACAGAATGTATGGCAAAACTGGTATGAGTGAAAGAGTATGTAAGAAAGTTGACAGTTGTGTGTGAGTGAGATAGTTTCATGTATTTTATGTATGTGCAAGGGAGATGAAAATAAATAGACTTCGAACGTCATCGTTGTTTCACTTACATGTAGCCGCGGACAAAACGTAAAAAAATTAAAGGAAATTGGGTTTTAATCATCAAAATATTAGTAGATACGTATAATCTACGTTATAAATATCAGTACTACGTATCAGTAACAAAAAAAAAAACACACAGTCAGTTTACAATTCGCAAAGATTGTTTTTCAGCAAGTACACGTTGTCAACCATTTATCACACTTGTAATCATGGAGTCTACCAAGGAAGAAGATTTGGAGAAATTCACGGTGAATCAATTGAAGGAGGAAATGAGGGCAAGATTTTTACCTACTAGTGGAATAAAAAGTGAGTTAGTAGAGCGCCTAAGGCAAGACAATATAACCAAAATGGAAAATGACGTGTTGGAATCATATAAAATGGAGAAATCTCGGAGACAGTCCGAACAAATTGAGCTAAAAAATTTAAAACTGGAATTAGAAGTGCTTAAAAAGGAAGACCAGGAATCTGAGCACAGTCAATCAAGTATGTCAGACTCTGTGTTGGTTCATATTTTGCAAATGCAGTCAGCTACTTAATAAGTTGATTAATCCAGTAGCGCAGACAGGCATCCAAGTTTTTTCAACATCAGACACCAGTCAGGCAATTCCACTTATATTTGACAACAGAACAGATAACGTTAATGATTGGATTATTCAGGTTAAGAGAGTGTCATCTTTAGCTAATTGGTCAGAAAATTTAAGATTGGTCAATGCTGCTATGCGACTAAGGGGTCCATCGAGGGATTGGCACAAAGTTTATGGCAAAAATATATTAACATGGGACGAGTGGAAGGCAAAATTGATGAAAAGATTTTCAATTAAAATGTTATTTGCAGAATTTATTACATATCAAGCAAAAAGAACTTTAAGATCAACTGAAACTGTAACCGAGTATATTTATGATAAGAATGCAATGTTCGCTCTCCTTCTAGTATTTCAGAGGCAGATAAAGTGTCACTTATTTTGGAAGGAATTACCTATCAGCGTTGGTCAATCCCATTGGCTACCCATTGTTGCAGTAATAATGAAGAATTTTTGAAACATGCTTTGGCAGTGGATAAAATAAGGAAAGTACAACTGAGGGACAGAAATTTTAAATCAACTGATCATCATATTTAGAAATATTATCTTATGTATTCATTAATTTTATATATCAGTATATATTTATGTATTTATGTAAGTTTATTTTACGTACGTCTATGTAGGTATGTTTGTTAATTTATTTATGTTTCTTGTAGGTATAAGTATTTATTTATCTTTGTATTGTACACGCCAATTACCTCTTTCTTCCCATTTCCTCTCGCGGGTCTACTGGAAGAAATTTCTTTAGAAATAAGTAGCACCTATGTACTATGTTAACTTTTATAAGGTTTTATTTGTAAGTTTTCAAGTGTACATGAACCAATAAAATAAATAAATTAAATTAAATTAAATTGGTGTCATTTTATATAAAAAAAATGTTTACTTGAACAATTAACTTGTTTTTTTTTTTTCAAAAAATATGTCTACATAATTGGATTCTTTTCATTCAGATTAGAATTTCCCCCGAAATTACAATATAAAAGAAACATATAAAACAAAAATGAAAATATTGCAAAACAAAATTAGGAGATAAAACCAATATTCTTCCAAAATTTTCAAAATTTCTTTCTCCTCTTTATAAAAGTGAAGTCTTTTTTTGTCTCTTTTGGGTTGAATCTCTTTTTGGGATGATTTTGTTTTCTTTCTTTACGGGTAACGGTTATTTACATTTTATATCTGATATGATTTTTATTTCTGGTTTATGTATGTTTTTTATTTGAAGTATTTTCTTCTCTTCCTCATTACTTTGTTTTCTCTCATTTTGGTTCTCATTGTCTTCATTATCGGCTCCTACTACAATTTCTTGACTTTGAAAATTGTCTGCGAAAATGATTGGCAAATCTTTTAGGGAAAGAACATCAGGTTCTAAATAAGTAACTATGGAATAGTCCAATTTATCAGTCAACTCCATTATTTGAGTATCATCTATGTCTTTGTTTTATTTATTTTATTTATTTAACTTTATTACATGAAATTGTAATTGGCGGACTTAAGGCCGTAGGCCTTTTCTACCAGTCAACCTACAGGTGATCCTGACATACGTAAATTTCGGAAATATGGTGCAAAAACTCTAAAATTTAAACTGAGAGAACTTATATTTTAACAAAATACTTACTTACATTACCACAGAATAATAAATAATATTATACGTATAAATACAAACTAACTGAAAATAAAAATTAAATATATACTAATATAGATTTATAGATATATAAATATAAATTCACTACATACTACATATTCTACATATATACAAATACTAAATATACATAAATACATATATTATATGTAAATTATACAAATCTACATAAAAATATATTCTATCCGTCTGACAGTTTGTGCAAATAATGGTCACGAACGGCTTTTTTGAACGCGAGGCGACTACAAGATTTGCGGATATCTACTGGGAGGGCATTCCAAAGCTGTACGGCAGTAGCAGTGAAAGAATGTCGGAAAAACCCACTCCGATAATTTGGTACAGCTAGGAGAAGATTATTGGACGAGCGAAGCTCTCTGTCATGGGTGTTACCCAGAAAAGTAATTCTAGATTTCAAATAGAACGGAGTTTTTGGAAATTTCAAAGAGAATTGAGAAAAGGGTACACAGAATGTGTAAATTTCGACGTTGGCGAATAGGTAGCCACTTAAGTTGAGATCGGTAAGGCGAAATATGGTCATACTTACGAAGGCCAAATATGAAGCGCAGACAGTTATTTTGAAGTCGGTCTAGTTTATTCAGAAAGTTGCAATTCAAGTCCGGGTAACATACATCAGCATGATCTAATATGGGGAGAATTAGTGAGTTCACCAGCATAATTTTAATATTGACAGGGAGAAAGCTTTTTAATTTATAAAGTGAACGAAGGGACCCTGTAACTTTTTTAGCAACCTGAGATATTTGTGTGTTCCAGGCAAGATTTACATCCACATGCAATCCCAAATCCTTTACGCTAGTACTATAGGGAATTTTGATGTTTTCAAAGCATATAGGTGGTAAAGCGTCTTGATCTATGCGACCTAACAGTTGTGAGCTACCAACTAAGATCACCTGGCATTTGGTTGGGTTGACCGTAAGCCCAAACCGTCTCGACCAGTCACCTATTGCCCTCAAGTCAGTATTTATTTGACGAATGGCAACCTCTATGTTGTCTACCTCTGTCTGTGCATAGAGCTGCAAGTCATCGGCGTAAAGGTGATATGGGCACTGAAGTTCTTTTGTCACGAAATCAATAAAAATTGAAAATAGTAAAGGAGATAGAATTCCGCCCTGTGGGACGCCAGAGTCTAGGTCACACCAATCTGATGAACATTCATCGAGGCGGACTGATTGCTGTCGATCCCGAAGATAAGAAGAGAACCAGTCTACAGCCGACGAAGAAACTGAGTGATGGGAGAGGATAGATAGGAGGATATCGTGGTCAACGGCATTAAAGGCATTCGAAAAATCCACCAAACCCAGAACAGTGACTTTGGTATGATCCATGCCTGTCCTTATGTCGTCAGTCACTTTTATGAGTGCTGAAGTAGTACTATGTCCAGGGCGAAAACCGGACTGTAATGGGTTTAGTAGATCATTTGTAAGAAAATGAGAGGTAAGTTGCTTGTGGGCACAGGCCTCAAGAACTTTTGATAAAAGCGGAAGAATGGATATGGGTCGAAACTGATTTGGAAGAGAAGGATTGGGGACTTTAGGTATTGGACATATATAAGCTTTACGCCAGAGAGATGGAAATCTAGATGAAGTAAGGGAGAAATTTATAATGTGGGTAATAACGGGGAGAACGATATCGAATATACTTTCAATCATTCGACGAGTGATTTGATCAACCCCCACCGCCTTAGTTGTTTTGTACATGAGAATTTTGAATTTCAATCCTGTTATCTATTTCGTCAGTTTTAGGCTTTGTTTTTTTTTTCTGATACCCTTTCCTTTGATTGGTTTTAATGGTTTTTTCTTTTTTTGTTGTCTCTTTAACTCCTGATCTTCTTTCATTTCTACTTCCTCAGCACTTACACTTCTTCCTGAAACGACTTCTAGCTTTCTCTTCTTTTTGGGTTCTTTAATATTCATAGATCCATAGCGCATCTCTTGTAACATCTTCACAAAGCTATCACTCACAGCTGTTATTTTTTCCTCTTCATTCTTTTCCTGACTAGGAAGCCTTTCTAAAACTGAGTTGACATCTAATGGGACTATTCCACATTTCTAAAATCCTGTTTTAATATTTTTTTCAGCATTTACATTTAGCTCATTCATTAGTAAATAAAAAATTCGTCTCACTATTACTTTTTTGCGCCCAGGGTCGTCTGTGAGATTTGTCTCATCATAGTTTATTATATTTTGGACTGGTACGTCCTCCAAAGATTTTTGTAGCTCATTGAAATATTCTTTTATAGTGTCTACAGACACCGCCGCCCTCGACCTCTTAATGTTTTGGCATGTTCTCGTTGATATTTTGTCCGCATTTCTCTTTAAAAGTCCGTTTATGTAGTCTATACCGGGAAGGTTGTTTTTAAATATTTGATGTTGAATGTTCATTGAATCAAGATACATTTTTATACTATATCTAAGATCCGTAGTATCGATTGGGGAGTTTTAATCACCGCAAACATTTAAATTTTCTACTAAATATAATTCTTCCTCTTTGGTTAGGTTAGGTTAGGTCGACCATGAGCTTTCATTTAAGGTTTTTTATGGCGACATAATACTGATTTCGCTATGTTATATTTTTTAGCTATATCACATAAGCTTATATTTGTAGTAGACAATTCGTCTAGAGCCTGTTGTATTATTTGTGGATCATATTTTTATAGCGTTTTGCGCCTGGCTTGGGAACAAAGTTGAGTGGCATTCTAAAAAAAAAAAGATTTTATATTTATAAACAATAGTTGCGCTGACAGTATGTATGAATGTATAAAAGAACATGCTCCCTATCCCTACAAACATCCATCCCTACAAAGAAAACCCAGAAAAGACCGAAAAGAAGAAGGTAATGCTTATTAATGCGTTATTAACCCTTTCATAGTACAAAAAGGACAACTCTGAAATCAGTGGGGTAGAAGCTATATATCATAATCAAACATAATTGTTTTGTATGGACGTTGCTCCGTAATGATCAATAGTAATGTTTTTCTTTCCTGCTACGAGTTTTACGAGCACTATTCCCGGGGTTATTTTGAATATACACCACGTAGCATGAACATGTGATCCCCTAGTATGGAGAAGTATATCAATATATACTTCTCCATACTGGCACTAAAAATATCCCATGGTTTTTGGAGTAAATAAAAACGTTTTAGTATGTATGCACTAAACTTAAACAGATCACACATAAAAAGTTTCTGTCGACTCTGGGTTTTAAGCTATTGCATAGCTTTTATCGCGGGCTTTGAGCGCGGCGACCGAATCTAGAAATTCCGTAACGAAAATAGAACCTAACACCCCCACTCCGCATACCATGTAGGCGACCGGCACAGCGACGCGGCGTTGAAAGCCGTACATCGTCTAACGTCCGTTCCTTCCAGTCCGTCCGTTCCAGTTTGGCAGACTTCGGCACGGTGTTTGTGTGTGTGCGACTAGATTTATGCATGTAGACTAGCTGCAAAAAAAAAATGCTATGCAATAGCTTTACCGCGGCAGTCCCCGAGTGCCACACGTTTTTTTTGTCATCTCACCATTTAAGACGCCAAGGGTTAACGTCGTTCTAGTTTGGCAGACTTCGGCACGGTGTTTGTGTGCGTGCGACTAGATTTATGCATGTAGACTAGCTGCTAAAAAATGCTATGCAATAGCTTTACCGCGGCAGTCCCCGAGTGCCACACGTTTTTTTTGTCATCTCACCATTTAAGACGCCAAGGGTTATACCTTTGTTTTGAATTTAGACAACCCTATTTAAGTATTCCGATTTACCTCTTCATCAAACCAAATATCCCCCATGTTGTTCCATTGAACCCCTGCGTTGTTCCTATTATACCCGTTCATATGCCTATTTCCCCCTTTCGCGTTCTTATTAACACCAAAATAACCTAAAAACGAGCATTTGACTAAAAATAAGATTTTTAATAAAGTTACATAATTCACTTACCTTAAAGTTTTTTTAAATAACAGACTACTGTCTTGATGAGAATTACACGGCTTACACCACTTTTTCTTAATTTATCACCCTCAAAACATAAAGTTCTTGCGTGAAATGCTTACGTGGCTATGACAACCTCCCAAAAACATGGCTTTTTCTAAGTGAATCCTGATTGGCTGGCTAAAATACACAGTGTAACCAGTAGCAAAAAATATAAGCTCGTTAAAAAACAAGAAGGTGCATATCTCTTATGGATAGAAGTCATAGTAAAAGAAGCGTTTAGAAAAGCAGATATTTATTCCAATTTACCCAGTCATTCCTATTTCCCCCGTGTTACTACCGTAACCCAATGGTTGTGCGCTCTGCTTGTTTTTGTTGATATTTTTGGTTCGGCACTCTTTTGCAAAATACCCGTGACGATGACATCGGTAACATTCAATTTGATTCTTCTGGCCTTGGTATCAGAATTCTTTTTCTGGTTGGTATTTTTGTTGGTATTTTTATCGATAGATACGCTTGACGAACATAGCCCCCTGATCAACCACCTTTGATTTACGATCTTCATAATCTTCAACAATCTTTACCTTTAATATTTCCGTTGACGGAAAATAATCACGTGATTCCATTGCTGTTCTAAACATAGCGAAGGAATCTGGAAAACTGTACAGCAATAATATAGCTCGTAATTCATTTATTACCACTAAACCGATTTCTTTAAGCTTCTTGACAGCTTAAAAAAAATCCGAGATGTGCTTCCGCAGTTCATTTTCTTTCTGCATACGAGTCAACACAAGCTTCTTTAATAAAGACGCTTTTCTAACAGGCCCGCTCGATTGATACATAGATTTTAACTTTTCCCATATGGACTAATCGCCAACAATATATCAGCTTCAGCTTTGCCGTCCATTTTGATCCAATACTCGCACTCGGGATCTATCGAACTTGGTTTCGGTAAAACAAGTCATTTTTCTTCAAAATAGCTCGCATATGTATTTTTCACGTATCATAATTTTCACTAGTAAGTGGATCAATTTGAATAGTAGCATCCATATCGGAGTTTTAATTGCAAAAAAAAAAATCGAGCCACTAATGGATGGCTACGAATCTTCAAGTAAACAACTCGACGAAACGTAAACCATCAAGTCCGCGTTAGCTTAACGCGCGGTTATGCACCTGCATTCCGTAACGACGCGTTTATCACTTTGCTTACGCGAAATTATTTTGCACTGTTATCACCTGAAATCCAGTTTATTGTTTACAATATTGTTTGTACATCACTTGCTTGGCCCAAAACCTGTAGAATTATATAGAATATATAAAAGAAGAAACTAAATGACTGACTGACTGACTGACATATCAACGCACAGCCCAAACGGCTGGGTCTAAAGACTCCAAATTTGGCACATAGGTTCCTTATGAGGTCTAGGGTTGCTACTAAGAAAGGACTTTTCAAAATGCACCTCCTAAAGAGGTGAAATTAGGGTCCAAAGTTTGTATGGACAAACAGGATTAGTTTGACCATTTTATTCGAAACTTCGCTAAAATATTTCCAGCTCGTAATACGAATGTTTGGAATTTTCCAAAATTCATTTCCCAACGGGGTGAAACGGGGGAAAAGTTGTATGGAGAAAAAAGATTAGTTTGACCATTTTATTCGAAACTTCGCAAGAGTACTCCTGGCGGTAAATAAGTGAATACGTATTTTAGGGTTTTTCAAAGTTCATCGGGTGAAACGGTCCAAAGTTCGTATAGACAAACAAGATTAGTTTGACCATTTTGAAGCGTTCCGTCGCTCTCTTTCGGTCTAGCAAATGACTGGAACAGGGAACGGGGAGAGGAAGAGCCCTATAAGAACCATTTTCGACATAGACATTGTCGTGTTTTGGTTTGGCGTGTAGGGACAAAAACAAAACAAATTAACAATTAACACTTTTTTATTTACGGTTATACAAAAGTGAACTTAAAACTACCGTAGGGAAGGGGGGTCACTATACGAAATTCGCACTTTGACGGTAGTAGGTGTAGGTGGACGGCAACCGATCTGGTCTTGCTTCGTTCCGCGGCCCTAGCCTAGGCCTAGGGCAGTGATGCTTTCAGTCGCAGTCTGTGGTAAATCTCTGGGATTATGCAAGCTCTTAGCCTTGACGGAGTTCCCGAAAGTGGGAGATAAAATCACTTGATTTAAAATACTGTAATTTACGGTTCTTATTACTTTTACAAAAGCTAACGGCGTTTTTAGTGGCGGCTATCAGAGTAGAGGATAACCAACTCGCCGTGCCGATGATCGTAACAGAATGCCCGAACAGCACTTCAATTGAATGGAGCGATCATAGGTACGAAACGAATGAAGTGAATGATAAAGCGGTGCTAAAGGGTTGTGCGCGTATCGATTTTTATTGTAAATCAATCGATGTCGATTGATACTAATTATTATATTAACGTTTTTTTTTTATTATAGGAAAATAACGTTACAACATAGACATGGCTGACATAGATAGAGACTGATCGATCAACGCGCAGCTGAAACCGCAGGGTCTAGAGACTACAAATTTGGCACATAGTTTTTTTATGAGGTCTAGGAGGTCAAACGGGGGTCCAAAGTTTATAGGAGTGGATATGGAGTGACAAGAATAATTAGAATATTTTATTCTTGTCACTTCGTACAAACTATGAAAATGAAACTTCGCATGTGCAGGAGTACTCCTGACGGTAAATGAGTAAGTATGTATTTCAGGATTTTTCAACCTCTGAGGGGGTGAAATGCGGGAACAAAGTTTGATTCAAAGATTCAAATGTTTATTCAGTAATAAGACCTTTACATGCACTTTTACACGTAAAGTTATGTTACGTGTAAAGTATATTAAAATTTAATTTATTTTTAAAGAAAAGCTACCGATACCAGCGCTTTGTAAAAACCACTGCTGAGAAGAAACGCCGAAAGAAACTCATTTTCAAAATATTTTCAATTATTATTATTATTGTCTTTTAATTAATAAATACTTATAATATCATACAATGTTGACACATTATAACATGTAATGCTTGCAAACAAGTAAACAAACATAAATTGCGTGATAAAAGATAAAAAATATTAAGTATTCAATATATTTGTATGGAGAAACCAGATTAGTTTATCCATTTTGAAGCGATCGGTTGCTCTCTCTCGGTCTAGCAAATGACGGGAACGCGAACAACACGGGAGAGGGAGCTTCGCCGGGTCTGCTAGGCCTTTAAATCCCTACGTATAAAAAAATATATATTTTATAAGTATTCAAAGATTTTGACATAATAATAATTTTAATAATTCATATGTTTTCACAACATTAATAACGTAAAAAAACAATTAGAACCATTTTCGACTTCTACGCGGACAAAGTCGTGGGTTAAAGCTAGTAGGGTCAATTGGGTAAATATAAACGGATATTAAAAAAATATTCCCGCTTTTTTTCCAATTTTAACAATAACTTGTAAATTAATTGTAGTAAAGAATTTTTTTTTGGTCTATACAGTAAATTATTTCACTATTCTCAATCTCGTCTTTTTTATTTAAGTTCTGACTTTTTGTTCGTTTTCCATGACCTTTATTCTTTGGTTTCTTTTCTGTCTTTACTCTTTTCTTAAGTCCTTTACCATTCTTGGCTTCCTTCGCTTATTTTAATCTTTCTTTAACGGCGTCTGTGGTAAGAACTTCTCCATATGTCGCTACCTTTAGCCTTGATACTACTATTTTCATTTTCTTTTCAGGGCTATTTTTCTGTAATTAAAACAACTTCTCTAGAGTTTCTTTATTTGGCGACATAATATCATCAGACTGACAGAATTTTTGTTTTAATAGCGTCATTTGCGGTTATATCCAATGATATCAATTTTAATAATTTATTTACCAATGGAGTTGAATTTTTATTGTTGGTTAATATGACGGAATCATTCATAGCTTGGCCTTCAAAGGTACTGCTATCCGGTATTGCTGATTCACCAGTTATATTGTAATTGAAAATTTTTTTTTGCCCTCTGGGAAAGAGGAATATAAAACACGTGTATTGTTGCAAGGTTTAATCCAGGTTGCTTCACAACAATATCACTTAGGTTAAGTTGCTTTGTAAACTATACTTAGCATAAAGCACACATAAAAATAAAGGGGAGGGTTGTTGCCTCGTTTGGCTGGTCCGAGTACTATAAAACTAAATGTACAAAATTCAGTCGTAAATGCACGGCAGCTTCTTAAACACCATCAATCCAAACAAAATAAAACTAATTATAAGTTATTTTAAATAGCCTTACTAAACAATTTTGGGTAATTTAACCGGCAGTAGGGTATGGGAAGAACGTAAAAAAAAAACTCACTGGCCGAAGTACAACAAGGAATTAAGCACCTTAAGTAAGTTTAAGAAAATTAATCAGTTTTGAGATTTTTAATTAGATTTATAAAATGACCAATTGGGTTGGTTTACTTATAGTGATGCTAAACAGGGTTAATGCTGCAAGGCTGCTCCTCGTTAAGGGTTTAAACAAATTAAATTAATTTAAACAAAAGATGAAAAAAATATATATAGACTCAAGTGAGTCCGAGTGGGACTTGCCAGCCCGTGCCGTCGAACCAGCACAGAGCACCTCGCCAATACAAACACTTCTTTTCTTCTCACAAGATACAAACACCTCCTTCACGGAGGTGGTTCGGGGTTAATATGTTAGTCAACCGGCAGACAGAAGATGTAGTCGGAGACCCCAAGCACGAACAAAATCGCCGCGCACGATAAGTCTTCACACAGCTTTCGACACGTGCTCGCCAAAGCCCCAGATGGCACGATGTAAGTGCAGATGCCCTCCAAAGGACCCACAGACTCCATGCCACTTTACTTTAGCCTCCTCAATCCCACACCGGTCCACAAATCAGATCGCACCAGCACCACAAATTAGATAAATGCATTAATGCAGTCGATGCAGTCCACCCGGGGGCCGGCTCCATCAAAAAAGAAAGCCCTCCTCACGTTTCGTTACACACATCACGCAGCCAATTTCACTCACATCCACAGCATGTGAAATTAAAGAAATTAATTAAACTTTTTATATTTAAGACTTGTAATATGACAAATAGCCATAAGTAAACACATCCACTATTCAGCAAAAATGAAACAACCTAAAAATTACTAAACAATTTGACAGGCCTTTCTATCAAGTCAGAATGCAATGTCATCAATAATAAAGTACGTGAAACTGAACACAACAGTGGTGTACTTGCAGTAGATTCTAAGCATTTTAGTCAAGCATTTGGGTAGATTTTAGTAGTTTTATTTTTCTCTGTATTATCCTTAGTTTCAAGAATCTAAGCTCCAAACGACAAAAAATAGTAGGTAACCTCAGTTGGTCTACGAGAGAACTCGATTCCTACACTTGTCCAACTTCTAAAATGTGCGCATACCCTTTTGAAAGGAGTTTCAGTTATAATAAATAACTAATAGAACAATGTTTTGTATTTGAAACAACATATAAATTAATTTAAATTCCTCTTCTAACAAGTCACAAGCACACAAAAGGAGGCTTTTAGATTTAAAAACATAACCTTTTCCTTGCAGTCGGGAAAAAGGGTATTTGGTAGATTCTAATAGTTTTCTTTTTTTTTAAATGGTCACACTGACGCATAAACGTCTCTCAAACCGGCCGTCAGATCGAAATGTCAGTTCTCCACAACAAACAACCAACCTAATTTATTATTTTAAGATTTTTTACATATTTTAAGGATAATCTTGAATAAGAAGAACCCTTGGATGCGACAAAATGCTCTATAGGATGCAGTACCCGAATTTCTGACATTGGAGACGCACAGCCACCTGTCTTTTATATTATATCCTCCAAAGGTAGTTCACAGCCAAAGTGTAATTGGTGAAAGCCGTTGTATTTAGTTTTACAATGAATAAATAAATAAATAAAGTCAGCATGAATACTAGTGATGGGCTGTTGAAAGACCGAGCAACTAGTAATGACATTATCTTGATAGTTAATAGATTCAGGTGTTACTTTGCGGAAGTCAAAGTTACATACTACATGATTTTAATTACTTTGTGCAATTCCGCCACCAGTTAGTTCATGCAAACTATTGCCGGCCGGCGCCCACCCACTACTGTTAGTCCCAGCATACCTGCCACCAACAGCCCGTGTGCACCCGCCACCAACAGCTGATGCATGCTCCCTCCGATACTGCTGCATCCGCTGCGGCTGCAGCAATATCGGACACCGCATACGCGACACGTGTTTCGCCTCTCCACGAGGCATCTTCAGGCACCAAACAAGTTGTTGATTGTTCGGCAGTCAAGCGTCGAATGATAAAACTACACCGTATTGCCATCCTTTTATACTGTTAGAGAAGAGGGTGGGGAAGCGGAGTTGCCCGAATTTTCTATAGTAAAAATATTTAATAAAGGGGAATTATTTACCTCAAGCTGTTTATTTATTAATTGAATATTAGATTTTTTAAATTTATTTATTTCTAGTTGCTCCCAAATACTCAATTTTAACCCTTTTTCTTCGGTGTGTAATATTTTGTAGGTATTATTTGATGATAAATTATGATTTTTGTCAAGAAGGTGTTCTGCAAAATTTGACCTTTCTGGGTGTTTGTTCTTATACGCATTTATGTGTTCATTATATCGAGTTTTAAAATTACGGCCGGTTTGTCCAATATAAACTTGTTGACAATCATCGCAAGTTAATTTGTATATACCAGATTTTTTGTCTGACTCAATTTTATCTTTTACGTTACAAAGAGATCTTAAAGAATTTTTTGTTTTTAAGGCTACGAATACCTTATTATTTCTGAATATTTTAGACACTTTATCTGTAATTTTACCTAAATATGTTAAACTTGCTGTATATTTAGATTTTATATTTTGTGGTGTTGCATATAAAAGTGGTTTAATCATATTCTGTCTTTGAATATAATTCAAATTTTGAATATAACAAGAAATAAGACAAAACATGATTTTGAGATTTATCGTAAGCCAACACATACAGATACAACAATCCCTGCGTCATCTAATCATCCATGGCAACATAAACTAGCTGCATACCAGTCAATGATACATAGATTAATGACGGTTCCTCTAAGCAAAAGTAATTATAATAAAGAACTGAACATTATATATCAAATAGCTAAGTCGAATGGTTACAATACACAATTAATAGATAACATTATACGTAAGAAAAGACAGAATATGATTAAACCACTTTTATATGCAATACCACAAAATATAAAATCTAAATATACAGCAAGTTTAACATATTTAGGTAAAATTACAGATAAAGTGTCTAAAATATTCAGAAATAATAAGGTATTCGTAGCCTTAAAAACAAAAAATTCTTTAAGATCTCTTTGTAACGTAAAAGATAAAATTGAGTCAGACAAAAAATTTGGTATTTACAAATTAACTTGCGATGATTGTCAACAAGTTTATATTGGACAAACCGGCCGTAATTTTAAAACTCGATATAATGAACACATAAATGCGTATAAGAACAAACACCCAGAAAGGTCAAATTTTGCAGAACACCTTCTTGACAAAAATCATAATTTATCATCAAATAATACCTACAAAATATTACACACCGAAGAAAAAGGGTTAAAATTGAGTATTTGGGAGCAACTAGAAATAAATAAATTTAAAAAATCTAATATTCAATTAATAAATAAACAGCTTGAGGTAAATAATTCCCCTTTATTAAATATTTTTACTATAGAAAGTTCGGGCAACTCCGCTCCCCCACCCTCTTCTCTAACAGTATAAAAGGATGGCAATACGGTGTAGTTTTATCATTCGACGCTTGACTGCCGAACGATCAACAACTTGTTTGGTGCCTGAAGATGCCTCGTGGAGAGGCGAAACACGTGTCGCGTATGCGGTGTCCGATATTGCTGCAGCCGCAGCGGATGCAGCAGTATCGGAGGGAGCATGCATCAGCTGTTGGTGGCGGGTGCACACGGGCTGTTGGTGGCAGGTATGCTGGGACTAACAGTAGTGGGTGGGCGCCGGCCGGCAATAGTTTGCATGAACTAACTGGTGGCGGAATTGCACAAAGTAATTCAAATCATGTAGTATGTGACATTATCTTGAACAGTCAATGTGTGTTCATCAAAATTTGAGCAATGTGGAATACTAGTTGTTCTTGCCATGTTGATTGTATTACTAGTAGAACAAATTTCAAAACCAGAGCATATTCCTCAATACAACTCTTTGTTGAAGAATTATTATCGATAGCATTTTCTAAGTCTAAAGTAAGTATATCCTCTGGTGCAGGTTCCTCTCTTTGGTCGATGCATACTGTTGATGTAGAAACATTATATGTTGGAACAAATTCATATTCTTCTGTAGACATACTATTGTCCCAATTGGCATCAAAATCTGTCTCTTTTTCGTTTAGTGCATATATCAGGTTGTGGTTTATTTGTAGTTCGATAGGATTGAATATTTTTTTGGAGAATTTTGTAGCATCTACTGGAAAAATACCTGTTGTGTTGAATCCAGACACAATGTTCTTGGTTGTAAAGGCCTGTGCCCATACCTCCCCTAGGAGTTCCGTGATTTTTTCTTTGGACAGATGGCCAGTACCTTTTCCCATTTGTTTTATGCCATGTTCTACTAATGTTTTTTCCCAATGATGTTTTACTACACATTTGTCCAGAGGTTGGATGCGGTCTGTCAAATGGCTAGGAAACTTGACTAGAATTATATTTGCATTTATAGCATCTCCTACGATTCTCACGCTAGTGTAGCTAGAATGGCCATCATGAATCAGAATAACCTTATGATTGGGTTCGTGATTTACTTTCCGGATGTTATCTATATAAGGTATAAATCTATTTACGAGCCAATTGTGGAAAGTAGGTTCCTCTATCCAGCCGTTTTTTATCGCTCCAAATAATGTTCCAGGATAAGCCTTATCAGAAACCCATCTTGCCTGTACAGCGACTCCTTTAAATACTATACAAGGGGGCAAAAATGTACCATCTGCAGCTACACATGCTAAGACGCTAGCCGATTCTCAATCAGAGCCGCCAGTTACGCGGGAGAGAGCTGTTCCTTTTTCCCCTATTGCTCGAAGTTTGCTGGGATCGCTATGAAAACCACTCTCATCAGTGTTAAAAATATACCTTGGCTTGTCTTTGAGATTGTTTTCGGTTACTTCTTTTGATAACATATCGTAAAAATCGTAAACAACGTGAGGTCTCCTTGCATCAGTGCGGGCCTGCTGTAAATGTTCAGGCTTTTTTAGTGAAAGACTAGGGTTTCTTTTCATGAAGGATTGGTACCAACAGTCTCCAGGAATGTTATCCTTAAAGGGCGTTTTTATTTTATGTGCTTTCACATATTCTCCCACCAACATCAAAATTCTTCTTTATGGCACGGGTGATTCATTCTCGCTCTTGTTTTCAAGCAATTAACGAGATGTTGTTCCACAGGATCCGGTAATGCTTTGGAGATTCCTCCACATATTCTGTCTAGAGACACTTTTCGGCCTTTAATACGGCGATAAATAACAGCAGTGGGTATTCCATAGTATTCGCTAGCTTGTCTAAATGTCTCCCGTTTTTCTGTGACATCTTCCACTGCTCTTCTAATATCTTCTACAGTATACCGGGCAGTTCCTTCTTTTACATAGTTTCTGGGCATATTTAGCACTGAAACAAAATGTTTACATTTACCTACCCACCACCACAAAGTAAATATAAAACATAGAAAAACCTCTTTGTTTTCAATTACCTCACTATTTACATTTACCTCAAAATGCGTTTACATTTTACCCTATAAGCTAAAAGTTGAGGCAATTGTAAACGAAGCTCGAAAAATGGCGGCCGTATTCTGCGGAGAAAAAAGCACTCTGAATCATCAGAATAAATCTACATTCATCACGTTCAATTTATTACATTAATCACCTACCTTTATTTTTTTGCAATGTATAACTTATATTGAAGTACTTGCAAACTGTATTTCTATTATTTTTTGCGAATAAAATTTAACACATCAAACACCGTGTTTTTGATGCCTGACAGTGACAGTTCAAAATAGCCTCCATAAACCATAAACAATAGTTGCGTTTCGTTATACGCACATTTTTTTGAGAGCAAAATTGACGAAGTTATTGGGCGAATTACGTAGGCCGCAGCCGGAGTACTTAAAAAAAAGTTTGAAATAAAACTTTATTAAAATAATAAAAATTACAATTAATAATTATATCTAAAATTAACTGAGTTCGGTCGATGCTAGATCCGAAGTGCGCATTCTTCCATGGGCTGATACAATTTTCGGTGCAGGCACGAGGCGTCGACTCAGCAATCACGCGGCAGCGCCTTACGTAGAAGTATTGCTGATTTGCTGCCAAAATCTGGTTCGATTGCTAAAGGCTTGTGGACACTGTCAGCGATCCTTATAGAAGCTAGGGCTATAACATCTCCACCCTCAGATCACCAACTATTTTAGAACTTTGAGAGAAAATGTTGCTAGAAGATGAGACTGGTCTTGGTTTGATCTAACTCGATTTGGTTGGATCTCGGCATATGCGGGTTCTTCGTTGCTCTCATTTCCATGTGTGACGTTCTTGCTTTGCGCTATAATAGTCTTGCGTCTATGCAGATATCTACTGATGAATGCTCCAGTTATAAGTAAAAGTAGTACTGAAGTCACACCGTAGAAGGGTAGTGTGGTGTGATATACGAAGTTAGATAAATCTTTGTTAATGATCAGAGGTGTCTGGTGCGAAATCTTATCTTGTGCAGCGTGCAGGCTTTGAAGGTTTATTGATTTCAGTCGTAGCGAGAGTTGACTTGCGTTAGAGCTTCTTATATTACTCGTTGTAGGTATTTGGATAATCTTCATAGGTTGACCTTCGATGTGATCATTGATGTTGACGATTGCGAGCTCCCGGGTATGTAGATGAGAGCCTCTCGGTATTGTTACTAGGTAGCTTCCACGTAGCACGGTGTAGTCGTCACGTCCGCACGATAGTTGTACTCGCGTCGGCTGGGGTAGGGCAATTGCGTAATGTCGGTCATCTAGTTTTTCTACAGCTTCCTTCGTGAGTGAGACATTGATCTGTTCGCAGGACTCATCTAGAGCTTGGTCGGCGACGAGCTTGAATACGCAGTCTGATTTAGTCGTAAATCACGACTAAAATGGTGGTGGTTCAATTTCTCTTCGCAGATGTAACGAGTAGTTAACTTCGGGCATTCAGCCTCTATGTACACGAAGGAATTACTATTTGTGGCTACTAGGGGATAAGGAGGGATGATGACTAAATTATTTTTATTAGGCATTATAGACAGTCTATACAGATCGTACTTATTAGGAGAAACTATAGGCACTCTAAAAACTATAAATATTTGATCATTATTATAATAGCAAGCTGGTTTTATTATACTATAATATTCCCTAACCTCTATATCCAAAACCTGATTTTGATTATATAATACCCGCAACCGTTTTATCATATTTCCTAAAATATCATATCCTAGCATTGAATGATGCGTACATGACGCTTTCACAAATGCAAGCATATCTTCTATCCCAACTAATTCTAATCTCAAGTCTTCTACATTTTCGCTAATAATAGCAAGTAACTGGGAAAACCTGGCTAATCTTAATATGGTATCCTCTCGATAACTCTCAGTTTTTAATAATACTTTGACTTTCAACTAACTGTAAAATTATTTTATTATGCTGGTCCATCCAATCTTTGCTAAGACTCATGTGACTGTTTATCTCCGTAGATATTTTATATTGGTTTTCTTTTAGAACTTTAATGGCATCATTATATCTTAGAGCATCTAAGTGGTCTTAATTACCGGTAATACTTTTTATGACAGATCCTAAGCCGTCTATAAGAATCCAGGGGCGGCATCAACTCTCTTATTTTCTGACGAAAATTTGACCAGTTGGCCTTTTTTGTGTTATATCTTCTGGTGGTACGTTGTATTTAAATTAATTTTGGGTTTTTCTGGTAAATTTTGAAGATAATACCGTTGCGATCCGAAGACGTCAAGCCTTCATCCACCTTCCAGTCTTCCACAAGGTCTAGCAGATCTGTCGAGCAGGCCGTCACGTCGACAAAGCTTTTGAAGCGCTTGCCTCCTCTAATGGATCTAGCATTGGACCAGCGGTGACTGGTCCTCTACACGAACGTGCTGCAGGTCTATGTGGACCTTTGCCCTGTCCGTGGCTCTTTGCCAGATGGCTGGTGACACCCTCATTACCACGTGGCATGTCAGTGGGTTTCTGGCATTACGCCGGTAACGCACCTCCATTCGATCGTCCTCGCTGTTGAGGCCCTCAAAAACAACCCTGTTCTAGTTCCACATGGCCTTCAGAATATACTCGTCCGTGTGGACTTTCAAAACTCCCCGGAGAACCAAAAGCGGGTCCTTGTTTTTGATGTCCTCGGCAGTGAGGGCGACTCCTTCTCTCTGTAGCCTACCTTTCGCCTTCTCCCTCTCTTCTTTCGTCTTAAATCCCATTATTATTTTCCTATCTTTCGCTTTCCTGATTTTTTCCACTTTCACCCACCCTTCTTTAGCGTCTACCGCTTCTCTCACCTTCTCTAGGACTTCTTCACCGGTCTCCGTCTTATCTGTTGAAGCTACCACCACCGAGTGAAGTGTGCCCCTCGCTGTTACCGGGTTCGCGGCAATATGATGCGGTGCGGATACGACGCTCGCGTAGGAAAACGCTGGGGCTGCTCTGTTAATCAGGGCATTCTGCTCTTCCATTTTCTCGCGTAGCCCATCCAGTTTCTCGCTGTGCTCCCGGAGGAGTCTAGTTTGCTCCTTCAGGCTTGCAGCGATCAGATCCTGTCCTGGGCTGCCCGAGAAGGTGGATTCTATCATCTTATTTTTTAATTCTGACTAGTCCCCCTTTATCTTTTCAGACGGTAAATCATGCGCAATCTGGAGGAGCTGGTCTGTCGCGGTGGTTATATCATCTTTCAATTCGGTCTTCAAGTTTCTTGATTCTTCTTAACACCTTTTGATGTCAATGCATCAATAAATCATCGCCTTTTTTTATTTAGAAAGGCCGGTGGCGGGGTCTTTATTTTCGCGACGGTTTTTGCTGCCCGTGTTGGCGCTTTTTTACTTTGTCCGGATGCCTTAGCAGAACCTGTCTGCTTCGTCACCGAGTTAGAACTACTCGGAGCTGATGTCCCTGGATCTTCTGTGGGGGGGCATTCTCCCACGTTGCACCTAATATTCGTCTACTCATGGGGAGACTCCTCCCTCTGTGTCTTAATGGGTGGGCTACGTACTAAAGTCATTGTTGGGGTGTGTGTCAATATTTATAAAATGTAAATTTGTAAAAGTTGTATATGTAATTGTCTTTTAAAAAAAAGCAGGTAATTAATCCTAGATGTGCCTCCCGGAGCCTATACCTTCTACCTAGGTATGTTATAGGTAAGGAGGCACCTGTGTCTTAATGACAAGTCCTATTTTCAATGAAAATAATTAATAAAATAAAATAAGATTCAAAATATTACAGTATGTGTCGATTCCCCTTTATGGTGACCACTATAATTTAATTTCTTTAAAAGCTATACAATAATATAAGTCCTCCCTGTGATGGGGGGGCAGCGGGGGATCTCTTTAATGACCCTCGCGTAATTTCCTATTTTTAAATTAAATTCTTAAGAACCAAGTAATTTTTTTAAATTTTTTTGTTGTAAAATTTTAATTTGTCACCACTATAACTCTAATTTTGTTAAATCTATCCTACTTGCAGGGTCCTTTTGGTAAAAACCAGGGGGCGGGGAGAGCCTGTTGTGGGTTTCGTAGCAAAAAAAAATTTTTTTTTTTTAAATTTAAATATTTTTACATCTATGAAGTACCAGTAATTCACCAACAGATGGCGCTGTCCTTACCCCACTTTAGGAAGCTGCGTTAAAAAATTCTTATTTATATTATATTAAATTATACATTAATTACCATCAATTTTAATTAATACAATTTTTTTCTATTAGGGTCGGGAAAATCGTCCCAAAAGTTAGTTTTTTCCCAAATTTGAGAATTTATTTCTCGAAAACTATAAGATCTAAAATTTTGAAAATTCTACAGGACCTATTTTTTGGTCCTGTTTTTAAAGAACGAGGGCTATCTTGCCAAAAAACCCCGTAATTACAAAGCACTTTTGTACTTTCTAATTACGTTGTAACCTCTTCTTCTCTTTCATGCTAGAAGTCGCCACCGGCCAATTAAGTTTTGGAGCATGAGACTTATTCTCTTTTGGGGTGTGGTTAACGTGACTTGAAAACAAGTTGGTTGTGAGCACCAAATTCATATATTTAAGTAATTAACCTTAACAGGATAGAGTACATGCATTTCCTTCAGTTATGACAATGAAGTCCTTGAAGATTGTTCACTGGAGAATGCAGTTTCCAATTTTATAACGGAAGGTTCACTTACATTGTCCTCTTAATATGATGACAGAATATGTTATACTTGGGATCCGTCTAGAGAGATGTACTCAGAAGCAAGATGCCAGGGAATGATGCTCTCCAATGAGCACCAAGTAACGATGCTGAAGATTTGAAGGATGCAGTACCCTCCAACCCAGGAACAAAAAGTGCTCACTTTTTATGCTTTTATTGAGTATTTTAAATTAATATTTTGAACCCTAAAACAAAATATATCTTATATGATCAGCTCGGATTTCTTACCTCTGTTTAGGCTAGTCAATGTGACACATATGTCATGGATTTTTCACTTACGATTCATATCGGCTCATATTTATTTATTTTCTTCATTTTAGTATTTTTTCTTTTCGTATCCATTTAAATCCTTTATAGTTTTGGCTTCTTGAATTATCACAATCTTTATGCAGCCAGTCGCTAGTATATCTCACACAAAATATGGCTGTCCTAAAAAAACCCTCTTTTTTTAATTTTATAGACTTCGATACCAGGATATTGACTAGATGTTTTTGTTATGCAAAATCGAGCGAGAGTATGAATCGCATTAAGTTTAAATCTTTTATTTATTTTGTTAATTCATTGTTTATATTTCCAGACATCATTTTACCTTTATTTAAGTTTATTTCTATTTTATTCATGTTAATTAATTTGAAAGTAATGAGTTGCGATTAGTGACATCTCGTGTCAATTCCGAGCGAATATTGTTTTTATGTTTGGCAAATGTTAATGTAGATGTCGCTACTGGTATAAAAATGGATCAATTTATGCTTTAATTTATTTTTGTTTGTTACAAAGAACGTAAATCCCGCGAGAACCTTGTGTTTTATTAAAATGTCTATATCTAGAAAACCAAACTTGTGAAAATTCTCAAATTTGGTATTTAGCAAGTCTTTTATACCTTTTTTTTTCCTTGGAAGAACGGGCGGTCGCTTGTATGGGATGCGACGTGTGTGGACACCGTCGCTCCATCACATTTGCGAGCGACTGCCCGTCGAGCGGGCGCGGCTGCAGCTGCGGCGGAAGCCATCAAGAGGCGCAAATATTCAGCTCTAGGTGAGCCTTATATATTTGCGCCTTTCGCCGTGGAGACTTTAGGGCCTTGGGGTGTGGAGGCGCGTCAAATTTTTAAAGAAATCTCCACACGCCTGATCGACGTTTCTGGGGACCTAAGAGCTGGTGCGCATTTTGGCCAGAGATTAAGTCTGGCCATACAACGAGGCAATGCTGCCAGTCTCTTAGGCACCCTGCCTTGCGACCGTAGCGACCTGGGGTCTATTTTTTATATAATATAATGAATTATTTTTAATTAGATATATTTTAATTTATAGGTAGGTTATTTTGTTTTTAGTTTAATTATTTATTTTATGTTTTGTGCTGTGTATAATTTATTCTGGAATAAATTACCTAGTTTCTCTTTATACCTATAACTATATTTTATTTATCTACTGTACAGTGCACTATAGCTAGGGAATCTGAATATTTTTGGGGGCCGTAATAGCGAAATAGTAATTTTCTCTACTTTTTTATCAAGTATTTTTAAGGAATTTTGAGGTTGGGGGATTTCTAAAAAATAATAAATGGGGAGTTAAGATTTTTGAATATTATTTACAAAAGATTTTAATTTTAAAAGTAATTTTTGAAGACACAGAAAAGTAGTACCGCCACTCGCCAACAGATGGCGGGATTTTGTTTACAAGTTTAATTTGGGGGTTTCTTACAAGTATTTTACTGACTTTTTACTACTAAAATTTCAACTAAACCTAGAAATCACTGAACATAAACTAAAACAAACGTTTCCCTTATGGGAAAGGGGAGAAAAGTGGGGTTCAAATTCCCTGGATTTTACCAATTTTGAGATCCTTATATCTTGAAAACTAATCAAGCTTAAATTTTGAAAATACCGCAGAATCTATTTTTTTTGGTCCTGCCTTTGAAAAGCGAGGGTTGTTTAGCAAAAAAACCCCGTAATTTAAAAGCTATTTTTAGGTTTCTAATTAAGTAAACCACGCGGTAAATTAGATAGTGTTTTGATTAAAATTTCTCTATCTCGAAAAGTACTAATGCTAGAGATCTCAAATTTGGTACAATATTGGGTCACTAAGTGCGCACTGTACTTATCTATATCTAGTGAATCCAGATCCTGCAGTTTCGGGCGTGGGCGGGTCCGAAGTTGGCCGAATTTTGTTTCCGTCGGAAAAATGGTCCTAGATCCAAGACGCCTTGTCCTAGGATGTTGGTTCAAGTGTCTTCCGGTGTGTCTTCTTGGGGCACTTCTGGTGGTGTTTTCACCACTAGCGCGCGCACCCGGGTTTAGCCGCAAAAACGAGAAAACTGCTGATTTTGGATAGGCATGCTTCATCCTAGTCTTCATCGTCGCTTTCCATCAGGTGAGATTGAGGACAAATGCCTAAACCAATATATTGTAAAAAAAAAGATTGGCCAAAACAGTTTTTCAGTCCTGGCGCCTCAATGCCTGGTGACTTAAATCTAAAACTGGTGTCCAGACAAGCAGATGACCTAGACTAGACGCACAAAAGTTGAAAATAGGTGGGTCATCGATCTTGTTTAAAGATATTCCTAAAAGTTCAACTTTCGTCGGTCATCAAGGTTTCAAATTTTTAGTCTTTTGCACTGGCTTTTATGTAGGCGGAGGCACTAGAATTTAGGGCACTTTTTAACGTAAAAAAAAAACTTGACTATACGCCGCCAGGTGATTTAATTACGAATTTTTTAGCTCGCCGAGATTTCGACACTTTTTTTACTTTTAAAAATACTTGGCAAAAATCTAAGTATTCGTCACTTCACTCACTATGTTAAGTTAATTAGCGCGCACTTTTTGGTGCAATTTCCAATACTCCAGCTGCTTTCGTTCGAAAGCTACGAATTTTTGAACGCAAAAATTGAATTTTTACAGCGTGGAGCGTTATGGACAGTGCGCGTTCGGGTCGCCTGGCGCAGCGAGGGTTCTGCTGGGTCCTTTGCTGAGTCGACCTCTGTTGGGTCTACTGTCTCATCGGCGGTTGAGTGGCAACCTGGGCGCCCATATATGTTCTACCCATATATATATGCTTGACAGTTGAGTCAAGTACGATTAGTAATTAATAATAATTCTGACGAAAATCTAAGACAGGTGGCACAAACATCGGTCCTTGGTGTTCCAAAACCAAGATTATATTTTGTGTTAAAAATATGCCGGAAATAACATTTTTTCACTTTTAGGTCTTCAGTAGCTTGTGAATCATATAGCTTCCACAATTTATTAATAGATAATTCGGAAGCAAAATAATATCTCATAGTATTTCCACGGCAGTAATGGGGCTCTGTACATGGAATAGAGTTTATAAATTCCATGACTGCTTCCATTTTATGAACATTTTTATGAGAAACGCGATCTCCTCCTCTCTTTTCTTGTAAAAGTTTACCTTTCTCAAAGTATTCCTTCATGACAGTTTGCACTCTATACTTGGTAATTTGCAAAACTGTTAAAAAGTGACGTTGGCAAACTTGCACTTTCTTTTTTTCTGTCTTACTGTAAATATAAAACTTAGTCTGAAATGTTTGTTCCGTATATTTTTTGGTGGTCGTACGCCGCCGCATTACTTTTTTGGCTTTGCAGTGCTTTAATATAAAAGCATCCTGTGTTTTTTTGTCTGGCTTTTCATAAAAATTATCAAAAAATAATTTAAGGTCACACATTTTCAAAGACATACATTTGAATGTTTTTTTGTGGCGACACAGCAATCTCTTGGGAAGTTCCTTTGCTGAATATCTAGAAAAAAAACGTAATGCATTGCATCTTTATTTGTTGCATATATTAAAAACCTACTAATTAATAATCGAGGATATAAATGCCAGTAGGTATAACACTGCACGAAGGTAGAATCTGTACAGTATAGTCTTTAAAGAACAGGAATTCAATAAAAAAAGCGTTGTCTCTACGAGGATTCTCTAAATAAAAACTAAATCCAACTCTCAATAAATCCACTAAAGTACGTTTTTTAGAACTTACCAACATTATAAACAAACCTCAAACCATTAAATACATCAAATGTATATTAAATGTGGTATCCGTTTACAGAAATTCATGGTACTATAGAGAATTTCACATAGCGATTTGTTTACATTGCTGAAAAGCTCCTAAAAAATATACTTACTTTACTTATGTTTACAATCTATCGGTCTGTAACCAATGTCTGTCAAATGCCAGTACCAACGAGTCAAATATGGTAACAGAAAGCTAATTAATTCTTAGTGAATGTACAATTCCCTCTCTGTGGTGGAGCAGTCGACGGTAAACATATTCGTGTAATAAGTCCAGCACACAGTGGCTCACTATTCTTTAACTATAAACAGTTTTATTCAATAGCATTGTTAGCAGTTTGTGACGCAAATTATTTGTTTACACCATTAGACGTCGGGGCATATGGCAAAGAAGGTGATAGCCAAATATTTGCACGAAGTGAATTTGGTAATAGACTAAAAAATAATACTTCACAATTGCATATAACAATAATACTGTTTTACCATATGTAATTGATAGCGTCGAGGCGTTTGGGCTTCACAAACATATAATGAGTCCCTACCCTGGTAAAATTTAAGTCCAACAAAAAGAATATTTAATTTATCGTCTCAGTCGAGCGAGAAGATTTGTAGAGTGTTGTTTCTGGATACTAGCTAGTAAATTGCGCATTTTCCACACGCCTATGCTAGTTGATCCTGATTTTGCAATACTAATTACAAAATCTGCGTGTGTGCCTCACAATTTTGTAAGGAGACGTGACGGATACAGGTTTCAAGATACTTTAGGCGATGTTATGATATCCGCTGAGAGAGTAAGTTTAGGTGCAAGTCATGTGTACGAGATGAATTTGCAAATTATTTTGTATCGCAGGCGTTTACCCTGGCAAGATAATTACATTTAGTATTTTATAAATAATATAGAAGCTATTATGTTTAGTCTTAGGCAGCTATTATACGCTCAGTCCAGATCGTGATCCTAAAGGGGAAAGAGTCGAATTTGGGGGAAATTTAAATTTTGAACTGTTTTTTGTTTTTGGCGCTAGACTGGTTAACTATTTCTCCCTCATTCATTAAAATGTAAGATTTTAGTGTAGTTGTAATTACAGCATTTTTTATGCGATCAATTTCAATTCCATTCAATTCGTATTTTATATCTTGAAAGTCTTGAAACAAGAACGATATTGGTTTGTCAATAAAGTTAACGTCCTTTCTGCTCACTTTTCCTGTTGCATCTTTGTTACTCACTCTTATTTTTCCTTCTATATAAATGGAGCTAGCTGAATGCAGCACATATACATCTTGTTGGTGAACAGGTATTCTAATTTCATCATTATCTTTTAAACTGTTAGTATACGGATCATAACTATGAATTTCATAGCTTTCAATTGAATTTTCATACTGTGACATTTACATAATTTAAATCAAAGGGCTATAAAAACTATTTACTATTTAAAAAAAAATTATGTATATATATGTTTGTATATATATATTGTTAAATAGAAAGTCCAGTTCTTTTTAATACTTTTATTATAGTTATAATTGCACTGGGGCGTATGGAACATACGCTAACTCACAACCGACTGTCAAAATGAATCCCAAACAAATTAGAGCAGGGACACGTGTCGATTTCTGACGAGTAGTTTTGCTATTAGTTCGGCCGTCCTGCCTTCCTTCGTCCTCGAAGGAATACTAACAGTCTCTGGTGAAGATGCCACGTCGATCAGGTCACGCAGGCAACAGTTTGTAGCCCCGTAGGCAATAGTAATAGCCCCGTAGGCAGTAGTAATAGCCCCGTAGGCAGTAGTAATAGCCCCGTAGGCAGTGATACTTGGCCCCAAAGGCAATAATACTTGGCCCCAAAGGCAAATAAATGTCTAGCCCCGAAGGCAATAAAACGTCTAGCCTTGAAGGCAGTGAAGTAATTGGCCCCGAAGGCATTAAATGTCTAGCCCCGAAGGCAATAAAGTATTTGGCCCCGAAGGCAATAAAATGTCTAGCCCCGAAGGCAATAAAACGTCTAGCCCTGAAGGCAATGAAGTAATTGGCCCCGAAGACATAAAATGTTTAGCCCCGAAGGCAATAAAGTATTTGGCCCCGAAGGCAATAAAACGTCTGCCCTGAAGGCAATGAAGTATTTGGCCCCGAAGGCATAAAATGTTTAGCCCCGAAGGCAATAAAGTATTTGGCCCTGAAGGCAATGAAACTGTTCACAAGGCCTATTTAATCCTCGAGAACCACTGCATCCTGCTCCAAATCCTCTTCCGAAGAGCTCTCCTCTCTGGCACACCAGACCTTGATTTTGTCTCGAGCGACCACACTTTTATATACTCTTTTGCCCCTAGCGGCTGAGGTAACCTCATATCGATCATTTGGTAAGATTGCGGTCACCTTATAAGGTCCAGCATATCTCGGAACAAGCTTCCCACTAGAAAGACCAGGTCGTAGAATTTTCCGTTCCACCATGACCAGTTTGCCTACCGCAATTGGCTTTGATTCTCGTCGCCCTGCATCGAAACGAGACTTCATAGCGACTGAATTCTGTTTAATCTTTTCAGCCGCACTCTCTCTCAGGCTTTCCAAATTAGGCGTATATTGTGCACCTTGTAAGTCACCAGTGAGTCGAGGTCTAAGACCGCAGAGTAGTTCAAGAGGAGATTTTCCTGTCCCCTGGCTTATCGTGGAGTTAATGCCCAACTGCACTTTCGGTAAGTAAGCATCCCATCCTTTTTGCTCTTCACCCATCTGTGCAGTCAATGAGCTCAAGATGGTTCTGTTCAACCTCTCAACTTGGCCATTCGCCCTTGGTGAAGCCACAGCGTTTAACACGTGTCTGATACACCGTTCCACACAATAGTCCTTGAATTCTCGGCACGTAAATGCTGTCCCTCTTTCACTAATTATTCTGACTGGATAACCAAAAACTTGAGATAATTTATTAAGCGCCGTAATAGCACCTCTGGCGTTTGCACTCGCAACAGCTTCTAGCCATACAAACTTTGTGAATCCATCAATAATGGCAAAGATGTACGTTTTACCACCGCTTTTGCAAAAAGGCCCCAAATGGTCTATGTGTAGCGTGTGAAATGGAGTACTGTACTTTGGTATTGGATGTAATAGTCCCGGCTGCTTTCCTGTCGGCTTTTTGGTGAATTGACAACCAATGCAGCTAGAGACATACTTCTCCACGCTCCTTCGCATTTTTGGGTACCAGTACTTTGCCTGGATCGCCTCCAAGCACTTTGCCGTTCCTAAATGACCATTATTGTCGTGATATGTTTTCAAAATATGCCATCGTGCACCCTTGGGTAAAACAGGTCTCGATTTAGTATCCATAATTTGACACAGCAAGCCATCTACAATTTTATAATCTTTAGCAAGACCCTTCTCTTTGTTTTTGTCAGCTTTAACTTCTAGTTGGAGATTCTCAATAAGGGACTTAATCTCTTCGTCACCGTCTTGCAGGGCATAGATAAAATCTTTTTCCTCGATGTGTTGAACTGTGATCGGATTCCGGCTAAGCGCGTCAACGTGCGTCATTGAAGTTCCCGGTCTGTGCTCTACGTCGAAGTCAAACTCCTGGAGATCAAGCCACCATCGCGCGATTCGAGGTGATAAATCTCTCTTTGACCATGCCAGACGCAGTGCAGAACAATCCGTCACCACGCGGAACTTGAGCCCCGAAACATAGACTTTGAACTTTTGAATGCTGAATACAACAGCCAATGCCTCAAGTTCGAAGCTGTGGTACTTCGCTTCAGTCGCTGATGTTTGTCTGCTTGCATATGCAATGGCCTTCCATTCATCATTCTTTTGACGTTGTAAAAGTACACCACCAAGCCCAACTTTGTATGCGTCGGTGTGGATTTGTCTCACACTTGTGATCATAAATCGCAAGAAATGGATCAGATGTTAACAATCTTTTCAAGGTCTCCATAGCATTGCATTGCTCAATACCCCAATACCAATCTGCATTTTTCTTGGTCAGCAAGGTAAGCTATTGTAGCAAATCCCTTGATGAACTTGCGGAAGTACGAAGCAAGCCCCAAAAACTGTCTGACTTCATGTACATTCTCGGGTAATTTAAAGTCAGCTACTGCAGAAAGCTTGTACGGAGACGGTCTTATTTCTCCGCTGGTAATTTGATGACCCAAATATTCCACATTCGTCGTCAGAAAAGAGCACTTGCTTAGCTTGAGTTTCACACCGGCACTGTTGATCAACTCAAAGACCTTTCGAAGATTATTCAGGCAGTCATCAGCATCCTCTCCCCAAACGATCACATCGTCAATATAAACCTCAGCACATTTGTGGATCACTGGGGTAAGTATCTCGCTCATGGCCCGCTGGAAAATAGCTGGCGCATTACACAATCCGAAGCTCATCATACGGTACTGATAGTGTCCATCAGGAGTGACGAAACCTGTGAGTGGTCTCGACTGCGGTGATATTTTGATTTGATGGTACCCATTCGCAAGGTCTAGACTACAGAACACCGATTTGTTTACTAACCTGTCCAGAAGATCTTGTATTAAAGGTAATGGGTATCTTTCCTTTTCAGTTATTTTGTTTAACGCTCTGTAGTCGACACATAATCTTTGACTACCATCTTTCTTTTTAACTAATAGGATTGGGCTAGCATACGGAGATGTTGACTCCTCAATAATGCCGACTTCTAGTAATTCAGCCACAATCTGTCGAACTAATTCTCTTTCATGAAACGACATTCTATAAGGTTTGTAATTGATCACTTTATCTTCCGTTAATTTAATTGACATCTCAATGTTACAGCTGCCTAATTCCATTCCCTTGCCAGAAAAACAAGATTTAAACTCACCAAGAAGGGAGGTGAGTGAAGCTTTCTGAACTATGGTTAAATTTTCACCAATTTTAGGTTTAGGTTCACTTTCATTCGTTTCAGATTCCAGTAACTCAGCTCGCGCTATACAAACAGCACTATTTAATTGAACTGGACCCGTCGTTTTATTAATTAGTTTGATAACAGCTGTACCTTCCTGACTTTCTACTTCTTCACTCAGGACATCTTTCTCGCATCTGGGTTGTCTGTGTTCACTGTGCTTTATCTTCATAAAGCCGTTCGCGGTCGGATCAGTCCTTACAGAAACTTTGTTAATTCCAGGATTCAATGTCGTGTCAGTATGTGATATAAACGCACCTTTTCAAGACTTTCACATATTTCTGAAAGATCTAGAGCCATTTCTTTGTTTAATACGTTGAGTCTCGTAGCAGTCTTGACCACAAGTATTTCTGGCGCCTCAGTATAAGGTTGACCCACTAAAATATCAAAATCTTGAATTTTGTCAGGTACTATATAAAAGATTGTTTTCAACTTCACTCCATCAACTGTTAACCAGGCTATAGTAATGCCCACCGGTATAGTCTATGCATCGCCGTAGCCTTTGATGACAGTGTTTTCTCCGACCTTGACATCTAATTGAAGCTGATGACAAAAACTTTCTTTCATTGTATTGCATGAGGAGCCAAAATCTATAAAAGCTGTAGCCAATGATTCATTGACCAAAACTGTTTTAAAATATTTGCTGGAAGAAGCATCGCAGCTCACCGTCTGAATTTTTTTTACATTCTTGTCAAGTCCGGCTTTCAGTTTCCTGCACTCTTCTGTAGAGTGGCCCTTGATCTTACAATGCGAGCAGTGTTTGCTTTGGTTTTTCTTTTTAAAACAATTTTCCTCTAGGTTTTCAAGGCGGTCACAAAAGTTGCATTTCCTGTCATCTTGCTTCCTTGATCTAAGATTACCACATATTTTTGCCTTGTGACCCACCTTGCCACAAGTAAAGCACTTAATTGTTTTACCTGAATTCTCTTTATGTGATGTCTCCGTGTACGGTAGTACAGTACGGTCAGTTGAGGTTTTCATACTTGCCAGGTACTTAAGTAAAGAATTTGTATCTTGGCAACCGGCAGATAAGGCGCCCACTTCAAGCAGTTTATCCCCAAGCGTCCCTATAATCGACTGAGCAATCAGTTCATCGCTCATATTACATGACATACCGATACCCAGCTTTTCATAGTAAAACTTAATCGAATCTTCGTCTTTTGACTTAACGCGATTCACAAGTTCCCTGACCTGTGACAGCTTATTTTTAGTGAATGGGAACGCTCTAATCAACTTCTCCTTCCATTCATTCCAGCTGATCTCATATGAATCTTGGTGCTCATACCAGCCTTTAGCATAACCACCAAGCTTTGCTGTGCAGTTGCAGATCAAAGTGCGTTCATCACAACCATGCATACTGGCAACACCTTCCAGATTCCGGATCCAATGTTCTATCGACACAGAAGATTTCTGTGGATCGAATTCGGGTATAAAGTCATTACGGCCCACATACCGAACGACTGACTGCGGCCTGGGCGTTGATGACTCAGACGGAGTTCCCATATGATTATATTTTTCTCTTAATTCTCTTATCAATCCTTCTAACGCTTCAATTCTACTATCTTTTCTTTTCAGAACTTTCTTATACCTCTTACTTTTAGAATGACTTATCGTTCCGCTTGAGCTAGAGGACGAAGAACTGTTGGACCTAGGTCTCTTCTTATGCCGACCCATGTTAAAAAAATAATAATTAATAAGTTTGAACAGTAAAGTTTGATGACAGTTTAAACACCGAGTCCATAAAATTGAACCAAAACGTCCCACTTACTCTCGCAAGAATTCGACGAAGTAGGGCTATAAAATATCTACTAGGTATTCTACGCTATAATACAGTCGCCTTTGTTTTGTGTCGCTCCGTATTATAAATAACAACGCTGTTTATTCGTTCGGTCGGCACCCGCTACCTGACTCCTATACCTCCGCAGCTGCGTTGACGAGGCGAGGTACTTATCAGTGCGGTATTTTTATTGTTTTCCGGGCGGGCCCCGGCTCGACACAAGTAAATGTACACGTTACGTTGCAAAATTATAGAGTCTTTGTTCTTAAAACGTTTTTAACACTATGCACCAATTGTTCAATTTAATTAATGACTAGCTTAGCAACAGTTTAGTAAAAATGCACCCTCTGTCCTTACACTGCACATTCTGTTGCGAAAGTCACCTTAAACTGTATGTACTGTCACTTTTTGTTAACTGGTCCCTTTCTTATTCATGCACTTTTATACTTAAGCGAGCTTACCAAATTTTGAGATTCAATTGTCCAAACATATGTTACACACACACTTTGTGGTTCCAATAATTTCACAGTTAATCTTTACACCAAACTCAGGTTCAATAGTCCAAAAATATGTTACTCACACTCTGTAGTTCCGATAATTACATTTTACAGTTAATCACTACACCAAACTATAAAGGTGTTATAATTGTTCGCACATACTAAACCACTTTTGTGGGCAATGAGATTTCAGATTTTAGATCCCACTTCTGAAAATTGTTAAATAGAAAGTCCAGTTCTTTTTAATACTTTTATTATAGTTATAATTGCACTGGGGCGTATGGAACATACGCCAACTCACAACCGACTGTCAAAATGAATCCCAAACAAATTAGAGCAGGGACACGTGTCGATTTCTGACGAGTAGTGTTGGACCTCTCACAATACTTGCTATTAATATATATATATATATATATATATATATATTTACATCCCAGTTCTGTTTTGGCGTCTTCCTGATTTCCATTAGTATTGCGTCCATATGTTTCAGTAGCATTTTCATTATTATTTTTGCATATATTGCTTTACATTTTTATACAGTATCACGTAAGAACTTTATAAACACGAGATGCTCAAAATTTACTAATATACAATTTTTCTTCAGACGGTCACCCATTTGAACCCACACCAATATCTACACATATTTGGCGTCGCCGTATATCTCGGAAACTTCCCCAACTTTTACGTACAATTGACGCCCAAACTGTTCATACTTTGTTGCGCACTACTATAATACGTTGCAAAATTTATTGTTTACACATAAGTCAGCCTTATTTTGTATGTTTATAACGAGCGGTAATTATTGAAAGAACACCGTTTAACATGAGTCAGCCAAGTCAGTGATAGTCTAAATAGTCTGTTATTATAATTACAACCTTCGTGAGACCAAGTTGTGTTGTGTACTTGTTACTGATGGAGTCTGATGAAGAGGGGTGCTGGGCTCCTCCCAATTCACTACAACTCTCAGACAACAGTGAAAAAGGTGAGTACGAGTGAATTAATCTACATATACTATAATATGGTTATACTTTACCTATAAATCCACAACAAAAGGTTATAATTTAAATCCCCATTATTTTGTAGACGTTGCTTTGGCTTTGACGAAGTAATAAATCAAATTAGAGTCCACTATATTTTTAAATACAAGTTGTCTTAGAAATAAATTGTCAAAACTATGAACTTCTTATATCGCATAACAAGTAAATACGCAATTTTATCTTTACCGTGCAATAAATTGTTTATTTCATAAATTATCAAATTCAAAATAGAAATAATCTATACTCAAAAAACCGTGCGAAGCCGGGGCGGGCAGCTAGTAATACGGTAAGTGTGCAGTTTTTAAAAGGTATTATTTTTGTTTTACAGTCACACGCAGCGCAAGCGATCCAAGTGTCGAATACATGGAAATGATGGCAGCACCCAGATCAAGTCATGGTAAGTGAGCAGAAACCACCTGTATCACCTAATACTGAAAAATGAATTTATATTGTCTCAACCGGACTCGAACCCCGGTCCAGTTATGGGAGATTTTTATTATTAATTAAACGAAATAACTTTGCTAATTAGACGAAAGATGTTTTGTAGTTAAATTTGTAACGAATGTCATTAAAAATTACCAAACTTATTAAAAACTGGTTTCACCTTTTTGTGTTTGTTGTTTAATTGCTAAAATAATTTATATCCATAAGTAAGACAAGTTTATTTTTCAATCAACTGATACACGAGCAGAGACCGTAAAGTTATAATATACTCTATTAAGTGATTAAATGTTCTTTAATAGATCTTTACTTCAGTGTCCCGTATCCTCTAAAATTGCTATTATTTTTAAAGGTGCTGGCAGCGCAAATAGTCCAAGCGCACAACCCTTGCCGCAGCCCGTGAGGGTTCAAACCCATCGTGGCAGTACAGTTGCAGTGCCAAACGCTGGTGGCCCGGAGCCGGTCAATGCAAGCATCACGAATAATATTATTTTAAAGATTGTTGATCTCCGGTACATTGTACTATTGTTTATTATTTGGTCATTGACGTTAGAAGTCGGCGTTTGGATAGTAATAAATAAAATATAAATAATGTTAAATGTATGTTCATATTCTTCCTACTTCCTTAAAATCATTATCCTTGCTAAGATTATGAACTAACCTAGCTGCGCCCGCCACTTCATGCTGCGTGAAGTCGCGAGTAAAGTTCTAGTGGTTTTTTTTATTATTATATGAACACATGTTCACTTATTCCTCCCCCCATATTCATAAAAAATCGAAAGGGGAATAATCGTATTTAATATTTAACCAAAACAAAAAGCTCATTATTTGACTAATGTATTTTTTAAACATCTGTGTGTTTTTTTAATTTAGTTGAATACCTATTAAATAGGTACTAAATAACTTGGTAAAAAACATAAAAATACTATGATTATAACCACTAAGGCGCTGCGGGCTGCACTTTGATACCCGACGAGTACGTTCTAAAGCGATTGAGGCGCGGATTTGCGCCTCAGCTGATTTGGTTACTAGTGATGTTAAAATGTTATTCATTCAATTTTAAGACGTGTTAGTCGAGTTAATACGATTGAATTTGATTCTAAATGGACAGCACTATTGTATAGACGCAAAACGTCAATGATCATAGAAGAAAAAAAAAGCCTCAGTAGTGCTGTGAAGTTTAGTTGAAGTGGAGTGTTGTTGTGTGTTTTCTTCTGCAGTATTAACTATGAAGTAAGTATTTTCCAAATAATATTTTGTTATAAATGAAATATATGGACTATATTTATAAAACCTGATAACTTTTTTTAAGAAAAGTCCTGTAAAGTTGAGCAGAAAATATTTTTTAAAAGTTGATTGTTTCATGAGGATCTTTACATGGTCAGTAAAATGTATTTAATAAGTATGTAAAATTATTTATATAATCAAAAACTACATACAAACTAATTCTAGATATTTACAGATATAATTGTGACCCTACAGAATAATATTTTTTTCAGCAAATATGAATTTTCGTCATTAATCCTTTATTCAGGTAATGTAACAATGATCCTATACCGCTGCGGGCTTCAAATTGCTGCCCCAAGTCGGCCATTAACAGGTTCGCTGCCATTTGAAAAATGTATGATCAAGTGGGAGGCCAAAAAATTTTTTTTGTTTGATCCTTTTTAAAAGTGGTTAGTTAAGATTAATATTATACTTAATCACGTATATTTGTATTTTAAAGTATTTTTAATGTGGGGGAAAATTGCACCGCACCGGTGCGTGCTAGGCACTGAGAATGAAATTTTCATTCTCAGAGCCAAAGAACGCACGGGTGCGGGTTATGATTTTACTGCGTTTTTAGGGTTTTTTAGGAATAATACGCTAATATTTATTTTCTTATGGTTTATTTTAGTTACTTATAACATTACTTTATTAAAATAAACTACAAAATCAACATAATTATAGAGAAAAGTTAAAGATGTGACATTTTCTTATTGAAACTTACTTAAAAATGGCATTACACTTTGGCATCAATGTAAGTGAAATATTATATAAAATAAAAGTAATCATAAAAAGCGCACAAATTATCTATCAAAATTTACGAAACTACTGACGAAGAAGCTCGGTGTGGTAATTTTCAAAACATTCCACACATAGGCCAGGTTTGTCAGGACAGGAGTCACAGTACCAAGGAGAGTCAGTACGCTTTTTATTTTTGGTGCATTGGCGGCATGTCTTTCGTCTGAGACGTCCATTTGAAGTAGTTTCAGTGGTTTTCTTAATTTTATGAGCAGTTTGGATATTTAAAGGTCTATTTTCTGGTATATTTTCTGGTAGCAGAGCATTTATGACAATCAAGCGGTAATCATAGAGAGACATTTTACGCTGACCTGAATATTTATTGAAAATCTTCATAGAATTCAAGAAAAGTAATTGGAATGTGTGGATAGCTACTTTCAGATACCAACGTAAAGTTTTTCTCTCGCAAGGATAGTATGCTAAAAGCTGGTCTTGCCGGTCTACTCCTGACATGTAATCGTTATATTTCGAAATAGCGAGTGGCTTTTGAGAAAAATGGCCACGTTTGTTTTGAACTTGAACCATTTTGTCTTCATACTGAGTAGTAATATACGAGACAACACGTTTATCTTTCCATACGCCAACATGCACTCCTTCACGAAACCTTGAGTAATTTTCTCCCTTTTTCAGTTTCTTTTTCATGATTTCTTGAGGATTTTCTTTCAAATCTTTACGGAGAGTGCCTGTGCAATAGGTATTGTTATCAAGCAGCTTCTTTGCCAAACCAAAACTATTGTAATAGTTATCCATGTATAATTCATGTCCATTATTTAGTTTTTCTCGAAGCAACTCCATGACTACTTTCTCAGCGTGTCCCTTTCCAGTTACGTCTGTATCTTTTCCACCTGCATATACTCGGAACTTTACTATCAATCCATCTGGTTCAGTGAGCATGTATAACTTTATGCCGTATTTGTGGCGTTTGTTTTTGATGAATTGCCGAAAACTCAGTCGCCCTCTCCATAGCACCATACTTTCATCCAGAGACAGTTGTGCTGCAGGATAATAACAATCAATCATTTTCTGATTGAAGTAATCAATGACACTTCTAACCTTGAACATTGGGTCATCACTTTCTTCCTCTGATGTAAAATGCAAACATCTCATTATGAGGAGAAACCTGTTCCTGCTCATTTGTTGTCTAAAAATTGGAATAGAAAACAGCCTATCCGTTTTCCAATAATCTTGTAAACGACTCAGAGATATAGTACCCATGTGGAATAGCAAGCCAAGGAATATTCTGAGCTCACAGACAGTGACCGGTTTCCATCCGGTAATCCTGGCAAAATCTTTGCTACGTCCGCCTGGAACTTCCTGATTATGTTTATTCATTAACCTCTGTGCCTGTGCATTTGTCTCAGTACAAATCATGGACAAAAAATCGTCAGTGAAAAAGAAATTAAAATAGTCAATAGGATTTGCTCCTGCAATTTCACCATAAAATTCGTTTGATTTTGTAAAATGAATTTCCTTCATCTCACCAGCTGTAGTCCATTCAGAAGTGGAGCCTGATGTAGAGGGTTGGTTTAGCTGGGCTTGACCTTGGGTGTCTGATACAGATGGTGAGTATAGCTGCCGATCTTGATCTTGACGTGTAGGTGACTCTATTCGACCTGGCGAAGGACGTAATTCGATGTCTAAAAGGTGCTGCTCACCTTCACTTTCTGATCCTGACTCCTCATCATCAGGCTGGTAGTCATCTTCAGAATCCTCAGAATATAATGCCGCTTCTATATCACTGTCTTGCAAAACAGAAAACACTTGTTTTCGCTGCCTTTTAGGTCTTGGAGATTCATTTTCGCGATCCATTTTTATTTCTAGTTATTTGTGCATAAAAACTCAACAGTCTCACATAGGAAAAAACCAAAAAAACGTTAAGAAAATTTAAAATTTCAAGCACAGTGCCGCGCCAAACACGTTGTCTCTAGCGCGATGCCGGCGCCAAACTAAGTCTATGAATTTACTACGACGCGAGACCGCACCGGTGCGTGGACGGCCCCACGCATGAACACCTCACCCCGCACCGGTGCGGGGTTGGCAGCGAACCTGTTAAAAATGTAAAGGTGTGTTCATTCAGGTGTGTTTGATTGTTCTCCGGACCTTGGATATGGACTTGACTTGGGTTGTTTTACATTATCCTGTAAGTGTAAATCAAAACTCAGCAATTTACTCAATGGTGTTTGGTTGGCTTACACACGAATTAGTTAAGAAAACACTTGAGTTACGAGCGAGGTGATGGAATAACAAAATCTTGGAATTTCTAATTTCACCCCTATTGTGTTGCTATTAAAGCTTATTTTCTTCTGTATATAGTTGAGTGGTTGAAGTATCTTTCATATCGTACATTTTTTAGGGTTCCCGAGAACCGTTATGGTTTCCTATGTCTTTCGACAACTTCATAATATTTTTTATCAATCATTTGAATTATTGTACAAATGTTTTAACTAAAGTATTTACTGGCATTCCTTTGAATGTATCTACCTACTTTAACAATAAATGACTAGAGTAGTAACTCATTATTGCTTGGTATTACCTATAAATCCACAACAAAAGGTTATAATTTAAATCCCTATTATTTTGTAGACGTTGCTTTGGCTTTGACGAAGTAATAAATCAAATTAGAGTCCACTATATTTTTAAATACAAGTTGTCTTAGAAATAAATTGTCAAAACTATGAACTTCTTATATCGCATAACAGGTAAATACGCAATTTTATCTTTACCGTGCAATAAATTGTTTATTTCATAAATTATCAAATTCAAAATAGAAATAATCTATACTCAAAAAACCGTGCGAAGCCGGGGCGGGCAGCTAGTAATACGGTAAGTGTGCAGTTTTTAAAAGGTATTATTTTTGTTTTACAGTCACACGCAGCGCAAGCGATCCAAGTGTCGAATACATGGAAATGATGGCAGCACCCAGATCAAGTCATGGTAAGTGAGCAGAAACCACCTGTATCACCTAATACTGAAAAATGAATTTATATTGTCTCAACCGGACTCGAACCCCGGTCCAGTTTTGGGAGATTTTTATTATTAATTAAACGAAATAACTTTGCTAATTAGACGAAAGATGTTTTGTAGTTAAATTTGTAACGAATGTCATTAAAAATTACCAAACTTATTAAAAACTTGTTTCACCTTTTTGTGTTTGTTGTTTAATTGCTAAAATAATTTATATCCATAAGTAAGACAAGTTTATTTTTCAATCAACTGATACACGAGCAGAGACCGTAAAGTTATAATATACTCTATTAAGTGATTAAATGTTCTTTAATAGATCTTTACTTCAGTGTCCCGTATCCTCTAAAATTGCTATTATTTTTACAGGTGCTGGCAGCGCAAATAGTCCAAGCGCACAACCCTTGCCGCAGCCCGTGAGGGTTCAAACCCATCGTGGCAGTACAGTTGCAGTGCCAAACGCTGGTGGCCCAAAGCCGGTCAATGCAAGCATCACGAATAATATTATTTTAAAGATTGTTGATCTCCGGTACATTGTACTATTGTTTATTATTTGGTCATTGACGTTAGAAGTCGGCGTTTGGATAGTAATAAATAAAATATAAATAATGTTAAATGTATGTTCATATTCTTCCTACTTCCTTAAAATCATTATCCTTGCTAAGATTATGAACTAACCTAGCTGCGCCCGCCACTTCATGCTGCGTGAAGTCGCGAGTAAAGTTCTAGTGGTTTTTTTTTATTATTATATGTACACATGTTCACTTATTCCTCCCCCCATATTCATAAAAAATCGAAAGGGGAATAATCGTATTTAATATTTAACCAAAACAAAAAGCTCATTATTTGACTAATGTATTTTTTTAAGATCTGTGTGTTTTTTTAATTTAGTTGAATACCTATTAAATAGGTACTAAATAACTTGGTAAAAAACATAAAAATACTATGATTATAAGTATGTGTGCGTGTCTTCGTATGTACATGTCTGTGCCTGCGTTTTTGCTTGTGGTCACCCATTCTACTGGTAGTTCCACAGAACTATCCAATTACCTACTCAGTGTAATACTTTTGAAGATTTGCGTGCATACAATGCAATGAAGCCGTGTGATTTCCGGCAGAGTAGAATAGGACCACTACCAATTTTCCCGTAGATATCGTAAAAGGGAACAAAGAGAATACATAAGCTAAACAAAGCATATTCAGGTGAATATGCTTTGTTTAAATAGGTAGGTACCTATTCTAGGATTAGTTCTGGTCTACCCTTTGCGTTGCGGAGAACAAACGACAGTCGTTCTGTGTAAAAACCAGTATTTAATCTCGTCTTATAGACTAAGAGCCGGCCGTAGTCAACCCTACCTCATTAGGTAGCAAGATGTGACATATGTAGGATGTTGCATAATAAAAAGTTATGTTTTAAAATACATGGTTCCCTTGCCCAAACCTGGAGCATTTTGTACAGTCAGCAAAAAAGTCCAGATTAAAAAAAGCTCCAGGTTTAGGGATGGCAACCAAGGTTAGTTTTTGAGAGGATGAATAGGACTTTCGAATAGCACAAGTTTCAATAGGGTTGCCTCGCCCAAACCTGGCACTTTCATGAGTCAGCCATACTAGGGAGATGAAAAATTCGAAAAATTATCTCATTGGGTAGCAAAATGAAACTTGTGCCATTAAAAAGTCCTATTCATCCTCTCAAGAAATAACTTTGGTTGCCTGCCCTAAACCTGAAGCTTTTCTGGTTTCAGGAAGGCTGAAGGTTTGGGCAAGGCAACCATGTATTTTAAAACATAACTTTTTATTATGTAACACCCTACATATGTCACATCTTGCTACCCGATGAGGTAGGGTTGACTACGGCCGGCTCTTAGTCTATTATCCTCTAGGCTAGGAAGCGAACCCGGGGCTCTGATGCATTATCGCTGAGGATGCAACCGGGAACACGCTTGGATGAAGAAGAAGACAATGCGCGATTAAAATAAGGATAGGACCAGTGAGGACGTATTTTGTGACTTTTTACATTGGAACTAAATTCACTTTAGCATAAATTGTCCTGATTTATACAGAACTGCAGTTGGTTCCGATGTCAATATTCCAAAAGTGACGAAGGCCAATTTATCATACTCATACTACCTCTAATATTATAAAGAGGAAAGATTTGTTTATTTGTTTGTTTGTAATAAAAACTACTGGGCCGATTTCAAAAATTCTTTCACCATTGGATAGGTATATTATCATGTACCACGGGCGAAGCCAGGGCGAACTGCTAGTAACTGATAATGCTGATATCGCATAAAATGTTCCTATACTTGAAAAAATATTTGTAAAAATACATTGTTGTGACAAGCTTTTAATACGAGCACATTCACATTGCAAAATATGGTGACCAGGTTGTTCAGCATTGAGGAGTTCCTCTTCATTAGATCAGCTCGCTGACTTCATAATATTGCACTGTCACGCGATACACATACGAATATGGGAAGTGGGGCAAATGTAACTTGTAAGATTTCATTACAGACAGACAAGTAGATAACGGGACAGGTGAAGCTAAATAAAAGCTTGTAAACCATTCTACTGTTGTAAACAAAATGTATAAACTCATGGTTGACACTATTAGGTCATTGTGTGCGTCCTGTTGCCGACCTTCATGAAACTTGATTAAACACGTAGCCTTTTATGAATGAACTCCCATAACACTCATATATCGAACTGGCTTTCGCGCGCGGCTCCACCCCCAATTATTTTGATCCCTCGGGAACATTATTTTTTTCGAAATAAAATCTTATGTTCTCCATATCCCAAACATCGTGTATTATACAAAATTTCATGATATTTTTTACATTAGCTATTTTTTACGCCATTTATGCGCTTACCATATAAGTAAGTCCCGTGCGTCAAGTACTATTTTAATCCTTTTTTGATAAATAGGATATCTAACACTAAAATAACTATTCGAATCGGTCCAGCAATTTCTGAGATTAGCGCGAAACAAACAAACTCAATGCTATATAAGTATAGATATATAGATACTCGCTTAAATAGTCTTTTGTTGAAAATAAAGATTATGATGTAGGTAGGTAGTCATTAATACAAGTAAACTATATAATATCATTTTAAAGATTTTATTTATTTTAATAAGGTCTAAGAACAAAAAGAAGAAATACAAAACTACCATTGATCATACATTGTACAGTCAACAAAATAATTAAGTATACAGGGCTGCTACTTTTAGGTACGATTTATTCAGAAAATAATATTAGTACTGCATTGAAACTTAACAATATAAAAGATATCATTAAAATCTATTATAGTATAAAGTTTCATTGCAATATCTTTATTATTTTCTGAATAAACCTTTGTTAAAGTAGCGGCCCTGCATACTTAATTATTTTGTTGACTGTACATAGAATTACACAGTTCTTATTTTAGCACAAAATAACCATTATGCAGCTCAGCAGGCTTACTTCCTAACTTTTACATTTACGGTGTCTTTTGATTTCATAGCCACTTCATAGATGAAATGTTTATTACATTTCATTTTTCTTAGGTTTTATTATTTTTGTTTTACACATGAAAAGCGCAATGCATATTGAAGTGTCTATGAAAATTATAGTCACCGCAAATATCTAAAGTTGGGTCTTTAGTGGTTTCGCACCGCAAGCGATTCGAACCGCGGTGCGAATCGCCCCCATGACATTATTTATTTAGTAAAGGTAACAATCAGCTTATACTTAAAATATATATTACATATAGGTGCAATAGGTACAATGGGAAAAAAAGATTCAATAATATAAGGTTGTAGTTCAATTCATCAATATCAAAACGAACATTGTTTTTTTTTTTCTGGAACAGCAACGAAACCTCAAAAATACAGTCTAATAATATAAGTAATTATTTATGAAGTATAGTTGTTGTTTCAGAAAAAAAAAGGTTATAAGTTGATCCACAATTTATGTTTTATTATTGAGATTTGAACTAGGATTATAACCTTAAGTAAGTTAAAGGAGTGTTAATGCTTTGAAATGTTTGTTGTACAATCTTAAAGACTATAACTAAGATAATGTGTACAATTAAAATATGAAATAGGTACCATAATAGGCTTATATCCGAACTAAGGTCGATCTTCACCGAAGTGGCAACTGGATGAAAATAACATTTTATGAAATAAGTTTCTGACCTATACCAACCCCAACGGAAATTGTCAAGATTATATTTAATTTCAATTTTAAGAAAATTGTTTATAAACTACATGCAAGTCTCATCTTCAGCTGGCATACAAATAAGGGTCAGTCTCTTGCTTGAATTTTCAAATTTGAATGTCGTGCAACTATCATTTATGACCAAATTTTTGTACATTTTGTTACAGTATGAGGATGCCTCGAAAATATTATCATAAATATGATAACATTTTTGAGGCATCCTCATACTGTAACAAAATGTACAAAAATTTAGTCGTAAATAATAGTTGCACGACTTTCAAATTTAAAAATTCAAGCAAGAGACTGACCCTTATTTGTTATTATATTAAATATAGTCTTGACCGCAACCGTTGGGGTTGCCATATTAGGTAAAGTTCAGAAACTTATTAATAAAATGATATTTTCATCTGGTTACCTATTCAGTGAAGGTTGATCTTAGCTCGGATCCTTTACTATAACAATATTACCGTACCATGGTCAAACAGGCGCATATACGAACTTAATGATATAAACATATGGTTAAAATTAAGGCGCTTACGGCACGTACATTAGTACTACGAATCACTTAATTATATTACTTTCTAAATGAAATTAAATTAAAATTTAAAACGTAATGTTGCTAGTAAATTACTCGTTATTATTTTTGGATTTAAGTTTTATCATTATGCATTTGATATATTAAGAGAATTACTGATCATCACCAAAAACGTCAGTTTTTGGCGGTAACCAGTAGTCTCCTTGATAAAAAGTGATTCCAAAAAATACTACAGGTAATTTACTAGCGATATTCTGTTTTAGATTTTAATTTTGATTTAATCTAGAAAGTAAATTAATGAAATGGTGCTTGGCGCTAGTGTACGTGCACAACCCCTTAAAGCGAATTTTATTTATTTAAGAATAAAAATAATACGTATTTGTCCAAATATCAGTTTATTTTTAATTTATTATTTAGTATATGTATTCTGTATAAATACTTTTATTTTAAGCCAATCTTTATTGTTTAGAAGTTCTGGATATTGACTTCGTAACTTTTCGCATTCGTCACGTTTTGGAGGTTTTCTTGATTTGATGTGTTTAGAAAAGAAATTTAAAACAACACGCTTTTGTTGCGGTGTCCATGGAATTAAGACACGCTTTTTCTTTATTACGTCTTGCTTTTTAGATGTATTCAAAGAAGATGGGTTTGATTGTGTACTCGCAGTACTTTGGATTGGATTAGTAGTTTTGCTTACGGGGTTGGGTTCCATTATTTCGAAATCAAGAACTTCCTCAATCTGAATATCTTCACCAATTAATTCTTCGTCTAAATCTATATTTATTTCGTCTAAAGTCTGCCCTTATACTTATCCGCGTTTCCACATTCCATTAATAATAAAAGTTTCGAAATTTTTGCAGTTTGAAATACATCATCCGGTAATCTATAGTTTTGTTTGTGTACAGACATTGTATGCCCCATGAATGAGGCTAATTGTTCCATGTCGTTTTCCGACATATTAAAAAGTTGGGTTAAAGTTGCTAAATGTTTCCGAAGTCGAGTTGAAGTTAAGGCTTGAGGGTTCTTTGCACCACAACTTTTTGCGTATTTATCTAAAGTTTTATAACCAGTTATAATTGTTCCCCCTGATTTAAAAAATAAAAAGTCATTATCTGTGTTTACATATTTATGTCTTATAGAAATTAAGTACTCTATATCTTTTTGAATATCTTTGCTAAATAAAACTGGAACCCCCCTCCCTCTTTTTCCTCGAATAACAATTCGCTTTAAACTGTTAACTAATATTTTTTCCGTGGTTGATAATACGTTATCAAATTCTTCATATTTATTAGAGTTGTCTTTTATATCATAATTTTGGTAATAACTTAATTTTAATCTCTGTAGTTCCCCGGGACGTCGGCGGTTTAGTAATAATAATCGGCAGAATATTGACTCTACTAATTCATTGAATGCATTGCAATTTAATGAGTTATTTGATTCTGATAGCATAACTACTGCGCTTGTAGCAGTTTTATTTAGGTGATCTTTTAAAGATCTTAAATCGGATGCTAATGGGACTATTGTTGTTTTATTATATCGGTTCATATTTAGGTCGTCAGCCGCCTGACTTGAGATGTCAAATTTCCAATTAGACTGGATTATACTTATGAGTGTTTTAAGGTCTGTTTGCAATTCTATTCTAATATTACCGGATTCCTGTTTGTAAGACTCTAGTAATGCTATATTACAACACTGTTTTAGCGATGTTGCAATATTCATAGCGTATGTAGGAGAATCATATCGGTCTTTTGAACTATTAAATCTAGCTGCATTTTTAGTTGCCAAAACTAGTGTTCCATAATTGTCCGGTTTCAAGGCATCCAATAAGCTATTAATAGCAGGATTAATTTTTTTTATTTCTATTAACAGTCTACCAAGCTCTCGCATTTTTCTGGAGGTTACATTTATAAAATGCTTTTCTCTATGGGTCCTAAGATATTGCAATCCAAAAGCACAGATTAAAGGATCTTTTTTTGCAAACATAGATATTTTATCCGGCCTCATATGTGGAAAAACATCATCTTTTAATTTTTGATTTACTTTGATGTTGCGAAGTAAAAAATTTTGTGCATCAACTTGGACATTTATTGAGAGATTAGAATTATCACATTGTTTTTTATGTTTCCAAAGTTGTTTTCGAGAGTAAAATCCTAGGCATTTAGTACAAGGTAAATAATCGTCACTTATGCTGAATTTACTTTTTTTCATTGGCTTAAATGAAGAGTTTTGAGTATTAGTAATATAATTTCCCTTTTTACGCAAGAGAGTAAAAATTTCTTTGCGAGACTTACTATTTTTAGGCATTGATAAAGCTTTTTGAACTTTGGGTTCCATAGGATGGTTTCTAACAACGTGTCTAGCGAAATTTAAAACCAAGTTTTCACAATAGAAACAAAAGTCCCTTTGTCGCATCCTCTTCTTTTCATCCTCTGCCTTTTTACTATCGAAGAGATCCTCAGTTTGTTAGTTTTCCGATGAGTTTTCAGAAGTTTCATCGTTAATGTTAATAGTACGCTAAAACAAAAATAAATAATTATTTATTACAATCCGCAATTAATTACTCTCACTCTGATATGCTAACAGATAATAGAAAAAAACATAGAATATACCAGTCGCTCGGATTAAAAAGTTATATAGCAAGCAAGTAAAGTCGGCAGTGTCATGTAATATAGCCTGTAACCTTTATTTTTCAAATCAGATCAGCAATTTCTGAAGTAATAGCGTTCAACCACACAAACAAACCACATCTGTAGCAATTTAATCAGTGGATCTTTTTTATTGTTTATTTTTATGGTGCACTAGCTTTTGCCCGCGCCTTCGCTCGCGTTTATATCGACCCTTTATTTTCTCGAGATAAAACGTACACTACGTCCTTTTCTGTATCTCATTCAATATCTACAGCAATTTTCTTGATAATCGGTTCATTAGTTAGGCCATGAAGGCGTAACAAAGAAACTCCCTTTCGCATTATAATCGCGTTAATGTCGACCCCTCGTTTCTATTTCCCGGGATAAAGGTACCTTATATCCTTTTCCATACCCCAGACAACGTCACACAAAATTTCACGATGATCGGTTCAGTAGTTATAGCGTGAAGGCGTAACAAACAAACTCACTTTCGCATTTATAATATTAGTTTCATTTTCCGGTATGAAAGTATCTTATATCTACCTTTGTATATCATTGACGTGTGCCAAATTTCATGATGATCGGTGCAGTAGTTAAACCGTAAAGACGTCACAGACAAACAAAGAAACCAACAAACAAATTCACTTTCGCTTTTACAATATTAGTCAGGATGTAATTGTTTTTGTATATTTTAAATTACATAATCTAACATTTTAATGTACTTAAAAAATGTATTCAAATACTCCGTTAAATGGAGACAGTAAAGCTTATAAAAGCATGTTAGAATTACACATGTATAGTACACAGCCCTAAGCATGAGTAAGTACTTTTAAAGCGAGACGAACTTTGTGGCGCAGCGGCTATTACGCCCGAACGCTATTCAGAGTTCCCGAGTTCGATCGCCATGCAGGCAAGTATCCTATGGTATAAATCTGAACAAATCTTGAACTAAGTTTAGGGCTAACTTAATCTGTGTGAAATGTCCGTATATATTTATATTTTAAAAACGGAATACCGTGAGATACATACATACTAAATTAAAGATTTCCTATCGAGAATCAAACCTAGGCTCATTGTGTATCACAAACTACACTAAGAGCCTGTAGCCCGAGCTGTAATAAATTAGATCAAATAAGTATTGTTATGTGTACTTACTAGATTTTGGTTAAAGTTGATTGTATCCGTCTTGCTGATAATGGACGTTTCGCCATCAAAATCTGACTCACTATCGGAATCATCAGTCGTTTCTGGCACATAAAGATTATCGCTCGACCTGTCAAAGTCGGCATCATCGTCACTTTCCGGCACTACCGTTGTATCATTAATATCATACTTTTCGGTAGTTTCACGATTAATATCTGTGGTACTGGTACTATCTAAAGGTCGACATCTGGGAATAACTTTAGGTGCATTTACATCTGTGAATATTGCGGTCCCCTTATCTTCAAAATGTTCCTATAATATGTCAAAATAATTAATGAAATTGAACAATAAAAATGTCATACATTAGCCCCACTACATCATACACATTTTTGTAGTTGTAACTTTCTGCCTAGTAATTTTGAAGTTGATTTAATTGTAAGTTATGATCAAAATAAAATGTTGATACAATAAAAGCAAAAAAAAGTATGTTTTTGTATAAATGGACTGCTGCTAGGAAATCTTCTAAGAGCTTGCAGTGTAGATACATACCTTAGATTTCCTTTGTGTTTGAATCTTTTCTGTTTTTACAAAGTTTTCATGACTATCCGTTGTATCATTAATATCACACGACTTTATGGTAGTTCCATGATTAATATCTGTGGTACTGGTACTATCTAAAGGTCGACATCTGGGAATAACGTTAGATGCATTTACATCTGTGAATATTGCGGTTCCATTATCTTCAAAATGTTCCTAAAATATGTCAACATAAATTAATAAAATCAAAAAAATATATTTGTAATGTTTTGGATTTAAAAATATTTTATATTAGCCCCACTACACATCATACACGTTTTTATAGTTGTATCCTACTACCTAGTAGTTTTGAAGTTGATTTAATTAAACGTTGACACAATAATAACAAAAAAAAGTATTTTTTGGCAAAAAAAATGACTAACTGCTAAAAATCTTTCAAGAGCTTACAGTGTAGATACATACCTTAGATTTTCTTTGTGTTTGAATCTTTTTTGTTAGACACTGTAGAGTTTTGTTAAGGTTTTCTGCATAATTCCTTTTATTATTCGATGTTGCAACAATTTTTCTTCTCGTGTTATACGTTCGTACTTGATCTAAAAAATAATAATAATTAGTAACAAATATTACATTGCTTTATTTTATAAACATCTATTGATGATCCAAGACCTAACATTATTACTTAGTTTGTTTGATGGCAATATGCGCACTCGTCTTCTGGGTAGTGATCATAAAGTGCATAGGTACAATAACTGCACCAAAACCATGTCTGTTCCAGTAAAGTTAGAACATTATGGCCAAAGTTTAAATTAATAACCATATGCTGTGGTTGCAAAAGTGAGATATCAACAACAACACCACAATTAAAGCAAAACGTTTTTAAAATAAAATGTGTGGTATCCCAAGGCCAAATGACGTCATTATTTAACAGTTGTTCAAAATCCGATCGCGTTAAAAAATTATCCACGTCTAATACAATAACCAACCTCGGTTCTCTTGTACGTACTAATTGTAACTACTGTAAAGACAGTTGTCGACTGATAGTTCAGACGGATAAACTAGCAGTGATACAAATCCTGCGGTCGGTGGGTCATTTTCGGGGCGTATTGCTTACAAATAGTAACATGATCAAAGTGACCGACCGACCAACCGTGCCGACCATTGAATATGTAGTGCGTGGTAGCAACGAAATTTTGTAACACGTGCAAAATACTCTCATTTGTTTATCACTAAATAGTATAAAACAAAGTCGCTATCTGCCGCCTGTCCCTATATATGCTTAGATATTTAAAACTACGCAACAGATTTTGATGCGGTTTTTTTTAATAGATAGACTGATTCTTAAGGAAGGTTTATATACCCGTGCGAAGCCGGGGCGGGTTGCTAGTCATTGCATTGGAAAAAAGCACACAAAATTTTTTTATGATAAAATCAACCCTATGTTCCTATCCCATTTTATTACATTAACAGATAGAGGGCGCGGACAAGACACTTTTTTCCAACGAAATATAAGCAGAATCGCAACCCCCGTCAGTATGAAAAAAAAAAACAATAATTTCGATCGAAAATTTCAACCAAGATCCACCAACCATAGTCTACCCATTAGCTACAAAGTAAAAATCTCAAATAAACTTTTCTCTCAAACCACCGAAATACAAACGTCAAAGCTTTTTTCATAATAAAGAGAGATGCATTTTGGCTTACATTTCGGTGGAGGGTGGTCGAATGAAGTAGAAAAAGGGGTTGTTGTGGAGGATAAAAATTGCGATCTAAATTATTATTTCTTCATAGTTCCCCTTTAATCTACACTACGTAGACAAGACACACAAACATTTTACAAGTCGTGTCTCCTTACAAAATTGAACTGAATTTTTTTTAAGTCCCAAAAATTTTTTCTTCATATACTTTTTTATATAAAGTTTTTTTTTCTTTGCGTATCATAACCGCCCCTAACGGTACACCCCAACTAACCCACCGACCTTTTAAAACTCGAGGTGCGCTTCAATCATGATTTTAAGTTTGGCGTTAGTGGTTATTACAATGAAATGAGATCATGACATCATTTTTATTATCAAATAATCAGTTGGTACCATCCTGAAATGTCTTAAGCAACTGGAAACATCTAAATAAAGAATGCTTCCCGTGGAAATCGAACCCACGACTACCAAGCCTTCAGACCACAGAGACAGTTATGATACGGTCTGTAACCTAGACAATAAAACTACCACAGAGACGATAACAATTATAGAAAACAAATCCAATCTAATAATAATAAATAAAATAAATCTTACCTTTTTGTCTTCTTTTTCCCGAGTCACTCATTTTTATACGGTAATATTGTTATAGTATGTACCTATTTTTTAATTTATTTCTTCGCGACCTCATACGCCATCAATACTTTAGATAATCGTATTGTCCGTCAGTATTATGGAATATAATACTTTGTGCAAGATATTCCATAATACTGTCGGACGGAAAAAGATATGTCAAATGGTGCGACCTGCCTAATAGAGAGTCGAATGTATAATAAGTTAAATCAATATTAGATGTAAACCATACATTTGTAAGACAAAGCTCATTGTGTAGCCGCGCCAGGATGTAGATACGCAAAATTTGCAGACCTAGCAGTCTCAACGCGCTACATTGTGGTCAAATGTATATTCGCGCGACAACAGCGCAACTCAGTTCAAACGGAATCGTGGAGAACTAATGAAAATACAAATTCGTACAGACTGGTTAAAAAATGACGTCCAAAAATATTTTTCGAAATTATTTTTTTGTGGTACCTTAGACCAAGAAGAATGGTTTGGCAATGTAAATCGATTTGGCGTCCGTACATGGGACGCCAAAAGCAGGAGGACGCCATTTTAAATGCAGTTAACTCTGTATCGGACGTTAAAACGGTTAGAGGATATATATATATATATAATTGCAATTTTTCAGGAAAGAAAAAAACTTTTAAATTTTTTATTTTACATTAAAAGATGAATCTGATACAGCAGGATTTAAAATTCTTCAGGTTACAATGAAAATACTAGCATTCTTTTAAGTTTAGCCAGTTTAAGTTTAACCATCATGGAGCAAGTTACCATAAAATGAATAACAATCAGGTGGTAAAACTAGTTTTAATTCTTTTTTTAAAATGTTTATATTTTGAAGATGATATTGGGAGCTTATTGGAATGAAGTTGGTTGTAGACAACCTCTTTAGGCTTGGGTCTTGGGCTTTGTTTTGAACTTAATAGTCGAATCTGGACTATAAAGTATAGCTCGCAGGTCTACAACCATTTCATCACCAGCTCGTCGCCCTGGACGAATGTTTTTTAAACCAATGTATTAGGGTCTGCATAGTTCTTGAAGAAACTGTATTCTGCTTATATATCCTCGTAGGGTACCTTCTTGCGTGCCTCCTTTGTAACAGCTATAGAATTACTTGGCAGATGTATCTCCCTATTTTTTAGTTTTCGTTTGACTGCACTGTGAACAGAGTCGCACTTCATCTGGGTGTGACCTGGTTCTAGATATTTCTGAGTTATGGAGCATAACTCAGAATTACCATAACTTATGGTAATTCCATATTTCTTGGACATGTTCAGAAGGGCATTAGAGAGAGTCCCGTTTCTATTTTGATACGTACAGCCATCTGAAAAAATTACAATGGGTTTCTTCTGGGGTATGCACTATGCAGTGTCTCTCCAAGTAATCAATAACGAATGACGCAAAAGTGCTTGCCGTTAAATCGGTACTGGTTTCATCAAACCAGTAGCAAGTGCAATGATTCGAAATCAAGGATACGGAAAAGTTGTGGCAGGTTAACTTCGTTTTAAAGTACAGGGCACTGGCTTTTAGGTATGGACAAACCGTTACTGCTTGTAAGTCCATAGTAAGGAGTATGAACTCTCCAGATTTCACCTTTTCCTTGTCTTGCGATTTTTCAGATCTTGCCCTGTCCTTTCGTATCACGTGTAACTGATAGTCAGCGTCACTTATGTTACCAGCCAAGTGTGCGGCACATACATCATACATGTCTTTTTTTAGAGTGTAAAGTGACAAGTTCATCTTGTGAAACTTGTTTTCAAAAGTGAATCGTGATACTTGAAGTTCTTCATTTAATTCGCAATAATTTTTGTAAGTATCGAAGAGTTCTTTGAGGGAATTATAAAAAGGCTCAACATATAATTTTGTTGTATCTTTTCTTGCGTAATGCGAAGGGAGTTTAGAAATGTCACGCAGGAATGTTCTCTAATGTCACCATTTTTCTTACTTCGCCAGCCCTTGGTGTTTTCTTCCTAGAAATGTTCCGTACTTCTTGATGAGGAGTCATTCCAAATTCAGCCTTTTTGACCCACGATTGCACTGTAAACGCACCAAGTGATAAAGTATTAAGGAACATGTCCCTGCATACTTGAACTTTTTCCTGGTTGTTTTGGGAAAACGGCAGAAAGTATGAAAGTGTTCCTTCGCGTCTCGACTCGCCAACAGATTTTGTTTTTCGATTTGTATTGGTTCGCCTCACAAGACCTGTGACATACACTTTGCGTTGATCCCAATTCACATTTTTCCAAAATCTGCTACGCATCTGCTTTCGCGCCTCTTCTGTAAATTTTTGTTTGAAAAAAAAAAGGTCAACCCTCTTAATTTACTTTTCAAACAAAAATTGTTGAATTGTAAAAACAAAAGAACATGTAGGCCCCAATTCTCTTGCAGGTCTTGGAGTATTATGTTCTAATTTACTATCTTCAGGTTTTTTGTATCCCAAATACTCCTTACTAGAGATGCACCGAATATTCGGTTCCTATCCGGTATCCGGCTAATCCGGCCCTTTTTTACTATCCGGCCGGATACCGGATGGTAATATACTATCAGGCCGGATACCGGATAGTAAACTTGGTAGATTTTATAAATAGAATCTAAATAAAGACAGTTGTAATTGAAGCTTTTTATTATTTTAAACAACTTTAACTTTTTATAATAAACCAATTATTTAAAGCAACTTGGTGATAATACTGATAGTTAAAAAATGTACTTATTTGTAACTAGTAAGTAATAGTAATATTAATTAATTTAATATTGGAAATCCACCAAAGGTAAATTATGATGTATAAAAACAAGATTTTCAGCATTTTTAGGAAGCAAACGATTCCTCTTGTTTTCATATACAAGCCCAGCCTCTGAAAACAGTCTCTCGCTGTACACACTGCTACATGGGGAAGAGAGATATATTTGGGCAAATTTAACAAAAATTGGGAATTGTTTGGCGTTTGCTGCCCACCATGCGTAAGGGTCACTTTTTCGATCAAGAGGAATCATTTTTGAGTAAATGTCAAGCTCATTGGCTATAGCAGTATTATCAGAGTCTTCAGTTTGATTGTTATCTTTGGCAACTTCATTAAAACAGTCCCAAAATGAATCATGAACACTCATGAAACTGAATGCTCTTTTCTTCAATGGAGGTAATTCGCCTCCACTGCTGGATGCATCCTCTTCACCGCAACTCAGTTTTAGACCCTCCAATAAGAGGCTTTGGCGAGCCTTTTCTGCTTGTATTACCCCAAAAAAATTGGTCTTGAACCTGGGATCCAATAACGTAGCCAGGAAATACTTTAAATTTTCATCAAGATGTTTGAAGCGTTGTTGCAATTGAGTTTTCAGGGACGTTAGAAATTGCAATAAGTTAGGGACTTTGCGTGAAGTTTCTTCCTTTTGAATGTACCTCATCAAAACTGCTACATGTGGTATAACTTCTGAAATGCACGACAGACCTGAGCTCGTGATCTTCGTTATTTCCTCGAACGGTTTGAGGAGAATGATGCATTGCTCCATTAAATTCCATTGCTGAGGAGTCAAGTTGCCGAGTTTATTGTGGTCGGCTATATACAGAGAAACAGCTCGTCTCTGTTCTAGCAGCCGCTCTTGTAAATAGTACGTCGAGTTCCAACGTGTACTGATATCTTGTACCAACCGATGTTCCGGTAACTTTAACTCTTTTTGAATTGCCTTCAGTTTCTCTTGTGCTAATGCTGAATGATTAAAATGAGTTACGATGCGTCTTGCGGCATTCAGCATCTCTACTAAATCAGGTTGAGTTTTAAGTGATTCAGTAATGACCCGCTGGAGAGAGTGAATAAAACACCTAGCTGAATCGTATTCAGCCACTTGAACTCCTTTTACCATATTAGCCCCACTATCGTGTACAATAATGTGTATTTTATTGAACGGAATATTCCACCGTGCAGCAATAATGTTAAGCTCGTTTGCTATGTTCTCTCCGGTGTGAGACCCTGAAAAGGGCTTCATTGCCAAAACGCCATGTTCCAGTTTGAAATCTGGAGATATCCAATGGGCGGTGAAGCTCAGAAAACTTTCATTATTGTGGTCACAAGTCCATATATCTGACGTAATGGAAACAGCTGCAGCGTTTAAAATTTTTTCCATAATTTTCTTGGTAATTCGATCGTATATGTCCGGTATTATTTTTTCAGTCATATAAGTGCGACTGGGCAACTTGTACCTCGGTACCGCTTTTTGCATGAGCCTATTAAATCCAACTCGGTCAACAATGGATAGTAGTTCGTTATCCAACGCGATCATTTCGCCAATCAAATAGTGAAATTCCTGTGATTTCGAATCATTTATCCCCGAATATTGTTTTCGCTCAACAGTTTCAGCTAAAGTCAATTGCTTTTGCAAGGACGGTTGAGAAGCCGTGGTACAAGTACTTGCAGTTGAGCTCGTAGAAATAGCAGGTACAACACATGAGGACGAACCACCATAAATTTCGCTAAACTCATCAGGATGCTTGGCTTTCAAGTGGTTTTTCATGCACGAGGTTCCAGCTTTTTTTCCCTCTCCGCCACGTGAAACTTTTAGTTTGCAGATTAAACAAATAGCGTATTTAGCTTCTTCTTTGTCTATCTCAAAAAAAATTCCAAAGCGGAGATCTTCTTGTTGCCATTTTTTATAAACACACTAATGCCACAGTAGGTAAATGTTAATTAATACAAAACCACTAAGTATCACACGATAACACCACAAACTTATTTAACATATTTTATTATCTAAAAATACGCGAGCGTACAAACGACATTGTTTCGTGCTGACTGACACGATAAAACTCTCTACCAAGAACTGTGACCGCGCGAACGTTCACTACGAAACAAGTCAAAACCTGCACGGCGCGGGCGGCGTGCCGGTGCGCGACACGCACCTACGAAACTCAAAATGCCGCCGGCCGAATATTCGGCGGCCGGATACCGAACATTCGGCTGGTGGTCAGGCCGAACATCCGGTATCCGGTATCTGGCCAAACAACTATTCGTTGCATCTCTACTCCTTACCTTCCATACGAAGTCTTTTCGCTTTATTTTTCTTCCAAGAACTGGGATCGGCCACATGTTTGCGCTTTCTATTTTTATTCATGTCCCCGAAGAGCTCTTCGTTTGATTCTAGTTCTTCTAATTCTGAATCAGGGGGATGATGTACATCTTCTTCTGGCGCATATATATCAATATTGACGGACTATTCGGGCGACCATGATTTTCAGACAATAATACTCCTTCTAGCAAGGGCATCGATTGGCTTCTTTTGACAGATTTGAATTCACTTCTGAAATCTGAAGTTAAGTCTGAAAGCGACAGAGAGCGCACTTTACTGATTTCCACCTGATCCATGTTGTAATCTGTCACGACTTTAATACTGGAAGCGTCGTCCTTTGGAGAAAATATTTCAGTGGCAGATTGAATGAACAGTTGAACCGAAGTTGACCTTTTACGTTCTTTTGGCAATGGCAGTGGATCATCAGAGGATAGATCAGTCAAAGAGACGGATTTTGCGTTCTCCTTTTCAGCGCTATTCGATTGTTGCTTAGTAGTCTCAGAAGAAACTACTGATTCCATGCTACCTAAAAAAAATAATTGAAGTTAGTACCTACGAAAAATTTTGTGTATATAATATAGTAAATTTCTTTCTACTATTAGCGATAATAGTTTAGCAGTGGACTAAAAACGACTGATAATGATAGCACTAACATTGAATAGGGAGGTAAGCATACTTACTATTTATGATAGAAGTGTCACCTGGAACCTTGTCATCATCACCAAATGTTAGATTCAGTACTGACGTTGACCAAATAGGTTTTCTAAGCAAGGGCAGTAGAACATCAAGGGCTAGGTCAGTCAAAGAAACGGATTCTACGTTCTCTTTTTCAGCACTGTTCAGCCCTCCAGTTGCTGCATTAGACGATAACGACTGTGGCTTAGTAGTCTCAGCATCATGTTTTTTTTTTTCAGGAAAAAACTATTGGTTCCTCGCTACCTAAAACAAAAAAGAACAGACAAACAACAGACGAAACAGACAAACAGACAGACAGACGAACTGATGGTCGGACGGACGGACGAACAAACGGACGGACGAACGGACGAACAGACGGAGTCTTTCTAACAGGGTCCCGTTTTACCCTTTGGGTATGGAACCATAAAAAAGAATAAAACCGGCCAAGTGCGAGTCAGACTCAGTCACGAAGGGCTCCGTACTATTATCTATTAAGATCAAGAAAAAAAACGGCAAAAAATCACGTTTGTTGTATGGGAGCGCACTTAAATATTTATTTTATTCTATTTTAGTATTTGTTGTTACAGCGGCAACAGAAATACATCATCTGTGAAAATTTCAACTGACTATCACGGTTAATGAGATATAGCCTGGTAACAGACGGACAAACAGACAAACACCTACGGGTGACCTACTGCTCACGCGGTTACCTGAGTAGTTATATTGGTAACAGACTAGCAGAAGACCGCAAAGGTCTGATTATGATAGTAGTGACATTGCATACTTACTGCTTGTAGCAGAAGCGCCACCTGGAACTTTGCCATCGTCTTTATTTAATTGTAGATTCAGTTCAGCTAAAATCCTTTTTGATCTTACACCTTGTACGTGGCGTGCAATTCGTGACATTTTTCACTGAAACGTTAAAAACATACCTAAGTAATTATTTCAAATTATGTTCTAAGTTCATTGATATGAATTTGATCTCATATAATTTAAAAGATAAACCACCTATCTTCGGCATTACTAACATGAGCTAGATATTATTCAAAAGAAATACCTTCTATCTACATCGATACTATATAAATATTAAGTTTTTGACCAACTATGTTAATATACACGATGTGCTTTGATTAGAAACATTTTTCCAATATACCTACTAATTATACAACGGAACTTGTGCACTCATAAGCCGAAAGCATAGGAAAATGTACTTTTTTCTATTTGGTGTTGTGGTATTTTTTGGCAATAAAGGAAATTCTATTTTATTCTATTCTTAAATGATTGATAAATATAAATTGAAGGAATTTGCTTACATGGGTAACAATTTGCATGGGTGGAAATTGTTTTTTAATTAAAAATAAAACATTATATTATCCTTATTACTGCTTATTATACATATTTTTCTGTTTATGTTTCCATTTTTCCTTCTTTCTTCTTTACAGTGATGTAGGCGCTTCTTTGGTAATTTTTTTCCGTTTGTCAGTGCTTCGTTATCAGTTTTATCCAATGTATCCCGTACTGGCGAAAATATTTTTGGGCTGGTAGATTCTTTATCACTACAACCAATTTTTAAATTTCTATAAAAGTATTAATTTATTATGTGTTTATCAAAAGATTGTAATGAGTGATTTAGATATAAATATTGAAAAAACTGGAGTTAAAAATAATGGTTTAAACACCAAACTTTCATTCAGTAGTGCAAACCAAATTATATATTTAAATAAGACAATTAAGAGTCTGCAAGATCACATCAAAAGAATTGAAAAAAAAATTAAATAAGAGAAATTGATGATAAATTAAACAAACATTATGAGCAAAGTGGACGTGGTAAATGAAATTCATAAAAATGCTAGAATAAACTTTCCTCGACGAAATGTAGTATTAAGGCGATTAGAGTCCTCAATGGCCTTGGACGTTTGAGCTCCCCACCCCGCGCCCGGCGACACAGCCGCGCACTCCGCACGAAAACATCGATGCCGAAGGTAGGCAGAGGCGCACTCCATTTGAGATTAAATTTATTGATAATTCTAACTACTTTTAAAATATAACATAAAATTATAGTGTCTGTATAACAATTGTAAGTTGAATAGTTTGATTGCCGAAAAAGCGAAATTTTACTAGGTCCGTAAAAAAATATTTTCTTCACATAGGGAGTTGTAAACCAGCAAAAGTATGAAAATATATGATATATATTACGTAATAAGGGTTTAATTTCTTACTTCAGGAAGCTCAAAAATGTATTTTTAATTATAGGTACAGTGGATACCGATTCGTCACTAGTCCATGAATAACAATATTTGTTTAAGTCCATGGATATCAATATTTACTCAAATTTAACGTTCAAAAAGAATAGTTATTAGGAAAATAATGACGAATCGGTGGTAATATTAAAAAAATATTAGTGCAATGACGAACCGGTAGATGTTTTCTTATGAATGACAAATCGGGTGAATGACGAATCGGGAATAACTTTGATATTTGTACAGTTACCATAACATGTGGCTGGCTGGACACTCACATTACTAATACTGCCTCTGCTGCTACTGAATAAAGGAGCTCTTACGGTCAAAGTGTCCAGCCGCATGTGCTGGTTGCTGTGCATAAAATTGAATACTTTACTTTTACTTTTTAGGGTTTGACAGTGCAAAAAAAGTCAGCCGCTGCTGGTCAGAATGGTTTCAGAGTGTGTTTGCTGATTTAACTTGGTTTCTAAGAAACTTTCATTACGCAACTGATTTTTATAAATGAAACACGAAATTCAAAATTCAGTAAACTGTAATTCTCTTACATTGTTATAGCTATAATCTGTATTGGGGTTCTGTTCTATTAATACTGGTAAGTTGTGATCGCGTAATTCATCACACTGGTCACCATATATTTCTTCATTACACATTTTCTGCTTTTTATTTTGTTCTTCCGCTCCTAAAAACATTTAATGGGGTATTTTTAAATAATCTTCCTTCGAGTTTTGCCGGACTGGTCACTGTCCTGTCTCGCCATCATTTTTACAAGTCGGGACAATGACCAGTTACATTTTCGTTACAATCTTCAAATTGAAACAGTTTAAAATAAAATGGTAAGTAAGTATCCTATTTTCTGCTCTTTACCTTGTTCTATGCTTCTTTGCTCATTTTCGTTTTCTGTGTGCTTCCTTTTTAATATAAAATTTTGCTCCGAATCTGTATTTTTTTGTTTTTCAATTTTCTCTTCATTTTCTTTTTCTGTATGTTGTCGGGTTTTCAATTTTTTTTTCTCTGCTTTATTGGCGATTGCTTCCTGTATATAAACAGGATCTCTGATTTTCATATTCCTAGGGATCCTTGGGTCTACTAATTCATACAGCATATACTCTGTATAAAAACTTGTTAATTTTGGTTTCATAACATGCTCCCAAACTTCGTTATCTTTCAAGATAATTTCCGTTTTTATCTCATTACTATCCCCCGTCCAAATTGCAAATAAGCATTTAGTTTTGTTTGTTATATGCAGTTGACCCTGCACCTGATAGAACCAGTTGTGGGTTTTATTAATCATTAATTCGTCCTGGTCATTTAATTTATAAAATGGGAGCTTTTTATTTCTGACAACTTCTTTAATGTCCTTTTCATAGGCACCTAATGGACATTTTATTTCTACAATTGTCTCATTATCGATCACACCATCGGGTGTAGCTCCAAGATAATGATATTCCTCGTCAATATAAAGACCACAAGGGTTAATTTTTATATTTTCTTGAATCTTTAATTGTCTTAACGCCTTCTGTTCGTTATCCTTGCCGTGTTTGATGGATTTAACGTGTGATACGCAGTCTTTGTAAATAATGTCTTTGACAATATTATGACAGCTTATATCATTGCGCCTCTTTATTACTTTTCCAAAATTGGACGCGGTTAGTAATTTGCGCCGTAGTTCTAACCATTCGCTACAAGAGCTCTGCAGTACTGTGTCTCTTTCTATTTTTTGTTTGTCTTCATTTGTCTTGACTAAATTTAGTAAAAACGTATTTTTTTCTTTTTCAAATATACTATAAATATATCAGGCTTTTCACATTTATTTCCATAGTTTATGTCTTCTCCCTTAGAAAATAACAATCTGTTTTTCTTTCTTACAATTCTCCTCATTGCCATTGCTCTTTTTAGTCTTCTGTTTTCTAATTTTTTAACACTCCCCCGAGGACTGCTACCTGCCATTGATTTATACACTGAAGATATCACTTTGTGAGTGTTAAATGAGACAACGGCAGCATGGCACCTTGTTTGATATGAACCCCGTTTGCTGAAGTTTATACGTTTTCCACCTACTAGCTTTGCTACTATACTATTATACCGCTCAACAGTGTTACTGTCAATGTCGTGAATCAAGCTGGGGGCGTGCGATGCCAAATTTGACATCAGAAGACAAATTCTAGACCAAAGTGTGCCAGTGTAAAATTCTCTAGACTGTGGCTCCGATTCCTCTTCACCAGAGGGGTTAATGTTAGTACAACAAAGTAGGAAATTATGATGTATAATGATATCGATTTAAAATGTATTCTATCTTTGTATGATCCTTATATAAACCAAGATCATTTTATTTGGTCATATAATATAAGTTCGTACTAGAAATAACAGATGGCATAACTAGTAAAAGTAACTAAATAGTTCAATAGAATTTGAAAAGATGTCTCTAGTTACTTACTCATTTTTTAACGATAGTAGATTTTAATAATAAAAAAAAATATAATTCGATACAAATGAGGGTGAAAATAAAACCAATAAATATGATTTTAACTAAAAAAACATTTAACAAACCATAAAAAGACAAATGTCCGTAAAATTACATCAACGTCAATTTTGTCTTGGTACAATTTCTATATCTGTAAATGGCAACACCGATAAAGTTTTAAACTTGTAGGTACTAGTTTGTAATGTTGTGATGTGAACTTTGGTGTGAAACAAAAATCAAGAAAACTTACTAAATATATAAAGTATGTGCTGAGACAAATAGAACTGTGTTATATTTTGGATATGTTTTGTCATTTCAACCATGTATATTCTGCGACGATCGTGTGATTTGATAATATAATTGATTTTCATTACATTTTAAATAAGGCTTTCATTTTGAGCCTATTTCGCATTGTTTATGTACTTAATTATTTATAATCCAAAATATTGTGTGACTGCCATCTCCATTAATTGTCTCTTTGGCGTAATTACATAAACATTGTGAAGTATGGCAGGTTTATCTCCCAAAACAAAAACATCATACGTAGGTAAACTATAAAGTAGGTATACCATAGACGGCTTCGTGGTATAGATATATATATCTAATCCTTACTAAAAATAACAGATGGCGTTAGTTATGCATTGCAAAATTTATTTCCGCTTCACACCGCGAAGATAGGTCTCTATTTCAGTATATACAAAAGTACTCTGTGCTCTTCACCAACATTACAGAAGATGGGCTTACATCTGCTATGGTCTTCGAAGGCATGTAAGTGTGCCAAAAGTAGGTCATTATACAATAATTCAATATTGCATCGTCGCTCTGATTCCGAATCAGCTTTATATGCCTTGATGATCTTTCGGACAGTTTTTCTTAGGATCATTATTTTTTTTGAGTTATCACTTTACGATGTTTCAGTATGAATTGGGTATCTGTTTGAAGTGCGGTAAGTTTCATACTACATGATTTGAATTACTTTGTGCAATTCCGCCACCAGTTAGTTCATGCAAACTATTGCCGGCCGGCGCCCACCCACTACTGTTAGTCCCAGCATACCTGCCACCAACAGCCCGTGTGCACCCGCCACCAACAGCTGATGCATGCTCCCTCCGATACTGCTGCATCCGCTGCGGCTGCAGCAATATCGGACACCGCATACGCGACACGTGTTTCGCCTCTCCACGAGGCATCTTCAGGCACCAAACAAGTTGTTGATCGTTCGGCAGTCAAGCTTCGAATGATCAACAACTTGTTTGTCATTCGAAGCTTGACTGCCAATAGTTTGCATGAACTAACTGGTGGCGGAATTGCACAAAGTAATTCAAATCATGTAGTATGTAACTTTGACTTCCGCAAAGTAACACCTGAATCTATTAACTGCGGTAAGTTTGTTACACAGGTTGCGAAGCAGGTGGTTGCGGCATTCAATTTTTTCAACGGTAATATTTGAATATGGTCGTTTTTTTAGCAGTTCTGCATGTGTACTGGCATCCCCGTCAGATACCATCCTCCCGTAAATTAAATTGTGCATCTCTATGGAGCACTTAAAGCCCTCAACGAGGATCGTGGACTCCATCGCCGTTGATGGCCCGTTGTAATTTTTGTAGCATTTATGTTCTCTTGCTACTTTCTTTGCTTTTTCCGCCTGTGCACATATCGAGCAATATTTATTTTTTACGCCTAAAAACAACACCTGTCCAGTCTTTTTGCCGATTATTGCAGCAGCTTCTTTTTGTATGTTCTTTTGCACCAGCATCCATCTACAATAACGTCAATTATTGGAATGCCGTTTTCATCTACATGTCGTTCAGCTATTGCCATTTCGCGTTCTTTTTGTGCAGCTGCATTCATACTTTCGACTGAAATTTTTTCCCAGTAAGTTGACAACTTACAATGGCATGCTGTATAGGTTTTCGGTGACATTATAGGTAAATTCAAGGCTGCAGAAAGCTCTTGAAGTTGGGAGTGCCCACACCCTATGGCAATCGTTCCTGCAACTGAACAGTTATTTATACACTTCAACGTAAATTTTGAATGCAGTCCAACTTGCCGTTCCCCTACAATTTCAATGCAAACTAAGCCACAATTCATAGATCCATGTTCAGATATTTCTTGCAGTCTTGAATAGAAATAACCAATATCAATAATACGCCGACCATCAACGAATGAGCCTGGTAATTTTTGTGGTGAAGAAATTTCAACCTAAAAAAGAAATCACCGTTTATTTACGTTCATTTTGCAATATGTAGCATAAATAAGCGATTTTGTAACAATTACTGGAAACTGGTCTGTTTCTGAAGTTGTTCCTGTCTGAAAATTCAAAAAAATAATAAAGTTTCAATTTATACCACGTATGTTGCGTTATGTCATCTTTGATTAAAGTTATCTTAGTAATGTAACAAATAATGAAGTTATTACTAAATACTAAAGGCATACCACCAGATGTTCAACCGAATCTTTTGCAGGTGTTGGAACTTTGCCTTGTGTTTCTAAAGCAGTCAATGACTTTACTACCTGAAAATTAAAAAATACTAAAAAATACCTGTGTAGCTTGACTTGCTGCAAACTGTACGATTAGAGGTGCGTGCGTCGCAGCGGTTTTTGGATCGGGGTCCTGTTGTTTGACCAAAAGTCATTTGGCAAAGTTACACTTGACAAACAACGTTTGGCAAAGAAATGGTTTCGCCAATTGATCATTTCACTACTAATCATTTTACAAACGAGTCACTTTACCAAATGATCAACACCTAAATTTACATTTTACAAATAATTATTTCACAAATGAACATTTAGCAACTGAGTTATCAGACAAAACTACTATTGGTCTAAAAACATTTGATAAAATGTATTATTTTACAAGTGTTTCGTTTATTAATAAATCTATTAATAAATATGGTTTAGGTCAAGACACTAGCGAGTGACTCAAGCCTAGGGCGAAAGTAACAAAGACACAAAAACTACTTTGCCGTGGAGTGTAGGTTAGGTTCGTTAGGTTTCCTGTGACCAAGACACGAGCGAGCGAGCGAGCGACTCAAGCTTAGGGTGAAAATAACATAGACACAAAAACCACTTTGCCTTGGAGTATAGGTTAGGTTCGTTAGGTTTCCTGTGACCAAGACACGAGCGAGCGATTCAAACTTAGAGCGAAAGTAACACAGACACAAAAACCACTTTGTTAAATGACATTTGGACAAATACTTAATTTGCGAAACATATTATTTAGTGAAATGATAAAAAGTCAATTGACATTTTATTATTTAACACATTTAACAAGTGTAGTGTTTGCTAATGGATCATTTGCTAAGTGAGTTTTTGTAAGATAATACTTTTGTCAAATGTATCGTTTGCCAAATAAACATTTGGTGAAACGTTGTTTGTCAAATTATCATTTGTCAATCAATTTTTGGTCAAACATTAGTTATCCTTTTGGATCGCCTTGAACATAAATATTTTAATAGTACTCAAATGAGTTATGCCCGACTGGTCACTGTCCTGACTTCTTACCAAATTATAAAATCATACAACGATCACCGATTGGTAATCATTTCACAAAAAATATTTAATTGCCATAATAGCCAGCGGATTAGCTCATTAAAGTGGCAGTGGGCGGGACACATATCGAGATGAACCGATGGCCGATATGGCAAAAAGTTCTCGAATGGAGACCACGTACTGGCAAGCGAAGCGTAGAACATCCACCCACAAGGTGGAAGCTGGAAAGCGCTGGATGCAAACCGCTCTAGATCGGTAATTTTGGAAATCTTTGGGAGAGGCCTATGTTCAGCAGTGGACGTTATTCGGCTGAAATGATGATATTTAAATTTTTTTTTATTGCCCGATTGGTCACCGCTTTTTATTTACTCCATAAAATGTATAAATTTAAAATAGTTGCAATTTAAAAAGCATCAATTTTGTAAACTTTATTCGATATTTAACATTGATGGCCAATTGGGCATAGTTTTTCATAGATGACAAGTCGGGACAGTGACCAATCGGGAATAACTCCTCGAGTTATTTCTGGCTCATTATTCACCCGATCTGTCAACAAAAATTTCGTTCATACTACGATCATCGATTCGTCCCTCGTCAATAAAATAATGACGACGAATCGGTGGTGAATTTAAAAGAATATTACTTAGAGCAATTATGAACCGATTTTTTATGAGTGACCAATCGGAAATAACTCGCTCCTCAAGCCTCACTGTGTAGGTATATTCGGAGGCCCAATTACCGTTTTATTTTATAACTACCTGAATCGAGTCTTCGAGTATCCTTTGTGAGAATGTATTGTTATCACTGTTTTTGTCTTCCGTTGCTGATGCTTTCTTTCTAGCTCGTCTGAAATAATGTGAAAATAATTATCATTACTGTTATTATTTTTGATTCTAGCCAACACATTGAGTACAATATTTTTTTACTGTACAGAGAATTTTTTTTTCTGAATTGGTAAAGGCAGGTTAGATAGGTACTTACATTACTTCTTGCATTTTAAAGCCTCTCTTAGCCGCTGTTTTCTTCAATTTGCTTCTTGGAGGCATTTTGATCTATATACCTATGTACCTACTTTAAAATAATTTATGTTGTAAAACGTCTTTGAGCGCAAATTAATTAAAAACTACCTACATAAACTTTAAATTACCACTTATAAAGTTACTTATTTACATTATTAATTTCATTACTTATTTACACTAATAGTTTAAACAACAATAGGTAATAGCGTCCACGCGCGAAACACTCCAGTCACACAAATTGTATCGTCTGTGTGCCTGCACTACGCTCTAAACACACATATATCAAAATATATTGTCTCAACGCACACATACGCAAGAACATATGGTAAATCACCCGTCAAAATTTAGCAATGAGCAAGGCGACGAGTGACCCAGCCTTCCCGTCTGACTGCCAGCGGACGATTGCCGCCTGCGCCTGCGCAGGTCACCCTCTGGAACTAAACGTTCGGAATTTCTTTGTTTCGATGTCTTTTAAATTAAAATGTTCTTTGATTTACAAAAGCAAAATCTAATCTAAAGAATAAAGGATTCTTTATTTAGTAGTGTAAAAATATTTCTATTAATCACAGCCGTTTAGGAGCAGTCTTCAATTCAAGTAAAAAATCGATGTCCCGTAGTTATTTTTTTTTATATACAAAACAAAGACATAAAGAAGAAAATAAAATCCAAAATATAGTTGTTGAACTGATGTTTCACATATATTTTTTTCGACTTAATCTTTCCAGCTGTGAATGAGCAGTCCGCTTTGCAAAATGCCCATTTGACGGGAATTGAGGGATCTAATCGCCTTAAAAGATATAGATGAGCTCTGGCAAGCAGATTTGATGCAGGCTATGTCGAGAACATGCAGGCTATGTCGAGAATAAACGCGGGAAACAAATATATATTAGTGATAATTGATTGCTTCTCAAAATATGCTTGGACAATTCCAATTAAACAAAAAAATAAAAAATAAGTGTCTAAATCATTTATTACTATATTGAAAGGAGAATAGGTACCTAAAAATTTACAGACAGATATGGGTGCAGGATTTTACAACGATAAATTCAAACCTGCATCAGTCAATCATAATAATAAAGATTCTATATTACAGAGATTTAACAATATTTCTAAAGGTAAAAAAAATAATAAAATGTAAAAGATATAAAGTTGGTGATTTTGTAAGAAAAAAGTAAATATCCTTAGGATGTTTCGAAAAAGGATACACCCTAACTGGTCTACAGAAATATTTAAAATAATCACTGTTAAGCATACGAATCCTACAACTTATTTATTAGAAGATGCTCGATGTGGACCAATTTTAGGTGCATTGGTTTGCCCAAGAAATCTTAAAAACCAAACACCCAGAAATATACCTAGTCGAAAAAGTTTTGAAGAAAAAAGGAAATAAGGTATACGTTAAGTGGTTAGGGCTTCCAAAAATGAAAACAATTGGATAGATAAGACAAATGCGCTATAGATATCAATTAAATTTATGAAACAAAACATTCACTGGATCACTGCACGGCTTATTCAGTTGTAATATATATAGATTTTGTAATCCTTGTGATTCGTTCAAGCTTTGACCTCAAGATAGGTAAGACTACTTTATTAGTAAAATAGATAAAAACAGCGTAATTTATTAATAAAAAAAATAATAATATCGCAGACAAAAAAAAGAGAGTATCTTCAGGAACTGGCATTAAAAATACTTTCAAAAATGTTGTTTCACATGTAAAACGACACATTAAAAAACTGAAACCTAAATGTAAAAAAATGTTAGCTGAATTAGCATATGCTGCAGCTCAAGAATTGGCGTCCGACATTCCTATTAAATTGCCAAGAGTGATACCGGTACCTAAATCTGGCAGCTTTCTTCCTTTGATTCCTATATTTGCTGTATTATCTGCGGCTGGTAGTTTAACTGGAGGAGTTGCTGGAATTACGAGAGCTATAAATGAATGTAAAGCTGCGAAAAAACAACTTTCAATGTTAAAAGGAGCTAACAGTCGTTTGAAGTCTACTTTCTGTGTTGGAAAAGGATTACATGTAAATCTTATAAAGATGGATTAGGAATTAAAATAACCGGCTACCCAGAAGAGTTAATGCTCTTCTAGCCAGTTATTTAAATTCCTAATATCGATATATTAAAACACTCAAAATATATTCCCTTTTTTCGTGGTGTATTATATAAGAGATGAATTACCTAAAAAACCACATAAAATGGAATGTGGGGTTATTAATTTAGATTGCTCAATAAACACGGGTAGCCTATGCAAAAATTAACGACTACATTAAATACTTCAATAGTTATGACCATCCAGATTGAGTGTGCTGAAATTCGGTAAATTTTTTATTCATTGTATTCATCACTTTTATTAGTAATTCATCCAAATTAGTGTTTTTATACATTACAAAAAATTTAGTATTAAAATACTTTAATTGCTTTTCATTTATTTGCGATAGTATAAAGTATGCGAATAATTCAAAATTCAATTTTACAGTACCATGGTTATTCAATGATATATTGATTAATTATTTTAAATCTGTTTGATTATATTATCGGTCAAGAATGCTTTAGGACTGAGGTATTCATCTCCCTGACCGATATTCAATCTGTATGTTACTAATCTGTTTTGAAACGGAGACGCTACAATATTGATATTTGCAAACTGCGTGCTTAATAAACAGTTAGCTTTATGCAAATTCGTTCTCATATGATATGGGTATAGATTTTTCGGAATTGATATATTGCATTTGTCACAATTTATCATATTTCGAGATCTTGATAAGTTGTCAGGATTCAAACTGTGAAAAACTCTGTTAAATTAAAATAAAACATTTGAGTATATTATATTACTATTACATAGTGTTAATTAACCCTTTAGTGTAAGGGTTAATTAACATATAGCATAACATAAGGTTAGATATAAAACATTTTGATTGTACATAAACAATTTATTAAATAGGTATAAGTTTCATAGTCATATTGTACAAAGTAAAAGATATTAGATATAAAGTAGAAATAATAGATTACGAATGGTTAAGTTTCTTATTCATATGCACATAAAACTGAAATGGGGCTATTTTTAAAATCCTTTTGAGCTATTTGTACAATTTTTTTATATACCGCTATGATTCTGCGTCTTCATTTAATTTAGTTTTAACGGTAGTTATTGCATGACGCCAACGATGCACTGGCTGGATTTTTATAATTTTATTCACCTCATAAATTTTTAAATTCCACAAAAAGTTTACCCTCTTTGGTATCATTAATCCGTCGTGTATACCCTTTGTTCGCTCTCTTAGTAAAATAACAAACTAGCGGTGGTATTGTTTTACCCGTTTTTGTTGAACTTGATGTTCCAGCATTATCTTCCTCCGAACTATCCTCTCCGAATAGCATACTTGCTGTAACCCGTGACGGCATGGTGACAGGAAGAATGCTAGCAGACTTTTTTGCCTTTTGCCTTTTGACTTTTTTCGCCGACTCTTCACTGCTCTTACTTGAACTTGCGCTTAGACGCCTTTTCCTGTTGCTTCGTCTCTGCCTCAGAGTCGCTCGATGACAGAGCTAGGTCCTTATCAACCAACTTCGACCTACAAAAATATATATTATGTTTATAATATAATGTTATTTAGTGAATGATTCGGGACTATTTATGTCAATGTAGGTAGATTCATAATGCGGATGATAGGTTATCAAATTTTACATAAGAAAGATTAACCTTTTTTAACATTCGCTCAATCCATAAAACAAGCAATTTGATCCATCAAGCAATCTCAATTAAATTGATAGACTCAGCTGATGTTGGATTGAACGTGTAACAAACAAATAATTATTTCCAAAATTAAAAACCGACTTCAGCCCCTAAACTATACATCCGATTTTAATAAAATTGCCATGAGATCATCTGACAAGTATAACTTTAAAAAAAAAATGATTTTTAAATCAGTCCAGACTATTAAGAATAATTCATTTTTGGAAGTCAGTAAAAATAATAGGCACATACAATGAAATTATTTTAATTCATTAGTAGATACTTACATTTTGATCCTTTTATCAGTTTTGATTGATTTTTCACTGGTCTTGCTTGAAGATTTGCACTTCCCTGCCTTTTCCTGTGACTTCAGCTCCACCTCAGAGTCGCTCTATGACAGGAGTAGGTCTTTAGCAAGCAACTTCGACCTACAAAATAAAAATTATGTTTATTATAATGTAATTTAGTGAAGTATTTATTCGGATGAAGGTTTGTAATGTTAAAAGACTATGGGGGGCGATAGGTTATCAAATTGTATATAAGAAAGAGCTCAATCCATAAAACAAAATAAAAATACAAATTCGATCAATTAATCGATCTAACATCAATTAAATTGATAGTAAGTACCAACTCATGTTGGAATGAACGTGTAATAAACAAACAACATACTGGAAAAATAGTAGATACTTACATTTGGTTGTTGAATCAATGAACTTGATTGAAGTACAAGAAGATTGTAGATGGCACCTGAGAACCGCAAAAAATTAGTCAACAGATTTGTTAAGACTGGAGAGCGACTTGATTCCCCTAGGAATAAGTTGTCTATGAATCTTTCCTCAGAACATTCTGAGCTTAAATACAGTAGCTACGAGTATCACGTGGAATCTCTCCTTATTTGAAAGGTACATGTGATAAATTATAAAAAAATAAATACTGGACAGCATGTTTTCTAAATATGTAAAAAGCTGAGGTATGCATATTTACTAGACAATTTTTATTCCTCGGGTTTGCTCGCCTAGACTTAATAAACATACATACGAATAAAAATAATGTCGCTCACATCTGTTGGTCTATCTGTTTGGTAGTATTTTAAAAATAAATAGTATGTGATATGACTGGCTTCTTGTCGGCAAATTTGTTATTTTAAATAGGTATATGGTTACATTTCGTTGAGCATATTGTGACGGGTTTTGATAAGCTATTCACATAAAGTACATAACTATGTATGTGCATTTGTTACCTAGTAAGTAACTATGGTACAAGCTTTGCTTAGTTAGGGACTAATGTACGCGTGAGGGTATACGTGTGTGTGTGTGTGTGTGTGTGTGTGTGTGTGTGTGTGTGTGTGTGTGTGTGTGTGTGCGTGCGTGCGTGCGTGCGTGCGTGCGTGCGTGCGTGCGTGCGTGGACCCTGATCCCTTTTATTACATTTATGAAATCTAATTACTCACTAAACCATTGGGATCGCTTTGTATGATTCGTAAATAACACAACCTTCTCCTTTTTGAAAGTCAGTTAAAAACGAAGACGGATTATGTGACATCAGGCGCCGTGCACATATTTGGTCAGAATCAAATACAGAAGGACGCAAATTAATGAAACACATTTTGAACCTTATGCAAATAATTCATTAATATATAAAGGCTACAATTTTGAGAAAAAATATCTAGTATTTTTCATGATTTGGAAGCAAGCAGTGACAGTAACAATGTCGGTAAGTGAAAAAAAATAAGATCTTTAGAGAAAAGTTTACATACTTAATTTATTTCGATCGTTAAATGTAGGAAACAATACCTAAAAGTTTAAGTACGTGGATAAAGAGTTCATCATCATCATCATCATATTAGCCACAGGAGGATCGATCGGACGCAGCCTGCATCCAGCGCCTCGCTGCAATCTTGCTCAGGTCATCTGACCATTTAGCAGGTGAGTGTCCTACGCTGCGCTTGCCAGTACGTGGCCGCCATTCGAGAACCTTTTTGCTCTTCTTCGCGCTATGTGCCCCGCCCACTGCCACTTTAATGAGCTAATCCACTTAGCTATGTCGGTGACCTTCGTTTTCCTACGAATCTCCTCATTTTTGATTCGTTCGCGTAGAGAAACATAGTCAAAAATTAAAAAGTTGTTTTTTTAAGTTGTTGGATAAAGAGTTGTTTGTGTACTATACCTAACTATTAAATGGATAAACAGCTAAGTATGATGGATGAGTCTTAAGGTAACATATGTGCTACTAGATAGTAACTAATATTTAGACTATGGATGGTTAGTTTATAAACAGACCTAAATCTATCTGCTGTGCGTATATAGGATGAATGAACAGCTCATAATAATGATAAGTGTAAGGGCAATCCAGATACGCTGAATGAATGCGTATCTGGTTGCCCGAACATTTATCTACTAAGCACGTTCCTTAATCTTTCCAGAGCCTGAAATTAATCTTCTGCATATACAATCAAATCGTCGATAAATATTAATATATAACTTTGTATAATAAGCTGTCTAAAGATAATTGAGATGAATCTGGTGAAATATTTAGGGCATACTGATAGTCCAAAAGGAGCCTTCATAAATTCATATTGCCCAGTGTGACTCACAAAAGATGTATACTTAATTGACTCTTCACTTACTCTCAAATGGAAAAAGCTACTTTTAAAATCTTGAACCCTGAAAAATATGGCATCTCTTAACCTATCAATTAAATCTTGAATTATAGGCAAGGGATATTCCTCTTGACCATCTTTTTATTTATATCTCGGTAGTCCACACAAACTCTAGTTGTCCTAGTCCACACAAACTCTAGTTGTCCTGTCTTTTTTCCTAACCAACTTCAAGGGACTTGCATATTCTGAATAACTTACCCTAATGATGCCGTCTTCTAGCCACTCAGCTATCTGTTTTTCCACAATTTCTTGTTCCTTTAGTGAAAATCTACGAGGTCGAGGTCGATGAAAACTTTTGGCCTAAAATATCCGGTAAGGCATATTGCCATTAGGAATCACATGAAAAAGAACATCGGCTACCTTATCGGCTACCGTAAGGCTGCCTGTCCATTTAAGCAGAGCGAGCTTGCGGAGCAGGGCGAGCGAGTATTGCGGAGCGGAGTTGCGGATTGTTTCTGTCCATTTAAGCGAAGCCAGCTTGCGGAGCAGGTCGAGAGAGTATAGCGGAGCGGATTTGCGGGGCTAGTTACCGACCGAGTCGAGCGGCAAGCGGCCAGTTCAGATCGCGAAATAACGGAAAACAGACATGTTGTCGACACAAAAGTTAAAATGTTACTACCTCGCATTGCTTGAGGAAGAAGAAGAAGAGCTGGACTTGGAAGAAGAAGTCTCAGCATACTATATTAATAATTCTCTAAGAAAACATAGATTTTGGTTAAGAAATCATATCAAGTATCGTTCAGTGCACGGTGAATATTATACTTTTTTCCAAACTGCTGATGAAGAAACATTCGAAAATTCTTATAGAATTTCACGACCTACTTTTCATGAGTTACACTCTCTAATTCAACCATATATTCAGAAACAGAACTCATATTTCCGAAATTCTATCAGTAGTCGTGAAAGGTTAGCAGTGTGTTTAAAGTAAGTACTCATTTTAAAATTAAAGTAACTTTTATTTATTTTTTAAGTTGATACCATGATATATGAGCGTTTTCAGAAAAATACCACACGACCGCTTTCTAAAAACGCTCATATATAATATGTAAAATAGGTGAGATGCATGGGTCAAAAATACGAAATTCTAATTAGTCCGTTAATAAGATAAAGCAAAAATATTAGACACGTATTTTTTATTTTACGAAATTAATGAATAATCACTTAGTTATAAGGCGTTAAAGTTTAATAGTGGGGGCTAAATACGTCACAGCTAGGTAGAAATCGTACCTGGGTGTGACGTCATGCGTAATTTCAACTCTAAATATCTCGGTAATTGTTTGAGTATAATAAAAAAGAAAAAATACGTGTTCAATAGTTTTTAATAAACTATCTAATGGTGAAAGAAACAAAAATCAGTCATCTCCCCTATTAAAAAAATATTACAATAAAATTGTTATAAACATCTGCTATTTCGAATCTGCTAGTTCTACAGGCGTTCCAGTTCTTCCAGTGTTTCCAGTACTTTCTGAGTATCTGGAACATCTGAAGCAGTAGCAGTAGTAGTAGTAGTCTCAGTTTCTTCAACATGCGAAGTACTTGCAGTAGTATTACTGATATTTATATTATCTGATGTTGGTGTTGAGCTTGTAGAGTAACCATAATTATTCGGAGAATACCAAGATTGTTGCAGATTAGTTTCTTCAGCTGCCATTACAGCATTGAAACAATTTCTTCTTATTTGAAGTTGTAAATAATATGGCAACTTTTTTGTCGACGCAGCCAAACTTAAAAAAAATGAGTCTATTTCATCGTGCTTGTCCCTGGCTTCTATAATATTTTTAATTTCCATCCGTTCTTGTCTTAAAAGGTCGCGGTTTTCTTGATTTTTTCTCAATATATCTAGGATTTCATTGTTCTTCCTTTTTTTCGACGTCGATGGAATCTGTTCAGTAGTTGTCGAATTATCGGAATCATTTGCAGAGGCAAGATTATTTGTAGGTGATGGCAAGATACCGCTTGATTCTTGATAATTATCATCAGTATTTGACTGACTAAAAGTATCTAACGAAGACTCGTTAGACACCAATGATCCAAAATTTGATGCCCGATCTCTGTTACACATATATGGCAAAAGAAATGACATGGCGTTTTGATATTTCCATTCTTTGATTTGCTTTCTTGCCTGTCCACTCCTTGTCGCGTTTTGTCGTTTTAAAGCATCTCTATGGTTGTCTCGTAGTTGTTTCCATCGACATTTGGCAGTTTTAACTGAAACAATCAACAAACACATCAGTATTCCACACACTATACAAAAAAAGCTTATAACATTTTCATTTTTTATTAAGGTACATATTTAGTTTTTAATCGGTTATTCCACTTATTTCTACCAAAGTATTTCCCCCACGGGAAATAGATTTCCATTCATTTCTACCAGCATACAATACTTGAATTACTATGGTGGTAGAAATGAATGGAAATCTAAAAACTTTGGTAGAAATAACTAGAATAACAGTTTTTAATATATTAATAAATGGTTTTTTTTATTTTACAGATATTTAGCAACCGGCCAGTCATTTACGGTGATAGCAGAGAATTTTAGAATTGGAATAAAAAGTGTGTCAAGAATTGTTGAAGAAGTTTGCGATGCCCTTTGGAACGTATTGCAACCACTTGTTATGCCAGAACCAACAGAAAACGACTGGAAAAAATATGCAAAAGATTTTGATGACCTATGGCAATTCAAAAATTGCTTAGGTGCTCTTGATGGCAAGCACGTATATATCAAGGCTCCTTCGAAATCTGGGTCTTCATTTTTCAATTATAAAAAGAGATTTTCTGTAATTCTGATGTGTTTAGCTGATGCCAGAAGAAAAATCATAATGGTCGATGTTGGATCTATGGGAAGATTTTCAGATGCAGGAATTTTTGATGACAGTATTTTCGGAAAACGCCTAAAAGAGGGGAGGTTACATTTACCACAGCCAGTACCACTTTATCAGGGTGGAGAACCAATGCCATTTGTATTTATAGGAGACGAAGCTTTTCCATTAATGGAAAATTTTATGAGGCCATACCCCCGTGATGGACTGAATTCAGAAAAAAGGGTATTTAATTACCGATTGTCACGAGCACGTCGCATCGTTGAAGCAACTTTTGGGGTACTGGCACGAAAGTGGTACGTGTATCATAAAGATTTCGAATGCAAAATCGAAACAGTTGATAAAATAATAAAAGCAACATGCGTGTTGCACAATTATTTAATTGACCGGCAACCGGACTTCCTAAACCACAACGAGCAGATATTAATCTCAATGGGTAACAGAACAGAGACACATAATTCAAGTAAAGAAGGTTATCAAGTTCGAGAAATGTATTGTTCTTACTTCAATAATCAGGGGAAGGTTCCATGGCAAGACACTCGCATTACGTCAAGAATAGAGAGAATGAAGAATTAATCTTGTACTCTTAAATAAAACTAAATACTAACTAATAGCTATATTTACTTACTGTCCTTTATGTTCGCTTCAGTAATAATTACATTCCATGCCGCATCCTTTGTTTCGTTACATTTATAAAATTCTGAACTTGTGACCCAAAGACACGGAAACTTTTTCACGCTTTCGATGAGTCTTTCATCCATTTTTACAACAAAACGCACGCACGTACTGGTCGAATATCAGCGGCACACTACCCCCGCTCCGCTGCCACGCTCCCCCGCTCCGCTACCTCGCGCCGCTTCCAAAAATGTATGAAATTTTAAACAAGCTCGCAAATCCCTGTCCACTGCAGCGGAGCGGAATTTTTGTGCAATACTATTGGCTAATATTTGTCCGTTTCTCCGCTCCGCCGCATCGCTCCGCTTAAATGGACAGGCAGCCTAAGGGACAGTTTACATTTATCAAGCGATTTTACTTTGGAAAGTCCGAGTCCTGTTAACGAAAAGTCCTCGTTATATCACACTTGACCCACCACTTTAATTCGTCGTATACGCATTGTCCCATTAAACTAACGTCGCTGCCCATGTCTACTAACGCATTAATGTTTATTTTATTTAACAGCAAAATCTCGACAGTTGGTTTCGTTGAAAAGCCTTCGCTACGTTGTTTGTTTACATTATGATGACACTGAATGACTGTCATTGTCACCGCCTATTTCGACCGCCGTGTTCGTTCCGCTCGCAGTGCCGTCAACTTCATCGTCGCAGTCTGCCCCGAACATCGCGTGCTTTTTGATTGCTTCGCCGCCGGAACGTCGGTAGTACCTCTGTCTTTCGTCACTGTTCGGGCGTTCTCGACTGAAGTGCTACCTATTGGCACCGCTGTCGTACTTCCGCTGATGTTGGCCTTGGCCGCCGCTCGCGCCGCCATGATAAGTTTCCTTCTTGTCACAAACTGACACGATATGTCCAAAGCTTGCACTTCAAGTGCAACAGCTTCGGATATATCGGACATTTCAAGCCATCTTTCTTACGTGGGCAGTCAGATGAATGATGGTTTTTCTCTCCACAGCTATAGCAGCGTATTTCTCTTGTAGTTTGATGAGCACGAACAGGGGATTTCATTTTGGACTTCACTGTCTCGTAGATCTTGAGTTTTTCTATCAGGTCGTAGTATGTAGCCACACCGTATAAGCAAATTTTGTTCATTTCGTTGTCCGGAATACCGTCCACTATGTATTGTATAGCGATGTAATCGGCCATTTCACCTCTCTTGCCCAATTCTTTCATCACGAGCATGTAATCCAAATAAGTTTCAGTGTGCTATTTCTTTTTGGCCCCCATCTTTTCTTGTATGGCCTTTTGATCCAAGGTGTCCAAATTAAGTCAATATAATTTGATCCAAGTTAAATCAATATAATTTCATACTTCACCAGGCAAATAGTATTTTAATTTAGCCCAAACCGAACAGATATTCCAACAAGTTATGGGCGCAGTTTACGAATCATTTTAAACATCTAACTAAGAAAAATATCTGTTCGTAAAAATCCACAATAAATATAAAACTATTTGACAGTGAAAATAAAACTTTTGGAAACGCCCGTATCTCAACAGTTACTACGTGAATTAAAATGACTTAGATGTGATTGATAGTAACCCAATTATGCAACTTGCGAAAAATATTTTGCGGCGAAGGTTATCTTTGTGCAGTTTGGAAACTGTTTTTGAAATGTATGCCTATTATTTTGGTTCTAACAAAATTGATATATGACTACAGCGCCTAGGCCACGTAAGTGAATTTTTTTTAAAGTTTATAAAGATTAAAACGGTAGATTTGTCATTGATCAAATCAACAAAGTGATACCGAGTGACAATATATGTGAGGCTTGTATATATGGGAAACAGAGTAGACTACCATTCAATCAGAATACAGATAAAAGTTAAATTGAACAACCATTATATGTTGTACATTCCGATGTGAGTAACCCAATCACTCCTTCAACAATCAACAATAATTATTTTATTTTGTTTGTTTACCAATTTATTCATACTATGTGTTATGTATCTATTGACAAATAAGTCGAAAGTTTTACGCTGCTCCTTAAGAATTTGTTGCTAAAAACAAAGCTTATTAAATTCAAAATTAGTTTATTTACATTGTGATAACAGTGGGGTTTTTTATCCACCAAAATGAAAATTACACTTATACTTACTTACCAATTAACAGTTCCAATTGGTGTTTTTGAAAAGAATGGTAAGAACTATTGCTGAGAAAGCGCCTCGTATGGTTAATGGAAAGTTAAGTCTAAAATAAGTGTTTTAAAGTAAGACCGTTTTAACTGCTGTTTACTTATTTTAAACTAAATCACCTAAACCACCGCTTGAAATAAGGTGTATCAAAAAAATAAAAATTAAAAAAAAAACTCAATTTAATATTTGAAGGTGTTTGGTTCAATGGTTTATGTGCATGATAAAACGAGTTCTTGAACCAAAATTCGATGTAAAGTCAAAGAAAGGTATTCTTATCTTCTATCTATCTATCTTCTATCTAAACGGTAAACGAGTTTTTAAACGATAAAGGAATATCCAACTGACTATAACTAACATTTACAATATTAATTAACACAATTCCATATACAATTTAATAAAATTTAATAATCTTTTTTTAACTGACTTATATATAAATATAGGTACTCATAAAAATAATTTATATAACTAGATCTAAACTTGACATTAACACTTTAAATGGACTTGATAAATTGACGCAGTAAAATCAAATAAATAAATAAAAAAGTGCATGGTAAATTAAAATTGCATGTAATAAAAAAATGATTTATGCGATATTATGTAAAAAGAAAAAAATATTAAAAATAAAAAAACCTCTGCTTACAATGCTAATAAATATTAATGAATAGTTTTGAATTGTATTTTCATTAATTTATTTGTTTGTAATAAATTTTTCTTGGTCTAGAACACCCGCTTGCCGTTCCATCTTATCTTTGCAATACCCAACAGGGTTCATATTGTACCTAATTATAAACAGTGGTAATATTAGTAAAACTAAGAACTGATGTAGTATAATATGAATGCAATAAATGAATTGAATTGAATTGAATAAATGTATATAACTCAAAGGTGACTGACTGACATAGTGATCTATCAACGCACAGCCCAAACCACTGGACGGATCGGGCTGAAATTTGACATGCAGGTAGATGTTATGACGTAGGCATCCGCTAAGAAAGGATTTTGATCAATTCTACCCCCGAGGGGATAAAATAGGGGATGAAAGTTTGTATGAAACTTTGTCAATTTTAAACCGATCGGGCTGAGACTTTGCATGCATAAAGCTACTATGACGTAGGCATCCCCTAAGAAAGGATTTGGATAAATTACACCGCTACGCGAGCGAAGTCGCGAGCAAAAGCTAGTGTATAATATGAGCAAAATGGGTATTAAGTTTGGAATCAAATAGGCTATTTGCGGATAGTTTGCACATGAAAATACTTAACATAAGTTGCATTAGTTAACTATCGTAGTAACGTATTCTTGACTACTCGATACTAACTATAGGCACCGGATAGTTAGCTACAGTTTTAGCACCATGAGTTACAAATTTGACCGCAGTAGTTACGGGAGTCACTTGCTTTTTTGCGTGAGACACTGCTCACTACACTAAACTTTTGACAAATTTCAACTTATTTTTTGCGTTTTGAAAATATGTTTATGCCAGGAAGGGCTTATTTGGCGTGGAGAATGGTTGCTGAGCCAAATTAGCCGACGAGCGTAACCAGCAGCGGAGAAATGCGACTAAAGGCGGGCACTCCAAAATCTGTTGGAATTTTACACGGAGAAACGATTTTTGAGATTGTTCCAACTCGCCAAGAAAGCTTTCATAGATTTGTGTAACCTTCTAGAAGAACACACAAATCTGAAGTGCACCCAGCGAGTTTGCTTAGAGGAAAAGGTTGGTTGAATATTTAATATACTACAACAAGCGCCGATAGTTTTATACATTAATATCCCAATTCGCCGCTTCGATGTTAAAATTTATCTTGTAGCCTGTCTTTTCGTCAAATTCCCTACAAAATATGCCTCATTGCTATACCTACTTATTTAAAATCCAGGTACTATGTTCCTTACTTCGCGAAAGGCGACTACAAATGTGTCCTTGGGAAGGCTAACAACTTCTCCCAAGCAGTACACTTGTGGAAGAAGTTAGTAATACACATCCTGCCAACGTGAATATGTACCTTCGTTTCCTAACAACACCACATGAATAGGCATGAAATGCTGTAGGAGAGTCTTTTAACAGTAGACATTGCCACGCTCGGGTCGTAATAGAAAACACGTTTGGCCGCCTCACGGACCGCTGGCGTAGTTGTTAAAGGACAGAACTTTACATTATAAGCCACCCAAATGAGCCAAAATTATTACTGCATGTTGTGTATAGTATAATTTATAATACTTACAACATAATATTCCAGACCCACGAGATGAGCCAGAGGAAGACGGAGGTAATAAATAAACTTTCTATCATAGTCCTTTCAAACCTTTCTATTTTATTTGAATCTATAAAATAGATTATTTTCAGATATACATTTTGTTCGAAATGACATCGCGGAAGAAAATGTCGATAACCAGCTTCTGTAGGGAAAGCACTGCGAGATCAACTGGCGAGGCGGATAAGATAGTACCAACACCACTTCACTCAGTTCATTCACTCAGCATTAATTCTCACACACATCATAGGAACATAGGGATAAGTCTACCTTTCTACTGTTCTCCACTTCAAACTTGTATTTTTGTCGTGTATTTAACAAACGAACAAACGTTTGTGCTATATTTTATGTTTTTAGACCCAGCGGCAGCAGGCAGCAGTTTCAGCTGTACGTTGGTTAATCAGTTAGTGAATGAGTCGACCAGTATTTATTTGATATATACGAGTAGATAATGATGTTTGCCAAAGCCTTTTTTTAATAATAAAGATATTTCAATAAAAAATATTTTTATGTATTTTTTTAATGAAACTATTTTTATAACTGATAAAACATAATTTATTATAACTGTTTATGTAACCTACAACATTATAAATTACATTCATCTGACGGCAGTTCAACGCATAAAAAATGCAATACAATATTGACCATCAATACAACAAAAAAATTGTTGTGCTGCTACAGAATAAATTTTGATTCTAGAATCTTATAAAAGTTCATATGTATGTAAACGTACACACGACTGTTTAGAAAATTTTCAATTCCAATTCCAATATTTTTTATTTATAACAAAAAGATAATATAAATTTTGACTAGCCTTGTGTCCCACTGTTTCGCGAAGACCTTCCTTTAAAAAAAATCAAAATTCAGCAAATATTTTATTGATTTTCCCTATTCATAAAATTAGGCATAATTTTTTCTAAGACTGCGAGAAATCGAGCGCAAATCTCCTGCCACCTTTCTTGCAGCTGCAGCTTAATTTCTCTTAGCCTTAGCCGCTCTTTTTCTAATTCAAAAGCTTTCTGCTCCCGGTCTTTCTAGAAGACTCGCCACTCTTAGTCATTCTGGAGGAAGCTCTCACAAGCTAACTCTGCCTGAGACGGAAGCCTTCTCCTCTTCTAATGTTATTATCAGGAGCATCTTCTGGTGGCCTTTTTCTGGACGTGTTTGGTAAATGGCGAGGTTGGCTTGGCCCCGGCTGACTTCAGTTCAAATGCTGTACAACAAAATATGTTTATTAAAAAAAAAGTGAAATCACTCCATACAATATCTCTGCTAAATGACTAGTTTGCAAATATTTTATGTTTAGAATAATAGGTACACACATAAAAAATAAATGGTGTAAAAAATCACCACACTTAGTATCAGATCCGAATTTTCTTATTTTCAATTCAAAGTTAATAAAATAAAACTAAACTTACTATCAAATACTGGCAAATCCTCTGCTCTGACATGTCAAGAGGAAAAAATTCACCCGGCGTATAATGGCGGTCCTGTCAACAGGACGAAATCAACCCAATTTTTTCAATTTCAATTTTCAATTTATTTATTGCTTTTCACATTATACATTTATTTACCCGCGTGGTTCCGGGTTAGAATAGGACCACTCCATCTCTCCCTGTGGATGTCGTAAGAGGCGACTAAAGGAAAAAATAAAATAAAAAAGCACTAATAGCTTGTGCTACAATAGCATTCCCAAGGAGGGTTGACGTCAGGCAGGCGGCCGGTTGTAAAATAAAGCCAAATCAAAAATGGAAAGAAAAAATAAAAGAGTCAGGCATAGGGATAGGGCGCCACCGCAAAATGGCGCGCAGGAGCCCCGCCCGACTCCTGTGACAAGTGGGCCAGGGCTACCGTGTCTGGGGTGGACACGGCCAAAGACGCGAGCCCCAACCCAGAAACTCCGCTTTGCAACGTGGAACATTGGCACGCTAACTGGACGCACGAGGGAGCTGGCCGACGTACTTTCCAGGCGAAAAGTGGCCGTGGCGTTCCTGCAGGAGACTCGGTGGAAAGGCTGCAGATCCCGGTCCATTGGGAATGGTTACAAGCTGATCTACACCGGTGCACCTGGTGGCGAGGATGGGGTGGCCGTAGTGCTGTCAGAGGGGCTTCAGGATAGCGTCTTGGAAGTAAAACGCTTCAGCAGCCGGCTAATGGTCGTGGTGGTGCTTGTCGAAGGGGTTATGACTCATTTGATAAGCGCCTACGCGCCACAGGCTGGCTGTGAAGACGCCGAAAAGACGAGGTTCTGGGACCTACTCGGCGGCGTGCTGCGTGGCATCCCGTTGTCGCAGGCAATCGTTTTGGGCGGCGACTTGAACGGTCATGTGGGTGAGGCGTGTGAGGAATTTGAGCGTGTTCATGGTGGCTATGGATACGGAAGTCGCAATCCGGAGGGTGGAGAAATCCTCTCAACGAGTGCGGCGGCCGACCTCGCCATCGTGAACACGTTTTTCAGAAAGAAATCCGAGCACCTAATCACCTACAGGAGCGGGGGACGCGCTACCCAAATCGATTACTTCCTAACCAGAAGAGACCATATCGGCAAAGTAATCAACTGCAAAGTCATACCCGGCGAGAGTCTCACTGCGCAACACCGTCTCCTTGTCATGGATCTTCGCATTAAGCCTGCTGGCAAGCCCACTGAGCGCTGTCGACGCCAAATCAAGTGGTGGCGGCTCGGAGAATCCAAGTCCCAAGAGTTCGCAACTGCGATCGGCAACAAATGCGACGAAACCGATGGCGAACCAATCCAGCTTCACTGGGACAAGATTCAGGGAGCTATCACTGGTGCGGCGAAGGCAGTGCTGGGTATGTCAAAGGGTGGACGCAAGTGTGACAAGGAAACTTGGTGGTGGAACGACACAGTCCAGAGGGAGACAAGGGTGAAGAAAGCACTCTTTAAAACGTGGCAAGCGTCCGGATCTCCTGAAGAAAACCCGACCGAATACAGAAGTTAACTATGATTAATAGAACATTATTTCTCCACCGCTTCTTGCTTCTTCTCGGCAAGACGAGCACTGCGTGTTTTGATTTGAAGAGACCTAGCCGACGATGCTGCATTGGTCTGACTTGCCGGCCGCTGCTGCGACCCAGCTGCGTCCGCCAGCTCATCCAATACATCCTGTAGTTCAGCCATCATAGTTATCTTCCTCCTCGAGCCTTTTGCAGTGACGACAACGATTTTTCCATCACTCGTCCAGCAGCCCTTGATTCCTAAAACCTTCCGTGCTTCAACGAACACCGCATGCCGCGATGCTGTTAGGAATTCCGAGAAGGTTAAACCACTGCCCTTCTTTTATTATATTCCACATTGTTTTGACTATGTTTTTAGACCTTTTTACTTGCCTTATATAATCGAGTTTTTTTGATTTTATGACGGTTTTCTTTAATGTTTTTTCATATTTTTTGTAGTAATTTTTGAGAGTGTCACTTTTTGAATTATTAGTCAATATTTTTAATAGTCTTTTATTTTTACACGAAATTTTTATTCCTTTCGTAAGCCATTGTTTTTTCTTGTTTGGTTTTATTATCATTGTTTTTTTGGGAATGCATTTGTCTAAAATTTTTTTCAAAGTATCGTCGAAAGTACTTTTGCCGTTGTTTCCATTATTTTATCGTCATGTATGGTTTGTTGTTTTTCTAAAGTATCAATTTTTTGCATAAATTCTTTTTTTAATTTTAATGCTACTGAATTTATCTCGCTAGTCAATATATTTTTGATATCAGTCAAAATCGATTGCTTATTATTTTCAAGCTTTTTTTCCAGAAGGATACTTATATTTTTTAAAGTTATTTTATTTTGGTCTTGGTCAATTTGGTTTTGTGGTATCTTTTGAATGTGTGGTGTTTGTGTTTGCGGAGATGTTAATGTATTTCCTACGATGCTTTGGTCGTGCGCCGTATTCCCATCAAATGACATGGTGGTGTCATCTAGGAGAAATTGTTTTTGTTTTCCTATCGGCGTATTGTCGTTTTTAGTACGTTTTGTGATATTTTCGCACGTAGGGCAGTGCCATTTCTGTAAGAGTTGTTTTTTGTTTATAGTGTAGTATGATGTTGATATATTTAAGCAACCGTAATGGTACTTATCTTGGCATAAGATACATTTAAGCATTTCTTCATTTTTGATGAGATGTTTGCACCCTGCAGCACACGTATAGCCAGTGTTCGCCATGGCCGCGGTAGATGGTGATGAGTCAGCCTGTTGCAGTTCAATCAGTTGTAATCCGCATTGGCTGGCTAGCCGGGCGTTTGGGCGGGTCGGCGCAAATGCCACACTCCGGTTGGGTAGTTCCGTCTGCGTCACAGCTTCGGTTTTTGTTCGGGTGCCGGTTCGATTCCGTTGGAATCAGATTTTGAACAGTTTTCTATGTTTTATAGTTTATTCATTACATTTGTCACTTATATTTTGCACTAGAACTTTTAAACTAATTCCAAAGTACACTTTTATACCGGATATGATCAGTTTTGAGCACTTTTTCCTAAGGAAATAGTAAAAATGACGAGCGTGTACGCACTTATGATCCGATCACTTCGGGCCCGCGAGCCGAACTTCAGACGCACGCGTTTTAAATTCATATTGTGGGGCCATAAAGTACAGATGTTTTGTTTTTTGTTTTGTTGTTGATTCACCTGTCAAACGAAGAGTCGACTGGTTTACATATTATTTTGAATTTAATCAATATGACACCTCAAATATACCTATGTTCTATTACAGGGAAGATATGCTTTACTACTACAATAATTTTACAGTAATTTTACAGATCCAAAAGATCTTGGCTTTTTTGCCTTCCCCACAACTAGCAATGGTAATTTGTGATTCCCTGTAGAGTTTGCGCAAGGTATAAAAGTTATTCGCTCTTTAGACACTTTCGACCCAGGAGCGCTAGTTTCAGCAGAAGAGGCTAAAGTTTTGTCCGGCAGAACCTTCCAAAACAATCCTGATTCGTCGGCATTGTAAATTTGTTCAGGGCAAAGGTTCTTTTCTTTTATCTCGTTTAGGAATTTTTCTTGCAATGGTTGAACAGCTTCCGTATTGCTAGAGACTTTCTCACCTGACACTTTCAGCTGACGTATGCCATGACGTTTTTTAAAATTATCAAGCCATCCTCTACTTGCAGAAAAATCCTAACCTGTTAGTTTTTTATGGAAGAATCTCGCTTTTTCCATTACGACCTCACCAGACAATGGAATGTGGCGTCGTCTTTGTTCTAAAAACCATGTGAACAGTGCTTCTTCTAGCACTGGATTCTCTGGTAATTTTAGAGTTTTTCTGAACCCTGGTCCTTTCTCAGTTTTAGCTATAAAAGATCTCAATTTTGGCTCATTTTTCTTGAGGTCTGTAATTGTTGATTTTCCAACGCCATACTTACAAGCAAGAGAAGTTGCCGACACTCCGTCCTTTAAACTGTCTAGTATGGTGCACTTTTCGGCTATAGTCAAAGTTTTATGTTTGTGTTTTGGTGTTGGAACCATCTTTATAACCTCAAAAAACACGCCGCGCACGAGTACAGAGCAGAAAAACGTGGAATGGACGCGCAACGTGGCAGTCGTAACTGCAGACTAATTAATAAACAACATAGCAGCGAGGCGAAGGCGAGGAAGTGGGGTGGGGTATGCAGTTCGGATTATAGCGACGTTCGGATTAGCCTGAGTACGGATTATCGAGGCTCTACTGTAGATACAAATTCCTTGCATTTATTAGATTTGTTATTAATCTCATTTGTTTTTTATATAATTTATACTATACGCTTAGTTATTTGTCAGTGCGTTCATAATTTATGGATAGCCAAGTGATCTAAAGGCACAAGTGGCTCCCTCAAGCTTGCCTTGTTTACGTCACATCACAATAGAGGTAAGCGCCGTTTAATTTTAAATCAGTCTTATACCGGCCGCTACGCGGGCAACATTGCATTGGCTTTTATTAAGTATTTTTGTGGATTTTAATGACTGAATTGATAATTATTCCCATTTGTGTAGGACTACAGAAGTCGTGCTATTTTATTGGAATTCTTTATAAAACCCGATAGCATTCGTTTTTGGCTTAATTCTACCCTTAGGAGATGACTGACTATACTTTGAGACGGTAAGCCCAGGTGGACACAGAATATCCGTGTGGGCGAGAGGGACAAATACAGCTTCTCAGGCAGTGTTCCATCGGTCTGTGCGGGGCAGGGGCCAGACCTTACCGTCAACTTTTTTTTTTTGGTCTCCGTCTAGCTTATACATTTAAGGAAATATTTTTCGAACATTTTTGTTTTCTGCGAAATTACCAATGTTGTTATTTTTACTAAAGAACGATGGTTTTTTCCATCCAAGTTACAAAACTATATACATACTAACTAGGTTGGTAACAAAACAAAGAACATTCGTGGTTTCATTTTATTTTCATAAATCATTCAAGTAGAAAAATAACATAAAAAATCCTTTTGTATTCAAATGATTCCTAGTAGGCCCCAAAACATTGACTCTTTGTCAAAGCAACATGAAACTGTAGGCAATTTATCAAGGAACCCAATGACGCATAACTTGATATGGTTGAGCCGAGGCGGAGCTATAAACAAAGCTATAATTTACGACCACTTGAAGTGCACTGCGCGCCGCCAAGGCCACTTGACAGATAAGGCGGTGCACCCACTGCACCGCGCTCCGTCGCGGAACGCGTACTGGTGATAATACAAGAGCTGTGCCTCAAGTGTATGCCTTTTTGTCAAAAAAAAAAGTCAAGAGCGCTACGTACACTTCTTCACGGAGCTAAAGTGTTATGGGGATTCAATATTTGACTTCAATGAAAACGAAGAAACGGAAGACACTTTTGTCCCACCCATGGTATTGACAGATTTTGAGCTTACGGTTTTAATTAGCGTAAGAGTTGTGTTTCCTGGAACAGTCCACAAATGTTGTTTATTTCATTTGGGGCAGAATGTTTGGCGACGAGTATGGGCTGCAAAAAAATAATGTTGAAGATAGCGAATTTTCTCTTAAAATCCGTCATTTTATCGCTATATCGTCTGTACCATCCGTAGATATACCGGCAGTTTTCGCACTTTTGAAGGAACAAACTTTTGAAGGAAGATGATACTCGAATCGTGAAATGGTTTGAAACCAATTACGTGAACGGCAAACTGATAACGCGAAACACTGATGACACAAAACAGATGATAGGTAGAAATGTGCCACTATTTCCTCCAGAATTGTGGTCTGTGCGCCAAAATAATATAAATAATTTGCCGAGGACACAAAATAAAATTGAAGCGTGGCACAAACGCTAGAATTCGTTAATGGATTACAAAAAAAGGTGCTTATGCCACCATTTGTGAGCTGAAAAAAGAAGAAGTAGCCAATTATGTAATTATTTTCAGAATGGAAAGTGGGGTACCAGCTACCCCACCTAGAAAGAAAAAGAGGATGCATCAAGAAGCAATAATCAAACACATGTACTAATGAAGTACTTTATCGCGATCTTAAATACAAAAATTATGCATGATTAAGTTTGGTTTTTCTTAATACTTTACCTTTAACTACAAAATTTAGTAGGAAAATAACAACAGAGATCCCATAAGTTGTTTATTGGTTTCTGCTTTATGTCTACAACAGATAACACATTTGAATATTACACTTTTGACTTCTCTTACGGAGTTTACAATATAATATTTTTGAGAAAGGCTACTTAAAACTAATTTTAGGCCACCGTGCATGAGAGCCAAATGCTCTTGTCTAATTATCAATTTAGTAATATGACATTTCTTCGGAAGAATGATAGGGAATTTTTTAGAGTAATTTACATTAGCATTATGTAATTGGCTTTAATCTACCCTGATCATTGATATATGTTAGTTAAGTAACTATAAGCACATATTTGCAAATAAGTTTTAAACTTAAACAAATATTCGTCAAGTTTAAGTATGGCACATTACATACTTTATTTGTAAAGTACGTTAGTATAACTATAACGGTTTATAAAAATCACAAAAATCAGTCTTATAATAGTCATATAAAATCAGCATCAAATACTATGTTCGTATATTAATTGACTCGAGCTTAATAATCACAGTTTGATTGACTTAATAATAACATGAGATACAAAGGTATGTATGTATATATGATAAACATATGTATCCCTACGTGCACTTAAAAATTAACAATCTATAATTTAATCATCATTACTGTCAGTTATACTATTACAGTTTAAAAATTCAACTTCAGGTCTACTCGGACCTGGTAAAATATTATATTCTTGCTGCTCTTCTTCAGTGAACACATTGCTTTTATAGTCTTCGCCATCATAAAATAAATCATCATGAGATTCATGTTCCTCAGATTCTTCGTCACTGTGGTTGTATTTGTTAAGAAGATCCCAGTTATACGACGCAAAGGCTATTTTAGCTGCTCTCTCGGGCATTCATCGATTTCTTTTTCTCGAGTGTATGTGGCCATGTTTGCTAAATGATCGCTCTGATGCGGCGGATGTACAAGGAGCCGTTAGAATACGAACGGCAATTTTACTAAGAGCTTTAGCAGAACAAAGCCCTTTCCACCATGTTACGGGATTTATAGTATCTACTTTTTCCCATAGAAAGCGGCTCCTCCAAAATCCATCTCTTGCTTTATAATCGGCTATGTCTGATATTACAGAAAATTGAAGTGATTCAGCCATTTGTTCAATAAAACCCATGGCCTCGAGGTCTTCGTTTTCATTTAATTCAACGCCTAGAGTTCTTGGATCCAGAAGATAAGCTGCTAAATGTATAGGTTTTATGCAGTCGATGGTCCTTTTTTCAACTGCATCAAGAATATGTTGTTTGTGTTCGTGACTCAATATATTTATATCAGGCAATATGAATAACAGTTTAGATTTTATATCCTTGAATATCGTATAAACATTGTGAATATTGCATTTGTTGGACTCGAGTTGAAATATGGGACCAGTTGAAGGTTCTAAAATCAAAAGGCAATTTTCAATCATAGTCCAAAAATTATCATCCAGAATAGTCGACTTAATTTCTTGTGGCAATGGGGAATATGCGCGTGACTTAAATATGGACAAAATATTTTTTTTTGTAACATTTATTGCTACTGAAAACACACTATACAATTATTTTTAGAATTTATTTTAATTTAATAATGAAATTTAATCATCAAAAAGTGGCTGTTTTGAAATTACCGCGCAAATTTTCGAAACGCAACACTATTGGTGGAACAAAACGTGACGTCAGTTTTACACGAGACGTCTGCTGTCAACAAGCTATTTGTATGGTTTCTTTTTTGAGGAATAATTGTTATTGTATTGTGTCGCTGTTTTTTATCTTAAGTTAATAGTTTTATGTGTTCAAAGTATTAATTAATTGTGAAGAAGGACTTAGAGAATGACTGAAACCGGTTTCGTAAAAGCGCAGTCGGATAATCTTCCGAAAATCGACGTGTTTATGATGGCCACGTATTTCGCTTCAAATCCAGATTATACGTCTGCTGAACTCAGAGGAGTAAAAGCTGCGAGGTGAATTAGTTATAGTATGTATATATTTATTTGATAAATGATCGTTTTCATGGTTTTGTAAATATAATGTAAACATAACCTCAAAAGCTTCTATGCTGAACTGGGAGTAAATAAAAAAGCATGGTTCATATGGGTGATAGGCTGATCATGTTCAAGTGAATATGTATCAAGTGGTCGCAAGTTGTCATTCGATTGCTTGTGGCTCTGTCATTAGGTATTAGGAGTGTGATTTTATGTATGCGTATGACTTGACATTTGCAGCTAATTTCATTATTTTTGTGACAGATCTGGACGAGAATCATATGGAGATTCAGCCATCGGCTATGTACAAGTTAAACGGGAGAAAGGATTATGTATTGTAAAGGCCAGAATAACGCCAGAGCATAATGTCCGTTGTAAATCTTACAATGTAACAGCAACTTGCAAGGAGTCTGAGGGGCATATTCTGTCTGTGCAGTGTGAAGATTGCACAGCACATTTAGGTAAGTATTTACTATAAAACAGTGATTTGAATCTGATTAAGTAACAGAAATACCAGTTCCATAGGTATATTATGTAATTATTTTATTATCATTATAGGATAGTATGAAATCATGATGTAGTTATTTGATAATTGAGACTAACCATGATTATTTTGTTTTAGGTGGCTGTAAGCATGCTATTGCTTTCTTAGCATGGCTTCACAGACGGAGTGAAGATCCCCCATCCACAAGTGTGGAATGCTATTGGAAGAAAGCAAAGTTATCTACAGTTGGCACGAGCTTAAAATATATTAAGGCTAAAGAGATTACTTCATCATCATCACAGAATAGAAATATTGAGCAAAAAATGCCACAAAGTGCAAGTTTTCTGTCTATATTGAAAAATTACAGTCATGGTGTGAACGACATGAACAACCAACTTATGAAATATTTTAAAGAACCGACTCCTGTGGAAAAATTGTCCATCCATTATTTAAGAAGCAGGATGCCGAAGAAGCCATCAAATGCTCAAGATTTCATAAAATTTTGTGAAAAGAACATGGACATGAGCTCATGTGAGAAAGCTGTACTTGCAACTATCAATCAACATGACTGTCCTATGTGGTATGAACTTCGATATGCCCGTATAACTGCTTCAAAAGCTCATGAAGCAGCTCACTGTAATACAATACAAGGTACTTTAACTGAATTAATAATGGGGGCAATAAAATTGAAAGACACAGAAGCAATGAAACGGGGTCGACTTCTGGAAAACCAAGTGTTGAAAAGGGTTGAACGACTAAAAAAAATAAAAATTGAAAAGCGTGGTTTTAAATTGAACCCTAAATACCCTATTATGGGTGCTTCACCTGACGGCATAACCGAACAATAAGTGATAGAAGTGAAATGCCCTTTAACAGACAAAGCAATGTGTCGATAGATTAAAGACAACCAAGTGTCTTTAAAATATAAAACGCAAGTGCAACTTCAAATGCATTTTTTCAACAAAAATAAAGCCCTCTTCTGTGTTGCAGCAAGTGATTTCGAAACAACTGCAAATGTAAATATAATAGAAATTAACTATGAAAAGAAGTTCTGTGAAGAAATATTAAAGAAATGCTTACTATTTTGGATAAATGCTATTTTCCCATTGTTATACAAATAAATAAAATTTGTATTGTTCATTTAAAATAAAAAAATAAATAAATTATAAATAACTTTTTATTAACACACATTATATACATATATTTCCTAGTTATTTATAACTTATATTTAATAAAACTATTAAATGAAAATATCCCTTATATTATATTTATAACTTCTATCTAAACAAAACAACTATTGAGGAAAATATCTCTCTTCCCATTATAAATATTAAAAGTAATTTATTGTATCCCATTATATAATAAATTTACTTTTTTACTAACGTATCTTGCAAATTTATTATCCCACAAGCAATTATTATTACTTCATCCACTATACTATAGGGATTAAGTGATGGTCAATGCATGCATGTGGCAGTAACATATTGAATTCTCTTAGTCTGCCTATAACTCGCTCTACATGAATCCTCAAAGCGGCTATTTGCTTTGACTGTTTAACCTCTGCTTTACTACTAGGAGTAGATTCGGAAACTGAATGTGGCCTGACTAGGGTACAGTTTTTATTTTCTAGCAGGCGTGTTAGATCTTTAAAACCCCGATCTGCCATAACTGCTTTGTGAGGGGGTAAATAATCCAGAAAGTCACAGTCTTCCACAATCATTAGGTCTGTTGCCCTGCCGCTATACCCCTCAGATATGTAATTGACAAGACCATCCGGAGTACAAGAAATCAAATATTTTAAAGTATTACATTTTTTATACTGTGACCAGGTCAGCGACTGATGCACAGCATTTGTTGGCTTTTCTATTTCAATCTCTAGACAGTCAATAATAGAGACAACATTATCATACCTGGCCCTAAATGAAATTGGTAGTTTTTCATATATTTGGGATGGGGTAGGCCAAAAAATTAACTCTTTCATTTTCTCTGAAATGGGTATTACACTTTTCGAAAATATTCTGCTGACTGAGCTCTGTGAATACCCAAAATTTAACGCCAACAAACTAAAAGATTAATTTAATTTAATTTTTCTTAGTGTAATCAAAATATCTATAATGGGAAGAGGGATATTTTCACTCAATAGTTTTATTATATAATATGTTCTTTTTGGTAAACCTGATAACATTTTTGGTTCCCTTTCCATAGCAACCAATGTGCCACTACGCATGAGGTTTTTAAATTGTAAGTCACTGTCTGATTCATCTTCATGAAGCCAACTTGAATCAGATGAGCTACGTTCTGGTTCATAATCACTTGATAATATTGACGATTGTGATGAATGAGTACTTGTGAGAGAGACAGTGTCAGCGCGATTATTTAAAAATAATTTTCTTTTTACAAAAAAGCCTGAGCTGATTTCAAGGGTGATGTTGATGTATTTTTAGATGGTATACGAAACGGAGACAAAGCTATGCTATTATTCTTTGCATTTGCATTAACACCTTTGCTTCTATAATGAACTTTACAATTAACTTGCACAGCCTTATCAAATTGCAATATATCTTTACAATGTACATTTGATATGGGGACAGAAGCAGCTCCTTCATCTATTTCATTATTAGAAATATTCAGATCAACATCCATAAAGTATGGTACTGAGGCTGTACTGGGATCTGCTTCAGCTGAATCAGCCTTAGGTATTCCTTCTTCTTCAACTTCAGTTAGGGCAGCTTCAGCTAGAGCTTCTTCAACCAAAGCTTGTCTTTTCCTTTTCATAGCCGCCTTTCTCCCGGGTGGTGGCTGCGGCTTCTCTTTTTTCTGGCACTGGAATATATGTGGCACTACTCCTTTTTTTAATCGCAACTTCACTTTTTGTCCATGTTCTAATGCCATTATTTTGTATTTAATATAATTTTCTGTATCCTCTTCAATCTGAAACCCAAAAATAATATAAAGGTTAATAAAACTAGTCTCGAACTTGCCTCTTACTCTAATAATTTAGATGTTTTTATTCATGAATAATACTTATACATACATAAAGATAAATTTAGAATATCGAATAAGAATTTTTAATAATATCTTTACAGCTTTTCTTAAACTAGGTTATGTTTTTGTAGAGGTTTGTAAACAAAACAAATAGGTAGGTAAAAGTAAGAATGATTTGTATATATATGTATTTTACTTTTTTAATATCCTTACTTACATTGAAATGATCTTCACAACAGTATAAACAGCTCAAACACGATACATTGTCTCTTCTCATCGCCTTGCACCACTTTTTCCTTAGATTTTCACCTTTCGGCATAAGGAAATACACTTTGTCAGGTGCAGTGTTGATGTTATTTGGACACATAGGAACGACACAATATTTATAATATGTTTTTTTGTACTTTTCCATGGTAATTAAGTCGATATTCACTCACTTTATTTATTTTTTGGTAATTTTGTAAACCAAACACTTTGCTGTTGACATCGAACTCGTGTAATGGTGACGTCACGAACAAGCGCGCCAAAATGGCCGCGTTTAAATTGATCGCGATTTTAATATTTAATTTTTTGCATAATAGTTTATATTTTGGTCGTGATATTTGTATGTTTGGTAATGTAATAACTAGTAGAAACACATAAAAAATATAAAAAAATCATGCATATTCCCCATTGTGTACTAGTTTCATCAATAGCTAAAGCCAAAAGAGCTGTTTTTGTATTTTTTATACTTCTCAAGGCTGCTACATGACTGCCCCAACGTGTCTTTGCTGGTAATTTTAATGTTTCTCCTGTTTTTTTTTTCTTTAATGATGCAGTCAAAACTTGGCTCTTTTTGATAGTCTTAATAACATCTACAGATAAATCAATAATTCCATTGATAACATCACATTTTATTATATCATGAGTCAATAGATTCAGTGTATGAGCGATACAATTGAGAGTAACTATTTGTGGATATTTATTTTTTACAAGTTCAAATGCTTTCTGAAGATTTCTTGCATTGTCGCCAATTAGAGTAACAAACTTGGATTCTCCGTAAGTACGCATGATTTTGATTATTTCTTCACTGAGATATAAGCTTGTATGTCTATTATCTGTGGTACACAAACTTTCGGCAAAATAAGGTTCGGGGTTTGAAATAATAAAATTAATGATTCCTTCGTTGTTTAAATTTGTCCAAGCATCACATTGAAGATGTAGATAGCTTGTACTTCTTAAATTTTCGGTGACATCTTTTTTGACTTGGTTATGTACTTTGTCTAAAAGATTTGTAGACATATATTTCCGCGAAGGTATTGGAAACGAAGGCATACCAAATTTCAAAAAGTCCTTCCACAATGGGTGTTCTCCGATATTTAAAGGTGAACCTGAAATAATTACTGCTTTCGCAAATTTCAGCGTTAGTATTTCAATCTCTTCTTCATTTAATGATCGACAATGTGACGTTGAAGGCCGATTTATAATATCTTTGTCAACCTGTTTATTCAATGAATCATCAATAGAATCCCTTGCCATGGATATGTTGGCGTTAATATCATCAATCAAGCTCCGTTTATTTTGGTTGCTGCTTCCTGGTTCCAGCGTATTAATCTGATGGTTTGGAGTAGTTTCGTCTGGAATCTTAGTAGTTGTAATTGTAACATTTTTTTCGATTTTTGTCTTTATATCAAGTTTAATAATAGCTGGACATTTATCACAGTTTAATAAGTGATTTCCCATTTTACTTACATTTGGTAACTTATATTTATGATCACAGTAATTACACATTACTGATTTGTCTGGACTTGACCGGTAGTGTTTCCAGACATATTCTTTTCTTTTTCTTCCATTAGGCATTATCTAAAACAAAAATATTATTTTTTAAGAAAACGTGGTTCATTTAATGAAATACTAGTATACATCTAAAAAAAATATATGTGGTCATATGGATCTATATCTTACACATTTTTCCCTTTTTATTTACATTTCAGTCTATTTGTATAACAACATAATTAAAGATCTTTACGAAATTATTCAGTTTTTAATTAATCAATAATCGCCAACAGATTACAGATCAGGTACCTAGTTACGTAGGGTAGTATTTGTACTAAGGTAGTTCTTTATTACACGATTGCAGTGGCGGTATGCTACAAATAAATCGGTAGAAGAGTAGCTTCAGTCGGCCAAAGACAGCAATAAGCGCTGTAGCCGCTTTTTATTCATGCCAATTTATGATGATGTATAAATATGTAAGTATGTATATGTAAATAAATAAATAAGATGATTACTAGAACAGGAAAAAATATGTTGTTTATTTGGACTGACCGACACTTATGTAGTGTAGCCATGTCGTCAAATACTATCATTCTCTTGAAGCGTTTACTTTCTACGTCTTCTTTCGCGGATACTAAACATTATTTATTTATTAAACACTGATTAAAAAAATATTTTGTGGGTTTTTTTTGTTGTTTACACATCAACAAAACCCTACATATTCATAAATGTTTTTCAAATGAACTAAACAATAAAATTTTGTTTGTACTTACCGATTCTGACAAGGCACAATGGAAATAGACAAGCCGAGCGCGATCACTCGACGCGTACGCGCACTGGAACCAACTACACAAAATGGCGAGCTAACTGCGAAAGCGCGAATTGCGCCCTCCCCGCTTCTCCCCCGTTTCACTTACCGTAATCGAATTGTAGGGAGTATGTAGAACTCGTAACGTAAGTATCATTCGCCTGTCGTGTACATAAACTCTTGCATTGATAACTTTAATATTTTTAATTAAATATTTAAATTTTACACTTGAATATATAGAAATAAAAATTAATGCCTTTATTACATGTATTAAATAACACCTTCATTCGATTAAAACATTGTTTTTTAAATAAACTTAAAAATATTTCCATAAATAAAAAGCTTTCCATTTCTTCCCGGTAGAAATTGAAATCGGGTGGGTAAAAATGGGTGTAAATGGAAATATTTCCAGAGGTTGGGTTTTTACCGGGTAGGCGCCCATCTCTACCGTACACCGGAGTCTTTCGCTGCGTGTAGTACTCGATAGTGTGATTAAGACTGCACCGAGCGAAAATGTCAAAACATGCACTCCCGGTTTAATTGATAAAATAATAAGTATTCGTTCAAAAAATAAATAAATATAACATAAACCATCACTGAGAATATCTTTACAATTTCTCTGTGATAAAATATTAAAATAAGTAATTATTACTATTACAAAAATTACGTAAAGTTAATGAAAAATGGCAAAAACATAGGTTGCCGTTAAGGAGAATTTCATATCATAACAGTAGAATTCAAGCCTAATTTTAATTTAAACACAAAATTTAATATGTATATTATAGTTTGTCCGTCTTACATTTCTTATTTATTGTCAGACAACTATATAACACTTGTATCATTAAACGCCTTAAATTTTCCATACATTTTTACTATGGCGGCCACGCATCGGTTTAAATACGCGTGCCGCGGGCTCAGGAATTCAGTCGTGCCCAAGTGTTTGGAGCGAGCTCACGTCGCTTTGCAGCGCGATCCACCTTTACGCATACGACCGCGCTGTTTCGTCAACGCCGTGATAAAACGAGGTAAGTATTGTTTTTAAATTTTTTTATTTGTTACTTAAGAATAATGCGCTACTAACAAAATTGACAATAATCAGAATAAATAAATATTTTTATTACTATCTTTTTATCATTGGAGATGTTTGAAAATACTTATTTGTTTCAGATAATAATGGGAAAACGGAAAGAAAAATATTATAAAGTAATCAACAAATCCAGATTCAAGAAAAAAAATATTAATAATAAGTAAGTCGTTTAGTTAATTTAACGTAAGTCATTTATTTGAAATAATAAAAAGTCGGCCAAGTGCGAGTCGAACTCGCGCACGAATGGTTCCGTACTATGTTTCCACAGTTTAGTGCAGCGCAATAAAACCAAAAATCAAGGTGGTGGGGGTGGTACTTTACCTTATTATCTATAATAACTACATATCACTTACATACATATTATAAAACAAATCCCCCTGCCTCGTTTGTCTGTTTGTCCGTCTGTTCGCGATAAACTCGAATACTGAACTGAATGGATTTTGATGGGGTTTTCACTTAAGGCATTTTCTACTTAAGGCATTTTGGGCTTGTATATTTTATCCTGATAAGCTTGATGCAAAGAATAAATCTGGTTACAAAAATTATGTATAATAGTAATTCTGTTACCAATTATACCAAACTATCTTGTTGTGCACGAATATAGTTCTATTACATACAAGTATCCTTTTATTAACAGCTTAACTACTGTGACACTAACATAAATATAAATTTCTGTTTTAGGATGAAAAATCAACATAATGAAAAGGTAAGTCTTTTGTATTCATAAATGAATAATCAAATTATTTTAATTATAACTGTAATATATAAAAATATACATAGGTACATTATAGTGTAATAAATTTTAATAAATATGGCTTTTTTGTTTGTAGGAATCATTAGAAAATACATCTGACACTGAACTAATCAAAGAAGAAGAAAATGAACAGCAAGAGAACATTTTAATAACTGGAAACAGAATTATAGATTTTACGTACATTTACCAACGATTACAAGAAATTTCTAATCATAACTCAGCATTTGGGTGTACTCTGAGTTGTTTAAAACTTACCAAAGAATTTAAAAAAGGATTTCTTTCAAAATTTTATTTTACCTGTCAAATGTGCCGTATGAATTTCACTATAAAAAATTGTCCAGATTCTAATAACTCGATGGACCTCGACTTGAATGATAATATAGTGAGCATTTTTATGTCTATTGGTGCAGGATTTTCCGGATTAGAGCTGGTTTCAGCCAATCTCAACATACCATGTATGTCTGATAAATTATATGCTAAGTGCCATACAAAGGTTTGCCAACTATGGGAACTAGCTAAAGAACAAAGTATGGCAGATGCAGCCAAAGAAGAATATGATTTAGCTATTATGAATGGAGAGGTGAACTCAAATGGCATACCAATGATAACAGTAGTTGCAGATGCCTGTTGGTCAAAAAGATCGTATAGAAAAAACTATAACGCATTATCAGGTGCCGCTGTGATTATAGGCTACAGGACGAAAAAATTTTTATATATGGCTGTGAAAAATAAATATTGCATGGTTTGTGCTCGAGCATAAAAGAAGAAACACCTCAACACACTAGTTTTAAAAATTACACGGGTTCCTCAAGTGGAATGGAAGCAACGGCTTTAGTTGAAGGTTTCAAAACATCCGTTGAAACGCATAAATTAATATACTCTCGACTTATAGCTGATGGTGATTCGAGTACATTTAGCAGTATCCAAAACGCTAAACCCTATGGCAATTTAATGGTAGAAAAAATAGAATGTACTAATCATTTATTAAGAAACTATTGCACCAAGTTGGACGAGTTAAGCAGAAATACGAATTATCCAATAAAATATCGAAGATTTTTACAAAATAGTATATTACGTTTGAGGCGATCTGTTAATGGGGCAGTTAAATATATAAATACAAAAGACATATGTTTCGAAGAAAAAGTTCTTGAGCTGAAAAAGGATTTGTTGAATGCGCCACATCATGTCTTTGGTGACCATACATCATGCAAACCTTATTATTGCAAAAAACTCACCGAAATTAAAGCACCAGAAGAAAATTTAGTGCCAACAATGAAAAGTAAAGACGGTGCGTTTATTTTTTCGGCCATCCTCAAAATTCTTTCTAGATTGGTGAATAATGCAAAAAGCCTTATTCACTGTGTAAATAGTAATATAGCGGAAATATTCAATAGCGTAATCGCAAAATTCATTGGGGGGAAACGAATTAATTATTCGGGAAGACAGTCGTATTCAGGAAGATGTGCTGCATCAGTTGTGTCTTTCAATTCAAAACAGCCGCAAACATACATATGTAAGCTTTTGTTACGAAGCCCTAATAAATTAATTAAACGACTTGAACTGTCTAGAAATTTAAAAAGAATTACCTCAGCAAGACGGCATGTGTTCAAATCTCGCACATCTTCTAGACAATTATCTATCGTCAATAAACAAAGTGACGAAAATTATGGCGAGTCGTGCCAAAAACCTGACCTTAGCCAGACTGATTTTGAGTTTGCTAAAACGGAGCACTTAAAGAGCATAAGTTTGTCTGAAGATGATCGCCACGCACTCGAAAGAAGGACGATTTTGCAAGCGGAATCGATGGAATGGCGCCAAGAAGGGAAACTACGGCTTACAGCTTCTGTATTTGGCAAAGTGTGCAAAAGAGGACTAATTAAATGCGGGCCCTTGGTCAAAAACTTAGTCACTGAAAAAAATTTGGACCACGTGAAATCGATAAGCTATGGTCAAAACCATGAAGTTCTTGCACGTCAACATCTAGAATCGCAACTTAAAGCGACTGTTCGAACTTGTGGGCTTTTTGTTGACAAAGATTTGCCGTTTTTAGGTGCAAGTCCAGATGGACTTGTAGAAGATGACAAAATAGTCGAAATAAAATGTCCATATGCGGCTCGGGACCAAAGTGTCGAAGATGCAATAAGGGAGAAAAAAATTAATTTCTGGAAAATAAATAAAGAAGGGGATATCGTTTTAAATAAAAATCACGACTGGTATTTCCAGGCTCAGGGACAAATTCACATTGTTCAAAGAAAAATATGCATATTTGTTGTTTGGACAAATGTGGATATGAAGATTGAAATAATTCATGAAGATAAAATATTTTGGAATGGCATGGAAGAAAAACTTAAAAAGTTTTATTTTGATTGTCTTCTTCCAGAGCTGATAGACTCCAGATTAGATAGGCAGATGGAAATAAAGGAACCAGAATATATACTAGAAGCAATCAATAATAGAAATAAAAAAGTAACCAAAAGAAAATTAAATGATATCAAAATGCTTACCCCTTAATTCTTTTTAAACTAACTAAACTTGATCAAATACAAAATGTTATCTTTATATGTCAACATTAATCCGTGCCGACAGAGCCTTTTAAAAATCGTTGTCTTTAACTGTCTTTAACGCTTATCGTTATGTATGTGTAATAAAATGTTTATATCGTATAAAAATAATAATCTAAGAGAAAGTTAGAAAATAGGTATTTATTAATCAAAAGAACATCACAAATCAGCAAGGATATTTTCTTTTAAGGGTCTCTTTTTTACAATCTGGGTACAGATTTCTATGCTCTTGTACACAGCGCAGCAAAAATTGTTTTTGTTCTTCCTTTGCAGTGATTAGACCATGGAAATCTTGCATAAGTTTTACAGCTCTTTCAGCTGTATCATTCACGGCCCTTAAAGAAAGAACCCTCCTTTTTGCCTGCAAATAGGTTACATCTTCTTCCCATGTAGAAACGGGTCTCTTAAAGAAGTTTATATCAATGTTTAAACGCGCAAATAAATTTGTGCTCTTAACAGACACAAAATCATTTAATGATTTTCCTGCAACAAAAGACAAGATAATATTATTATCAGTTTATTAAGAAGGATATAAGACCTAAAACTATGTGTTTTCATTTAAATTAAATAACTTAATACGGTTTTATCGCGTTTATTACATTTTTTAGTCAGGTCAGTTCTAGATATAAAAATGTGATAAACGCGATATAACCGTATATAAGACCTAAAACTATGTGTTTTCATTTACATTAAATAACTTAATACGGTTTTATCGCGTTTATTACATTTTTTAGTCAGGTCAGTTCTAGATATAAAAATGTGATAAACGCGATATAACCGTATTAAGTTATTTAATTTAAATGTGTAACAATCGCGAAAACATATGAAAACATTATGTATTTCCACTTACCATACAAATAATCAGACATATCTTCTTTTGATGGAATGTATCTCTTTACAGAATCATACAAACTCTCTCTTTGAAGGTTCGCTACAATATTTGTCTTAGTTTGTTCGTCTACTTCATCATCAAAGAGTGATAAAACAGCTATTTCTTCTGACAAGTACCAAAGATGTTGACTAAACTTGCTCAGGGCTGCTTTGGAGATCTCTTTGTTAACAGTTTCATATTCCTTAAGACTTTTTAAAAAGCGCAAATCTTGATTTGGTGCCTTGACCGTCAGACTACATCCAAGCCATGGTTTTACATACATAACCGCAATGAATAAGCAAATATCTTGTACGGCGCGTTTATCCTTGGCGCTAATTTTGAACTGAGATTGCAACAAACATATTTTCAAAGAGTAAATGGCTCTAGCTATCCACCTGGCTTAATGCATTGCTCCAGGAGGTCTTATTTTAATCTTTTTCTCATTATCTCCTCCTAAGAAAATTATAGATAATTCAATTAGTTCCCGATAATCGTCACGTACAATGGATTTTTGCAGTTCTTGATTATAAAATGTCAATTGTTCATCAATCGTTGTTTTAGAAAAATGTTGTGTGACGAAGTCGGTGTACGCTTCAATAGCAGCAGGATTAATAGTTTTCCAGTTGTCTCTAAACTTTTTGAACATCGGGATGTCGGGGCTATTTGTGGTTTGGTGAATTTTTGTTTCAAATACACATTTTAAAACCAGTTCGTAAACGTGATGGCAGCAAGCAAAGAGTAATAATTCCCTGTCTAGTTTTTGTTCCAAAAGTACACAAGCTCCGTTCAGTCGCCCTGTATTAGATGGAGTTGTGTCACAACACATTATTTGTACTTTGTCCTCGAGATTCCAGTCATGAAGTGCAGTTAAAACAGCTTTAGCTTGATCTTGACCGGAAGAGCTTTCCAGTTTGGGCACAGCTAAAAGTTGTTCCTTTTCTTCAAATGATATAAGAATTGGCAGGCGTTCTTCTTTAGAACTTCTTACGTCTAGTCCGGAAAATAACTTCCCATCCCAGTGAACGGTCACCGTTTCAGGCAAATTATTCTGAAAATCTAATTTTATAGCTTCCGCTCTATCTTTTCTACTCTGTGTGCGAATGCGTTGAATAGACGATTTATTTATCGGGAACTCATCACAGCTGAGATCTAGGGCTTCAACTACAGCCTGAAGTATATAGACAGAGTCCCTTATGCTTAATTGACATCTATCCAAAGCGGCAACTAACTTAGGAGTGATGAAGTCTTTCCTTCCTCTTTTTGAAGTTGTTACAGAACTTACCATTTGAGATGTCGATGGCAAGGGTTCCTCAAGGCTTTCGTCAGAGCTGGTAGGTTGATTGCGATTTTCTTGCGTTTCGATAAAATCTGCTGTAGTTAAAGATGACGACAAACTTTCGGAACACATTTGCTCTTGTCTTTTTTTCTCTTCTTTTAATTTTCTCTGTCTTGTTCTTTCTTCTTTCTTTGCTAACTTTTTATCTACTCGTGCTAAACATCCTGGACGCCCTCTTTCTGGTTCTCTTTGTTTTTGCAAAAATATTTTATCTTTTTCTATTTTTATCCATCCCTAAGCATTTGTGTGTGCTATATCGAATAAATTATCTAAATTGTTTTAAAAGTCCTCCTCACGGCGCTTGTAAACATCTTGCGTTTTTTTTTAATTTTTTTGTAACTCTTCCAAGCACGGTGAAGATCCACAAGTTTTTTTACACAGTTAGGCACAGCTCTGGTAGGGATTCTAGCTTTTTCCCAGAATATAATACACGCTCGAACGGCAAGATTTGCGTTTTCATTAACAGTCAATTTAACTTCGCGAATGTTAAAAAAGAGGACTGCAAGAGCTTGACGATTAGACGGTAACTTTGCTCCAGTTATTTGATGGTTCACGTCACCAACTAAGAAAATACTTTTTTTTTGCTTCTTAATTCCACTGCCATTTTTTTAACATTAAAACAATATGTTAATCACGAGTGTTACTGTGAACAAATGACAAATACAACGGGTGCGCGCCGCTAGTTTGGCGTTACTTGTATGAACATGTTCCGATGCAAGTCGGCACGGGTTATCGTTCTCCAATGTATTTTCGAGTGTTTTAGGAACATATGAACAAAATTAAGACGTATGCGTTAAAAAATAAAAACTTTGAAAAATACGGGACACCCTAATATATATATATATATATATATATATATATATATATATATACTACATGATTTGAATTACTTTGTGCAATTGCACAAAGTACACCTGAAGCTATTAACTATATATATATATAATATAAAATAGCCGATAAGTGGCGGCAACATTTCCTCCTTTAAAGGGTCACCTTTAAAAAACATTCATAAAGCGAAAATTAACATAAAAAACAGCTGTATGCGAACTAAATATTATATTTAAACTGTAGGTAACTATATTATTAAACTAAAGCGAATACTAAACTACAGCGGTAATGAATGCCCTATTAAGTAAGAAGCGGGCATAAACGAACGACTGGGCGCACATACGTGCCCTTAGCCGTCTTTACTGTCACTACTCGAACGGTACCGTCCTTTGAGGGATGAATTTTATCAACAATCGCCAAGGGCCACGATAAGGAAGGCGAATTATCGTCTATAATGAGTACAATCGTACACAATGGATATGGATGGAGTATTCCACTTTTCTCGAGTCTGAAGGTTATGTAAATACTCTACTCTCCACCTTTTCCAAAAGGACTGCACTAGCTTGTCAAGTAGCGAGTGTCTCTGAAGCAAACTGAAATTATCAGCATTGACTTCAGGTGCGGGTAACAAATGTAAAGGAGTGGTATGTAAAAAATGACTAGGAGTCAGAGCAGTCGGTTCAGCGGGATCGGCGCTTAGCAGGGTGAGAGGTCGAGAGTTCAGCAGACACTCGATCTGAACGAGCACCGTCACAAGCTCTTCATAGGAAAGAAGGTGTTGGCCAATAACCCTGAACAGGCGATGTTTAACAATCTTCACCATACTTTGCTTTCCCAGCAGCCCCCAAAATGGCTGGCCGTAGCACAGTTAAAGGGTATAGCGAGGTAAGGAGCACGAAATGGCCCCCACGGCCCATGACGGAATTATCATTTGTACTGGTATTGGCACTCTAAAACAATACGAAATGTAAGGTCGTTGACCCCTGACCTTGACCTGTCTTTGAGATATTCGAGAAAGTTCGTATGCGCGCCGATTTTTTTCATAATTTTTTTTCCGAAAAACTATAAAAGCTAGAAGGATGGGACCAATTGCATATAATGAGGGATACTTTGAAAAATATTCTGTATTTTTTTCAGAGTTCTCGTGAAATGACAACTGTGTAAAATAATTAAACAAAATATAAATAATTTTTTTTAGTACTGTTCTATTATGTCTACCGCGCCAAAAAAAATATATAATACTCTTTGATTTATATACTTATACCATACAAAAGCTGATCAAAATCAAAGAGGCGCTTCTTGAGTAATTATGAGAATTACTTAGTGTGCGTACGGCTGGTAGGAACTAATTAAAGAGGTCATTTTTGGATTAATTATTATAATTACATGTTGAACATAATTTTAATCACCATCATCACTATTTTCATTTATCACAACATTGACGGCATCATTTGAAAATATTTTCGACACAATTTCAGCAGGACGTAAAATGCGAGATAGATATCTCGCATGAGCTAAATAATATATTACACTTGCGACATGAGCGCAGCATCCAACTGTCCTGTTTCCATTCGGACAATCACAACAATATCCTCGGATTCCTTCGACACTGTTCATATTAGGAACATAATCAATGAACAATCGGTAATATTTACTATTTACATGTCTGGAACGAACATTTAACTTGATGATAGTTGGGGTTTGTTTGACGTAATATATATAGAGATTGCTCTTGTCGTCCATTATTTCAGCGAGGTATGAAGCAGCTAATGAGAGCTGATAGGAACCTGTAAATAATATTCTTAATTGTTCTTCGTTTAGTCTTGGAAAATCTAAAATTTCTGATGACACCAGTTGTTGAAAAGCCGTTTTTCTTCGATTCCAGTGCTGTTTTTCTACCTCTTCACTTAAAGAATTTGGTAACGCCAGTCGCTCTTTAAAGTATTGAACAATTGTCTCATTTAAGCCTGTATCAGAATCCAATCGCTTACTGAATTTGTTGTGTAAAAATCCAACAACTTTGCATAATAGACTTACTTTTGGAAGCATTTTATTATCAAGATTGTTATGAAGCAAATTATATTTCTGAGCAATAGCTCCGTGCACAGCTTCGACTACCCATCGGATTTTAGTCACTTGTCGTGACATATTGGCTTCATCGGTAGGTAACTGGGCTCGATTACCTTTAATCGCCGGCATTAACACGGTGTAGCCTTCTTTGGTGATGTCGCCAACGGCGTCACGAAATCCACGATCTATGACAAATACATCATTCCGACGTAATAGAGTTTTAAGTTTAGCATCCTGTAACACTTTCTTCATAATAGTGGCATCATTTTCCGTTCCATAAAATGGCCCAGCAAAATCAACTATAAACCCGTTCGTAGTACAGATTGTGAACGGTTTGCATAAATGGGTTTTCTTTTGCCCAGAATACGATTTTCTCTGGTATTCATTGTTAAAACTTTTTTGATGCCTGATATAAGTGCCGTCAAATATCAATACCAGCTGATCATCTCTAAGGTTCAATAACATTCGAGCTGTTAAACTTGTGTTCTTTATTAAATCTTCTCGAGAAACGGAGGTTAATCCAAAATGAAGCAAAATATCAGTCTTAAAACTTCTTAATACTTCCTTAAAAAATGTCGACACATGTTGTTCGTATGGTAAACCCAGCACTCCTGCTATCACTGAATTAGAATTTCCAGTTTTTAATTTAAACAAGAATACAACTAACGCTTGAGTCACAGTGCGTATGCTTGTGTTTCGCATAGAAGTCAATAGCTGTCTTAATTCAATAATGTTTTGCCAACAAAGCCCTGTCAATATCCTTATCTGATTTTCAGACATATCATTTTCAATTTTGTCGAAAAGCGACATCCCTGCTCTTTCTGAAAGTGATTTTAAAAAATGAGCAACTTCTTTAGAGTTCATTTTACTGGTGTTAGATACTACACGTAGGTGCACCAACTCGTCTTTATAAAAGTTTTTTCCTATTATATGTGTGCAGCAACAACGGTTATCCTCTGGTATAAAAATCCCAATGTTTGTATAAGCCTCGTAACGCGCTTCAAAAGGTACTCGCATTAAGTTTGTTGTGGATCGACATATACAACAATACTTGTGGGTGGATACAACACGTGGTATATGTACATATATAAATTCGTCGTTTTGGGCAACATGCGAAAAAACATCATTGCCATCATCATCATCATCATCGTGGTCGCTTTCGGAACTGCATGGTAAATTCATTTCACATTCTTGTTGGAATGAAGCATTAGAAGATGTTTCCCCAACTGCTAAGTGTTCACCAGACTCCTGTTCGCCTTCACACTCTACCAGGGTAGATGCCGCAGAAGTTGATGCAACGTTTGATTTGCTATTGTAAATAATTAGCCGACACTTTCCACACAATACGTCACCAACAGAAACTGTTTTTTTACTCGAGTCACTATATAGTCTAGCGTCCTCTTCACTAGTGATAACTTTTTTTCTTCCGCGAACTTTATGCACGAAAGTGTCACAAATAATACAGTTCACAAACATTGTTATCACCCGTGGTTATCACCATACAACTTGCGACAGGCATACGCAATTATTCTCACCGAATGACCTATTAGGTAATTTATATTTGTGTGTGGTTTCCTTAACACGGAAGACTAAAGCAACCATGCGTGAAATCGTATTTGTAATGACACGAATACACTTATAATAATCTATTGAACATGAATAAACACGTTTGTTTTCTAGTCCGCGCGAAGCGGCTGGGCGGGCGCCCACTGTACACGATCGAACAAGTTTTCTTTAGATATTACTCAAGAAGCGCCTCTTTGATTTTGATCAGCTTTTGTATGGTATAAGTATATAAATCAAAGAGTATTATATATTTTTTTTGGCGCGGTAGACATAATAGAACAGTACTAAAAAAAATTATTTATATTTTGTTTAATTATTTTACACAGTTGTCATTTCACGAGAACTCTGAAAAAAATACAGAATATTTTTCAAAGTATCCCTCATTATATGCAATTGGTCCCATCCTTCTAGCTTTTATAGCTTTTCGGAAAAAAAATTATGAAAAAAATCGGCGCGCATACGAACTTTCTCGAATATCTCAAAGACAGGTCAAGGTCAGGGGTCAACGACCTTACATTTCGTATTGTTTTAGAGTGCCAATACCAGTACAAATGATAATTCCGTCATGGGCCGTGGGGGCCATTTCGTGCTCCTTACCTCGCTATACCCTTTCCAATCAATTCGATGCTCTGTAAGCTCCTGTTCGAAACGACAGCGGTATTCATTACTATTCAAAAATGTATACAAGTCGCGTAAATAAGAGTTCGCGCCGACAAAATTAGTTCCCCTGCCAGAATACATTAGGGGAAAGTGGAGGAAATAGGAACACCAAAAGGAAAACTTAAACAGTGGAATTCAATCACAGTTTCTTTATTTTTTTAATTATCTGGCTAACGAATCCACTAATCAACATTCATATTTTTTTAATAAATTTCAACATTGTGAAAGAAAAACAAAACCCTTAGTGTTCGGCTTTACCCGACATTAGTCGGGTAAAGCCGAACACTAAGGGTTTTGTGGGGTAATTATGAACTAACATTATTAACGACAGAGATCACATTCAAAACCCATCGATGTTGACTGTCCGTCAGTACAACTCTCGTGAGCCCATTTCTTGCACATATAGCACATAATCCAGTCTTCAACGGGGGGATCTATATATTTATCTCTACAAAATATACAAAAGTAGTCTTCATTTTTGTTATCGCCTTTTTCTTTTACTTTCGTACTTTGACTAGAGTCACTAAAATCTCTTATATTGTTAAAATACTCTTTTAACATCTTTGTTTGAAAATTTTTTCTTACTATATTTCAGTCTTTTTATTTGGATTTCTTTTTTTGACATTTTTTCCGCTTTTTTTTTGATTTCTTTTGCTTTAGCTCTTTTTCTGTTTTCCTTTTCCTCTAACTGATCTTTTATGGGAGTGCTTGTAAGAATAATAGATTTTTTCTTCCTCATATTTTGTTTTGATATTTTTGGAGAAATAATAGGCAATTCAACGATCTCTGATAGGGAAACCGCATGCGTGCTTGCATCGTCGTTTTGTGAATTAACAGGACCTATATCGGAAGCTTGGTCAGCATGGTCTTTAACATGGTGATCTTGAACTGCTGCGGTAACATCACCATGGTTGAGAGCGTCAGAAGTTGAATTGAGAGGATCTGTACTAGAAGCTCGGTTGTCAAGATCTTCGGCACGGTGTACTTGGGCTACTGCAGCTATTTCGGCATAATTGTGAAAGTCAGGAGCTAGTTGAGAATCAACTCCTTGGTTACTTGAAGCTTGGGTATTCATATAAAAAAAATACTCAGCATTATACTCAAATGCAAGTAGGTATGTTATTGTCAGGTATTACAGAATGTGATTATTTAGTTTACTCTGAAATAGGAACTGATTTAGCTGTAAGAAGAGTTTCATTTGATGAAAATCATATTTTGGAAATTTGTGTATGTCTTGTTAATGTTTATTTTGAGAAATTTCTTCCTAGAATAGTTAACTAGAATGGATCAAATTATGACTGAATTTGAATAAAAATAAATACAACTCTGTGAACTAAATTATTTATTCACTGTAAAAATTTATTGCTACTCTAACAATACCCTTCCGATTCATAAGCTTCCCTTGTTTCGCTTTTAGGTATAATTTTCAATAACTACATAAATTTATCAATGTGAATAATTGGTGGACCCAAATTTGTAAGACCACCAACAATAATTAATATATCATCAAAATAAGGCGCCAGTGACCATGGTAATGGTCCACATAGAAGTTTATATTGTCGTAATCTCTGTATCACTCTCTCAACATGCACTCTTGCCCGTGCAATCTCTGTAGTGCGGATTGCATCTTCTTTGGTCATCTGCTTTTTCTGACTCAAGAAAGGAGGTCTGACAAGCTGAAGCAGACGCTGTAACAAGAACATTAATATGTAAATACATTGCATAATTAATCAAATGTTATTTGTACTAACTATTCAATTAATATACTTAACTAACTTCATTACACTCGGATTCAATCCTGTATCCTTTATCCACCATCACTCCATCATTAAACTCGCATTTATTTAAGATTTCTGATTCATTTACAATATGTTTATCTGATGCTCGACCACCATAAGATGCACTTATTTCAGTTGTAAGGCCAGAAGGAGTTATTCCAATATTAAACTTCGCTGTATTTTTTTTTTTAATTGAGAGTATGTCAATATTCTATATTTTAAACATTTACATTTTTCAATCACAGTTTCAGCACAGTCTAATATTATTCTTGTATTTTTATATTTTTGGAATGATTTAGGTAGGTTGCTACGTATCATTTCAATATCAGGCCAAGGAATAACAACTTTGAGTACTCTACTCAGCATGGGGCATATATTATTAAAATAATTAGAACATGTCTGCCTGTTTATACCAAACAAAACACCAATGGCTCTAAATGACATATTTTGTTTCATTTTTACCATTGTCAAAATAACTCTGTCTCTTACAGATAACATTTTCTTATTTGTTGGAGCATCTAAGGCCAATTCACTAACACAAGTCACCAATGTATCTAAAAGTTCTATTGAATGAATACCCGTAAAAGTAAATAAATACATATCACTACTGAGTAAATCTGAGAGGGTTAATTGCTTTAAAGCTGATCTATCCTCTTCCCACATAGGAAGAAAATTTATTTGAGTGCACTTTTTCAAAGGTTCTTTGTCACAAAGAATGTCAGCTATACTCCAATCTTCTCGGGGACGATAATTTCTGTAATCCACTAAATTGACTTGTGTCGATGAAGTCATGATATGATGATGACTGTTGTTATCAGTTATATTATTGTCCTCAAATTTAGTTTCTTCATTCTCAATAGCAAGTCCAAGCTCTTTATTTGATTCCACTATTTTCCTGTGTCTAATATCAGCCCTATTTTATCGAGCAATTGATTTTATTTTTTGGGCTAATGGTACTTCTTTATCAGAGCTTCTTTTAGGAATATTCTGAGACGGTACGACATCAGGAAACAACTTCTTCCTCTTCCTTCCTTCTTCTCTGCCTTTTAGAATCTGGAACAATAAACATAATCTCGTGATCTGACGAGAAACTCGCCTTAGCGTAAACTAAATGAATAACTTATGAAATACATATAAATATAGTTTATGTACAATAAAAAAAAACATAATTATACGTACTGTTTGGAAAAAAGTTTGAAGCTTGAAAATGATGAGAACAAACTCTCATTGATGGTGAAATTGGCTTGCCTATTCTTAAAGCAGTCTTCCATTTTTTGGGAATAAATGAAAACTTATTCCCGTATCTCCGTAAGTACTACATTGAGGAACTCAACAATATTTCGTATTTCTGCTTTTATTAGCAACAGGTTTCCGTATATAATCGTGATCCATCTGAATAATCTAAACATAACCTCAACAAATAAACAAACAAAGTGTCGTTCTTAGACAGCTTCTAAATTTCGCTACTAGAAGCGTGCGGAAAATCTTTGCATCGCCAATACTAAAAAATAAACTGGACGGCTACCACCAACACTTATAAAACCATTCAGAAACAAGGCAGTTGAGGTGCAGTTTTAAAGCAGGACAACTTTAAATCCTACCATTACGTTCATAATGCTGAACGTTTTTTTAATGGTTATTCCTAAATGGTGAACTGTTTTTTGTCTCTGGCTTGTTTTGGTGATGAGACTGCGAAGACGTTCAAATCCTTGACAAAAAATTATTATTTTTACTGGTTTTTTTATTTACGTTAAACAAAATTATTTCTGTCATTTTTATTTAATATCTAAAAGTTAGTGTTATTTACTTTGTTTTCATTTGATTATGTACATCAATTTAATTTGATATTGACCATTAAAGATGGATAAAATTTTAATGACTGCGAAAAAAATTGTGAATGAAGGTTTTGAACGGATGTCTGCGTCTGGTTTTAGAAATTATAAATAAATCGTAAATTCGTGAAAACATAAATGTTTTATGTTTTTAATGCTGGAAGCCGAGCAACCACCTGACAAAATATATCCATTATTCATATTATCGTGCTTTTCCGAATTGCCGTGATAAACAGTTATTATACGATGGTAACGACTAGTGTTTGGAAGTTAATTTTTTCGTGGGCTTCATCGTATAAAAGCACAGTGTCTTGTCACAGATATATGATTATATTTTATCAATAACCATGTCGTAAGTAACATTTTAACTACAGACCTATTCAAAGTTTATATTTAGATTATTATGTGTTAAAACTTGCAGCTTCTTCACTAAGTGCTATTATAAATAACATAAATATATACAGACAAAGTAAGTTCGAGACTAACTCAACGAGATAAAGGCTAGGTTTTAGTAAGTACGCAGTGATTAAAGGATTTTATTACCAAGTATGGGTATGTATTTGATATTCGTAGATTGCGACATGAATCTAAACTATTTTTTTTTTATTAGGTATTCTGGTGAAAAAGCGAACCAGCCTAGCAACAGATCTAGCCTTGTAAAATGCTTGGAATTCAACATTCTGCCATTTCACTGGTTCAATCACAGGTTCCAAAGGAGGCTGTAATCCTCTGGCTCTCGCAGTCTTGTTTGTATTTAATAATAGGCTCCAGTGAATCCTGTCTTGTATTTTTTAATTGATGTCATTATGGTAGTTAAAAAAGCACTTACCCAGAATTTGTATCAGTATCCTCGGAATCTGAATCAGATTCCGGAGCAGATTCCGGACCAGATTCCGATACATAGGCCGTTAAAGGAGAAGCCAAGGTTTCAATACTTAATCCACTATCGTGGCGTACTCTTCTTGACTCCCCCATTTCCACATCAAAATCTTCTCCAAATATGTCAGCAATATCTCTCTCTATGTCTCTGGAAGATCTCATTCCATGTGACGCCATCCTAAAAAATAAGAATGAACAATCAGCTAAAAAAAATAGGCCAAATGCAGAATTGCCACGGTATCTCACAAAAGTGCTCTGGTTTTGTCTACGATATCGGCCGTGCCGACATTTTATGTTCAATAAGCGAAATATTTAACGGCCACTTCAACTAGTTTGGGTTTTTAATTTTAATCTTTGCTATAACGTAGTGAACTATTAAATTAATATATTGGATATTACAACCGCTCGGAGTTTTGAATTAGTCAACGGCCACAATATTTCCATTTTTTTTTTCAAAATGGCGGCGCCTTACGAAACCAGATACTAGTTATTCTAAAATTTTATGTTCAAGTAAGTGCCTCGATCTATATGTATGTTTTATCGAGCAAAATTTTGCTAAAATGATACTTGAAAAATATTTGTCGGATGGTCATCGTATGGAACCTACAAAACGCAAGCGATACATATAACGTACCTAGCTGCCTATGTGTCACTTCAGTAGAGTCTCGGTGCGGCATGTGCGGGGTCCCGGACAGTGGTGTATTGGAGCTGTCCCATATAGAACGTGCGCGCATTGAGGAACTACTTTCGTTTAGTAGAGTCCAATAAGATTATTCTTAGTGATTAGTTATCAAACAGTTAGTAATAAGGACATTATAATCGTTACTTAGAAAAGACACTATTGTGCAGATTTGTGGACGTTTTATTATATTTATTAGAACATTAAATTTGTGATTTAATACTTTGTTAAATTGAAAGTTATCCCAGATGTCGGATCAGCATTCAGAAGGCCATCCTGATCCTACATCAGAAGTGGGATCGGAACATGGAGAAGATTATCGTGAGAACAGAAGACATAACCAGGAAGATACTCGATGGCGGGAAATATTTGAATTGCAGAAAGAGGAGTTACGTGCACTTATACAAACGCTGAACGTGCCGCATGTGAGTAACCAAATAAAATTACCAGAGTTCAACCCAGATCTACCGGATATGGATGCTAAATCGTGGTGCGCAACCGTCGAATTATGCTTCGCTGAAAAACCACTTCAAGGAAGTCAACTAATTGTAGTAATAAGCAAAGCTTTGAAAGAGCCGGCTTCTACATGGCTTTCCCATGTTACATATCCCGGCATAATGTGGGAACAATTCGAAGAATTGTTTCTTGAACGATTTGCCACTTCAGAAACGACCGCTGCCACTTTGATAAATCTGAGCTATGATAAACCAAAAGAAAGTGAAACTTATGCAGCATACGCGAGCCGAATAATGACAAAGTTGAAGGATACGAGCTCCGAACAAATTATTATTTCGATAGTACTGGCGCATTTGGCTAAAATGGACCCTCGATTGCAACGAATTGCGTTTACAACAGAAATTACTACGCGTCAAGACTTACAAAAGGAATTGCATGCCTTCTCATAAAGAAAACAAAAATTAGATAACTCCCATGACAAGAATTCCCCAGAAGTTAAACGGATGCGTCTTACACAGTCTAACACAATAAAATGTCATCACTGTGGAAAATTGGGACACAACTTACGGAATGCAGACTTAAAACTGCAGATATGAAGATGAAAATGTCAACTTCAACGACTAGTTTGACAAAGAAAGGACCGCAGCAGCATAAAATAACTAGCTCCATACAATGCTACAAGTGCGGCGAGTTAGGACACATCGCGTCGCGGTGCACACCGAGCAAGGGCGCAGACAACGGCAGAGACAGCGCCTCGTGAGCCGGAGCAGCTCAGGCGGAGCGGCGTGTGAACGTATGTGCTGTGGATCCCCCTGCAGGAAAACTTAATCATAAAGGTGTGTTGTATAATTTTCAATTTGATTCGGGTGCTGAGTGTTCGCTAAAAGAAAGTGTGGCCTCCAATTTTTCGGGAAAAAGAATTCATAATACCATAAAGTTAACCGGTATAGGCCAAAGGTCAATATTCAGCACCGAACAAATTGTATGTTGTGTTGAAATATGTACGTACACTCTAGAGATTTTATTTCATGTCTTGCCTGATATCTATATGCATAGCGACATAATGCTAGGTCGCGAGATTTTAAAACAGGGCTTTGTTATAAACATGACCGCTTCTCAGTTCTCACTTACAAAGCAGCATTTACAAGTGGATAGCTTAACTGTAAACACAAAGGTCGCCTATGATTTTCGAGATATAAAAACAGACATACCACAAGAAAATAAATCCGGACTTATTTCTATACTTCAAAATTATTCAAGGTATTTCACTACTGAAATGCCTAAAACGCGTGTAAATACTGGTGAACTAGAAATTCGATTAATTGACCCAAATAAAACTGTGCAAAGACGACCATACCGTCTTAGTCCAGAAGAACGGGAAATTATGCGGAGAAAAGTCGATGAATTATTGCGCGCAAATATTATTAGAAAAAGTTGCTCGTCTTTTGCGAGTCCAGCTTTATTAGTTAAAAAACAAGATGGGTCGGATCGAATGTGTATCGACTATCGTGAATTAAATAGAAACACTGTGCCAGACCGATATCCATTACCCATTATTTCCGATTTAATTGCCAGGTTAAACGTCGCTCATTTCTTTACAAAATTAGATTGTGCTATCGGATTTCATTTTATACCGATTAAAGAAGAGTCTATCGAACGTTCTGCCTTCGTCACATCGGACGGACAATATGAATATTTGTCAATGCCGTTTGGATTACGCAATGCTATGTCTGTATTTCAGCGAGCGATAATTGTAGCACTAGGGGATCTAGCACACTCTTATGTGATAGTTTACGCAGACGATATTTGGATCGTATCGGAAACTATAGAGCAAGGTATTGAGCGATTGCAAAAGGTACTTGACACATTAACAAAAGCAGGTTTTTCTATGAATCTTAAAAAATGCTCTTTCTTAAAAACAAAACTAAATTTCTTAGGATATGAGGTTCAAGCAGGCGAAATAAGGCCAAATTAGTGTAAAATCGAAGCTCTCACTTCTTTACCACCACCTGAAACAGTAGCCCAATTGAGGCAGTTTATAGGACTTGCAACTTATTTCCGCCAATGCATTCCGAAGTTTGCTAAGACCATGAGACCATTGTATAAGTTGACGTCAGAAAAAGTTCCTTTTAAATGGACAGGATGTCATGAACAAATTAGAAGAAACGTTATCGCTATGCTTACAGAACAGCCCGTTCTTATGATATTCGACCCACAATACCCCATTGAATTACATACTGACGCAAGTTCAGAGGGCTACGGCGCAATACTATTCCAAGTCGTAAAGAATAAAAGACATGTTGTTTGTTATTATAGTAAACGCACTTCGGCGGCGGAGTCACGATATCATTCCTATGAACTTGAAACTCTCGCCGTCGTCAACGCAATAAAACACTTCCGTCCTTATTTATATGGTCGAAAGTTTACAGTGATAACAGATTGTAACTCATTAAAGTGCGCTAGTAAAAAAATTTACTTAACTCCACGTGTACACTGTTGGTGGGCCTTTCTACAGTCATTTGATTTCGAAGTAGTTTATAACTCAGGTAAACACATGGCACATGTAGATTTCTTTTCGCGAAACTTATTAAAAGAAAAACCAACACATTCAAAATGCCGAGTGGAGGAAAAACGCTTTGAGTTAACAGAGCTTTCTTCTAATTGGATTCTGGTTGAACAGCAACGTGATAAAGATATTTTAGGTTTAGTTGAAAAACTAAATAGTGGTCAGATGGATAATGATGTTGCTAATACTTATGAAATTCGATCAGGAGTTCTTTACCGCAAAATACAAAGGAATGGACGTACAAAGTGCTTGCCAATTGTTCCGCGTAACCTAAGGTGGTCAGTTATTAACAACATACACAATTCAATTTTTCATCTTGGTTACGATAAAATACTAGAAAAGGTTTACGATCACTATTGGTTTGAAGGCATGTCACGTTATGTGAAACATTTCGTTGACAATTGTGTAACATGCAAAGTGACAAAATCTCACTCCGGGAAAATACAGGCCCAGCTTCATCCAATACCTAAGGTATCATCACCATGGCATATTGATGCTACCGGAAAGCTTAGCGAAAAAAAGATTCAAAAGAATACGTATTTGTTTTAATAAATGCGTTTACCAAGTTTGTTTTACATAAACACTCAACTCAAAGTTTTTGCGAAAATTCAAATATCAACTTGCACCTTATTGCAACAGGATCTTCACGTGCAAATGGGCAAGTAGAACGTGTAATGAGTATCTTAAAATCAATGCTGACTGCCGTAGAGACTTCTAATGAACAATCTTGGCAAGATGCTTTAGGGGACGTGCATCTGGCAATCAAATGCACAGTAAACCGAACCACTCAAGCTAGTCCACTTCAGTTGATGATCGGTAAAGTAGCGCGCCCGTTGACTTTAATGACATGCGACGATGCTGAACAGGAAGTAGACTTACAAACGGTCAGAGCAAATGCCACACGTAATATAGAAAAGGCGGCTATTTACGACAAGCAAAGATTTGACAAAAATAAGGCAAGGTTGAATAAACTCTCTATAGGTGACTTTGTTTTAATACAAAATGAGGAACGAAACCAAACAAAACTAGATCAAAAGTATCGTGGTCCGTTCAAAATAATAGAAATTTTAGATGGCGATAGATATACTTTACGAGCTTTAGATTCTAAACGTACATACAAATATGCCCATGATAGACTAAGAAAGATGCCTGGGGATCGAGAAAACTTTGACGAACAAAATTTAGATAAAGAGAGCGAGGGACAAATCAGAAGCCCAATTAGTTAAATAGCTTGCATTGAGTAGTTGTCTGCTCCATGGGTAGCTGTAGCCGTAGCTTAAGAGAAATCGGTATCTACTTTTGTAGTCCGTGAGCAGGCGGAATGCAGTTACCATGGGTACGGTTTGAGTTAATAGGTGGTGCGTGGCGATTCCGCGAGGCGGAAGGCGCGAGCTGTGAATTCGGCAAGGAGATGTGTTGGACCCAGAGTAGGTCGAGGCCCTGAGTAGGGCATACAAGGAGATGTGTTGGACCCAGAGTAAGTCGAGGCCCTGAGTAGGGCATAAAACGAGGACATGTCAAGGCCACTGGTAGCGATTGAGTTTAATGTACAGCTATTTCACTGATAAGTTTATGATTTTATTATGAGTATTAAGAGTTGCAATATTGATTAAAAGTCAAAGATTTCTTGAAAAGATCAAAGAATTATAACATGGCGTATTTCTAGTGTTGTTAATTTATATCATGTACCAACAAGTATACTATAATTTTAAGATAATGTTCCCTTTCGATTAGGTCAGAGTTGGCCGAGCGGTTGATAATACTGTGCAAAACTTCTTTTGCAGAGCGAACACACGAGGACGTGCGTCTCGCAGGATGGCCGTGTCGCATGGTCAGCGTATGGAACCTACAAAACGCAAGCGATACATATAACGTACCTAGCTGCCTATGTGTCACTTCAGTAGAGTCTCGGTGCGGCATGTGCGGGATCCCGGACAGTAGTGTATTGGAGCTGTCCCATATAGAACGTGCGCGCATTGAGGAACTACTTTCGTTTAGTAGAGTCCAATAAGATTATTCTTAGTGATTAGTTATCAAACAGTTAGTAATAAGGACATTATAATCGTTACTTAGAAAAGACACTATTGTGCAGATTTGTGGACGTTTTATTATTTTTATTAGAACATTAAATTTGTGTTTTAAGACTTTGTTTAATTGAAAGTTTTCCAGATGTCGGATCAGCATTCAGAAGGCCATCCTGATCCTACATATTAATGTTATTAAACTGTCCATTAAATTATTATGCACTGGTACATACCTCAATAAAGAGCGTAGTAGTACAATTCCGATCGCAAGCAAAATCAAGGTCCGTAGGGTTCTGCAGTAAGTCGTCAGTCCAAGGTATAACACAATCCAAATCACGATGCACAAACAGAACCGGTATGGGAAAGCCAAGTCGTTGAGGATCGAAAATATGAGAGCGCACGTAACACACGACAACATCGAAACGAAGCGAGGAAACGAATGACGCTCTGAGGCAATTGGTGTTGCCACTTTTTTGGGTCAATTTAGAGTTGCCAACTTGCCAGACTACATAGATTAATATTTGTCTTATTATATATGTATTTTTAATTATTGTATTCTTACTCTTATTTTTATAATGCGGAGCACACAACAGGTCAAAAAATTAAGCGATCTTTATACTGACTTTTTTCTAAAATTTAGCGACTTTTAATAAAGTGTAGATTTACAATCATGGGCACTGGACACTCACACTGGACACTCACACTGGATACAATTATCAATGCTGGATATTTTGAGTCATGACAAAACAGCCTGCACCTTAAGGTATTTCCCCTGTTTTTTTTACGTTAAGGGGATAAAATATTTTAGGGGATTTGTAAGGGTAAAAAATTGGGGCAATATATGGAGAAAGTTTTTATTTTAAGTTGAAAAAGTAATAAATTGAATGCATCCAAACGTAAATTGGAGTACCAATGTGTATCTCTTTAACGAAACTCCACTTCAATTTCTATTTTATTTTAAAACAATGTTATACGGGAAAACATTTCAAACAGAGCCATTTTTGGGGAATTTTCAGGTGGAGTTACGGGAAATTCGAAATCTGTGAGTGGCAACACTGTCTGCTGTCAATACCTTTTAAAAATCTGAAAAACCTGCGCTGGAGCAAGAAAACAATGTGGTAAATATTTGATTTTATCTATAATTATGTGATAAGTGAAATAAATACTGCTCATGTATTTGATAATTGCCACCTTTTTAACTATTTCCAGCTTCTCAAGCCTCATGATAGGAGCGGTGACAGGGGCGGCGGCAACTGTAGCCGTGTAGTCCTGGCCGGCGCCGGCGACGACTGCTTTGGCCGTAGCCAAGGCCGCCGCCCAGGATGTCCGAACAATATTCCAATTGATACGGTAGGGTATACCATCCATATAATAGCACAAAATTGCATTATAATAAGAGCTTGTCAAGTAATAAATACTTATTTATTATTTTTAGAATGTACATGGCCAGACAGCGGGCAATAAAAATTGGCCGCTGCTACATGCAGCGGAAGGAGAAGGTGTAAGTTTTGAAATCCAATAATATTGCAATAAGAAACTTATTTTGACTTGTAAATATTGGCCAACTTCTTAGGTTACATTTTTGTGTAAAATTTTGAAGAATATAGGAAAAAAAAATTAAATGTAACTGTAGTTAACATATGTATACCAATTTATTTTTTGAAAAATTAAATTTTTGAGTTACAAATAAAAAAACATTAGATTTGTTTTAGAAATGATCCTTTTTAATAGAACATATGACACTTATTGAAAAACACAATATTTATCAAAATTAAGGTCTTTTACAAAATTTATTTAATGAATAGCTGAATACGTATAAGCTATGTCAATATTTTGAAATTTGAAACTAAGTGCATGTATTATTTTCAGGTTGGAGCTACGACGGACGATGAGGGTGCTCGCGAAGCTGGCTTACCTCAGCTGGTGGTGCACAGGCGTGCTGCCACCACCGGCTGAGACGATCCCGCTTCGGCCTGCACCCTCCAGACCAATTGATAATCCGGTGAGGCGGGACCGTGGTTCTACACTTTACATGTAGATGCCCACGGTCCCGCCTCAAATAAACAATGAACTTATTACTTTTTGTTTTATTTATTTTCTACTCTTGAACAACAATTCATTCTTTCCCTATATATTGGCGATAGGCTAATAGGTCACCATACAGCTCATCTTGCATAACTTAGACAATGTGTCAAATGTGGATGCATGTAAAATCGAAAGATTTATGTATTTATGTATTATGTATGTTGGTAAAGTATTGTCGGTATTATCCTACTAATATTATTAAACCTGAAAGTTAGTAACTATGATTCAAAGATTCAAAGATTCAAATGTTTATTCAGTAATTAGACCTTTACTGGCACTTTTACACGTCAATAAGTATAATTTATGTTACGTGTAAAGTATATTAAAATTTAATTTATTTTTAAAGAAAAGCTACCGATACCAGCGTTTCGTAACGACCACTGCTGAGAAAAAACGCCGAAAGAAACTCATTTTCACAGTATTGGTCGCCTACTCGCCAGAAAGGGTTTTGTCATATTATTATAATTGTCTTTTAATTTATGTTTTGTACAGTAAGCTTATTATGGTAACAGAAAATGCAGCTATTTATGTTTCATGTGTGGAGTGTAATGGAAAATGTTTAGGAAGTATCCACGCGTTTTTATCTCTTAAATAATCATTGATAGTATAGTACGCATTGTTCAATAAAACTTTTTTAACATGTGTTTTAAATTTTGCCATTGGTAGGTTAACGATCGCTTCGCGAAGTTTATTAAATAATGTTATACCTAGACCTAAGAGTGACTTTCTAGTTTTAGCAAGTCGAAATTTAGGCGTATGAAGCTGATTTTTGTTGCGAGTATTATAACTGTGAACATCACTATTTTTCTTGAAATTATTTAACCTAGATTTAACAAATAGAAGATTGTCGTAAATAAATTGAGATGTCACAGTAAGAATATTTATAGATTTAAATAACTCTCTTAAGGAATCGCGTGATTTTAGTCCGTAGATCGACCGAATTGCTCTCTTTTGTAGCACAGAGATAGCATGTATGTTAGCCGCTTTACCCCATAAGAGCAAGCCATATGACATTATGCTGTGAAAATAACTAAAGTATACTAGCCTAGCAGTTTCAACGTTAGTACACCGTCTGACCCTCCTCACAGCATATGCTGCCGAACTAAGTTTCTTGGCAGTAGCCTCAATATGTTTATCCCATTTTAAGTTCCAGTCTACAGTTATGCCTAAAAATTTGGTGTTGGGTACCCATTCTAGAACTTGACCATTAAGACTCAAAGGTATGTGAGTATTAGGTTTATTCAATAGTGAAAAATTAACGCACTTAGTCTTTTGTGTGTTTAAGGCCAGATTATTAGTCGTAAACCAACTAAGTACTTGTGACATAGTATTGCTTACATCGTCATAGTTTGTGCATTTTCTGTCAACCTTAAAAAGTAAAGATGTATCATCAGCAAACAATACTACTTCACACAACTTTTCTGCAAGACAGGGGAGGTCATTAATATAAATCAAAAACAAAAATGGACCAATTATTGAACCCTGAGGCACACCCATGCTCACAGGTGCACTATTTGAGGATACTCTGTTGATTTCAACTTTTTGAGTTCTATTATCAAGATAAGATGAAATAACAGAGAGTGCAGACTGCAATATCAGTAACGCCATAAAATTTTTGTTTATTTTTTAATATTATGTGATCGACACAATCGAATGCCTTCGACAGATCGCAAAAGATACCTATAACGTCTTGTCGATTCTCCCAGGCTTCGTAAATAATTTTAACTAAGGTCGCTGCTGCATCAGTGGTAGAGCGCCCTTTTGTAAATCCATATTGGCGACAGTGAAGTAATTTATTAATATTAAAATACGATACTAGCTGGTCTAATATAATTTTTTCAAATATTTTACTTAAAGCCGGTAATAATGAAATTGGTCTATAATTGTTCGGATCATCTTTGGATCCCTGTTTAAACAGTGGTATAACTTTACTTGCTTTTATTAAGTCAGGGAAAACACCTTCTGAAATACATTTATTAAATATTAAAGTTAAGTGAGGAGCAATCAGGTCGATGATACTGCTCAAAACGGAAACCGAAATACCCCATAGGTCCTCAGTTTTTTTAGTATTAAGAGCCTTGTAAGCTGAGATAATGTCATATGGAGTTATGCTAGTAAAGGTAAAAGTTGTTTTGGGCGTAGATGAATTACTTTTCAATAGTTCATCGGCGGCGTTCGGACATGAAAGCAATGACTGGGTGATATCTTTGGAAATGTTAGCAAAAAAAGTATTGAATTCATTAGCTACTTCGATATCCGAGTCAGCGGTTTTATCTCCAATTTTTAATGTGAATGTTGAGTCCCTAGTATTGGTTTTTCCTGTCTCATTATTAATAATTGACCATGTTGTTTAAAAGTCTTTCTAGACAGTGATACAAATCAATTTTTTTATTATCACCATATTTAGTTTTAAACAATTTATTCCAAATCAGGGCGCCACTTTAGCTACCACTTCGTCTTAACAACAGTGATGCTTTGACCACTTTCTACGTAATTTCTTAAAATGAGATCAATGGTTCTTGTGTACCTAACCTACCAATACGAGAAACGTACAATAGGTATATAGGAACCTTCCCATTTTACGTTTCTAGTATTGACATGTCCAAGATCATAAAATTTTGCAATTAGTGCAATGAATAGGCACCTAATTTGTAATCGGACGTAAATAAAAGAACGGTATTTATTATAATTTATTTAATTCATTGAATCAACTAAATAGGGAGCCCTGTCCATATCAGTAATTACTACAATTTACTCAACAGCGTCGGTGTCGATTACAACCGGCGTGTTGAGTGAATTGTAGTTAATTTTCTAATAATGGACAGAGCTCCCCATCCTTACTACGTACGACGCCATTCGGCGCTCTGCTTGCGCGATGGCCGCGCGCCATCTAGCGTTGGCGGCGGCCATTCCGGCAGGCGAAGGCGGTGGTAGAAGAGCCGCCGCTCCACTGCCCCCGGCTCTACAGCGTCCCCCACCACCACCTCCTCCTCAGCGTCTCCCCGCACCACCTCTTCCACCACCTCCACCGCCACGACCTCGACAGCCTGCACGGCCTCTGCCACGACCACCTCCGCCGCCTCTACAGCCAACGCCTCCTCCGCCTCAACCAGCACTTCGCAGTCGCCGCCGCCGCGGCTGCACCAACACAAAATTCGCCACCAAGGCCGCGCGGCGCGTGTTCTGTAAATAATATAAGTAAATATGTAGAAACAGTTTTGCATTTTTGAATAATCTTGCTGTCGAAACGGTGCGCATTACCAGGCCTGTGTCACTCCCCGTTTAGGTATCGAAAATGTACCTACATTATTACTATGCGCGCGGCGACCACTTCGAATGGAAAAATTCAGTTACATGGATCGTTTGTCTTGAGTAATAAGAATGAAATTGGCTTGCAATGGATGTCTAGGTATCTAAACGATGAAGTAAGGAGTTCTGACGCGAGCTAAATTAAACCATAGCGTTAACCACATTGAGTAGATATTTCTTTGAATTTCCTTTCTGAGTAAGACGTCTGTACGTGAGTACTAGTACTTATTCTGTGGCATTACATTACGAACGTGTACACAGGACAAACATATAGATACCACACAGCAAAAGTAAAATATTATTTTATCAATAGGGTTATATACATATATAGCAGCTTTATGTTAGATCTAGAATAGAAAGCTTCCATGTCACAACAGGCTTTTAGATCGACGTTTTCGTGCGGGTCTAAGTACCTACATCCTATCCTAGGTTAGTTAGGTAATCATGCACGACACAACACGATCGGCCAAGCATACATAACACAAACACGCTAACGAAGAAATAAAATCCATAACCCACAAAACAATATTTACAACAGGCAAAAACAGACAATAGTTATTCGTCAACATATAAATTAAAGGTGTGCAGTGCACTTCACCAAAGCTTTATATAGGTACCTAGCCCAAGTTGTTGGGTAGGTTCTACTGTTCGTATGCACATACCTGAACTAATGCTAGCAGTATCCATTGAACTGCACATAAAATAGTAACTTGTATTAGACATTATAGACCAAGAAATACTATTGAAAACGAATTGTTATTTTGGTACCAGCATGGTAATGTATTTTTAACAAACGATAGAAATAGGTAAGAACTTACGTTGGAAGACATTCCATGTTCATTTTGATCTGAAAATAAAAAATATCATCTATGTATCAATTTGAACGAAAAACAACAAAATGAAACCACTTCCACGGATTATTTCAGTAAATAAAAACTCATTTAATAAATTAAATACTTACAACAGTAAATTTCTTGCTTCCACCAGAGTTGACCAAAGCGAATGGAGAACAAATTTGCACGGACGGCAGTGTTACTAACCTTTGTTGCCAGAAATACGTCAAATTTACCCTAAAATTACAGTACCATTACCTTACACTCCTTTTTTTGGGATTTTTTCAGTTTTCATATAAATGCAGTATTACTTTTAAAAATTGAAACTTGTTGTGCGTGATTTTTAGTGCTTACTGTTACGGATTTGAAAAAATAATCGAGTAAACATTGATTTTCTCTTTCGAATAAATCAAATTTTCAAACGATTTTTATATTCCAAAAATAAAACGGTAATTCGTTAGATTTTTCACCTTTTTTTTAACAAAAGACACCTTTTCCTTCTCGCCCTCTCCCCACCCCTTTCCCCCTCTATACGAAGTCCGGAGCGATTATTAAGTAATTTATTATAAAAGCGCAATCTAGTAGTAAATAGAGTTACATACTAATTGTTCACGACACTGTCTTGAAGACACTATAAGTGTATTCTGTCTTATGACACAGGGTTAACATTAAATTTTCGATCCACTGTCTGCTATATTCAGCAATAAAGTAAATTTCGACATGAATTATAGGTTTACTATACTTTTTATCGTTTTCTGAGATTTTATCTTACAATCCAACTAAAATCCAAGTATCTACCAAAGGTGAGGCAGTGTTACCAACTCTACATGTCAAAAAGTCGCTAACGTAAGCTTGAAAAGTCGCTATATGTCGCTAGCTATGGGCAAAGATCAAAAGTCGCTAGAAGTCGCTAAATAAGTAAAGTATACTGAGCGCTAGGGAGGGAAACTGAGCGCAATTTCTTTCACAAAACTCTAATTCTATATTGTTTTACACACGGTAGAATGTGGCACAGTTTTTTGGTTTGGCATAAAAGAAAATTATTTTATTTACTATATTAATAATATTTTTAATCGGTATAAAATAATTGAAAATTATAAAAAAAAACAACAAACGAACAGAAATACTAAAAATAAAATATAACATAAAATATTATTTACTGTCACCAAATGAAAATGTAATTATTTCACAAATCAAAAATTGAAAACTTAATACTAAAAATGATGAAAAAGTTTCTTTATTCATCATCAGAACAATCTATAATAATATGAACATCTGAAGTGCGATTTCTGAAACGCGGAGTCACCTAAATGAATGGTTTTCCCATACAAAAACCATACGTTTGGGTGACTCCACGTTCCAGAAATCGCACTTCTGAAATGGTTAATGTACATATCCATTCAGGAACTGGAATTAATTCCTGAAATTGATGGCTGAGGCTGTGTGATGTACGTATGGCAAATGAATATGATTTATTGGTCCCAATATTCTTTAGCATTTCAATTGGTATTTCTTAGTCATAACAGCTTTTATTGGTCGGTCAAAATATATTTCTGAGCTGAGATCTTGCCATAGTTTATGAAGATAGTTATAATAATAATAATTCTTTTATTTAAGCTCTAGAAGTCGTTAGAATAGTCGCTAGATTTTTTTTGACGCTAGACTCATAATTTATGCCGCTGTAGATACCGAAATTTTGCTAGATCTAGCGATAAAGTCGCTAAATTGGCAACACTGACGCCCCTTAGGAAAAAATTTGACATTAATTAGTTATAAAAAAAAGAAAAGTCCTCCCTTAGGAAAAAAATTGACATCTGTCATCGAAAAGCGCGGCAAACGCGCCACAGACTTTTCTTTATTACATTCCTGAACCTATTGCTTCGGCCGCACTTGTGCTATCGTCCCGAAGCAATTCGCGGTGAATCTTCGTACGTTTTGTACACTAAAAAGTTATCGCGGTAAAGCGCTGGACTAGCGGCTATGTTATTTTTCAGGAACTATCTGGCAATAATCCAAGACGGAGTCATCTTCGTGTTTTAAATATGGACGACGACTTTCTTTTCTTTAACGTGTGTGCTAACAATGACATAATGCATTTATTGAAACCTAAAAAGAAACCTAGAAAGATAAAGCTAAAAATTTAAACACTATTTTATCGTTCCACTCCATTTTTACGCATTAACAACCGTAGCACCGTTGTACAGCACGAGTCCAAACAAGTTGAACACAAACATCAAAATGAACAACGCAAGTGCGACCACGCAGAGCGAATTGTTAGCGTGCATAAATCTTTTGATGTATCGCCACCCGCGCGATAACCAACACGAAGTCCGAATATTCGGTACGATACCCGATAACGGCCGGTCACATTTGCATGTATCGTGTAATAGCACGAAGCTTCGTAACGATAGGCGCAGGTCCGGCCCAAGCATAATAATATAAATAATAAATCTATCTACATACACTTAGTTTCGTATCATGCAGAGTCATATTCGTTTTCGTTGTCAAGTTGTCATTGACAAGCAACAAAGTTGCCGAGTCGATATGTACTTATTAATTTTTTGGTCTTTTTGTAGGTATAGATAGGCGTGTCGCCGTAAGTGAATTGGTGCCTAACAAGTAGTTGAATGATCGTGTCGCATCTAGTTGTTAGATCACTCACTAGATGGCGCTGTTAAAAAATAATACTAGATATGGTTATTTTTATAGAAATTGTTACTTATTCTGTCAATTTTCAGTTAAGGATGATCGATATTAGAAAAACATCGATGTTGACATCGATGTCAACATCGAATCAAAAGTATCGATGTACGATAAATATCGATTGAAAAACATCGATATTTCTAATCACATCGATGTTTTCGGTAACAAATAAAACTGTCTATTATATTTTAATTAAACATGTTTATTGTTACAAAAATTACAACATTTTAAGAAAAAAATTATTAAAGTTGACGACGTTGACAGTATTTGGTTTTATCATTCGAGAAATGCAAAGAAATAACTATTCGTACGGCTTACTCTGATTACGTTGATCAGTGTCATCTAGTGGAAAAAAGTTGAACTTGATAGCCACCTAGTACATCCAATGCCCGCTAGATGACGCCCTAACGATATTTTATTCTCAAAACATCGATGTGCCGATGATATCGAAGTCAAAACATCGATTCCAAAATATCGATGTATTCCCGCTAAACATCGATGTTTATTCACCATCGATGAATATCGCTCATCCCTATTTTCAGTATGGTATTGATATTGCACTTCTCAGAAATATCGCCCTTCAGGTGGTATCACTAGAAGTACATTCGGAACTCCATTCAGACCACCGTCTAGGGATGAAACGATACCACTAGGGATGGCGATGCATTCTGAAAAAGATCGATTTTTAAATCGATTCGAATCGTGACCTGATGAATCGATCCACAAAAAAATCGAGATCTAAAATATCGATTTCCAAAAAATCGATCTTTTTTCCAATTTTCTATTACAATATAAGTATTAATTTTATTAAAAATAAGACGAATGTTATAATTAACGATCTTTAATTAGTAAATTCAGGGACTTCGATAATAACAATTATTTTTATTACCATATCAAAGTATCAGATCCGATAGAACGATACATTTATTTTCAAAATTGACAAGTTTTAGGTTACAAAGCAAATAGATAATTTAGCTTATAGTTCCCAATGCTTAATATTTAAACTTTTTAAAAACAACAGTCTGTCAAGTCTACTGGAATCCAAGCGGTTCCGCTCATCACTTGCGATGTTTCCGGCAATTGAAAAAAGGCGCTCACAAGGAACAGATGATCCCACAATACTCATATACATCATGGCTATTGAGTGAACGTGGTGATAAATAGAGTTTTTTTGTTCTTGCCAGTAAAGTATAGGGTCATACTTCAAGTACACAACTGCTTGCGATAAATAATGTTTGAATTCTTCATTTAACCCTTGACTTTCCTGTGCAAGTGCATTGTACATAGAAAGTTGCTTTTTTACAAGCAACTTATGAAAATCCCAAATTCCTTTTTCATATCATTATCTGTCCCTTCTATTGCGTCGACTTCCTCAATATTATTTTGTGGAAGTTGTTGCCGAGTATTATCTAAAATTGAAGTGTTGATTCTTTTTATTGCTCGTGAACAAGCTACTTGGTCAGCAAAATGAATTGTTTAAAATCTTGGATTTAAAATGGTCGCAGCAGCCAACAACAGCAGTCGTCTGCGTACAAGTGAAAAGAAGATTTAAGAGAGGACGTGACACCGTCAAAGAAAATTGAGAATAATATTGGGGAAAGTACTCCACCTTGGGGAACACCGGCAGCTAGGTCACACCAATCAGATTGACTCTGATCAATTTTCACCAACTGTCGACGCCCATGTAGATAAGAGTGAAACCACGTAAGAGAAGATGCAGAGAAGTTAAGGGAATTTAGAACGCCGAGAAGTATGTCAAAATCTACAGCATTAAATGCATTAGAGTAATCTAATAGAACCAGAATAGTGAGCTCCTTATTATCTTTGTTCATTCTGATGTCATCCGTAATCTTGACGAGGGCAGTAGTAGTGCTGTGTCCGACACGAAACCCCGATTGAAGTTCATTTAGTAATTTGTACGAAGATAGATAATTCGTTAATTGCTGCTGGACATAGTGTTCTAGGATTTTCGAAAGGACAGGGAGTATGGATATAGGACGGAATTGGGAAGGTAAAGAAGGGTTAGGTTGTTTAGGGAGTGGAATCACGTGCGCGAATTTCCAAGCAGAAGGAAAAACCCCAGTGGACAACGAACAGTTAAAAATGTCAACCAACATAGGGGATAACACTGGTAAAATAGGCCTCAACATATCAAGGGAAATGCCGTCATTACCAACCGCATTAGATTTCAACTTGATAAAAATGTCTTGCACATCCTTAACTGACATTGGTGGTATATCAAATGCTGGGCAATCAGGCTTTGTTTTATCAGCAAGCTCCGCAAGCGTAGCATTCTTGACGCTTGCAGGGAGGGTGGAGCCAGTAGAGCAGAAATGTTTATAAAGAGTGTTCGCATCAATACCGAGAATAGGATTAGATGACTGCTTACCAACCCCTAATCCCTTCAAGAATGTCCACATCTTACCAGAAGGGCAATTCACAACATTTTGGTGAATATATCTACGCCTAGCTTCCCTACAACGCTTATTACAAAGATTGCGTAAACATATAAACTTTTCGCGATTTTGATCGGAAGGGTTTTTGCGAAGTTTTATTTTAGCATTGTCCCTTTTCGCCATAAGTTTTTTTATATCAGGCGTCAGCCAGGGTGCTGGAAAATGCTTGACCCTTATCTGCTCGACTGGGGCATGTTTATCATATAGGGACAGTAAACGGGAGTTAAACGCTTCCACTTTGGAGTCGACATCATTTGCCATTCGAATTGAGTTCCAGTCCAGACCTCGAACATCACCATCAAACGATTTCCAGTCGATAGCACTGTAATTCCGCCTCAACACAAACTTATGTCTGGGCTTTTTAGTACGCAGCTTGAAAGAGGAAAATATGAGATCATGGGCCGAGAATGCAGGAGCATGAAGTTGACCGTGTCTAGAAACAAGCTCTGGAGAAGAAGTAATTATAAGATCAAGAAGGGATGGAGGACCATTATGCAGAAAGTGAGTAGGATTAAGTGGTAGAACGTGAAGATCGAGAGAATGGAGGAGAGAAAGAAGCGAATTGGCACGGGAATCTTTTTTAATAAGACATGTGTTGAAGTCTCCTAAGAGTATAAGATGGTCGAATTGAGGACGCAAATCAGATAAGAGAGTTTCGATCGAATTGAAATAATTAATATGTAAAGAAGGGCTGTAATAAACGCCAAGAAGAATTTTCGAACCTTGGAGATTAACGTTAAGAAAGAGATGTTCAAGCGTTTGGGCAGTAGTGTCAGATTGTGAAAGAACTTGCGCAGGGATGTCACTGCGCAAATAAATGGCAACCCCACCCCAACCAACTACTCTAGTACTGCCGTCATCACGTGTCACAGTATATGCACGGTCATTTCGAAAAAGACGATATCCTGGTAACGGATACAGTGCAGAAGGCAGGGAAGGCTTAAGAACGCTTTCAGATATTAGTATGGCATGAATATGGCTATACGAGAAAGTAGCTAAAAGGTCCGTATAATGAGCGGGTACGCTTTGTGCATTGATATGCACCACATTAAAGTTTGATTTTAATTTAACAAAACTAACATTTAAATGATCGTGTAATGAGATATCATTGGAATCATCACTCTTTGCACTAAGTAAGCTTACAGACGAGGAAGAAAGCGAAAAATATTCTAAATCAGAGTCCTCACTAAGCACTTCAGACATAATCAGGTACCTTCTATAAACAATATAAAATACACATATAAATAGTATAAAAGAATATATAAATATATATACTTATATTTTACCAAAAATAAATAAAAATAACCGAGTTGGTATTACCAGCTTAGGTAGGTTAGGTACTCACGTTCAGCCCTCAATCACTCGCCAGTCACTGGGCGTTTACAAATGAATGGCCGCAATACAAATATTAAATTAAGTACATACATTAAACGATTAAGTAGGCAGACCGCACAAGAAACAAAACAAATAATAGTGATGGAATGGGATGATCAAATTGTGCACCTGGGTAGATAAGTCACTTTTTCATATGAAAATATGTGATTACCAAAAATTCGAAAAATGTATAACAAAGGATTTGTATAAACAATATCTTAGGGCCTGCACATCGCAAACTCCCGCTGCGCGCCAAGTGTATGATTGAAGTGTACCTATTTGAAATTGATATGAGCAACAAGATAACACAATCACACAATACTAGCATACCGCTGCAGTCGCCACATGCAAGCGCCCCAAGCCTTATTCAATTTTTAACTTTGGAGAAAATATACGAAAAGCTTAAGACTACCAAATGCCAAACCTAGAAATTTTATCAAAAACGGTTATGTAGTTTAGTGTTGTAGAAGTCAGATTTTAGTTTTGAAAAATTAAGACGAAACAAAACGCACTGTCAAGCAACTATCATGTCAATGTCAACTACATGCTTGTTTGGCACAAATGTCAAATAATCAGACTTTCTAAGTTGACTTTGTGTGTGACAAAATAATATTATATATATCTACACGAAACCGTCAAAGAAATAAAATTATTCTACCTTTGTTTCTAACAAAAAAAAGTGAGTTTACAATTTGTCTACCCATTAAAGTCACACATACGTATAAAAACCACATATAAGCTTCACAATATACAATACAATCAAATATACCTACATAGATTAGACCAAGACCAATGGAAACCCAACCTAACCCAAAACAACCTGACGAAGACCTAGCGTTGCGGCGTTATTTCTGCCTTTGTGTCCTGGTGGCCCGCAACTGCCGGCCGCCGTGCTCGTTGGAATTAGAAGCGCCAGGCCTAACCGCTGGACCTGAAGCCTCAGAGATGACTTTGCCCGCTTCGACAGGCAGCTCAGCCAAAATAGCACGCAGATCCACAAAAAGTTGAGATTTTTCGCTTCACGTCGTTGACTCCCACAACCACAATCTTGCCATCAGCAGTCCAGCAACCCTTGACACCTAGGGCTTTGCGTGCTTCTACAAAGACTGCATGTCGTGTAGTGGTCAGGAATTCAAAGATTGTATATCCAGATCCCTTCAACAATCTCTTTGCAGCCCAGGCCTTATTACGGCAAGTGCAATCCGTGAAACGCAGTAGAATGGGACGGGGTTTATCTGCTCTGCTCACTTTGCCCTGGCGCATACAGTTGAGAGATTGGGTGATGGTGTCCGGCAATTCAAGGCTGCCATGACACAGTTGGATGACCTTAGAGGTCAGGTCCTCTTGCTTTTCCTCGCCCATACCATGCAGCAGTAGAAGATTTGATCTGGATCGCATTTCCATTGAGTCCAGAGTCTGTACAACTAACTCTAGCTGCATTTTGAGAGCAGATGTAGCTTTCCAAATTAAAGTTTTGAATGTCTGGAACTCACTTGATAATGTTGCAACATCCTGCGGGCTACGACCAGCTAGATTTTCTTCAAATGAAGTCATCTTTGTTTCAAACATCTCCGTAATGCTGTCCATATGATTTCTTAGTTGTGCAAGTTGGTCCATAGTGAGTAACAGTGATGTTAATGATTGAAGTATAAGTAAAGTGCAGTGCCAAACAGTGAAAGGAAAGGTGAAATTAATAGCTGGCGAGCAGTCTTGAGGTATTTACCACATTTATATATACTGGTTATAATAAATACTTTATATAATTAATTTTATTAATAAATTACAATTGCGAGATAATAAAAACGACTATCCGATTTCACTCCTACCCTCCAAAAAAAAAAACAAAAAAAAAAATTTTCTCCCGAAATTTCTTTTGTTATTACTTCTAATGGTCTTAATATATTTATAAGATCTTTTATGAATTCTAACTGCTGTGCAGTTAGCATTGCTGGCGCTTTAGGATACTTGAGTTATATAGGCGCAATTATTTCGGATAATTCAACAAATCGTTCGAATTGATAAAAAACAGAATTCCATCTCGTACACACAGACTGAATAAGCCCCAAAGGCTTTGTTCAGTGATCCTGAGCTTTCTTTAAAGAGTCAGCAGCATTTGTATTATGCTTAAAATATGTTGTTATATCTTTAACAGCTGTTAGTAATTTTTTAGCTTCTTCCAGTCCATCTTTAGTATCAAATGGTTTTGATGCTACTAGGTTTAATGTGTGGGCAAAGCATGGCATGTGTTTATTTTTGCCATAAACATTTGTGACAGCTTTAACGATATTTGCGCCATTGTCCGTGATAAACGCTATTACTTTGTTACTTGTGATGCCCCATTTTTCTGTCATATTAATAATTACTTGTGCTAAGTAGTCAGCATTGTGGGGTTCTGTTAGAGCAGTTACACCAAAAATTATGCTCATTAATTTATTTTCATATATACAATGACCAGTTAAGCCTAAGTAGCTTTGACTATTATGCGAGTCAGTCCAAACATCTGCAGTTAAAGATAATGCTTCTACTTCTTGTATTTTTAATTTCAGTTGTGTCGAAAGAATGTCATTTTTATCGTCAATCATATGAGTAATTGTTTTTCTAGCTGGAACTTTATAAAGCGGTGCTACTACTTTCATTAAATATTGAAATCCTGTTTTTTCCACAGTATTGAGAGGTAAACCATCCTTTGCTATCATGAAGACTATTACATTTGTTATTTGACCACGCTTAACACCATTATCTGAAAATTAATAAAAGTTACAATTTTCGATTCTGTACGCATCTGATTTTCATGAAAATTGATTGAAAAAAGATTTGTATCATGTCTTACCTCCAAATGATTTTATATTTGTTAAGCAAGATGTCAATGTTTGCTGTTTTAAGACTGATAGAGAGGCAGCAGAAGAAGCCACGCTTTCAGTATCCCTATTATCAGCATTTTGCAAATCTGGAACTGGCACGATGTCTAAAATCATGTTATCAACAACCTAAAATAAAAAACCATAGTTATTTTGATTTATTGAACTTTGAGTCTTATTTTTTTCAAACTCAACAAATTGGAAAATAAAGAATCCGGTATAAGAAAAACAGTACTAACTTGTTCATTTCCTTCACCATTTCGTGCATTATCACATTTACTACCACCACCACTTTCACTATCACTCTTCTTTTTGAGACTTACAGTGTGAATTGTTGGATGTCGTCTTAGTAAATGATTACGCAAGTTTGTTGTGTTTCCCTTAGTTATTACTTCCTGGTGACAATATTTGCATGTGCCTCCTAAGTCCTTTTTTATGAAATGATTCCATAGATCACTTTTACCCGACATGCTGAAAAATACATTAGTTTCTCATTAAACTTTATAAACAATGAAACTTAGTAACTAGTTATATATAGCTTTAAGTGATATTCAAAATCCTGTTAGCAATAATTAGCATCAATTCTTATTTAATTTAAAAATAATAGTTTATATGAAAAAATAGTAAAACTTTGAAATACAAAGAATAGTTTAACATTTTATAAAAAAATAACCTATATAGCGCGTAGATTAAAAAAAACTAGCATTAAACGTGAATCGATTCATCAGAATATGATTCGATTTATTTCGAATTGATTTGAAAATCGATCTTTTCGGGAAGGAATGGCTATCCCATCCCTAACCCGGCGGTCTTACCTAGCAGCACTTTTACTTACGAGAATAAACTATATTATGAATACGTAAGTTGATTAAAATAAAATTCGAATAAAATCGGTAGTTGATGTAAATAAAAAATTATGGGAGCTTTATTATTTTTTATGTATACAAAATAAACAATTTTTAGGTTATATAGATGAACGGACATGAAGTAATAGTAGAGTATGAACATTTCCAACAATTGGGAATTCCACATATTACTTATCAGTTATTTCAACGCTCATTAGTAATTATTCATATGCACAAGTAAATTTAAATGACTTACATACATGGTTAGATTTAATAATCACAAATAACAGAACGAACTGAAAATGATAGCATCAAATAAAAATAAGGAGCGCTTTACTTACGTACTCTCAATTAGTTATTATTCCGCAACAAACACAACATAAAAATCTGTATTTATTTCGTTGTTCACAGTATGTTTAATAAACAGTCACTTAGTCAAAAAACGAACAAACAACCAACAAATTAATCGAATGATGTGATGACGCAATCACAGAACAAATAAAAAAATTCATAGATTATAAACGTAACTTTTTTCTATTGAAGAGAAGAGAGGCGAAGGAAACTAAACACACGCCATATCGTGAGTTTTTTTTTTTGAGTAATTAACCGGCAGCACTCTTGTAATACTAGTTTTTGTATTAACCTACAACTATTTGTATGGTTAATACAAAACAAAAAAAAAATCGAATGTCGATTTTAAAGTGTGATGTATCGATCCAATGAATCGATTCAGTACTACATATCGATTAAAAAAATCGATTTTCTTGGCTCAAAAAATCGATTTTTCGATTAATCGATCTCAGATCGCCATCTCTAGATACCACTCTTTGTTCGATACTAGTACTCGAAAGTAGTATCGAATCAAAGTATCGATACCATATTCGATACCATATGACAGTATCGATACTTGTGAGTACTCATTCAATTTTTAAATCATATAAATTTAATATAATGCCAGATATGAGCAGGAAAACAAAATTATAAAAGTATGTAGTTAAATTAATGCTTTATTATTAATTGAAAAAATAAATCAGTCAAAAAATTCTTCATGTGTAGCTCCTCCTAAGAAGAGGAGCTTGTCTAAATGTTTGCTTGTAAGCCTGTTCCGATTTTTAGTCATGATTGCCCCTGCTTTAGAAAATAGACACAAATTCACATGGAACAGAGGTAGCTACTACAACTAAAAATTTTCTTGCTTGTTTATACAACAGTGGAAATACTGTTTTTATTTCCTCCCATTCTTCTAGAGGTTTGCTTTTTAATGAAGACACAGGACTTGATAAATATAGTGATACTTCATCACCATCCCTGTTTTTCTTCTTTTTTTTCTGTCCCATAGCCAGCTGTTTATGAGTTTCCCAAAAGTCGTAGGTTTTTTCAGGCGCCTCATTTTCAGACTCACTACTGCTGTTGCTAGCAGAAGCAGAAGTAGGTTCTTTGATAATATTTTTCAATTTTTGCAGTGCCACAGGCGCTAGCATTTTGAAAGTGTAGTGATTTAAAGCGTGGATCTAGTAAGGTTGCTATAGCAACATGTTTGTTAAATTCAATCATTCCGAACCTTTTACTTAATTCATTTAGTAATTTTGCCTTCAAATTAATGATCATATCATTATCAGAGCGTACTGCATTAATCTGTGTTACCAAACAATTTAACATTGGAATAATAGAAGAAACAGTAATTTAATTTTCTCCCGAAGACTCTTTTGTTACAAATTCGATTGGTTTAAGTAACAAAATTAATTGCTACAAAACTTCCAATTCTTGAGAATTGGGCATAGTAGGAGAAATAGAATTATCAATTAAAATTAAAGTCACAATACTGATCATTTCTAAAAATCTTTCTATCATATAAAATACCGAATTCCATCTCGTACTGACATCTAAAATCATTTTCTTTACTGACCCTTCGGGGGTACCATTTTCAATTTAAAATTTACGCAACTTGTCAGAGTTGTTTACACTATTTTTGATAAATTTCACAATATTGCGCACTTTAATAATTAACTCTTTAATACCTGCATCACCAAGTATTGCTTCCGTGACTAAATTAATTGTGTGAGCAAAACACGGTAAATGATTACTGTCACCGACAATTAATTTAATTCCTGCCACTATATTAGAAGCACTGTCTGAAACTACGTATCGGATTTTAGTTATAGAAATATTCCACTTATTCAAAATGAACTGAAGTCTATCTGCTATGTAAATAGCAGTATGATTTGAACTCAGCTCTGTCACTCCAATATTGCGATTATATATATTAGTCCTCTCAAAAAAATTTACAGTTAAACCCATAAAACTTTTTACCGCCATTGTCTCCGTCCATATATCTATTGTGAGACATAAGTCGGCTGCGTTCGTTAGTTTTTCTTTAAAATGATGAGCGGTTATTTCATACTTTTCAATGAGTTTTCTTTTAAATAAAAGTAGCTGATGGCACTTTATAAAATGGAGCAACCTTTCATAAGATTTATAAAACCTTCTCCTTCTATTATACTAAAAGGCCTGACATCTTTGCAAATAAAATAAAGCAAAGCCATGGTGATTTTATTGTGCTTGAAGCCTCCAACTGAAAAGAGAATAATGTTCAATGTAGTCTGTTACGAGTTATATAAAGCACAAATAAAACATTATAGCAAAAACGAAATAATATTATAACATCTATGAAAAAAAAATTAGTATTGTAAAGTTGTCCGTAGGTAAGTTATACCTTTTTGGGATGAGATCCGTGTAAATGCTTCCCGAAACGGTTCAAATGTTTCTTGTTCAATAATATTTGATGTATTAGTGTCAAGTTCTCTACTTGTGCCCGGAAGGACATCATTATTATCTGTAGTTTTCCTAAAAAATTAAAAATACTGAAATTACTATAGGTACCTAAATTCAATATCAAATAAAAAACCATGAACAAGCGTCTAATAAGTGACAAGTAAAATTAAAGCAACCCCTGACATTAAGAACTCTCTAATACATACTACATGATTTGAATTACTTTGTGCAATTCCGCCACCAGTTAGTTCATGCAAACTATTGCCGGCCGGCGCCCACCCACTACTGTTAGTCCCAGCATACCTGCCACCAACAGCCCGTGTGCACCCGCCACCAACAGCTGATGCATGCTCCCTCCGATACTGCTGCATCCGCTGCGGCTGCAGCAATATCGGACACCGCATACGCGACACGTGTTTCGCCTCTCCACGAGGCATCTTCAGGCACCAAACAAGTTGTTGATCGTTCGGCAGTCAAGCGTCGAATGATAAAACTACACCGTATTGCCATCCTTTTATACTGTTAGAGAAGAGGGTGGGGGAGCGGAGTTGCCCGAACTTTCCATAGTAAAAATATTTAATAAAGGGGAATTATTTACCTCAAGCTGTTTATTTATTAATTGAATATTAGATTTTTTAAATTTATTTATTTCTAGTTGCTCCCAAATACTCAATTTTAACCCTTTTTCTTCGGTGTGTAATATTTTGTACGTATTATTTGATGATAAATTATGATTTTTGTCAAGAAGGTGTTCTGCAAAATTTGACCTTTCTGGGTGTTTGTTCTTATACGCATTTATGTGTTCATTATATCGAGCTCGATATAATGAACACACACAAGTAATAAAACATACTTACGTGACTGTGGTTGGTGGGGCTTCCATAATTTTTGATTGTTTTGCATTTCTTTTATCCACCATTGTACCATGTACACTTGATAAATGTATATATAAATAAGTAGTGTTCCCAGAATATTTTATGTCTTTGAAACACTTTTTGCAGGTAGCTGTATTGCTATCTTTTTTCGTAAAGAATTGCCACACTTTAGACAAAGGAGGCGGCATTTTTTCTATTTCGTAGACACTGTGCTTACGCAGTTTGAAAACTCAAATGTTAAATATTAACGTTCTGTACCTTATAACCTATAAAACGCACTTCAAATGACATTCTGACACTGACTGACGTTGGCAGCGCATCCTCCGTCCTCCCCGCGCGCAACCGACCAGCCCGGACGGGCGGGGGCGGGGGGGGACAACGGTCAACGATTCGATACCAATACCATTGATTTCATTCGATACCAGTACTCGGTATCGAATGTTGATGTTATTCGATACTAGTAGTAGTATCGAATGAGAAGTATCGATACCATATGAGTACCCGATAGTATCGTTTCATCCTTACCACCGTCCTGTACTGCTACAGTTAGGGCCGACAGCAAACGGACAGACAGCGTTCACGAGAACGGTAACGGATTGGCGAAAGCTAAAAGACGCTCTAGACCAACCCACGTCTCCTGAACTAGACATCATACCAGATAGAATAGTGACCCCTGACGATACAGACAAGGCTATCGCTCTCACAAATCACTTGCAGAAAGTCATCAGTAAAAGGCGGGTAGCTGCAGAAAAGTAAACAACAGAATTTTTGGCTCCTGTTAAAAATATTAATTTATATAGTATTTTATTTAATTTTCTGCAATATTTTATGTACATTACAATTGTGTAAATAAAAAGTACCTGTGGTAGTATTTCCTTTCTGGATCACTCACTATGGAGACACTTCATCAAGCTATTTACAACATGACACAAGACTTCAACACAAGGATGGCAGAATTCCAACAAGGACTGGATCAAGCTGGCACTTCGGCACCTCCTATCACTGTGAGTTCCTTGGCAGCAGAATTCAATTTGTTCCGGACGTTTACCACAACCTCTCTTAGCACTCTGCAGCAGCTTGTGGCTCTTCTTGCGCAGCAGCAGGATGATACAGAGATGCGTAGCCGTAGAAAAATGTTGCTGGTGCATGGTATTCCAGAAGGTAACAAGGAGAATGTGACTCAAGAGGTGCAGAAGCTTATCAGCGATAAGCTCAAACTGCGTGAAATATCTGTTGCTGATATCAGTAGGAGCCACCGTTTGGGCCATACTAAAACAGACAAGCCAAGAGCCATACTTGTGAAATTTAAAACTACTACAGTGAGAGATAAAGTATGGTATGCTAAGACAGGCCTCAAAAACAGTGGTTATACTCTCTCCGAATTCTTGACCAAAGCACGTCATGAGGCTTTTATGGCTGCACGGAGACATTTCAGCGTTAGTAGCAGCTGGACCCGCGAGGGTTACATCCACATCTTGACTCCAGATGGCTCGAAGCATCGAGTAAGCAGCCTTGCAGAGGTCGTGCAGTTGGCCGATACTGCATCAAAAGATGAGACTACTAGCTTAGCTAGTGCGGAATCTGCGGCCGTCGCACCAAAGGCCACGACTTCGTCGGCGTCTGGGCGTCCCAAACGTGCCAAAAAGTAAGATGGTCATGGGCGTAGGAATTCGGTATAACTTTATGTAGGTGCTTCGCAAAAACTTGAGAACTGTTTGTTACCCCCCCAAATTACCCACAAAGTATATACAATAACTTTCTTTTCACTCTTGTTTACAACTAAAAATTAATACGTTTGTTTGACATTGACACTGACCCGTCAAATCAAATGTTCCTTTAATGACATTTTTAGTTTACACAGATATCTCACTTATACAGCCAAAATTTGTTTTACATTATTTTAGAACTTATGTTATAATTATGTATTTTTGTACGATTTGAATTCTTTTTGAAAAAGTTGAAGTACCTAGTAGCTTGGTAAATAGTTATTTATAATCTTTCTGTTTATTTATTAGTCTTCTGATTTATGTTTATTTAATCTACTAACAGGTGGAATAATATTTGCGCACACTTATTTTAATTATAAATTAAACCTATTATTTATATAAAAATAGTATAATATTTTTATTACACTATATATTTAGAACTATATCATTATTAAATATATATATATATATATTATTCACAATGACAACTAGTACTGATGATTCAGATGATCTTTTTTTCTCAATCGAAAAATTACGACAGGATGCTATAGCTTGCGACTGGCCATCTGTTCTTAATGCCATTTCGGTGGACAATCAAGTCGATAATTTCAATCATATACTGATCGAGCTTTATGATAGGCATGCTCCTTTGCGACCTGTACGAATTAAGCATCTACCCGCACCTTGGTTGACTGATGAAATTAGGAAGCTGCAAGGGGTTAAAAATAAAGCTAATGCCAAATACAGAGAAAATCCGGACAAATATCGTGACTCCTATATTCGAGCCAGGAATCACTGCAATAGGGTATGTAGAGAAGCACAGCGTCGCCACATCCATCAGTCCGTTGAAAATGGAGATCCAGCGAAAGTTTGGAGATTTCTCAAGTCCTTGGGTGTTGGAAAGGCTCAACCAGATAGCCCTAAAAATATTGATCTTGACAATCTTAATAGATTCTTCACATCTTCAGGTGCCCTTGATAATGGTACCAAAACGAACACCTTAAACTCTCTTTCAGCAGCTCCAACACCTGATTTTCCTATGTTTTACTTTAGTCAAACTACCGATAGTGATGTTGAGAAAGCAATACTTTCTATATCCTCGAATGCAGTCGGGAACGATAGTATTGGTCGTGATATGATCATCCCTATCCTTGACATCCTACTTCCCATAATTACCTTAATCCTAAACACCTCCCTTTACTCTGGTGTATTTCCAGCAGCGTGGAAGGACGCAAATATCACCCCAATCCCTAAAAAACGTAATCCTGTAGCTTCTTCTGACTATCGTCCTATATCCATTCTCCCCTTCCTGTCTAAAGTCCTAGAACGTATAGTCCAGCAACAACTAAACGTATTCCTGATCCAGAATAACCTCCTCAATCCACTCCAATCTGGTTTTCGTCCCGGTCATAGCACGACCACTGCTCTACTTAAGATTTCCGATGACATCCGCCTGGGTATGGACAGCAAGGAGCTTGCGGTGTTGACGTTACTAGATTTTAGCAACGCTTTTAATACCGTAGACTTTGACATCCTTCTGGAAGTGTTGCATTCTATTAACATATCTCCTAAGGTTATTGACTGGTTTCGTTCTTACCTGTATGGGCGTCGTCAGCGGGTTAAGATTGAGGACTGCTACTCGTCCTGGTCCAGCACATCCGTCGGCGTACCGCAGGGTGGCGTATTATCTCCCCTTTTATTTGCATTATTTATCAACTCCATCACTTTACAACTTCGTGCTTCCTACCACCTATATGCAGATGATCTACAAATTTACACACGATCTTCCTTAGATAACCTCTCCTCTGCAATTAATTATATTAATAGTGACCTTCATCGCATATCCGTCTGGAGCAAAAATTATGGTCTCACTGTTAATCCTAGTAAATCTCAGGCGATCATTATTGGAAGTTCGTGGTTCTACAGTAGGATTGATTTTGACACCATTCCTAAAATCATATTTGACGGGGTTACAATTGATTACAGTAAATCCGTAAAAAATCTCGGAGTGTACTTCGATAACACTCTCTCTTGGCGCACTCAGATCTCCGAAGTCAGCAGGAAGATGATTGCAGCTGCAAGCTCCTTAAGAAAATTAAACAAATTTCTGCCGATGGATACCAAGATTGCGCTTGCTCACTCCTTATTGCTCCCTATCCTTGACTATGCTGACACTTGTTATCTTGACATTACTGAGGAGCAATTAGACAAGCTTGAACGCCTCCAGAATTTATGTATACGGTTCATATTTGGGCTTCGTAAATATGACCACATTTCGCAATTTCGGATTCAACTCAAGTGGCTCCCTATCCGTCTTCGTCGTGATTGGCATATCCTTTCTATACTATACTCCACCCTTTTTAATCCTACATATCCTGGGTACCTCAAGGAACGTTTTTTCTTTAAAACGCTTTCTAGAAATCTGCGTAGTGCAGATAAACTTCTTCTCGATGCTCCAGTTCACTCGACCACTTTCTATAAATACTCTTTCACTGTCTATGCTGCTCGACTTTGGAACGCCTTACCTCTATCCATTCGATACGCTAAAACATTGAACAACTTTAAAGCTCTAACTAAAAATCACTTTCTTAGTCTTGTGTAACTAATTTCTTTCCCCTACAGTATTCTCCCTCTTCCTGTCTAAGCATCGTGTACTGGTTTATTCTGAATCATTGTGATATATATTTATTTATTTATTTGTATGTATATAATGAAATTATATTTATTTATATTGTGTCATGGTATGTAAATTTATATAGTTATATGTATATTAAGTTATTTATTATGTTGTATATTATGTATAATTAAAATGTTAACTGGTTATTGTATTTATTACTATATTAATTTATAAAATTCTAACTGCGCCACCTGTTATCTTATTATATAGTTCGCACTCCTTTTCTTTTTGGTTGCCTGTAAGAGATTGCTTCGGCGATAAGGCCGCCTCTTGTACCTCATTATATTGTTACCCTTATTTTGTAAGTATTTCGAATATGTGAATGTTTTTTGGTGCAATAAAGTTTTTTGTATTGTATTGTGTATTGTATTGTATCAGTGACTGCTCCAGACAGGTCCCATCGTTTGACCCTAGTCATCGGTTTGAACTGCCTGAGGATACGCGTGATTTGCTGAGACGCAAGCGTGCCGCGACCAGACGTTACGATGCTTACCCCACCGAAGACGCTCGATTAGAGTTACGCGACCTCCAACGTCAAGTTAGAGATCGACTAGCCGAGATCAGAGACGAGCGATGGGGTAACACTCTCTCAGAGTTCCAACCTGCTCACACAACCTTCTGGAAGATTGCGAGAGCACTGCGGCTCGATAGGGTAGAAGCAACCCCTCCTCTCAAACACCCCGACGGCTCCGTCGCCTTTGATGATGACAAGAAGGTTGAATGCTTAGCAAACAACCTGGAGATGCAATGCTCCCCTTGTCTTGAGCCCGTAGAACAAGCGCACTCAGATACAGTCAACGAGCAAGCTGAAACCCTCAGCCTCTCACCTGACTCCCTCCCCCTCCCAGACATTCCCCTCCGACCGACTACGCTCGAGGAGGTGGAAGAAATCATAAGGTCCAATAGCCGCCGGAAAGCTCCCGGAGCTGACGGCATTTCTAACGGTGTCCTCAGACGCCTCCCCGAAACCCTCCTGTTGCTAATAGTATGCATTTTCAATGCAGCTTTAGCAAACTGCACTTTTCCAGCCGCCTGGAAAGACGCAGTGGTTATAGGGATTCCAAAAGCAGGCAAAGACCTGAGCAACCCCTCTTCATATCGACCTATAAGTCTACTTAGCACTTTGGGGAAGATATACGAACGCATCATCCTGACACGGCTCAAGGAATTTTTAGATTCCAAGCCCTCCATAATACCTCCCGAACAGTTTGGAACCGGAGCGGTCTTCTTTGACATAGCAACGGCCTTCGACAAGGTCTGGCATGAGGGTTTGGTTTCCAAACTCGTCCGCATGGGCATGTCAATCAATCTCGTGCGCATCATATGAGATTTCCTGTCAAACAGGACGTTCCGCTATCGTCTACAGGGCTGCTTATCTAGGCCGCACCCTATCAGAGCAGGAGTCCCGCAAGGCTCCGTACTCTCTCCGACTCTCTTCACGCTGTACACCAGTGACATTCCCAAAGCTCCAAACGTGGAGTACGCCCTATATGCCGACGACGCAATCTACTACTCCCATTATCGGAAGGATTATCTTTCCAGCAAACTCCAAAGAGCCGTCACAGCACTTGGAGAATGGTTCAAGAAGTGGAGAATCACCGTGAACCCGTCCAAAAGTACCGCAGTGTACTTTAGCGACGATCACGGTGCCACGACCCGCCCTCGTAGGGGGGGGCTCCACTCCACTTCTCAGAACTCTGTCCCTGTTCGGCCAGCCCATTCAATGGGCAAAGACGGCCAAATACTCAGGCGTAACTCTCGACAGTGGTATGACCTTTGGTCACCACATGAAGAGAGTTAGAAATCGCGCAGCCCACTGCCTCTTCAGGCTATCCCCGATGATCAGCAATCGTAAAATGTCACTCCGTAACAAGATGACATTATACAAACTGTGCATCCGCCCTATAATATCGTACGCCAGCATATGCTTCGCACACGCTGCAAAAACGCACATAAAATCCCTCCAAGTCATACAAAACAGGTTCCTCAGGAAGGCCACCCAGGCGGAATGGGGCACCCGCACTGTGGACCTGCATCGCGAATTGGAGCTCTCCTCCATCATTCGATTCTTCAAAGAGACCGCTTCACGATCCTTTGAACGCGCCCCCACACATCCAAACCAGTTGGGAGCGAAAGCTGCCGACTACGACCCATCCAACTTCGTCAGGTATAGGAGACCAAGGCATGTACTCCATGATCCGGACGACCCCATAAGTCGTGCGATTACCCCTTCGACAGAGTCACCTGCGCAACGCAGGCACAGAATCACCATTAGCTCGATCGCAAATCCCACTCGCCGGCGAGTGCGGATCAGGAATAGGAGTAGGACTGGCGCGTTCACGAGGTCCCGAACGGTACCCGGACGCTTTTCGCCGGTCGGCCCTTCAGGCGCTTGACACATAGTCAAAGCCGATCTCAGTGACGCCCAAAGCCGAGGTTCGTTCCCACCCTGTGGGAGCCCTTTGCGCTGTCACTTTTTCCGGTGCGGACAACATCTTGCCATTCTGGCAAATGTTGGTCCCGCCTTTTAAAATCCGTCGCGCCCGGTGAGCTGTAGAATGCTTCCAGCATACAGCGTAAACATCGTTGAAAAAAAAATTGTATGGTATGATTTCAATGAACTAATGGGAATGAATTTGTAAATAGAGATACACCAACCCATTTTTTTTCGGAACCAGAGGAAGGAAGATGTGAGGGGATTTTCCTTCCACTGGTTTCAATAACACTATGAAAAAAAAGTACCTAGGTACTTGGTAGTAGTACTGTTGGTGGTACTACACTTACTATTATTATTGCGATTACTTCGATACTTAAGTTATTGCTGCGCCATCTATCGTAACTTACTGTACTAATATATTTTATAAAGAAAACGGCTCATTGAAGAATGACGTGGCAGTGAAAGCATTTAAATATATCTAAAAAAAAAGGGAAACACACCTCGTGCTGTTTTAGCACTGTCGTAGTATTTGAGAATTACATGCCAGGTGTGATCTACCGCACTGTCGTTAGAGAACGCCAGATCACGCGAGGGGTGATGAACAGCACGGCCGTAGGGAAAAATGGATAACACGCGTGGCGTGTAGCGCCCGCACTGGCGTTCCCGTTTTGAAAAACATGCACGGTGTGTTTTCAGCAGTGAATGTGTTAAGTAATGTTAAAATATTTAGGCCTGTTTGTGTATGTTCCAATTTACGTACTGAACTGTTAAAAAATATTAAGTTTTTATTAAGTTTATGTGTAAAAGCCAATTTTGTTTTGTTTGATTTGCGTGTGTGTAACAGCACCTGTTTTAATATTATTAGTTTAATAATAAAGTGATTTGCATTTAAATAAATGTGTAACAATAATTGATCCTGTCTGACAACCCTGAATGCCTGACATTTTTGTTTAACTTTAAAAGTGTCAATCAGAAATTTAGTTGGTTTCAAAAATGGTAATCTCGATATATTTTGGGATCAAACACGGCATTCATTATTTATTAGTATCAAATCCGGCATTCTGCAAAATTAAAATTAAAATATCATTTGAAATGGTCTCATTAAGTGAAAACAAAACGCTGTTAAACTATTTTATGCAACAGTGCCTCACTTTAAAAAATAAATTGTAATGTCATTTTAAAAACAAACGAAATAAAACTTTTTTTTTATTTGCCACATTTCACTCAAAGTGCAGATTGCCGAATTTAATTCTATACGACTCATTATTATGTGGGACGGTATTCTTTCATAATCGAAAAGCATCACTGGTTGCCAGTGAGCTAGTTGTCCCGCAGCATTAGCTGTGATAGGAACAGTCAGATTATTTTTTTGATCTTTACAAAAAAGTCATAGAGATATTTTTCACTCCGTTTGCAAAGCTCCCAGCCTGCCTTAGGTTACAAAAAGAAAGCACTCTCGTCTGTATTGAATACGCGACTTGGAATCTTGCAAAATATCTTTAAGTCCTTTTTCCTCAAGATAAAAGTTTGTTAAACCATGTCTTCTTCAAATACATCTCTTGATTTTGTAAGATTTTGTGCAGTCTTTTTGGTAATTTTAGGCTTTCGTTTCAAAAAAGACTGAACCCATTTTTTCCGGGCTCATTATTTGTAAATGGATTAGATGTCCCTTGATCTACAATCATCTTTTGGACGCTTTCCTTTAATGATTCTCCTTTAAGTGGGAAATGCCTTTCGCTCATAACACTTAGCCATTATAACTAAAATGTTTTCTTCTCATTTTGCAAGAACTGTTTGTGGCCCCATCGCACATTCTAAAGGACTTTTTCCCGATATTTTAATGTAAAGTGTGATGCGAGGCACCATAAATCTCTTTGCAGCTGTTGCAATCTTCTCCCCCTGCGCGACTGCTTAGATAGCTTGCCCTATTTGCTCAGGGGTGTAATCTTTTTCGGTGCTTTCTATGAAAAGATGTTTCAATATTATGTTACCAGTTATGGACGCTAATAGGTTTCCATTCTTGGACACATGTTCATTACTGGTTGAAATTACCACAAAAGAAATAGTTTTTTTGGTTCAAAGAATGATTTTAGTATTTATTCATCTATAACTAGGTATTTAGATACTCGTGAAACCAGTAATGAACATCTCGTAAAAAAATTTTTTATAAATCCACAGGTTTAGGTGACTTTTTGTTATCTTTTGTCATCTCTTAACCTTAGTTAAAGCAATATAATTTTACATTAAACAATAAAACAGTGACATGATTTACAAAAAAAACAATACTCACTTTCTTAACCCTTCTGGCCTCTTATTGGTTATCGATTTTCACTAGTAACATTGCTTTTTAAGGAGAAAATCAACACATCACTATTTAAATGTCAGCCATTTTAAAGCAAAATGGCCGATTCCGATGACGTTTGTCACTATGACAGCTAAAAAGTAGATGTTTGAATTAAAGCGTTGCTTGTTTAAAAATATGCATATTTTATTTTCTGTAATATTGAGTGATTTATTAATAGTGTGAATCGAGTAATTTTATTTAAACACACAATATTTTCTACAACTAATCTATAAGTAAGCCCTACAGCTCCATCTTAACCTTCATTATCATGTTTTCATCTTTCATGATCTTCAATTAAGGTAAGCTTTTCCAAGCATCCCTTTGTTTTTTCTTCCGGATATCCCTGTTACAATTTATTTTATTATGCACTTCATTTATTTTTGTTCTTAGACTATATAGCGAGCGGCAAAGCCTTTTCCAACATCGATGGCGTCGAATTTGGAAAACGCGATATGGTCCCACTCATTCAAGTGCTAAATTACCAGTAAAACCACGCGCTGCATTACTAGCTAAATGGGCATCTACTTACACTTAACCCCCTTCTTTCTTAAACGCATCTGTCTGCCTTCGTGCTTGGTCAGCGACAGCTTTACGCACATCTTGTTGGGACTCGATACGCTCATGGACCTCAAAGTGGGTCTTCGCAAAACGCTCCAAATAGGGTGGGATTTGGGAAACAAAATTCTGCTGGGCAACTTTTCCTCGAATATCAGTGCTTACAGCTAAAAGCAAACGCATTTCTTGCGCAAAAGTTATATAGGCAGCAGTCTGACCAGTCCCTTTAATGTGGGCACTCCTGCCCGCACTTAAGAGCGGCCTTCCCTTCTTACTTTTCATACAAACGCTCGTACGTGATTATGGTGGTGTAACTGATCTTTCTTGAAAACTCTTGATCTCAGAGATATCTTGTACACTATTTCTAGGTTCCTATCGAAATAAAAAAAGAAAATTTGAAAAAACAAATTCAGTGTATACTGAATTTGTTTTTCCAAATTTTCATTTTTTACCACCAAAAATCTGCTTTTTTGCACAAATTTTACCTGAACTTCGACCATTTGTAAAGTACTCGTAAATTGTAGAAGTAAAAAAAATATCTCAATAGAAACTTTGCAAATGTAATGAAAATTTTAAATTAAAAACATTTACTGTACACACTTCTAACTATCTCTCTCTTATTGCCATGGATGAAACACTAAGCTTTTCAAACTATGCTCGCGTTGAAAACAGAGCGGCCGGGAAGGGCCGCCTTAAGGGCCCGCATAGGCATAGCAGCCGCATAAGCGCCCGGCATAGGGCCCGTGCTGGGCGCTGTTCGAATCGTTGTCAACATGACATCCGCAATTAAATGTAATTCGTGTAATAAAGTAATTGATAAGTTGTTATTATACACACGAAATAAAATTTCGATAATTGACGGGGAAACATTGGCGCGAATATGTACGTCATCATTATCTAGTGATGAAATTCAAAATTCAAAATCGCTAATGTTCGACTCTGTGTCTACGAATAAGATCATAAAACGTAAGAGCAAAGGAAAAGAAGAAAGGGATCGCGCTGATATTGTGAATCTATATAAGTCAACTGAACCCGATTTGATTCCAGTGTTTGTGGCTCGACATTTGGAAAAATTACCGCCGGTTCTTTTTGACCACGTTCACTGTACGAAACCTTTGAAAGACCTGCTTAAAGTTCAGAGTGACCTAGATCGTACAAAAAACGCGTACGTCACACAAGATCAGTTACAAGAGTGCAGGGATGAAATTCTGCAAGCAAAGAAGGATTCTTTACCACTGCCTTCCTCGGTATTTAATATAAACATGAAACGAGGGCGCTGGCCGCTTAATAGTGGGCCCATGGGATTGTCACATATTAATTCGTCGTTGGATGAAACATTGTGATGATATAAAAGTCGCATGTAATAATAATGATGATTATTTTATAATACAGAGATATTGCGGTAGATTTGAAACAAACCGAGATTGAATCAGCTGATCGGCAACGGCTGCCCACTGAGTGCGTGCCGCCAGAGAGCGGGGACGAAAAGGTGACTCAACTGAGACTGGCCGGCGAGTAGGTATGTTGCCGCTGTCCGATACTCGCTCGAGCGAGCACTCGACCGGTTTTGAGGCGAGCGCTGTGAAGCACCTTATTATTATAAAGCGATAATTCCCATTCGAATAGCACTGATATAAAATGGCAAACTGTATCCAGGTGTAAGAAAAAAATTTTTATTACGGTTGTTGGATATTGACAATTATTTAGTTTTATTTATATACAACACTGGTTGTCATTTTGTCGTGTTTTTGTAGTATGGCAACACAGTGTTTTCGTTCTTCTTCCGTTTCCAGTTTGAATTCTCTCCCTATTTGTCGGCGTCCCTAGCAAGGTCGGAAAACCATGCCTTTATAGTAATAGAGATGAAATAGTCGCAAGATCTCTGATTTTCGTATTAAATTCCTTTCGCGCACAGGGCAGTGCATCAAGGCACCATAAATTCTAAAGAACTTTCATTTATAACAAGAATTGCGTAGTGAGCCGCAAATCTGTGTGTGATCCCACGTAAGGCAGAGAAATGGATAAGGTATACCTGGGCCCAGCACTTTACTTTCCCACGCTAATCGACCTGCTAGAAAAGGGAACAGAGCTTCGCCAAAGAAGATTTCCAGGTGAGTTCATGTCGCAATTCGTTTCAACCTCTAGGTACTTTTGAGAAGTCGCATTCAATCCATGTAAAGATTCAAATTATCGCATTTACAGTCCACTAGATTTATTGAAATAATACCTTTTGTCGTGAATTCTTGCATGGTTGAATGTGATTTTTCATGATTATTTATATTTGTATTTTGTTGAAGGTACTTGATAAATTGCCTTGTGTTACATAATTTGTACTGTTTGTTGGACGTCATGTTTTTCTCGTTTTCGTTTTTCGTTAGGTTGGCAGTACAACTTACAACTTCGTTCTCGTTTGTTTTCGTATGTTGTCGGTAATATCATTCATTCCTTTTTCGTTTTCGTATGTTGCCGAACAACATCTGTCAAACGTCATCGTTGAAACGTCAACGTCAAGTTTCAAGTGACGTCCGGTAAATAACATTGTTGATATCGTGCTTATTTTTGTTTTGATTAGTTCTTGGTTTAATTTTAATTAAATTAAAACAAAATGAGTAATGAAAATAGTGACAAAGAACCCGTAACGGTAGATGCATTCCGCGTCGCTCGTGACTATTGCGTAATGCGGTTAGAACATATAGAAACTTCAGACTTGCAAGGATATACCGAGTCTGATTTGAAGGATATTGAAAAAGACTTTCACGATGCCCAACTACGTATTTTGCGGCAGCTTTCGCAAGTGCAACGAAAAGATGAATATGTAGTTACTAGAGAATTTGAGGATAGACTAAGGTCGGTTAAATCTAGTTTAGAATTCTCAAAGTTTTAGTGAAACTAAGCTTGTTATTTTGGAAAACAATGTAGCTAAATTGCCAAATATTTCGATAAAGCCTTTTGATTCAAAGCTGGAAAACTGGATGTCTTTCAAACAACTTTGATTCATTAATTCATCAGCGGACCAAAATTTCTGATGTTAAAAATTACATTATCTTTTGTCGAGTGCTCAGGGTTCTGCTTATGAATTAATTAAAGGCTTTCCCTTGTCGAATGATAATTATGTCAATGCTTATGAGGCTCTGTCTAACTATTATGATCGGAAGAGACAATTGCAATTTTGTATTATGAAAAGATGTTGAACTGCGAAGCAGCCAAGGGCAAACATGATTTAGAAAGAGTATTTCGAACGTTTATAATATTTTGTCAAAATTCAATCTTCCTGATCAGAATTTCATGCTGTATTATTTATTATGGTCAAAATTGGATATTGCTACTAGTGAAGCATATGAATTGCAACTTACTTCTAATGTTGACGTTCCAATGTTTGAAGATTTGAAAAATTTTATTGAAAAAAGAAGTAAAGTAAAGAATTCAAATGTTAAGCTGTCTAAGGTTAAACCAGTGACTAAAAATAAAACAGCACTTATCGTATCGAATCCAACCTGTGTCTTTTGTACTGGTCAACACAGTCTTGCCAGTTGTAGTGAATTTTTAAAACTGGACAATAATAAGCGTTTTAATTTTGTGAAGGAAAAGGGTCTTTGTATTTTATGTTTTTCGAATAACCATCGAGTAAAAGTTTGTCGTGCCTCTCGTTGTAGTGTGTGTAGTCGCTCACATAACACTTTATTACATTTCACTAAAAATACAGAAACACCCACTTCTACAGAAACTGGTAATGCGGTGGCCAGTATTAACTGCAATAGTAATACGGTCTTAACTTCACTGATTGGGGAAAAAACCATTTTATTTTCGACTGTAAGAGTGTATATTAAAGATTTGGTAACTTCTATCCAGTGCGCGCACTTCTCGACTGTGCAAGCGCGTGCAATTTTATTTCGGAATCCTGTGCTAATGCGCTAGGATTACATTTTTATCGTGGCCAACATGCTGTGTCCGGCATTGGTAACTCTATCGCTAAGCCACTCGGCTCACTCTTGTGTGAGATTAGGCCGTTTGGCAAACAAACCTTTTCATCGAATGTCAAATTCGAAGCTCTTGTTTTAACTAACTAACAGTAGTGGGTGGGCGCCGGCCGGCAATAGTTTGCATGAACTAACTGGTGGCGGAATTGCACAAAGTAATTCAAATCATGTAGTATATAGCTCTTGTTTTACCATCAATTTGTGCTGACCAGCCGATTCAATTTGTCGATCCGTCGGGGTGGTCACACATTAATAATTTATCACTTGCTGATCCTGACTTCTCCCACCCAGGACCAGTGGACATGCTGCTTAGTGCAGATATTTTCGCTTCGTCATTGTTACCTGGCCTTCGGCGAGGGAAGCCTGGACAACCCACCGCATTAAATACCGTGTTTGGGTGGATTGTCATGGGCAAGTGTGACAGGTGTCTGTGTCTGTGGTTAACCTAAGTTGTTGGTGGAATGGACCATTTTGGCTCAAGCACCCTAGTGAACATTGGCCTAGGTCAGCGCTATTTTTAGACAAAGATGTTGTCAATGACGAACAAAAGATCACTGTTCTCGTGGCGTCCAAGAATGATGATTTGGTGAAAAACCTTTTTAAAGGTTTTCATCGTTGAAGACACTTCAACGTGTCTTAGCTTATTGTTTTCGGTTTACAGAAAATTGTAAACAAAATCTTATCGAAAATCGTGTCGTTGGCTCAGTTCAGCCATCTGAGATTGATAGAGCGCTAAAGTATCTAGTGAAGTTTGTGCAAGAGCAGGAATTTTCGTCGGAGTTGGAGAAAAAGGTTCGCCCAACTCACTTCCTAAGAGTTTTCGCAAATTATCTCCTTTCATTGATGAGGCGGGTCTTCTCAGGGTTGTAAATTTTAGCATTAGCCAGGCGACCGCCCCGCCTGGCTAATGCTAAAATTTGTTTTGAAGCTAAGCACCCGCTGTTATTACCCCGCTGTCATCGTCTTACTACTTCGATAATTTAGGAGTATCATATTCGTTTTATGCATCCTGGTGCTCAAGCTCTTCAGAATCTTCTTGCACAGAACTTCTGGATATTGTCGTGTAAACGCGCTATTCGATCGGTGATCTAAGGCTGTATTAAATGTTTTCGTATTCGTCCCCAACTTGCCCCTGCTCCTCTAATGGGAAATTATCCATCGTATCGTGTTAATCAAATTAAATGTTTTTGGAGCTCTGTCGTCGATTACGGTGGTCCTTATAACATAGCTCTCGGTCGTGGTCGAGGTGCTAAGACCTTTAAAGTTTATATTTGTGTTTTCGTGTGCACCGCTACGAAAGCTATCCACATTGAACTCGCGTCCGAATTGTCAACGGAGGCCTTTCTCGCCACTTTGCGACGTTTTACCCCCTGGCCACAGCCGATAGAGGTGCGAATTGCGACGCGGCGTGAGGCGCGGCAAGTGGTGAGCGGCGAAAACAAACAGTAGACAACATGTGAAGTATGCCACAGCTACCGGCGACGCGAATTGCGGCGCGGCCGGTGGCGCGAACCACACACACAAAAACTACCTATTTTTTAATTAGTTTGAAATATTTATTTTATTTATTTTATCAAATTTTATTGCACCAAAGTACTAATATACTTTCAACAAATGCTAAGAGCATTTTCTCCCAGTCAACCATAGAGATAAACAGAGAGCAGCACTTTTCTGTGCTGCTATCCTTTTCTATCGCTCAGAACTGTCATTTGCCAGAGCGAAAGAGAGCGACGGAACGCTATCGCACCGGCCGTGCTATAGCCGCTCCATGCTGACAAGTGAGATCCAACCCTTAGGCGATTGTCAATGACAACGCCTAGACGTTTGATTTTAATGCTTACAATATGGCTAAAAGGTAAAACGTATGATGAACTCGAGACGTTCATCAGCAATTCCACCATATAGCTACGCACAAACATTTTAACATATTTTTCTATTATTATATTATATTTATTATTATATTATTTTATTCACAAGGAGTTTCATCGGTTATATTTATATTTATCTATATATGTAAATTATTATCTATTTAATTTTTATGTACGCAATATACACTAACTCCAAACATATCCTTAATTTTTAGGGTTTCGTAGTAAACAAGGAACCCTTATAGTTTCGCCATGCCTGACTGTTTGTCTGTCTGTCTGTCCGTCCGCGGTTTAACTCAGCGACTATAAGTACTAGAAAGCTGTAATTTGGTATAAGTAAGTATATTAATTATGCGGAAAAAGTGGTAAAATAAAGTATAGAAAAAATATTTTTTTTATTGTAGCTCTCATACAAGTCAATTTTATTTTTTCGACTAACCAATCATGTGGTGTATCGTTGAATAGGTCTTTCAAAAATATTATGAGCTTGTCAACACCATTTTTCGATTTAGGGATCCGTTTCTGAATTATTTGGTTTTAAAGTGAAAATTTTTGTTAGAGTCAAGTGTTCCTCCCCCCTCTATTTGCTAAACGGTTATATATGGACACGTAAAAAAATTCTCAGCTATAGTTAATATAACGAAATTTAAAGGAAAACTATCAGAGCTAAGTAGGGTTTACAAATTAAAAAGTTATAGGCGATCAACTTATAAAATGTAAGCGGAAAAGGAAAATTTCATATAAATTCAGTAGAAAATTAGTTTTTAGACGTTTTTAGTGACATGAACTCAAAGTTGACATTGGTAACTACGGAACCCTACACTGCGCGTGGCCTGACACGCACTTGGCCAATTTTATTTATAAGTGTCAATTACCTAAGTGTACTTTAGTTTATATATATAAAAAAAAAGTTTTTTTTTTACATAAACTAGTTTATTTTTAATTTTGGATTTATGGTTATATTATTGATTCTTTAGAATAAAATAATGTTCATTCAATTATCTTTTATTAAGACCCTATTTGAGTAAATCGGCCCAGTAGTTATCTACACATAACGTAAATAGAATAGGCCCGGCCGCCATCTTTGTTACGTCATAGCTATCCCCTCTATACCCCTAGGAAGTGACTGCCACACTTTTTGTGTTTAAGAAAATATGCCGAATACGTACATACTAGTAGTCCGATAACGGTGTCGATTCGTCACACTAAAATCGTTATTTGAAGACGTTTGCTGTGTGAAAACGAACAATCAGTTCAAAAGTGACTTTACCAGCATCCCGCCATTTTGGACGCCTAGTGATTATTTTTTAAATAGTTTGTAAAAGTGCTTCATTTAAGTTTTCGCCATCAGACAAACACAACAGCCAATTAGATATTACTATGTTCTACCAAATAAAAAAAAGAAAAACAAAAAGAATCCCAAGGAGCTTATCACCAAAGGATATCTGCAAACCAGGCTAGAACTTTTGGGAACAATGTTCCAAAATACATAGGGCGCACTATAAGTTTCCGGAACTGGCCACTTACATAAACAATATTTAAAAATTTATTGCAACATTTGAAAATAGAACTCTTTGGCTGTAGAATGCAGTTTGTTTCATCTGACTGTCTTTTGTTTTTACCTTGTGGCGCCATTTAAAAAATTGTGTGTCTGCATCAACATGGATTTAACTCGGGAAAATTTTCGTAGTATGATTTTCTACGATTTTAAGTGTAATTTGACAGCTCAACAGAGCATCGCTCGGCTTGAAACAGCTTTTGGCAATGAAGCACCATGCAAGACAACTGTTTATAGCTGGTTTGCAGAATTCAAGCGTGGTCGTATCAATCTCAGTGACGAATCTCGCGATGGTCGGCCATCCACCGCTGTGACCGACAAAAACATCGATGCTGTGCGCCGTATGATTGAAACAGACAAACATGTGACCTACCATGAAATTCGCGCATCCTTAGAAATAGGCATGAGTCAAATACAATTAATCCTACACAAACATTTGGGTGTGAGAAAGCTGTGCTCGCGGTGGATCCCACACAACTTGACCGAGGCTCAAAAAACGGATCGCGTCACTTGGTGCAGTGCCATGCTTACCAGATTCAACGAAGGTGCGTCAAATTTGGTGTGGGACATAGTAACAGGTGACGAAACATGCATTTATTGCTGCGATCCCAAAACAAAGCAGCAATCGAGCGTATGGGTCTTTCAAGATGAGCCGAAACCAACCAAAGTGGCGCGCGTGAAAAGTGCATCTAAGCGGATGATTGCTTCTTTTTTTAACAAAACTGGACACGTGGCTACTGTTGCTTTAGAGAATCGTCGTACAGTAAATAGTGACTGGTACACGACCATTTGTTTGCCGGAAGTTATTGACGAACTCCGTAAAAATAACCGTAAACGCCGTATCATCCTGCACCACGACAATGCTAGTTCTCACACGGCCAGACAGACAAACGACTTTTTGAAGGCAAAAAATGTAGAACTCATGAGTCATCCTGCATACAGTCCCGACCTGGCACCTTGTGACTTTTTTCTGTTCCCAAAAATTAAGAACCAATTACGCGGTCAACGATTTTCATCACCAGAAAAGGCTGTCGAGGAGTATGAAAAACACGTTTCAGAGGTCACCACAAAGGAGTGGCACAAAAGTTTTCAAAACTGGTTTCATCGAATGAAAAAGTGCATAGACGCCAAGGGAGATTATTTTGAAAAACAATAAATTAATTTTGTACCTTTAATAGTATTTTTTCATATTCATTCCGGAAACTTATAGTGCGCCCCACGTACTTACGATTTACCTACGGTGTACAATATCTAAGAAAGAAAGTTAAATTGAAGAAATTCAAAGAGGATGTATATGGAAATTCGTTAGAAACATACCAAGACTATAAGTCGCAACTTTTAGATAGGTTAGGAACGATGGACAAAAAGAAGTTATAATGGACAGCGAATAAGGCTCACAACTCATGACAAGGTTAACACGTTTGGAGCTCTTTAAGTTCAGCGGAGACTACAAAGATTGGACTTCCTTTTGTAATGTTTTTTGTTCTTTGTTTCATAATAATCCAAACCCAAGTGCCAATACCTCAAATCCTGCCTAACAGTCAGTTTCTACATCCATAGAATTAAAAAATCATCTCATAGACCTTCTGAATAAAGCAAGATTTATACTTCATAAATGGGCATCCATCAATTCACAAGTTGTAGAAGACTCATCAAAAACAAGTAGATAAATTCTAGAAGTAGATTGAAACAACGATTCAGCAAATTTGAACTTACCTTTGATGTCAAAGAGACTAACGAGAAACCAACCAAAGTGCTCTTCTTTGATAGATATAGCTAGATTATTCGACCCAGCAGGCTTGTTGGCGCCTATGGCAGTCAGAGCGAAAGTTTTCTTGCTAAAGTTATGGATAGAAAAGGTTTAGATTGGGATGACAAGCTATCAGAAAGTTTGGAACTAGAAAAGACAGAGTTTAGAAAGGATTTATGCAGCATCCCTACTGTAGAGCTAAACAGATGGATTTATATTACCTACAGCCACGAAAAAATAGAAATTCATGGTTTTTCTGATGCTTAAGAATTAGCATACTTTGTAGTTGTATATTGCAGAGTAATTTCATCTGACTCTATTAAGGTTACTATGATAGAAGCGAAGACAAAGGTTGCGTCTGTTGCTGGCAACACAAAGTGTTATATTTCTTTTAGTTTTTGTTATGTTGTCATTCATAATTGAATGATTGTATGGTTTTCTTCTACACTCGATCTTTGTAATGTGCAAGCGTGTCCGTGCCATGTGGTGAAAAATAAATCCTTTTATGCCTTTAACGCACACCTTTTTTTTTATTTCCGAAAATTTTAATTGGATATATATTCTACAGTGTTATTTAAAATTATATGTTTTGACAAATTTTTAAAAATATGTTATTTTCCAAAATACACAAAAACTAGTGACCACTATACTGACCATCGTCCATTATGCATCAGTAATTATCCCTGTATTATCACTGGCCAGTAACCTGGATGGTTAAAAAATCCGATTTTTGGTGTAAATTACATAATTTAATAAAATAATTGCGTACATTGTTATCAGTTTTTAATCAGTCTCAAAATAATAATGTCACGAGAGTGGGTTGGGGAAAGGAAAGGAAACAACAATCCTATGGAATGGTGCCTTTATTTACAACACAAGCAGTACGCACAATTGACAGCGTCAGTCCTCTTTGCACTCTAACTGTCACTTCACTGTCAGGCCCGCGGAAACGTCACTGCATTGACACGCGCGCGGAAACGTCACTGCACTGTCACACGCGCGGACTTCACTGCACTGAACACTTCACTTTACTCACTTCTTCACTTTACTCACTATTTCACTTTACTCATTACTATTTTTCTGTTTCTCTTTTTCTTCCTTCTTCGGATTTCACGTACCAACTAAACTGCCTCAGGCGGCGCCTTGTTCCGTTTATATACCCGTATTCGAACAAAATCGCATCAATGTTCCAAACTCAAATAACTAATTTTCTATCGCCATCTCTCTCACTCATATTCTGTCCCGTATTTTCTTTTCCATTTAGTCTAGTATTATCTAGAAACTTCTTTCAAAACTTCAAAAACACTATAAGTGGCTGTGATTTGAACCAGCAGTCTATACAGGGTTACTGGTACAGTACTTTTACCTCACGAAGCGACGTGCACTTTACTTGTGGTATCCAAGTGTAGAAACACGCTAAGAATGTGTGCGTGAAAATGAGTACCGTCAGTATATAAACTGTTGGGAAACAGGTATTTTATTGTTAAATATAATTTTGAATATGTTTATTTTTTCTTTATATTCTTTATATTTGTATAAATAAAAATTACATATTTATAAAAATAATAATATACACTTTGTATTTACTTGCGAAAAGAAAATAAACTTTACAATAATCCTAACTTTCTAACTATATATATATAATATTATAAATGCGAAAGTGAGTTTGTTTTTTGTTTGTTACGCCTTCACACTCTAAGTATTACACAAATCGTCATAAAAGTTTGCATACACATTGTCTGGGGTACAGAGAAGGACATGAACTACATTTAATACCGGAAAAAAGGAGTGTTTCCGGGGATGGATATTAACGCGGGCGGAGGAGTAATAAAATAAAATAAAACAAGCTAGGTACATTTGTTATCTTTATTAATATCAATCAAATCGTCCGAATTGTAGAATCACAATAAAAGCTTAAAACGCTAGGACGAAGAAGAAGAAACAGAATCAATCGAATTATCCGTATCAGTTTCATCAGAATCATCTTGTAAATTAATGATCATTTCAAAATCGCTATCAAAATACTTCATGTATTCTTGCTTTTTCCTTTCTACACTTTCACAAGTTTTGCGCCATATTTCCTCTTGTATATTTTCCATGCTTTCTTTTATTAATCTCTCTGTACTCTACGTGTTTTGCTCGATGTTACGAAAAGAAATATAATTTTTGACCACTCCCCAAATATTCTCAATAGCGTTCAATTCTGGATGATAGGGTGGTAGTCGGAGAACCTCAAATCCCCTGTTCCTAATTACATCATCAATCTTATACGTTATAAAATCAGATTTATTCTTTTTGATAATGTCGTATAATTCTATGTTGCGTAAATTCGGTTCAAATGGTATACCTTTTCTTGTGAGCCATTCTTGCATCTCAGCTTTGCGAGAATTAGATGTTAGAATTTTTTCAGCGCGGACATTATGGTATGAAGCATTATCTAGTATTATAACGGCTCTGGCAAATTCGGCAGTAATTTCTCATCTAACCATTTTACATAATTATCAAATGACATATTTGAATGATAGTCGCCGACAGTGGAATTAGCTTTGTATACCAAAAGTGCATTTGGTACAAAACTGTGCAGGCGCTCTTAGGTTTCGCGTCAAATATTTCAAATTGGACGCGAAACCTAAGAGCGCCTGCACAAAATCTCAAGGCAAAGCTACACAAACAAGGAATTTACTGATGAACCGCTAAGGTTCTCTCTCGCCCTTCCGGTCAATGACTAGCTATATTGTGAAAGTTATTTTTTATTGCTTAATATAAAATCCTTTATTTAAATTCTCAAATCTCGTTTCATTGCATTAAAAACCATTCTTTGTACCAGCGTGTACCAATATGTAGCGGGTCCCAGTACTAATTTTTTTAAAAACTGCTTCTTTTCCTTGTCAATCATATCGATATTTTCTCTTTTTAATGCCCAAGTATTTTCACGCACATGTGATGTCAAAACATAACTCTCATCCGTATATACAATCGGTCTACCTTGAGATCTATACTCTGTAATATTTTTCAAGTATCGCAGGCGTAACATTTGAATGTCGTGTCGCTCTTGTAAAAATTTCCTATTATGTTCGGTTTTGCGCCATCTGTAGCCCAATTTTCGTAATAACTTTCGCAATGTAGTTATGCAACCATCGAAGCCGATTTTTTCGTTTAGTACTGATCTTAATTTGGCTAAAGTAGGAACTTGCCCGTGTGTCACATGAAAATTTTGAATGGTAGTACGAATCACATCAATTGTAAAATTATCCAAATCCACTTTATTTTTCCTTTTAGAACGTTTTTTCATTGGTGATGTAAATTTTGACGATGAAGAGGGAAGATCTTTTTCTTCTTTTAATATTCTTGCAACAGTTGCTATACTAACACCAGTTGCATTAGCGGTACGTTGTCTAATATTGCGCAAAGGAGTCAAATCACATTTGTCATTGTTATGACTTGCCATGAATGCATACTCCTCTTTCAAAAAATGGTACACCTTTGCAATCATTTCACGACCCTAAAATAAACAAAACATATTAGAAAACCTATTTTTTTATATTAAATCCGGGAATATACAAAAAAAAGATTCCGAAGAGTTGATAACCTCCTTAAATTGAAGTCGGTTAAATAGTGAAATATTTTTGAACTTTTATTTAAACGCGTTCCGAAACGATTATGTCTGGTCCCAAGCGTCATGCAACTGTCTTTGTCAGCACTGTCATCACTTTGAGTAGAATTATCTGTTTGTCATTTAATTGTAATTTTATGAAATCTTATTTCTTTAATATCTCCATAACCCGAATTTTGCGGATATATATTGTGACTCAAATCGATATTTTTTTATGCTTTTTTATTCATATAAGGTTTCGATCGAGTCTATCGTACCCCTGCACGAAATTATTAATATAGATTCATAAAAGGTTTCGATCGAGTCTATCGTACCCCTGCACGAAATTATTAATATAGATGTATAATGAACTAACCTCACTATGAATTACTTTTCGTCGTTTATTTTCCATGCTGACGCTACTTTGCACAGCGCGCGAACGGAACTCGTACACTTCTGACGTCGCCCGCGTCTCGGACGGTACTGAGAGCTCCCGCGCCTCCCGCGCTTACGCACACATTCACAGCGTGTTTGTGAACTTCGTTAACACAAGTAAAGAGCGCGTCGCTTCATGAGATAATAGTACTGTATCTAACGCATAACCTTCTATAGGCGACTTAGGTACATCAAGACTAACAACTTTTGTTCTATGACTTTTTATTAATTTGATGTTTTTCTTTTCCTACAAAAATAAACAAAATCAAATTTGCAATTCTACTCGTCTTAAATCTATGGCAATCGGCACGCAGCAGTACTACGATCACGTGGCAGCGCACGCGGCGGCGGCGCCTATGATGTGTAGGCATTGGAGAAAGGGGTGGCGGGAAGGCAGCGGGGGCGGAGATTTCTGTAACGCGGCGATCGATTTACATTATGGCATATCGCTATAGTAACGTTGATTACACCGAAATGGTGCGTGTTTATGCTAGGTGTGGTGATGATGTGTCTGAAGCTTGCCGGGAGTTTGCGAGACTATTTCCAAATGTGCAAACACTGAGCCAAAGAACTATGTTAGGCGCAACTCAGCGTTTACGTAACTACGCTACAATTAGGCCAAGAAGGGAATCCGGTGGTCCGAGGCCGAGACACAGTGTCGCTACTCACGACGCTATTCTGGATTTCTTCGAGGATCATCCCGCGGCGAGCACCAACGACGCAGCTAAACGCTTTGACGTGTCGCAATGGTTTGCATGGACAGTGATACATAACGAAGGAAAATATCCCTTTCATCTACACCGAACCCAAGAATTGGCTGAGAATGATAAACTGGCACGGATTACATTTTGTGTATATACAAATCTCACTAGCTTCAAACTGCATATCCTAAGCTTAGGCCACTTTTGATCTGATGGCCTCTTACCAGCTTAAGGCTGCTAAAATGATACATATTTTTGTATGTTCATGTATTGAACAGTGTGTGAAAAATGATAACGTAGATTTTCATTTTTGAGTTATAAGAGACGACGAGCGTTGAATTTGTTCATTCTTCTGAAGTTATCGGTTTTTTTAACGTCACAATGGGCTGGGAATAAAGTAAACAAGAAAATATTGCGATCGCCCAGGCCCAGACACATACTCGTAGTACAGTGGAGTCAAAGTTAGACTATTTGGCTATAATTTTCATAGTGGCTGCTGCGTTACTACCCTGTGTTATCTTGTGTTTCGCTCGCCGGCATTGTGTTAAGAAAACGAGAAAATGGTTGCGGCAAGAGGTCAACAGCACTAGTCTGACAACCCCTACTGCGAGGGTACAGACTGTGCCAGTACAGCCCGCTCAACAAAACACAGTAGTGTACTAAGTCACTTGAAGCCAAGGAGAGAAAAAACTGTTAAAAAAGTATTCTTTTCCTATTCTCACACACTGAATAGGGTGATGTCATTGTACAAGCAAGTTTAATAAAAAAAATATATATATGTTTTGTAAAATTTATATTTTTACTGAAGGATACTACATAAGTACAGTTAATTTTTTAGAGAGATTTAGAGTTTATCAAAAAAGATTTTTTACATTAGTTACAAATTTTGTAACATAATAGGGGAGCCGATAGTATTGTTGGCACCCCATCAGATATTGGCACTTTGGGTTTTAAACGCAAATAATAAGCTTCTCTCGATAATTAACTATAAACAAATAATACAAAATAAAACTTCAATTATTCATTGACAACACCAAATAGTAGTTTTTAAATAATTAAAACTGGCAACACTCTAAAAAAATACTTTTCTGTCATGGCTCCGGTAGCAACAAGTTTGTGCGTGATTCTTAACAAAATTTGTGATCACAGGGTAAGTTTTTCGACTTATTACTTGGTAATTATAGATTATCACTGGTCAGTGAATGTTACCTTAGTTGAAAAAAGACTTTATTTATGTGTTTGCAATAAGTACAGTTGCAAAAACTTGTTGTAAATAGACTTTTAGTGGGTGCCAATCATTGTACATTTTATTTGTATGAAGAACTAGTTCGTTGGCAACCCATGCCATTAATTGTAACATGACTTTGCAAAATAGCTATTTAGGTTAAGATTGTGTTTTAACCAATTTTAAAAGTTCTATTCATAAATCGTATTCTTGTTTTTATAAACACTATAATTTTAGTTTTTGACAGTGCCAATAATTGTACTTTTTAAACGATTGGCACTGCCAATAATTGTGCTCCGAAAGGTGCTAATGATTGTATCAACTTTTATGTAATTACAATAGTGATGTGCCACTTTTTAGTAAAAATTATTTGCTAAATCGTAATAGGTAGGTATAATAATCCTAATAACGTAAACGACTGTAAATATTATTTGTATTGCCCAAGTAAATAAAAAACTGATTACCTATCTACCTTCTTTTTCATGATGTTTTCAAGGTTACCTTATTAGGGTGCGATATACCTATAGGCAGTTCATTTTTAAAAGATTTCAAGAAAAAATTAGCTTAATTTACTTATTTATTATTGGGGTCGAATGTCGGGTATCGGGCGCCCAATGTTGGCAGTCATATGTCTAGGTTGGATGTCGAAAACCAGGCGCTTAGAATATTCAAAATATATGTTCTTAGTTGAATAAAGATTTATATCGCTTAAAAAACATTATACCTATGTACAACATTGGTAGATTGCAATAGTAGTTTAATTAATTATATCAGCATCATTTTATAATTTTTTAATTGATTTAAATCTCTGTTAAATTGTAACTACTACGAACGTATATTTTTTTGCATCCTGAATATTATTTATGACTAGCTCCATGGCGCAGTGGTTAACACGTTTGCCTGCGACGCGAGTAACCGAAAATGATTTTTTTCTTATTAATCTGGGTCTTGGGTGTTTATCTATATATGTATATGTTATAAAATAAATTATTATTGAATTAGTATCCCATAACACAAGTCTCGAACTTACTTGCAGGTTAGCTCAATATATGCTTTTATATAATATTTGTTACATTTCAGACCAACTATGCCGAAAAACTATACTGAGAACGACATACAAAAGGCCCTTGCTGCTGTTAAAAATGGAATGTCCAAAAAAAGAGCTTCCCAAGAATTTGGGATACCTAGAGCGACGATACAATTCAGATTAAAAAATGACTTGATGGAACCGAAGCCTGGACCATCCACAGTACTCACGGCGAAAGAAGAAAAGCAATAGTAGACTGGATAATATCCTCTAGCAAAAAGGGGTTCCCGCGCCGAAAAGAAGATGTGCTTTATAGCGTCGAGCAGTTCTTAGAAAAGAACCCTCGTGAAAACCCATTTATAAATAACAAACCTGGCGAAGGATGGTACAGACTGTTCTTGAAGAGACATCCGGAAATTAGCTGCAGAACCGTCGAAGCAGTAACTTCAGCTAGTGCCAATGTTTCCGAACAAAATGTAAGAAAATGGTTCAAACAAATCGAAGATGCTCTAAAAGACGAACAGTGTTTTGAAATCCTTCAAGATCCAGACCGGGTATTTAACGGGGACGAAACCGGATTTCAATTGTGTCCTAAACTGGGTAAGGTATTAGCTCCAAAAGGCGCAAGAGATGTATACGAAGTAGACATGGGTCCTCCAAAGTCATCGATCACAGTGATGTTTACTTTTTCAGCGAGTGGAATCGTCACGCCACCTTCAGTGATTTATCCACTTAAAAGAATGCGGACTGAAATTGTTGAATCGGTTTCTTCTGGCTGGGGAATATCAGTATCAGATAATGGTTGGATGACAAAGGAAATTTTCTACCAATACATAACAAATGCCTTCCACCCATACCTTATTTCGAAGAACATTACACTGCCCGTGATTCTGTTTGTTGACGGACATAAAAGCCACATCAATTACGATTTGAGTATGAAGTGCAAAGAGCTAGGCATTATCTTGATTGCCCTTTATCCAAACGCCACTAGGATACTGCAACCAGCTGACGTGGCTGCCTTTAAACCTATAAAAAATGGTTGGAGAAAAGCGCTTCTAGATTGGAGACGCAACAATGTTTCAAAACAACTAACAAAAGTTGACTTTGGACATGTACTGACCATTGTGCTAGACAAATTTATTAGCAAGAGGATAATACAAAATGGCTTTAGAGCTTGTGGCTTGTATCCGTGGGATCCCAATGCTATCAATTATGCAAAATGCCTAGGTGGGAAAAAACAAGATACTGATATGAGTATTGTTCATGTTCCAACACAAGAAAAATCTCTGACCATGACAGATTTCTTAAGAATTGTGGACCCAAGCACCATAAACAAACATAAAAAAGAAATTCAAGATGAAGAAAACTGTTTTTACAAGGCTCTAAGTAATATATACACATTTTTGAAAAACGAGGAAATAATTAATAAAGAAACCCAAAATCAGTTACTGGTTGAAGATACTTGGATCCCGATTGATGAAATACCCATTGTAGTTACACAAAACCCACATAAAGAAAATTGTTTTCAAAATTCAGGCCAAGACAGTTTAATGCCAGAAACTGAATTAGAAGATATAGTAGACAGTTTCATAGAAAATGAGACTTTAAATTCAAGCACCCTAGAAAATTGTATTATTGATTGGGAACTTCAAGCTGCTGGTGACACCGAATGTACTTTCACAGAAAACAAGAACATGAAAAAAGATGCCTTCAATATTGAAACACATAATTCTGAAAAGATCAACAAGACAGGCTCTGACAATGATTTAGAAACGGGACCTATTAAAGAAAACATCACTACTTAAGAAAACTGCAAAACTACGTCAGAATTTCAGAACAAAGAGGACTTAAATAAAGAAAAACGGGTAGAAGTTGACAATGACGACAAAAACAAAGAAAACATAGTAGATATTAACGAAGATAAAAAGAAAAAAGATATAATTAATTACCTTCATTGCCCCCCAACTCCAGCCCGCAAGAAAAAGAAGATTCCAACAACGCCTATATACTTATTAACAGGGAATAAATGGCTAGAAAAAGAGAAGGAAAAAATAAAAGATAAAGAAAAGCTCATTGCCGATAAAGAACAAAGAAAAAAGTTAAGAGAGCATACAAAACAAGCAAAAGCAGAACAAAAACCAGTACAAAACGTAAACAGAAAATAGAAAAAGAAAAACCAACTAAAGTAGTAATAGAAGTTATGAACGAAACTGCAGCAAATAATATCATTTGCGAAACAAAAGCTGAAGATAATCAAATATTTAGTGACGATAAAATACACACAACTGCTCCACAAAAACAAACTAGTACTCAGGAAATAAATATCAATACCGTCAATAAAATAAGCACAACTGTAAACAATAATACGATTAAAACGAAGGCAGACAACATTATAATAATCAACAAAGAAATAGAAAAAGAAACTGATCCAATCATTGAATTCAAAGATGAAACTATGCATTCTAATAAACCGCTAATTAATAGAATTGACTCTTCTAAAAGTGTAGGAAAGGAAACTGATTCAAAGAAAAAAATTAAAATATTATCCATTTCTTGTATACCTCCGGTTAAATTACAGAACGTAAAGAAAAAACTGTTTATTTCTGATAATTCAACCAAAGCCGAGATTACACATGAATGCAAAGATTTTAAAATTAACGCAGTTAATAGTACATTTCTTAAATATAATGAATCGAAAACTGGAGTAGTAAAAAGCAGTGATTATTATAAGACTGATCTGAATTCTAAGTCAAGGAAAAGAAAATTAGATGTCAAACAAGATATGCAATTAATTAACATGAAGGAAAGGCACACTGATACATTTATTGATAGTGAAAATATAAAGACTGAACAAAATAACAACGAGATACTTAAGACTGATTTATTAACTAATTCCAAAAAGATGATGTTTGAAACCCCCATTAGTATTAGGCCAGATTATAATCAACCTATGACAAACAAAGACATAATAGAAAGGCGCGCTACATTCAGAAAAATATTACAGAGAAGGACAACATTTAAAAATGACAAGGAACTTCAAGAGTTTATCAATGCAGAAAATTCAGATATGTAAGCAATTCACTTTAAGTTGATAATAATATGTGAATTACCATTTTTCATTAAATATTACCTTAATAAACATTCCTTATAATTTTCAATCGTCTTATTTTATTAAATTATATCACATTTTCCCATCACTATTGTCGTTTTCTACTAGTAATTGACATGTCACCTTTTCATTTATCGGCACTGCCAATAATTATACATTTTCCTAATGCCAATATTTATACAAAGGGGTGCTAATAACTATTATTTATGGTTTATTTCACATTTCGTGAATATATTAATTATTAAATCACATTAAGATAATATTAAACATATTTAACCTAATCTAAAATAACTAGTGAATCATATGGAATCAAAATTAAACCGATATTTAAATTGTCCGATTTTCTACGGTCCTTCAAAGTTGCGAAGTTGCTTATGGTGCCAACAATTGTACCTATTCCCCTATATATTTTTTGAGGATACTATTCTACTTTAGTTTCGTATTCATTACAGTTTCATTATATTTTAATTTGATGTCAAAACTTAAATGCATTTCAAAAGTTATTTTTAGTTTTTTTTTTTCAATTCAAAATGTTCGTTATCATCGTTACCTATTGCATCATCCAAGTACATAGTTCCAAGTACTCGGTTGTTTACAAGTTCGGCCACCTGGGCCGGTTCACATTTTTGCTTACGCGGTGCATTGCAACGCGTAGCCTGTGTACCGTTTGAATGAGGCTTTAGACTTCTACATTTTATAACTTTGTTAAAATTAGGAAGGGTGTTATGTAGGACACATATTGCAGATTAAGCATTTTCATATATGTGTGGCCCACCCGCGTTCCCAAGCGCCAGTCGGTCCTTGGCAGGTACTTAGCTCGCGCGCCTCGCTTATCTACACCTCCGTACACAACATCCGAATATACTTGTGCGTTTGTCTATCTATCCGTTTCGGTTAAACCCAAAATTATTGTATACGTGTTGTGAAGCAATAAACTGTTGTAGTGTGTTCTTAACTTTGTTTCCTTAGTGCAACCGTCATGGATTGCAGATACCCCACACTACACACCAAAACTACATACATATAGGACAGTCAATACATTGAACTTTGAAGTACTAAATTACAGAGCCTCTTTCCCGTGACCCCAGTTACATTACAGCACCACCTTTGATACCTTTATTGGTGAACGTAACCTGTGACAAAAGTATCTACAATATATTTATGACACTACCACAAACTCACATGTGTAATTTCTAGGTTGTGCAAGCATAATAATAGGGAGTCGATGGTATATATCTCGAATAGATTGGCAGTCCTTACCACCCATTGTCTTTGATGGTGTCAAAGTAGACTATGGTGAGAAAGTAAAAAATCTTGGGGTATTCTTTGACAGAAATTAATCTTGGATTCCGCAAATTGCCGAAGTAAGTCGAAAGTTATTTGCGTCCGCTGCAGCTCTTAGAAGACTCAAAAATTTCTTACCTGTTGCAACTAAAACGCTTGTCGCTTTCACAGTCATTACTTCTTCCCATCCTAGATTACGCCGACTCTTGCTACCTCAATATCACGGAGGAGCAATTGGATAAGCTTGAGTGCCTTCAAAACTTTTGTATCAGGTTTATATTTGGACTACGCAAATATGACCACGTTTCCATCTTCCGTGCACAGCTCAAGTGGCTCCCAATCCGACTTCGACGTAACTATCACGTTCTCACACTTTTATACTCCGTACTTTTTTATGCCATCTTCTCCTCCTTATCTAAAGGAGCGTTTTACGTTTCTCCATCAGGATAATAACCGTCCCACGCGGAGTATTAATGCCTTACGTTTAAACATTCCTATTCATTCGACCGGATTCTACTCCAAATCTTTTACAGTACAAGCTGTCTATCTCTGGAATGCTCTCCCTGTTGAAATTCGGACTGCTAAGACTAAATACAATCTTTAAAAATCGCCTTTATATATATTACCTGACGATATAATCAGTTCTGTTCAGTGTTACTATATGTATTTATGTAAATATTTTTATGTATCATATAAGTATGTATTATTTATGCTTATGTATATATATATTTATTATGTATTATATATGTGTGTATATGTATTTAGGTATATATTCATATGTAAGTAGGTAAAATAGAATTAGTACTGCGCCCACATTGTTTCAAATAAATTTTTCCTCCACCCAAAGGTTGGCTGGAAGAGATTGCATTTATAGCGATAAGTCCGCCTTTGTGCCTATATTGTTTCTTGTTGTTTTGTAATTTTTGTCTGTCTGTTATGGTGCAATAAAGTTCATTTGTATTGTATTGTTGTGTTTTTTTAACACATCGGTCTGTTTTTAATTGCAACATACCATGTTTATTTTATGGTACTCGCTATATATATATATATATATTATAATAATAAAGTATATACTATAACACAATCGTATATACTACACATTAAATGGCTTTCAATTTCTTATTTTTTCTATATACATACATACATACATATTATCACGCCTGTTTCCCATAGGGGTAGGCAGAGACTAAGGACCTCCACTTGCTACGATCCTGACAGACCTCTTTCGCTTCATCTACACTCATCACTCTCTTCATGCATGCCCGCCGGTTACGGGTACTTCTAACCTCTCCTATATAATTTGTGTTAAAGCCTTCCTAAAATGTAATAAATAAAAATAAACACTAAACTCGAAAATACGTGACGTCTGCTTTCGAAGACAGCAAATACTAGTGCAGGAGTGCACGGTGGCCAGTTGACAGGCGAGAATTTTTGATTACGTTCGACGTCCTTGAACGCTGGCTAGTAGATAGGCCAGTGTGCTTTCTTTGGATATCGTTTATGATCATAAGGTTCAACATTGTTATAAAAATCTTTGAATTATCGACCTTAAAGTGACTGACCACTTTACTGACCACTTTGTATGGCCTGTCCTATTAAGGGTTATAGCAAGCTAAAACTCTCATTTACATCCAGCTCCAACATCAACAGTCTACTGCTTACATTGGTACTTCAACGTAGAGAAGAAATCAGCAAGTTGGCGATTTTAAATATTGAGTGTTGGTGACAGCACTGACTGAACGAACGAAGCGCGTGAGTCGTGACGACCGGCTTTGTCAAATATTGATTGTTGTGATTGATCGTATTTCATTTCAGCAATCTTGATTTGTAATTTTGTGTTCACACTACTAAGTTGCAATTTGTCTAATTTCTTTAAAACAAGTTATGTTTTCGATTTGTATGTAACGTATACGAGACAAGGAAAGATTTGACTAAATATGAAGGGAGATCTCAAAAAACTATTGGCCTATAGAGGCCACGACAAAGGTGCGTTGACTAGGCTTTATAATTTTGTGTCCATCGAATCTAATATCCAGCTAAGTTCTGCGGAGTCATTAATTTCAAATTCCTTAAAATATAACAAAAACATACTAACATTAAATTCGAAGGACAACGAAAACATCGAAGACGTTAAAACCAAATATTTCTTTTGCTGTTCTCAATGGGAATATCAAAAAAAATTATGACACGATAGAAAAGAAGGCTTCGGAAAAGGAAGAAGTAGTAATTCTAGGATAAAATTACCGCATATCAAAATAAAAAAAAAATCAGCAGAAAACACTGCGATTATCCTATACTTTAAACGAGCAATTCTTGTATATAGATATAATGAAGATCTCGGAAACGGCTCCAACGAGTTTGATGAAATTTAGGGGGTATTTAGGGATTGACGAGGCAAAAAAACTGATTTTTATATAAAAAGTAACCGAGCAAATCTCGGTCGCCCAGCTAGTTAAACATTTATTGAGGTTTTTAGGTCGGTTAACAAAAAATCTCTGGATAATGTTCAAAAACTCTACTTCCTCAGATCGTTTCTGATAGACCAGCCACCCTTATGATTTCATAAAAATCTACCTATAACAGGAGACAGTTATGAGCAGGCCTTGGAATTACTTACTGCAAGAAAGATTCTTCAATAGGTATAAAATCATTGAAGAGCATACAGGCACCCTCTTGGATTTAAATAAGTTGCCTAAATTTGCCAATGCTAATGAAATAAGATCATTTGTTTCAGTGGTTCGCCAAACTTTGACTGCTCTCAAAATTTTAGATGCAGCAGTCGACTCGTGATATCGTGATATGCCTATAGTGCACGTTCCTATCAGTCTGAGTGCGACAAGGAGAAAGAACCCACTATCGAGGAGGATTTCCTTACTTTTATAAACTGTACTGATAAGCGTGTCCTAGCCTTAGAGAACACCATGAACAACGAGCAAGCTGGGTCAGGTAAACGTGCAACTGCTGCTGTGGGGAGCAACCAGGTCGTTGTAGCTTTAGGAACAACGACCGCCAAGCGTGAGAAAGAATGCACATACTTTATGTGTTCTGACCATAAATTGTTTTCTTGTAATAATTTACAGCTGTTACCTTCATAGGAGAGACGTTCCTTTGCGAAAAGCAAAAAATTATGTAACATTTGCTTAAGTATACATGCAGGGAAGTGTAGGTACCAGTTTAGTTGTATTCAGTGCAAAAAAATCAACACAAACTGCTTCATGATGACGAAGGTGACGCGAGCCCAGTGGTTTTTATGTCAACCCTGCTAACAATGTTTTGACACCAACTGCTAGGGTGACACGTTACGTTAGGGCTGAAAAAGAGAGATGTACTTGACATCTGAAATATATATTAGATTCCGCCTCGCAAGTGTCGCTAGTAACCACGAATGCGATTGAGGGGGTGTCTTTGGTTTAACTCCTAAACGCAATGATATTGACCTTACTGGTGTGACAGAGACCAGAAATAAAGTCAGCCTATTTCCTTATAAGTGAATTCTTTGGAATCTTCATTCAGCACATTAGTGAACTGTCTTACAGGAAATACGCAGTAAAGACTTTTTGGTGGTAGAAGTCTACCGTAATTACAGTGTAGAAGTGCATTCAAACATATGTATTACAACTCATGTCTTTTTGAATCCCATTTCGGAATTCCGAACGAATATCATACACATACGTTATTTTTCGTTCGCGATAATACGACACAGCATTGCATTTACCTTTAGTGAATAGTATTGTATCAATGACAATCGATAACAGACGTCGTTGAAGGTATGAATTACAACACCTGGTCATAATAAACACAAACAGTCAGACATATCATTTTTCTTTAATAGTTATTTTTTATTAAAAATGGATTGTCTATTTTTAGGGTTTCGTGCCCAAAGAGTGCTAACGGGACCCTATTTATGAAGTGACTATGTAGTAAAATGTAAATATGTATAATTTGATAAGCTTGAATATTATTGAGAATCCACTGTATGTCTGTCCCTACGTCTGTTACAGGGCTCTATCTTTTGAACCATAATAGCTAGACATTTGAAATTTTCTCCAATGAAATATTACTGTAGGCGTTATGACAACAAATACGAAAAATATTATGAAAAAAACTTGTGCAGCAAAAAGTCAAAAGTCAAAAATCATTTATTTATCTTTGGATATTTATATCACTTGATAATTGTCATTTCTTTTTTCTTTCGATTTCTTAATAGTTAGTTGTTGACGTCAGATCATTTACTTACAACTAAGTTTACTGCCGCCTCCAAAGCGCAAAGTACAGAAGAAGCGGTAACAAACTGTACTGCAGCATTTTCTCCAAAAACGTCAACCCTACAATTATACTGATATTAAAATTAGATATGTGGACTGAGAATACATTGCTATGTCATAATTATTAATTAAAAATGTCAAATTTGAAATTAATGTCCATTTGTATAAAATTCATGTACTGATTGTACTCAAATTATGTCATTTGTGAGTGTACAAATATAAACCTTTAAAAGGGACCCGCGCCAAGCTCAAGCCAGACGTTTCTGTCTTTAAGATAATCATCGGTTCCGTAATAATTCTTCTCACAAAGTAATTTCTTTACATAAACTTTAAATTTTCTATCTGGCATATCAAGGACCGATTCTGGCAATTTATTATAAAACTTTATACAGTTTCCCTTAAACGATGTACTGACTGTTTTCAGCCTATAATACGGGGTAACTAAAACAGTTATGTTACGTAAGTTTCTACCCGTAATATCACCTGTTTTATTAAATAAAGAAATATTTTTCCTCACATACATTATATTTTCAAATATGTACTGAGATGGTACAGTGAGTATATCAATTTTCTTAAAAAAATCTCTTAGGGAGTCTCTCGATCCTAAATCATAAATAAAACGAATTGCCCTTTTCTGTAAAATAAAAATAGTCTGTATATCAGCAGCACTCCCCCAGAGAAGAATCCCGTAGGACATCAGACTATGAAAGTAACTAAAGTAAACTAGTCTAGCAGTTGCTACATCTGTCAATTGTCTGATTCTTCTAATAGCGTAAGCCGCTGAGCTCAGCCTATTAGCGAGTTTAGAAATATGGACATCCCACTGAAGTTTTGAATCTACTGTGATTCCCAAGAAAGTAGTATTATCAATGAGATCTAAGTTTTGACCGTCTAGTAGCACATCAACATTGGCGTGCCTCACGTTAGGAAGACTGAATCTAATGCATTGGGTCTTGTTTGCATTCAACAGAAGGTTATTGGCAGAGAACCAATTAGAAATGGCCGATAATGTGTCATTCACCGCAGTAGCATCTTCGCTATGACGGTCTATTTCAAAAATAAGAGACGTGTCATCGGCGTACAACACAATACCAGCCTGTTTTTCAACCGCGTAATGCAAATCATTGACGTACACTAAGAAGAGGAACGGTCCTAGGATAGAACCTTGAGGTACACCCATTTTGACAAGAGATCCGTTTGACTTTATGCCATTTATATCAACAGTCTGAAGCCTATCCGTTAAATATGATTGAATGAGTTTTATAGATTTATCGTCAAAACCGTACTGACGGAATTTGTAATATATATAATTTGTAATATATATAATTTTTTTGAATTTATTGTAATATATACAATAAATTCAAAAGGGCCATTCAAAATCGTCGGCGAGGAAGATTGACCAAAGGCGTTAGGCTGCACCACGATAACGCGCGCCCGCATGTTTCCCGGAAGACCCTTGCCTTAATCGAGAAATTCGGCTGGGATGTGGTTGAACAAGCCCCCTACAGCCCTGATGTTGCTCCCAGCGACTTTCACTTGTTTCCAAAATTGAAACAACACTTGGGTGGACAACGCTTCAGATCGGACGAAGAGGTACAGGAAGCGGTCACAAACTTCCTCAACGGCCTGGCGGCGGAGTACTTCGAAGAGGGTTTTCAAAAGTGGATAACTCGTCAGCAAAAATGTATAGAAAAATCTGGCGACTATGTAGAAAAATAGTTTAAAGTACAAGCTTTCAGATGGTGTACTCCTCGATTATAATAAAAAATGCGTTACACCAGAAAAAATGTGGGAACCTTATTTTTTACTTGACCCTCGTACATTTTAAAATTTTACTACCAAAAAGGTAAAAATGCAACGCAAGCCGCGAAAAAAATTTGCGATTTTTATGGACCTAGTGCAGTGTCTGTGAGAGTAGCACAAATTTGGTATAAGCGTTTTCAATCCGGAAATTTTGATGTCAAAGATGCACGTCGCTCCGGTCGCCCTGTTACGGATATAATGGATGCTATTTTTGAAAAAGTGGAGCAAGATCGGCATATCAGTAGTTACGACGTAGCTGAAGAACTGGGAATTGACCACAAAACAGTTTTGGCGCATTTGAAAAAAAATGGGTACACAAAAAAGCTCGATATTTGGGTACCTCACGAGCTCTCTAAAAGAAACCTAATGAACCGTGTACTCATTTGTGATTCTTTATTACGACGTAATGAGACCGAACCATTTTTGAAGAAGACAATATTCATGAATGGATAGCCCACCGGGAGTATAAATCACTAGTAATTTGGCATATCCGTCTAAACAATTTTTAATGACGTATAGAGATGTAACTACTTATATTCATACTGCATGAAATAAATACGCCCATAAAAAACATATAGGACGAAATATACAAAAGGGCATATTCAAGAATTACAATTTTAACTGGTTGGGTTACACAACTCATAAAGCAAAGGTTCATTACTTTTTTTATAAAAATAATAATGAGAATGCACATTCATAATTGGTGTAATATTGTTAATAAAATTTTAAAAGGGGAAGTGCAAGAGAGGCATAGTAATAAAAATTGTTTGCCACAAATTATGGCTTTTAATAAATATAAGTCGCATAGGTTAAGACAAAAAAAGAAAAAATGTGGTGTCGTGGGACACCAGGTAGGAACGAAGTCCAAAAGTTCTTGTGTATACGACTGTCGCGCCTGCGCACGTCTCATTTAACGAGGTCATCCTTACGGTTTTACTATCACATTTTTTTCAGTTCGGTCGCGCAGCGAAATCCCTATCTCCTCCAAGCCTGCCGTAAGGAACTTCGTTCCAATAAAGAATTATCTAAAATATAGCATTTTTTTTATAATTTTCACAATAATTCATAAACTATGTAAAGAAACCCCACAATTTTTTTCACTATCGTAGTGGGCCATCACTAGCATACATCGAATTTCCAATGCACATCACTAAAGCAACACTAGCGCTAGGCGACCATAAAGGGAACTAACCGGGGCGACCCATATCTTATCTGTAGGCAAACAACGGCGACCCGTCACTGTCTTATCTGTCTCTGAAATAGTATATTAATATCTGTAGCGGGCGCCTTGTGAAGAAAAACAAAGACGCCATCTGCCTTGCTCTCGTTTGTATGTTTGTTGATAACGCTCAGTGCGGACGTATGTTATGGCACAGAATAAGTACTAGTACTCACGAACAGATGTCTTACTCATAAAAGAAATTCAAAGAAGTATCTATATTATAAAAACTTTATAATATTACTTTTAAAGGCATTGATGCTACGCGATATGGCACCCAAAATGAGCAATTAGAAATAAAGGAATTCAAAAATGTATTACGGCAAAAAATAACAAGTTGTGGTTTATTCGTTGACCAAAATATTTTATTTATATAATTCATTGCCAGCCCGTATGGCCTCAATCTAGAAGAATCCATTTTAGAAAGAAGTGTCCAGCAGTAGCCGCAAATATGACACCAGCGGAAGCAAAACGAGCAAAGGTCCACTAAAGACTTTAAAAAGCCTCGGTCGATTATATATTTATTCAATACCCTAGTCCGATCCATTTTAGAATACGGTAGCCCAATATGGTCACCACACTACAAAGTACATGCTGATGAAATAGAGCGAGTTCAGAAAAAGTGCTTACGATTTTTGTGTTATCGTCAACATTTGGGGCGTACTACTCTTGATTATGAGACAAGATTATCAAGATTTAACGTAGAAAAGTTGGAATCACGTAGAAAATATTTTGATTTTATCTACTTCTATAAAATAAATTCATTCCATTATTGATGTTCCATCTAGGTATAGTGCCCGATGAGCAAACCAAGCAGGAATTTTCGCTTTACAAACATATAAAAATAATACCTCATTTTATAACCCCATTGTGCTGATGGCCCGTCAGTGTAACGAGATGGCTTTAAGTAACCCAGAATTTGATATTTTTGATCCTAAGCTTGCCTCATACATTAAAACACTAAAGCGAATCCTGTTCTGTGTTACCGGAAAGTAAAGTACATATTTAATAGGTAAAATATTATATATTTAATTGTTATACTGGTTTTTTCTTGGCTTGTAAGATTCTCCTCTAATATAATTATTCTTTGTACACCCATGCTTTGGATTGCAACCAGGTTTTAATGTCTTTTTCTGTGAATTTTTGTAACAGTTGTAATCTGTTATGTGTGATAATAAAAAAAAATTGTGAATTAGATGAAAAAGATCTAAAAAAAAATATTGAACTAATGTGGTTAGCGCTATGGTTTAATTGAGCTCGCGTCAGAACTTCTCATCTCTACGTTTCGATACCCAGACATCCATTGCAAGACAATTTCATTCTTATTACTCTGGACAAACGATTCATGTAATTGAATTTTCCTCTTCAAAATGTTCGCCGCGCTCATAGTAATAATGTAGGTATAATTTCAATACCTAAACGGGAAGTGAGACAGGCCTGGTTATGGCGACGCAATTTCAATATGACGTTCTGACTCTTTTAGAGCTGCTTGAGACCCAGCCATGACTCTGAGACAAAACTAGCGATATGACTAAGGGTAAAAATTTCATTCGCGAGAAAAGCTGGCAAGACGTTTTTATGTTTTTAGAGACCACTTACGAAGAAATGGATTAAGTCTATAAGAAAAAAAGCTGTCGAAATAGATTTTAAGTACGATAAAATATCACATCGATGAAAACGTGCCCAAAAACAAATACCTTATTTCTGCAAAAATTATGGAAGATTTTACAAATAAATTGATCGAAATCGATATTTGCCTTCAGCGGCTGTCTAATGTCATGATAATTTGTAATAAATAGTAAGGATTTATCTATTTTTTTCTATTGCTAGAGGTACAATTTTTAGTAAGTCAAAGTCATTGTATTACCTATTTTAAATAAATATCTAAGCGGAAGTGATCATCCAATACAGCACCCTTGGTAAAAAATATTTTGTTAAAGAAATTAATTTGGCTCACTGCCTGTTGTATCAATAGCCCATGGAATCGAAAACGAACATCAGGCGCTGATACAATTACAGGAACAAGAAAACGTTAATATTTTACCATGCGGATTATTTATTGACGAATTCCACTGTTATTGGCATTTAAAATGACACTATTGTAGAAATTAAGTGCCGGAACAGACGGGACGCAAGATGCATCGCGTAAAAGCTAGAGATGGGCAGTGAAAAGAACTCAATCTACCCAATTGAGTAATTACTCACTCGATTCAGTGAATAGAGTAAATAGAGCGTGGTCATATATTATCATCGCATTTGATATCTGTCTACTTATTTTAACATATTATTACGTCTTTGCACACCTCACAGCAAAAAAAGTCAAAGAAGCCTACTGCCAGTGTATGATTAGTATGGTATTTTCATATATTTTAGCGTCGCATTTGATGTTTACCTACATTTTAAGTATATTCAACGCCACAGTCACCGCCCTTCAGGCCTGTTCCAGCCTCACTGTTTCATTTGCAAACGCAACGTTTAGCTTCGATGGCACTCGTCAGTAAGAACAAGTGAGAATTCCTAACCACCGCTTCAATTTTCAAGAAGGTACAGTGCATATCCGGCAGCGACACGTTACAATCATTGCCACTAATACTTAAAGGTGAAGCGATACTCAGTGGCAAGTCGAGAAAAACAACAATAAGTGCTGGCCTGATTTTTAAAAATCGAATACCCCACGCCTTCGCGCCAAAGAAACCCGAATACCTAATTTTTCAAGAAATTTTCAACCACAAGCTGCCAGTCGCTATGGTCACGAAATCCTTTGTTGCCAGAAATCGAGCGCTGTTGTCACAGCTCCCTCCCCACCTCTCGCCGAAGTAAATCAATTTAATATTGTATATGGATTACTGAACCGTCGTATTCGAGAAAAGGTACCGAGAGAATTGATTTCGTCTTTCAATGAGCTATTGGCAGCAGCGCGCGGAACTGAACAGCTCAATGCCGAAAGAAGCAACACCACTGGTTTTGAACCCCCAAAGAAAATACGATTCCTTTTCTGCAGAGTAGGTGGACATACTATAGAGAGCAATGTCGCAAAAGAATGAAAGCAGAACAGCTACAGACATCTCAACGCAGCAAGGTGACAGAGTCAACTTCAACACAGGCGCCTTCACCGTCCAGCCCGGTTTTCTCATGTTACATATGTGGAACCTCCGGTGTCGTGAGGAGCAAATAATGTCCTAAGTGTAAAGCTGCAGCTCAAACTTAGCCTAAAAATGAGAAAGTAGACTTCTGCGCACTGAACTTCGAGACTGATGCTCGGCTCAGACCAGTGATAGGAATTGGTATTTATATCATAAAATTGGTATATATAGACACCTGCGCCAAGTGCAGCGTTGCATCCTATGAGTTATAGAATTTACTTAAGAGGCAAGGATGCCACTTTGGGAATAAACTAACGGACGTAACTCTGGCAGACGGAGTTAAGAAGAAGAAGGATATAATGACTACAAGAGTACCAGTGAGCCTGTGCAATCGACTGATACTGATACCCACAACTTTCGTCATTATGCCAGAAGGAAAAAAGGTGTTGGCTTCATACAGGATGCACAAATGATACTGGATGTGCCACACTTTACATGGCACTTTATCGATCAGCTTAGAATAATATACGACTTGATGGAAGAGACAGCCGATGAAATGTCTATCGCAACAGTTGAGTGTATTGCCTTTTTGGAAGTCGCTGTGGCAGCAAATGAAGTGGATCCGAGAAAAGTACAGAACCCAAACTCTCCGAAACTAGGAACACTTCCTCCATATCGATTGATACCTATTGAAGGAATTGAAAGTCCATGCAAGCGAGTTCGAACCCTATTTGACAGATACTGCCCTCTGTCCTCAGACTACATGTATGCAGACGCACGAGATGCTATTGAGTCTGCCGAGGTAACCCTGGCTCCAAATGAGATCTCACTTTTCCCTGGCTTTACCGGTGACGATATCAACATAAGCGCTGTCGCATTCGACATTGTAAACTATAGAGCATTGGAAACAGGTCAAAAAGAACCTTTAATATTACTCTAACGAAGAACCAAGGGTGTATTTGAGCCGATTAAGGTTTCAACGAGTCTGGCAGAATATTGCATTGACACTGGTAACCACAGTCCAATTTCGGTGCAGCCGTATCGTTTACCGCCACCACGCCGTATGACCTTACAGCAGGAAATTGATAAAATGTTAGAGGAGGACGTCATTGAACACTGTTCCTCACCTCGATCAGCTCCAGTGGTGATGGTACCCAAAAAGGATGGATCGATAAGGGTATGCATGGACTATCGCAAGTTAAATGCTATCACTGTACCAGACAAGTACCTCATGCCTAGAATTGATGATCTACTCCACGAAGCCAAGCCAACTTCACATATGTCGACGCTTGATTTACGCGCCGGATACTGGCTGGTGAAAGTTTGAGAGACAGACCAAGATAAAATAGCTTTCATAACGCCTACAGAAATGTTATGTTTTAAAAGAATGCCGCACTGCGAAATGCGCCAGCAACATTCCAATAGTTAATTGACAGAGTCAAAGTTAGCGTGTCAGACATAAAAATGTTCGCGTATCTTGATGACCTGATCATTCTATCAGAATCCTTCAACGGCCATATGACAGACCTAAATAAAGTGCTGAAGACACTAAGAGGGAACAATCTAAGTGTGAATTTGGCTAATTGTCGTTTCTGATGCTCAACTATTAAATATCTCGGGCATTACATTACCCCAGAGGGTCTACAAGTGGACCCGGAAAAGGTATCGGCTATAACAGAACAGTTACCACCGATAAACCTAAAACGCCTGTTATCCTTCCTTCAAACATGTTCCTGGTATCGAAGGTTCATAGCTAACTTTTCCAAAATCAGTGAACCTATAACTCGCCTCACTTAGAAAGGAGTAGTTTGGAAATGGGATACAGAACAGCAACGTGCGTTTGATGAGCTTAAACGATGCCTTACCACTGCACCCATTCTGAGGCAAGCTGACGCAAATAAGCCCTATACTCTTAAAACAGATGCAAGCAGTTACGCTCTGGGAGCAGTTCTGGTGCAGGGGAAGGGTGAAGAGGGCACCCGTTAGAGTACGCAGCCGGTTGCTCATTCCTGCGGAACGCAATTATATTACAACCGAACAAGAGGCCTTGACAAAATGTAGTCTGGGCCTTGACAAAATTTAGAGGATGCATTGAAGGAGTTCTTGTCTCGATAGTTACTGACCACCAAGCTCTGAAATGGCTAATGGGTTTAAAAACATCAACAGGTAGACTTTCTTGTTGGGCATTATTGATTCAATCATTCGATATTACGGTGAAATACATTCCTGGCCATAAAGTCGCTGATGCACTTTCACGCCCAAGCTGTAATACGGATACAAAAACTGTTTGTGAACTCTGTAGCATAACAGTTGATATACCTGTCAAAAGCCCAGCTAGCGTGCGTAGCGAACAAATGAAAGATGAGCATATTATAAAGGTTATACGATTGTTGGAGTGGCAAAAGCTATATCTTGAACAATGGCCTCCTATACAGATATACCTCCGATGACACGGGAAAAGAAGCTCAATTGGTTGAACCGCAACATGAATGGGCTAACGTATTGTGTGCTTATCATAATGACTGCCTGGCAGGACACTATGGAGCTGAGAAAACCTATCAGCGTATTTCTCGCAGGTATTATTGGAAGGGCATGAGGCGATATATGTCAAAAATTGTCTGAAATGCCAGCGATTCAAACTCACAAATCGGAAACCAGCTAAACTGTTACAAATAACCACCATATTCAACGTTTTGAAATAATGTCATTTAATTTTTTTGGTCTTTTGCTTACTACTGCCACCGGAAAAAACTAAATCCGGATAGAAGATCTAGCCATTGGTGTTTGATTCAACGTAGCTAATGCCGAGACGAGTGCCAGCCTACAAATCGATGAAGTATTCCTGCATTATGGAGTACCAAGACGAATCCATAATGACAATGGTCCTCAGTTTGTTAGTGCTGTAATGCAACAGATGACCCATTGTCTTGGTATTAATCACCCTGAACCATTAAGTGCGTTTTTCATTCATTGTTAGCAGCTAAACATGCATTTAAAATCCTTCCCCGGTTTCTGGACTTTAAAAGAATGCCACACTGGTTTGCAAACAGTACAATAAGACAGATGGAATACAAACAAATATATCTACTAGTTATTATATGAAGGAAAAACGCAATTACAATTAAAAAAAAATGTTGGCACTAGAAGATTATCCAGATATTAATTTTTAGAGCAATACGACGGATAAAAACTACAATTTGACAGGGCAAAGTCTAGAGAACGGTGTTATACAGCTGATCGATTCAGCAAGACTAACTTGTTATACGTGACTTTTCTTGGGATTTATTATATTTATCTCAAACCTATTACCATGACAAATAAAATATTTCAAGCCACTGAAGCAGACCCTTTAAAGTTGTTTAAAGACAGAGTGCAAATAGTGATGAATTGATTCTAGTTATCTAATGGCGGAGAGCCATCAAGAGAACGTAGCGGTGGAGAATGGAACACCGTAAAGTTTCAAACTTTACGGTCTAAAAAGGTATCCATTCAAACTTACAAGGTCTTAACTGTCGACCACAAACTAATAGACGGTATCTGCCAGCAGAGTTGAACATTTAAAAAAATGGAGGATGTTCAATAACGAAGAAAAAGTTGACCTCAATGTAAAACATAGCTACTTCCGTAATATTTTGGGGTTTGGATTACCGAGAACTGACGTTTGTTCAACCTGCGTATCCTTACAGCGCATAAAAATGGAACAAGAATAAAAAAGAAATACTCATCATATAGATAAGAGTCCATAGATGTAAATACAAAATATTTTAGATACTGCGATAAAAAAGTGAAAATTAAAAAACGACATCTTTTTACTGAATCAAAAGAATCAGGCTCTACCCAAGTTACCGGATCAATCTGCCTACTTTAGTAATTACATCAACAGGTGCATACGTTTACTTGTCAATTAGACTTTTTTAGCCCAAGGCGATTGTTTGGCGCACCTGATGGAACCCATACACAGCGTATAGAATCCCAATGGAGCTTTGAAACGATTCTTCCACAAAGAAAACTATAACAATACAGAATTTTGGCGATGTAGTGTATGAATATTTGTGGCGTCGCAATGTGAAAAAATATAAAAGGTCCCATTCGTAGATTGTGTAAACTGTATTAATGCTTTTATTTTCATTTCGTCACTTTCAACCTTAATCCTACTTTAACCTTGGGGTTAGCATTCGTGTGATTTGTCCGTATATATTTATTTTATTTATTTATTTATATTAACTGAGTATGGGGTCGTTGCTTATTATTGCATTGCTATTATATGGGAGATATCGTTTTTTTCGCTTTGTTTATCTATTATACGTGATACTAGTCTGCTCTACCCCTAGTGTTTATAAAAGCCCGGAGGGCAAGGCAAAGCAAGGGCGGAGGGGCTGCACTTTCCGCAGCATCGGAGACGTTCGGAAGCCTTTTTATGGTTGACTGGGAGAGAACGCTTTTCCGCCAATAGTAAACAATTGTATATTATGGATCTGAGGCAGATTATAAAAATAAATAAATAATAATAAAAAATCGTTTGAGACCCGCAAGAAGTTCTTAGATACTTCTTCAACAAATTTATTTGAGGAGCTCGATGGCCCGGCGGAGGGCGTGCGCATTGGTAGCGCTTTCGCAAGTAAAGCGACACCAGGCGTGGTCCACACTTGGATGGGTGACCACAAGTGGCATAAAAAAAATCGCGAACTCCTCCGTGCTTCGGAAGGCACGTATAAGTCGTTGGTCCCGGCTGTCATCATTGTTTGGCAGTCGTCAAGCTATGTCATATGCCTTTAGGCAGCCTGAAAAATCTGACACCAGTGTTGGCCACTCACACACACGAAAAACGAAACTAATTTGAACGACTTCATGGTAATGTAACGTACATTTAATTGTAATTTACGATCACACTAACTATGCACGATGGGGAACAGTCTATTTAACGGACATAAAAGCGCTATGCGAAACTGCTAAGATTGTATACGAAGAGTTTACTTAAGGCAACTCCGTTGTGAAACAAGCCAAGAAAGCATTTAACCAGAGGTCCCCGGATTTTGCTCTACAACATGTTAACAAAAGGCACAAAATAGCTGGAGGATTAATCGGCATAACCAGAAATGAAAGATAAACCGTTCGTGCCTAACATTCAATTTTCGCTCGCATTTATCTGATATGGCAAGAAAAATGTCTATGGGCAAATATGACGATGCACATGAAAACACATAAAATAGGTCCAGTGCTGAAAGAAACGAATCGAATCCACAAAAAATTATGAAATTTTGAAAGACTCTTTCTGTTATAATACGTTGCTTGCTTATTTCGTATAATTTAGGATGCTTGGTGTTGCATACTGTTGTAATTTTTTTGTTACGAACTTTAACAGTGCTTTGAGTAACTTTTTTTACGGTGCTGGAAGTGGCGATGATGGACGATTTGTGCACGTATTATTTTTAACATTTCGTAGTTTTTGATGTATTAAGGACAATAAATTAACCATACTAATCAGTTTTGTTTATAAAATGGGTCTCTTGAAAACTTTAAAAAGACATTTAAATAATAAACATCCTACAATGTCGATCAATATAGATCGTCAACCAATTTCAGAAGATCAGTTGATATCTACATCAGTTATACCTAGGACTAGTTATATGCTAGGATTAGTGCCGAGAAAATGATAAAGAACAAAACATGAGAAGAATAATCACGTGGGTGTTAGCCACACTTTAAGTGTAATAAGACAAATGTACTGGATTCCCCGGGGAAGGAGTCAGGTACAAAAAACCTTAATGTAATGTACAAACCGTATCAAACATGGTGGTGGACCTTTCAAACTACCATCCACACCTGCACTACCGCAGGAAAGAGTGAATTACAGCTCACCCTTCACCTATTAGGTATCGATTACCTTGGGCCTGTGTGCATAAAAAATAACAATCAAGAAGAGAAAAGATGTTTATATCTATACACTTATTTAGCAGTTCGTGCCATATCTTTAGAGATAGTTAAAATTTATCAGCAGAAGAATGTCTCCTTGCGATGAGGAGATTCGTCGCTTCAAGAGTTATACCTAACACTATTGTTTCAGACAATGCAAAACAATTTAAGTTGACTGCTGAATTCATATCTAACAGCTATTGTATTAACAACAAGATCAAATGGAGGTTCATACTCCAGCTGGCTCCATGGCATGGAGGTTTCTATGAACGATTAGTAGCATTAGTAAAACATTGTATGAAAATAACTCTTACCAAACAAATGTTGAATGATAATCAACTAAACACTGTTATAAAAGAAATAGAAGCTGTTTTAAATACAAGACCATTAACAAATGTCAGTTCTGATTTAGAAGATGTGCTGACACCTTCCCCTTTTATTAACTCCTGGTAAATGTTTGGTCACAGAACCAATCAATCAAGAGACACGTCTAGAAGGCACTGCTACCAAACAAACTCTTAAAGATGGGTGGAAACGTGGTCAAAGAGTATTGAAGGATTTCAAAAATATGTTTGTAGATCAGTACTTGCCAAGTTTAAGAGAAAGATGTCGGCACTCGCATAAAAAGCCAAGAATAGTAAAGTTAGAAGAACCTAAAGAAGGTGATGTTCAGATTAAAAGTGATAATAAAAACCACGAGAGTTGGAAAGTTGGTAAAATTACATCTATACTTAGAGGAGCTGACGGCCAACGTAAAGTGGCGAGAGTCAATGTCAGCGGTACTGAGTTTACTCGTTCTATAAGACATCTTTATCCGCTATAAATGGATGACATACCTAAAGAAAAGAAAGAAGTTGAGACTAAGGTAAGAGGTAGTCAAACGCTGAAGGACTTACCTGTTGCTAATTCTTCTTATGGATCTCAACATCCATCAACTGTTGAAGATATGTCAGAGTCTGAAAATACTTAAGAAATTATATTGCCCAAAGAAACAGACCTTGTAACATGTGTGGAGAGTTCCAAAGATCCTCTAACTGAAGTGTTACAGGATGAGTCGACGCCTGAGAGCATCAGAGATAGAAAGGAAATCCCAAGTATTGAAAAGAAACAAATACAAGACGCGTCCATGAAAGCTCGAAAAAAAAAAGAATGGACGCGTGATCTGATGGATCGACTATAATCTTTTGTTGTCGGGAGTGTCGCGACGGCCAGTCGCAAAATTACAGAATTGTAAATATGTTTATACTTTAGATGGCAACACTGGCGGGTGTAGTCTATGCCGTCTCATCTGTCACTGATATGTCAACCATAAAAGTTTGCGACTTCTTAAATGTGAGAACTTTTCGTGAAATATAAAGATAAGTTATCCAGTGCGATTGACTTGATAGAAGCTGCCTTGGCGGGCGAGGACCCACGATAGCTAAGTATTCTCTGTGGTTTACATGTTTAAATCTATATTTGCAATGTAATTCTAACAGCTTGTGTTCATTATGTAAAGGTAATTTTTTTATCTTACAGTTTCCCCAATAACTAACGTTAATATGTCGGGTTGTAGACCCACAAGTAGATTCCCTCTGTTTGAGCTCAATCAGACCTTACTTACATGTCCCGCAATCGAACCGAACAGCTATGGTGCACTATCTGTCCGTCACCCAGAGGTCCCGGGTTCGATTCCCGGTCAGGGCAAGTTGGAAAATGGTCTTTTTCAAATTGTCCTGGGTCTTGGGTGTTTATCTATATATGTATTTGTTATAAAATATAGTATCGTTGAGTTAGTATCCCATAACACAAGTTTCGAACTTACTTTGGGGCTAGCTCAATCAGTGTAATTTGTCCCTATATATTTATTATTTATTTATTTTATCTGTTCGGTTTCCAGATATCCCGCGCCGATGTGCCGGGAGAGGCCGAGTCTGCCGGGGAATATTGTTCTAGAGTGTGGAGCACTAATTGGGTCCTCGCCTAGAGAAGAGGTTCCCTTTGAGCGGAGTGTATGTTCTCCTGCCCCATAAGGACTAGTAAGCCCTCGCCTAGAGAGAGGTGCCCTTTGGACGGAGTAGTGTGTTCTTCTGCCCACAGAGGTGGGATACCGTTGGTGACACTGGTAGGGCACATCGTAGAACGCAACCTGAGCACGATGAAGTGTCCACGCACGCATTGTTGACCGTACGTGGTACAGAACTCCCCGGGCTGAAGACGAGGCGCAGGGCGAGTCCTAGAAGCGAAGATACCGTCCTTACGCCGTGCTATAACAAGACGAACACACATACTTACACAAACATCTACTTACTAACCTATGATCTTCTCAGTATATGATACCTAATGTAAAATCACTGGTGGTTCTACAGTAGGACACCAACTGAATGAGGTAGAAATACAGAATGAGGTAGAAAGTGATCAGGTTGGGAGAAAGAGAAGCGGCGAGTGTCTTATCATAATTTGTCTTTGCGCCGTGTGATCAACAGCGAAGCAGATTATACGTTGTCGTGGACATTGTGTAGGTATCTCGATGGATTGTCAATTGATATTGAAGTCCATGTCATGCAGGCCAATGTATCGCGGCAATGTACTACTCTAAATCCTCATTAGTAAACAATGGTCATACCTAAGAATATGTATGACCTATAGTCAGTTCATAAATATATACGCGCCGTGGCGACAAGCTATGGCTAGAAATTACTTAGCAGCATGTTTTAATATGTAAAGATTTCAACACAAAGAAAATTGGTATGGAACCATGGGACCATATTTAGACATGTTCTCATCGTATGCGTTACGTACAAATGAACTTTGATTGATCACAGTAAGGCAAGTGGCGTGCTCAAAAGCTTTCTAGTTTTAAAATATGGGTTATCCGGTGAACACCACATTCTACTAGAAGGGATATCCATTCCTCCTAAGCGAAGGTCTTCAATAGTCTAAAAACTGGGCCCTTTGACAGCGTGGCTGTGCATGATAAGGAGTGAAGGGATTTATAGGAGGAAATACGCAACTGCAGCTAAAAGAGCGATGGCACACATCCCGTGTATCGATGATATAATCGAACAAACCAAAAACACTCGCCAAGCATCATAGATATCAATGCTCACTACCTTGATTGCTGAAAATCTGACGGTTACTAGATCCAGAAAAGCGACAAGAATGTACTACCCTATAAAAATACATGGAACGTCGTGAGAGCCGGGAGAGTTGGGAGAGCGGTTTTACAAAAAGGACACAAAAAATTCAAGAAGCAACTACCCAATGTAAGTATAACAACTTAATAACTATTTCAACGAATACTTCATGAAAATAAATGACAAAGCCATAGAATATTGGCATTCGGTTGTCAGATAAGTTCACTTCATCCATTCCGAGACTGTGCGTGGTTGCACCAGAAATTTTACTTTTCGCGGTTATATTAGACGGCAAGCAGTTCCTATCCCTTCCTCACAATACCATTAGCTAAAAGGATAGATAAGGATAGGACTATAATTGTGACTATAGCGCCATTTCATTCAAACAGTTGACGAATTTTATGTTGGATTTCATAGTGTGTTGCGTGGTTTGAATTACGTAGTTGAAGACGAAAAAGTGACTGTTGTACAGCTCTGGAATGCTGTACCAGCGGACATTTCAAATAAATTTTCTTTTAAAAGAAAAGTACACTCTCATCTTCTAAAATAATGTATATTTCATTTTCACCATCATCATTCATTGTTCAAATATTTATTTATACATATAATAAATGCAGGTATATTTATTAGGTATGTGTTGGACAGAGATGTGAATAATTTGAAATACATATATTTGAAATGCAAATACAAAATACCTATTTTTATTTTATATTTGAAATACTTTTTTTCTAAATGTATTTTGTATTTTATTTGAAATACTTTATATAAATATTTAGTATTTATATAATATTTTTGTTACATTTTAAATTCATTGTTCCTATTTTTCATTCTTAAATTAGAGGTTTGCACCGGAGCAGTGAGTACCGAAGAATCACCGGTGATTAACCGGTAAAGCTAATATATTGAAATAATCGGATATTAACCGATTAAGGTGATCGTAATAAACTCTATTTTTTTTTAAATCTAGTAATAAGAATCAAAAACATGAATGAATACACTTTTTATTAATTATCTGAAAGCTACTTCGTGTAATCTACAAATAATAATAATAATAAATTACACATTATAACTTAATTTGCTTCTTTCGAATGAGATGTATGATTTCCGTCATTAACTCAAACCGCTCTTTTCCATTGATGTGATTCATTTCAGAGGCTACCAGCTTTCCAAATAATTCATTACAATGTGCATGGTCATTTCTTACACTATCCGTTTGAGTTCCTGTTTCATTTCTTGCTGCAAGTACCGCATGTTGTTTTTTTTTGTATATTTGTACGACCTTCTAGTTCTTCATCGGAAAAAGTCTTTCTTTGCCCATATTCTTCAAATAAAACTAAAAAGTTAAAAGTCTATTAATCAAATGAAACTAAAATTGGAAACTAATTAAGTTACCTACCTTGAGTTTCCATCTTAAAAGGCACGTATCGTAAATTCTTATTCGAGTGGCACTCTATCCCACCCAGAGATCACAGGACATTAAGTCAGTAAGTCAAATTCTTAATTCTGGTGAATAGTATTAAATTACCCTTCTACCTTTTATTAGATCAAACGAAAGGATTGAACGATAGTGAATGAAACGCACGAGCATGACAGTTCAATGTAACAATAGTCTATGAAAGGGGATTCCCCTTGTCATAGACTACTGTTAGGGAGGAACCATAGACAAAAATATTGTGATTGTCTTTGGTAATGGGAATTGCCCCAAAACTATTTTATTCTTTGGGTATCGTATAATCGAACTTACTACTTATTTACTCGTTCAATCACTTATTCATTGTAGAGTCGTTGTTCGATCGGGCGATAATATAACTTAGTTAATCTTACATAAATGTTAAGTGATAATATTAGCAATGTTATTGTAATTAAAATTGAAAGGATATGGACATAAAAGTGTTATATTGAATTATAGGGAAAAATAAGATTTATTACAGTGAAAAACGGATATAACCTTTGATGTAATTAAATTTAATTTTTAACATTTTATTTGATGTCTGCGTTTTTCCAGTATTCACATTTTTTATTTTGATATTTTGAATATTGTGTTATTTATGTTTATATGTTATTTGAAGTTATTCTTGTTTATATATTTTCAGAATGCCTAAAGTATCGTCAAAAACTAGAGGCCACTTTAACAAAGTAAATGAAAAAGGCACCAAAGTAAGATGTAAATTATGTTCTGCTGTGCTAACAACTGGTGGTGGAACATCAAATATGTTTATCACATTTGAAAAGAAAACATTCTCATATTGTGAGTATACAAACAGATTCTACTTCATCATTGTCATCGGTTGATGCAAATGATAGTACATGCATGATGGAGCAGTCTTCTGGTCAAAATTTTAAAAAAGTGGATGTGTCACTTACTTTGATGTTAGCAACAGATTTTCAACCTTTTTCAATGGTGGAGGATAAAGGTTTTAAAAATTTTGTTTTGCATTGTAAAGTTGTAGATAAATTATTATGTTTTTAGAATTTAAATAAACCATAAAATTCACTTTTATGTCAACGAAATCTTTTTCTTATTCACCTTCCGCACGAATACGGATCCCTAATGTTCTAGTAGCTTCCAGGCCGTCAATAACGGTACTTAGTAGGCGTGGCTTAGGACCGCTGCGCCTGCGCAGCCGCGGGCCTTGAACGCCATTCACGCTAAGGCAGCCGGCGAGCGCGCGTGTTTCGCTTCTCCTTATAATAAATAAAACAGCGTGGCGCGCCGTCTCGCTCGTAATTTTATATTTTTTTGGTAGTGTTAAGCGTGTTATCCTGTTTTCAAATGACCTTTGATCCCGTCATTAAATTTAGCTTTTGGCGTTAACTAAAACCAGTGATTTGTAAGGCATTTAGCGTACTTAGTTAAAATGAATGTTATCATTGTGTTCTTTCTCTCGCTTTTCTCTCATTTCATCTGTAACTCCCGTCTGATCACGCTCGCCGCCGCATCACCAACTACCTACCTACCTACTTTTTATACCACATTTCTAGTGGTAGTGGCTTGGCTTTGCTTCGGTGACCGTGATCGACGGAAGCTTGCGAAACGCTGTGCTTACTTTGGACTCTGCTAATTCCAGGGAACTAACTTAGAAGTTAGAAGTTACAAAGAGAAACGACCTGCGTCGCACATACGTAGATTTCAACTAATTAGGCGGCCAAAACTCGCTATCCGAAAAAAAAAACTAATGATAAGATAACCATTTACTCAGGTAGTAAACAGTTCCGGGAATACAATGGGCATCCCCTCCCACCCTTCGTAGATGCGCAAGAGCTTCCCTCAGGTAGTCGGAATTCGATTGTCGCTTAACGTGTACGTGTCTGTTCTCGGCGCTCCTAAACTTACAACTTTTGTAAAATTCATATTTGTTTTTTAACTACTTATTTTCGAGTGTCAGTGATGGATTGCAGTAATTCAGGTAAGAACCTATGTTTTTTAATAGTAACTTTTTTAGTTTCTACTGCCTTTGATAAACTTTTAATTTTTCAAAGATAGCTCTATCATAAGTCAGTGTTTTTGTGTTTCTTACAATTAAATATGTCTTTTAACTAACTTAAGGGTCCGTCCGAGCAATGTTTTCTTTATTTTTCTATACTTTACTTATTTTTCTATCATACCAGTAAAAAATTAGCCGCGGAAACCCGCGCGTTTCCCAAATAAGAGCATTTGAATCTTAGGGGTCGAAATTGAGAAAAATACCACGTTAGTGCTAAATTGTATTAAATCTAATTATTTTTTGTTTTAGGTCCGTCTGGTACCTCGGGTACTAAAATAGTGACTCGGAAGTACCTGTTTCAACAGGTACAAAGACAAAATTTACCAAGTTTAAGGGAAAAACTCGATTCGTATGAAGATTTTCTTTTGATACGTTATGGAGACACCGAAAATGCTAAAAAGTGTTTGAAGCAAAGGTATTCTTATATCAAGACCGAATTCATGAAAAGATGGATGAAAGCCAGTAAACACGAAGAAGTTTTCCTAAAAAACAACCGAGATTGGTTAGAAGGAACTTTCGAGATTCCGATAGAATCGGCCTCTCGTCAAGGTAGGCCAGCAAAATCTTTCGAAGATTTAAGTGAGCGAAGCAAAAGAAGAAAAACGGAAGAAGTCCGCGCGACTTTGAAGCATGACGTCATCATCCATGCCGCACAATCTGTTTTACAAAACACTGGGCAAAGGAATGCTTCAAAAGTTCTCAAAGAAATTACTAATTCGCCGACACGAGCCAGCAAATATAGATCTGCCTATTCTAAAGTGAATAACGACGACGACATGTTACCTCCACTGACGCCTCTGCAAGCACTTCAGATGTTCGTGGAAGCTGATCTTTCAAGACGGCAATATGACATAATAAGAGCAACAAACCCAAAACATTTCCCTTGCTACGACTTGTTGCTAAAGGCGAAACAAGAATGTTATCCACCAGAAGAATCCATGAATGTCACAGATACTTCGGCAGAGAGCAACTTACAATGCTTAATGGACCTTACTGTGACACGCCTATCAATATTCCTGGAAGAGGTGCTAATTACGCTGAATGAAGAAGAAAGGAAGTCGTTAAAGATTATCTGTAAATGGGGTTGTGACGGCTCTCAGCAATCCAAGTTTATACAAAAATTTGACAATGACACTGACTCAGACGGAAACATTTCTTGAGTTCTTTTGTGCCGATACGCATTGTTTGTGGAGAGGAAAACAAAAAAGTAATATGACAAAACCCAACGCCATCCTCTTCACGATTTTGCCGTCCTATCCGATTTCGGTATGCAAAAGAGTCTACAGATGTGACAAAGGACGAGATAAATTATAAGCAAGAGTCAGTTAAGCTGCTCAATAATACGAAAGTCATTTTAAAAAACCAGGAGTATCAGTTTTTTCATATGCTAAAAATGACAATGGTAGACGGAAAGGTGTGTAACGCGGCCACGGACACGAAATCAACTTCGAAGTGCTACATCTGTGGAGCTACTTCGAAAAGTTTCAACGATTTAAACAAGAGGAATGATGTGAGCTCCGAAGCTCTAGAATTTGGATTATCAGTATTGCATGCTAGAATTCGGTTTTTAGAAAGCATACTCCATTTGGCATATAAGTTACCTGTGCAGAAATACAGACAGAGGAAAACCACAGAAGAAAAGGCATTGGAAGCACAACGAAAGTCCGAAATCCAAGTCAGATTTCACAATGAAACTGAACTTCACATAGATATGCCGAAGGCTAACTTTGGCAATACTAATGATGGCAACACAAGCAGGAGATTCTTCGAAAACCCTGAACTGGCATCTGAGGTCACAGGAATTAGCTTTGAGCTTATCTACAGACTCAAAGTTATATTAGAAACTATTTCAAGTGGTCATGAAATTGATGTCGCAAAATATGATCAATACGCATATGATACTGCGAAATTGTACGTGGACCTGTATGGATGGCATCCAATGACGCCGACGATGCACAAAATACTGATGCATGGTGGATAAATCATAAGTCACTCGTTACTTCCTATTGGCCAGTTATCTGAGGAGGCAGCAGAAGCCCGAAACAAGCATTTTCGATCGTACAGACTTAACTTTGCAAGGAAGTTTTCTAGAAAGGAATGCAATTTAGATGTATTTAATAGGCTTTTATTAACATCAGACCCCCTGATCAGCTCAAGCAGACAAATCAAGAAACCTTGTCACAAAGCATTCCTACCTGAAACTATAGAAATGTTGATGGCTGCCAAACCAAATACTTCTAGAGATAGCCAATAATCTTTGAATTCTCTCAAAGTAAAATATGTGTTTAAGTAGTTTTATTTGTAATAAGTATATATTTAAGATATAGATATATATGATATTTTACCATATTTATGCTTGTAACTAATAATTCATACGACGTTTTTATTTTGTTGATAATTTAAAAAAATATTTTTATTTTTTGTATTTTATCGATGTAAATATGTTGCATAATCAATAATTATATTTTTTTCGGATCAAGAGGAGTTTATTTTAATTTTCTATTGTACGTATAGCTATTTTCCAGAAAAAAATATTTTTGGCCGCCTAAATAATTGAAATCTACGTATGTGCGTCGTTCACGCAGCCTTACGAGCGTCTCTTCGGCACCAACCCCCCGGAACCAACTTAGAAGTTAGAAGTTACGAAGCGAAACGTCCTGCGTCATTCACGCAGCCTTACGAGCGTCTCTTCGGCACCAACCTCCCGGCGTCATCCACGCAGCATCATTGCAGCCCTCTCCAGCTGCAACCTCAAGCTACCGCTGCCGCCTACCCCCCGTCCGTCGTCGTCACTCTCTGCCAGGGAAGTAGGATTACGGAGCAAATTATCAGCCGGGCATCGAACCACGCCCCTTAGTCTCATTAGTGCTTTCCAATATAAATTTCATTTTAAGAAAAAGGCGACCATACACGTGACAGCATATTAACCTAAACTACAGGATTCCAGATAAACGAACGGTTCGTTATGAATGAATGCCCAAAATATTTAACGAAGCGAAGGCAAAGCTAAAGAAAATCTTATATGAAGTTGTTAACTTGTCACTTACCACAGATATTTGGACCAGTAATACCATGGATTCATACATTACAATTACTGCACACTTTTTCTTTGAAAACTGCCTTAAAAGTTGTGTACTAACTACTACACCTTTAACAGAGTCACATATATCAGACCACTTAAAAGATGTTGTCCATCAAATATTGATGGAATGGGAAATAAGGGATAAAATTATATGTATCACGACAGACAACGGGGCAAACATAGTAAAAATGGTAAGACTGCTGTGAATTCGCCACATGAATTGCTTTGCCCACACTTTAAATTTAGTTATAGACGATTCCTTAAAACTTCCAGAGCTTGATAGAAAAAAGTAAAAAAATTGTAAAATACTTTAAGAAATCCAATATTTCCATTTTAACACTAAACAAAGAACAAAAAGAAAGAAATCCTGATGAAGTACCATTGAAATTAATACAGGAAGTTCCAACCCGCTGGACTTTACTATATGATAAAAAGAATATTACAATTAATTGACAGTTTAACCGCAGCGCAAAGAAAACTGCCCAAGCACCTCCCATAATAACCCCAGAAAAAGAAAAAAATATTAAAAGAAATGGTGCTTTTACTAGATGTTTTTGAACAAGCCACTAAAATGATTAGCGGAGACCAGTATCCGACATCGAACTTAATAATACCTATTGTTTATGGGCTGTTCGATAATATGCAATATTTAGGCCCCAAGATTAACAGAACGGTTGGTAAAATATTTTTGCAAACTCTGATAACAAATATGAACGTACGCTTATAAGAATACGAATCACGCACAATTTGTAGAATCCACATTACTGCATCCTGTTTTCAGAAATAGCTTTAGGCTATTGCAAAATAAATTGGCCGCTAAAGATACAGTTAAGGCAGAAATTAATAATTTAATTCGGGTTAGAAACGGACCTCAAAGCCCAGAAAACATAGGCACGATAAGTAAGAAAAGTACAAATGAAACAGATCGTCCCGATTTACTAGGATTTTTAAAGAAAGATACGGATAGTACAGGGACGTCGTCAGCTACAGCAATAAATTTACTAAAAATGTACATAGAAACAGAATTCCCAGAAAAAAATCATAACTGGGATGATGTGATGCAATTCTGGAAATTTAATCGTCATTTAAAACCTTTGGACGAAATTGCCTTTAAATATCTAGCTGTGCCTGCAACATCTGTTCGATCTGAGAGAGTATTTTCGACAACGGGTCACATACTTAATAACCGAAGAAATATGTTGCGTCATGATGCTGTTGACATGTTGTGTTTTCTTAATCAAAATAAGCATTTATTATCCCTGTAAATGTAAACCATGTTTATTATATTGTTGATAATGAATAAAAAAGAGTGCTTTGATTACAATCGTGTTGTCAATTTATTTTCATATTATTTAAGATTTATTTACTCTTCCTCGTGGCTTCGCTCTCGTGGCAATTTCATATACAAAGTAGTCTGTACTTATATTCAGATCGTATATAATCGTATGTGTGCAAATATTCATCCAAATTCGTTAAAATGTTATTAGGCAATCAAATCACCGGTGATCACCGGTGAATCACCGGAGCTTGCCCAATAACCGGTGATTTCAATCGGTTGTCGAAATTTCGCTCCGGTGCAAACCTCTAGCCCAGACTAGGCATACTCGCTACTGAAACGTCATAAAAATGATTATTCTAAGCGAGTTGCCACTAATATAAAACGAGCTCGCGCAGTTGTGTGTCCTGAGAGTATTGAGAAGTATTTCAAAAATCTTGAAAAAACTTTGAGAGATGTGCCTGATTCGAATATTTTTAATTATGATGAGTTCAACTTAAGTGATGATCCAGGGAAAAGGATAGGCATATATCGTAAAGGTGTTAAATATCCGGAAAAAGCTATGAGCTTTTTGAAGAGTGCCACATCCATAACGATCTGTGGGTCTGCTGACAGTGTGCTTTTGCCACCTTACATCATTTATAAAAATCAACATCTTTATGAAACGTGGAAAGAAAGAGCTCCATGCGGTCCACCATGTTGCGACAAGCCTTGTTGCTCAGCAGGATTACGATTTAACCGAACATCTAGTGGTTGGATGGATGCCCCAACATTCAGAGATTGGTTTGTTTGTAGTCTTTTGCCGCATGCAAAGAGGTTGCCTGGACGTATAGTGCTTATTGGAGATAACCTTTCTTCCCATTTGGATGAAGAGGTAATAAGACTTTGGGGTCAAAATAATATTGATTTCGTGTGCTTAGTGCCACATTCGACACATCTCTGCCAACCACTTCAACCGGTGGTAATTTGACTTTGGAGATTGGAGGTGCGGCTAGTTGTGCTAGGTGCTCACTTTGTCTACGCTTGATAAACCTTTCTTCCCATTTGGATGAAGAGGTCATAAGACTTTGGGGTCAAAATAATATTGATTTCGTGTGCTTAGTGCCACATTCGACACATCTCTGCCAACCACTTCAACCGGTGGTAATTTGACTTTGGAGATTGGAGGTGCGGCTGGTTGTGCTAGTTGCTCACTTTGTCTACGCTTGATAACCTCATTCAATACGGTCAAAATGTCATAGTATTTGTCCTCGATTTCCGTAATATTTTCTGTGTTTTTGGGATCTGTGGCCAATATTTTAATGTGATTAGATTCGTACTTTGCAAATGCATCTAATAATCTTTGCCTTTTGGCAATAAGAGTTTCTGTCTGCGACTGTTCTACGGCATTGATACTCGAGATGAGGAGTAAAGACGTGTTATTGTACCTTTTGCGTGGCCTCGCGCAGCAACCACCTCACTCTCCATTTTTCATAATCAAAAATGGCACAACACAAACACAAATATTCATTTTAACTTTTTACAATAAAAGTACACGTTGCGTGTGCGACAATTCCACCGCATGATGAAATGCACCACAAACAAAATGAATGAATGAAATGAACGCTAGGTGTGAAATAGCGGGAATCCGTTCATCTGCTGTGAGCCGAACAAGCCGCGATCACGACGCGAGGATACCCGAAGCCGGCGCTCGAGGTATTGGCTCCACCCACTTCGTGAAGTATATCCGTTGATATGCCCGTGCTCCGAGGAAGATACTTGCTTGCGCGCCGTTTCGAACTTGCAGCTTCATGATGCTACAGACGAATGTGAACCCGTATTTCGTTGTGGCAAGGGTCGGTGTAGGTTGAAGGTGACACTGAATGCGATGAACGAAATGGCGGTCGGTTTGTGTACTTTGTGTGTGAAATTTTGGAATGCTTTCGTCGATGAAATCCAAGTTGTTCTTCGTTTTTATGCAGCAGGTAGCTTGATATGCAAGTCTATTGCAGAGTTCCGATGCGTAGCTTTTTTTTTTTTATTCTTTCCTACCTCCGACGTAATCGGAGACTTTATCTATCTAATTCTCGTTCATACCAGTTCTCGCGATCTTTCCTCTCGTACTTTCGTGCTACATACTTTTTCATACTTTTTCTTTCTTTCATGCCTCTTTTATTCGTTTCATTTTGGGTGGGATTCCCATTCTAACTAATCTATCTGTTTTTTTTTTTTGTTTGTTCTAGGGATAAATAACTAAAAGGGGGGTTTTCTTTATTTACTTTCATATAACATTCTATTACTTATGTTTATTCTTATTTATAGACTTACATTTTCTTTCATATTTCTTATATATTAATTTACATTTTATCTTTGTATCTTATATTTATAATATAGGATGAACTACAGGGATAATTATATTACATTTTATCTATGTATTTTATTTTTATAATATACAAAACATCTGTATCTTACAATGTTTTCATAGCCTAATATTTTTTTTTTATTTTTTATTTGCGATACCATTTATACACCACTATTTAATTTTTCTATTCTTATATTTTATTCTTTTTTATAACTTTTGTTAAAATTTTTTCACAGTATTGCAAAAAGTTCTCTCTCTCTTTGCTTGCCATCAGTTCATTGATGCTGTTTATATCTACTTTTATTCCGATTCTCTGCTCGAAATCAAAGCGCTCACTGTCGTATATTGGACACACTGTTAGGACATGCGCTACGGTCTCATCCTCAGCAGGATCACAGGGGCATGATGGGCTCTCCTTACACTTGAAACGATTCAAGTATTCGGAGAACCCGCCATGTCCCGTTAGTATTTGGGTTCTCACCATGCTGAGTCTTGTTTTTCGCATGATCCCATACGCCGCATTCACATTTGGGAGAAACATCTTCGTTGTGGAAGCAGTAGATCCTTCTACGTATCTCCGGTTCCATACCTCAAGCGTTGCCGTACGAAGACTGCGCTTGACATATGAGACCGGGCATCTGTCGTAGTCGGGTTTTCGTTTGGCATTCTCAGCGGCCTCTCTGGCTAATGTGTCGGCTCTTTCATTACCTTCCAACCCCGCGTGTGCCTTTATCCAAAAAAGATTTACTATCTTATTTTGGTGAGATATAACTCTCAAGTTATCCCGTGTTTCTACAGCGAGGGGGTGGAGGCAGCTGTTGTTCTGCACTGTTTGGAGAGCTGCCATTGAGTCGCTGAAAACTCCGTACGATACTGCGTTCCGGTGTTTTACAATTTCCCTAGTCGCAAAACATATTGCCAGGAGTTCGGCCTGGTAAACCGTACTGTATACTGGTAGAGCAAGCTTGCGGGTTCGGGTTTCGGTTTCGCCTGTCCATATTGACAAGGCGGCTCCCACTTTGCCCCCAATCTTGCTCCCATCAGTGTAGATGCGTACTTGCAGATGGCTTTGTGCATCAACTTGTTCTCGGTTTACCAGGCATTTGATGTCTATGTCCTGGTGTTCCGCAGGATGCGGGGCCTGGAGCGCCGGCAATCTCGTCTCCACCTCCCTGTCCTTCAGCTCCAGCAGGTGCTGTCCTTTCTTGGCTTTGTACAATAAAGCTGCCTCTTTGACTAGGAGGTCAAGAGGAAGCAGACCGGCAACCACCAGGGCCGCATTTAGGGAGACTGTACGGTATGCTTTGCACAATTTTCGTGCAATGCCCCGTTGGACGGCTCCCAATTGTTTTTGAACTCCGAGTTTGTCGGCTGCTGGTGCCCACACGCTGGCGGCGTATAGGATCACTGGCTCCACTGTGGCCGAATAGATGATCCTAATCACCTCTGGGTTTAGTCCCCAACTGGCTTTCGCTGCTCTGGATAGCTGTTTGTAGATACCAAGGGCTTTTCGGCAGACATTCGCGACGTGTGCGTTGAACGTCAGTTTGTCATCGATGGTGACACCCAGCATCTTTATCTCTTTTGACATGAAAATGGCGACCCCGCCCATGCTGAGGCGTGGGGTATCGTACTTTAGCTTTCGGGTTATTGTCATTGCGCAGGTCTTGTGTGGCGCGAACTTTAGCTTGTTTTCGACACCCCACGCCCTCACATGTTCGAGGGCGGCATCCGCACTTATTTGGATATCGTGCGAGGTATCAGCATCGAAGACCAACACGATGTCGTCTGCGAATGCCTGACAATAGACACCTTTGTCCTCTAAGCTCCTTAGTAGGGGATCCAGTAGCAGGTTCCATAGAATGGGGCCTCCAATCGAACCCTGAACGCAGCCTTTTGTTGTGGCTATCCCGACCTCCTCCCCGCCATATTTTACTCTTACCCTTCTGTCTCTTAGATAGCTGTCCATGACCCGTCTCAGGTTAAGCGGACATTTTTCCTCAGCCAATCGGACTCTTATTGCTGGCCACCAGGCGCTGTCGAAGGCTCCCTCTATATCCAATGATACTAGGACGATTATCTTTTTGTCGTCTAGCTTCCTGCGGATATGCTGCATTAGTGTATAGAGCAATGGTTCCCAACCAGTGGTCCGTGGACCACCAGTGGTCCGCAGAAGCCAAAATATGGTCCGCGAATGAATTCTTTAGCGGGCGCGCCCGCTAAATTCGGTGAGCCGTCGGTCGCCGCGCCGTGCACGCAGCACTCTAGGTCGTTCAGAGCCTCAAGGCTCGGTTGTCATATTCCATATATTTTCGAAGTATCTTGTGTCAGTCGATGACAGTTGACTTGACTCCAAAGTTTTTTATGTTCCAATTTGACGTTAAACAACCGACCTCCTTCCGAGCCTTTGAGCGAGTTAAAAAACAACCAAACAACTACACTTCGGTTGTGAACGTGGCCCAGCGCGTTAGAGTGCGGGTGGAGGGGGCGCGGTACGCGGGGCCGGCCGCCTCCGCGCGTCTCTGCGAAGACGATACAACGTCATTTGTTTTACCTATTTCAGTGTCAGTAATAACACGTAATATTACTTAACTGTGTGAGGAAGTTAATCATTCATTTATTAGTTACCTATTACTGATCGTTGTTCTTAAATTGATATCTTGAAATAGTTCGTAAATACAGGTGAGTGAATATTTTATTTCGATTAACCTTTCTCAGGGTATTAAAAATGATGATTTTCGGGTCGTTATCAAGTAAACGACGTTATCAATACGTATATGTATTATGTATATTTGTTTATTTCATTTTGCTGAATCGTACGTATGGCAAAGTAGTATATTTTTATTTATTCATTTTTGCAAAGAAGCGTAAACTAAATTAAATTTTTGAATTTTTGGTGATTCATCGCGGGCTCGCGGTATTCGAATCCTTTTGCTGGTCACTAAATTTCTTTGTAATGTAAACTAAAACTACCTTTGCTATTATTTCAAAAATATTTTTATGTAAGCTAGCTTAGCACGATCATATTATAGAACTTGATCTTACGCTTTTGTTTTTTCGGTTTGTATTCGGTTTCATTTTTTTGTATCTTATTTTCAGAACATGGCGCCTAAGAGAAAATATGACAATAATTATATAAAATTTGGATTTACCTCGATAGAAAGTAACGGGGAAATAAAACCACAGTGCGTTATATGCGCAACCGTTCTCGCAAATGAAGCGTTGAAACCAGCAAAATTGAAACGCCACTTAGAAACGGTACATCCAGATTTATCTAACCGCCCGCTTGAATTCTTTCAAGGAAAATTAGAGGTCCTAAAAAAAATGAAACTCGGGCCTAGCGGCTCGAGATTTGCAACATCGGAAAAGTTATTAGTAGCGTCGTTTGAGATTTCTAAATTAATAGCACAATCTAAAAAGCCACACACAGTTGGAGAAACACTCGTAAAACCTTGTTTGATCAAAGCCGTCGAAGAAGTTTTGGGATTAGAGGCCAAGAAAAGAATACAAGACATACCTCTGTCCAATAACACGGTCAAAGCTCGAATTGAGCTTATGTCAAGTGATATAGAGGAGCAACTTGTGTCAAGAATAAAAAAATCGCCATTTTTCGCTTTGCAGTGTGATGAGTCGACCGACATTTCAAATTGTTGTCAACTACTTGTATTTGTTCGCTTTTTAGACGACGACAACATAATTAAAGAAGAGTTATTGATTTCACGGGAACTGGACACAACATCAAAAGGTATCGACGTCATGAACTCAATATCCGAATTTTTCGAGAAACATAATCTTATGTGGGATAAACTCGCTGCCCTCTGTACCGATGGTGCTCCAGCAATGTTGGGATCACGTTCCGGGCTGGCGACATTAGTAAAACAGAAAAATCCTAATGTAATTACAACGCACTGTATCATACATCGCCAGGCGTTGGCTTCAAAAACTCTTCCTGGATGCCTCAATGATACACTAAAAATGGCCATAAAAATTGTAAATCTTATTAAAAGCAGCGCCTTAAATACACGACTTTTCAAAAAGTTATGCACTGAAATGGACTCTGATCACGAGACACTTCTCTTTCATACCGAAGTTCGATGGCTATCGAAAGGTAATATGCTGGGAAGATTATATGAACTGAGAGCAGAGGTTGAGATTTTTCTGGGTGACAAAAAAAATAATGATTTGTTGAAACAATTTACTAATCTGGCGTGTCAGATGGACTTGGCGTATCTTGTGGATATTTTCACACATTTAAATAAATTAAATATACAACTGCAAGGTTCTGGAAATAAAAACTTAGAGAATGTCGCAAATATATTCATTTTTGAAGATAAACTTCGTGCTTTTATCTGCAAACTTCAATTGTGGTTACGTAAAATTGAAGAAAATAATTATTCTGCGTTTGCGACATTACAATCACTTGTGGAAGACAAAAAGTATGACGCTTTTACAGCAAATATTCAAGAAAACATTAAGACTCATTTACATATGCTGATTGATGAATTCAATCGTTACTTCCCAGAATATAACGAAGAAGCTAATCTTGATCAAAAAATGATTCGTAACCCTTTTAGCACGGACGCTAGTGAAGTTACAGAAGAAATCCAAGAAGAGCTCATTGAATTACAAAATGACAGAAACTGCAAGGATGCTTTTGAATCGAATTCACTTGAGTCATTTTGGTGTAAAAAAGCACTTTCTTATACTAAACTTCGAGAAATCGCCTTACGCTATTTTATCGTTTTCTCAACCACTTATTTATGTGAACAAGGATTTTCTGCTTTGCTGGTATTAAAAAACAAGGCGAGAAATCGTTTGAAAGTAAGTGATGATTTACGTGTGGCTCTGAGTAACAATATCAGTCCTAGGATAGCCGAACTCGTGAAGAAGATGCAAGCTCAGAAATCGCATTAATTTAAAATTACGAAAGTTTATCCTAAAATGTTATTATTTCTTTTTATGTAATTCATATTAGAGTTTGAATTAAAGTTTCAGTTTGATTATTACAGTTTATTTTACTACACTAAAATTTAGTTAATTAATAACTAAATAGTGGTCCCTGCCGAAACAACTATGTCAAAGTGGTCCCTGACCAAGAAAACGTTGGGAACCCCTGGTATAGAGGGAGTCTTCGGTGCTCCTTTGTGGCATGAATCCGTATTGGCGGGTACTCATTTTTGGCAATAGGTAGAACTTGAGGCGGGCTACCAGCATCTTCTCGTATATTTTACCCAATATTGGTAGGAGGCCTATTGGTCTATACGATTTGGGGGAGTCATATCTATCTTTGCCTGGCTTCCTCAGCGCGATGACTGTGGCTTCCTTCCAGGCTGCTGGGAAATAATTCTTGGACAGACACTTGTTGTATATTGCGAGGAAGAGGTCGAGGTTTCCACTGATTGCGTGGCCACATATGTCTGCGGTGAGACCGTCTGCGCCTGGAGCCTTTTTGACATTAAAGGAGCCAACTGCCGTTTTTAGTTCAGTAGCTGTAAATGGTGGGTCACAAATGTCGTTTTGTTCCCCACGATTCACTGTTTCGGCTTTTTGCCTTATAGAACTATGGTGGGGGCTATCGTTGTCGGCTCGGTCTTCCGGATAAAAGGTCTCGGCCAGAAATCTGGCGGAGTCCTTCGCATCCAGAAAAGCTCCGTCCTTTATGAGCGGCATGTCCTCTTCCCTGTTTGTAGTCCTTCCTATAACCCTATAAATCCCTTCCTAAAACCCCCTCCTTTTCCTGCTTACAGCAAAACTCCCTCCAGCTTTCTGTCTGGGCTTTGGCTACTAATAACTCATATTCTTCTTTTTGTTCCAGGTACTCCTTCACGACCTTCGGTCTTCTGACAGGGGCTGCACATCGTATGCGACGCTTCTTGGTGGCGACCATCTTCTTCATCTTTGCGAGGTCATCCGACCACCATGGCAAGGTAAGTACTTCCACATTCTTTTTTGTGGGCATCGTTTCAAAGCATGCTTCTTTTATTGCTCTAGTGACGGACCCTACCGCCTCGTCGATCTCTTCCAGGGTGTTGATGTTTTCTATATTTGTTTTAGTGATATTATATTCTTGTAGTAATTGGCCAAGTTTCTCACGAAACTCGGTCCAATTAGCTTTTTTCGTATTATACACCCTGGTAGATCTGCGGACCCTGAGTCCTCTACTTCTTCGCAGGAGGATGCTGAATTCCATGCCATTGTGGTCGGAGCTCGTGAGGCTTTCGTCCACCTTCCAGTTGTCCACCAAATCCAACATATTTGTGGAGCAAGCTGTTACGTCTACATAACTTATGTACCTTTTGCCTCCCCTGATCGTGTCGAAAGTCGGAATTTCCCCTCGGTTTAGTACATTGAGCCCCATTTCTTCTAATGCTCCGGACATCTCCTCACCTCTAGGGTCAATTTCGGGGCTTCCCCACTAAGAGCTTTTAGAGTTGGTGTCTCCGCCTATTAGCCACATTTTAGAACCCACGCTATCTTGAATTTTCTTTAAATGATCTAGATAGGGTTGGAGGGGTTTATCTGATTCCAAGTAGCAGGAGACGAGTATAATCTCCCAGGCGCTGGTCTGAATCCCCACAACAACGATGTTATTTGTTGTGAGTTCCGGGTATTGGATGACATTTACATCATCGCTAAAGACTGCTATCGCAGCCTTTGCCACCCCTTCTCCAGGCCCAACGTTCTGGAATACTCTGACGCCTCTATGTCCCCTCATTGTTTTCCCTGCCCCAATATAAGGTTCTTGTATGAGGGCCGCTACTACTCCGCGTTTCTCCGCCTCCAACAGGAGCTCATTTGTAGCCAATTTTTTGCGCTGGAAATTGGCTTGCAGCAGTTCGTAGGGGGTCTCTCTACTAAAGGTGCCCTTAGCAATACGCTATCGACGATCTTGCCAATTCGTCCCACTTACGCCTTGCGGGGCAATCCCGACTGAAAGCGTTGTGCTCCACGTTTGACAGTTTCGATAGAACACAGTTCCTGCACTTGGGAGCCACATCTGCCAGCCAGTCCGCACACTCTGCCCGAAGGTGATGGCCGCCACAGTGGCTGCACACGTCTGCGGATTCCGTACAGTGGCGCCGGCCATGCCCGTATCCCAGGCAGCGCGTGCATTGGACCAACGGAGTCTGGTCCTCTACCCTTATCCGCTGCAGATCAATATGCATCGTTTGTTGATCCAATGCCCTCCGCCAGATGATGGGTGATACCCGGACGACGACGTGTCCGGTCAGGGGGTTTCTGGCTTTGCGTCGATAGCGTACTTCTACCCTATTCTCCTCCTCGGTGAGGTCGCGAAAAACGCTCCGGTTCTGGTTCCTCATGGCTCTTAGAATGTCCTCGTCTGTGTGGACGTTTAGTACGCCATAAAGAACCAGGAGTGGGTCCTTGTTTTTCACGTCCTCAACGGTGAGGTTTACTCCTTCTTTTTGCAGTCTTCCCTTTGCCGTGTCTCTTTCTTCTCTTGTCTTAAATCCCATTATGATCTTCTTATCTTTTGCCTTCCTTATTCTTTCTACTTTAACCCACCCTTCCTTCGCGTCCACTGCTTTGCGTATCTTATTTAGGACTTCTTCTCCTGTCTCATTCTCATCTACGGAGGATACTACAACTGAGTGTAACGTGCCTCGATTTGCTTGTGGATTGGTTGAAGCTTTTGGAAGGGCTGCTACGCTAGTGTAACAGACTGTTGCTTTTTCCAGCGTTTCTTTTTGCGTTTCCATCGCCTCCTTTAGCTCGTCCATCTTTTTGTTGCCCTCCTGTAGGAGCCTCGTTTGCTCCTCCAGGTGGGCAACAATCAGCTGGTTAGGGCCAACAGAGGCGGTGGGGTAGATCGTTCCTAGTTCCTTTTCTTGTTGGGGGTTCCTTGACTTCTCGTTCATCTGTTTTGCTTTTTCGGCCCTCAGGTCCTTTTCAGATTCTTTTACCATCCAATAGAGTTGGTCCAAGGCGGCCTCCACTGCAATTCTCACCTCTTTTTTGAGGTTGTTGGCACTTTTATTTCTAAGTTGCTGCTTGGCCTCATTGATAGTGCTCCACGCTTCTGCTGCTCGGCCTTGGGTATGTTGTGGCGATGGTATTTTACGTTGGCCTCCAGTAGCACCCTTTGAGAGTGCCGATTTTTCTTCTGCGGCGCCAGCCCGCGTCGTTGATGCGGTTTGAGTAGGTGAGGTCTTGTCTTTTACGGCTTCCCAGTCGCCTATCCTCTCCCCTATACTTCTTCTTTCGCTGGAGCCGCTTGCATCTTCTGCTAAACCCGCTGCGTCCATTATGGTCTTGGTAGCCGTTCTCGCTCTTTGTTTGATATTGGCGATTGGTCCTTTTGACGGTTTGGGGGGCTATGCCTGACTACGTACATAGTGAGGTAGGAAATTCGTCAATAGTTTAAAATAAAGTTTGTATAAGTTATATAATCGAGTGGTGTATAAATAGCTTTATAAAAGGATTTATAAAGTGTCTTATTCGCTTTAATTACAATAAGTAAAGATGTCAAAACAATTTTTATTGGGACCACCCAATATAGTCAAGTTGCCCAGCGAAAGAAAGTAGCGAACTCTACTTCGACTCTACCTGGACTCTATGTATTGTAGAGTCTATCACTATAGGGTTGTAGAGCTGCAGGAGCCCTAGCTGTCAAAGAAAACCCCAGGCCTCTGCGACCTCTAGAACCGGAGATATCGAACTTTAAATATTTTCAAGATGGCGGGCTGGGATGTGCCTAAAATTTTAGATATTGATTATCTCCGAAGTCCCTAGCCGCAGACACCCGGTGTTTGGGTTTTTTCAGATCGCCCCGATGTCTTCTGCTTAAATCTGGAGTCAGAAGGGTCAAAAAAATTTTTAGAAATTTTTACTTATTTTACTCTAAAGATGATAGAGGGGGTCGTGTTCAGGTCAACAGAAAAAGTCCCGATTCGCTGCGACTAGCGGTGGCGAAGTTATTGCAATTTTAAGATTTTCAAAATGGCGGTCCAATATGGCCGCCAAAATTTTGATCGCCTATATCTCAGCAACCAATAGCCGCAGACTACCGGTTTTTGGGCTCTTTTAATTCGTCCTGAGGCCCTGCGTCTTATTCCAGTGTCAGATTTAGTCAAAAAAGGTGAGTGGCCCAATCGGGTTTTTCACCTAAGAAAAAGCTAGGAAACACAGTGCCTCAGTCTCCTAAGAAAACCGCAGCTCGCTACGATCTCTGGGGCCGGAGATATGCGCGTTTAATCTTTTCCAAGATGGCGGCGATTTTTGAAACGCTAATTTCTCCGGATCCAGAAGTCACAGACCACTCGAGTTTGGTATCTCTGAAATCGGATTAGCGTCAGCTATATGTTGGTGTGGTCACTGAAAAGGTTTTCAGCACCGTTTAGGATTTTGAAAGATTTTTCCTGAAAGTCGAATATCTTTTTTGTTTATTGTCCGATATCAGAGATTCTAATTGCGTTTGGTAGCTTTTACCGTCACGCTTATTACAGGCTCTTAAAATTTTAAACTTTAAACTAGATACACTTTTTATTTGTGAAAAACAAAATTTTTGGTTTTTTGGCAAGAATTTCTAAAATAATGAACCTAAAAATTTTCTTTATGTTTTAGATCGTAGTCGCCGTCTGCTTCCTGCGTCCCACGCTGCCAAATCCCACGCGTCTCAATATGCGTGGGAGTTATGAGTGATTGAATTTTGATTTTTTATAAAGGAATATTTCTTTACCGGTGCAAGTAAAAATTTGGTTTGAAGTGCCTTCTCTATCCTTAAGTGATGGTGCTTCCAGGGAGGCCCGTAGATCTAACCGCGCGACTCTCCTTCTCCGACCACGCCGCCACGTGGTTTTTGTTTTTCTGGCTCCTGTGCCTCGGGGGTTGGCCGGAAAAAATCCAAATGGGGTGTCGTTGTGTAGAACTCGATGGGGGCTTCCAGACGACACATTAAAATATATGGGTTACCGATCTAGATTCGGCGCCGCACGCACTGAAAGTTTTAATAATTTTCACGGTGAAAACTTTTAGGTAGCTTTGGGAGGCACTTGAAGTCGGATAGGCCGTCACGTCTACGTCACGTTACGCCGATGCGTAGCTTAGCTGTTGCGCCCTTACAGAAAGATTGTTGCTGCCGCGTGGCGTGATGTGCTTCATACGCTGCCCGGTCGGTGATCGTCAGATCTCTGTCTTGCACTTCTTGATTATTTATTCGGCCGAGTGGACCATGTTTGAGGCTTGGACTGTATGATAGGAATAAAAGCTGGTTCACGACAAACTTGGATTTATTGCGACACCAGTACCACACATATAAAATTACAACCGTACAACGAAGCTTGGCGCAGTAGAAAGAAGGAAAAACTTACGTTACAAAGTGTCAAAGGTATCAAAATGTCAAGTTGACATTATTATTTTTTAATTTTTATATTGCATTGCCAACACTGACATCGTAACATTCTAAAATCTGGTGTTTCTCGTTGTTCTCGCTAAAACATATTTTGTTCCCGCCATCGGATTCATCGCCATCTCTAATAAGTCGGACCGCCAACAGCGATCCGCGCATTCGAATTTGCCGCCGAAACTCCAAGCCGTCTCATTCATGCTTTCGTCTACAGCAGTGTCAGGCCGTCAACCGGTTTATTGTTTGCCATTGGGCGGAAAGTTTCATAAAACTACCGCTGTATCAAGCGTACGCTGTTTGTTGCGGACGTCGTCAATATTACGTAATTCGTACCTCAAGCCGACGTTTCCGATTGGACGAGCCAGTTTCGTCGAGCTGCCACTGCGCCTCCGCTCCAAAAACCACGCCGCCGGCCTGCCTCTGTCTCGTACTCGGAAAAGCCATGTTTTGCTGCTTCATGTTCTTGTCCGGCAACGTGGTGTAGAGAACAAAATTCGTGTTTCGGGACTGTCTTAAATTATTTATGTTAGTAAGTGTAAACTAAACAAGATGTCGGAAACTAAGGAAGAAGAGGTAAAGGAAGACATAGAGATCGTTTTATAAAACAACTAAAGGATCAAATTAATGTTTCAACCTACAAGGATGTTAAGGAGTTGACTTTAGACAGAGAGAGATGGAAGGCATTGGTTGCTCCACAGACAAGAGCTTAGCTCTTTAATAATAAGAAAAAGGGATCAAAAACCAACTATCAATTGTTTGTTGGAATTTCTAGATAAAAGGGCACTTGCACTTGAGAATGCAGAGCGACCACAGCCTTCAATCACTGCCAAGGCTGCAAATGTGGTAAATATGAAGACGCCGCCGTCGCCTCCTGGCAACCTATTTAAGTCATCCCACAAATTATTTAATTGTCTACAATTTAAATCAAAGTCACCTAGTGAGCAATTAAAATACGTCAGTGAGGTGCTGGCGGTGGCGGTGACGGAGGCGGTGGCGTTGGAGGCTGTGGAGGTGGCGGTGGCGGAGGCCGTGGAGGCTGTGGAGGTGGTCGTGGTGGAGGCTGTGGACCCGGAGGCGGTGGAGGCTGTGGAGCCGGAGTCGGTGGAGCCGCAGGCGGTGGAGCCGAAGACGGTGGAGCGACGTCGATTTTCCAACGCCTTCGCCTGCCTGAGGTTGAGGCGCCGCCAGCGCCGCGGCCGCGGCTAACCCCGGAAGCGAAGGCTGCCGCCAACGCTCGATGGTTGTAATCGACACCGACGCAGTTGAGTGAATTAATTAGAACAAATATTATTATTTTATTTACGACCGATTACAAATTAGGTGCCTATTCATCATCATCAGAGCGTATTCCTGGTTGCATCCTCAGCAGTAACGCTTCAGAGCCCGAGGACCGCTACCTAACCAAGGAGATTTGATGAGGTTACTGGTTTTTACACAGAGCGAGTGCCGTCTGACCTCCACAACCCAAAGGGCAAACCAGGAACCAATCCTTGGATAGTTTGATGATCAAACGCTAGGTAGCGTTCCGGATCCACATTTTTACGTGCCTTCCGAAACACGGAATCATCTTTCTGTACGGATAATCAGGTGACTCAAGCCTGCAATATCCTATCCAGACTGGAAGGTGTGGAGGTGGTGGTGGTGGAGGCTGTGGAGCCGGAGGCGGTGGAGCGGCGTCGATTTTACAACCGCCTTCGCCTGCCTGAGGTTGAGGCGCCGCCAGCGCCGTGGCCGCGGCGAACCCCGGAAGCGATGGCCGCCCCCAACGCTCGATGGCGCGCGGCCATCGAGCAAGCCGAACGCCTCGTGGCGGCGCGCGTTTTTAGAATGGAGTGCTCTGTCCATAATTAGAAAATTACTACCATTCATTCAACGCGCCGAATGTAATCGACACCGACGCAGTTGAGTAAATTGTAGTAATAAATTCTGACATGCACAGGGCTCCATATGTTGATTATTAAATGAAATAAATAAATTAGAACAAATAGCATTCTTTTATTTATCGTTCTATTACAAATTAGGTGCCTATTCACTGCACTTTTAGCAGAGATGTCTCTAATTCGAGATAATGTCTAATTTTAAGTCTACTGAAAGTGTCACAAAAATGTCTATAATATGAATTTAATGTATTCTCAAGATGAATAGAGAACAATATCGCAGACTTTTTGGATGTCTACTACTGGTTACGTTCCGTTTTCTCGATTGTATTTAATGATAATCGAGATAAACATATTCGGAATTATACTAGTTTTAAAAGATACAACTATTTTGCTATCAACAATTTATTTTAGTAAATTATTTACAACAAAAAAGTATAATGAAGCTGGTTTATAAATACGTTAATGAAATATTTGACCAAATAAATCCGCAGAAACGTAACGTAATACCACTACGCAACTGTCAGTGTCAAATTAATGGGCGGCCGTTCGTTTCTAGCGGTCTCTATTTAATTTGTGTCTGACGGCTGCATTGATTGAAGTCAATAAAAGTTATTTAATACAATACCAAGATAAATCAAATACCACGTAATATTACAATATTTTGGATCGAATTTAAAATGTCTTCCAAAAAACAGTACCCCACTTCGGTATGATGAGAATCTAAACATTTAAGATTTTATTATTGTAATCTTCATTATCCTTATTTATTATCAATTATTATCCATTAGATTTATTTAATGGACATCAAAGTTTAAATAGTTTACTTCAGTGAGCCATTTGATAGGTTTAAGTTAGAATACCTAGATATTTTTAATTTGTAATGCTAGTAATAACTAATAAAGGGAAATACTAAAAAAATTTTTTATTTATATTCACATCTACAATTGTCATCATCACATCAGCTTATAAATGTTCCACTCGATAAATTTTTACCACAATAAAATTATTTAGTTAAAATAGTTTAGTACAATGCGATCTTGTTTGGCACGTCCCAACACAAGCTGTGGGTTGATGCGACTGGAATTTGTCTGAGGCTGATATAGTGAGTCATCTTGCTGTGGCGGAATTTTTCCCAGTTGTTCATTATCCAAGTCATCATACCTAGTCTCCTCCAAATTATTTTCCACACATATGTTATGCAACACACAACATGCGTTTATTATTTTTGATGCCTCGTTTGGAAAATAATGCAAGACTCTGTCTTTTATTAGGCATCGAAATCTGCCCTTTAAAACACCATTGCACCTTTCTATAGTGCACCTGGTTTTTTTAAGGCGTCATTATAGGCGTATTCAGGTTTTCCTTCCTGTGGGTCTTGTATGGTGTAAGACACCATGGTCGTAAAGGGTACCCGCTGTCACCTGAAATGAAATAGTTTAAGCAATTAGCGTATTCAACTTTTATATTAAAAACAATTACTCAGTAGTTTATTAAGACTTACCAATGAGGTGATAATTTGTATAACCACTTCCATGCAGTCTCTACAAAAATGTGTGGACATTGGAATTGTTCCAGATGTGGCAATCATGTGTTGCAAGAGGGAACAGCGCATTTACATTAAGAATCCTAAGTTTAGCATCGCAGATCTATAACAAGTTTATTGGTTTTAAGAAATATTGCTTGCATTATACATAGTATATTATACTTATATTAAGTAAGAATAATAAGAACACATGCAATAAAATATCACTAGATTTGGTTAATAATTAATATTTACCAGTTGGGTACTAATTGAGTGATATTTTTTCCTATTAACATAACTTCGTTCATCAAAGTTACGTGAAGTTGGGGGTACAATTGCCACATGAGTGCAGTCAATGCAACCAATGACCCCTGGGAAACCATAGCTACTGTAAAACCTAAAAAAAAATGCAATAGTTAAGTATGACTATGAAACAAAGTGACAAATTATGGTGTACTTACATTATTTATTTACCAATTTATGTACACGTAAACTTATACAGATAATACATCAAATAAAAGTTGTACAAAGGCACTACTTATCTCAAAAGAGATCTCTTCCTAGGTCTTCGTAGGTCTGTGAGAGGACATTACATATTGTAAATATTAGTAGCCACTAGCAAATAGGTTACACTATCTAAAAGTACTTACTCTCTTGCAATTACATTTAGCTTCTGGAATGTATCTGGGAAATAAGGGGCCATCCATAAAGTACGTCACATGTAAAGGGGGGGGGGAGAGGGGTCGACGAAGGTGACATGGTGTGACAAGGGGTGGGGAGGGGACCTAGTTTTGTGACATCACATTTCAAATGTAATAAATTGTATCGCGAAAAAGCGATATTATTGAAATTTTTTTTTCGAAAATCCCTTTGGCTTCAACATCACGTGTACAACTAGAGTCGGAAGAGGAGGGAAAAGTAAGTTTGAATTTTATAACAATCCTTCCCCAAAGGTGGACGCGGATTTGAATCGCATCGCACGTGCCGTAAGACCGGCGCCCACAGACACGGCGCGGCGCGGAGTGAGTAGGCATGTCGTCTCGTCGTCATCATACGTAATTTGTGGAATGCTAATCTAATACCTTTAAACGAGCAATTCTTGTAATACATACATACAAATATATATATTCACAGGATCTCAGAAACGGCTCCATCTATAAGGTGTTGCAAAACATTGGACGACTTACAAGCCGAACTTTTTAAACAAGGATATAATATCAGTCGATCAGGGTTATACTTAAGACTTCTGCCCAGACGAATCAATACAGAGGAAGGAAAATGACACGTTGTAACTGTTCCTGTAAAACTATGCAAACCCGAGTCAGCGCTACATTCGAAACATCAAGATGGCACATTTTGTACTGCGACAATAAGAAACCTTGAATCTTTAGCTTCAATTTTGGGCCCTGATCAAGTTTTCTTTTTATCAATGGATGACAAAGCACGCGTACCATTAGGCATTACAGCAGCAAACGCTCAAGCACCAATATTTGTGCACCTTGATTATCGTGTAAAATTACCGGAACATGATTTCGTGGTCGCGGAAAAACATAAACTTATTCCTTCTGTTTATGCAGGTATTGTAGTAAAGAAAGATGGTGAAGGGAAACCTGAAGCTGTGACGCATTCTGGGCTTACATACGAGGCTATTCGCAGTGGAAAGCATTCGTCCTCTAATGCAGAGACTCATGCTACAGACATACATAAACTTTCTGAAATATTTGCCTTTGAAAACTTTATGAAAACAAGAGAAGGTTTTGTAAAACCCGTATTTATTTTTACTTGCGACAGTGGTCCCGACGAAAATCCTCGATACGAGCGAGTTATAATTTCAACTATACAACATTTTAAAAATTTTGATTTGGATGCTATTTTCATTGCCACAAATGCCCCAGGAAGAAGCGCATTTAACAGAGTGGAAAAATGAATGGCGCCTCTTAGTCGTGAACTGACTGGTGTTGTATTAAAACATGACAGTTTCGCTTCACATCTAGATTTCAGTAATAAAACTACTGACCTGAAATTAGAAAAACGAAACTTCGAGAGTGCAGGCACAGTGCTGAGTAATATTTGGAGCCAAATGTGGTGATAATGACCAATTGGTCATTGATGGATATCCCGTTGTTGCCAAATATATTATGCCCACAGATACTACTCTCGATGTTACAGGCTAAGGTATTGAAAAGTGATGCGACTTGGTATGCATGTGCGGGAATCACAATATTTACTACAAATAGTAAAATGTGAAGTTGTCTCGTGTTGTGGCGTGCAACGATCTAGCCTTCGGCGACTACTACGAGAAGGGTTTTTACCACCACCTGTTTTAATTAAATAGACGTCAAACGGGTATGTAACAACAGAAAAAGATGACACCGAAAGTAAATTCGCTCCACTATTACTTCAATTGTCTTTGGAACTGCGCGCGTCATCACATTTAAAGCAAGTACCGTATGATAGTTACTGCCTAAGTGTTGAGGGATACTTGTGTAAGCGAACTTGTGACATCTGTGGTCTTTATTTTGCATCATATAAAGCCAATAACCAACACAAACAACTACATAAGAAGCAGCAAGTTTTACCCATTGCAAAGATTCGTCCTCAAAGAATAGCAGCTAGACGTGCCAGAGAAATTCTTTGTTTGTTTGATATAAATGATGATGTTATATGGTTGGATGAAGAAGATGTAGACACCACAAATGTTCCTGACATTAACATCTCCAATGAGAACGAACTGATTTCTATGCCAATTATAAATAATTTAAAGGAATGGATTCAGAGCCCATGGACTGAAGACGACTAAGTTCCTTTCTTTGTCTTTAAATAGTAGTTTATTAATTTGTAATTTTTTTAAATATTTGATGTTGATCTCACAAAAAAAATTGATTTAGGTAAATGGAAATAAAATTTACTGTGGAGCTGCTGTTTTAATTTAAAAAAATTTTGATGTAAGATTGCAAATTTGTGACGTCACACTAGGGGGGTCTCACAAATGTAACCACCTGTGACAAGGAGGGGGGAGGGGTCTACAAATCATGAAATTCGTGTGACGTACTTTATGGATGGCCCCTAAACCCATTCTTCGAACACAGACGGATGGTTCAATGCCTCCACAACTTCTGCTATACACCTCGACACTGATGGTTGAGACATATTGATTGTCAAATGCTCTCCAACAGGTGTTTGATATGACCCTTGGGCAAAGAAATTCAATGCGCATAAAACCTGAAAAATATGGATAGTGAAATTGGGTTTTTATAGGGCTAGGTACGAGTTATTGGGGGTTTCCCATTTTTTTTTTTAGTAGAAGGGATAATGGTAACGTTGGAATTGCATAATGCGACCATTTGGTTATGCTTTAATCTATCTACCTGTAAGTTATTTATGATTTATAGAGGTACTAACCTTTGTTTTAACATTATACTGCGTGGCTTCTTCAACGACATCGTTAACAAAAGAAGCCACAAAATGATCAACATCAACTGATACAAAATCTTCACCTGACATCATTTTTGCTCAATACACTATCTACCACACAAATTAGATAGATCTACCACTTATAACAAGGATTTGATGGTAATTTTACTTATGAATTCACAATTTTAAACTTACGCGCGACAATTCGACTTCATGTGACATTCATCTCGACTGACATTTACCACTCGTTGCAAGTCGAACGCTGGGCATAGATATTTCTCTAATGTGACATTTCGAGAGTACGAATATTCAATTTCAATCGACATTCGCCATTTTATTTCAATATATCTCGAATTCGACATCATGTCTATTGCGTAAGAGTCGCCTCCCTTTTCTCGTATTATTGATAGGTCCTACCTATATACACAAAAACCTTTGATCCGATTCTAAGAAATTACATAGAAAGTTGTCAAAGGGTCACTGATGTTAAGGTGAAGTGATGATTCCTAATAGCGTCCTCATTTGAAATATTTTTTTACTTGCAAATGTGGTGATAATTAAAAATTGTAATAGATGATTGCCCTATTACAATTTTATGAACAACCTCTGAAAGTATTATTTGTACTATTCTATTATTACTTTCTTCCATTTAAAGGTTATTTATAATATAGTAAGAAAGTGATATATCTAGGGCAATCATCTAATTCAATTTTTAATTATCACCACATTTACGATAAAAAGAATTATTTCAAATGACAGCGCTAGTTACGCACCCACTTCGTCCTAATAATTTGGCCTTTGAAATTCGTCGTTTCTTTTTGTTCTTGTTGAGAAAGTAGATATTCATTCTGTAATGGACAATGTGCACTCGGGACCGAACCCTAAAGAACAAAAGCAGGCCAAACAATAGACGCAAATACGTATCCAGCGGCATCTTTAGACACATAGGTAAATTTGTATGGACTCAAATACGCGTTGGTGGCACTTCTACAAAATCCAGAAAACGCAATAACGTAGTCGGCGGCAGCGAAATCGACATTGAGTAAGCTAGCCCCAAAGTAAGTTCGAGACCTTTGTTATGGGATACTAACTCAACGATACTATATTTTTATAACAAATACATATATAGATAAACATCCAAGACCCAGGACAATTTGAAAAAGGCCATTTTCCAACTTGCCCTGATCGGGGATCGAACCCGGGACCTCTGGGTGGCGGACTAGCATGGTGACCACTACGCCACGGAGGTCCTCATCTTGGGACCCGGATAAAAATATCAAAGCTTATGTAAGTGCAATTTCTTAGTGTTTTGTTTACTTTTTGTATGTTTATTATATAGATATACTAGCTGACCCGGCAAACGTTGTTTTGCAATATAAATAGATTGTATGTATTTTTGTATGTTGTATCATAAAAAAATAGAAATTAAAAATTTTGTCTAAAAAATAAAATAAAAAATTTAGGGGTGGACTACCCCTAATTTTTTTATTTTAATTGTTGGCCGATTCTCATAGATACCGGATAAGCACAAAAAATTTCATCAAAATCGATCAAGCCGTTTCGGAGGAGTATGGCAACGAAAATCGTGACACGAGAATTTTATATATATGACTTACCATCCACTTGACCATCAACTTACTATAGTAGTAGTTGAGATACATAAATAAACTAAATAAATCATTTATCTTTCACTACATACTTTATTTTTTATGTTTTCAGGCACCTACAGAGTCATTTAATGACAGTACAGAGTTATTATGTGAAACTGAAAACGACTCAGCAAAGCCGACATCAACTAGTGTTTCAGGAGCTCAGAAGAAAACATACTGATAACAAGATGTTTTCCAGATTTTGACTTGCATACCTTACTACAGACAACACTAGGAGGAAATAGTATTTTAAAGTACAGTAATACCCCGACTTACGCCTTCCCGACTTACGCCACCCCGGAGTTACGCCATAGGTCGCCAACACCCCCCCCCCCCTCCCTACGCCGATCCGCCTCCGCATCTCACTGCTGGTTTTCGCGCACGAACTTCTCCGAACACGAATAAACATGTTTTGTTATGCTGTCGATGCTTTATTCGATTTTTAGCTCAGTGTACGAACAGTGACTGTGGCTACGACTACTGTTATATTAATTTTTCGTTTTCAAGTGTTCTTTTCAAAGATTCAAAAAGATTTCGACACTATGTCGAAACGAAAGCAGCCAGATAGTTCTTTGACAAGAAAACGAAAAACCATAACTATGGAAACTAAACTAAGTATTATACGAAAATTCGAAAACTCAATGAAAATCTGCGAAATCGCGCAAGAGTTTGATCTTCCTCAGACGACGGTAAGAACAATTACAGCGGACAAAAAGCGAATTCTCGAGGCTGTAAAAAATGCTCAGTCACTGAATTCGAGCGTTATTCGTAAGCGATTTACTGCGCTTCGCAAAAGCTTCCGTTCAAAGTCCTATTGATTCTTGACAACGCTCCAGGCCACCCTCCAACAACTCTCGTTGATTTTGATCCTCGCGTAAAAGTTGTTTTTTTACCTCCAAACACGACAAGTTTAATCCAGCCGATGGATCAGGGCGTTATAAAAACTTTCAAGGCTTATTACACACGACGTTCGTTTGCTAATTTGAATGAGGTCATGAAGCTGAACAGCGAACTGTCGGTTAAAGATGCCTGGAAAAAATTCAGTATTCTCGACGCAGTGAAGATCATAGGAGATTCGTGGGCTGAAGTTTCCGAAAAAACAATGAATTCCGTTTGGAAAAACCTTTGCCCGTTTTTTTTTGATGAACCATCGATCGTAACTTTTCAAGAGGAGGGATTCGCTGAAGCCATAGACGAAACATTGAGTCTTGCTGTAGAAGTCAATTTGGAGGTTGATAAAGACGACATCTTTGAGCTGCTGGAATCGCATAACGAGGAGCTTACGGTCGAGGAGCTTCAAGCACAAATCGCTGTGGAAGAGTCGGAAGAAACAGAATCAAGACCGGAGGAAAAAAAGATGACGATTGCCAAATTGACAGAGGGTCTCAACCATATTGAGCTTGGAATGCGTATTCTGGAGGATATAGATTCGAATGATGAACGTTTTTCGACCACAATACATGGCATCCGAAAACTCATTGCTCCATATGAAGAGATTTTGCGGGAGAAAAAAAAATCTCTGTCTCGGCAGATGACTATGCTCGAGATTTGGAAACCATCTACTTCGAAATGATTTACGGAGTATAAAAAAACGCTGTAAAATAAAACTGTCTTTATTTTTTAGTTTTGTTCCACAGGCTTTCTGTGAGGTATGTATGATTATTTCAGGTGAGAATATATATATATGTATGCAAAAAACAACCGTATATAACGTGTACCCCGACTTACGTTTTTTTCGACTTACGCTATCCTTGTCGGAACGACCTATGGCGTAACTTCGGGGTATTACTGTAATATGAAACTAATAAAGTACTTAATAATACTAAAAGGCACCAGAATGACATGAAGAATTTGGATGACATTAAGAAAAATTTTAATTCAGTTTTAATTAAACTCAGAAAGAAAGAAAACAAATTGAACAGCAAACAATTTTGCAGACTGAGTCAAGCGAATTGCTCGAAATACGGCATTCTTTGTTAACAACTTCAAACTTTGGGAAAGTTATCAAAATGAGACCTGATACCAGTTGTGCCAGTATAAGCCGTTAAGTTAATGGAGCTTCCCTTGGTCGATTATCTCTTGATTACGTCTGATTTGACAGTGCCGTTGTCAGTTTATCACTTGAATATAGGTAAAGTATAAAACAAATATTTTATAATGAACACCGCAGTTGACTTTATTTTTGGAAACGATTATCTTAAAGTGATGGAAGATTTGGAAGCAATCGAAAGCGTGACAAGGATGCCCCGTGTCTTCGTGGCGTGGCATCACGCCGGATTTATTACCAAGAATATGATTCCAAAGCGTTTAGAACTCGGTTTCGTTTATCCAAACAAGTAACAATGGAAGTTCTTTCATTGATTGGAAATAAACTGGAATATCCAAATGACAAGTAAGTACCTAGTGTTAAGCTTATGTACACCAATCCGCCGGCCCATCGTGATGATTATGGAAATTGGGGAAATCCTTATTTTATTGGAATACATACCAAGAAAAACACAAAGCTAGAAAGAAAAAATATCATAACACGACTACATTTAATTAAATACCACGTTATATATTTGAATTGATCTATATTAATTGCTAATAAAATTATTATTATTTTTTCAGGAATAATTCATTATCACCAATAAATCAGTTGCACTGACCAACTATTTTGCATTTAGCATTGAGATTTTATGCGACTGGTGATCACCAAATATCTATGGGAGACTTCAGTGGAGTTAGCTGACCTACTGTTCATCGTACAATTGATAAAGTTACTGCAGCAATAGCCGTACTGTCATCGAGATACATAAAGTTTCCACAGGCATACACTGAAATCCGAATTCATTATTACCAATAAATCAGTTGCACTGACAAACTATTTTGCATTTAGCATTGAGATTTTATGCAACTGGTGATCACCAAATATCTATGGGAGACTTCAGTGGAGTTAGTCGACCTACTGCTCATCGTACAATTCATAAAGTTACTGCAGTAATGGCCGCACAGTCATCGAGATACATAAAGTTTCCACAGACATATGTAGTATGTATAGACCTTTACCTTTATGCATTGACCTATGTGTGTAAACCTTTATTAGCGAATGATATCATCAAAGTATTATATTACCAAAACAAAAGGCGGCATCTGTTTGTTATTGGATATATGTATCCCTTTGATCATCCGCCATACTATATACTTTATATGTTCTTAGATATATACTCGAGTGTAACCAATTAGTACATAAGGAAATATTATTTCAAAAAAAAAAGTAGTATTTTTCAACCATTCGTGGGTTTCACTTACGTGTACCTCGCCCAACATCATATGGCGACCCTGCCGAACTAAGTGCGTGCCTATGGAGCGGCGCCGGACCACCTACGTCGGTAGCCGCCGGCCGCGGTAGATCAAATACCAGGTATCAATTTGATCTTATTGAACTTTATTAAATCTATAATGGGGAATCAAAACAGTGCGAGTCCAGTACCGTCGGTAGCCGCCAGTCATACCGATATTGTAACGCAGATTGGTAAATCAAATAGTATTGAAAAACATAGTTCAAACATCGCGCAAGGAATCGAACGAATTGACTACTACCTTTGGATCTTAGTTATTGTGGGACTTTGTTTAATTGCCTTGTTGTGCCTCAGGTATTTCACTAAGTGCTTTAATAAAAGAATAGACAGAAGAACACAAGCAGAAGTACTCAGACACAAAAGTGAGGCAGCGTAAAATAAAATGGCTTACCTGACGAACTACGTAGAAGAAATAAACAGAGTAGTACGATTATTTTGTGAAAAGTATGAGGTCAGATACGAAGGGATACAACTATGTCGAAAACAAGGACGACTTGCCATTAGAGCTTACATAGAGGGCAGACCTGGACATGGGTTATTGTGTCCGAAGAAGATAACAGGAACGTTGCTGGCCACTTTGGCAAATACACTGGATGCGGACTTTGAAGATGGGACGAGAGCTGTCGCAGAAATAAAGTACGTTTATTCCAGTGAAAACATTTTTATATGGGAGATATTCTACGAAAGGGACTCAGTTTATGCGGAATGGTGAACAAATAATTAAATGAAAAAGTAGAAGTGAAAAAAAAAAAAAAAGGGTTCAGTGAATTAGTGAGAAAAAAAATATATGTAAAGACAATATAAGCAGTAGCTGTAAGTATATATACTTAGTTTATATTTGTTTTTTAAAGGAATTATATTATGTTTCCTAATTAATAATTTTAAATACTAATATATTATCAAACTTAATCACTAAATATTAACGAGGATTTGAATTAACGACAAATGTCAGATATAATTAGCGCCTTATATGAAAAATTAAAACAAATAAGAACGTATTTAATTAAATTAGGTCCTAGTAGAAGAAAAGGAGACGTATTAATTAAAAGGTGGACAGAAGTCGAGTCTGTACACGCAGATTATGTATTATCGATACAAGCTATTAGTGAACAAATAAAGCAAGGAGTTATAGCAACGGATGAAGTAACAGGAATTTATGAATTAAATAATAAATTTAAAAAAATATATAAAGAAGTAGAGCTATTGTGTATAGAAGAAAAAGAAGGAGTTATAAAGATGGATACATTTAATTTCAAAACTGCTCTGGGCTTATTACCAGTAATAACAAGTGATGTAAAAACAATAGAACAACTAATTGATAATATAGAGTACTATGGGGGTACCTTAACTAAATCAGAGTGCAAGAAAAATTTAATAGATTTTGTATTAAAGAGTAGATTAACAAAATCAGAAAAATTAAAATTAAAAAATAGTTATGATACCATAGATGAACTTTTAAAAGATATGAGGTGTAGATTGCTACCACAGAAGTCTGCACCTGCAATTCAAACTAAAATGCAACAAATACGTCAAAATGACTTATCCATTTCGGATTATGGTCAAGAACTATCGAAATTATTTGTAGATTTAACAATTGCGCAAGCCAACGGCGATCAAAATAACTACAAAGTACTAAAACCATTAAATGAAAAAATGGCAATCAAAAGATTCGCCGATGGTTTACGTAATCGGAGAATAGGTACCATTATTAGTGCCAAAACTTTTGAGACGCTACAAGATGCAGTGCAGGTAGCACTGGATGAAGAAGTAACAACAACATCGGAAGTTATCGGTACGTATAAATCCTTTAATTACAAAAGGGGCAACAATAGGGTGCGAGGTCACGCGTACTATCAGCGAGGGAATTACAGATGCAACGGTTGGAGACCATTCAGGTATGTTAATCATAATTACTACAACAATAGTCATAGTACTAATCGAGGACATCAGACTCAATATCAGAGAGGAACTATGACAGGAAGATACCTAAATAGGGGCATTTTTAATTGTGGAACACGTGGAAAATATTACAATACAGTAGAGCCTCGATAATCCATACTCAGGCTAATCCGAACGTCGCTATAATCCGAACTGCATACCCCACCCCACTTCCTCGCCTTCGCCTCGCTGCTATGTTGTTTATTAATTAGTCTGCAGTTACGACTGCCACGTTGCGCGTCCATTCCACGTTTTTCTGCTCTGTACTCGTGCGCGGCGTGATTTTTGAGGTTAGAAAGATGGTTCCAACACCAAAACGCAAACATAAAACTTTGACTATAGCCGAAAAGTGCACCATACTAGACAGTTTAAAGGACGGAGTGTCGGCAACTTCTCTTGCTTGTAAGTATGGCGTTGGAAAATCAACAATTACAGACCTCAAGAAAAATGAGCAAAAATTGAGATCTTTTATAGCTAAAACTGAGAAAGGACCAGGGTTCAGAAAAACTCTAAAATTACCAGAGAATCCAGTGCTAGAAGAAGCACTGTTCACATGGTTTTTAGAACAAAGACGACGCCACATTCCATTGTCTGGTGAGGTCGTAATGGAAAAAGCGAGATTCTTCCATAAAAAACTAACAGGTTCGGATTTTTCTGCAAGTAGAGGATGGCTTGATAATTTTAAAAAACGTCATGGCATACGTCAGCTGAAAGTGTCAGGTGAGAAAGTCTCTAGCAATACGGAAGCTGTTCAACCATTCCAAGAAAAATTCCTAAACGAGATAAAAGAAAAGAACCTTTGCCCTGAACAAATTTACAATGCCGACGAATCAGGATTGTTTTGGAAGGTTCTGCCGGACAAAACTTTAGCCATTGTCCATGAGTGAAGAGGAGAATTGCACAGATCCTATAACTGATGATGAGATCATAACCCAAATAACGCAAGAGAATGACGAGTCTTTAGCTGAAGATTATTTTGCTTCAAATGTCAAGAAAATTACTCATTCACAAGCCATATCATCTTTGAACACTTGCTTGGAGTGGGCTGAAGAAAATGACCTGTCCTTATCGGAAAAGATGATGCTACGTAACTTGAGGGACAAAGCTTTTTTCTGGTCCATCAACAGGACTCGCCAAACTAAAATAGATCAGTTTATGACTAAATAGACAATTTACACCTTACGTATTTTATGGTACCTAATTATTATGTAAATGTACGGTAAGCAACGAGCCGGGCTTTTTATTTGCATTACGACTGTAGTCCTTACGCTGCTTGTAATAAGAGCGTTCCCAAGGTCAATATGTAAAGCCCAGCTCGTTGCTTACTGTACCTCTTAAACTATGTATATAATTAAACACTATTTTAAGAATAAAAATGTTTTTTTTTCTCCTTACATACTATAATCCGAACGCTTCGTGAGTTAGTTTTTGCTAGTTCGGATTATCAAGGCTCTACTAATAATAACAACAAGCGGAACTTCGGAAACAATAAACAGAATATTAATATTTTAACACAGAAATCAGACGTCGAAAACACAGAGGAAACTAATAATCATTTTTTTCGAGACTAGTACTTACATGTTATCAAATGGAAATTCAATAACAGTGCAGTTAGATATAAAAAATTATTCACATTCATGGTTAATTGATACCGGTGCTACAATATCAGCAGTCAAATATAAATACATTGAAATACATAACATACAAATAATAAACGACCCAATGACTATTAAAGGTATAGGCGGTAATATTGAATCCGAAGGATATGTCAATCTTAAATTGCAAGCAGGGAACGAGTCTTTTCAACATAAATTCTATGTATTTTTTGGAACGAAGTTCCTTACGGCAGGCTTGGAGGAGATAGGGATTTTGCTGCGCGACCGAACTGAAAAAAATGTGATAGTAAAACCGTAAGGATGACCTCGTTAAATATATAAAACCTTTAAATGAGACGTGCGCAGGCGCGAATTGAGCACGATTTTTCTTTTGCAAATTGTGTCGATTCTACATTAGCCGAAGGAACTTCGTTCCTACCTGGTGTCCCACGACACCACATTTATTTTTACTCATTACCATGTGTCGCGACGGGTATATTGGGAAATGATTTCTTAAATAAATATAAAGCATTAATCAATTACAATGACGGGACTATTTCACTTAGTACTAATGATAACACATCAATATCCTTAAACTACAAAAACAATGAAAAAAGATCTTGCTATATACTGCCACCTCGATCAGAATCAATACATTTCATTGAAACTAATTATAATGAAGATTGCGTAGTATGCAGTGAGGAGATAATGGATGGATTTTTTATAGGCAATACAATAGTAAATCCAAATAACGGGAAAATACCAGTTACAATTTTAAATACTACAAACAAAGAAATACAAGTAGTTGAAATTAACCAAATATTCATAAACTAAAAAGTTACAATTACTGCAATTTTGAAAATATTCCAGTAAACGCGAGTAGGGTAACAGAACTGTTTCGGCAATTAAATTTAAATCATTTAAATATAGAGGAACAAATAGAAATAGAAAAAATATGTGCGAAGTATGCAGATGTTTTTCAACTATCAAACGATAAATTATCAGTTACAAATTTGTATAAACAATCTATTCAGTTAAAACCAGATGCAGATCCTGTTTTTGTAAAAAACTATAGATTACCGTATTCACAAAAACAAGAAATAAATAAGCAAATAAATAAAATGCTTGATGATGGGATAATAGAACCAGCACAAAGTGAATGGTCGAGCCCAATTCTACTAGTGCCAAAGAAAAATGATGCAACGGGGAATAAAAAATGGAGACTGGTAATAGATTACAGAAAATTAAACGATAGGATTCAGGACGATAAGTTTCCTCTCCCCAATATAACAGAGATATTAGACTCATTGTCGGGAACTATTTATTTCAGTCATCTTGATTTATTTTCCGGATATTATCAACAGGAATTAGAAGAAAATTCAAGAAAATATACGGCATTTTGCTCGGGCCAATACCAAATGACACGACTACCTGTGGGGCTCAAAACTAGTCCAAATTCATTTAGTAGAATGATAACTTTAGCAATGTCAGGACTTGCATTTGAAAAATGTTTTGTTTATTTAGACGATATCATAGTATTTGGAAGGAATTTAGAAATGCATAATAAAAACTTAATACAAATTTTAGAAAGACTACGAAAAGTAAATCTTAAATTAAATCCTATGAAATGTGAATTTTTAAAGAAAGAGTTACTATATTTGGGACATGTAGTCTCGGCCAAGGGAATTTCTCCAGACCCAGATAAAGTTAAAGCCATAAAAGATTACCCAGTACCAAATAATGAAAAACAAGTAAAAAGTTTTGTTGCTTTAGCAAATTACTGTAGAAAATTTATTCCCAACTTTGCAGAAAAAGCACATTATCTAAATAAGTTGAGTAAAAAGAACGTAAAATTTAATTGGGATAATAATTGCCAAAAATCATTTGAAATGTTGAAAGAAGCATTGATTAATCCACCATTCTTACAATACCCAGACTTTTCACATGGTAATAAATTTATATTAAGTACAGATGCATCAGGATATGGAATAGGTGCAGTTTTGTCTAACAGTGATGAGATGCCAGTAGCCTATGCAAGTAGAAGTTTAAATAAAGCAGAAAGTAATTACGCTACAATAGAAAAAGAACTTCTAGCAATAGTATGGGCAGTAAAATATTTTAGGCCTTATTTATATGGACGTCATTTCAAGATAAAAACGGATCATAAACCTCTGATATATTTATTTAATATGAAAGATCCATCGAGTAGATTGATAAAATTTAGATTAGCGTTAGAGGAATATAAGTTTACAGTTGAATATATAAAAGGCAAAGAAAATACGGTAGCAGATGTTTTATCGAGGATAACAATCACCTCAGATGAATTAAAACAAATGAACGCATGTTTATTTGTGACAACCAGAAAAATGGCAATGACACAAAAAAACGACGATTCTAACGATACAGTATCTAGTAACAATCGGCCTGATCAACCGAAAGTTGTAGAAGTAAATACTAAGTCGATAGAATGCGTAGAAATTAATTTCATAAAAGAGTTCGAACTAAATAAATTAAAAAATAATAATAATAAAGACATAAAAGAGTCACAGACGTTAATATATGATAAAGAAATAAATATGTTATACATTAAACCTTACTCCCCAGCGCAAATGACACGACGTGCCTTTATGACGGAACTCGGTATTAAATGTAAAGAGTGGAAAATAAGTAAAATATTAATAATAAAAAATGAGAATAATAATATATTTGTGGAAAAATTAGCGCATGAAATAAAAAATAATAAGGATTGGACCGGTCCACGTTTGTGTATACTGAAGGATATAATAAGAATAACGAATAAAGATGAGAAAAAAGTAATATTAAATGACTTTCATATACTACCAACGAGTGGCCACGCAGGCATTCGAAAAATGTATAATAATTTAAAAAAGCGTTATTTTTGGTTAGGATTAGAAGATGATATAAAAAAATTATGTTAGGAAGTGCACAAAATGTCAAAAAGAAAAACACTCCATACATACGAAGGAGCCAATGTCTATAACAACCACAGCTGAAACTGCGTTTCAAAAAATATTTATGGATATAGTTGGACCAATAGAAAAAGATATAGAAAACTATACCTATATTCTAACTTTACAATGTGAATTAACTAAATATGTAGAAGCTTATCCATTAAGAACAAAAAGTTCTAAAGAGGTTGCAGAGACTTGTCGGAAATTTTATCCTTCGTTATGGTATTCCTGAAACCATAGCTACAGATAGAGGTTCGGAATTTATCTCCACAACATTTCAAGAGGTTTGTAAATTATTGCATATCACAAAACTCACATCAACTGCATATCATCATCAAAGTATTGGTGCATTAGAGAATACCCATAAGAATTTAGGAGCATATCTAAGAATACAGACGGAGAATAACTCCCATTACTGGAGTAAATGGTTACCATATTGGTGTTTTGCTTTTAACACATCAGTACATACCGAAACTAAATTCACACCATTTAAGTTAGTTTTCGGGAAACAGTGCAGACTTCCTAGCAATCTATCATCTCATAATGTAGAACCGTTATATAATTATGATAGTTATCCTTTAGAATTAAAGTATAATACAGACATCGCAAAAAGAAGCAAGAGAAAATTTATTGAAAAGTAAACAATTAAGAAAAATAAGATACGATAAAAATGTAAATGACATAACATATAAACCTAATGATAAAATATTAATTAAGAATGAAGATAGAAGTAAGCTAACTAGTGTATTTTCAGGTCCATATACAGTCTTAAGAGATTTGAGTCCAAATGTAGAAATTTTAGATAAAGGTAAGATAAAATTAGTTCATAAGAACAGAACAAAATCGTACAATGAATAAAAAAAAAATGTAATAGCTACTTACATTTTTTTTTTCCGAAAGGAAGGAGGTGTAGTATGTATAGACCTTTACCTTTATGCATTGACCTATGTGTGTAAACCTTTATTAGCGAATGATATCATCAAAGTATTATATTACCAAAACAAAAGGCGGCATCTGTTTGTTATTGGATATATGTATCCCTTTGATCATCCGTCATACTATATACTTTATATGTTCTTAGATATATACTCGAGTGTAACCAATTAGTATATAAGGAAATATTATTTCAAAAAAAAAAGTAGTATTTTTCAAGCATTCGTGGGTTTCACTTACGCGTACCTCGCCCAACATCATACATACTCTGAAATCAAGATTCATTATCACCAATAAATCAGTTGCACTGGCCAACTATTTTGCATTTAGCACTGACCAGGAATCTCTCCGTATGAGTATACATAAAATTCAATTAAACTTAGGATTATATAAGAGTATGATAAGCTTTTTCTATGGTATTTTTATTTTTAGCGGAATCATAGATAATATTAAGAAATTATTAAGGTAAGTTTTGTTTGACAGATAGTAATTAATCGTTTACATATTTTTATAAATAAGTATCAATACGTGGTTTAATGACATCATAAGATATTTTATTGTGAGAAAATTATTAATATTTAATTACTCATAACATATTTATATCAAATAGATTTTCATAAGCTTAACCAAAATTTTATTATTGTCATCATTACTATTGTTTAGAACTGTTAGTTATTTAATTTCTATAACATACGTTTTATCAGTATACATAAATACAAACTTTAATAAATTCCAGGGTTTTACGTGGGGTTTGCAGAGTTTTATCAGTAAATATACCTATATTGCTGTAAATAATTAAATTGTTTATCCTGAACAGAAAATTTTTATGACAAATGAAAATAACTACGTAAATCAATAAACATGTTTAATTATAATAGATATGTTATCTTAAAATAATTCCATGAATCATTATTTCATTTTAAGCGAAATTGTTTATGGTAAAACCACAATAATAGCATAGATAAGATAAAGCTTCAACCGCAGAGTCAGGGGAATTACACTCGTGAATATTGTATGGCTTCAGCGATCACTACTGTTAGGCATAGGCGAGTGTAATTATTATTCGGATGATGACCACCTAACCACGTGCTTATCCAATTTGTTTTATTTTTATCGTAATAGACATTTCTCTTATTTGCTTGACACTTATCTTCGAGTGTAACATCTTATTTCGCAAATGAGATTTTTCAGATATCATTGAATACGTCGAAATAGGCAGAAATTAAAGAAATAATAAGATAAAGATATGGCAATTAATGCCTTTTGTTAAACTCTGTTAAATAATGCCCAAACTTCATAAAATGTATACTTACGTTTTATGTAATTGGACTTTATTAAGAATTATTAAGTAATATGCATTCGGAAAATAAATAAAAAAACACAGTACAAAACTTTAATCGTATTATTTATTATATGTAAAATATGGAATTTCCAAGTTATTAATTTATTTACAGATAATAACTTGTGGTTTTACATAATTAGTAGTATTTTCCTACATGTGCGCTACATTTAGTAATGGACCGCAGGGTATTACCCATGTATATTTTTATGAATATGTTAATTTTTTTCTTATTGAACCTTAAATACTTGTATATAATAATAATTAGAAAAAAAAATACAATAATTGATAAGAACATATATAAATTGTAAATGTTTAGTTTCATATCCATCAACAGAAATTATAAATCTTAATAGCCGAATAAGACAAAAAAAATCATCTATTGATCAGTGGCCATTAATATAGTCAGTGAAACTTACTTTTTATACGTTTTCTAATAAATAATCATTAAAAATAAATTAATATCGTACAATATTTTAGTCGTAATTTTAATTCTTAAGTTTCAATAACAGGAAAATTTCGAGCTTTATTGTACACAATAATAAATATACTTTGTTCCTTTATTGGAAATTTTATCGGATACAGATTAACGTATAAATACGAGGTCACACGTGATTTATATTTCAGTATTCATTTGTAATTAGTGATGAAGAGTCGAATCAGTTTAATAATTACAAGTGTATTAAAACCTTAACCTTTGATTTTGGTAAGTTTCAAAAATCCTATTTTTAACTACATTTATGTGTATATACAGTTTTAAGAGTTTTGTAATGTAGAAATTCATTTTTTATAAAGTATTAAATTTTTTTTTTATTTCAGACTATGGATATTGTACAAGAATTTAATTTTGTGGTTATTCAATTTCTGGAAATACCACCTGATAATGATATCAATAACTTGGAATGTGTACCAACGTCTTAGGTGAAACGTCGTCTACTTCATAACAATACTGCAATGGTGTCATGGCCTTGGATGGAAAAGTTCAGAATTTTAAAACTTATTAAAAATAATAAATCTCCGAGTAATCGATGGCCTCTATACTCGGTTAAAATTATACTTTCAACAAGTAAGTATAATTTAAAAATAAATGATAAAAATAAAATTAAAATTTTATTAGTCTTTTTAACTTTAATCAGATAAAAATTATTTAACTTAAAGAAAATACCTAGAATCTAAAACCCTTATCAGAACTCATAGCGGTTCAGGTTACATCATGGTGGAATATTTAAATAACCTTGTTTATTTTTGTTTACAGATTTTTTTAGAGAAGCAATGAATTATATTATAAACAGACTAATAATTTCCGAAAATTCCATAGAAATAAATATCAAACAATTTCACGAAACCAGAGATTCTGAAGACACAGAAAATATTATAGATTCAACAAAGAAGCCTGAAGATATTGCAGTGGTCAAGAAATGTTTAAAACGAAAAAGGTCTTACAACAAAAGTTCATTACCACAGCTTTGTCACAAACTATCAAAAACAATAGACTCTCACAAAGAAATAGCTGAACTGCCATCGTCACATTTTACCGGAATTAATGAATTACCATTTGTAACACCTTTAAAGGTAACACATGAATCTTATTCTAATTCAGTAAACTCAAATTCTTCTTGCTGTTCAAATTATGTAAGTGATTTTGAAATAGACTCTGATTATACTAAATCCTTTAATTTAAGTTTCACACACGCCGAACTAATGGAAATAATCGATAAATTTTTGAACGATGACTAAATCTATGTAATTTACGTATATGAACAAAAGTTGAACATTACTAACCAAGATGTTAAAAAAATTACTAATAATAGTTTTAAAAATCTAATAAGCTATTTTTTAAGATATATTGTTACTTACAGTCGAGTACCCGTTATAAGCTTAGCTATAGGGGACGTAAGATAAATTTTTCTTGGAATTTCAGGGTCCCCACTATCGCCCCGCTAGTTTTGTCGCTCGATACCTCTTATAAACCTCTTTTGTTTTATTATTGTAAACGTGAGATTTACATTGACATAGTCATACACTGTTGTATTTTGATTGTGCAATATAAAATAAAATTCAAAAAATATTCATTACTGAGAATCATTGACAATAAACTAATTATTGAATTATTTGCCGCATAATATAAATTATAAATTTCCCATATTAATTTTTAAACTTTTTTTACTTTTAGTTAATAATAATAGTAACTATTTTTGTGTAATTAAAGACTCTTATAAAATATTTCCTTATATTTTAGTCAAGAAATCACGATTAAATTCTTGTAATTAACTCATAATTTTGAGAGTTCTATTCGAGGCTTATATGGGGTGGTCCAGCGCAAAACAAAAAGAGTGAAAAAGTGGGGGACGCTGTTTATATGTTTGAGGCTGCGAATAGGGGGAAGAGGCTTATAAGGGGCACTCTTATAACGGGTGCTCGACTGTATATTAATTATACTATTAAAAAAGTATTAGTTTAAAATTGTAAAATAGAATACATGAGCATGGACATATTATCCGCCTATTATTTGTAAGTGTCATTTATTGTTAGCTTTAAGATTTAGTACGTATGAACATATGTTTATAAGAATATTTTTATAAACTAATAAATACATTTTCATGTTAATATTTTTCTAGTTTATAACACCAAAAAGGGAAACGACCTTACGCTTACATTCTTTCTGTACATAAACTAAAAGTCAAAGTAGCTATGATAATAATTTAAGGATTTTTTCTACAAAGACAAATGTTAATATGTTAAGTATATTTTTTAAATTGTAGCTGTAAACTACTACATTAGTTATTGTATTGTTTAATATACTTAAAATGAGTATGAAAAAAATTGAGTTATTTTGTTATTAATATAATTATCTAAAAGTTTGGATACTAATAAATAAATGAAATAGATACAATTTTGTATTTTATTACTACCTTAATACAACGCTAAAAGCTGGGTGGTATCTAGTTATGCTAGATTCAATGCATACGTTAATTGTTTTGTATATTATACTAAATGTTAACTGTAAGTCATGCACTGACTAGGTTCTACCTACATCGACGGTATGCTACATAAAAACATTCGATACGTAAATTCGGCACATAACACGATAACTAATGTGCAATTCATTCAAATACAAATGTAATCATTTATTAAAAAATTACTTAATTAAATAGTCATTTTGCATAATTATTTTTAATATTAAAATAGGAAAATTCTCTTACTTCTTATAAGATATATGTCAGATCTATGATTAATACTGAATATCTGATACCTTATGTTACTAGTTTACTTTCCATAATTATCATATTTTTTTAGCACTTTTCACTGCACTTATGAGTCACAGTCAAAATCTTCACACGAAATTGCATATAAACACAAAAAAATAGTCAGTCGGCAACGGCACTGCACTTTGGTCAGACAATTTCTTGAACCAAATAATGGTGTCTTCATAGTATATAATTTGTGCTGGAGTATTCACTAGTTCCATGACGTATCCTTCCAAACACGCATGGGCTTGCCATTGAATGCAAAGATGGCAAAACAACAGGATTTCCAATTGCAGTTGTGGAAGTACATTCCACTCATTAGGAACCAAACACCAGTATCTAGAATTAGACTCCATTGATGAAAATTCTTTTAAAGAAATTGAAAAAAAAAAGAAAAAAATTACTTTTGTTTGCTTTTGACTGCACAGTGAAAAATCTGAATTCTAAATGACATAGAATACTCAGCCAACATCCAGACGGCTGTTAAGAACCTTGTTTCTTTTATCCAGGCGGTTCAATATGCTGTATGCATCCTTATCTGCAGCGATATCGAGTGAGTCACTTAAGGTTTAGGGATCCATGCAGAAATAATTTACACTCCAAAACTCAATTTAACAAGTTAACTACTTTTAGATTCCAATTTATTTATAATAAAGATTCTCACAAACTATTGCTTAAATCTAAACTTAATGTCAAAAAATGTATACATTTCTGAAAAACTTTGAATACTTAATAATATATTAATTATACGGAACAGTGAAAATTATAAAGGCACACAATTTAATCGATGTAGCTTGTACTTTTTTGGCAACCGCCTTATTTGCAACATAATTGGTATTCGACGACCTTTTTTCTTTATAAGTTAAATATACGGTTCAAAGGCATTTAAATTGGTTTTTGATTTAAAACAATAGGTTTTTTAAGACTGCATAACTACCATTATAATATGCTGATTCAACGGCTTCTAACATAGCTTATAAAAATTACGAACAATCTCAATTAAATGTTAAAGTATAAGTCTCACAATTATCTTATGTCTCATCGATTAATATTTGTTAATATATTGGGTATTTTTTTTAATTCTCGATAACTGGGCATAATATTTTTTACAATAATTTTCAAGTCCAGAACCCTTAGTACATATTATTTTTCGAGCTGTGCCATAAGTTTTGGCCGTTCAAATGACGGAGCGCAGACAGTTGCTAATGAGTTTATTGCACTTCAATGTCACAATCTTGGACGGTTGCCTGTCATTGATATTCTAAATTTATTCATACTTCCTTTGAATTTAAAATTTATGTGTTAGTGATGACATTTACATCTGTTAAACATATTTCTAATTTATTTTATTGTTTCTAATTACGTATGCAACAATAATATATTAATGTTTTACATCATAACTAAACAAAAAAAAGATTTATATACTAAAATACAAAAATAGGATATTTAAACAAGTTATACTTTAAATGTTAAAATCTAAAAAAAGATGTTTTATGTAAATAAATGAATAACAGAAATTAATCGTCCAAATCTGATTCATCGGTGTTTATAGTTGAATGCACTTCATTTTCCACTACGATTGACTGGTATTCTTGACTAATTAGTATCTCCTGATATTGCTCCTTATTAACTTCTTCACTATCGTCAGTTGTTTTCTTAAGCCATAGATATCCATCGTAATCTTCTCCTTTGGTTATTATGTTTCCATAAATAATTTTTATATCTTGTCCTGGGCTATTATTTTTTTTCCACTCAATTATTTTATGTACCATTTCTTCAATGAATAGGATATTTGAATGACCAAAAATAAACTCCTTTGGGCAATAACACTTTATAAGAGACATATTTGGACAACTTCACTTTGTAGTTAACACAATGAAATACAATCAGACAATTATACAATGCGGGATCCCGCACCTTTTTTGCGGGATCAAAAATGCGGGATTACTCATGCGGGATCCCGCACGTTCGCGGGATTGAAAAAAAGTAAGAAAAATAGGCTCAGACGATGATCGGAACTATTATCAGATGGAACGGAACGTAATCAATGTCAGTTCCAGTACTCTATGACTGGGAATTCCCCTACGGCGTACGGGGATTTACCTTTGCGCGCGGTCAAGTGTCAAAGAATGTTATTGCGTCATTTGCGTCTTACTTGTGATGTGAAAAGGTTACGTAACGTACGACAGGACTATTATTTTTTATTATCAAGTTATCAAAGTGCTAAGAGCACGTTACGAGTGAAAAAATACAATTTATTATTAAAAATTAGTGTCAATTTAGTTTATAAAGAGTATAAAAGCTCGAGTGAAGTATGGAAACATTTTTTAAGAGCGGAAAAGGGATCAACCGCTAAATGTAAGTTATGTCCTGCTATTATAAAAATCTCTGCTCGCTCTACTAAAGGCCTTCACACCCACTTGCGAACAAAGCATAACATGAATTTGAACTTGGTTGATAGCGTCAGCGTCAGCAGTAGCGTTGAAAATCCAGCACCGGGAATGGAAACGAGCAGCGCAAGCCAAATTGGCTCGTTTAGTTCAACTACTTCACGTTTAGACGAATGTGCTTCAACTTCGGCAGTGTCAGTCCCACCGAAAAGAAAGAAATTAACAGATTATTTCCCACTCGAAAAAAAAGTTTCTATGGAAGAAAGAGTGTGCAGAATGGTAGCAAAAGATGGAATCCCATTCTCAAAATTCATCACGTCAATTGATTTGCGCGAATTGTTTGAATCGGAAGGCCACAAATTGCCTTCTTCTGCCAGCACGATACAAACTATGGTGATGGCCTACGGAGCATCCATTCGAAAGAAAATTATCGGAGAACTTGAAACACTGAAAAAATTGCAAAAGCGTTTCACACTAACTTTTGATGAGTGGACATCTTTAAGAAATCGCCGCTATTTGAATTTAAATCTTCACTTATTTACCGGTGGAGCTGCGACTGCGAACATTTGGAACCTGGGGCTAGTAAGAATTGAAGGACGTTTTCCTGCAGAAGCCTGTGTAACTGCGCTTGAAAAAAAACTCCAGGATTTTAAAATTGACCTAAATCTAGATGTGATCGCAGCGACAACCGATGGTGCAGCCGTCATGAAGAAAGTTGGCAGATTATTATCAGCGCACCACCAATTATGCTTCGCACATGGATTGCAACTCGCTGTACTTGAAGTTCTGTACAATAAGAGACAAGAACAACAAGAAGAAGAAATGCAAGCTGAAGTACTCGGAAACAGACCAGATAATGAGAGTGATAATGAAAGTGAAGATGATAACGACGAGCAAGGTAATTTTTCGGTAGAGGATGAAATCCAAGCAGAAGAGTTGCTACCACAATACAGAGAACTTATTCAAAAAGTGAGAAAAATTGTCAAGGTTTTTAGTTCAAAATCTCCTGTAAAAAATGATCTGCTGCAACAATACATCAAAGCAGAATTTGGCAAAGAATTGCAGCTTATTTTAGATTGCCGAACGCGCTGGAGCAGTCTCGCATCAATGTTGTCGAGGTTTAACGAAGTCAAACATTGCATATCTAAAGCACTTATTGACCTTAAACTGACATCATCTTCATTTTCATTCACAGACGAAGAATATATGACTTTGACTCATATTGAACAAGCTTTAGAGCCAGTGAAGCTCGCTGTAAACGTCTTATGCCACGAGGATGCAACATTAATTACCGCAGAAACCACATTGCGTTTCATGATTAATAAACTGAATCTACAAAACACCAGGTTAAGCCAGGAACTTGTGGTGTCACTGTCTCGCCGGATAAAAGAACGCCGCACATCAATAACTGCTGTGTTGCTTTACTTGGAAAATCCAAAAAAATATCTAGAAAAAGATTCAAGGTCTGCAAGTGTAGAGAACAATCCATTCTTTTATCCAAGTAAAGCTACGCTAAGAACTGAAATGAAGTGTTTAATTGAGAGACTGATGTCAGACGTGCAACCTGAAACTGAAAACCAGCAAGATGATGACAGTGAAGAAGACATGCCTTTATCGAATCTGCCTTCACATACACTAGAAGAAGAATTAGAGCGCAGTCTCCGTACTGAATGGGTGGCAGAGTCTAGAGCTGCTGTGCGTTTACCCACTCGAGATAATTCAACTGATTTGATATTGAAACGTGAGATGACACTTTTTGAATGTGGAGGGAATAGGGGGAAGTATTTGGAAGCTGTTTATACTTATGTAAAGTCAATTCCGCCTACAAGTGTGGAAGCTGAGCGTGCTTTTTCCGCCGCTGGCTATTTATGCAACAAAATAAGATCAAATCTAAAAGATGAAACGTTAGATTCTTTATCATTTCTTAGAAAGTATTTTCAAAAAAAATAAGCTAAATTTTAAATGCCTCTAAAACCAATGAATATGTTCTATTTCAAATAAAAATCTAAATATGAAACGTGAAATATTGTGAATATTGTATTGTCTTAAACATCATTATATTTAAGTGATAACTTTGCTTCATGTTGATAAGCATAATTAAAAATATTTGTGTGTATTTTCTTTCTTTAAATTACATGAAACAAAAATAATAATAATTAAAATCAATCCCGCAAATCCCGCGGAATCCGCGGGATTGATGATCTTAATCCCGCAGGCTTGCGGGATCGCGATTTTGATGCGGAATTGGATTCTCTACGTGTGAGCGTTTTAAAACAATATCATAAATTAAATCCAGACATAAAATAAACGTGTTTTTATACTGCAGAGGTTATAAAAGAGTTTATCAACCATTGGCATTTCCATTTCATGTTTATAAACCCATGTTCACTCATACAGTAATTTATTGTATATCGTCGTTTAAGTTCTAACACCGCGGAAGTCAAAAAAAATGCATTTTGAGTTTTGCATGTCATTCGATAGAGGATCGAAAGACGAACCTCTTCGACCAATCAGAATCACGGATTTGAACCAATGAGAGCGCTTTATTTTGAAAACAAGAACACTGCGTATCTGCGTGCCGCGAGAATCGCCATGCAAACAGCGCGTAAGTCAGTTTACTTGCGTACTGTAACAGGTGGCGACTTGTGCTCCGAGATAAAACATCGTAAATTAAGGTAAATTCAATTCATATTAATAATATTATGTGTTCATTTAAGGTATTAAATGTTGTTATTTGGTTTTTAAGTGAAGTTTAGTCTTAATATCATGTACTTTATTATAAAATATGAGATGAAAATGTTATTTTACTTACGCGGTGTTCAGTGTGATGTAAAAATGACTTACGCGGTGTTTTTTAAATAAAGTATTAATTTTTCAGGTATCTATTCACCATGGACTATGAAAGCAGTGATGATGATGAGGTTTACGACCTATGTAAACAACTTGGCATAAAAACACCGGCGAAAAAAAAACATGCAAGTGTCACCAACAAGGAAAACTTGGAAAACTTGGACATTAACAACTTGCCTGTTATTATTAGCGATGCAGTGAGTCTACGTGATCTTTCCCAATGCCATGTAATGGAGGTAGAAGCTACAGTTCACTCGCCTATGTCGCCATCAAATGTCGAACTTATTGATCCTAATTTTGGTCAAAGAAGTGTGGTAGAGCCCGTTTTGATGGAAGGGGCAACAGATATTCCACCACCGATTGCGAGTCCCTTGCTAGTGAATGATGAGGTTGAACATGGTGATCTCAATTCTGGACGAAAAAGATGCTCTAAAGGATGTTCTGACAGAAAAAAGTGGGCTAAAAATAATAGCAAGAAACTTAGAATGGAAGGAAAAGAATATTTAGGGTATCGGCGAGATAGCAATGGACCAAAGTTTAAGGTATTACATGATACTATTAGGCCAGCACGATCAATTGGTCCTCGATGTACTTCCGAGTTTTGTAAGAAATCAAAGCTTCGTGGCTGTGACACAATACCAGAGGAGGAACGAAATACCTTATTCTTCAATTATTGGAATAATATGACGTGGGAACAGCGTAAACAATACGTCATTTCAAATGTTCAGGTATGTCCAAAAAAGCAGGTAAAATCTAGAGAATCATCATCTAGACGTGGTGAAACTAAAGAGTATTTTTTAGAAACTTCGAATGGTCGTGTTCAAGTCTGCAAGCATACTTTTTTGAATACGTTTGGTATCAAAGAATGGACAGTGCGCTATTGGTTATCGACTTCTGAGCTTGGAATGGCAAAAAAACCCGAACTTACTCATAAGGTTTTAGAAGGTCACTCAAAAAAAGATGAGGTAAGTTTTCTAAAGGATTTTCTAAATAGTTTGCCAAAAATACCTTCTCATTACTGCAGAGCTACCTCTTCTAGAGAGTATTTAGAGCCCATCATAGAAAACAAGAATCATCTTTTCAAAATTTATTGTGACAAATGTATTTCAGTAAATAAAGAACCCGTCAGCAGATGGACCTTTGATAAAATTTTTAAAGAGAAGAATTTAAGTTTATTCCAGCCAAAAAAAGATCAGTGTGACACATGCTGTGCATTCAAAGCTGGTAATCTTAGTGAAGACATCTATCACAATCACGTCATTCGAAAAGATGCAGCCAGAGAGGAGAAAAAGAAAGACAAGGACCGAGCATTAGCAGGAGAAGTACACGTATTTACGCACGATCTCCAGTCAGTCAAATTATGTCCGATGTTACAAGCTAGTGCTTTGTATTATAAAACAAAGCTGTGTGTGCACAATTTTACAATGTTCAATCTGTCCTCAAAAGATGTCCATTGTTACTGGTTTGACGAGTACAACGCCGGATTGGTAGCTTCTGTTTTTGCATCCTGTGTCATAGACTGCTTGAAAAAAACTCTTTTAGAAAAGCCTATTCCAATTATCCTTTTTTCTGACGGATCTACATCACAAAACCGAAACGTTGTTTTAGCTAATGCCCTTTTAGACTTAGCTATGGAGTATAAAGTGGTAATAACGCAAAAATTTCTTGAAAGAGGTCACACACAAATGGAGTGTGACTCTAGCCATAGTGCAATAGAGTGCAAGCTCAAAAATAAGGAAATATACTTACCTTCCCAGTATGCTACGATTTCTAAGGAAGCTCGACCAAAACAACCGTTTATCGTAAACTTTTTGTCTTATGACTTTTTTCATGACTATTCCAATAAAAATGTTTTTTTGTATGAGTCAATCCGACCTGGCAGAGTCGCAAACGACCCTACTGTCACAGATTTAAGGGCCTTGGAGTATAATCCTAACGGTATTATTAAATATAAGTTAAGCTTTGAGGATGAATATAAGGATTTGCCCAGAAGATCCAAAAATAATAGAACAAGACCAGGCCCAAGGCCTAAGCTTTATAATAATTACCAGAAAATAAATGACAGTAAATGGAAACATTTACAAGAATTAAAATCAGTTATACCTCCTGACTGTCATAGTTTTTACGACAATTTACTTCATTGAAGTAAATTGTCGTAAAAACTATTAAGTATAAACTAAGTAGCTGATTTATTTCCGTTTTTTTTTTGTTATGTTCATAAGGTTGGACTGATTTAGTATAAGTAATACTGATGTTCCTTTTTGATATAATTTTATACCAAATAATAATGTCAAAGTTAACTAACTGTGCAATAAAGTTTGATTGTGAATTATTTGTAATGAACACTTACGACGATAACTATTAAGAAGTTTTGTTATAGTATTTAGAAGTCAGTGTTTTATGTTTGTTTTAGCTTGTGCCTAAGAGGTAAAAGTGTATTTTTATTTTATTTGAAATAAACGATTTAAAGTTATTTCAGTACAGTATTTATAACTCCGCGTAAGTCCCCCCATTTTATTATTATAATGTGGTAACACCGCGTATGTCACAAAGAATATTCAAATAATTATTTTTTGTAACAACTAATTCAAAAATCTTGAAATTTATCTATTTTTATAATTTTTCATAAAAAAAAAATATATATTATGTTCGCAATATTTCAAAAGGCACGGTATTTTGGCTCTACTGAAAAGTTGCTATTTTTGACTTCCGCGGTGTTAGAACTTAAGCGACGATATGATGTATTGGATTATTACATATTTAATATTTCAATGTAAAGATCAGATGCCATCGTCGTTACTTGACTCATCTTCTGACAATTCTTTACAAATGTCTCCATCAAATTTAAATAAACATGTAGCATAATAATTTTTTAACTTATATACGAATTGATAGGATGATTTTAAGTAGAAGTTATCTTTATCAGAAATGTTTCCCAATCCGTTTTGTAATAACAAAAACAAGTTTTCATGAATAGTATATAAGTTGACTATAGTTATGAATAAACCTAAAATATAGGCTGAAGTAATCAATAATAAGGCCTTTTTTAGGTATACAACTGACCAACTGTACATTAGATTGGGCATAGATTTACGATAATTTTCATATATATATTTGAACCCTGTGACTTTCCGCCAAAAATAACATGACCTGTGTATTTTATAGAATGTACTCTACATTATTATTAAATTTAAAAAAAAAAAAAATATTTCTTTCTATTTGTATATAATCCTAGTGAGATTTTATGCGACTGGTGATCACCAAATATCTTTGGGAGACTTCAGTGGAGTTAGCCGACCCTGCTCATCGTACAATTCATAAAGTTACTGCAGCAATAGCTGCACAGTCATCGAGATACATAAAGTTTCAACAGATATCCACTGAAATCCGGAAAACACAAGTACAATTATATAACATTGCAAAATTCCCTAATGTAATAGGGGCATTAGATTGCACCCATGTGAAGATTATATCACCTGGAGGTGACCACCATGAAACGTTTCGAAACCGTATATCATGGAAATCGATAAACGTTCGGGCAATATGCAATGCAAATTTGAAAATAACGGATTTGGTGGCAAGGTGGCCTGGAAGCGTCCACGATGAGAGGATTTTTAAGTGCCTGTAGAAGGAATGTCATGAAATTATGGGAACTCTGCAATTATGGGAACTCTGTTTTAGTAGCTGATGGCGGGTATATGTACAGGTGCTACTTGATGATGCCTCTCAGCAGAACTACTACCAGAGAAGAAATCCTATTCAATGAATCCCAAATAAGAACTAGGAACCCTGTGGAGAGGATGTTTGGTATTTGGAAGAGTCGTTTCCCCGTGTTAGCTAATGCTAACACGGGTATTTTTTTTTTTCAATTTATTTGGGTAAGCAAACAATGGTACATTGTATGATACTATAAAATCTTACAAAATAAACAAATGAACGTGCCATCAAAATCGCAAACCACTAATTACTGCTACAGAATAGGTAAACAATAATTCGATAGGAAGTTGTGATGGGTTGGGCTGCATTTACATTATTAGATATTTGCAAGACTTAAGTTAATTAGGTGACTAGTTATCTCTCATTCTTACAAGTTACATTGCTTGAATTTTATTTAATATAGCCGATTTAAATGCGCTAGCGCGTCTGGCCAAAATGTCAACATCATTAAATAAATTATTATATGTATCAACCAATCGGTGTAATGGTGATCTTTTACCAGCATTGGTACGACAAATCGTGCTATGAAACAGTCTACAGGGTTGACGGAGATTTACTCTCCTGGGAACTTTATAGCAAAGTTGATTATGTAACGACATACAGTCGTATCTGTTGTTACAAATTTCATAAAGCACAATCATTTCAAGTTGTAGTCGTCTGTGTTCGAGTGGTAACAGATTATATTTATTCAAAAGATCATCGTAAGACATACGGCTGCGGTAACATTTGCAATGCATGAATCTTAAAAATCTTTTTTGTACTGATTCTATTGCATCTGTGTATATATTATAAAATGGATTCCATACGGGCACAGCGTATTCAAGTTGAGAGCGTATTAAAGAGGTGTACAAAAGGCAATAAGCGTTAGGCCGTGTGAACTGAGAACAAGATCGCGCAACCAAACCGTACATCCTTCTGGCCTTGCTAATTACATTATCAATATGTATATCAAGATGTAATTTTGTGTCGAAAGTAACTCCGAGATCTTTAATATTATTAACTTTCTCCAGTGGAGTGCCATCTAGTAAATGGGCATTTTTTTATTTTGTTGTCTATGAAGTTATGGTTATGTCCTACCAAGTTATTTCCGTATATTATTAATATGATATGGCTTTTCGTATAAAAGTACTATGTTTACGTAATTAGACAAAACCAGCTTTTTTTAGCAGTATAAATTAGCAGCTTAAAAGTAATTTTTCCTGTTAAATTTTAATTGTAAACTTTAAAAATGCTTTGTTTTCTACTGTCCCACTACAAAGTTTCAATATTATATGTCTTATTATCTTATCATTTTGTATAAAAGGAATACCCTTTTTATAGTTTAATAAAAGCAATTTTTATCCTAGAAACCTTTTCAGCTTTCAGTTTGCTTTTAATTTAAATAAGTTTTAACTAAAATCAAGATTTATTTCAAGTATACAAAAATAACATCATGGAAAATTCCTATTGAGTTACGCAATATTTCGCCCGTTGTTTCTAAATTTCTACCAAAAGTGTACATTTTTTCAAGCAGCAACACTCAATTCCCACTCTGTGACAGCTTAGTGTCAGCCATTTTTTAGCAGTAGTAAAATAGACGCTGGTGTATACGTCACGCCCAAGAAGTTGTCTTTCATTTTCCAGTAAGAAACGGAGTTATCTCAGGTAATTTGCATGTATTTGTTTACAACTTAAAAGGCAATTAATTGATTGGTATGTTTATATTACAAAAAAATCACTAAATTACTTTAAAAAGAAAGTGTTTTGTATGGAAAATTAACATAATTGTGTGCTCAATCGAAAACGTTACGTTCCTGTGAGAAATTTCGTAACTCAGTGGAGCAAATTATAACTCAGTGTAACAGTAAAGGCGTGTTATATGTAAGCACATCTTTTGAAACCAACTTAGTAAAAGAGGAGTACGCTGTATGTACCTATGTGAGTTTATTTATTTCAACATAACTTCTGAACGTCTGAATCGATTTGGAGGAGTCGTATCGTAAAAATTTACCGATGTTTGCCTGTTATCAAATCTTGCAAATTAAATTTGGTAGACTTCGAATTTACCGATTGAGGTGATATTTTGCATACTTATATAAATCAAGTGACAAAAGAATAGTATAGGGTCAATAAGCTGTCCTGATGATGGAGTCGGAAGGTGGTGATAGGATCTCTGCAACTAAATAAGATAACCCTATTGTGTTTGCGACAATTTGACTTGTCTTGGAAAACACTTTATGGATAAATGAACTCGTAATAAAAGCTTATCACAAAAGTGAAATATTGAAAAAATGAGTTAAAATAATTTAGGAAGTTACCTACGCTATATCTTCACCAGTTTTACCATCATAAAAGATAGTCGCAATTTCTACCTACCTTACACGACTGCACAAAAAAGAGTGCATAGTTTTACGAGTTCATGTATGTATGTATATGTGAGTGTCTTTATTACCACCATAACTTCCAAATGGCTGAACCAATTGGGATGATTGTGGGGTATTGTTAAAACCCATACGATCCCGAGTGACATAGGCTTTACATATTTATTTTAAAGAATGCAGTAGTGTACTTTTTTGTATTCTTTGACATAAATAGTAGTATTAAATAAAAGTTAATTGTAATTTTGTTGTAGATATAATGCCTTTATCAGCGGCAGATCGAATGAGAAATTACCGAAATCGGTTGAAACAAGATCCAGAAAGATATGAAAAAGTAAAAAAAAAACATGCAGAATACGTGAAATCTAAAGCTAAACCTGTTAAAGAGCTTACAGAAAAAGAGAAAGAAGAAAAACGAAAAATATGGAGAAACCAGAAACGTAAGCAGAAAGAAAAAAAAAGGAAAGAACTACCAGTGCAAGATAAGAAAGCAACAACAAAAAAATTAAAATCGAAAGTACAACGTAAATTGATTAATAAATATAAGACAGCTACAAAAAAAATGAAACTTTGACTAAGTTGGTACATACTTACAGAAAAAGATTATATCAGTTAAAAAAAGAAACAGAAAAACAAGTTCAAAAGCTTGAAGAAGATGTACTTAAAATGAAAGCTAGAGAGGAGATTTTAGAATTGAGTTTGAAAACATCTTATAATAAATGTAGATACATCTTATAATAAATTTAATAAATAAAGAGAAACAAGTTTTGAAAAATATATTCGTAAATGAAAGTATTCAGAAAATAAGAAAAAAAACTCATGTATCGAAGCTGTTAGGATTGCAAGGATTGGCTAGGATCAAGAATAAACAAAAAACTGAAAACAAAATACAAAAAGAAATTGAAACCTTCTACATTAGAAATGACGTTAGTAGAATGACAGCTGGAAAAAGGCAATGCCGTACACTAAAAAAAAATAAAGAACAAATACGATATCTTACGGATACAATCTACAATTTACACAAAATATACCTCGAACTCGAAGAGGGAGGAAAATACAGCCTGGCAACGTTTTACAAGTACAAACCATTCTACGTTCTATCACCTACAGTCCAAAACAGGGAAACATGTCGTTGCATAAAACATGATAATATTGAGTTATTATTTCGAGCCATGAAGAAATACAAAGTCCTTACAAATTTTAATAATGTTTTAGAAGTAATAAAAAAGCAATGTTGCGATTTGAATTCGAAATCTTGCATGTATGGGGAGTGCAAAGAATGCAAAGATAAGAGAGTAATATACGAAGATAGGAAAGAACAGAATATAGAGTGGTGTCAATGGGAAGTTATTAACCACATATACAGAAAGACAGAAAATAAAATTACAAAAGAATTGACAACAAAAAAAACAGTTAAGCTGCAAAAAAATGGGAGTATCACTGATCTCGTGACTGCATTTGAAAAAAGTTTAAAACCGTTTAAAATACATCATTTTAATTGGATTTATCAGCAAAGACAGTACCAAAACTGCATTTAGAATCTTAAACCACACGAGGCCTTAATTATATGCGATTTTTCGGAAAACTATGGGTGCAAAATGGGTGAAGAAATTCAAGCATCACATTTTGGTGCCAGTAGAAACCAAATCACATTACATACCGGCATGATTTACTGGGCTGATAAATCCCAATCGTTTTGCACCATTTCCGATTGCAACTCCCATGAACCTGCAGCAATTTGGGCCCATCTTTTGCCAGTAATTAATGAAGGTAAAAAGATAAACCCATCGACAAATGTAATACATTTTTTCCGATGGCCCTACATCTCAATATCGCCAAAAAAAAAACTTTTTCTTACTAAATTTATTTACAGAAAAATTGAAAATTGACTACTCCACCTGGTCATTTTCTGAGGCAGGTCACGGAAAGGGGGTAGCTGATGGAATAGGGGGCTCAGTCAAAAGAACGTTAGATCGACGAGTAGCATTTGGCTTAGACGTTGAGAATGGCTTACAAGCCTATCAACTTCTGTCCCAATGTATGAAAGTAGTGAAGATTATTTATATACCCGAAACTGACATCAAAAATATACAGAAACTTGTACCTGAAAACTTGAGTACAGTGATTGGTACCATGAAAATCCATTAAATAGTTTCGAATTTACTGAACTGCATCCAATATAGAAACCTTTCTTGTTTCTGCGGAAACGACAGAGGCTTGTGTGATTGTTTTTCGCCAAGATCACATTATTTTAAAAGCAATGTTTCTCAAAAAACTGTCCATTCCAATACGGTTATTAGTGTGTCTGCTAATGCTACGAAATACGGACAAAATGATTCAGAATATTTATCAAAATTTGATTTACTTGACACTGGACATGAATTGGAATTATCTTTAAAAGGCGTCAAGGAAGCTAAGGATTTTGAGAAGATAACATTTACAGCTGATGTTCATGTCGAGAATTTGGACTTTTCTCCGAAAACTAAAATAACAAATGTTCTTACGTCATCTAACAAGGAAAACGTAAATTCCACCCAATCACAATTTGAATTACCATTTTTTCAAAACTCTGGCATTCAGAACTTAGATACAGTTTGTGATGTTCATGATATTGACGATGACGTGCTGATTAATAGTTATAATCTCCCAGAACAGACCAAATTAATTGAAATAGGGGCAAACAAGTTAAATGAAATGGTAACAGATTTATTTATTTCCCGAGAATGATAATAAAGTGTAGATCCATAATAAGTTATTTTTGCTACATTGCTTCCTTTTAAAACTTTATTGTCGTGCATCGTTCACTTTTTTTAAAAATGTTTTAGTGTATAATATCCATTCTGTTTTCTCTAAACATAGTTTTTGAATATTTTAATTACAAAATGTGAATCTGTAATTGGCAGTAAGTAATAGTTTATAAGATAAAATGATAATATATGTAAAGTAAAGATTCTGTAAAGAATAAATAAATAAAAAAAAATAAAAAAGCAGACCAAGCTCACGACTTCCTTTACTTTGATTCAAAAGATGATGTGACTATATCTTTTGCCTCTGACAACATTCTTGACATAAATTTTGATCTGTTGAGTAATGCCACTCCAGAACTAAATCCAAAGAATGTATGTAATTCACATGAAGAAAGTTTGTCTAGCGAACCTGTTACTAGTATAGTAGACAAATTTGCTAAAAATATAGTTACATCAGGTAATAGTGAACATCCTACAGAAAAACGTTCTACCCCGGTTTTTGATGATCCCACAGCATCAACAACTAAACGTAACACAGAGGCAATAAACTCCGCTTCTCTATCGATTCTAAAAAAGCGAAAATTTGAAGTATTAGAAATAAAGAATATACCGATTAAAAAGAAAATTACTGAACATAAAGCCGAAAAAATCCCGAACAAATCAATGAAATCAATAATTAAACGCACTTTGCCCTGCGGTAAATGTAAAATGCATTTTCTTTTTTAATGCATGACCAAATGTTCTAAATGTAAATTATTTTACTGCTCTAAGTGCAATGCAGGTACCAAATTAGAAGTTGGAGTTGATTACATGTGTGATTCATGTGTAGAGATGTAAAAAAATATTTTACTGAGTTTTTGTTTAGGACGTTCTGAATTCAAAGCTGCTTATTTGAAATATATTATTTAAGAAAAAAATTATATTGAAAATTTTATCTTTATGAACCCCTAAGTTAAGAATGTAATTCGAAGATTTTCTGCGTTAGCCGTCTAGCTTTATTTGGCATATGTAGACAGATAGCCCAGAAACATTTAATAACTAGCTTATACCCACGATTTCGTCCGCGTTTAAATTAAAACATCGCATATGTTTTAAGTTGAACAATAAACTATCGGCATGCAAAATTTCACCCAAATCCATTTAGCCGTTTCGGCGTTATTGAGTAGCAAACATCCAAATTCGCAAACATACAAACTTTCGCATTTTTATTAACCTGTTTGATTATTCATAAAGATAAAATCAAAGTATGAAAATTTATTTTAAAATAATTAATTTCAAATGGCCCCAGCACTGGATTCATTTGCATCCTAAATAAAAAATGTATGTGAAGTTAACAATTTTTTGCTCTTAATTTGACTGATATTTACTTACCTATATTAAGATGTTACGTGTGTGCCAAAGAATGGTAGGTACCTATTCACTTTTGTTACCAGAAAAATGTAAGTTTTATTTTTGTTACTGGTATTTTCAAGATTTTTTCATTTCATAATGACAGTTTACAGCATATTACATTACTATATGTTAGTTTAGGTTTAATTTTCGTATTCCTTAATGTTAATGTGAACACAGCTTTACAGTTTTGTTACGTTCCACTGAGAAATTGTCTCCAATTATTATGGGTAATAATGTGTATTTTTGTCGTATCTGGGAATGCTTATGCGCTATTTTAAATATTCTTGTTTTAAAATAGGATATTTTTGATTTTTATTAAATATTGGTTTACTTTATATTTGCCTTTATTATTAGCTTAAATGAGTCGAAAACGTTCGGTGATAACAGCAGTATTCTGTTATCTTTCTTCCTTTTTTTGAATTTTTAAGTTGAGATAAGAAAAAATCTTTATTTTATTTTAATAAAACAAAAGTTTCAATTTCAATGTGTTTGATTTTGAATTTATAAGCCATAACATTTCGTTTCTCAATGGAACATTTTTTCCTCATCTATCGAAGAAAACCTTTTATATTTCATAAACATGAGGGTAATAGTTAGTTTTTTTTATATTTTTAAAGTAATTTACCTATTATTACATAGAAATATATTATTTTACTTACTAAAATAACAACTTAAAAAAAACAAACTTTAAAAAATGAGACAACAAAATAAAAATACGCTCAAATAGTTTGTATGTATATTATTAAGTTTCTTGGAGAAAGTAATAGCTTTACACTTATTTACACTCAGGCTCAGTTTGTTCTGATGACAGTAGTGTGTGAATCTATCTAGATCAGATTGAAACTTCTGATGATCTTTAATACTTTCTATAGTGTGATATATTTTTAAGTCATCAGCGTATAAAAGAAAATTACAAAATTTAAAACATTAAATTTTGTAATTTTCTTTCGGTATAAGAGGAGCAGTAAAAAATTTGTTTACCCATTATAGTTGCCCCTGCAGTATTGCATAACATCTTGCAATATAGGGGTGAGGACTAGCCCAAAGATGACCCTGACTTAGAATTACCTGAACAATGGGAAGCTTTGATAAGTGAGAGTATGAATCGCCAACAGCGTTCCCAGGAGCTAAGTACTGAGGGACGGGTTATAATCCAGCAAGAAGGAAATTAATTAATAACTATTTTAAGAGCCTTTAGTCACCATTAACTTATTTGTCATCTTTTCTACCCAGTATCAATCCAACCTAATCCCACCCTAACTCCCTTTAACAATAAAATAAGTAATTTTTTTAAAATCTGAACATTAAAATGACATTGAAATGAATGTCTGTCAAAGTCATTAAACGTTATTCCGTTAGAATACGTATCAAAACAATAATGTTGTATAAATTCATTTCTGAAAATTATAATAACTGCTAGTTAAATAATGGAATGGGATGTGTGGATCAAGTATTTTCTTTTCGATGCATACTTGAAAAATTTTTGGCCAAAGGTCAAAAAGTGTATTGAGTTTTCATGGATCTAGAAAAGGCTTACGACAGAGTGGTGAGGAATGAGATTCGAAATCCGCTTTCATATCTTCCATCTCTTGTGAACTTGTGAATGGTTGCTGGTAATCGTGTGAATGGGGCATTACATTATTTTATGAACAGTAGGAAGGTGTCTGATAAAGCACGTCTTGCTGTTCATCAGGGAGTGTTGATACCTACTCTTATGTATGGTAGTAAAAGCTGGGTATGGCAGAAGAAGAATGAAAGTCGAATAAATGCAGTTGAAATGCGAGCTTTAAGAAGTATGTGTGGTGTAACTTTGAAAGACCGGATAAGAAATGATGTAATACGTGAAAAATGTGGAGTGAAAGAGAATATAGTGACAAAATTGAGAAAGGAATGTTAAGGTGGTTTGGACATGTTGAGAGGATGGATGAAAGAAGACTACCTAAAAATATTTATCGTGCGGATGTGGATGTGAAAACTCAACGAACGTTCTGCGACCAAATTGCAGACGTTCTGTAAAAAGGTGAAGTAAGGAGTACTTATAACCGGAGAGCATGTATGAAAAGAGTAATGAGTGTTGACGAAGCAAAAGAGGTTTGCAAGGATCGTAGCAAGTAGAAATCTATAGTCTCTGCCTACTCCCATGGGAAACAGGCGTGAAAATATGTTTGTATGTATGTAAATAGTACATTGTTTTGAAGAGAATTTTGCAAATATTTACAGAAAACAAAGGATGACTAATTTGTTACGTAAGTAGTAAACCTATATTGTTACAGAGGTAGCAAAATTTTTCCACTGCTTAAATTTTTAAAGAAAAGAGAATTGCTGAGAAACATGTTTTGTGAATCGGAGACCGCTATCATTATACCATACAATTGAGTAATATTTTTTGTAAATATAGTACATGCTACCAGATAGATGTGGTCTGTTGAGACGAATATATTTATCGTCGATATTGCCAAGCAATGTGGAAATCTGTTTAAATTTGAAAATGAGTTAGCAATTTCTTTAAAATCTTTTGTACTTGGAAATTTCATATGGATATTGTTGATATTATTACAAATGGCATTGCAAACCTGAACAACTATATTGGCTATTGCTGGTTTTGAAATACGAAATAGCACTGCCAACTTCCGTAAAGGTGTTCTCGGTTCGTAAGCCACGATCTGGTGATCCAGGCAGCCCAAATTCTTTAGGAGTTTATTCAGGGAAGTGGACTATTATCATCATATGACATTAAGATCAGAGCCAATTCCACCACTACCTGATAAAGGGGATTCAACTGCTATTACGGAAGTTAATACAGTATCTGATGATGATGAACTGTTAGACACTTTCCGAGAGCGCAGTATTCAGACATCAAGTACATCTTCTGCATGTCAAGGAAATAAACGCCGAGAACATAAGAAATCTGCTTGTTCAGAATTTGAAACCAAATTGCTAAAACTTGAAGGAGAGAAAATTAAAGCATTTAAGGAAAAAAACTATGAATTCGATGATGAAAATGTGCTATTTTTAAAATCACTTGCTCCGTACTTCAGATATTTAAACACAGTATAAAAACTAAGGTTATTAAGTAAATTACAAAATGTAATTGTCGAGAATTCTACGAATCATACGATGTTTGAATACCCACAATAACAAACATACCTAATATTGTTTTACTTTTTCCTTTTTATCCAACTTGATACATAATTATAATTATTTTAGTCTTTTATTTCTATCTGCCAATAAAGAATTTACATACACACATGCATATATGACACAAGGTGTTTTGATTTTAAAATGAAAAGTAAACAAACACTCATCGAAGAAGTTCTTACATATAATTTATTGTATGATCTTAGTGACTCGAAGTACAGTGACTCTGAAAAACGGATGAGGCGTGGACGGAAATAAGTAACACCTTAGCGGGTACCAGGTAACATTTATTTATAACAAATAATTTAAAAAAAAATCAATTTTTGTCTTCTTTCATGAATAAAATCAAAACTATTTATTTAACAATAATAACAAAAATATATTTACGATCCTCCTACAAAAATGACCACATGTATGTGTTTGGGTCATAGGATTACCACAGTGTCGAATATATTCGAAAACGTATGACAGATCCCTTTGTCATCGACGTGTACTTCACGTTACTAAAAGGGGCACCGACTGAGTTGGGCATAACTGAAGCTGAAAGAATTCGGAATTTAGATGTGACTTCTGTCTGCTTAGACCCTACAAAGACTAAAATTGTTGGTGGTAAACGCGTTCCAGCCACGAGAACCACAAAAGGCACTGGCATAGATATCACTGTGTCAACAACCGTTGACGCGGCTTGCACAAAATTATCTTCAGTGATAGTTTTCAAAGGCAAAAATGTGTATCATGAGTGGATGAAACCTAAAAGGAGAATACGATTTTGAGGTCTCTCATGCTGCCATTTAACGCGCTTGGATAAAAACCAATATATTTTACAACTACATGGACAAAACTGTTGTTCTTAAATTAGCTGATGGCCAACCTGTTTTAATCATATTTGATGGCCATAGCACCAATGTAGACGCCAAAGTTGTAGTATTAGCAAATAAAAACGATATCACAATTTAAAAAAATTACCGCACACACCTCTCATTTACCATTAGACTTGGCTCTATTCAAGTATTTTAAGACTAACTGGGACCAAAGATTAGACCAGTGGCAAAAAAAAAAAATGTAGGACTTTCACTACGTAAACAAGTGTTTTTGGAAATGTATGCTAAGGCGTGGCATGAAGTAAACAAAATGGGTTTTGAAAGGTAGGTATTTATCCGTACAATGTTTTTTTTTTATTCAGGAAGTATTATAATTCCCGACTGGCGTGTAGAAAAAGAAAAAAAAACCGTGGGTCAACAGTGACGAGCTGTCCCATTATATTAAAAGTCCTGTAATGCCGTTAAAGTCTTACCCCATGGAGACCTGGGAGGATATGAAGGAAATCTTTCCAAGTCTTTGCAAAAAGAATTTAGACGTTACGCTATTGTGTATGCCACTCCTGTGCAAGCCGAAAGGCTGTTTTCGAAATTATAGCAAGGGCTATAATGGCCACCACACGTAACCGTACTAAAAAAAATACTTAAAGAAAACGACTTTTATGCATCAAACGTCCGAAAAAAATCTAACAGTTTATTAATACATATTATAATAAACAGTCCCCTGGCCACAGTCAAGAGAGGCGCGGACTGCGCCTGCTGACAGACGATCAGCAGGCGCAATCCGCGCCTCTCTTGGCTGTGGCCAGGGGCTGTTTATTATAATATTAATATAGTCGATCAAAAAGGAATCGCGTAATAGCTTCAGAGCAATGCTTAGCCATGTATAACCGCAATCCAAGTGATTTTTTCCGTCGATACGTGACGATTGACTAAATGTGAGTTCACGATTACACACCAGAGATGAAGCAACAGAAAGTAGAGGATTGCTACAGGGAAACATGCCAAAGAAGGCAAGAACTGTTTGTTCGGCTGGTAAAGCGATGGCCGCTGTCTTTTGGGACAGTCAAGGGGTCATTTATACAGATTTTTTAATAAAGAAATGACCGCATCTAGCAAAGAAAAAAAAAATTCAACTTGATAATGCCGGCCTACTCGTCAGCACTTGAAACATCCAAACTTGTCGAATTACGATATAAAGTATTGTCGCACATTGTTGTTTTTGTTATAAGTGCTTTTTTATTTCAGGTTTCTTGGTCACGGCGGATCATTTAGGTCCTTGGATCAATCTTACCGATTAGAACGAAGTACAGTTTTCAAAGTAATTTATCAAGCACTAGAAGCTATTTATGAAAAAAAAAATGGTCCAAATACATATTATATATGCCGCAGCCAACCTGTAATAAGCTTAAAAGTAACGCAAATTTATTTTTTACAAGATGGCATTTTCCTAATTGTTATTTCCGCATAATAAGTCCACGAAGTGCAAATGATAATTATAAAAAGGTTTTTCATTAGTATTACAAGGAGTATCAGATGCAGACTACAAGTTTATTATTGTAGAAGTCGACAAGAAAGGCAAACGAAGTGATGGTCCCTCTAGCCGATCGAGCGTGCTGAGAAAAGACAGCTTTTATTGTACCGCAGCGAGGCCTTTTTGAATTTGTTCGCCTTCTGTTCAGATTGACGAACGCCACGTCTGAAATGCAGAGGCTGATTGATATGATTGTCAACTATGAGTTTATCCTGGAGTCCGAAGAGTTTTACACTTTTAATTTTTCACGATTTAATAGATTATTAACCGAAAAAAGGTCTTCTACAAAAAGAGAATATATTGATGGTAGCAAGAGTATAAATTAGGAGAGAGGGCGGTTGCCAACCCTGGAGCTTATACACTACCGGTCAAAAGTCTTTGCCCACCCTATAGATTGCGGGTTTATACAACAAATAAAAATAATACGATTGATTTTGATACCTGTATTTAAAAAACATGAATAGATAAGAATACAGTAATGATAAAACTACAATATATAATTGATTTTTATTTAAATTTTTGATTCATCGACGTAACCTCCTTTTGCTTTGATTACTACGGCGCACAATTTTGGCATTCTATATATTAATTTCAATAAATAATCATCATCTATTTGGTTCCATTCATTTTGCAGGATTTCCCAAAGGTGTGAAGCAGAAGTAGGACACTGCTTTCTGACTTCTCTGTCCAATTTATCCCACAACAACTCTATCGGATTAAGGTCGGGCGACTGTGACGGCCAAATCATGACTTTGAGCACATTCTTCTTTTCCAATTGTTCTAAATACTCTTTACAAAGCTTAGATGAATGTTTAGGATCGTTGTCGTGTTGGAAGAAAAATTTTTTGCCGATCAGGCGCTGGCCAGAACGGACTAGATTTTCCTTTAGGATTTTTTTATAGCCTTCTTTCTTGAGAATTCCTTCAATTTTTACCAAGTCTCCAGTCGCCCTTCCTCCGAAACATCCCCAAACCATCACTGAGCCTCCACCGTGTTTCACAGTAGGGATTACACATGCATCTAACATCCGTTCTTGACTTGACCTGCGCACAAAAACTTTTCTTTTAGACCCAAAAACCTCGAACTTCGACTCATCGCTAAATAAAACTTTCTCCCACTCTTCTTGCATCCAATTTTTATGTTCTCGGGCCCATTGCAACCTCTTGATTTTATTCTGACGTCTTAAAAGTGGTTTCTTCACTGCCACCCTCCCAAAAAGGCCAGCTTCTCTCAATCTCCTTTTCACAGTAGAAGTACTCACAGGCGAATCCCTAGACGAATTGATTTGAGCTGCGATCTCTGGGCCTGTGAGTCGTCGATCTCGTTTGCTGATCAATACAATACGTTTATCTTCAGCAATTGTGGTTTTTCGAGGCCGCCCTGAACGGTTTCTATCGTGGAGACTTTTGGTGGATGCATATTTATTAACATTATAGTCCACGGTTCGTCGAGATATTTTCAATTCAGAGGCAATAGCACGGTTACTTTTGCCTTGATTATGAAGACTAATGATAAATGCACGAGTTTCGATTGATAACTTCTTGTTTTTCCCCATTTTTAGACTTTTTGATCCGAATTTGTGAGAACGAAAAGAATCCAATTATGAACTTCACAGAAAAAAGTTAATATCACTGTAACGCCCTTTCTTTTCGTTTAAAACTGCAGAATGGGACTAAACTACAAGAGTAAACACCAAAATAATAATTCACTTTTACACAAATAAAAAAAGAGTCGGGTACTTGAAAGTATTAATTTTTCACAGACACCCACAAAATATAAAAATGTTCTATTATAGAGTAAACCAATTACAGAGAATGAAATTTTTGTTCAATATAAGATCGTTCTGAACTTAGTTTGACAATTATGAGAGAAAAATTCGGAAGAGAGTAATATATTGAAACAGAAGTATGGTTGAACGGGTGGGCAAAGACTTTTGACCGGTAGTGTATGTCAAATTTATTACTCCGTATTTATTAATTTAAATTTAAATATTTTCTGAATTTTATTGATAAAATAATATTACTAGATTAAAAGACTAGATATGTGTTAACGTATTTCATAATTTGTTTATTTGGAATCAGTATATTTTGTGAATATAAGTGTTCTTAATCGACGTTTAGTGGGTTTAATTGTTAGCGGCTTTTTACAACTTTTACAAGGTAAGAACGGTGCGAAAATTACTCCCTTTTACATATTTCATATGTAGAGGTACTTCAACACTAAACAAAACAATGGAAACAAACATCAAGCTGCCTACTGGATTTATACTAAATTGAATATTACCCTTAATAAACCCTAAAAACATCTGTATGACCATTGCAAAAGTTATGAATTAGCATCAGCAGATAAAACATTAGGTTTGTAAGAAAATTCATCGACTTTCTTATACTCTGTAAAATTCCATGGTCTCAAGTAGAAAACCCAGCCTTTTTTGAGCAATATATTTGTTGTTCCTGCGCTAATCGCTCAACACTACCAAGCGAGTCATTGCTTCGAAAGTATTACTTTTACAAAATTTTCCTAAATTGTTCACAAACTATAAACAGTGAAACATCCGGTGAAAAATTACGGATTTCACTTGACGAAACTACCGATTTTTTAGGCAGATACGTCGTCCACTTTTTAGTTAAATCTGAAGGAATCTTAAGACTCGATGGAGTCAAAAATAATATACCTTGCATCTTGTGAAGTCTTACGAGGGTCAAACTGAAAGTTCTTAGAAAATCAAAAACTGAGCACACTAGCAAGTTATTACTTTTATTATATCTTTTCAAGATAGTGTCCTTTTACGTCAATACATCTTTGCATCCGATGGAACAACTGAGATAAGCACTTAGTACACTTGTCTTTAGGGGTCTCTTTGACGGCGTTTTGAAACGCAACCACTGCTTCTTCGGCGTCCATAAAACGATTTCCTCGAAGTTTTTCTTTTATTTTCGGGAATAAATAAAAATCGCAAGGTGCGAGGTCGAGGGTGTGGCGGGTGACCTAGTAATTCCACGTTTGATGTCGCCAAATAGTCGATCGTTCGCCCGGCGGTGTGCGACGAGGCGTTGTCGTGGTGAAGGAGGATCCTACTGCGAGGGCGTTTCTCCCGAACTTTTTCCAAGACAAGTGGCAAACAATTGTTAGTATACTACTCTGCAGTACCTGTTTTTCGATCCTCTAAAACTATTGTCGCGTATTGACCGGTCCTTCCGAAGAACGAGGCCACCATCTTTTTTCCCACGCTTCGACCTCTCTTCACTTTAGTTAGCAACTCCTCGGAAGAAAACACCCACTGAGGAGACTGTTTTTTGGGCCTCGGTCAAATCGTGAGGTATCCCGCAAAATGTTCATGCAGGATTTTGTGCACTTGACTCATACCGATGCCTAAACTTACTCGAATCTGCTGATAGGTCACTCTTTTGTCAGCCTCTATCATACGCCGCACAACACTGATGTTATCTTCAGTCGTCGCCATAGAAGGCCGTCCCTCACGCAGATCATCGGTGAGATTAGTGCGACCACGTTTGAACTCATTAAACCAGTTGTAAACAGTGGCACGAGATGGGGCTTCATCGTGAAAGGCCAATCGAAGTCTATTATAACTTTTTTGTTGACATAAATGACAACGAAAGTCATAAAAAATCATTGCACGAAAAAATTCTCGCGTTAAATTCATGCTGACGTGATACAGTCAATTTTCAATTTGCCGCCAAATCGTAAAACACATGACAAATTAATAAAATCCATACTCAATAATATTGGCAAAGAGTTCCATTTTCGAAATTTAAACTTATTTTTTTATTATACTGTTTATAAGTGGCCAGTTCTAAAGACTTTCAGTGTCGCCCTCGTAGACGTAGTGAACAGACAAACCATTTCACAATTTGAAATCGATTGCCTCGAGAAGTTATGGGGTGACTCCTATGAAAATGAAGTGGAAAATGTGCTAATTTTATCAGCACATAACGATGCATATATGTTATCAGCGGGGCGACTCTCAAACTATTTTTACCTAATAAGAAAGCATGTCACTTGTTTGGCTTATGCTCTGCATAGAGTGCCAAAAAAGTACGTTCGTAATACCCATATTTAGACAGTTTAATTTTAAACATCAAAAAAATCTTTTTGAAAGCGCCTAGTAAAGTTACTAAAATAATTTTTCCCATATTTTTCCAATATGCCTTTAACTAAAAAACCAGTAATAAGACGATGGAGAACTTGGCTTCAAGCAGCGTTCTACTATTCAAAATATTATGAAAATAGAAAGTTTATTAAGATTAAAAGATTCAAATGCAGTGTCAATAAGACGTGCAAAAAATATCATAATAAAACAAAACATTTAAAATGATCTTGATTTTATTGATACCAATTTTTGATTTATACCAATATTGATACTAAAAGCGCGATTTATTCGTAGTAGAAAGTCTGGAAATATTCAATATGGTAAAACTAGTTGTAGCTTGGAGTTCGTGTTCACAGACAGAAAAAATTGAAATAGCTATGAGCCGGAATCCCGACTTAGAACTCATCAGGACGTATTCAGAACAAATAGTTACAAAACAGCTACTGATGACATGATGTTTTATAAGTGTCAAGAGTTGTAGGTAACGGTCTCCAGATGATCCTTGTACAAATGTAGTAACTTGCTTTTTTTAATAATTGAATTTGCAGTTTGAGTACGTTTCGTTGTTAAACTGTTAAGTAATATATTGAAATTTTCAAAAAAAGGTTTCAATGTTTACAAATTTGTCACAAACCTGTTTGATCTTCTGATTCAAAGATTCTAAATGGTTAGTAGTTCTGACGCCAAACATAAGGATTTTATTCCTATAACGTTGCACCCATTTTTCTTTAATATCATTCCAGTTCTTATTGTCGTAGTCGAAAACTTTTTCATGTTTTAGATCCATCAATTTTTGGTACACGATTTCGTATTCTGATTCTATTTTCGAAAAGGTAATATTTTGTAGCAATTCTTAACAAGTTTTTCTTTTGTTACTATTTATATCCATCGATTTAGTTGATATTGCAGTTCTAAATCGTTTCAATACATGAAACATGTATTGCTGGTGGGATGCATCAGGTAACTCTACGTAAAGTACTCACTTTTCTCCGGAATCTTTGACAGTTAATATGATTTTAAATTAAACCACAGATTAATTTAACTTTAAAATATATTTAACTGTTGAAACTTAGCACATAACAAAACACAATGTTTCAAAAAAGATATGTTAAAACACAAAAAAAACCATATATTCTTAATCAAGTCATATTAGTGGTTATGAAAATCGTAAAAACAATTTTTTTTCCACCATGCACAGTCGTTGGTCAATTACAAAGTACTCGCGAGAAGCCGGGTTCTACGGTAATTTTCGATAATTTCTTTACGTCTTTCGAATTGATGAACATGCTGAGATCTGAATACGGCATCTTGAGTCTGGGTACTATGAGATCGAATAGACTGCGAGGGGCTGAAAAGTTTTTGATTCCTGACAAACGACTGAAAACAAAGGGGAGGGGTAGTTTTTGTCAAGCTGTTTGTAACAAAAACAAAGTTTCTGTGACCAAATGGTTTGACAAGAAAGTCGTACATGTTGCAAGCAGCTACTCTGACTCGTACCTCGTGAATAAGATAAGGCGTTACTACAAAGAAAAAAAACGTAAGGTGGACGAAAACTGTCCAAATGTGATATCAGAGTACAACAAACATATGGGAGGTGTGGATTTAGCTGACATGCTGTTCGCTCTATACCGCACCGAATTTCGTGCTCATAGGTGGTATAGGGCTGTATTTTCACAGATGTTAGACATCTGTGTCAATAACGCCTGGTTGTTGTGGCGTCAGGACAACCCAAATGATAAGAAAAAGCTAAAAAATTTAAGGATAGAAATCAGTAAAGAAATTTTGAAAACAGGTAGGGCCCGAAATGATGTCGCTGTAGAGGAAATAAAAGTTGCGAAAATACAAAAACCCCAATCCGCGTGACCTACTGAGAGTATTAAGCACGACAATGTTGATCACTGGCCTATTTTCACCCAAAGGGGTAGATGCAAAGATTGTAAAAGCGGGCAAACCAATGTAAAATGCACTAAATGTGACCAGCGCCTGTGCATGTTGGAAAAAAATAAATTGTTTCGATTTTTATCACCACTAATATGACATGATTAAGAATGTATGGTTTTCTTTTGTGTTTTAACGAGTTTTTTTTTATCAAGCTATATCTTTTTCGAAACATTGCGTTTTGTTATGTACTAAGTTTCAACAGTAAAATATATTTTGAACTTTAATTTATCTGTGGTTAATTTAAAACCATATTAACTGACAAAGATTTCGGAGAAAAGTCGGTACTTTACGCATAGTTACCTGATGCATCCCACCAGCAATGTATGTTTCATGTTATGAAACGTTTTAGAACTGCAATATCAACTAAATCGATGGATATAAATAGTAACGGAAGGAAAAACTTGTTAAGAATTGCTACAAAAAATTACCTTTTCGAAAACAGAATCAGAATACGAAAACTTGTCCCAAAGATTGATGGATCTAAAACATGAAAAAGTTTTCGAGTCCTACAATAAAAATTGGAATGATATTTAAAAAAATGGGTGCAATGTTATAGGAATAAAATCCTTATCTTTGGTGTCAGAACTACTAACCATTTCGAATCTTTCAATCAGAAGATCAAACAGGTTTGTGACAAATTTGTAAACCTTGAAAGCTTTTTTGAAAATTTCAATATTACTTAACAGTTTAACAACGAAACGTACTCAAACTGCAAATTCAATAATTAAAAAAACAAGTTACTACATTTGTACAAGGATCATCTGGAGACCGTGACCTACAACTCTTGACACCACACGCATTTAAACTGGTTCACAAGAGTATACAGAATACTTCTACATTTGAAGTGTCTAGTGACAATACCGTAAATACTGTGATTTGTGAATATAATCCAGAAAAGGAATACGAAGTTGACATTGAATCCTACAAATGTTCATGTCCTTTCAATATTTCAATATTTAATTGAAGACGTTGACATAAACACTGTTGAGTGTTTTGATAGTGTCATCGCTAAATGTATTGATGATAATTGTAATAAATCTGATCCCCAAAAGAGAAACACGTGGGCCACCACTAACCTGTATAACTCCTTGCTCCATGTGCATCCGCTGGGGGCCCCCAATCTGCCTTGCCTCTCTTCTTGGTGTGGAGCACAGAAAACACTGGTTTTTTCTCTTTTCTTTAAGTGTTTAATTTGCAAATATAAATTACAACGCAGCTAACAGCGCGTGCCCGGTGGCGGTGAAAAAACAGGCGGAATCAAATTATTTTATTAACATTGATATTTCTTTTATTTTTATTTTTGTGGTGGCATAGACGATCGGTTGGTTATTTAACAGTGGGACACAAATTAATTTTGCACTGAAAGGAGGTTACCATGGGAGGTGCTCAGCAGCTGTTATTTCGTTTAACAGCAATACTGCACTTTCAGAAATTCTAAAGGCTTTTTTGAATAGAAGCCTTAAAAGCAGGGTTAATACGATTGAAAGAAGGAAAGCACATAAACTTAAATTAAACTTGGAGCATCCAGTAATAAAAATACGGAAATTAAAAGAAAGTAATCGAAAGCAATATGACCATCCCGATCGATAGTCCAACACCAGATATTTCTCCATAGGAGAGTTTGTTCTTGAACAATTTGAAAATGCATACTTCTGATTGGCAAGCAATTTAGAGAGCTACGGTTTTACAACGAGACAGCAGTGAATGGCTAGAAATTCGGAAAAACCTAATTACCGCATCAAATTTTGGCAAATATGCAAAAATGTTAGTATAAATACTGCTCCTTTGCTCCTAAAAACATACTATACTATACTGCTGTTGCACACGGAATAGAGCACGAAAGACAAGCAATTTAGCAGCTTTAAATACAAGAAAATATAAACATTATGCCTTGCGGTTTATTTATTGATAAAACTTATCCATTTATTGGTGCAACTCCTGGCGGATTAGTAAGCGATGATATGCTTTTATAAATCAAATGTCCTACTGCAGTAAAAAAAAAGGACTAACAAATGCAATATAGTAAAACAAAATACAGAAATAAAAATATGACAAACAAATTTTCACTAACTCAATAAAAAATACAAATGGTACTACCAAATACAGGGGCAGCTTCATGTCACTTAAAGAAGACTCTGCCTGCTCGGAATCTGGGCTGGAGAAAATGAACCCATGCATTACAAAACGCATCGAAAGTAAGGATAATTTCTCGAAGACGCAAATGGAGCCAAAGTTGGCAAAATTTTACATTAAATGTTTAATGCCGGAAATTGTTGACAGTAGACACGCACGTGGAATTTCAATAAGAACGTTGTTCTTACAACTTACAAGATGACTAGGAAAATGTAAATTACGTAGACTTCCCAGCCTCCCCATCACCTGAACCATTAATGGGAAATGCTAATTCTGTAGAATCCGAAGCCTTATTATCTCCTAAGCCACAAACAGATTTGCAAACGGGTACTTGAACATAAGAAATATTAATACATTTGTTTTGCTTGATACCTTTTATACTTTTACAAACGTTTTTTTTTAATAAAAAATAAAAGACTATATATAGGAACATTAGCTGTTCCGCCCGCGACTTCTTCTGGTCAGAAACATATTAAGTAACATCTCCGGTTCCACGGATCTAATTTTGATGCTTTTACAAAAAAGCCTTTTTTGTAAATGTCCCTCGGAAGGGTAAGGATTCTAACGATATGCCATACGTCTCAACCCGTGGAGACATTAAGAAGGTACAAGTTACGGTGGAATAAAGAAACTCATATACATGTGGGAAATGGAACGTAGTGGATAGAGAGAGAGGTACGAAGTGTGCGAGAGGGACGAGGGAGGAATGGCGAACGCGGTTGCAAGGAGTGTGCGCGCGGGATCTCAGTTTTTTTTACCAAAAATAAATTAAGACGTTTAACCGCAATAAGTTTTTATTTACGCCATCCCTCATACAAACATACGTTAGTGGCGTTAACATTGGACAAAATGGTGGATAGCGATGTAAACAAACCATGTACGAAAACAGATAGACCAATTATAAGTGTGTTGATAAATAATAAAAACTATGATGCCTTAGTAAATTCCTGAGTGAAAACGCTGAGATCGCCAAAAGGAGCAAATATAGTTCGTTAATTGATGACTATATTTTTGTGCCGTTTGCCGTGGAGACTTTCGGACCATGGGGCCCCGGTGCTAGGGGTCTCCTTAAAGAGATCTCTCCAAGACTGATCTCCGCTGCTGGTGCAAGAGAGCTGGCTGCTTTTTCGCCCAACGCATCAGTATTGCGATCCAAAGGGGAAATGCGGCCAGCGTTTTTGGCACTATGCCGGATGGGCGCGATTTTCTAGATTAAATTTATAGTAGATATTTCACTTTTTCTTTTTATTTGTAAATATGTAAATTATCCAATCTTTTCGATTTAAATAAATATCTATTAAACCCTGAATGACCTCAATTTAATATCTCTTAAGTGTTGTAATCATTTAGGATTAATTACACTACTCTACAAATAAAAAGTAAAAAAATGCAACAGACACGGCATCTTTATCTTTGAAGGTTCCCAAGTTTAAACTAGAAAGTAAAAAAACTCCTTCACGTATAAATTTAGAGTTAGATCAATATGAAGTTTTTTAAAATTGTGTGAAAATTTGCCTTATTGACTTATATATACCCAAATAGACTTTCTTTTTTCGAGGCAAAGTGATAGGCACATGTAACTTTTGTAACTGTTTTGTAGATTTCTTTTAGCAAATAAGGTGTTTTCTTGTGTTCTCTATTACTTTTCCATAATATGAACCAACAATAAATCCTCATCATTTCAGGGTCCCAGCGGCTTGATATCTCTGGAGCACCCAGACAGCACGTGAGTCGGCCAAAAATGTCCCCCGTCCACTGTTAACTCTTTTAGTAACGGACCTCGTCGCGGCGATACGGCTTTGGGCTTTTATTGGCTAGTTTTCCGTTCAGACTACCTAGATAAATTTTATTCTAATTTGTGGTTGTTACTTAGCTTAGCACACTGTGAATTGCAATAATGTCTCGATTACTTTTGATTAAACTCGCATTTGAGGAGCAAGAACGCGAAGAGGGAGCATACAGTCGGCGTCAACAAAGAGATGCATCGCTTCACCGACCTCTTCCTGGCGACGACCGGCTAGTAAAATTGTACCAACTCGACGCCACGCTACTCGAACAATTGTTCGAGGACCTTGTACCCATATTAAAAGCGCCCCTGAACTCCAAGGCGGTGGTGGTAACGAAGGTAAGTGTGTAAATTTTAAACAATTTGTTTTCCTTTGTGGTGTGTCATTGTCATGGAATATCCCCGTGTATAGTATAGTTTTTATTAACACCATTCCTCATAAATGAATGTTTTCTATATTCGCAGATATTCACTGCTCTTTCATTTTATACGAGGGGCAGTTATCAAGAAGATGTTAGCAAGGTAGCTCCCATGGCGCAGCAGACCATTTCTCGATGTTTAAGAGAAGTCACAGTGGCATTAAATGACCCTGTCATTTTAAAAAAGTGTATGCCTTTCCCTCAATCCCGAGCAGAGAGAGCCGCCTTAAAGAGAGGGTATGTAAATCAATAAACATTATGCAACATATTTAACTTACTTCCTTCTTGTAATATATCACTATGTACTTAACTTGTTTATCTCATAGTAAACTTACTTATGTAACACTTTTTTTTGATTAACAGGAGATTCAGGGTATCCCTTGAGGGAATACCTGATGATTTCAGTAAGTGGTGCGGCTGTGGACTCGCCAGAGGATCATTATAATAGAATCCAAAAAAAGGCACGCTCCACTATAGAACGCACTTTTGGCCTGCTTAAAGGACGATGGCGATACCTTCTATCAGCTCGAGAGCTCCATTATAAATCCGAAGTGGCTGGGAAATTCACTATTGCTTGCGCAGGTTTGTACTCTCTTTTTTCTGGAAGTGAAACTAAACCCAATATCAAAATTGTATAAATTGATAAATGGTACATCATAATTCATAACACAGAAAGTATCCTAGGGAACTTGGTCCTAGGCTCAGTCTCTCTCACCTTTGGTTAATTCTTCACGTTCTGATTTTTCTGTGTAAGTGGCAGACACCAGACACTTGTGCCATATTTTTCAGGCTGCCTAAAGACATCTGACAACAAGCTTGATGACAGCCGTACAATGATGACAGCCTGGACGAATGACTTATACACGCCTTCCAAAGAATGGAGGAGCTCAAGTTTTTTTTTTGTGTGGTGTCGCTTTATTTGTGAAAGCGCTAGTAATGCGCACTACTAGGTACTTATTACTTATGTATATAGTCTATTTATCATAAAAATATAGTATAGTTGAGTAATCATAACACAAGCCAAAAGATTGATATTTAATAAAAAAAAATCTTATCTATGATTATTTAAAATAAATAAAGAAAATAATAATAAATTTCTCCTCAGCTTTTAATACTTACAGTATTAAAAGCTGCTTAAATCTTATATACGGTAAATAGGAAAGTACCCCTTTTGGGCGATTCCGCTATAGACGATTTGTGACATGATTTTTTAAATCACGCTATTAGTTGTTTTTTTAAGTTATTAGTGCAAAGTAGATAGTCTAAATATAATAATAAAGATATTTTTATTTGATTTTGTACAATATTTTCATTTTTGGCGCGTTTGCAAATACTACCATCCTAACAACTACTATAATCTGTAAAATCATTAACTAGCAACACTTGCGCGAAATAGCTGTTGTTGACAGTTTGAGGTTATGTTTTACCGGCTAAACGTGAAGTGACATATTAATTTATCTCCGTGCTCCAAAAAATGTAAGTATAAGTTGTTATTTGCTAAGAATTATTGACTGCTAGATTACACTGTTAATTTGTTGCACCCGCGATGCAAAAGATATAAAAGTTTACTTTTTTCACAGAAATAAAAGGTTATCGTTTTGAAACTTTGCAAAAGTAAGAAGATATCAAAACCAAACTTAAATTATTAGTTTTTAAGAGTGTAACGATTGTTTGGTTAAAATAAACGATAACTTAAATTGGTTGCACCCGCGATCTCAATGTGAAATCGCGGGTGCAACTTTTTTGGCCATAACCTATTTCTGTGATAATTTATTCATTTCGTTGTTTTTGATACCTTGACTAATAATATGTGCTAAAGACAATTGATGATATGTATTAAATATGTTGGTATTGTGGATCTATATTATATTATTATGTATTTTTTTACAGAAATATGAGCTAAAATGACAACCGAGCAACATAAAGAGACAGCTTCGCAGAAATATAGGCGGAAATAAAAATAAAATCCCGAGCTTCATGCTGAACACCTCCAACGGGAAAGGGCTCGTGATGCCAAACGGAGAGAAGTAATGAAAATGAACATGGAGTCAGATGAAGGTTTGAAAATATTGGCTAGACTCAGATCCAAGGAAAGAATGCAGGCAACTAGGATGCGACGCAAGGAAGAACAATTTAATCAAACATCTTCTAGATACAGCAGTCCTCGCACCCTAGGGAAGGCTGTGGCAAAAATAAAACGTAATCTTCCAGCCAGTCCCACCAAAGCAATGGAAGTAGTAAAAAAAATAGCTTCTGAATTTAACGTTGCTCCATCTGAGAATAATGACGCCCCTAAAGCAACGCCTCGAAAGCTAACGGATGAAGGGCAAAAACTGATATATGATTTTTATAATAGAGATGACATTAGCTGCCAAATGCCTGGCATAAAAGATGTGAAAACAGTCAAGTCCAACACAGGAACCAAAATAAGAATCCAGAAACGAATAATGATTATGAGTATTGGAGAAGCCTTCGAACTGTTTAAAAAAGCTTATCCTGAAATGTCTATTGGCAAGACCATTTTTTATAATGAGAGACCAGCTCACATTCTGCCAGTTAATGATACTCCTCATAATGTTTGCGTATGTACAACGCACTCAAATTATATTAATCTACTTCTGGCAATTTCAACACATGCGACAGACTTTCCCAAAACTCACCAAGAGCTTCTGAAACAGGTATCATGTAGTGTCGACAATGAAGACTGCATGTCCAGTAGTTGCGATGCTTGTAAAGAATCCAAAATTTGGGATATAACTCTGGATGATAATCCCTGTGTTAATTGGAAGGCCTGGATCTTTCAGAACCAAATACCAAAACAGATCGTAATTAGCAAGCCTTTCAATGAAGCACTAGAAGAACTACATGACAGCACTGATAAATTCAAGCTACATTCGTTCGTTAAAAATGTACAATCCGATTACTTTCAAAACGCAAAAGAAAGCCTAACCAGTGAGAAAGCTGTCGTACAAATAGACTTTGCCGAGAATTATGCATTAATTAGCCAAGACGAAATACAATCAGCACATTGGTCTCATGCACAAGTCACGCTTTTCACGTGTTGTATTTGGACTACCGACAAACTTTATTCATTGGTCATAGTAAGTGATGAATTGAGTCACAATAAATATACAGTGCATCTCTTCCTGCAAAAGATCTTTGAGTACATCAAGTCAGTCTCTGATAACATTACATCTTTGTATATCTTCAGTGACAATTGTGCCGCTCAATTCAAGAATCGATATGTAATGGCAAGTATGAATTCAATCAAGGCAGAATATGGATTCGATCACCTCGAGTGGAACTTTTTCGCTGCCTCACATGGAAAAGGTGCCGTCGATGGACTTGGTCATCGATGGAATGGATGGTCGATGGAAGTGTCAAAGGATCAGTGTGGGTCGCGGTTAAGTCACGGAAAGCCATCGTTAACACTGCCCTAGAATTCTATAATTTAGCATGCAGTCTCTCTAAGAATGTCATCTTTAAATTTGTTGCAAAGGAAGAAGTTAAAGAAAAGACAGCCATGCTGGATGAACAATGGGAAGGATTTAAAAGTATACCAGGTTTTCAATCGAAACATTTCTTCGAATCTGAAGCGGCTTATAGCATCTCTGTGGCGCGCACCTCACTGTCTCATTTGAAATGCAGATTGGTTTTGAAGGCGCCTAAATCCACCACTGATACAGATAGTGATTGGGTTGATAAGGATTTCGAACCTCTTACAAATCACAAGTCACGAGAAATAATTCCGGTTTCTCCTATATCTGTTGATTCAGTTCCAGATCACAGCAAATCTTTATCGCCACTTAAAAAGAGATTGCGCGTATCTGATGTTTACAGTGACACTGATTTAGACAATGAGTTTATGAATGACGATACTTCATCAACATCTCATCATGCTTTAAAATTATCACCTGAAGCATGTCCTGAAATTGACCAAGTTACTGCCATACCGAAAAATATTTGCGCTGGTGTGTATGCGGTCATACAATTGCTCTGCAAAACACGCAAAAAGAATACTCAATATCGTTATGTCGGATTGTGTTTGAGTGATATGGATGAAGACGGAGAAGTTAGAGTGCAATTTATGACGACGGTGGATGGAAAAATATTTACAAAAATCATTAATGACATAGCAGACGTGCATTTTGATGATATTATCATGATATTGGAAGCGCCAAAGAAAAAGACTGATGGGAATACTACGTTCATAGAATTCTCGACAATTAGGTATTGACGTATTTCAACAGAAATAGTTGGTTTATACCAACTATTTCTGTTGAAATACGTCGATTAATAGTTTATTGTTAGTAATACATAAGGTTTGATCTCTTGTTTTGTTCAGATATACGTAAAATTTATGGTTATGTTGACTTAAGTTAGACAGGTTGCACCCGCGATAATTCGGTGTTGCACCCGCGATTGTTAAAAAAATTTATAATAATTAGTTTATTTTTGTTATATTTAGAGGTTTTATTTTATGTTCTTTGTTACCTTAACACATTTAAAAATATTAAGGCATAACATATTAAATGTATAAGAATTAACAGATTTATGTGTTTTTTGTTTGTAATCTGGAAAGGTCAAATCGGTTGCACCCGCGATGGCAGTTTAAACCTTTCTCCTGGCTTCTAAAATATCATTTAAAAAAAATTGTTAATGAATATAAAGTAAACACATTAAAATGTAGTCTTTTAAAGACTAATTTAATTAAAAATGTTTTTTATTTAGTTAGGGTAAACCAAAACAGGTGTCTAAATGTTGCACCCGCGATAATGGAATGACCCTTTTTTAAAAAAAGAGAAAGCACGTCATATAAAATAATAATAATAAACATTTTCAAGAATGCAACCGTTTTGGGTCATTCAACCAAATGTGAGTGCACGAAACACATGCCTCTGTGAGGAGTAATCTTCCAAAACGTGTTTTGTCACATAAAAAAAAAAACTATTGATACACTTTTGGTCTACATTGTCCATGAAATATTTTTGCTTTAAAATTTTCGGTCAAAACGAAATCTGTGCAATAGAAAACAAAGGTCAATAATCCACATTTCCTGCAAAAAGCGTATAAGTCCGCTCAAAAGTCAAAACGTTCAAACCAAAAGCGTTTTTTCCGTACAAACAATGGTAAAACAGAGTTGTCATTTTGAGTTTGACAAAACACTTTTTGTTTGAATTGGAACGCATTTCGTTCGTTAATTCTCCTAACCAATACTTTGTTTTAAAATAATAAAACTTTCTTAAGAATCTTTTAAAATTATTATGGTATGCTTGAAGCTGATGAAGCAGATACAGTTACCGTGAGAGAAGCTGATCACTGCCGCCAAACTTGACCGTTGGTAATCAGGAAAATAATCAAACTAATGTCGTCCAGTCACCCAAAAAAAGAAGGCCGAAATAAAAACGACATCCTACAAAAAAGGCTTCACGCCATTTAAGTATCATTTAATACTTTCAGACGTGAACGCGAACAATTATGCCACGTAATAGATTCCAGACTTTGTTAAAAATGCTCCATTTTTTCAGATGACCACTGGCCTAATATATCGGATAGATTACACCGCATTGGGAATTTACTTTAAAACATGAATTAAGTTTCAAAAAGCATTTATACTCCTCCCGAAGACCTGTGCATCGACGGAAGCGTCATACCTTTCGCGGAAGAATAATATTCCGCCAGTATAACAAGCAGAAGCGCCTTAAATATGGCATAAAAGAATTTAAGCTGCGCCCTCATTTGAAATAAATTGTTTAAAACTAAATATGGCGATATTTGAAAATTTGATCTGTACCAATGTCTAAAAAGACCTTGAACTATTTTATGAATAACCTTTGAAATTATTACTAATAGTCCGTCTAGTTCTAAAACGAGTTTTCGCCAAAAGTGGCCACTTTTGGCCAAAACCCGTTTTCAAGCTAGACGGACTAGCAATATTACTTTCAAAGGTTATTTTGGTACCATTTCACCTTAAATAAGGGGCATACAATGTATACAGACAACTAGTACACAAGTATTGATTTAGCACGGGAACTTGTAAAAAACGAAACTCATTCGGTCGGGGCTCTTCGTAAAAATAGGAAGGGTCTCCCAAAAGAAGTTGTGAATGCTAAACTGAAACGTAGCAAATGTATAGCCAGGAAGAGTGCTGACGGAATAACTGACTTAAAATGGAAAGACAAACGTGAATTCCTCGTGCTTTCTACTACTACACACTGACCGCTTTCATAGTGTCAAAATTGAGGAAGGTGTTGTAAGCTTAAAATTATTATAGATTATAACAAGACTAAATAAGCAGTTGATTTATCGCATCAAATGACAGTTTTCTCGACACCCTTACGAAAGTCAGTGAAGTATTACAAAAAAGTAACCATCGATCTGCTACTTAACACTGCTGTAGTAAATGTTTGGATGCTTTACAGCCAAGTTACTGTCAATTGTTGACATCAGAAAGGAGATTTTGAATGGTTTAAAAGTCAAAAAGTCCAGCACTTACAAACGTGCCAAGGCTTAACAGCACTGCCGCACTGCTTGCGACGTAATGTGAAAGGGCCCTTAACAACAATATTATTCGAATATACAAAACTCTACCTAAGTACAAATCACAAATTTGCCGTATCAGCTCTCGTAACTATCGCTAGTGTTTTGTGAGAAAATGTGTGGTAACTAAAATAAAACAGGAAAAATGGATAGTCCGTTTTACCGGAGCGGGTTGACGCGCCGCAGCCCGCCGCCCACGCCCGTCCCCTAGCCCGCACCCCAGGAGGAGACTTTGGCTGTAATTTCTACGCCCGAAATCCAAAACTGGATGAAGAATGTAGAGCAATGCCTTAATGAGGTGTGTTCCATTTCTGCCGAAGGGAAGCTGAACTCAGACCAAAAACTGAGAATCAATAATTTATGTAGGAAGGTCAGACATTATACGTCACAAATGGCAGTCCAGTACCAGTCCTTGAAAAAAAAAACTATTTTAGCCTACTCTAATCTCCAATCGCTTAACGAAAAGCTCGACCTATCGAAACAGCTGCAAGAGCTCAAGGGAGAAGCATCACAGCCCACCTCTAGTACATCTTCCTTTGCCGACATGGTAAAAAAGGGTCCTAATGTTTTGTACAGCCCAATAAAGTAAGTTCGATCGCAATCTACCTGTAGACGCGAAGCACCGCTGCTTCCCTCGGCTGCACCTGTGAACATACTAAAAAAATATACATAAATAAATAAAAGATAGATTTAGCAATGATAAATAAATAGGATATATACTTACCATTTACCGTTGTATATTGTAGATGTTGTGTTTATTAAACCGTAAGGAGTACGTATGTGTGTGTCAGTGACACAATAACAGCTGATTTGTAAAGGCAGTTGACCGCTACGAACCGACGCAAACACACGCATGCGTATACCCCGAAAGTGCTTCAAAAATACTCGTCTGTGTTCTCATTTTCAAAATCCTGGACCCTGCACCTTACATCTGTCGCCTACACTACCCCACGGACAAGCAGAAAACAAGCGAGGAGACTAAATCTCTAGTCCAAAAATAATCAGCCCTGCCCAAATGAAATTGCACGTAAGAGGTGTCAGAAAGACAAAGAATGGTGGCGTTATAATAAGCACAGAGCACAAGGATGACGTTGAGAAGCTGAAGCTTTCAACACAACTGACCAACTCTGGCCTCATTGTGGACGAGCCCCTTAAGCGCAGGCCTAGAATCGTTGTGATCGGTGTCCCGACAGGTATACAAGAAAACGAAGTGCTGACCTACGTATTTGACCAAAATATAGCCGAAATGTTTAAAGATGCGACCCTAGAAAGTTTTTTGGCATCGGTGAAGCTAAGTCACAAATCGGGAAAAAAGAACGTCGAGACCTGTAATTATGTCATAGAATTCCCAGCTCGTATACGAAAGGCCCTCATAAATAAAGGTAGGGTATTTGTTGACTGGAAATCGTGTCCTATGAAAGATTTTACTCTTGTGACGAGGAGTTTTAAATGCCAAATATGGACATGCAGCCAAAACTTGCAGGGAGGTGACCAGCACCTGCGGACATTGCGGTGTGGTAGGACATGTCACTGAGGCATGTGCAAAGAAAGCAGAACCCAAAAATTCGCGACGTGCCTGCACTTCAAAAAACCGTGTGACCATAAAACTGGTGACCTTAATTGTCCTGGTAAAATTTTGGCGGAAAAACGATACATTAATTCTATTGATTATGAAGGCGCCTAAGGGCGCCACTTATTATATTATTCTTGAACTTTATTATATTTATTAATCATTGATAATTTAATATCTAATTTAGATAATTTCTCTGTATCCGAATCTAGGGCTTGTGAAGTCGAACATTACAAACAGTATCTGTCTGAGTTCAGTCACCCACTAACCTTCATTACACAAAATATCCTAAGTATCTATAAGAATTTTGTCAATTTTTGTATTCTTTTACAAAGGCTTCTTATTGACTGTGACATTGTGGTCTTAACCGAGTGCTTTTTACAAGACCGCGATAACGTGCCAATAATGCAAGGGTACAATACGTTTAATAGTTCAGACAATTTTAATAAAAATGGTGGGATGGTTGTTTACGCTAGAAATACTCTTAATGTTACCGCCGAGGAACCAAATGTATCAGATTGCAATCGGTTATTAAAATTGGCTCAGATATTGCAGTATTAGCCATATATCGGTCCCCTTCTCATACTAACACCAATAATTTCACTTTCTCGCTTAATGATTCATTTCAAAACCTATCTTCATTCAAAAATATAATAATGATTGGTGATATAAACATCGATATTCGTCCAAAAAATACAGACTCAAATGTGCTGGAGTATCTAAACTTATGTTCTTTTCATGGGCTATTGTTGCCGGCACATGCATTTATAACGCGTCCTAAAAGTGGTACCTGCTTAGATCTTATTATGTGCTGACGCGGTCACCTATATGACTTACTTTATTAAAAATGTCCGACAAGCTATATTAAATAACACATCAAACTCAGTAGCAAGAAATAAAAATCAGAATATTAAGCCTTGGACTTCACCAGGGCTTCTTATTCGCTGTATGAAGCATAGGGATAGACTGCACAAATTGGTTAGTAATAATCCTACTAATGTGGTTTACAAGCTAACGTATAAACGATATCGTAATTTTTGCAAAAATTTACTTAAAAAAATTAAAATGCAGTGAAGAAGAAAATCTTTTCATAAAGGCTGGAAATGATAATAAAAAAATGTGGCAATGTATTCGAAATATTACTTACACAGCAAAACAGCATGAATCATCTTCAAGATTATTACAATCAAACGAATCACAACTGACATCTGCAAATATTGTAAATAGTTGCTTTCTTAATACAGGCAAATTATTAGCTGACAATCTACAAAATCCTTCACCTTAATTGCCTTCTTCTTCATTATCGAACTATTCGCCTAATTCATTCGTGTTGCTAGACACTGAAGAGTCTGACGTAGAAGCTATCATCATGAACCTCAAAGATAGCTATGCCACTGGGTAGGACAATATAACTAATTCAATACTAAAAAAAATCAGACATATTTTATTACGCCCATTGACTAATATTCATCAAAAGTGTCTATCGTTCCAGTATATAAGGATCTAGTTTCAAATTACCGACCTATTTCTCTTCTGCCATCTATTTCGAAGGTGTTAGAGAAAATCATTAATAACAGACTTGTAAAATATTTAGAACATAAAAACATGCTTTCAAAAATGCAGTTCGATTTTAGGTCCAAATTATCAACCGCAGATGCCGTACATCATCTAACTGATCACTTGGTGCGGGAACTTGATAATGGCAGGCAAACAATAGCAATCTTCCTTGATCTAGCAAAAGCCTTCGACACAATTTCTATTCCAATTCTATTAGATAAACTTCAAATCATATGTATAAGGGGAAACTAACTAAAGTTGTTTTCAAGCTATTTAGAGGGCCGAACTCAATGCGTGAGAATAGTTAGAAATTTTTCTGTACAAATCCTTTAAAGTATTAACTGTGAGACAACTATTTGTACTCATCACTGTGCTTAAAGTACACACTGCACTTCCATTTATTAACAATAGTAACAGAAGACAGAGAGATATTGTTTGCCCTCTTTTAAGTACGAAATTTGCTTTCTCATCTAGGTTCTTTATATTTCTTGGCCCACTCATTTATAATAAACTAAATAGAAAACTAGATTTTTACCACCTAAATCTAAAAAAGTGTAAGGGAATACTACAAGAAGCCCTTCTCAATATGTACTCTGAGGATACAGAGGACTTACAGTTTTAAAATAAATTTTATATTTATTTATAATTTTTAATTTTCCTCATTTTTAAGAATGTTTTTAATTTATATAAAGTAGATATATTTAATGTATTTAGATATGATTGTTTATAGTACCAACTTTTTTAGCTTAGCATTGTGCCGCCTGAAACACAAGATTGTCAAAATCTTAGGTTCCACAATAAATTTATACCTACCTCTTAATTTTAATTTACAATATGTTAAGTTTCTCTTAAGTTTATTTGAATAAAGATTTCATTATTTATTTATTATTATTATAATATTATTATCAGGACTCCGTTGTTGGAGTTGGTGCCTGCAGCGGGGCTCTGCTGGCAGCGCATGATATGCTTTTGCCGCAGCCGCGATGAAGACGCGCTGGCGGCGATTCCGGAGCCGAAAGCGGTGGAGCTGCCACTGCTGCTGTCGACGCCGGAGCCGGAGGCGGTGGAGCCGCCAATGCTGCCGGCGATGCCGGAGTCGGAGCCGGAGGCAGTGGAGCCGCCACTGCTGCCGGCGACGCCAAAGTCGGAGCCGGAGGCGGTGTAGCCGCCAGTGCTGCATGCGACGCCGGAGTCGGAGCCGGTGGCCCTAGTGGCAGCGCATGATATGCTGTTGCCGCAGCCGCGATGAAGACGCGCTGGCGGCGACGCCGGAGCCAGTTGAGCCGCCACTGCTGCCGGAGACGCCGGAGCCGGAGGTGGTGGAGCCGCCAATGCTGCCGGGCTTTTTTGCCTCTGGCAAATGTCACGTCGTCGACTCTACCTGCAGGAGAGCCTTCACATCTTCCAAAGCTAGAATAATTACACCACATTAAGAATGAAAGTAAAACAGAAGATGTGCTTCATAATAACACTTGAACAAAATTACAATAATGCCACCTTTTTCTACTTTTATTTAACAACTTTCGGCTCGACCATTTTATTTATATTACTGGTGGCCGCAACAAATTTAATACTGCAAAAACTGTTTAAAAAGTCAAACGCATATTTGCGTTTGTATAGATGCGACCGGCTCAATATGCAAAAATATTGCAAAAAGTGACAAAAGTGACGATATTTACTAAGGCCCAAGTAATTCTAAATACATACTATTATATGTTGCAGTTGCTTATGCAAAATGTCGCAGATTTTATCTGAGTCGCAAACAGCTGACACTACATATACTCGTATATCAGTGGCTATCGCCATGATGGCGGAAAGCCTCAATGGCTTCGCCAAATGAAGCCATTATAGACGATTCAGCGGCACTTTTTAGCGCCAGTTTATTATTAGTTAAAGCATTCACCGGTTTCGACTCCACCAAATCAGATATTGACAACTGTTTTAAGATTTTAGAAAAACATCATCCGTAACTGTACCACCTTGTTTTGTGAGGCTGGATACGTCTCATTTCCTGAGAACACTTCGGAAACTTCTTTGTTTTGATAATGTTGACTATCATATTAAGTCATTTTATATAGAATGCTTAAAATTCATCAAAAAAATGTCAAGATTACGAAACCATAAAGTTGATAGCACTTTATAAAAACGACCTCCTTCACTGTTAAGTTTAATTCGCAGTAATTTTCTAATACATTATTATATATTTCCTCCCACATTCGTGTTTTTATTGTTCTGTCTGCATATTCACGGCAACTTTTCTCCCAAAGAGGCGGTCTGTTTTGAACTTCAATAATTAAATGTTCAATATTTGAAGTCGCGGTCGCAGCTTGCGCCGCGTTTAATGGAGACACGCTAGGCAGCGCCGATGACGACATGACCGCGCAGCACTGTGTCGCGAGAACAACTGCGGCGACCGCAAGGATTTTTTTTCGCCATGCGTGGCGACGCACCGCAACAAATCTGCAGCAAACCACAGATTTTTCTCGTCATGCGGATTATTTTTCCGAGTGAGCGTACGTCTAAGAAGTTCCATACTTCACAATTTTTGCGGAAAAAAAACGCACGGCAGAAAGTGGCAGTGCGCGGTAGCTCTTATTTCGCAATATCGCGATTACTGCTCATTGAGGCAGTACTTGAGGTCTTCCTCAAAACGCAAGGAGGATTCAGTCGGCGTCTCCAAGTAGAATCTGAGAAGTTTCACTTTATACCGCCTCAATACTTAGGACCTAACCTAACCTAAATACCGCCTCAACGATACTTAGGACCTAACCTAACCTAAAAGTACGCCCCGGAATTCTACGAGGTGGCAAAGGTAAGCAATTTGTGAATTTTGTTTGGTTATTTTGGAAAAAATGTCCGTGTATGTAATAAGAGTTTAATAACCTGAACTGCCTAGTAAAATTATATGCCTATTTTTACAAATATCAATTATTGCTTTTGCATTTTATGCAAGGGGCAGTTACCAGGAGAATGATGTGAGGTGATGGAGTGCAATGCATGCACGCTATGGCGAAGAAAGTCATGCTTTTATTTCGCAATAAATCATCTAGTGAAGTATTCTGGGTATGTAATCGCTACACTTTGTATTGGCATAATTATCCTGATATTCGTCGTGAGGCACTTTAAAGCAGCCGTTCACCTAGCGAGTTTGTAGCGTTCCCGTCTAAGACTAAGAAACCTTATAAAATCACATACTTCTCGTACCTTTCATACACCGCCCCTATTTTGGGTCTGAGCCTTTGGCTTGACCCTATGAGATTACACCTTTGTATTTTGACTCGAAATAGCACGTCATTCAGCTTCTTTCCACAGCAAACTCGCCCCTGTTGCAGCGCGCCGCCTGCACTAGCGGGTCACGGTGCGCGGGAGGGGCATGACTCCCACGGCCGGCGAGCGCGTTTCGCGCGATCTCCAGTACGCTGTATTTTGCCTTGCGATACGGACGTTGTGAATAGTAATTTTTTTTAACAGTGAGACTGTTCGAGAAATCCTCGTTACATTGTGTTTTGGATGATTTCGATTCTTGGTGAGTTATCTTTTATTCTCTTAGATGGTTACAACTTATTATTGTTTCTTTTCCATTTTAATGAACGTTACTTGGTAATATTTATTATATCAGTGTTTATATAGAATTGCTAGTTTTGTACCATACCAATTCATAGTAGTTCTATGTGACGTTTCGTCACTGTAATAAAATGCATAATGCAATTTTATTTTTGTTTCGCGGCCCGACGGCCCGGACAAATGACCCGCACGCGGTCGGCGCACAGTACCGATCCGTCGGCTGAAATCGCGCATCCGTCGGCTGAAATGGCGCATCCGTCCGCCCAAAATCTCGGGCCGACGCCTTGATTTTTGCGGTAATCATACTGGGCTTGACCCGTCGGATGACTCAAGACGGCCCGTCGGTCACATATAAACATTGAAATTCTGTTTTTCTTTGCAGAATAAAAATGGCCCTAACAAGAGAGTTCACAATTCTCGGTGAGTTGGCTGAATTGGAGACGCAAAGGGATAGAGAAGTACTGGATCGCATCATAGAAGTCGTGGACCAAGTATATCCAGCCTCCTGACGAGGATTCCATGTAGTAAATTTTTCAAAAAGTGGACTTTTTGGTAAAAAAATTGATCGACAAACGTTCAATAAACTACGTTTAGGAATACCTACTCTGTCGATAATCAAAGCTTTTAATCTTGACACTACTTCTGTCAGTGAAAAATCTTTCAAGAACTTAAAGTAAGCTCTTTTGGAATGGGATTTCACAAGGGCGCTTATCGTGAGTCCGAAATCTATCGCATCAAAAATTCATGGGTCTTCTTCTAATTTGGAGCTATTTATGGCAGCGATCGATAGTATCAAAAATACTTTTATTTCGCGAGAGGAAGCAGAAAGTTTGATATCTAGCTGGGAGAAGAGAAGGAAATCATCTTCACCATCATCGTATCAAAGTAGCGCAAAAAGGCGCAGAATAATTTCAAGAGAAGAAATAAAAATTCTAAAAGAACAAACGAGGGCACTGCAAGACATGATGTCTCAACTCCTTAATCGTCATGATAGAGAACCCGCTTCAGATGAAGAATCCTTGTACGAAGATGATGAGTGTAAAGAAAATCGCAGTCAACCACCTTCTGAATTTCATGCACCCGACATGGATATTAACCATTCAGAAGATACCTCGGAGGTATTTGATTTTTCTCCTCGGAAAGAGGCTGAAACAAAGATTATGCCCGCACCAGCCGATCTTCTAGAGCAGGGTATCGATTGTCAGCGTCTTGGAAAAGAAAGTTGGACAAATCTGCGATACTATGAGGTCAATAAGAAACTTCAAGCCACTCCAGCATTTACTTCGCTTTCAGTTAACCCGCAGTTAGCGGGTAAGACTCCGAACTGGGTTCCTTATGATCAAGTCGTCAAGTTTGATTTAACTTTAGGAGCTTTAACACATGGTTTACTTCTACAAAGAAAGCAGCTGAAGGAGGCGCTCACTAATATAGCAAGTGAAGTGAAGTCAAAAGCTTTTAATGAGGCCATAAAGAAACACATTACCGGACCTGACACGGATTTTAGAAAAACCAGTGATGACATTCTGCAGTATGTTTGTGGACGTCGCGCCGAGTTAATTGAATTTAGACGTTCAGTGTATAAGCTTCCATCAAAGGTTATGCATGGCATTCTACATAAAATTCCCCCAACTTCTACTCATCTTTTTGAAGAAACTGCTCTATCGGAAACATTTATATATTTTTTCCTGCGTCCAGGGGTTCGACCGATAATAATTTCAAACGTCAGGATAACAGAGAGCTCTGAAGTTTTCAAAATATCAATCATCAACAATTTTTCATTAATAAGAAGACACAACCAAATTCCTCATCATTATCCTCGGGCAATAGAGGTTCAAGAAAGTCATATGAGACAAAACAGGAAGGAAAGAAAAAAGGGGGAGGGGCACAAAATAAACCCTCATCGTCTCCTAGATCCCGATATCGATCAAAACCTTATTGACTATATTATATAGAGAACATTCGACTGGCGGGGCATCTAGCAAAAATAGATCTGACAAACGCCTATTTGCACGTCCCAGTAAAACCAGCTTACAGAAGATTTCCGGCCTTGTCATACAACAACCAATGCTACCAAATGACATCACTGCCATTCGGTCTAGCCGTCGCTCCGGTGACTTTTACACGCCTGACAAATTGGGTAGCTGCCCTATTACGATCAAAAGGAGTAAGAATAATCGTATACTTAGACGATTTCTTGATAGCCTGTCAAGATCGAAAAATCTTAGAAGACCAAATAAAACTGACTACACACATCTTGACCGAATTAGACTGGATCATAAATTGGAAAAAGTCTCTTCTGGAACCAACTCACAAACTGGAGTTCTTAGGAATTATTTGGAATACCGAAAAGAATGTGAAATCTATCAGTGCAGGCAAGATTCAAAAGATAGAGAAGACTCTGTCACGGACAAGAGAGACTCGTCATTGGTCTTGAAGAAAGGCAAAGTCCTTACTGCCGCTTTCGTAATTTCGTTAGGACTCCTAAATTGTCGATTAATGCAGAGAGCCGCCAACAAGTTAAACATGGCTCACCCGGACAGAAGATGTCGGGTACCCGAAACAGCCATTCAAGACGTGGTCTGGTGGTCAAGAAATATACACAAAAACTCTCCGATTTTCACGAAAACACCAACTGCCTGACGACGGATTCTTCCGATTGGGTTTGGGGAGCAGAGCTGAACAACGACAAGATGTCAGTTCCGTGAAATGCAACACAAAGACTATGGCACATAAATGTCAAGGAACTTTATGCAGTATGCGAGACAATAAGAATAAATGTCGAGAGGTTAAAGGGACAGTGCATAGTAGTTCAATCCGACAATCGGACTGTCATCTCTCACATAAGAAGGCAGGGTGGTATAAAATTAGTAGCCTTATTAAAAATGTCAAAACTTCTGCTGAATCTGTGCTACAAAGCACAGATAAACATTCAACCACAATTTAATCTGGGACGCTACAACCTAACTGCAGACAGTCTGTCTCGCAAAAAACAATTCGCAGAGTGGAACCTGTCCCCCGTTGTCACAAACAAAATCTTCCAGCGGTGGGGCACACCAGAGATAGACTTATTTGCGACAAAGTCATCAGCTGTGGTACCACGGTACGTCAGTCAAGATACGAGGGACAAAAATGCAGTCTTCACTGACGCCTTCAGTCAAATATGGAGTTTCAAGCTTGCTTGGATGTTTCCTCCTCCGGCTCTATCCCACAAGTTTTACAACATATGAACAAGGCAGAGGGAACTTATATACTAACGCCCAGATGGGAGAAGTCATTTTGGAGAACGGATCTACGACAAAGAGCCACTGCTCCTCCTTATCAAATTTATAACCTACAAGATCATCTAATAGACCTATCAACAGCAGCTCCTCCACCCGAAGTAAACAGATTAAAGTTGGAGGCCTGGAGAATTCGTGGTGGTGTTAGTTAGTTAAAGATTGGCCCTTAGATAAAATTGCTTTGTTAGAGAAATCCTGGAGAAGATCGACGCTACAGTCTTATAAAGCTGCTTGGAAACGCTGGCTAAGTTGGTGTTCTTCTAATTCCATGAGTTATTCCCGACCATCGGCGTCACAGGTAGCACTATTTCTGTGTTATCTGCATAAAGATTTAAAGTTGGCAGCCTCAACTATTAAAGTCCATAAATCAGTAGTATGTACCTTTACCAACTCAGCAGAGGGTGGAAGTTTAAATACACATCCTTTAGTCGTACGGATTATTAAGGGGATAGAGCTCTCTAAGTCACCTACAGTTAAGAAGAATATTTGGGATGTTTCAATACTAATTAAATGGCTTTCAGGCAATCCTCCCGAAGAAAATAGTTTGTTCCAATTATCGAGACATGTTGCCTTACTTTTGCTTCTGAGTTCTGGACGTGTCGAATCCACGACTTAACGCTTTTACACATAGGCTCGGAGGATATGGTTAAAGGTAACGATTCTCTGACTTTTTGGCCCAGATTTGGATCAAAAACAGATTCATCTCACTATAGACAGTCAGGGTGGGAACTCAAATCGGGTCAGATAAGAAACTTGGATATGCCTTTCTGGACGTATAAACTATTACTGTTGTCGAAAAGTCGTAGAGCAGCACACGCTGATTTAACTAATGTTTATTACGTCGAGGGGTATAGTAAAAGCTGCTTCTCGTAGTGTTATTGCGGGTTGGATTAGAACGGCGTTTGAGAACGTAGGTATTGATGCACCGCCAGGCAGTGTTCGTTCAGCAGTGGCATCAAATAACTTTAGATCTTTGCCAGTAGATCAGGTTTTAAAAAGAGGAAATTGGCGAAGTGAAGCCTCTTTCTTTAGACTTTATTTTAAGGAGATCAGTCAAGTTGATTGTGATACTAATCTTAGGTCATTTACATTAAATGACGCCTTTAAAGCTGTATAAATATTGCAGACTGAAAAGATCTCAATTAGTAGATAATAGTGATTTAACTCTTTATAAGAACCTTCGTTTGTTTATTTTTGTTTGTTTCGTGGATTTTATTTTATGTTTGCTGCAAAAGAAATTACTTACGAGTAACAGAAGAACTTAAAGGTTTTTGTTTTGTTTCTTAATTTTGTAAAAGAAAACTTGTAAGAAACCTCTTTAATTTGTTTTACTATACTGGACTATTTATTTTATTATTATTGTAACCATCACAGAGAGAATAGATAATAGATAATTCTGCGTTTATTTTCACAGTACACTCCCATGGCCGGCAGAACACAAACAAGTCTCATAGGGTCAAGCCGAAGGTTCAGACCCAAAATAGAACCGTTTTTTCCCCCGAAGGGAATAAAAGCGGATATTTTGGGTCTAGCCAAGACTTGACCCAGGTTTAAGGCCTTGCCGACCTATTTCTTTGAGATTGTACTGGATAACGCGCATAGCGCGCTCGCCGGCCGTGGGAGTCATGCCCCTCCCGCGCACCGCGATCCGCTAGTGCAGGCGGCGCGCTGCAACAGGGGCGAGTTTTCTGTGGAAAGAAGCTGAATGACGTGCTGTTTCGAGTCAAAATACAAAGGTGTAATCTCATAGGGTCAAGTCTCGGCTAGACCCAAAATATCAGTTTTTATTGCCTTCGAGGGAAAAACAGTTCTATTTTTGAAGTAAAAACTTCTTTAGCGGCGTAGTACACTTTTTTTTGAAATGGGTAAAAAATGTTAAACTCGCGTCAGGCCGTCAGGACACGTGACCTGATCGAAACTTCGTAAGACGGATGGAGAGAAGACAGCCGGCGCGGCATAGGAGAGGAAGTATCCCCTCTCTACGGCGCGGCGAAAATGTATGAATGCGCCTGCTGTTTCGTTTAGGCGGCGCAGGGCGCTTGCGCGAATGTTCGTGTGTGTTTATGTTACAGCGTGCCACGCGCATCCATGGATGGTGACAGCTGATGGCTTGACCGTCTGTGTAGTGGCCACAATACTGTGTATTCGTAAAATTCGTGTATATAAAGTGTTTAAAATATGGAAATTGAACAAACTGCATCTATTAATGAAAAAAGTGACTAAGAAATAGCGAAAGAAAATGAGTGAGTACTTTATAAATATACTAGATGAAAATTTGACTAATCTTCATTTTTTAATTAATATAATTTTATTATTCAGGTTAGGTTAAGTTTAATTATTTTTTTTAATTAATTATTATAATTTTATTATTAAGATTAGGTTTCTATCGAGTCTACCGTACTGCTTGACAAAATTATTAATAAAGATAAATTACTGTACTTACACATTATAGATGTAATATTTGTAATATGTTTATACTTTATAGCATTAACCTATATTTTCATAACATCACAATAAGCACATGTGCGGTGTAGGTTTACCAAAGAACTAATTTCGAATTAAAATAAATGAAATAAGATAATAATAAATAATCTCCGTTTTTCAGAGAAACAAAAAAAAGAAGAAATCAAGAATACCAAAGGGCACGGCGTCAGAATAAGAAAAAAGATTTGAAGAATACAGATTTGAAGAAAGAGAAAAAAGAAGTAAATAGAAAAACGATTACGTGAAAATCCTTTGCAAACCATGACCAAAACACTTCTAGATTTTATTTCTAAGAATAATAGATTGTCTATTTTTTCATTTAATTGTCAAAGTTTATGTGCGCATGTAGATGATCTAGCAATTGACGCTCTTGTTAAAAAGATGAATGTGTTAATTTTATCAAAAACTCATACGGGTAACGATGAAATAATTGACATTTAATAATTGACATTGACATTTACTCAGCAAAATTTCAAAATCAGTAAAGGTCATTCGACAGAAATTATCGAACTCTCCAGACGGTTCATGCAAGAGCTCATCAAATTTTTGTTCTATGAACTTCCTGTAAACGAAAAACAAATTATGTATTTTAGGAGCCCTGGAAGTGTGAAATACACAGGGTCTCCCACGGCGATGCTTCATCGAGGGGAAGTACCTTAAATAGAGCAATTTACAATAAACAATGAACGTTAACTGCATTTACAGATTAAATAAAATAAAGTAGTCTTCTTTCCGTAAATTGCTCTATCTTCAATATTTAAGGCACTTCCCTTCCATGAAGCATCGCCGTGGGACACCCAGTATAATTTATTAATAAGTAATCATAAATGGGTAATTTTGTAAGCATTTAACACCACTGAATCACGATCGGAGAAAACATAGGTACTTACTTGGTACGATTTCTGTGAACTTTTATCATCCACCACCTTCTTCTTTGCAGTCTTTTTCTCCGTCGTTCATCATTTTGTTTCTTTTTCCAATAAAAATAAGTTAAGCCAAAGGATATGGCAGCAACAACAACCTCGCAGTCCGCCATGCTGGCAATGACTGACACGACGGCGTGCGTATGAACAGCTTGAATTTCCGCCGGCCCGGGACGGGCTTCATGCCGTACAGCCCGCCAGGCAGCCCGCCGGGCTGCACGGCGCGCGTGTGAACGTAGCATTAGAGCTTGTCCAGATGACGCGATTTACGCGCGATCCGAGTCGCGCATTTCGAATCGCGCGATTGTGAGATACTAGAGCTCCATACATTCCGTCCACATGCAGTAGCGCGTTTTGCCACTCGCGCGTAAATCGCGTGCAAGTCGCGAGAACCTCGACTCGCGCGATTGCAGCGCATTCTACGCGCGAGTCGAGATACTAGATATGCCATTGCTCCGTCCAGTACGAGCGCGATAGTTGCCGCGAGTGGACGTAATGGACATAATGGAGCGTGATAGCTTTGACACCGAACTGTTTATCGACGAAGTGGAGAAGAGGGTGGCTATATGGGACATGGAATCTCCAGATTACTCAAATCGAATTTTAAAACGCAGAAGTTGGGAAGAGTTGGTAGAAATTTTTAGTGAAGCTGGTGATTCCGAAGAAAAAAAGAAAGTTTTAGGTAAGTGAATAGTTTTTATTTCAATTGCGAGTCGTACCAGGTATTATGCAGGGATCCGTACAATTATTAAAATACGTATGATTCAGAAAAAAATAATTATATCATTTTGTTTTGCCATGGCAGTGATCCCTCATTAACAAAATAATCAGCGAATCTATCTCTTGTATTGCGGGACCTTGCACTAGGTCTTACTGTTTCCGTGGACAAACTATTAAGTGATGTATTGTACAAAGTGTTGTCAAACCTATAACCATCTCTTAATCTCACGTAGTTGTGAAGAACACAGCAAGCTTTAATTATTTTTTCCGCAAAATCGATGTGCACATTCAGTGGTCTGTGAAATATTCGCCATTTATTAACCAAAATGCCAAAACAACATTCAATATAGCGTCGTGCTCTGGATAAACGATAATTGAAAATTCTTTTTTTATTTGTCAGCGATTTTCCACAGTAGGGCCGCATTACATTTTCCATCAGACTAAACGCCTCATCACCTACAATTACATGAGGTAAAGGGGTTGTATCTATCATCGATATTGGTTTTGGGTCTGGAATATTTAAACTCTTTTCCACCAGTTTTTTATAAAACACTGAGTTCTTAAAAATCGTCGAGTCGTTACTCTTGCCATATGCTCCAATATCTACTGAGATAAAACAATAATTTGCATCACATACAGCTAACAAAACAGTAGAATGAAAATTCTTATAGTTGTAGTAAAGCGACCCAGATTCGACTGGTTTTATGATACGAATATGCTTGCCATCAATGGCGCCAATACAATTCGGAAAATTTGTGTATTTTTCAAATCCTTTTGAAATTTCTTCGAATTTTTCTTTAGTAGGTTCTTGCATCACTATATTTTTTAATTTCTTCCAAATGACGTCACATGATTTCTGCACTATTTCTATTACTGTCGACTTTCCCAATCTATAAGCATAATGCAGGTCTGCAAAATAACAGCCGGTAGCTAAATATCTGAAACAAAATTAAACTTAAATGAATTCCTTATCAATAAACTATTAAATGTGGAAAAAATTATAAGCTATTGATTTTTATTGGTTTCAGGCGACAAACTCCAAAAAAAGTGGAAAGGGTTGCGAGATTCGTTTGTTCGAGAAATGAAGAAGAATAAAAATAAACCATCTGGTTCTGGAGCCTCCAGCAAAAATTCTTACATTTATTTTAATCGGTTGATGTTCATAGAACGGTCCGTACGAAATAAAATAACTGACAGCAACATGAAAAAGTCTGATGTGCCATCTGATGCTGAACAAGATTTTTCAGGAGACGGTGAAGATGTGATGAGACCACCAAGCTCTCAGCCAAAAAAGAAAAAAATTAGTGCTGCAGATGCGGAATTTATTTCCATTATTAAAAAAAATATTGGATCAGCATCCAAGAATCAGCCGCAAACAATCAGCACAACGGAGTCTGATGACGATAAACTGTTTTGTTTGTCATTGCACAAGGAACTTCAGAAAATACCTGAGGTCAATCGACTTAAAGTAAAAATTGAAATAATGAATGTTATTCAAAAAGGTCAACAACTTCATCATCATATCCCTTCAACATATCCTGAATATATGACACAGCATGGCTACACACAATATAATACACGAAATCAACAACCTCGCCACCCAACAGCCCCATTTCAAGATTTCACTGCAACCAATCCTATGCAATATAATCCTGAATCACCATCGATTTCTAATCAACGTGGTTATAACACATCAACATACGCCCAATCGCCATCACCGGCATCAACAGTTGGTTCACAAGAATCGGACTGTCTCGCACTATTTCAAGATGATTAATCATAAATTGTTAATCATAAGTAATTTATAAGTTTCAAGTATAATAAATACTATTAAGTGATGACAATTTGATTGTATCCTGTCATTTAAAATACCAACCTAAAAAAAAAAAAAAACCTATAAATACATTAATATACTTATACCTTATTACTAACCTTAGAGTGATCACGAGCTTTTCTTCTGCGGAAACAACATCCCGTACTACATAATTTTCACATGGAGATAAATCTTCCTTTACAATTTCAAGCAACTCATCAAAAGACTGTACTGACATCAGAAAGTAGTTGAAAAACTTTTTGTTGTGTTCTCGAAGCTTTGGATATAATGTTATAAACATACTTTGTGTCATCCTATCATGTAGAATGGGATGCACTCTGTACTGCCGTTTTTCTCTTTGTTTGCTTTGTTTCCATCGACGGTAAGCAAGCCACAACTCTATTTCTTTCGTAAAATCACAGTCGTGCACATCACAGTCGTGCACAACAGCTCCGGACTGCATCATGTTGCCGACTGAACTGAATCCGTACCTATAATGCTCGCGCGAGAGACGCGTCATCTGGACGCAACATAACATTCACTCGCGCGACTCGGATCGCGCGTAAATCGCGTCATCTGGACAAGCTCTTAGAGCTTGTCCAGAAAGGGCGAATTCGCCGCTAATCGTATCGCGCGTTGTCGAGGTACTAGACATCAATACATCGCGTCCAGAAGCATCGCGCGAATTCAAAATACGCGCGTAAATCGCGTGCACTACGCCAGACTCTCGACTCGCGCTTGATTCGCGCGTCTTGCGCGCGAGTCGAGATACTAGGGACGCCTTGTTGCGTCCAGTTAACGCGCGAACTCTAGAGCGAGTGCACGTATCGAGGGTAATGGAGCGCCAAAATTTTGACACGGAATTGTTTATAGACGAAATAGAAAAAAGACCGGCGATATGGGATTTGGAATCACCTGATTATGCTAATAGGATTTTAAAACGTAGGTCTTGGGAAGAATTGCTGTTAATATTTTCTGATAAAGAAGACTCCGAGGAAAAAAAAGAAAGATTTAGGTAAGTAATTATTATTATTTTATTGATTAGTAACAAACAAAGAAAATTAGATCATTTTGTCTTGCCACGGCAGTCGACCTTCCTTCATGAAATAATCAGCGAATATATCCCTCGTGTTTCGAGACCTTACACCAGGTCGAATTGTAGTCATACTCAGACCATCTAGAGCTGTTTCGAACAATGTGTCTTCGTATCTGTATCCATCTCTTAACCTGACGTAATTGTGAAGAACATAACAAGCTTTAATTATGTTTTGCGCAAATTCAATATGTACATTGAGTGGTTTGTGAAATATTCGCCATTTCGCCGACCGAGGCACGGAATGCGTCGGCCACTTCAACTAGTTTGTGTTTTTAATTTTAATCTTTGCTATAACGTAGTGAACTATTAAATTAATATATTGGATATTACAACCGCTCGGAGTTTTGAATTAGTCAACGGCCACAACATTTTCATTTTTTTTTCAAAATGGCGGCGCCTTACGAAACCAGATACTAGTTATTCTAAAATTTTATGTTCAAGTAAGTGCCTCGATCTATATGTATGTTTTATTGAGCAAAATTTTGCTTAAATGGTACTTGAAAAATATTAATGTTATTAAACTGTCCATTAAATTATTAGGCACTGGTACATACCTCAATGAAGAGCGAAGTAGTACAATTCCGATCGCAAGCAAAATCAAGGTCCGTAGGGTTCTGCAGTAAGTCGTCAGTCCAAGGTATAACACAATCCAAATCACGATGCACAAACAGAACCGGTATGGGAAAGCCAAGTCGTTGAGGATCGAAAATATGAGAGCGCACGTAACACACGACAACATCGAAACGAAGCGAGGAAACGAATGGCGCTCTGAGGCAATTGGTGTTGCCACTTTTTTGGGTCAATTTAGAGTTGCCAGCTTACCAGACTACATAGATTAATATTTGTCTTATTATAGTATTTTTAATTATTGTATTCTTACTCTTATTTTTATAATGCGGAGCACACAACAGGTCAAAAAATTAAGCGATCTTTATACTGACTTTTTTCTAAAATGTAGCGACTTTAAAAGTGTAGATTTACAGTCATGGACTGGATACAATTATCAATGCTTTTTATTTTGAGTAATGACAAAACAGCCTGCACCTTAAGGTATTTTCCCCTGTTTTTTTTTACGTTTAGGGGATAAAATATTTTAGGGGATTTGTAAGGGTAAAAAATCGGAGCAATATATGCAGAAAGTTTTTATTTTAAGTTGAAAAAGTAATTAATTGAATGCATCCAAACGTAAATTGGAGTACCAATGTGTATCTCTTTAACGAAACTCCACTTCATTTTCTATTTTATTTTAAAAACAATGTTATACGGGAAAACATTTCAAACACAGCCATTTTTGGGGAATTATCATGTGGAGTTAGGGGAAATTCGAAATCTGTGAGTGGCAACACTGTCTGCTGTCAATACCTTTCAAAAATCTGAAAAACCTGCGCTGGAGCAAGAAAACAATGTGGAAATATTTGATTTTATCTATAATTATGTGATAAGTGAAATAAATACTACTCATGTATTTGATAATTGCCACCTTTTTAATTATTTCCAGCTTCTCAAGCCTCATGATAGGAGCGGTGACAGGGGCGGCGGCAATTGTAGCCGTATACTCCTGGCCGGCGCCGGCGACGACTGCTTTGGCCCAGGCTGTCCGAACAATATTCCAATTGATACGGTAGGGTATCCATATAATAGCACAAAATTGCATTATAATAAGAGCTTGTCAAGTAATAAATACTTATTTATTATTTTTAGAATGTACATGGCCAGACAGCGGGCAATAAAAATTGGACGCTGCTACATGCAGCGGAAGGAGAAGGTGTAAGTTTTGAAATCCAATAATAATGCAATAAGAAACTTATTTTGACTTGTAAATATTGGCCAACTTCTTAGGTTACATTTTTGTGTAAAATTTTGAAGAATATAGGAAAAAAAAAATTTAAAAGTAACTGTAGGTAATATATGTATACCAATTAATTTTGAGAAAAATTAAATTTTTGAGTTACAAATAAAAAAACATTAGATTTGTTTTAGAAATGATCCTTTTTAATAGAACATATGACACTTATTGAAAAACACAATATTTATCAAAATTAAGGTCTTTTACAAAATTTATTTAATGAATAGCTGAACATGTATAAGCTATGTCAATATTTTGAAATTTAACTAAGTGCATGTATTATTTTCAGGTTGGAGCTACGACGGACGATGAGGGTGCACGCGAAGCTGGCTTACCTCAGTTGGTGGTGCACAGGCGTGCTGCTACCAGCGGCTGAGACGATCCCGCTTCAGCCTACCCCTCCAGACCGATTGATATTCCGGTGAGGCGGGACCGTGGCTCTACACTTTACATGTAGATGCCCACGGTCCCGCCTCAAATAAACAATGAACTTATTACTTTTTGTTTTATTTATTTTCTACTCTTGAACAACAATTCATTCTTTCCCTATATATTGGCGATAGGCTAATAGGTCACCATACAGCTCATCTTGCATAACTTAGACAATGTGTCAAATGTGGATGCAAGTGAAATCGAAATATTTATGTATTATGTATGTTTGTAAAGTATTGTCGGTATTATCCTACTAATATTATAAACCTGAAAGTTAGTAACTATGGATGGATGTTACTATTTCAAGCACAATCTACTGGACCGATTTGTATAAAATTTGGAATTTAGGTAGCTTAGGATATAGGGTACTTTTTATCCAGAATTTTTGACATGTTCCATAGCGCGATATAACCGAAATCTACACGGGGAAGCCGCGGGCGGAACTCTAGTCTAATATATTACATCCCGGACACTTCGAACAAGTCGGCATATCGCATTAGCACAAACTAATGACGTGTCTAAAACGAGATCGCACGCCTGAAAGGAGCAAATTCTATACAAGAGACTATTAATCCAAGGGACGGATTGAGGTGGGAGTGTCCTTTTAGTCTATTGTATCATACTACTTTTCTGCTCTGTATTATTAGTCTGTAATCATGATCATATGCAAGAAGCTATGACAAGAATATTATGTATGTGTGTGTGAAGCGGACTGTTACATGTGTTTATATGTATTAATTAAGAGCAGGCAGATTTCGGTGTGAACCCATAGTTTAGCTCACTAATATTCCGCGTTGTTTGTATACTTTCCTTTTCTCGTTTCGCCCGCCCGCTCGCTGGCGGTGTGGCCCGCTCTTAAATATTTCGCTTATTGAACATAATATGTCGGCACGGCCGATATCGTAGACAAAACCAGAGCACTTTTGTAAGATACCTTTGCAATTCTGCATTTGGCCTAGTTTAGCTGATTGTTCATTCTTATTTTTTAGGATGGCGTCACATGGAATGAGATCTTCCAGAGACATAGAGAGAGATATTGCTGACATATTTGAAGAAGATTTTTATGTGGAAGAAGGGTACGCCACGATAGAGGATTAAGTATTGAAACCTTGGCTTCTTCTTCAACGGCCTATGTATCGGAATCTGGTCCAGAATCTGGTGCGGAATCTGATTCAGATTCCGAGGATACTGATACAAATTCTGGGTAACTTTTTTAACTATGTATCATAATTTCAGATAAATGACGCAAGAGGGGCAGTGACTAAAAAATCGACCGTGACATAGGGTCAGATTAAGAAAGTCGTGACATTACATTAAAGATCTATTCCGAACCGATGCCACGAAGAAATACTACGTAGTATTAGTTTATTGCCGACCAGATGTTCTATTCCCAACGAATACTAAACCGCGACTTTTAATATATTCAACTACTGAAAATTTTACTTCATTTTCTCTTATTTCGGTAAATTATATTGTAATTGAATTAAGAAAAGTCCGAACTGCCATCGTTTCAAGATTTTTACAAATAACCAGATCAAGTTAATCATCTCCGTTTACCTGTGAAAAAGGGTCGATGTTTGCCTATTGTTTTGACTTTTGAAGAAACCAGAGTAGAATGCAAACAGTATGTCATAAAAAGGCTTTATTGGCAAAGCGGCACAAGTGTTAATGAATAGTTTTTCTTATCAAGATTTGTTCCTGTTATTATTTCTAGTCTTTTACTTTAAAAATCTGACATGCGCCGCTATGTACTGTGTCACAGTCGGTGCATTTTCTATTCATCATTCCTTTTGTTGCGAGAATGTTATCTTATTTAAACGTTACTTAAAATCACTATTCAAATAAATAAATAAATATATAGGGACAAGATAGTTAATAGATTCAGGTGTTACTTTGCGGAAGTCAAAGTTACATACTACATGATTTGAATTACTTTGTGCAATTCCGCCACCAGTTAGTTCATGCAAACTATTGCCGGCCGGCGCCCACCCACTACTGTTAGTCCCAGCATACCTGCCACCAACAGCTGATGCATGCTCCCTCCGATACTGCTGCATCCGCTGCGGCTGCAGCAATATCGGACACCGCATACGCGACACGTGTTTCGCCTCTCCACGAGGCATCTTCAGGCACCAAACAAGTTGTTGATCGTTCGGCAGTCAAGCGTCGAATGATAAAACTACACCGTATTGCCATCCTTTTATACTATTAGAGAAGAGGGTGGGGGAGCGGAGTTGCCCGAACTTTCTATAGTAAAAATATTTAATAAAGGGGAATTATTTACCTCAAGCTGTTTATTTATTAATTGAATATTAGATTTTTTAAATTTATTTATTTCTAGTTGCTCCCAAATACTCAATTTTAGCCGAATGGTTACAATACACAATTAATAGATAACATTATACGTAAGAAAAGACAGAATATGATTAAACCACTTTTATATGCAGTACCACAAAATATAAAATCTAAATATACAGCAAGTTTAACATATTTAGGTAAAATTACAGATAAAGTGTCTAAAATATTCAGAAATAATAAGGTATTCGTAGCCTTAAAAACAAAAAAATTCGTTAAGATCTCTTTGTAACGTAAAAGATAAAATTGAGTCAGACAAAAAATCTGGTATATACAAATTAACTTGCGATGATTGTCAACAAGTTTATATTGGACAAACCGGCCGTAATTTTAAAACTCGATATAATGAACACATAAATGCGTATAAGAACAAACACCCAGAAAGGTCAAATTTTGCAGAACACCTTCTTGATAAAAATCATAATTTATCATCAAATAATACGTACAAAATATTACACACCGAAGAAAAAGTATGACAAACAAAATTGAAAAATTATTGTTAAATTGTTAATTTCAGGTAATCCTCTTCAAAAAAAGTGGAAAGGCCTTCGCGACACATTTGTTCGTAAAATGAAAAAAAACAAAGAATGCACCATCAGGATCTGGAGCTTCGAAGATTCAATATATATATTTTCAACGTCTTATGTTTCTCGAAAGGTCAGTACGTAATAAAAAAAAACAGAAAGCAATATTCAAGACACCTCTGAAAACTCAGAGACAGGTAACGAAGAGTCTACAGCAGATGCAAGGGAAGACATAATGAGGCCGCCGAATCAAAACATTAAAAGAAAGAAAATGACTGCCGCTGATGCTAAATTCCTGAACATAATTAAAAACAATATAAGCACTAGGAATCAACAACAACCACTGGTTTCCAGCGTAACGGAAGGTGATGATGACAAACTGTTCTGTTTATCTTTACACAAAGAATTACTTAAGGTACCCGAGGCCAATCCTATAGCAGTAAAAATTGAATTAATGAAAATTTTGCAAGCGGCTCAACAATCTTCGCAATCAACTGTGTATTCAAACGATTCGTATTATACTAACAGTTCGGCTTCATCTTCAATTCCGGTTCGACCACGATACCATGCACAACCTTCAAGACCAAATGAATTTACTTTTCAAGAATATGACCCAAAAACGCCATCCATAACAGCATGGCAAGGCCGAAATTCTATTTCAGTGCCAAGATCTTCACAGGCAGCATTATACGTAAATTCTCCATCAATATCATCAAGAGATTCTCAGGATAGTGAATGTCTTGACCTCTTCCAAAACCATGACATTGTTTAATTATTATATTTAATCTGATACTATCCCGAAAAGATCCCCATGTTCCATAATTACACCTAATAGTAGTGAAACTCTTTCAGTCCCCGAAACACCTATCAGTCCTAACACAGTTACTATACATACATATTAGAAGAAGCTATAGACACAAAAACAAATCAGATCTTAGTCTATACATGGAATAGAAATAAAATTTCAGTAAAAGATTTATCTAGACCGAAAAGACGTGTCTTAGAAGTACAATTGCATATAAATCAACCAGATTTAGTAAAATACATTTTAAAGAAATATACTAAGCCTAAAGTCAAACATTTTATATATTTTGAAGATGAAACTCACAGAAAACAATTTGTAGATGCAGTTATTGCAGTATTTAAGAAAGACGCAGTTCATTTTTATGAATGTTAACTACGAGATATATATGTAGAAGATGAATAACATCAACGAGCTATAATACTTAAGTATCATAAAAGTATAACCTGACATAGAGGTATAAGAAAAACATGTGTAAGATTAAAACGTACATATTTTTGGCCAAATTTAGAACAAACCGTGTCTAATGTAATCAGCTCTTGCGAACTATGTAAAAAGATGAAATATGATAAAAACCCTTTAAACTAGAACTCCAATTGACGCAAACACTAACTAAACCCTTCCAGGAATTATTTATATATTTATTTACAATAGATGGTACATATTTTCTGACTATAGTGGACGCTTTTAAGTGGGACAAGCTACAGAAATCACAAACCGATCGACCCCAGAAGTAATTAAAGCCTTACTAAAATCTTTTAAAAACTCACTTTAGCACCCTATATCCCATCATTACCCCCGCTACCCTAGAACAGGGCAAGTGAGTAGTCGGTAAATTTTTAAGTCGGTAATTGATTCAAAGAGTATTTATTATAATCGAATAGGTTTCACTATTGTTAATAAGTATAACAAAATGTAACCGTAGCGCCACCTGTCATCCTTGTTTGTAAACCTCATGTGTAATGTGCACTATTGAAATAAACAGTCAGTCGTTGCCTACCATCTCGTGTTTCATTATAGGTTATGTGCCAGTCACGCGAATTAAAATTAATTTTGGTGGAAATATTGTGCAAAAATGTCTACAAACCTTATTGCGACTATTGCAAAGCTAAGAGGAAGAGAAAATTATGAAGACTGGGCGTTTGCTGTGGAGAACTATCTCGTGTTGGAAGGCATGCAAAAGTGCATCATAACCGCCGACGATCCAAACGACGCTAAAGCAAAAGCCAAGATCGTTTTAACTATAGATCCCAGTTTATTCGTGCATATCAAGAGTGAATCAACTGCAATGGGATTGTGGCAGAAACTGAAAAAGCTATTTGACGATAATGGCTACACACGGCGCATCGGATTGCTTCGGAACCTCATTTCAATCCGTCGAGAAAATTGTGAATCCATGTCTCAATATGTGACTTCATTGCTAGAAACCAGTCAGCGTTTGAACAATACAGGATTCAAGATCAGTGACGAATGGGTCGGCTCTTTATTGTTAGCAGGATTGCCTGAGAAATTCGAACCAATGATCATGGCGGTGGAACATTCAGGCATTGAGTTGACAGCCGACGCCATTAAATCAAAATTACTCGACATGGAGGACGGAAGTGAAGTTGGTACGAGTTCTACACAGAGTGCGTTTGCGTCGAAAGGTTGGCAGCAGAAAAAAAAAATCAAACGCATCCGCATAGACAAACGTCATCGCAGAACGTCAACGTCAAATCAAATGTCAGATGCTATAAATGTAAACAACTTGGGCATTTCATGAACAAGTGCAGAAATAACCCAAAAAACAAAGAATCTAATGCATTCAGTGCAGTATTTCTCAGCGGTAACTTCAGTAAAACAGATTGGTACGTCGATAGTGGTGCCAGCTGCCATTTAACGTCGAAAAAAGACTGGTTGTTGAACACAACAAATCAACACCAAGTACAAGAGATTGTCATTGCTGATACGACTAAAATTCCTGTTGAAGGCTGTGGAGATGTGCCAATTATTACAGTTGTTGGAGATACTGAGCACGAGAACGTAGTGATGGGAGTATTATATGTGCCAAACTTGGCTACGAATTTATTATCTGTCAGCCAATTAATAACCAAGGGAAACACTGTGACATTTGATGCAAAGCACTGTTATATTTATAACCAAAATAGTGAGCTGGTAGCAACTGCAGATTTGGTTGGAGGTGTGTATAAGTTGAGAGTCAAGCAAGTGGAATGTTTGATAACTTCAGTGTCTGGAAATGTATGGCATAGAAGATTTGGTCATCTTAACAGCAAAGACCTTAATTTAATGAAGGATGGTGCTGTAAAAGGAATGTCATACACGGACAAGGCTCAGGTCAGTAAAACAAACTGCATTGTGTGCTGCGAGGGCAAGCAGGCCAGGTTGCCATTCAGCCATGCTGGCAGCAGAGGCAACTACTTGAGGTTGTACACGCAGACATTTGTGGACCTATGGAAGCCGGATCTATTGGTGGAAAGAAATATTTCTTATTATTTGTCGATGACTACAGTCGGATGGCATTTGTGTATTTCTTATCAAGGAAAGATGAAGTATTCTCACAGTTTAAGGCATTCAAGATACTAGTAGAAAATCAGACAGGTAGAAAGCTGAGAGTGTTAAGGACAGACAATGGTACTGAGTTCTGCAGTAAGGAATTTGAAAAATACTTGCAGTTTGCTGGAATCGTACATCAAAAAACTTGTCCGTACACGCCGGAACAGAACGGTCTCGTTGAGCGCTTTAACCGAACAGTGGTAGAAAAAGCGAGGTGCTTGTTGTTTGATGCAGGATTACCAAAGCGTTTCTGGGCAGAAGCAGTGAACACTGCAGTGTATTTGCGAAACAGGTCTATCGCATCAGGGTTAAATGACAAGACTCCAATGGAGATCTGGACCGGAGCTAAACCAGATGTCAGTAATCTACGTATCTTTGGAAGTAAGGCCATGGTACACATTCCAAAGGAGAAAAGGTACAAATTTGACAAGAAATCGACTCAATGTATCTTAGTTGGATACTCAGACAATGTCAAAGGATATAGATTGTACAATCCCAACAATAAAAGTATAATTATAGCAAGAGATATTGTTGTGATTGAGGAAGGGATTGAACGAAACCAAGATGTGGTTCACCTTGACATTGGTGAAACAACAGAAGCTATTTTTCCCATTAAAGAAGAAAGTACCCAAGAAGTGGGGGACAGAAGTCATGGGGAAGATCAAGAGCAGCCACAACTACTAAGCCCCAAAGGCGAAACTTCCGGTACTGACGAAGGGGACTTTGAGGACTCCACAGATTTGCTGGAGCCTGAACCTGCAGAACCTGTGCGAGATGATATATCTCAGCCTGGGCTTCCCGCCGAGATTCCAGAGGAGAAGCCTGCTAAACGTGTCCGCAAGCAGCCTGATCGGTATGGTGTTAGTAGTGTGTGTGTAGGTCAAATCAGTGAAATGAGTGCAAGTGAAATAACTCTAGATGAAGCATTGAACGGGTCAGAAAGTGAACAGTGGAAATTAGCCATGCAAAGTGAATTTAAATCATTTGAAGACAATGACGCTTGGGAATTAGTTGATGTTCCTCCCAGAGGCACAATTGTACAATGTAAGTGGGTATTTAAGCGAAAACTTGATAATGATAATAAAGTCAGGTATAGAGCTAGGTTAGTTGCAAAGGGCTTCACCCAAAGGCCAGGCATTGACTTTGATGAATGTTTTTCACCTGTAGTCAGGCATTCCACTTTGAGATTGTTGTTTGCACTAGCAGTTCAGCTTAATTTGGATATTTGTCACTTGGACGTCAACACTGCATTTTTGAATGGTTTATTACATGAAAATGTATATATGTCAAAGCCACCTGGTTTTCAGTGTAGTGATAATGATGTTAACAAAGTTTTGAGATTAAAACGTGCTATTTATGGGTTAAAGCAATCTTCAAGGGCATGGTATGAAAGAGTTGATAAATTGTTACAATCCTTGGGTTATAAAAAATCTAAATTAGAGCCATGTCTGTTTACAAAAATTGGTAACAATGTAAAAATCATTATTGCACTGTATGTTGATGATTTTTTTGTATTTTATAATGATAAAAATGAAACTGATTTGTTAAAGGAAAGTTTGTCATCAAAGTTTAAAATAAAGGATTTGGGATGCTTAAGAAATTGTTTAGGCATGAGAGTTGTGATAAAAAAGGGTACTATTACTTTAGACCAAGAGAGTTATATTGATGAATTGTTAATTAAATTTAATATTTCCTATTGTAAGTCTGCAGAGACACCAATTGAACCTAGATTGAGTTTAAATAAAAGTGAGGAATGTGATACAAAATTGCCTTATCAGAAACTGATTGGTTCACTTATGTATATAGCAGTGCTCACTCGTCCTGACATTGTATTTTCTGTAAATTTCTTGAGCCAGTTTAATAACTGCTACAATGAGGAGCACTGGGCTTATGCCAAGAGAGTTCTTAAGTACTTGAAGAAAACTAAGTCTTTTTGTTTAAAGTTCTCAGCTAGTGGTAATAATCAATTGCAAGGTTATGTAGATGCGGATTGGGCCAGTAATGTAATTGATCGGAGATCCTATACTGGATATTTTTTTAGGCTGTCTGATTGTGCAATATCTTGGGAAACCAAGAAGCAGAATACTGTAGCGTTATCTAGTACCGAAGCCGAATATATGGGCATTTCGGAAAGTTGCAAAGAAGCTATATACTTGCGCAATGTGTTATTTGAGTTGACTAATGTAAGTTATCCAATACCAATATTTAATGATAATCAGTCAGCCCATAAGTTGTCGGCCAATCCTGTTTACCATAAACGATCCAAACATATAGATGTGCGGTATCATTTTTGTAGGGAAAAGGTTGCTAGTGAAATTGTAAAAATTGAATACTTACCTACTTCAGAGATGCCCGCAGATCTATTAACAAAGGGTTTATGTAAAATAAAACATTATAATTTCTTAGAAATGTTTGGTTTATTTGATGCTAAAAATATGTAACATTTTGATTGTTAGAAAAATATGTTGTGTTCATATGTATAACTGAGTATAGTGTGATAAATGTTTGGTAAATGTATGCATCTATCATTTTGTTAAGTGGGAGTGTTAATAAGTATAACAAAATGTAACCGTAGCGCCACCTGTCATCCTTGTTTGTAAACCTCATGTGTAATGTGCACTATTGAAATAAACAGTCAGTCGTTGCCTACCATCTCGTGTTTCATTATAACTATTGTTACCCGTGTGCTTCCGGGTTAGAATAGGACTACTCCCTCTTTGTCCTGTGGATGTCGTAAAAATCGACTAAAGGAGTTAAGTACAAACATCTCGTGCTTGGATAGCCTATCCTAGGTCTGCCTTTTGGATTGCGGAGGTCGGACGGCTGTCGCTCTGTGTAAAGATCAGTAACCTTGTCAAATCCCCTAGGTTAGATAGCGGACCCCGAGCTCCAAAGCGCTTTTGCTGAGGATGCAACCGGGAACACGCTGAGAGAGAGTTTCTCTTTTTCTTGTACATTTTAACTCTACCCTATATCATTGACAGCTTCTCTCATATGCTTGGTTGGCTGGAACAGAGCCCTTTCTGGGATTAGCTCGCCTTTGTGGAATATTTAATAATTTATAATTTTTCTTGTAGCTGTAGCAGTTTTGAGCAATAAAGAGATTACAATTAAACAATTAAATCTGAATTACGTTTGTATGAGAATGTCTAGGTTTATCGAAGCCTTATTTTTTTTTAACTAGCCCCATATTTATTCAATTTTATGCTATAAAAATTCAGAAGGAAGACAGTTCACTAGTAAGATATTTAGGTGCTTACCATAACATTTTTTTTTCCAGGTGAAGAAGTTGCTACTGCAAATGTGGCCAGCAACATGGACACTCTTTGATTGCTTAAATAGTGCTCAAAGTAATTTGCGTGGAGGAAAACCACATGCTACGAATTTAACGGCAGTAAGCCCTCATTTTGAACTGTTTAAAAAAATGAGGGACTTTTTTCTTCATGCCAAATTCATTGGTAGCCCGCGGAAGCCACCGTCACAAGACGGGTGGATATGGACCCTAAATGCAGTCGAAAGATTATGGAAGAATTTACGTAATACATATAAAATTAATAGTTTAGCAACAAAAAGATTACAACAAGACCCCATAGAAAATCTTTTCAGCTGCATACGTGGGAATTGCGAGTCAAATACCAACCCTACGACTGGGCAGTTTGTGGCAGGTTTTAAAACTGCCATTTTAAGTAATTTGGCAAATATGGGCACCACTAGGAATTGTGAAATTGAGAATAATGTTATCATAAATAATTTAGATAAGTATTGTCAGTTTCAAATTCTGGACACACACAAAGGCCACAAACAGAGACAAAGCCTGTATACAGAATTGAGCTGCCGGATATGGACGAAGTACTAAATACTGATAGTGCAGAAATTCAGGTATGTACTTATGTTTGTGGCTTTTTAGTAAAACATTTCTCAACCGAATGCCATATTTGCAAAAGCATTTTAATATCAAATGTTTCAGAAAGTCATCACTCTTTTGTAGAATGGCGAGAGGATAATGATTTAAAAAAAAGTCTGAATTATGTTACAAAAAAACTGTTGATTGTGTTGAATGCTGTGCCACATTAATAAATGATTTCCTTAGGGAACATGGCCATATAAATAATTTAAAGAAATATGTTAAAAATAATATAACAAATAACATAAATTTCAATTTATTGAACGAATGCCAAGAGCACAAAGAAAAAATGTACATTTTATTATAAATAATGTATTTTTTAAAGATTCTGTATTTTAGAAAACAGAAAATTTGCTGATTAGGCATCCACATCAGCATCAAAGAAAAAAAATAGCTATTATTGTCCATAAATAAAATTGTTTATGGACAATAATAGCCATCCATTTGAGGATCAACCCCAAACTTTGAGGATCAACCCCAAACTTTGAGGATCAACCCCAAAGTTTAGTCTTATAGGGGGGGAGGTGTTACATCCCTAAGATGTTAACTAAAGGGCTGACAACCCTACCTCGCTATCTTTTGCTTAAGTCAGCATATTTGTCTTCGAAGGCGAGTCCGCCTAGCGAACTCGCCAGTCTACTCTTAACTCCGGTCCGAGGTGGTCACCTTAAATTTAATTCCTTGTTTTTATTTTAAAACCTAAAAGAGTAACCTCGTCCTAACAAATTGGCTCGGGCCCACCGCGCGCGGCCGCCTCGCGATGATTCCGAGGCTGCCGCGCTCGTTCGTGATAAGTTTTCTCGCGCGGCAAATGCCTCGCGAGGCTGCTCGCTCTGTGTAGACGCGTCTGCTAGGCGCGTCTACACAGAGCGAGCAGCCGCGTATTGAATCGCAGCCTCGCGAGGCAAATGCTCGGTCGGTCAAGACGTGCCTCGCCCGAGGCAAACGCACGCGCTGCCCCACCCGAGCGTGCCGCGGCCCGAGCCGCGCATTGACGGTTTTTGTCGATGCTCAAAGGTGCCTCAGTACGTTTGCCGCTCGCACTCAAGACGGTTGTGTTTTGCCTCGCTTGTTCGACGAACGACGGAATCGTTTGGATCATGAATAAAGAAGAGTGTTTTAAATTAATACAATTATATGGTGAACGTAGACTACTTTGGGACGCGCAATGTCGTGATTATACTAACAGAGAACTAAGAGAAGATGCGTGTGCGAAATGAACATTCCAATAGCTGATATGTATTTTTATTTTAGTTTATTATAATAATTATATATAAACAAAACATTATAATAAATTAAAATATATAATAATAGATCGGTCATTTTGGAAAGCCTTGGGAAAGGCCTATGTCAAGCAGTGGACGTTATGCGGCTGAAATGGTGATGATGATAATAAATTTAAACACTGCTACGCGTTAGTCATACGTATATTTTCTAGGGCCTTAATTCGAACGTTTAGATACAAATTTGCATACAAAGTGCGACCGGCCATAATATACACTTAACAAAGTTATATAGTTATTGAAAAAGAAAGTGTTCAGGTTATTACAGGTGTTGGGGACATATTGTATATCAAATTGGTATGCCTACGAAGCTTTTAGCTTCCTTTCGGATAAAAACCATCCAAGAGCTACGCAAGATACTTTAGATGAAGAAGTAAGTTTGTATTTACTGATAATCATTTTGCCAAGCAATTGTTCCATTTGTGATAAAATGTCTTCCTAAATGTGAACGTATTTCTTTTGTCTGTTGGTCCTCGCCGTGGAATAGATTGTATAAGTAATAGGTAGCATTGATGACATTTCTGTATCCTGACGCCATCGTCCGGGTATTATTATCCCATCCACTTCGGTATCGAAAGATCCCTGGGGAGTGAACCTTAGAGACGATTCTTTCTCGATCTCTTTGCAAATAGTAATATAAGTGTATTGTAGTCAACACTACTTTCGTAGCTTTTTCTGGTTCTAATAATAAGGGCTTTCTGAATACTCTGAATACAGAACTTAAAATGCCAAAGGCTTTCTCCACGACTCTTCTTGCTCTTGACAGTCTGTAATTGAAGATCCTTTCCATTGAACCTCGTTGTGGCGTACATTTATAAGGTTTCATTCAGTGTGTATAAAATAGGGCACTGAAGTTTCATAAGGTATTTGTAAGATTTCTGGCGGAGGAATATTAAGTTCCTTTTTTCAAGGTTTTTATATAAACCGCCATCTGATATACGCCCTTTACTACCAACATCTACGTACAGGAATTTATAATTAGCGTCAACTAAAGCGAACCGAACTGTACTGGGAAACAATTTGTAACAGTCATAATTGTTACCGATAGCAAAACGCAAAACTAAAATAAACAAAACGCAATTCCTACGCGGGCAACACCGGGGGAAAATCTTGAATATACAAAATCTACAATTCCTTTGTTCTTACACATTCACATCATTAACGGCTCAAAGACACTTTGTAATCTTCTTTCTTACATTATATCAGTCCTATGTATTTACAGTTCTTTTATTTGCCACTATTTATAGGCGACTGTAAGATAACATGTTTCCCATCCATTGCTGCTATGGCATGGGGAAAATTCCTTTTGCCTTCAAATTCTCTTGCTGTGGTCACCCACTCTTCTTCAGATGACGGTATCTGTAAATAACGTTATAAATTATATCTTTACAGAATGCAAATCTATGAAATGATGACAGTCAAAATGTTCGAGAAGGCAGTGAAAATACAGTTGACGAAACCAGAAATGACAATTTTAACTCAGCGACAGAAGAAAACGAATAACCAAAACAAAAGTCGACTACGAGAGCTAAGAGATCCAAAAGAAATGACATTAATGATCTAAGTGATAATGATATATCAGAAGCATTAACACTTTTACAACAGTGTGCAAACGATAATGAGACTTCGGAAAAAAATTATCCCTACGATGTTTATGGGCAATATGTCGCAAATAAGTTGCGAAAATATGATGCCTTTACTTTAGCACATGTAAAGAACGCTATAAATAAAATTATTTTGCGAAGCGGATATTGGAGTGTACCAGACATACACTTAGAGTTCCCAACCCTCCCGGATCGCCCGGGAGACTCCGGAAATAATAGTTAATCTCCCGGCCTCCCGGGGAACAATAATTTCTCCGGTTTTTCTAAAAATTATACACATCCTTCGCTCGCACGTCACTACTCGCTCTCTTTGCGTGCTTTGCAATCACACACACACACAACACCATGACCGCTGCATGTATAAACCTGTTCGTCTCACCGTCGCGCCGTCGGCGTTGACGATTCGGCGGTGCCGTCTCTGTCACGCACGTCGCGTGCGCCTCGGCGTGACAGAGACAGACACCGCTCTCTTCAGGTCCCCCCGCGGCTTGTCAAGCGCGTTTGTTTCTTGTTTTGTTCTTCTCAGTCTAATTAGATAATTCATTCAATGAATGCGTATTGCGTTAACGAGGTTATTACATATTATTATTTTAAGTAGGTATAATTTGAGAAAAATGGAGCGTGATAACTCGGGAGGTGAGTGTAGTGCAGGTGCAAAGAAAAAAAAGTATTATTGTACTTTCAATGACCTGTGGTTAAAACAACATACCTACGTGGTTATCAAAAAAAGATGAGTTCACAGCAAAATGTAACATATGTCAGCATTTATTTTCGGTTAAGTTTGACGGTGTTGGATCTGTGAAACAACATGAAAAATCCTTGAAGCATCAAACTTATATGAAGAACGTCAAAACAAATCAAGGTATCACGTCTTTTTTTTTCGTCTAAAAACAGCAAAGAAGATTTAATTACTGCTGCTGAAGTTACTTCAACTTTCCATGGTATCAAACATCACCACAGTTACAATAGTCAAGATTGTGGACACAAATTAAACGCTATCATGTTATCTGATTCGATGACAGCGAAAAAAGTGTCATGCAGAAGGACAAAAGCGAGCAGTATTGCCGAAAACGTTTTAGGGCCGGCTAGTAAAGAATGCCTACTTAGTAATTTAAAAACAAGTCAATATTTTTCAGTAGCGATTGATTCGTCAAATAAAGGTAATTTGAAAATGTATCCGTTATTGATTAAATATTTTTCATTCAAGAATGAAATTCAGACTGGTTTGTTGGATTTTTACGAAGATTACCAAGAAAACAGTGAAGCAGTAAAAGATCAAATAATACAAATTTTATCTAAAAATGACCTTGAAGTGCTTGACAATGCTGCAGTAAATTATGGAATAAATGTTTCTGTTTACCAAAAGCTTAAAACTTTAAACTCAAAAATATATAAAGCAAATTGCAAGTGCCATATTCTCCACAACTGCATTAAAAATTCTTTGAAGGCTCTGTCAGTTGATGTGGAATTAATTGTTTTTAAAGTTTACAGCGAATTTTCGGCTTTTGCTAAAAGGAGAAATGAGCTGATGATAAGTTGCTTAGATGCACAAATTGAGTTTAGAGAAATATTAAGACATGTGCCAACTCGTTGGTTATCGTTACTACCTGCCATAGACAGAATTCTATCGCTGTGGCCAGCTTTAATTGCTTATTTCAAAGACCAAGGTCAAGAAAATTGTACTACATTTCTATGGAATACTTTTTGTGTCAGTGATGCCGAAACTAATGCAGTCTTATTTACTCTTTATTTTATGCAAAATCTAATGCAAGTCTTTCAGAACGCTATTAAGCTTTTGGAATCCGACAGAGTAACATGCACTGAAATTCATGACATAATGATTGATCTGAGAACGAAGCTACAAAACAGACAAGTTGATCAATTTTATGGTAAATCTGCCATGGATTTATTAAAGCAGTTTGATGAACAGCAAAAAACAAATCTGAAAACTGTTGTCAATAACTTTTTTCTCGTTGTTTAACATATTTAGAAAAGTGGTACAACTTTGATGATCCGGAATATCAAGCAATGAAAATTTTATCTCTAAAAGAACCAATCACATGGTCCGAAATTACTAGACTCCAGGAATTGTTAAATGTTGACTTAGATAGCGACAAACTTTACGATGAGTTTGGACTTGTACGCTAGAAGTCACCACTGTAAGGTTTTGTTGCTAATGTCTTTTCCTTAAGCTGTCCTTGAGTAAATCACTGATCAGTAATGTTCAGAAAGGTAGTGCTCCAGTAAAACAACACAATGCAGTTCACGAATGTCCGAATATATTGATACCAGATTTAAATTTAACACACAACATCGGAATATGATATCAAAAGTTCAGTGTTCGTATAACGCAATTTACATAGAGTACGGAACTATAACTACGTGCGCGACAATCGGTAGGCGGACACGAGGCGACTGGCTTCAATTCCCTAGACCGCAAAAACGCTGATTTAGTGTGAAAGCGTGAATGTATGTACACCCCTACAGACTTTTGCGTGAGATGCAGCCACATCTCGTTGAAGAGAAGCGAGTTGATTTACGCTGGGTTGACTTCTTTACTAAATCGAAAGATAGAAATCCTTGTTCTGAATTGAAAAAAATGGTCACGTTTGTTCTTTCCATTCCTGTCTCTAATGCTTCTTGCGAACGTATATTCAGCATAATGGAACAAGCATGGAGCAAGGAAAGAAACCGAATGAGTATTTCTTTAATAAAAGCAGAGTTACAAGTACTCACAAACTTCGATTTTACATGTAAAAACTTTTACGATTTTGTAATGAAAAACCGTAAAATATTAGATGCTGCTAGAAAGCAAAATAAATATAAATTTAAAAATTAATTGAGTTTTTCTTTCCATATACTCCCCAAAGTCTCCCGGGTTGGTTCTTTCAACAGTTGGCAACCCTAACTGCAGCGCATAATTATTAAACATATACAATTCCTTTGTCCGCGCTGTTCTACCGTTAGACCACGTGCCCGCGCATTCGTGCAGCGTGCTGTATTTTATGCCACTTTAACTTAATTAATCTCATGTAACAATAGCCTTGCTGTTAAACCCTTTTGGACGGAATCAAATTAAATATTTTTCTTTTTGCTTTACATGATTGTTCTGGTTTCGTAGCTGCTCCACACTAGTATTTTTTTTTGTTACTTTGGCCTATACCATTAAATTTACGCTATTAAATAAATCGGAACTCGAATATGAGGTTGAAATAAGAGGTGGTGCTTCCTCAAAGTGTACTGTGGAGGAGTTACGTAAATTAATTACTAAACTTTCATCTAGTCCTCCGTCAGAGGATATTTTGGAATCATGTTTTACGGTCGAAGAGGATATTTCTGCGGTAAATAATTCATTAGTACGAGTAAAAAATAACGTGAAAGCCTTACAATCTAAATTCAATAAAAATCTTTACTCTAGAACTGAGTCTATTCTCAGCCACGTTTTTTATAGGTTATCACGCATTGACGTCGCCTCAATTACTGATACTCAACAATTTATTTCGGTCTGGAACGAGTTCCATTCTATTTCCGAAATTCTCTCGTCCTTAACTTCTCCTAAACCTGTAGTATCGAGCGGAGTCGAGTCACAAATCTCTTTGAAAAATTCTTTGATGCATTAACGGTAAATCGTGTGTTTCGGCATTCATCCAAAAGGTTAACGAATTTATGTCATGTAGAAGCATTCCCGATAGCAAAATCTTTTCTTTCGCTTTTGAGATCTTTTCAGACGATGCACTTTATTGGTATCGTTCTATTAAAGACAGCGTTGGTACTTGGGATGATCTTCTTGCTCCCACTTTACACATTTTTCTTCTGTTTTACCTAGCCTCAGTGAACTTTCACACAGTACTTTTAACCTCTTAGGTCACCCATATTTCATGAGGCAGTTCCTGAGGCCATTGCTTCATCAATTCGTCTTGGGGGCCTCGTGTTACGGCGCGCACCGGATGTTGGTTTGCCGGCCTTCTTGGCGTCGGCGAATGGGGTTGCTGGCCTTGTTGCTGTCATTACTCCCTCTAATGGTGACGGGGCAAGCATACCATATGCGTCCGACGCGGAGTCGGCCTGGTGGGCTATCAACTCGGGTGCGCCAAGCCCAGTATCTCCGTCCGTTCAGCGCACTTGGGACGACACGTAGGCGCTAGGAGGACACAGGGGGTGCTCTTGGACGTGGCCTTGGGAACGGACTGTGCTAGGCTAAAAGCTGTCCTCCAAGGCGGAATCGGGTGCATGGTTACACGCCCTTCCATCACCTCACCTGGGCACCCTTTCGGACGACGACTCCCTGCGGGTGGTCGTGGCGCTCCGCCTGGGCTGCGAGTGAGTGAGTGTGCGAACCACATAAATGTATTTACGGCTCTACGGTGGACGCTAACGGTCTGTTCAAAAGTTCTGCTGTGCAAAACCAAAACTGGAAACTTCGACGGACTAAAGAAAATTACAGCATAGTACTCGCTATTTACGAAAAAAATCCAAAAGCTTACAGATATATTCATAAATTCTTACCAATGTAAAGTGTAAGAACCTGTTAAACACAGTATTGCAAAACAACAAAATGGATACAGACGTACATCCATGTGTTATCTCTCATGAAAATAACAAGCAGAAAAAATGACAGAAAAGAACAAAGTGTGTGTTTTAATGTGTGATGTAATTTCATTTAAAAAAAGATTGATTTACGATGTCGCTTCTGTCAAAGATGACGTTACGTGGAAATTGTAGCAAAAGGTGGCAGAACTCAAAAAATAGCGGATCACGCTTTGGTATTCATGCTTCAAGGTATACGTAAAAATTCAAACCAGTATCTCATTTCTTCGTCAACGGTACCATTTCGACACAGAATTCAGCTGTCATTTAAAAAATCATTCAAGCAGTAAGAGATACTAGACATAATCTAAGTACGGTATGCGATCAGGGCCCAACATATGTTAGAGCTTTAAATTGGTTAAAACGCGTTGATTCTTTTTTTTTTATGGTAAACAATGAAAAAGTTTTCATGGTATACGATGTACCGTGTCTATTTATGTCGAGAAGGAATAATTTTCTCAGTGGAGGCACTTTGGTTATGGGAAATAAGAAAGCAAATTGGTGACGAATAATTTTCTTAGTGGAGCCACTTTAGGTATGGAAAATAAAAAAGCAAAATGGTCACATTTGGTAGAGAATTAGAGATAGAAGAAAGAAACAGGAGCACTCTCCATTTCAAAAAGATCAAGAAATTGCATGCGGAGCCAAAATTTCGTCCAAAAATGAGAGTTACATTAGCTGCCCAAATACTTAGCAACACAACAGTTGCAGTTGAATAAGTTTATGCATTGTACGAGTGTAGGTATGTAGCATGTATGAGCACAGTTGTGAAATTTTGGAAACTGTTAAAATAATTGAAGATTTAGACCGTTTGTATTATTGCATGCATTATGTAAATAAACGTATTTGAGTAAACGTGCGCAATAACAGCTTCCACCACAGGATCGAATATTAAAATAAATTAAAAAATCTTTATTATACTAAACCAGACAGTCACTAAAGACTGAAAAATATCAGATGTAAGAGAAACGATGAAGTTATTAAGCCGATAATTGAAGCAATTAATTTCTTATGACACTATTTGACAGAAGTCATTCAAATAATTTTTTATTTACTGCGGTATAAAATCGACCTAAACCTCACAATCACAAGTATCCTCCTGACTATTAACTAAACCAAAGAGAATAAAAATCTCCAACAAGAAAAACCAATAGAATCACCTACGTCTGCCCCGGGCTGCGCACTGCACTCCGCACTCCACATACAGCGAGTCCAGCTTAGTGTTAGGCGCCCTGCGCGCTCATAAACAAGATCCAAAGACAGCAAACTGGAGCGTCAAAAATAGTTCGACAAAGTCAATTGTAATTGTTTTATATTTCTTTTTGTAAAATGTATTTAAGTTAATAATCAGTATATTCTTTGTAAATATGTGAGTACTTTCTTTTTTTAAACTCATGCCGCTTTGCGGAAGTACCCCATCAAATTAAATACACAGTTCAACAGACATCGTCCGAGAATTGGGTTTAGTGTGCTCAGTGCTACCAGCATCGTCTTTTTAAGGGCCAGAGGGGGCTTTGAGTCCACGTGGCTAGAGCTCACAAGCCCAGTGTAAACCAGGTCAATACTACAACATCTTTTTTACCACATGACTCAATTCAAGTTACACCTGGAGCCGATTCCCAAGTCCAATCTAATTGCCTACAGTTACATGAAAATTTATCTGTTTTAAAACATTCGGTACCGGTAATCAAACGAAGAAACTGAACGACTAGCACCTTTGGGTATACCCAAAGGTGCTAGTCGTTCAGTTTCTCAAGCCCTACTACTAAATTTAACAACTAAAATTAAACAAAATTGTATCAACCCAATTTCATTGCCATCTCTAAATTATACAATTCCAAAACCAATAAAAAAAAATTGGCCCAATATAGAATCCAAAATTAGCGAGGGAGATATAAAAGGAGCTGCTAGAATACTTTTCTCGGACGATGCAGTAGCCCCTACCACACCAGACATCCTTGCCGCCCTACAGGAAAACCATCCACATTACGCACTACCTCACCTTCCTGAACCTCCTTCCAACACCGATTTATCTCTACAAGTCACTGAACAACAGGTATTTGGAGCGGTGATGTCCTTTAGAAGTGGCTCAGCCGGCGGCCTAGATGGGCTGTCACCACAACACCTCAAAGATTTATTAAGAGGTGATAGCACGGAAACCGGCGGGACGCTTCTGAGGGAACTCACCGCTCTTGTTAATTTAATGTTACTAGGAAAAGTCAACGAGAATGTAACAACGACATTATACGGTGCCAACTGATGTGCCTTGAAAAAAAAGATGGCGGCATCAGACCGATCGCTGTAGCATAATAAGCACCTACCTGCCAAGAGTTCAGGATTTTATTTCTAGGCTCTACACTAGGCCCAATCCTAAATTACCTTTTTTTAATCTAATACTTGTAGACTTATGTTATCACAGATTATTCAAACATTGCTCTTGCTTCGGAACCAAAGAAATCTAAGAAGGATAAAAGAATTACAAAGAAGAAAGTGATTAAATTAAAACTAATTATAAATAAATTAAGAAACGAAAAAGATAAATATGCCACACGGTTTAAGAAAGCACTAAACTGTCTTATTTTCAAAAGGATTGCAGACGTCTACTGCTTTGGCTGCAATGTTTACATTATTGCAGTTTTGATAAATATTTAAGTTTTGATAAATATTTAAAGATGAGATGGGAAGAAGATTTAAGAAATAGGAAAAAATAATAGATTTAAGTCTATACAAGTGTAGGGAATTGAAGCCAGTCGCCTCGTGACCGCCTACCAATTGTCGCACACGTAGTTATAGTTCCGTACTCTATGTAAATTGCGTTATACGAACACTGAACTTTTGATTTGACTGTACCAATGTTGTGTGTTAAATTTAAGTCTGGTATCAATATATTCGGACATTCGTGAACACAATGCAGTTGCATTGTGTTGTTTTACTGGAGCACTACCCTTCTGAACATTACTGATCAGTTATTTACTCAAGGACAGTTTAGAGAAAGGACATAAGCAATAAAACCTCATACAAGCAAGGCTCACGAGCTTACAGATGGGGCTCAGCAAAAATTTTATTCTCCCATCTCCCCTTACTCTGAGTAGACCAATAGCTTAGGCACGGATCAAACCTGGAATTAATAAAAATATTTTGTTTTTCAGTTAAAAAAACGAGCTGATGTTATGAAAAAAGATGAAAAATTATGTATGATGCTATTTGATGAAATAGTGATAACTCCTCATTTTAATTACAATAGGAGGAAATATAAAATAAGTGGATTTGTCACTAATGATTACGAAACGAAAAGAATAATAGCAGACCACGCATTGGTATTTATGATTAGAGGAGTCATTCATAATTACAAACAGCCATTAGCATATACATTTTGCCGTGGAAGCATTCCTGCTGACGAATTAAAAGTTTTCATAAAAGGTCACTTCCCAAGCGCTTAACGCAAGACATCATCATCATCACCATCACCATCGAACATCATCTTCATCAGTGTCGCTTATCGGAGCTATTGGTATTTAGGACATCGCTTGACCAGTACCATTGTTCTAGGGTCCAATATTTGGGTTCAGAACCACACAACACAGCTACGCGGTCCGGTCCCCGGCTCCACATCACCCGCTCCATCGACGACCTTCCACGCAGCCGACCAGCGGAGCTGCTATCGTCGCATCGCGCCCGGGAAGTACCGCTGCCAAAGCAAATTTGACGGGTCCTTACCACCCACGACCTTCGCTCGACCGTTTTTTTAAAAAATAAAAAAAAGAATTTGTTCGTGACTCCGTTGGTTTCATTATTTAAAACCCGAGTACGCTACACAATCGACTGCCGGTAAGAGATGGGAAAATGATAGAAGCATGTTATCGATATTTTATTTGTTTTATTTCAAATTGTCCTGGGTCTTGGATGTTTATCTATATATGTATTTGTTATAAAATGTAGTATCGTTGAGTTAGTATTCCATAACACAAGTCTCAAACTTACTTTGGGGCTAGCTCAATCAGTGTAATTTGTCCCTATATATTTATTTATTTTATTTATTTATTTCAATGTATTATTATTCATTGAGTGCCTCGTTTAAAAACTATACAATTTTTATAATTTTTTTGCGTTTTGTGTAATTTTGTGTTATAATGAATACACTGCACTGAATGACATACGAAATGTGTAGCCTGGCAAAAAAAAAATGTTTATTTAAATCTCTAAAGGTTTTTTATCGACTTTTGGGTAGACATTTTTGTTAGAATGATAAATACCTTGATTTCAGCAAGCATAGATTATTTTGTTATTTTATTTTCAGGTCGAGGAGGATGCTCAAACTTTCATTTGTAGGCGGCAGACTGTTTTTGAAAAAAAAAAAAAAAACGTTTTACCTCTTATTATATTGGCTTGTCAAAGAAGAAGAAATAAGACATACAAGAAATGTCTCCATTCGCAAAGCGTCGTCGAATGGAGAATTATTTACACGTATTTTCAATGGAAGATTAAATAATAGGAATAAATGATTCTTATTCTCGATTAGCCACAGATTTTTGCCTTAAAGAAGGATTTTCAACTCATTAGGAAAACTTTACCATTACTAGCGCATTTCATGAAAGAGAGAATTATATTTTCCTAAACAATCCGAGGTAGACAGTTATTTACCAATGTTGATAGAGCTTAACGACTGCCATACCAACGGCTTATATGTGCCTTCCGAAGCACGGAGGAGCTTAAGATATTTTTATGCCACTTGTGGTCACCCATCCAAGTGGGTATTTTGCAGGCGTTTTTCCAAAACGCAAAGCATAATTGACTGCTTTGAGATTCGAAATCAGCAGCCAAGTAATGCCATACACCAGTCCCTAACTTGGCTCTAATTTAAAAAGATGTAATACATTAAAGTATCTTAATTCTATAACACCAAACGGATTTATAAACTTTATATCTGGTGATTATGGTGAACGAGAGGATGAAGCTGCTTTGTTTCAAGACTGTAACATAATTGATCAAACACCAATGGAAGGAAAATAATAAAGATATAACGTCTGAATTTCCATTAAGGAAGAGACAAAAAAAATATAATCCTCAGAATTGGAGTGCCAATAAAAATAAAGAACAAAGGGAAAAAGGAAAACGATATTTAGGAAAGAAGAAAATTAATGACAAATGGAGTTTTGTGGAACCTAAGGCTGAAAGGAATATCAAAGACAGGTGCTACTGCAAATTGAGCTTGAAAGGCGATACAAAGTTACAATGTCAAAATTTTCCGGAAGATGAACGACAAAAATGTTTTAAAAAATTTTGGAGTATGAGCTGGAAAGAAAAGAAGGTTTTCATCAGAATGTCATCTATTTGTAAGAGTAAGCAAAGAGAGAGATGTGCTGGGACAACCTCACGGCGAGCAAATTCTGTAGAATTATTCCTCCCTGACAGCAAAGGGAACAGATATCGACTATGTAAGAAGATGTTTTTAAACAGTTTGTGTGTTGGGGAATGGGTTATCAAAAAATGGATTATTCAAAATGACGATAATAATGTAGCTAAAAATTTACCAAAAAATAATACCAAAAATGAAGCCCGTACAGAACTCCGAAGGTTTTTTGACTCTTTGCCGCAAATAGAATCTCATTATTGTCGCCGTGACACATCCAAATTGTATTTGGAACCAATTTGGACCTCAAAATCTCAATTGTATAAGGCTTATAAAGACGACTTCTGTCCACGAGAAAAAGCTGAACCTCTGAGCATTGCAAGTTTCTGTAGTGTCTTTGAAGAACTTAATCTGTCTTTGTATCGACCTAAAAAAGATTTGTGCGATGTCTGTGAGTCGTTCAAAACTGGGAATACCACGGAATCTGAACACAAGATACATATTGACATGAAAAAAGAAGCTAGACAAGAATTACAAAAAGACTCTGCCTCAAAAAACGAAGTGTTTACTATGGACTTGCAGCCAGTACTTTTGAGTCCACGATCAAATGTGTCAGCTCTTTATTATAAAACCAAACTTATAGTACACAATTTCACACTGTATGATGTCAAGAGAAACAAGGGATATTGTTACATTTGGAACGAATCCGAAGGAAATCTTTCCAGTAATGAGTTTTCTAGTATAATTGTCACTGCTCTAGGTAAGTTTATCAATCAAAATCCCATAGGTGATGATCAGGAACTGATATTGTACAGTGATGGGTGTACATACCAAAACAGAAATGCTGTATTGTCCAATGCGTTGCTTAACTTCAGCATGCTAAATAAGATAACGGTTATTCAAAAGTTTCTAGAGAAAGGGCACACGCAAATGGAGTGCGACAGCATGCACTCTGTTATAGAAAGAGCAATTCGAAACAGGAAAATTAATGTTCCAGCAGATTATGCATATCTAGCCAAAATTGCTTGCAAGAAAAGTCCTTACGAAGTCGAGTATCTTTATCATCATTTCTTCAAAGACATAGAGACAGCATTGCCCTTTTAAAAGTCTATCAGGCCCGGAAAAAAAGCAGGTGACCCGAAAGTAACTCATTTAAGGGCTCTAAAATATGTACCTGAATCATAATCATAATCTCTTTATTTGCATAAATGTAGGTACATAATATGGTACAAATTATTTAAAAGTGCCAGTACATTTTGCCTCTGTAAGGCGTGCAAAAAATTATAAAATAAAAGTTAAAGTTAAATTATTAAAAGTTAATTGTCAAAAATAATAAATTTTAAACAAGTAATAATTAATAAATGTCAAAGAATCATAATTAAAAAATCAAATTAACAAATAGAAAAACAGAACGAAATAACAAAAAATTAACAAATTCATCAATCTAATCTAAAAATCTGTAGTTTTTAATTTGTCAGATATAAACTCCTCTAGGCCATAATAACATTTATTAATTAACATTTGTTTCAATTTAAATTTGAATTGCCTAGTGCTAAGTTCTTTTAAAGAGTCTGGTAATTTATTATACAATTTTGGACCTAAAATATATATTGTTCTATCATAGCTGGCCATATTTGAGATTTGTTGTGGATGTATTTGAATTTTATTTCTAGTGGCTCTAGGGTGTCTGTTAACAATTTGAATAAATTTATCTAGGTTTTTTTTCACATATAGGCACGCTTCTAGTATATATAATGAAAACAATGTCAATATCTTTAGCTTCTTAAAATAAGGAACGCAACTCTCTGTTTGTCTCAGCCCAAACATAGCTCTTACACATTTTTTTTTGCATTCTAAAAAGCGGTAGTATGTGTACATTAGCAGCGTTACCCCAATGTAATATGCCGTATCTTAGGATGGAGACAACATTGGCATGATATGCACATAAAGCTGTTTTCTGTGACACTGTTTTAGTTATAGTTCTTAGGACGTATACACATTTGCTTAATTTAGAAATTAAATTGTCTATATGTGGCTTCCAACATAAGTAATGGTCAAGGATAATACCTAAAAACTTTAATTCTTTGACGAACTCAATTTTTGTCTTATCAAATTGAACTAAGATATTATTTGGTTTACTTTGTGGAACATGGAATTGTATACCCTTTGTTTTTTCAAGATTCACTATCAATTTGTTTGTACGTAGCCAGTTAATAGTTTCATAAAGTGCATTATTACAATTTTTTTCATGGTCATCTATTTTTACATCACTAATTAGCACAGTTGAGTCATCAGCATACAATACCATTTTTTGGCTAACATGTTCCGGCATGTCATTAATGTAAATCAGGAACAGAAGGGGTCCTAATATACTACCCTGAGGAACGCCACTTTTGACCGTCTTTAAATCTGATTTAGCAATGGTTTCAACATACTTGTCATTTATGTAGGTCACATAAGTTACTTGTTTCCGATTTTGCAGATATGATTTGATAAGATCATGTGCCGGTCCTCGTATGCCATATGCGTACAGTTTATTAAGCAATGTTATATGGCAAACAAAATCGAACGCCTTCGTCATATCCATAAATAAAGATGTTATTAGACGTCGATTATTCATACAATCTGTAATAGTATTCAATAAATCATCTATGGCATTGTGAGTAGATTTATTTTTTTGGAAACCATGCTGTTGTTTTGCTATTATTTTATATTTTGTAAAAAAACTATATAGAATGTCATATATAACTCTTTCAAATATTTTAGAAAGAACTGGTATCAGAGCTATAGGGCGATAATTATCACAATTTTGTTTACTTCCTTTTTTATGCATTGGTTTAATCACCGTTATTTTTAACTTGTTTGGGTATACTCCTTTCGCTAAACATAAATTGATGATATGACACAATGGAGTCGATAGTTCATCACTGCAATGTTTGATTACTCTAGTACATATTTCATCAAATCCCACACTGTTTGTGTTGTTTAAATTATTAATAATTTCCTAATTGATAATGGATCAGTGGGTGCCAAGAATATAGTGTTCTGTTTAGGTTGAATTTTTTTTGATAATTTGTTATTATTATTTTGTTTTATACTGTCACCTATATCTATGTATGTGTCATTAAAAGCATTCGCTATGTCATGTGGTTTAGTCAGATGTTTATTCTTATATATTACTTTTTCAATATTTTGCTTACTTGTTTGCTGTTTTATTCTATTTATTACTTTCCAGGAAGCTTTCATTACATTCTTTGCACTTTTGATAAATTTATGATTCCTAATTTTTTGTGATAAATAAACGGACTTTTTGAATATTTTATTATATCTGTCATAAGGTTCTTTATTTTTCTTTTGTATACTCTGCCAATAAAGTTTTCGTTTTGTTATGCTGGACTTTTTTAATCCAGGTGTAAGCCACTTTGTTTTTTGATTTAAATGAAATCGTTTCCGAACGATAGGAAAACAGAGATCATAAAATAGTTTTATAGTATCATGGAATGATTCATAAGCTACATTTGGATCGTCACTAGAGTAGACTTCGTTAAAACTCAAGTTCTTAAGACACTCTCTAAATTTATTCATATTATCCACAGAATAATCACATTTTATGGTGTAGTAGTGTTTCTTAGTTTGATTCGCTCTAATAGGATATTTAAAAATTAAAGCTGAATGATCGGAAATCCCAAGGTGAAGAACTTCACCATTGCATCCATGGATATTATGTGCTACATTATCCGGACATGTTTTGCTAATAGGTCTTGTGATTTCTTTGAACTGTAGAACAAAGTTATAGTTTTTAAGTAAATTTAAAAAATCTTGACTTTTTGAGTCATTTACTAAGACATTTATATTAAAGTCACCGCAGATTATTGCCTTTTTATTGTGTATACTACTCAATTTTAATAACAATATTTCTAGTTGTGCAAAGAAAACTGAAAGATTTTGTTTATTGGGCACACGATAAATACTAACAATAACCAAGTTATATTCTGTTATTTCTATAGCACTACATTCAAATGCATAAATTATTGATAAATTATTTAGTTCCGGTAATTCTTTGTATTCGATTCCTCTACGTACCATAATAATTGAGCCACCTCGTTTTTTATTGCTACGTGAGAAACATGTCGCGAGTTTATAATTATTAAGATTAACATTGTTTTCGTGCCCTTTTAAGATGAAATGTTCCGTCAAACAAATTATGTCTATTTGTCCATGCTTTAAGGATATGTCATGCAAATCAATTTCTAAACTACTGATTTTACTCAAAAAGCCTTGGATATTTTGACTAAGTATAACCAATTCTTTCTTCACTGTAACATTTCTAGTATTCTCGAAAAAACTCTGAATTTAAGATTGAAGGAAAGATTGTTTACAAATTAAGACATGCAGACACTGTTTGGGAAGAGTTCCCAATCAGGATGAAAAAAATATGTGCTATTCCGTGGAATAACATTCCACAATTATACTTTTCAAGACAGAAAATAAAGAAAGAAAAATACTTACACCTTCAAGAATTAAAAAATACTATGGAAAAAGACTATCACAAATTTTATGACGATTTACCCCACTTTTAAAATTGCTAATGAGAACATTCCATTTTCCTTTTTGTTAAGATTTGTATTTTTTTGACTTTGTTGATTTTTTGTATTTTTAAAATATTTCGATAAGATACTATAGAACTTAGCTTATAAAACTTTTGAGACTGATTTTGTGCCATAACTATACTCGTAGTTAATTCACTATATAAGATCCAAAGACTTAATAAAGATCTATTTGTTTTTTAGTTTACTTTTAAAAGAATTGTTAATACCTAATTGTTATACGTAAGTTTAAAATTTTGCCTTAGATAAGCAATACTAAGAGTAAATTTTGTAAACATTTTAATTATTACGATTGTGATACATAGTGTTGCATTATATGAATAAAAAAGTTTATTTTTATAATAATAACTATGACTTTTATTACATTAAAAGTACTTTTATGTTGTAACATAGGTTATTAATACAAAAATAAAAAGTTCTAACTCCACTTTCATTTCCTAACTCCATACAAGGTATAATAATGCAAAAAAGAAAAATTCGTAAGTCCGTTTTCTTTATAACCTAGTTTGCAAAAATAATAATTAATTATAAAATTAAATTCTTTAATCATTTTTATTACTAGATTGATTATTGCACTTAAGTATTCTATGTGCATAGTTAAAATAAACGGTTTTTACGCGCTCCTGTAAAGTTCATTCAAACGGAGTTACGCATTTTGATAATTAGGCCGACGAATAGGAAGATTACGAAGTTATAAAATTCTTGCACCACATGCATGTGTGAACGAAAAATGCTGCCAGTGTTTTGTGCCAATTTGCGAACTCTTTTAATAAAACAGTCACTTGTAAGTAACGAACACTCGTTTAATTTTCTATCTTAAGAAGTTTTTAAATACACATTTTTTTTTCAAAACAAAAGTCTCGTGTCAATTAAGTCCGAGACAAATTGGTCATTGTAATAGACTGCGTCTAAATCTAGTGTTGGAAACCTCAGTATTCATGAACAATGCAGAACAAACCCCCTCTCTTTTCGAGTTGGATTTGTGCCATATATTTTACAGTGAAATATTTTATTTATAAGCCGCTGTATTTTAATAATTTATTTTTTGTTTTGAATAAGAATATTTTACAGTTACGACCTCCGTGGCATATGGGTCATCTTGCTAGTCCGTCTAAAATGGCCTCAAATTGTCCTGGGTCTTGGGTGTTTATCTATAGTATATGTATTTGATACTAGCTGTTGCCCGCGACTTCGTCTGCGTGGTCATTTTATTATTTTCAATAAAACCGGCCAAATGTATGTCAAAACCTAACCCAGATTCTTTAGCAGCACTGGACATGTAGGAAGATCATTTTGACATCGATAGCGCTCTCCTCTCATCCCAAGAACCCACCGATGAAAATATCCTACAGAACATTAATGCTAAGAGGAAGTCGAGGAAGAACCATTACCTACCGTAGAAGATGCATTAAAAGCTGCAGAATTATTATCTCGATTTGTTCGATAGCAATATTGACAATGATAATTTGACCATGGCGATGTCTTCTTTAGGTATAAATATCGTACTTACCTATCAACACGCCGCCGGCCGGTCGAGATGTCAAAGGAGACGCGCACTTTGCGTTTGTACCTACTTCAAACCTGTTCGAAGCGTAGGTGTAGGTGACGCACGCTCGTCAGTCGAGAATCTACCTTGACGCGCGAAGCCTGTGTCGCTTCTTACTGTTATTCGTTACGTAAACAATGCCGCCGCGCTTACGACGAAGGTTCTAGTAAAGCCGCAGAAGGCACGAGCCATACCCAGCCCGACGGCCAACAAAGCAATTCCACAGCGCGCGTTTCCACTGCACCATCCGACATTTTTTGTGTCGGGATCCGTGTCGCCCCGTTTTGGCCTGACAAGCCTGCAATATGGTTCGCGCAATTGGAGGGACAGTTTCTGATCTCCAACATAACAGCGGACACGACAAAATGGTATTATGTCATATCACAACTTGACAACAAGTACGCAGCGGAAATTGATGATTTAATTATCTCTCCTGCGGCTATCAACAAGTACGAAAAGCTCAAATCGGAGCTGACTAAAAGACTCTCGACTTCGAAGGAGAAGCAGGTGAAGAAGCTCTTTATGCATAAGGAAATGGGTGATCGGAAACCTTTACTATTTCTCCGATATCTGCAAAGCTTGTCAGGACATGGTGTTCCCGAAAATTTCGTCAGGCCTTTTGGACCAGTCGCCTGCCACACAAGATGAAACAGATCATCGCTTCGCAGGCCACATCCCCTATTGATACCTTGGCTGACTTGGCAGACCGTATCCAGAACATCGCAACCCCAGCTGCCACAGTCGCAGCTACTTCGCGTCCAAAACTCTCATCCAGTACAATGGACGACAGAACTAGGCAGATTGCAAAGCTTACACGACAGGTGCAGGCACTTACGCATGAATTGAAACTCCCTTTTCTTTCCAAAAAGCCTATGAAAGATGGAAGTGTCCTTTAACACCGGAAATGGTGAAGATCCTCCAAAAACACTTTTACGTGTCATTTACTGCCAATTATAATTAATGAAGACTGGTTTGTAACAATAAATACAATATTATTTTGTAACTGAAAAGTAAAGCTGATTTTCAAACGCCATATTATTAGTTTTTACTGGCAACCCTCAATTTAGCTGTTGTTTGTTTAATTTTTGCACAGTTTTATTGGTAATCTAATATTATATTAAAAAAGAAAAGCCAAAGTTATCCTACGCCTTTTATTTACAGAAATGCATGAAACATGTCTTAGTAGTTTTTATACTGACAATATTACCCTAGTCTTGGTATAACATTGGTCCACAACATTTTGTTTTTTTTTTTTTCATGTTTGTGTAGTATATCTTAGCAAAATCATTGTAAAATTAAGTTGCTGAAGTTTGAAACCAACCGAAAAAACAATTTTTTTTATTTTTATATACGGACAAACTACACTGATTGAGCTAGCCTCAAAGAAAGTTCGTGACTTGTGTTATGGGATACTAACTCAACGATACTATATTTTATAACAAATACTTAGGTACATAAATAAACACCCAATTTTTATACGTATTGTTAGTTCAAATGAAGGCACAATATACAAAAACAATCATTTAATGGGACAAAGTTACCCAGATTGACCAGTCAACCAGTTTCATGAAGTGGAAGATAAATGGCTAGAAACTAGAAAATATTATTTGATGAATCAACACCCATCAAAATTCCCCAAGTAAAACTGCTTTCGAATGAATTTAATAAACGGCGACTGATCACCATGATGCGTACTGAATTTGAAAGGCTGGGTATCGAGTTCTATCAATCTTAGAAGACGCCGATGCCGATATAGTGAGGACCGCCCTTTCCAAAAGCTCATATTTCGATCAAGTTTTTATCATTGGGGAGGACGTGGACCTACTTATCCTTCTTAACGGCTTAAGCTCTGGAGGACTTCCAGGAAGGCAATAGGGGTGGATTAGACTGCATCCAATATTCAGCAAATTCCTTTACTTGTGGAGAAATGCAGATTCCAAGCGGGATGGTTTTATTTCTGCATGCCATCAGCGGGTGTGAACAACCTCTGCCCTGTTCTGGCAAGGCAAGATGAAGTGGTGCAACGTCCTCAAAAAAACCCCGACTGGATAGATCTCGCCAACATTTTCCTTGATCCAAACTCCAACAAGGAAGAAGTAGGAAATGCTGGCGAGAAGATCTTGATGAACCTCTACGGAGGAGAAGAGGGGGCACTTAATACCCTGCGATTCTCAACATTTGTCAAATCGGCAGTAACGGTCAAAGTCAACCTTGCTCGCCTCCCCCCAACTACAGATGCTGCAAAATATCATTCGTGGAGGACCTACCACAAAATACAAAAATGGTTAGGGGTTGAAAAGAACCCGTGTGACTGGGGATGGGAGACCAGCGAACAAGGTCTTATGCCTGTCACAATGTACGCAGAGCCCGCTCGTCAGACCCTGCTTAAAATGGTGGCTTGCAAATGCAAAAAAGGTTGCTTCGGTTCGTGCACTTGCAAAAACGCCGGGCTCAAGTGCTCTATCCTATGTTCTTTTTGCCACGGTCGAAATTGCAACAACGCAATCCCTATTGTCCTGGATAAGGAAGACGAGGATGAGGACGATCCAACACCATATGCCGACCCGCCTCCACCTCCAGAAAATATTATCCCTCCACCCCCACTCCCCCCGACTGATCTAGACTGGATGAGACCTGGTCCTTCCAAAAGGGCGAAAGTCTAAACTGTTTTTGCTCTAACTTTGTATTATTTTATAGATTTCATTTGTTACTGTTTGTTTTTTTTTTTATTTTTGTTATTACATACATCTAAAATGTGAAGTTTTTACTCTTGGTTCTTTTTACAAAATACATACAAACATTATTCAGTACAATGGTTTTGTTACTTAGCGAAAACCCAATATTTTACTATTTTATAATTATTGAGGAAACTATAAAGCCTAGACGCACGACTTTAGCATCAAATTAAAGCTAATTAAATTTTCTTCAAATTCTTGCTTCAGAATTTTTCTCTAGGAACATTACTTTAGCCAGTACGTGTCTTTGAATATGACCCAAACACAAAACCTATACTTTAAAAAAAAATGCCTACCTTTGACAAGCTGCATCTCTGCAACTAATAGACCTAGAGAGCTGGGGTTTTGCTTAAATTGTATTAAATTTAGTTATCTTTATTAAAGTACCATCCTTGAAAAACGCTTCGTGAGGGTAGTTTTTTCGAAAAAACTGAACCATGTGCCAAAATATTGCAGTTTTTCGAGCACTGTGGGGGCAGCACAGGGTTTTCAGGGTTGCAAACTTGGGTGTTAACTACTTTCAAGGGATAACAAAATCGTAGTTACATGCGCGTTTGCAATGTTTGATGTCGATTTTGACCGGCCTATTTGACGACTATCGCAAAACATTTATTATGTTACGAACCAGAATGGAAATCGAGTTGATGTCATTTTTGATGCATATCATGAAGACAGTCTCAAGAATCATACACGGGAGAAGAGGGGTACAGGATTTCGTCAAAAAGTCACACCAGCAGGTAAACTTCCAAAAAACTGGCAAAAATTTCTTCGTTCGTCACAGAACAAAGTAGAACTTTTCAACTTCCTAGCTGATGGACTCCAGCAGGTCCAACATGCGAAAACGATTGTTGCAACCAAAAGGGGAACAAGTTTTGTGTAACGATGTCACCGTAGATACGTCCTCCCTTAATTCAAAACAAGCAGAAGCTGATACCAGACTCTTCCTTCATGTTTCGCACGCCGTGCAGCATGGCCACACCGAAATATTAATTAGAACGGTTGACACAAATGTGGTTGTTGTAGCTATTGCCCTATACAGCAAGCTAAAAGAAATGGATTTGAACAAATGTTGGATATCATTCGGAATAGGGAAAGCTTTACGTACTATTGCTATTCACCAACTCGTGAATAAACTGGGCCCAGAAGAAATGCAGTAGCAGGTTATTTTTTCACGCATTTACAGGGTGTGATACAGTATCTGGATTTTGTGGAAAGGGAAAGAAGTCCTTTTGGAAGACATGGAATTCCTTCCCTGAAGTTACCAGTAAGATTTCGAGAAGAAAAGTACCAGCACCATAGTAAGTTTCACAATTATTATTTTAAGAAAGGTTGTTGCCATAAGGGTACCAATTTTTTTTTTCAGATGGCAAGCACAAAACCGAGAAAGCCATTTTCTGTTATTAAGTTTCGAGCTTTTCCGTCGAAATCAAAAAAAATAATTACGTATGTGTGCCGGAAAAATTGATAAAATTAAGAAAACTAAAAGGTGACTATGTAATTGTGGTATACCCAGAACACGAAGATCCTGATGTAACAAGACATCGTGTTAAGTTACAAAATAAACCAAAAAGTTACTGGAGATTGTAAGCTGCTGAAATAAAATATGAATCAAGTAAGTTCAATTAAATTGAGTCAGCAGACGTATTTTGAGTTTTGAAATATCAGAAATTAATAGGAATATATTTGTTTTTTCAGATTGTTTCGACGTTGCAAAGCAATTTAAACATACAATGGAAAATTATACAGGGGACAAGAAAATTCAAGCATAAATGGTAAGAACACTTGTGTTCTTACCATTTATGCTTGAATTTGCTCACAACTATGCTCACAACTATTGTCAAATAACAGTTGTCCAATATTAATCATAGTCATATTGTACCTACCAGAAATTGCTATGTGCGTCAGTGTCGTTTTGATAACAATATTGTACAGAGAATTTATTTTAAATAATATACATTTTGTAGATACTTTAGGTAATTTCTGTTAGCGTATATGACTCAAAAGTAATAACCCGTTAGACAAACAAAAACATAAAATTTTAATTATAAGTAATATGATTTTAAACAAGGACATAGAATTTTAATTATAGGCAATATGTTTTTGTGGTTTTATGTGATAATTTACTGGTGTAAAAAATTACGCATGAATATAACACAATGTATGACGTGTACTGTCAGCGCCATCGTTTGGCTTGGAAACAAAGATACTCACGCATTTATTCCCACTCCTCGGAGCACTATATAAAGCTCACGCTGATAGATTTGAGTATAGTTTTTGAGCGGCCGCTGTCGTGTGAACTGGCAGAAACTATAATTGAAATAATAAATTTCAATTTCTATAAAAGGTACATTTAATTTTTTTAAGCTTGCTCTAAGTTTTTAGTGAAGTTTCCTTTGTTTTGAATTAATATATATATTTCGAGATTTAATCGCGTTACAAATGATAGGGGTGTAGTTTTTTAAAAAAATAATACTTGTATTTTTTACATACAACAACAATTAAAAATTTTCTGGATATATCTTTGATACCATAATAAAATGTGTTAATTTTTTTTTTTTACTTAATTGAAAGCCCGATAGTTATTAGTTTGCAAGAATAAATAGATAATAATAATTAATAACCCTAAAATATGTTTGTTTATTTACCTCAGATGTCAGAATTTAGCAGAACAGCAAATAAACGCTCAGTGGATGAAGTATGTCAAACAAACGGGCCCTCACCGAAAAAACAACGGCGAACAGAAGAAAAAAATAATGGAAACCAGGAGCAAGAAAATGTAGCAGACAGGCTGCAAAATACACAAATTTTTGAAATGCCATTTGAAATAAGACAATCATATGATGACTTTGTAGAAAAATTAAATACGACGATATACTGGAGCAATCTTTTAAACGATTGTTTAGTCGAGGTGTATTTTAATAGTTTTGAGTTATATCAACAGTTAATTGATACAATAGAAAGAAATAACTCAATGGAAAATTCATCAAGATCTTTGTCAAGGGACGTAGAATACGCCCCACGGGTCGATGGAGAAGCTGAAATCACCACAACAAAAATAGAAGATGATGGTGCTGATGATAAAAATTAAAGTGCTTCAAAAATACAGTGCTATAGATGAAACAAAAAAAACCCAAAGCTAGTGCCATAAATGACTTTAATCATAGACTGAAAGAAATTTCAAAATATTTTTCAGTGCATACAATAACTTGTTATATCGTGTATGTTTAAATTGTTTAAAGTTTTAGTCGTAATTAAGTTTCTAGGGTAAGTTACTTTAGTTTTACTCTTATATACAGTTTTGTAAGCTCGAATTATAGGTTATAAGTTAAAATCACTATCAGTTACCAACAAAGCTGTGATACAGAAGCGGCTGCCCACGTTCAAGTTTCCGCGTTCATACTTGATAATTGTCTTCTCTCCACTACAGTCAGGTTTTCGTCCTGGGCACAGTACCACTACTGCTCTTCTCAACGTTACCAAAGATATTCGCCTTGGTATGGAGAATTCGTTAATCACCATTCTTGTACTTATTGACTTCTCTAATGCTTTCAACATGGTTGATCACGATATTCTCCTGGCAATCCTTCAATATAGGAAATTCTCATCCTCAGCTATTGATTGGTTTTCTTCATATCTCCATGGCAGGCAACAAGCAGTTCGAATGGACTGTAAGTTGTCGCAATGCCCGATAGTTGTTATTTTGCAAGAATAAATAGATAATAATAATTAATAACCCTAAAATATGTTTGTTTATTTACTTCAGATGTCAGAATTGAGCAGAAGAGCAAATAAACGCTCAGTGCATGGAGTATGTCAAACAAACGCGCCCTCACTGAAAAAACAACGGCAAACAGAAGAAAAAAATAATGGAAACCAGGAGCAAGAAAATGTAGCAGACCGGCTGCAATACACAAATTTTTGAAATGCCATTTGAAATAAGACAATCATATGATGACTTTGTAGAAAAATTAAATACGACGATATACTGGAGCAATCTTCTAAACGATCGTTTAGTCGAGGCGTATTTTAATAGTATTTAGTTATATCAACAGTTAAGTGATACAATAGAAAGAAATAACTCAATGGAAAATTCATCAAGATCTTTGTCAAGGGACGTAGAATACGCCCCACGGGTCGATGAAGAAGTTGAAATCACCACGACTAAAAAAAAAATATGATGGTGCTGATGATACAAATTAAAGTGCTTCGAAAATACAGTGATGAAACAAAAAAGAAACCAAAGCTAAAGCCATAAATGACTTTAATTATAGACTGAAAGAAATTTAAAAATATTTTTCAGTGCATACAATAACTCTTTATATCGTGTATGTTTAAATTGTTTAAAGTTTTAGTCGTAATTAAGTTTCTAGGGTAAGTTACTTGAGTAACCAGTCTCCCGCGACAAGCAACATCAACTCCGCGCAAAAAGTTCGCAAAAATAATTTTTTCGACGAATTTCAAATCGAAAGTGTGTGCAAAGTGTATACTAGTGTCCAACTCACCGGGATTCGTTTGCGCAAAGTCGAGGCTATCCAGGACTCCAGACAGGAAGCAGGAGAACTTTGGAGATAAATAACACCGAGAAGGCAAGTGTTTTCATTTGTTTTTCTTTCACACCCGTAAAGCCCTCGTCCGACCGAACAAGATACTTTTTGGAGCATCGAAATCGGGCAAGGAATCAGGGAGATACAAGCAGCTGAATTCTGACAAATCCCCATACTATCGGCGGACAGCTAGCCAGCGTGACGCGAAAGCAAACTCGCGGCAAGGCTCAACGCGTACGTCACCCGCGCAATCGCAACCGGATCGCCAGCCAGCCCGCTAGCCAGCGGATCGCACTTTCATTCGTGGAGACTCCGAAGTCGGCTCCGAGACCTCGCCACCCTGCAGACCCGCTCAGCATCAGGCGGTGAGTGAGCATCGAGGGAACTCCCATCCCAAGTGTCGTGGAACACCCGTGTTTGGACTTGTCTGACTCGGGAAGAAACGACCCTCCCACTTCCACAACACTCTACTATTCCACCCCTACCCCCACCCTTAACCCCCACCCCAACCCCCGCACCCCCACATACCCCGCACCCCTCCCCCCAAATCTTTCCAGTCTGTCTGAGAATATTTGAGTTTGGACCCGTCCTGTTCGGGAAGTAAGGGTCTTAGGGCCCGGATATCCCACAGGAACACTCATCCCGTACCTCCGTACCCCCCTCCTCCCCTCTTTAAAATTTTTTTCGTTTGACACCGGATCTATCCGTTTCGGACCTCACCCCCCTGACCCTATCTCCGGAACGGTTGGAGCTAGAGAGTCGAGAAAGAGCTCATTCGAAAGGGCATCCCAAGGGCTTCCTTTTGGCCCCTACGAACCCAGGATTTCCATCCGGGAACACCGGGACACTGGGAAACCTAGCACACTTCTTCGAAAACCTCTCCACGCAGCTCGGGATCATATACCGCGGTCCATAGTGGTTCCAAATCCTGATCTGCACCCTCCCCCGCGACCGGTGCCTAACCCCCGCTAAGGCCAACTCCGACACCAGTAGAGCTACAGAGTAGCGAGACACCTCGTCTGAATCGTCTCTGAAAATCCTAGAGGTTGGCCCCAACGGAAGGAAGACAAGGCACCGGGAACATCGAGGAAGCGGAAGAGAAGCCGGAAACCTACGGTTACACCATCATCGCGCAACACCACCAGCGACACAGTCCTAAGTTAAGGTTAGACATAAGTAGTTTTAATTAGTTTAGAAAAGTAAGGCAAAAAAAAAAAAGAAAAATTGCAGAAAATATGCAGTCGCACTCAAACATGCCATCAGCCTCAGTCGAGCAGGACTCGACCAGCGAACCGGGGTACATCGCGAGCCGTGGTGCCTCCAGTGACAGGGTCACTGTCGAGCCCTCGCCACCGACCTGCCAGCCGGAACAGGAGCAGCAGGTTAGTTCGCCTACCACCGACGCACAGGCCACACCGGACATGACAGAAAAACACACCGACAAGACAAACACACAGGACACGACACACTTCAGAACGCGGACATTGCCGGGTGCGAGCAAGGTTTGCATCACACGCAAACAGGGGAAAAAGGCGGTGAAAACCAGCCCGCCCAAAAATCCCCTTCAGCTTGCACGTACCTGGCAACAAAATCAATCCGCGAAAAAAAAAACAAAAACGGGAAGACTGCGTCGACAAGCCGTCATGAAAAGTCACCAAGTGACGGCAAGGAGGGTCCGGATGGATGACGCTAGAGAACTGGCCAGCGTCTCCATTCTGGATACCACCTTCGAAGGTACGCAATCCTCACAAAAACACACACCGGAGTTGCACACGCCTCGCCGGTCCCCCCCGACTGCGACCCGAACAGAGGAAGCCATCCCGAGGGTTGATCACTACAGCATAGTGATCTCGAACACCCCGCCCAGGAAAGAGGCAGTCCCGGAGCCCGCGGTCCCGGAGCTCGCTGGAGTCCATGAGGACACACGGCGGGAGCTGGGAGTGCTGGACACGGACGGGTCGGAGTCGGGGTGGACCGAAGAGGAATCGAGTACCAGGAGGCAGAGTTTGCTCTCGACGATAGGATAGCGCGCGAGTACTTCCAAACCGGAAAGGATGCCATCCAGTCCTGCAAAAACCTGAAAAGGGAGTTGCGGGCCACGGCAGTGGAGTGTATGAACAACCTCTACGAGCTCGTACTCTCGATAGGGGAATCCAGGAACAGGCACCGTCTGAACCTGGAGGTCGAGAATAAAAAGGTCTCGGACCTCAGAGCACAGGTTGCGGAAAAGCTGCTCCACTCAGAAAAAACCCACACCGCTGCCGTAGAAAAGCTCGATGGCAAGTACGAGGAACGGGACGCACGAGTCTGTGCGGGGAGTTCAGAAGTGGCTGAACTTTGAGATGGACGGCTTCGTCATGAAAATGACTGAGGCCGTCCGGCTTGAGTTGAGCAAAACCCCCCAACACAAAAAGAGCGTTAGACTAACCAGACGCAACCCGGCAAGGAAGTACCGAAAGACCGGCAGCACCACCAAGAGTAACAAGACCCTAGCTGAGCTGAAGGACACAGTGGGCTCTCTCTCAACGGTGATCCACTACCTCAAACAAGAGCTAGGGGGAGCCCCCACCAAGAAATCGACACCACCGCTATCTCCGGAGTCGGATCCCAGGAGGTATGACGAGGTCTTCTACAAAGACCTTAAGGAAGAGCTCGTCCATATGAGGCAGGAGATGGAGGTAAGACTGCAAGACCTCCAAACTACCAAGCCTACCTCTAGGGAAGAGATAGTGGTGGAGATCATAGAGGCAACGGCTCCCCTAATGTACAAAGCCAGGCAAATCTTGGATGGTGTCGAAGAGGTCCGTGAATTCACGCTTACCAACTCTGCCCTAAACATCGGCTCGCAAGGACTCGGCACGGAGATGGCCGTGGTGGAGACGGCCGCCCAGATTGAGGAGATATTAAAACCAATCAGGGCGGACGTAGCCGAGATCGCGTCGATGTCCCGGGAGATAAATAAGTCGAGGGAATGGTACAACTCCGCCATAAAAAGACCGCAGGGAGTTGCGCCCTCCAATGCCAACGCAAAGCCCGCAAGGACCTACGCTTCGGTGGCAAAGACCGCACCACCCAAACACCCTAACCACACGCTGATAGTCTCCAGTACTGACCCCAAAAACACCGGGGATAAGGTGCTGGAGGCAATCACGCAAACGCTGGATTTCAAAAATACCGGCGTAAGATTTGACAGGGTGAGAAAAGCGAGGAATAGCAAGGTGTATTAAGCTGCGAGGCAAAGGAGGACGTCATCAAATTAAATGAAATTATACGAACAAACAAAACTTTAAAGGTTCATAAACTCATAAACGCTCATAAACGCAATCAGAGGATGTCGGCTCCAAAAGTTGGGGTAGTAAAGATAAAAGCGACGGCAAAAACTCTTCCAATAGATTTGTTGATTGACCATGTGTACGGAGAGGGCTCCGGTCAAAACAGCGTCGTGACTCCCGATCTAAATAATGAAGAGAGATCAGACCAAAACAATGTTGAGATTCTTTATCAAAATTATGAGGAGACCTGATCAAAACGACGAAGGGATGCCCGAGTAATTTAGTACGTTATTAATGTTTTCATATACACTGAGAAAAAAATATTTTACAACATTACCAGGTGACTTTACATTGGTTTAGGAGCCGAAGGCCAGTTTATAAGGATCGTTAGTAAGACCTAATTAGCTAGTCAAAATAAAAATTCTCAAACAAAGAAATTTGACTTAAACTCGAAACTAAAATCGTGTAGCACGTAGCGTTATCAATGTCAATGACCGCATCAGAATCGCTGCATCTTTTGCGTAGGTAGTAGGTAGTCCCGCAGCTAATCACATCGCCTGCCCATCCCCACCGTGCCCCCGCAACCCTTTCTTGTTATTGTATGTAATATAATAATAATATACATTTCATGGCAATATTGGTCTGTAATCAAAGGTCCCCTTTAGTAAGCACGTTTTCTGGCACTGAAAAACAAATGTGATCTGATATTAAATATGCATTCTTATATATTGTTTATTGTAGCTTTAGCTTCCATTGTTTCAGGTCAAATGCCAAGAAAGAAGAATAACAACATATGGAAACATTTTCATTGCTTGCCTAACAAATCGGCAACATGCAACTATTGTAGTAAGGTGTATACTTTTGGAAACGTCAATAAAATGAAAGCACATCTCCAAAAATGTGTCAAATGCTCTAATGAAACAAGTGAATGTCGCTAACAGACTGGTTTTATTTCAAAAAGTATGCATAGACAATCATGCATTTTTTTAATGTTGATGTACCATAAAGACATATTTATCATTATACAATATAGTGTCTACATTGCACAAGAGATGGCGTTGCTAGTAGCAAAATACAGCTATGAAATACATTTATTTTGATACATCATTATAACACCCCCACTTATCAAAATAAACAAATAAAATTATTTCTGTACAAGTCCTAATTTACACAGAAACTTATAATGTTTAACAGGACATAAACCTTTAGTGAGAATATCAGCTGTCATTTCTTCAGTACATAAATATAGAATTTTTATATATTTAGACTTAACAACATCTCTTACATAATGATATTTCACATCAATATGTTTCGATCTATTGTGACTTTGATTGCTTACTGACAATTTTAATGCACTTTGACTGTCGCAATAGATCTCAACCGCATAAAGGCTACCTACAATTTCATGAAGAAGGTTTCTAAGATACACTGCTTCCCGAGCTGCCTCAGATAGAGCAGTATATTCTGCCTCTGTACTGGAAAGAGATACAGTCTTTTGTTTCCTGCTTTGCCATGAAATAGCAGATCCAGACATCGTGAAGCAAAAACCTGTATACGACTTCCTGTCTAAGGCGTCACTAGCCCAGTCACTATCTACAAAACCCTGTAGCTTGCTATCATCCTTACAAAATCTTAAACAATAAGTTTTTGTATATAACAAATATTTTAAAATGCGTTTAGCATATTGCCAATGTGTATGATTGTAACAACTGTTAAATTGGCTCAGATAACTAACAGAATAGGAAATGTCTGGCCTAGTTAGTACTGCCAAATACATCAATGATCCAATTAACTTTTGATACGGAAGATCAGATACACATTCATCAGCTTTCTTAACATTTAATTTACATTCAATTGGGGTTTTATATGTTTTACAATCTGACATATTGAATCTAGAAGCTAACTGTTCAATATACTGTTGTTGATCTACAGTTATTACATTTTTATTTTTATCTACATTTATTCTCATGCCTAAATATTGTCTTACCGGTCCCAAATCTTTCAATTTAAATTCTGCACCCAAAACACGTTTTAAGTTATCAGTTTCAACAGAATTATTAGAAAAAATTAAAAAATCGTCAACATATAGGGCCACAATAATTTTAATTTCACCCTTTGTTTTTGTGAACAAACAAGGCTCATACTGACTATTTTTGAAATCCAAGTTACAAAGTAAATCTTTAACTCTGTCATACCACGCAAGAGAAGACTGTTTTAATCCATAGATTGCTCTTTTTAATTTCAAAACCTTTCCCCCACTTTTGTTCACAAAACCCTCAGGTAATGACATGTAAATTGTTTCTTTCAAAAAACCGTTTAAAAATGCTGTAGTAACATCTAAGTGATCAATACTCATATTCAACTTAACACTAAGAGCAAATAATAATCTAAGAGTGGAATGTCTTACAACTGGAGAGAAAGTGTCTGTGTAGTCAATACCAGGTTTCTGGGAAAAACCTTTAGCAACAAGTCTAGCCCGGAACCGCACATTATTGTCCAAATCAAACTTTTTATTGAGCACCCACCTACACTTCACAATTGTCACATCACCTGGGTTGTCAACGAGCTCCCAAGCATCGTTGTCCTCAAAAGACTGCAGCTCGTCGGCCATAGCGCTCTTCCACTGCTCACTCTCAGGCCCAGCGAGAGCCTCTGAGAACACGATCTCCTCGGATGCTGGAACAGTACTGGAAAGACACATAAAACCATACCAATCAGGTTGTTTTCTGGGACGCTTGCTAGGCAGTTCTGGCTCCTGCTCTGGTGTTGATGTCATCTGGGCTTCTTGTACTAAGTCATCTGAAGTTAGAGTTTCAGTCAATGTTTCATTCCCATCCTCATACACAGAAGAATCTGAATGGCAGTCTTCGGAGTCTAAAACATGGTGCGAGGCTTCCCCCACTGAATCTGCATTCACCTCTTCCTGTATGCCAACTGCAGGTGTCTCTTCGTTAGGAATCCAGATAGCCAACTCCTGACTTTTTTCTTTGGTACCTAATTCTTCTTCCATAAAGATAACATCTCTGCTGGTAACAAGAGTTTTCTTGACAGGATTGTATAGCCTGTAGCCCTTAACATCTTGACCATAGCCAACTAATATGTGCTCAGTGGACTTCTTATCCCACTTCAAACGACGTTCCTTAGGGACATGTACCATAACTTTACATCCAAACAAACGTATGTGACTTAGGTCTGGTTTTCTCCCATACCACAATTCATATGGAGTTTTCTGAAGTCCCGATGCAATGGATCTATTTTTCAAATAGACAGCAGTGTTTGCTGCTTCCGCCCAAAATCTTTTATCCAGCTTTGCATCATACAGTAGACATCTAGCCTTCTCAACCACAGTACGGTTGGCTCGTTCACATAAACCATTTTGTTCAGGTGTATAATTATTCGATCTTTGATGAATTATACCCTCTTGCTTTAAATAATTCTCAAACTCTTTGTTGGTGTATTCTATTCCATTGTCTGACCTTAGTATTTTTATCTTTTTATTTAACTGATTCTCCACCATTGTTTTAAAAATCTTGAAATAAGTAAATGCTTCATTTTTCTTTCGAAGAAAATATATAAACGTCATTCTACTAAAATCATCGACAAACAGTATAAAATATCGTGCACCATTCAATGAACTAGTTTCCATCGGTCCACAAAGGTCTGTATGGATTCTGTGTAGGGTCTCCGTGCTTCTTTCACCCACATGCGAAAAAGGTAATCTTTCCTGCTTTCCCTCGCAACAAGTTGTACACTGAGACTTGGTTATGTCAAAACTGTTTTCATATGACAAACCATCCACCATATTTCTCATTTTATTCATGTCCTGACTATTGATGTGCGCCAGCCTTCTGTGCCATAGTTTTCCACTTACCGCCGGTGCAGCCAACATACAACTCTGTGTGTCCAACCTCAGCTTATATACACCATCCGATAAATCAGCTGTGGCTACCAAAACATTGCTGTTGTTTCGTATATAGCAGGTTTTTTTATCAAAACTAACATTATTTCCATTTTTAATAAGTTCACTTACAGATAATAAGTTTGTTGTCAAACTAGGCACGCATAGCACATCTTTCACAGTAATGTCGAATTTTAAGTCAGAAACAATGTCGACGTCTCCGGAACAAACAACTGGCACTTTTGATTCGTTTGCTACCACAATCTCAGGTAAACACGGTGTGTGGTTCATGTTTCTAATCCAAGATTCATTCGCCGTCATATGCGCGCTTGCGCCGGAATCCACGTACCACTCTGTTTTGTTAAACTTTCCATTCAGGAAAACGACATTAAATACGCATTTGCTATTATTTTTCGTCAATAACGGGCACTGATTTCGATAATGACCATCTTCTTTACATTTATAGCATGTTATTGTTTTCGTAAATGGAGATGAATCTGTCATTGCTGTCACTGTCTTCTTGTTTGACGTTGAGGGACCGCCATACTTCTTTGGCTTAGTGTTAACAGAGTTAAATTTATTTCCCGCGCTGTTATTGTCACTGGTCACTTCCATGTCAAGTAATTTCGACTTTATGACATCTGCAGTTATCGAAATACCCGAATGTTCAATTGCCATGATCATGGGAGTATAACGATCAGACAAACCTGCTAATAATAATGAGCCAACCCATTCTTCTGTTATTGTAAAGCCCGTGCCATTTAACCGCTGTGCTGTCTCGACCATTTGAGTCACATATGTCGCCATAGAATCACAGTTTTCTAGACGTATGGATATCAGATGTCGCAGCAAGGTTATTTTTCTTGAAAAACCGGAATCATCAAACATGGTCTTCAACGTAGTCCATAATTCTGCTGAGCTCTTGGTGTTCTTTATATGCACGTACAATGACGGGTCTATAGTCAATATTAGCTTTGCCTTCGTTTTTGCATCGTCCACTGGCTTAACTTCAAAATCTGGTGTCGGTTTGATGTACTTCTCCATCCCTTCGAGCACTAACAAATTTTCAGCCGCGAAGCTCCACTCATCATAGTTTTCTCTTCCTTTTAGTTTAGGAACACTGGCAATATAATTCGTAGTCATGATTCCGCGATACAACTTTCACTAAATTATCTATTTTAAACAAAATAACTGATAATTTCGGGATAAGCCCATAACCTCTAATGAAACAAGTGAATGTCGCTAACAGACTGGTTTTATTTCAAAAAGTATGCATAGACAATCATGCATTTTTTTAATGTTGATGTACCATAAAGACATATTTATCATTATACAATATAGTGTCTACATTGCACAAGAGATGGCGTTGCTAGTAGCAAAATACAGCTATGAAATACATTTATTTTGATACATCATTATAACAAATGCCCTATACGAAATTACTTTCAAAGGCAATATTTGTAACCGGCGCTCCTCTATCGATTGTGGAAAATCCGTTATGGAAGATTTTTTTTTTTGATGAATTACAGCCTTTATTTTGTTTAGAAAAGCAGTTTCTACAACTCATTTGGAGTCTTTTTACAAAGGAATAAAAATGGAAATCTCTCAAGAATTTAAATCTCAATACTACCTTCATCTTCAATGCGATGGTTGGAGAAATGTACGTAATGAAGGAGTCATTAATTCAATATCAGAGGTCGCGCCACAACGTCAATTATCTGTGATGGACAGCGAGAGGAGGTAGAACTTAGAGATGTTGGTGTAATCCGTATCTCCGATAACTGTATCATAAAAACACCCAACAACTATGTAGACTTAGCAAAAGTTGTAAAACATGCAAAGTGTTTGTTATATGCCGACGATCTGAAGTTAGCCTTAAAAATTAAGAATGATACAGACCGTCAATTATTACAGCAAGATATAAATGCTGTTCAAAAATGGAGCGAAGAAAATAAAATGTCATTTAACTTTTGAAGTTTTTCTTAACACTGTTAATTTATTTACTTTTAGACTGGAAGTGGTAGACATAAATGACTACCCGCAAGGCCAGCCCATAGAAGTGCCTCTGCACCCAATTAAAAAGAGGCGTCTACGTGGCCCGTGAGTATGGAATGATATTTGTCTTTTATTGCTGTAACGAGAAATATGGTTCTTATTTTTTTTTTTCAGCTTACCCGTACCTGCTGGCCCTAGTACCAGTGGTACGCCGACGACGGGGAGAAGGAATCCAGATCGCTCACTCCGGGAAGAAGAAATTGAGCATATTCTCAACTTTGGTAAGTAGATACAAATATCAAATAAGAAACAGATCTTTATTTTATTGGAAATTTTTAACGGATAGATTTTCAGATTAATCACACAAAAAAAAAAACAATTGGTTCAGTAGGTACTTTGAATTGGTGAAGTCTGATTTTTCCTTACGAAAATTATAATTTAAAAAATAAATAGCGCCTTTAATAAGGCATCTTAATACAAAATTTCAAAGTATGTACGTCATGGGGCGAAATATTTCCCTAGATGAGTCTCTCCTACAGTGGCGGGGTTGGTTGCAGATCAATCAACTGATCCCAAACAAAGCCGCCACTGTAGCAGTCAAGACGTACGAGGTGTGTGAATCACAGACGGGTTACCTACTAGTCCTCAGTATAAAAACCCAGAACAGGTAAAACATAAAGCTTCGCCACCAAATAAAAAAAAAGCGATTGAATTTACCCTCATTAGCTCTTGCCTGCGATCGTACTAGAGTTTCGGATAGAGCTGCAGCTATTTTAGCTTCTTCTGTCTTAAAAGATGCTGGCATTATTTCATCAAACGACCCAAGTCATATCATTGATCGTTCAAAGTTGCGCCGTGAAAGAACTAAAGTCAGATCAACTTTGCAAGAAGCTGACTGCAACAAAATTCTTCGTAGTATATATTTTGATGGAAGAAAGGATAAGACTTTGGTTCGTATTGAAAAAGAAGGGAAATTTTACAGAAAACGGGTCATAGAAGATCATTATGTAATATTATCGGAACCTGGAAGTAATTATTTTGGGGACGTTACGTGTGAGTCGGGTACTGCTAAAGGTATAAAAGATACTATAATAAATCACTTGAAATCCAAGTCTGTAGAACTGAGTGAGATAGCTGTTACTGGCTGCGATGGAACAGTGGTGAATACGGGTTTCAAAGGTGGTGTTATCCGCCTGATGGAAGAAGAACTAAACAGACCATTTCAGTGGTTTATTTGCCAACTGCATTCAAATGAATTACCATTACGACACTTGCTGTTAAAAGACGGCAAAACTACAGGGCCTAAATGTTTTTCAGAAGCCATTGGAACTCATTTACAAAATTGTCATACAAAACCGATAGTCAAATTTACCGTTACACGAACAATATTACCTGAAATTTCAAAGACAGATCTGAGTACTGACCAAAAATATCTTTATGATGTGATGACTGCTATTAGTACTGGTATATTTCCTTCTGATTTAGCTAATATGGAACCTGGACCTCTTAACCATTCCAGATGGCTAACAACAGCCAACCGAATTCTAAGATTGTATGCCACTAAAACTGACCCAGAAGAAAAGTTATTAGTATTAGCCACTTACGTTATGAGGGTTTATGGACCGATGTGGTAAACGATAAAATGTAATTTTTCGTGCATTAACGGAGCCAAGCACCTATGGCAAACCATTAGTCTTAGTCGTTACAAGGTAATCCAGCGAAACGGGTATTTCGGGCACCCAGAAAATCTTCTCCTTGTTATGCTTGGCGATGACAAAGAGGTTATAAGGGATCTTGCATACCGAAGAATTTTCAAAGCAAGATCAGAGAATGCTCAAGGACTTCGGATGTTTAAGGTCCCTACATTTAATTTTGACGCCAAAGATTATACTGATATTATTACGTGGCGAGATTGCGAGATAACGGAACCACCTCTTACTTTAAATATGTGTGATGAAACCTTGAAAGATGTGGTCAAAAACGGTCTCAGCATGTGTCCGATTATTGATTTTGCATGTCACACTCAAGCCGTAGAGCGCTGCATCAAGTTGGTGACAGAAGCATCAAATGCAGTTTGTGGAGATAATAAAAGAGACGGTTTCATTAGAGCGAGACTGCTTTCGCGTAAACAAATGTCTACTTTTAATACGAAAAAACAGTTTGATATTAAAGTTTGCTTATAAATGTTCAATTTTTGCAATAAATAGAAAAATTGGAAATTTTGTTTTTTTTTTTTTATTTCATCTCCTCTGGTGCACCTCAAAATATTGCGACTGATAAGTGGAATTTGTACAGTTGTTTTAAATATTATAAGAAAACTTTTCATCCCTATTCCGTTGAGATAAAACGATTTTTTTTTGCTCCATACATTTTCGCTCCACCCTAATGGAAAGGTATATTAAAAACGTAACAATAAAAGTTAATGTTTAATATCACAGCAAGTTTTATAACATAATGTGTTCAGTTCAATGTACGATAAGACATTTGAGGTATTAAATAATATAAATGTTATATATATGAAATAAGGTTTGCATTTAAAGGTGCCGATAATATTAAATTAATTACTTACAAAAAAATCACAAAATATAAAAAAAAATGTTAGATAGCCCATTTCACATTAAACTAACGTTAAAGTAAAAGCTGAACCCAAATATATTCATCACCTTATTCATGTACGAGTAAACTAAGGATAAAGGTGCAATTGTTTTACTTTTTCTTTCGGTCAAGAAGCCATTGAAAGCAAAAGAATAAGGGAAAGTTAAAACGCTGTAACACTGTAACAAAGTTAGCAGAATGCTGTTGCTGTTATAATTTGTGGAAGTAATTATAATTCGTTCGGTAAACGGGTACATGTAAGTTTAACACATATTATTGTATATTTTAATTCGGGTTAATATTACGCATAAGAAAATTAGGAAATGTCAAATAAAATATATAAATTAGTAGACGTGCCTTAAAAATCGTCACGCTTATTAGACAATCCATTTTTTAATCTATTTTCTCGAGAAACATCATAAAAAGACCAAAAATATTTACAACCGTTGCCGTTGCCACTACCCGACTACGTCCTTATCTTAGAGTATAAAATATCGTTCCTCAGCCTGCTAACATTTCTACCCTTGACTGATCTAAGAAGCACAGTCAGCTCACGTCTTCTTGTCACAATTCATAAAAGTATTTTAACTTGTAATATTTCAACAAATATTTTAATCAGTTAATTAAAGAGTGTTTAACCATCGCGAGACTTTTCACTCACAAAATCCTCTCCCACGTTGCCACACATGACTAGGTACAGATTAAACTGATTTTTATTGACATTCCTCAAGGGCCTAACACGCTTTTATAGAGCGAGATAGTCTTATTGAGATTACTAAAAGAAGAAAAAGAAAAGAGTGCCATGTTTTGTCTCTATCAGCGACCGAACATTTTTTCAAGATCGGGTTATTGGCACACTTCAAATTGCATATATTTTAAGTGTGCCTATAACCCGACCATAAATAAAATATACGTAGAATCATTAATATGTCTTTCTCTTACCCCTGGATGCTCGGTGGCAATTCTACACTACTTGAATATTCTAAATCTTTCATTCCTACATTCTTTTCAAATGCCGACTCTTCTCGCGAGTTATATTGCCTAGTTAGGTATTTACCTACCTTTTAAGAAGTTTGTTCGTTCCTGTTGAGTTATTTGCAAATTAGTTGTAAGTATTTATTGAATGAGAATGCACATTAGTAGTCGGCGGCAGCGAATGCGTAATGAAGAAAAACAGTAAATATTAAGTACGAGGGTGTCAGCTTTAAATATCTTTAAATATCCCAAAGCAAAAGCAAAAAAGGATTCTTCGCAATCAGTTTCAAACTTTTTCGTGAAGAAATCTTCAAAAGAAGAGGATAATATATCAGCCATTGAAATTACGTCAGTCTATCATGGGATAAAACAACATCACAGTTTTAACAGCCTGCACGAACAAATTGTATAGCACTTTATTTCCCGATTCTTCCTTTGGTAAAATAGATTTCTTGTGGAAGAACCAAATGTGTTAGTATTTGCAAAAGTGTACTTGCTCCTGCAGCTCAAGAAATAGAGCAGGTACACACACATTGGGCGTTTTGAAACACGCGCTTTGCTAACGCGCGTTTTGAGAACCCCGAATTCTATTGAAGTGTACACATGCAAGCGCGCGCTGCTGGTCAAGCGCGCGTCAAACGCGCGTTTACAGGTCGCGCAGTGATTTAGAGCTTGTCCAGATGACGCGATTTACGCGCGATCCGAGTCGCGCGTTTCGAATCGCGCGATTGTGAGATACTAGAGCTCCATACATTCCGTCCACATGCAGTAGCGCGTTTTGCCACTCGCGCGTAAATCGCGTGCAAGTCGCGAGAACCTCGACTCGCGCGATTGCAGCGCATTCTACGCGCGAGTCGAGATACTAGATATGCCATTGCTCCGTCCAGTACGAGCGCGATAGTTGCCGCGAGTGGACGTAATGGACATAATGGAGCGTGATAGCTTTGACACCGAACTGTTTATCGACGAAGTGGAGAAGAGGGTGGCTATATGGGACATGGAATCTCCAGATTACTCAAATCGAATTTTAAAACGCAGAAGTTGGGAAGAGTTGGTAGAAATTTTTAGTGAAGCTGATGATTCCGAAGAAAAAAAGAAAGTTTTAGGTAAGTGAATAGTTTTTATTTCAATTGCGAGTCGTACCAGGTATTATGCAGGGATCCGTACAATTATTAAAATACGTATGATTCAGAAAAAAATAATTATATCATTTTGTTTTGCCATGGCAGTGATCCCTCATTAACAAAATAATCAGCGAATCTATCTCTTGTATTGCGGGACCTTGCACTAGGTCTTACTGTTTCCGTGGACAAACTATTAAGTGATGTATTGTACAAAGTGTTGTCAAACCTATAACCATCTCTTAATCTCACGTAGTTGTGAAGAACACAGCAAGCTTTAATTATTTTTTCCGCAAAATCGATGTGCACATTCAGTGGTCTGTGAAATATTCGCCATTTATTAACCAAAATGCCAAAACAACATTCAATATAGCGTCGTGCTCTGGATAAACGATAATTGAAAATTCTTTTTTTATTTGTCAGCGATTTTCCACAGTAGGGCCGCATTACATTTTCCATCAGACTAAACGCCTCATCACCTACAATTACATGAGGTAAAGGGGTTGTATCTATCATCGATATTGGTTTTGGGTCTGGAATATTTAAACTCTTTTCCACCAGTTTTTTATAAAACACTGAGTTCTTAAAAATCGTCGAGTCGTTACTCTTGCCATATGCTCCAATATCTACTGAGATAAAACAATAATTTGCATCACATACAGCTAACAAAACAGTAGAATGAAAATTCTTATAGTTGTAGTAAAGCGACCCAGATTCGACTGGTTTTATGATACGAATATGCTTGCCATCAATGGCGCCAATACAATTCGGAAAATTTGTGTATTTTTCAAATCCTTTTGAAATTTCTTCGAATTTTTCTTTAGTAGGTTCTTGCATCACTATATTTTTTAATTTCTTCCAAATGACGTCACATGATTTCTGCACTATTTCTATTACTGTCGACTTTCCCAATCTATAAGCATAATGCAGGTCTGCAAAATAACAGCCGGTAGCTAAATATCTGAAACAAAATTAAACTTAAATGAATTCCTTATCAGTAAACTATTATAAATGTGGAAAAAATTATAAGCTATTGATTTTTATTGGTTTCAGGCGACAAACTCCAAAAAAAGTGGAAAGGGTTGCGAGATTCGTTTGTTCGAGAAATGAAGAAGAATAAAAATAAACCATCTGGTTCTGGAGCCTCCAGCAAAAATTCTTACATTTATTTTAATCGGTTGATGTTCATAGAACGGTCCGTACGAAATAAAATAACTGACAGCAACATGAAAAAGTCTGATGTGCCATCTGATGCTGAACAAGATTTTTCAGGAGACGGTGAAGATGTGATGAGACCACCAAGCTCTCAGCCAAAAAAGAAAAAAATTAGTGCTGCAGATGCGGAATTTATTTCCATTATTAAAAAAAATATTGGATCAGCATCCAAGAATCAGCCGCAAACAATCAGCACAACGGAGTCTGATGACGATAAACTGTTTTGTTTGTCATTGCACAAGGAACTTCAGAAAATACCTGAGGTCAATCGACTTAAAGTAAAAATTGAAATAATGAATGTTATTCAAAAAGGTCAACAACTTCATCATCATATCCCTTCAACATATCCTGAATATATGACACAGCATGGCTACACACAATATAATACACGAAATCAACAACCTCGCCACCCAACAGCCCCATTTCAAGATTTCACTGCAACCAATCCTATGCAATATAATCCTGAATCACCATCGATTTCTAATCAACGTGGTTATAACACATCAACATACGCCCAATCGCCATCACCGGCATCAACAGTTGGTTCACAAGAATCGGACTGTCTCGCACTATTTCAAGATGATTAATCATAAATTGTTAATCATAAGTAATTTATAAGTTTCAAGTATAATAAATACTATTAAGTGATGATAATTTGATTGTATCCTGTCATTTAAAATACCAACCTAAAAAAAAAAAAAAAACCTATAAATACATTAATATACTTATACCTTATTACTAACCTTAGAGTGATCACGAGCTTTTCTTCTGCGGAAACAACATCCCGTACTACATAATTTTCACATGGAGATAAATCTTCCTTTACAATTTCAAGCAACTCATCAAAAGACTGTACTGACATCCGAAAGTAGTTGAAAAACTTTTTGTTGTGTTCTCGAAGCTTTGGATATAATGTTATAAACATACTTTGTGTCATCCTATCATGTAGAATGGGATGCACTCTGTACTGCCGTTTTTCTCTTTGTTTGCTTTGTTTCCATCGACGGTAAGCAAGCCACAACTCTATTTCTTTCGTAAAATCACAGTCGTGCACAACAGCTCCGGACTGCATCATGTTGCCGACTGAACTGAATCCGTACCTATAATGCTCGCGCGAGAGACGCGTCATCTGGACGCAACATAACATTCACTCGCGCGACTCGGATCGCGCGTAAATCGCGTCATCTGGACAAGCTCTTAAGATCGCTCGGTAAAAGTAAAAGGGGTATGCGCAGTATTCAATTCTTAGGTCTAAACGGAGGGGTGAGGAGTATGCGGGGCGGGTGCGCCTGAGCGGCGCCACGTCATTGGTTAGTCAGTCGCTCTTCACTTCCCGCGCTGTGTTCGCGCGTCTCGGTGTGTTTTGAGTACAGTTGCGCACAGATTGCTTAATTGAAAAAATGCCTAAAAATAAAGTTTTAACACGGCAAGCCCGAAAAATGGTTTATGACGTGAATTGTTACGTGAAAAAGGAAACTGATGAAATCGTGGGTAAGCTAAAGCAAGTAAAAAAAACAAGTACAGAAGCCGCGACATCATTAGAGAAAATATTGGTAGCACCTATACAACGTTTACAACTGATAGCAAATCGATCAACCAATGTTGCTGATAAATCTGTATTAATTGAAATCTGCAAAAATTTGGAGCAAATTCGTGAAGAAACTGTAGAAGCTAGCAAAACAAATGAAAATATTTTACAACAAATTATGAGCAGTTTAAAACAAGAACAAAAAAGAACCGCACTAGCGACAAATACTTCTGTGATAACGGTCAGGAGGCTTGCTACACAGGCCGCAAATTCTGAGTTACTGACAGTGTTTAGAACTCCCGGAAAAAAAAGACAGCGTGCAAAGCCAATCACAGATATCGACAACTTTGACCAAGGAGTCATCAAGCGGTGTATACATAACTTTCACCTAACTAATAAAGAGCTTCCCACAATTGAAAAACTTAGACAAAAGCTTCAGGATGATATCAATTTTCAAGGTTCTAAAACAAGTCTTCGACAGATTATAAAAGAATTGGGGTTTAAATGGAAGACAACTGAAAATAACAGGAAGGTTTTGATAGAAACTACAAACATTCGACTAAAGCAAATTGAGTACTTAGAAAAAATAAAAAAGTATCGTGAAGAAGGACGTGCAATAATTTACACAGATGAATCATACGTGGATTCATCACATTCGACCCCCAAGGCTTGGACTGATGGTTCAACAAAGGGCCTTAAAACGCCAATTTCTAAAGGACAGCGAGTAGTTATTGTGCATGCCGGATCCGAGGCCGGCTTTGTCCCAAATGCATTATTAACTTAAAGCTGGAAGCAAATCGGGAGATTACCACGACAACATGAATTACGAAAATTACCAAAAATGGCTGAGAACACAACTTATACCTAATATTCCACCAAATTCTGTTGTCGTGGTTGATAACGCGTCTTATCACAATAAGCAATATGACCGTGCACCCGCATCTAACTCCAGAAAAGCAGATATGCAGGCCTGGCTGACCGATAAAGGTATAGAATACGATGATAAAATGTATAATCCTCAGTTATATCAGTTAATAAAAAAACACAAAGACCAATTTAAGTCTTTTTCTATCGACAAGATTTTGGCTGAACACAATCACAGCCTTTTGAGACTCCCTCCTTACCACCCTGACCTCAACCCTATTGAGATGGCTTGGTCGATGATCAAACAGCATGTGGCCAGTAAAAATGTAAAATGGAATATCAATAAAGCTATAGAGCTTGTCGAAGAAAAAGTTTCATTAATGGGGGTAAGAGAGTGGGAGAGCTTGTGCAATAAGACCAAATCGGTAGAAGATGATTATGCAAGAAGTGACCACATTATAGATCTTATGACAGAACAGTTTATTATTCGTGTCACAGATGATGACTCCGACAGCGAAGAGAGTGAAGATAACTCCGACATGTCTGACGACGAAGTGCCCTCAACCTCGTGCTTCCATCCTCAACCTTCAACATCGACATCGCAAGATGATTTAATGGAAGGAATAGCAACATTGTCCGATGATTAATTGTTTTTTTTCTATTTTATGTCTTGTTCCTATTATGTTTTAATATATATTCTTAAATTTAATCATGTTCTTTATTTTTTTGGATATACTAACATCTGCCCTGGCTTTGTCCGTGGTACATGCATTAACCTATGTCAGTCGGGGATAACAAACCTTTACCACGGTGAAAGAGAATTTATTAAATCCGTTCATAGTTTCTGCTGAATAAATAATCCATATTTTCCTCTTTATAATATTAATATAGAAGTATAGACTAGCACGATAAATCGCAAGCAAACACTAGCGTTTTTATTTGCTCAATTACTAATATACGAAATTATAATAAATTATTTCCCTTAGCATTTTTGTGCGCGATTGTACACATGCGCAGATTACCCCCACTAGTTTCACCGAGCGATCTTAAACCATCGCGCGACCTGTACATTTTTTCGTTCGAACGCGTGTTGCTCGGGCGTTAGCTGCGCGCTTCGAGATACATGAGCTGCCATTTTGTTGTAAATTTGATCGCGCGCTTTTGTGTAGAGTGGACGCATGTTACGAAAATGGAGATCGAGCATTTTGATACCGATTTCTTTATAGAAGAAATCCAAAAGCGACCAGCTATTTGAAATGTGGAATGTCCAGATTTATAAGAATAAGGTGGTTAAAAAAAGGAATTGGGAGGAGATTGTAGAATTTTTTTGTGACGCTGAAGACAGTTTGGAGAAAAAGAAAGTGTTGGGTGAGTAATTATTTATTGAATTTTTGTTTACAATAATGTATTACTTATATCATATTGCCTTGCCAGGGAAGTTTTCCCTCGTTTAGAAAATAATTGGCAAATTTGTCTCTCGCAGTCCTAGCAGTCAAGCTGCCACGTGGTATAATTTCTGAACATATAGATTGTAAAGGTGAAAGATAAAGTGTGTCTTCATATCTATAACCGTCGCGTATACGCACGTAATTATGTAGTACTGTGCATGCTTTGATTATATTTTCCGCGAATTCAATATTTATATCTATAGGTCTATGAAATATTCGCCATTTGTTGCTCAATATTCCGAAAGTGCATTCGATATAGCGCCTTGCTCTCGATAATCTGTTGAACACTTTTTTTGTATGTGTGAGTTGTTTTCCACTATAAGGGCGCATCACGTTTGACATGATTCCAAATGCTTCATCGCCTACAAACACGTGAGGCAATGGTGTTCTATCGATATTCGATATAGGCTTCGCCTTAGGAATATTTAATGTACTATCCATCATTCTTTTATAAAAATCGGAATGTTGAAATATGGCGAATCGCTGCTTTTACCATAAGAGCCGACATCAACGTATATAAAACAATAATTTGCGTAACACAGTGCAAGTAAGACTGAAGAGAAATAATTTTTATAATTAAAATAAAGCGAGCCTGTATGTTCCTGTTGTATTATTTCAATGTGCTTCCCATCAATTGCGCCGATACAGTTTGAGAAGTTGGCGCATTTCATAAAACCTTCTTCTACTTTCCATTTTTCGATAGTTATTTCAGGCATGCATATAGATTTTAATTTTCTCCACAGCACTTGGCAAACTTGTTCCACTATCTTTATGATAGTTGATTTTCCTAGACGGTATTCATAGTGTAAATCCGCGAAAGAACAGCCTGTAGCCAAGTACCTGTCGAAATAAAAATGGCATTTTATTATTTATTTTCAGGTACTACACTAACAAAAATAAAGAGATAATTACATAAGGGAGTCTAAACGGCAAAAAAAAACTTCCATCTGGGTCTGGATCTTCCAAACATGTACCATATGTATACTTCGGAAAACTAAAATTTCTCGAGAGCTCCGTAGTAAATAAGGATACAGAAAGCAATTACGAAATACCTGCTGCAACTAATTCCGATTTAAACAATGCAGATAATGAAGACTTGATACCGCCTCCAAAAGAACAAAACAAAAAGTGAATGCCGTAGATAAACAAATAGTTGATATTTTACAAAAAAGTTTGAACGCAAGACAACAAATTCAAACAGCACCACTAACTAAAGAAGATGATGATAAATTATTCTGTTTATCATTATAAACTGAGCTGAAAAAAGTTTCTGAGAATCGACGGCTGTCAACAAAGATTGAATTTCTCAATGTCATTCAAAACGCACAGAATCAATTATTGCCAATACAAACAAATCAGTACCAATATCAATACGCATATTCTACACCGACTTATTCCGGATACACTACTGCTAGGTCCTCAACACCATCACAGCAATGGTCTGCGACGCCACCACCGCCACCACCAACGTCGATGTGGATGCCGTCACCTTCCAGCCAAGATTCGGAGAGCCTTGATTTATTTGAATAAATGTACTTACCTTATCGTTATAACGAGTTTTTCTTCTGGTGAAATTGAGTCTCTTAATATTGTTGAATTACCCGTTATGTCAGCTTTTATTATACTCAGTAATTCATCAAATGATGAATTACTGAGTATAATAAAATGAATGATTGTACAGACATTCTAAAATAATTAAAGAACTTAGGCCCGTATTGTCTTAATTTTGGATACAATGTAACAAACATTCCATGCGTCAGTCTATCACTTAGTACTGGGTGCACCTAATATTCCCTTTGCCTCTGTCGTCGTTTTTTATAGCGACGGTAGAGGAGCCACACACAAGCAATCTCTTCGACGTCCATTTTCGAACTGAGACAAAACTATATTCGCCCTACTAACGCACGTCGAACGCCATGCTAAGCGCGGTGTGTGTACACGATCAACGCGCGCTCAACGAGCGCCCAGTATGTACTTGCCCATAATTTTAAATGAGATTAAGTTGGCTGAGTTTTATTCAGTCGCAACAGATGCGTCGAATAAAGGCAACTTAAAAATATTTCCAATAATCGTGCAGTATTTTTACACGGAAAGTAGAATTGAACACGGACTACTTTATTTTTACCATGACTCTCAGGAAAAAAAAATGTAATATTAAAGACCAGATTTGTCTAGTTCTCGTCGGAAACAAGCTGCTTCCTCTGGTAATGCCTTTGTGAATTATGGCATAAATAATTCAGTGTATAAAAAACTTAAGGTTGACAATGGAAATATAATAAAGGCAAACTGTAAATGCCTCATATTGCATCACTATACAAAATATAGAAGAAGAATGCAGTACAAATGTTAAGCAAGCATTTAAAGAAGAAAACTCTGCCTTTGTGCTATTGTTACTTTTTACACAATAGTATGCAAATTTTCAATTAGACATTTAAGTCCTCGAAAGCAATGCACAGAATTGCACGATGTTATGCTTGAAATCCGCCGAAAAATAACAAACAGAAAAATTACAAGTTTTATAAAATTTTTAAATTAAAATTATATTTAAATTAAAGGCAGTTTAGTTACAAATTAAATGAAACGGATAAAGCTACATTTGTTAAGGAGGCAGATATTATCTTTCAAAGATGTTTAGAATACCTGAACAAATGGTTATGATTACGAAAATTCTGAGTACAGTAAATTAAGCATACTTTTAATGAAAACACTATTTTCTTGGGATGCTTTGAAGGAATTTAAAGATTACTTTAGATGAAGACAAGCTTTATGAAGATTTCTGCGTTTTGAGGAAGGTTCAAGACAGCATTGTTGAGGCACATGAAAGAGTAGATTTGAGATGGGCAAATTTCTTCTCAACAGTTGAAAACAGTTGGAGACGCATTGGAGAAAATAGATTCATTCGTTTTGTCAATACATGTATCAAACACCGCTTGCGAGCGTGTTTTCAGTATTGTTTTCGATATATGGACCAAAGAAAGAAACCGACTGAATGAAGACCATGTCAAGGCGGAAATCCAAGTGTTTCAATTTTGAAACGGCCTGCAAAGAGTTTTTTAAATTTGTTATCTCTAGGCCAGATATGTTAAAATCTGTGCATTCACATGAAAAGTATATATTCAAAATAAAGTAAAATGTAATGAAAAAACGCTGTTTTTTTTCTCTCCTGGATTTAGACGAATCAGAGGTGTCCTATTTTTATTATTATTATTAATTTGTGCCCTATATACATAATTCAAAATTAAAGATCAAGAGACTGGCAAAGGGAAAACTGTAAGATTGCCTCCAAAACAGAAAACGCGACTTCAAAGAGGCTTGTACTACATATAAATCTAATAACGATGATGATGCCCAAACCGCAAACTTAAGATCTGGGTTGGTTTCAATTTAATTTTGAATGTTTTATTTTTGAGTTTTACACTACTGATATGAACCTAGTATTAAATTAGATGTTTTACACAATTTTATGTGCATTTGAAGTTTATCTCTGGATCTTTGTAGGGACACAGGTAATGTACACACTTTTCATAGAATGCAAGATTGCATACCGAGGGAGTAAATACTTTCCTGTCGTCCCGTTTTGTTGTCCGTGTTATTGTGTAAAATTTCATGTAAACTGCGTGTGGAGAAATAAATAGTGTGTGAGTGACATTTCCCTCTTTTGACTCTAAACTCCCAGTAACATAAACCCTTATATAATTTCAACCCCTAGTAACACCAAGCCTCACATCTTTTTTTGTGGATTTATTTATTATTTGTTAGATTTCCTCCCGCGGCACTCTCGGTAATTATTAGCTTACAAAATGTACCGATAAAAAGTATCGTATGTGAAAGGACATTTATCAAAAATGGTACATTCTCCATCTACACAGAATATTCCTAATTTATCCTCCATTTCAATGCATATGTTTAGATATTAGTGGGTTTTCAGTTTGTTTGCGAATATTCGCCTAGCTGAAATACATAACATTGCGGAATACATGAACACGTACCCAGATTTGAAAAATCTGCGGGTTTCTACCTTCTTACCGACGATTTAAAAGCCTGTATTCAGACAGTTTTGACAAACTTACAAAACAAACGAACTTACTGAAGAATTTTCGTTGCATAAAAATAAAATACTTGATTTGACTATTGAAAATTTTGCTCGGCACCCTATCAAAGAAGTTACAGAAGAATTGGTAAAAACAAGTAAGTGGTTTATTCTCTTATCAAAATATTAAATTATTAATTAATATTAAAAATCGTCGCAGGTATTGCTATAAGCATAAGCAACATCGTTCGAGCATCATCGAGCCGGGCAACGATGTTAGGGCCCTATCATACTAACGGCTTGCGAGCGTCTTCAAAGCGGAGCGGGTGTGCAGGGAATACGTTGCGGTCGCGCAACGAACCCGCCGCGCATGCGCAGCGAATACGTCGCGGACGCGCAACGAAATCGCCGCGAATAACAGCGTGGACGCCATTTTGTATACTCTCGCACAAACGCCAGCCCGTCCGCCTCGTCTCACTTCATTCAGTAACGAGAGACGAATGTGAATGGACGTATCGTTATGGCATGGTTGGGAGATTTAGATATTGATATAGAGTTATTTATAAGCGAAATTCAAAGTCGATACGTAATTTGGGATCAAAAAAGAAGAGAATTTAGTGATCGTAATTTAAAAAAGAAGGCATCGGAGGAGGTTTGCAATATATTTATTCAAGGTTTTACGGAAAAAACAGGCAAGGAGAAAAATGAAGCAGGTAAGAGAAACACAATAATATTTATTCAAGTAAGTTCTATTTATTTAAGTAATAACTTATATGTACTTATGCTGCCATGGTAATGCCCCTTCATTTGATATAAAATAGTCGGCAAATTTATCTCTTATCGCAATACCTGAGAGTTCACAATCATTTTCATTTACGTGTGGGTTGTCATAAAGTCCAAATATGCTTGGTACTTTGTTACGACGTCTTATTACCTTAACTTTAGATCGAACAAAATTATGCAGTATACAACAAGTTTTGACTATTTCTTCGCCAAAGTCTATTCCAACATTTAATGGTCGATGAAAAATACGCCATTTATTAGTCATTATTCCAAAAGTGCACTCTATATATCTTCGTGCTCGACTTAATCTATAATTATATGTAAAGAAACTACCTACCTACATTTCTTCAAATCGAATTATGCCGCGCTATCCAAGCGTCGGTAAAATAGTGTTCTGCTTTATCGACCCTATGTAATGGCGTCCAATACTGTCGATAAAGTAGATCTAACGTAAATAAGATATCGGAAGCCATTAAGGTGTGATAAAGAATTTACAACGAAAATAATTATATTTAAAAGGAATTAACGATTGGATAATAAACTTTAAATGTCGTTTCTCTGTTTTCAGGTAGGATAGTGTGATTTAGATTAATAGTGTCATTTATAGTTATGTGAACATGTAAGTACTAAAATAAAATCTCTGTTTTCAGAACAACACAAATCGTTTATTTGAAAATTTACAGTTCCTAAGTGTGCTTGGTACTTTGTTACGACGTCTTATTACCTTAACTTTAGATCGAACAAAATTATGCAGTATACAACAAGTTTTGACTATTTCTTCGCCAAAGTCTATTCCAACATTTAATGGTCAATGAAAAATACGCCATTTATTAGTCATTATTCCAAAAGTGCACTCTATATATCTTCGTGCTCGACTTAATCTATAATTATATATTCTTTTTTTTGGGCGTTAAAAAGTTGCCGGCATACGGTCGTTGCATATACTTTGAAAAGGGAAATGCTTCGTCGCCAATAAAAGTAAAGGGCAACGCTATTTCATTGTTTGTTATTTGTTTCGGTTGCGGAATATTGAAATTATTTCCTTCTATATCGCTTCTCAATTGGCTTCTGTCAAATATAGCTGAATCTGAACTTTTTCCATAGGAACCAACATCAACAAATATAAACTTGTAGTTGGAGTCGCATGCGGCTAGCAAATTCATAGAGAAATATTTTTTGTAATTAAAATATAGTGACCCGCTATGGCACGGCTTTATCATCCTAACATGTTTGCCGTCCACTGCACCTATACAGTTAGGAAAATCAGCATTTTCTAGAAAGCCTTTACTAATGTTTTCCCAATCTTCTTTTTGCTTCGGTGGCATACAAATAAAATATAAGTTTTGATAATGGCTTGACATGTCTCCCTAACAAATTTTTGTATTGTTGAAAATCCTCTTCTGAATGAAAAATGCAGGTCCATTAAAGAGCACCCAGATGCCAAATACCTTAAATATATATTTATTGTTACAGTTGTAAAATTGCAAAAAAAATGGAAGGAGATTCGCGACGCCTATGTCAAAGATAGGAACAAAAAAAGAAAGAGTGGCTCCGGTTCATTTACTTCTAAAGAATACTTGAATTCGCCTTTGCTAACATTTTTGAATACTACTACGGAGACGCGTCCTTCGAAAACTCCGCCACCAGCAATATCAGATGATGAGGATGCAAATACAACTGATATAGGCGATGATGATGCAACAAATAAAAAAAGGAAGAAAAAATCTTATGAAGCTGAGGATAAAATGATTACAAAGTTAATGCAAAGGATGGACAAGAAGATGGTGAAAGTGAACCCGAATATAACTTTGCTTTGTCTCTGGTAGAAGATTTAAAATCAATACACCCTGACTATAAAATGGATGCTACAATGGAGATAATTGGAGTTTTAAAAAAGTATAAGCACATGTCTAACAGCTATCCTCCAAATTATCAAGGATATTTTACAAGTCCAGAGCCACCCCGAAATAATTCATTGCAAATACAAGGATGTATACTTATAACAAGTCCAGAGCCACCTCGAAATAATTCATCGCAACCTATTGATTCTTCACCAAGTGTTTATAACGAAAACAGTAATGCTGAAGATACAATTTATAGTGATTTATTTTCAGAATAAGAATTTCTTACATCCTGGTTTGCTACCTCCTTTTATTGTGAAATAATTTAATCGCTACTTTAAACCGTTACATTGTTAATGTCCAGGGAACTAATAATTAACAGATTTATAATAATAAAGAAGTATAATAATAAATATCTCCTGTCTAATTTATATTAAAACATACCTTATAGTAATTACGAACCTTTCTTCAGGTGACACTGATAATCTCAAATGTGTGTCTTCATGTCTCAAGTCAGTTTGCACGAGATGCAACAACTCATAAAACGTAGGTCTTGACATTCTCAGGTAGGCACGAAATTTTTTTGGATTAATTTTTATTCGTTTGTTAAACAACACAAAGTAGTCGCTCTCTTGCAGTCAATTTACTGAGAATGGATCCTCCCAAAAACGTCTATGCTTTCTTTTTCGTCTCTTGCGTCTTCGAAGTAACAAAAGTAACAGCAGTGTTTCCTCGTCGAAATCCATTTTGCAACTAAGTGTATTTTACGTCGTAAACTCGCTGCAAATACGCTACGAAAACGTTGCGTATTCACGACGCTGACGCAAACTCCACGCTTTGCAGCCGCGACGTGTTCGCGACGTTTTCGCTGCGTGCCCGCTCCGCCCCCAAGCCGCTCGCAAACCGCTAGTATGATAAGGTTCAAACTGTTAAGATTTTGAATCGGTGCAGCGTTGCACAACCCTAGCGGTGGCGCGAGCGCGCCCTAGCGGGTGTTAGAGGAGACGCGCGTCACACAGTCTTGTCTCCGATCGCCGCGAAAGGTCTGCGCGATGGTCGCGCTCGGCGTATATTTTAGTTTATTTTAATAATCGTGAAAAGGTCTAGTTTGATTGTACTTATCGATGATCGATGATAAAGTATTTTAATTGTGTGTTAAATTCGGTTCGGGCGTTTACAACTAGCAAAATAAGCAAAACTCTACCCACGCAGTGGAAGCATGCTAGGCCCATGGCCGCATGGTGCGTGTCACATTTAGTTTTAAATTTCTAGTATAATAATGTTTTGTGTAACCCGACATGGAGTCTAGTATTTTAAAGGTGAACTAGTTAAATAAGAATATTGTAAGAACCTTAAAAATCGTAGTGAAAATTGATGTACTTGGACAGTTCTATATAATGGATTGGTGACGAACTATGTAAATTGTTGATTCACTATTTGTGTGTTAACTACCAACAGAGAAGTGAATTTCTCCAGACAATTGGTGAAGTGTGTATTCTTGGGGTTAAGATGGTCATCTTCCGGGGAGTTTAGGCTTCGAATCGACTGAAAACCTTCACGAAGAATTGGATGTAATGTGTTCACCCAAAAGACTAAGTGTTAGATTTAAGTTATTTCATTTTACCTTCAGATTAGGTATTTATTATTATGATAGTTGTTGTTTGTAAGTGTATGGTCACCGACTATTGTTGTACAAGCACTATAGGAATGGTTCCGTGGTTAGTGTCTTGCAATTATTAATTATTATTTTGTTTGCCCAATTTGCTTAAACTCTGCATAATTTCTACTCTGTTAAATTCATATCTACCCATATTTTAAACAATAACCATAAAAGAAATATTCTTCTTTGGCACAAGGGTAAAGAAGTTAGAAAAGTATAGAAAAGGGTCATTAATGTAAAAGAAATTTATAATCCCTTTTGGTAAAATAAATTTTAAGTGCAATGGACGAAATTATGGATAAGATAGAATGGATCGGATGGTTATTTTGGAAGTTTGAATAACGTAATACTTGATTGAAGGAACCCAGAACCTTCGATATATTCAATTCAAAATTCAAATTTTTATTCAGTAATTAGACCTTTACATGCACTTTTACACGTCAATAAGTATAATTTACATCACATGTAGTTTATATTGAAATTAAATTTATTTTAAAGAAAAGCTATCGATACCTGCGCTTCGTAACGACCACTACTGAAAAGAAACGCCGAAAGAAACTCATTTTCACAGTATTGGTTGCCTACTCGCTAGAAGGGCGTTGTCATATTCATATATCATATCATATCTCAAACGGGTATTGTGTTAAAAGTTCGTGACGATGAATACAGGAGAACTTGGAGTACCGGTATCGAACGTGTCACCTTTTTCTACCCCGGCTACCGTGCAGTCGTCGACTAGTATGGTTATGAAAGAAATTGCGCAAGTCTCCATAAACAGCAGGATTCCACAGTTAAATACCACCCAAGAGTTTTATTTTATCAGACTCGAGAAGATTTTGGCCCCGCAGAAATTATCAGATGCGGACAGGAATGATATAGCCGTGGCGAAACTGGAGAAAGAAGTCATTACTCAGGTTTCTGATTTACTTGTCAAGACAGAAAAATCTATTACATTAAAAGAAGACTTTTGGAAATTTATGAAAAATCGGAAAAACGCCAAATTAAAAAGACTTAGAAGAGAAGTGGAACTAGGGGACCAAAAAACTTCCCAATTGCTGAGGCGGTTGAGAGATTTAGCACGTGGAAAGATACCAGATGACACATTTAAAATTTTCTTGCAAGGGCATTTACCAGCGTCGGATCGTGGCATTTTGACGATCACTGAATCCAAAGATCTGAATATTTTGGCGTCGGCTGCTGATAAAATTTTGGAGAGTTCCGGTTCTGATAGTCACGTGTCTGGAGTGTGGACGTCATTAAGTTCCAGCGATACAGATGTTATTTTGGGCAAGATTGCCAAGTAAAATAAGAAGATTCAGAAAGGAGAATGGGCGTTTTTGGTCTACGATTCTGAAAAAAAAATTGCGCGGCAGTCTCAAGTTCCTATGCCATATTATAGTACTTGATATAAGAAGCAATTTTTATTATGGCAGCAAAGTCGAGTCATGGTTAAAATTAAAGATAAACCGTACATAGTTTTATGGGCGACTTGTTCAATATAAGCTGACCTCTAGTTGCTATGTATTGCTACTATACTAAAGACCAGTTTATATTGGTTTTCAATTTTTTTTGTAAATATGGTTTAAAACAATTTTTTTTTTAATATTCTTAGATAAACTATGAATAAAAAGAACAATTAAAACAATTTAGATATTATTATTATAATATTTTTCAGCTAGAATGGTAATAAATATTGGTAGTTATAATAGCGTATATTATACAAAGAGCCGTGCGGGGTTGCAGGTGCTTTTTGGTGCGGGGAAGTGGGGAGGGGGTCGTATACCAGTCGCGGGGTGTATTTTGCTTTTGTTTGTCATTCGACGCATCGTTTTGTTTCCGTTGTGTTGTGTACTTCTACTTACAGTTATCATTCGATCTTACGTTTTTGGCTCTCGATTTATGGACTCTGATTTTGCTTTTGTGATTTGGATGTGTTTAACCTTGGACGACGACCTTCGCACTATTATAACGGACATTTGACAAGCAAGTTCATCATACTAAAAATGGAAGCGCATAATTGTATATTGTGCACGCAGCGTCGACGCAGATTGCACTACAGAATTACGAGAGAACTATTTGATGCCTATCCTGGAATATCAGACTTCATAAACAATGGAATAGCACCTCGTCAGGTAAGCTTTTTTTTATAAAATACTCATTACCGTATACCTACCTGCTAATTGATACACTGGTACACACGTACACGTGGTAAATACATTTTGTATATTTCATTAATCTACTTATTAAAACATTTGGGTTCTAAAAGTTCGCGCTACAGTGGCAAGGCATACCAACCTGGATACCATTTTTACCAAGTAGCGCGCCGCGTCAACGTTAAAAACACGTTCTGACAAGTTTTTTGTGTCTGGACAAGTGCGACGTGGTACATACCGCGAATAAAACGAAATTCAGTAACATATTTAAAGATTAGATTTATAAAGTGTATTTCAATATTAGTAAAGATTTTTTTTTACAAATGGGATATTATTTAGCATTATTTACTATTATTGAGAGATTTATTTAGCTATAATTACAGATCTTATTTCTGATAGTAGGTTGTAGAACTTAATATATAATAATAATATTGTACTTGCAGGTTGCGTTCGATGGCGACGAATATGTCTGTCGACCATGTTGGCAAAAAGGTGAACGTGTGGTAATTCGCCATCAGCGTGACATCGATCAAGTTAATGAAGAAATGGCAAACGTTGCCGTACCTGTTCAGGAACCGGACGTTGCCGTACCTGTCCTACATCCGAACGTTGCCATACCTGTTCTGGAACCTAACATTCCCGTACCTATTCTGGAACCAGACGTCGTGCCTATACCAGCAGTCCTGGAAGACTCACAAGATGAAGAAGATTTTTACCAGCCTCTTATTCCTGAAGAAGTAAGTTCATCTTTAGTTGTACCTGAGTACTCGCGAGCACCGTGTACATCTGCCAGATGTTTATTTTATGGATGTAGAAATGGAACTCGTCACCGAGTCTCAGATGCTCTTAAATGTATGTTTTTGATACACTTTAATTTCTACGTACCAGATGCTGCAAGAGATTGTCAAGAGAGATTGGGATGAACTATTCATTGCACCAAATCTATCACATGAATTTAATAGAGCGCAGTTTGTGGATATGATGAATATAATGAAAAAAGCAGTATTGTTGCCGGAACTCGATTTCGAGAACATAGAAGCCATGAATCCAATTGATTTGCGTGTTAGAATAGGCTTTTCTGTAACTGAGTTCAATCAAATCCTAGCAGAGACTCCTTCCTTACAGCAAGCTTTCAAAAAACCTAAGCAAGCCTTAGGTATTTATTTAATGAAACTCCGTACTGGAGAACCAAATGAACGCTTAAGTGCATCTTTCAATATGAGTCGTCGCAACTTAGAAAGAAAAATGAAGATTGTTAGGGACTGCTTAACTCGTGATTTTGTACCAGCAAATCTTGGTTATGATAGATTGTCACGAAATGACATTGTTTCCCGCAATCGTCTAGTACCTGATGCCATTTATGGCAATACTGATTTAAATGAAATAGAAAAAAAGGCTATAACTATATGTGATGGCACGTATGTTTACATACAGAAGAGTTCTAATTTTTTTTTCCAAAGACTTTCATACAGCCATCATAAATTCACCAATTTATTAAAGCCTTTCATGATTGTTACGTGTGATGGACACATACTGGAAGTATTAGGTCCGTATGCCGCTACCACTTCCGATTCCACAATAATGAGTGCACTGCTAAATAAAGAAGATAGCTTCCTGCATTGGGTGTACAGAGCTGGCGATGTCTTTGTATTAGACAGAGGCTTCCGAGATGCAGTGCCAGATTTTGAGTCTTGCGGCTATCAAGCTGCTATTCCTCCAACTAAAAGCCGAGGAGAAGATCAGCTATCTACAATTGATGCTAATAAGTCACGGCTCGTTACATTATGTCGATGGGTCGTAGAGGTCGTCAATGGGCGTTTCAAACGGGACTTTAAACTTTTTCGCCAGGAGTATTTTAATAGAGCGATGGCGCATATGTTTGACGACTTTAGAATTGCTGCTGCTCTGATAAATCGTTTTCATAGAGTGATTGAAGACAATATGTACGCGCAAAGATTTGTAGAAATAATAAATGAACGGGTACATATGCCAAATCTTCTAGCCGACTATGTTACTAATAATAACGTCAACAGACAAAGAGCCGCATTCAGGAACTTAGTTGTTGGCCCACAAGAACTTTCAACATTCCCTAGAATGGATGAAGAGGATTTTTTTTTTTGCAGTGGGCACATATGCAATAAAACTCGCATATAGCTACTATAGCGAGCACGTCCGACAAGGACTTTATCATATAGAGGTATGCGAAGAGCCAAATCCGGACAGGATGGCAGAGTATGGAATTAATATGGATAACGCAATGTTGTTGAGAGGAAAAATTCAATCAAGACATACAAGATCACGATTATATTATACATATGTCATATATGTAACCAATGGTTCGGGCAGAGATGCAATAAAGCATTATTATTGCTCATGCCCTACGGGCAAACGTACTTTAGGATGTTGTGCCCACGTAATGTCGATTATATGGTATCTTGGGTGGGCACGACATCAAGAAACAATTCGTTTACCTGCTGCATTTTTAGATGCAATTATTACTGATGAATATTAATTGTAATATTGTTAAGTAAATAAATGTTATTAAAACATTTACACGTTTCATTTATCACCTTTATAATAATATTATAAACCACTATTAATTCAAACGAATGCGATAGTAGCCCGCGTGTGACTGTCAAGGTCCCAGGTTCGAATCCTGCCCCTGCTACGTGAGTTTGTATACCAATCAGACTCATTTGTGGTATTTTTCTTCGACCACCACTTGCTTCCGGTGAAGGAAAACAGCTTGAGGAAACCTGCACTCTACTTGATGTCAGTCAGCTAGTGTATGAAATGGAAAATGCGATAGAAAACCCATCCATTAACATTGCCAGTCGTCGTTTGTCAGATACTCGTTGTATGTGTTTCATTCCACATAATGATCACAACCCTCAGTCATGAGGAATACGACTAAAGGTGGCATACGAATTCAAAAAAATAAGTAAGTACTTAATTACAATATACCTAACACTTCATTGCACCATAAATATGTACACTTATAAGCACTTTCTGGTCCTTCAAGCCGGATAAAAATACATAAATGTAGTGTAATGACAATATAGTTTATGCATTATAGTAATATTAAAGTATTATTAATGTGGTATTAATATAAACGATGATTAAAGAATGTATTACTTTACTTAAATTGTTAACAATAAAAAATATTAAAAACTCAAAATCTCCGAAACTAACCGGAATATCCAAAAAGTAATTTTTTATATATGTCGACAAAAATGCCCTTAACCAAGTGCTAGTAATTCCGGAGACTGCCGCTTAAATTTTTTTATAGACCAAGCCCCATACATTTTTGCCCATTGTCCTTTGTGAGATCTCGGAGCGAAAAACCTGGAAATAGTTGGAGAGGACGTCGATTCAGCCGTTCGCAGTCGCGAGGTAGGAAAATCCAGGATAAAAGGTCAGATCCTAACTGGCTTTGTTTTTACCATTTTCGATACCATGATAAGGCTACCAGATGTATTAAACCTTACAATTCGAAGAAGAATTCAAGTGCGGAAAACTATGTGAAGTGCAATATGCGGCGGGTGATTGTGCTGCGAGCGAGATCAACCGCTTTATGGTCAGCGACCGGAAATCGGGTATGACATTTTTTATTGATTCTGGAGCAAATGTGAGTACTCCCCGTAGGAATAAAAATTGTGCGAATTATAAATATCCGTTATATGCGGCTAACGGTTCGGAAATTAAGTGTTATTGTACTCAAACTTTGGTGTTGGATTTAAATTTAAGAACGAAATTCATTCAGTCGTGTACCATCGAGGACTTAAATGAGGCTAACGACAGAGGGATAGCCGTGGCCACTTACTGGTCAAATGTCATTTGAATAAGACGACAAGAAGACTAGGATGCAATTTAATTGGAGAAAAAGCGCCTCTTATATTTAGTCTTCAAAGGCAAAATGTTTGGAACGAATGGGTCCCAGAGGGTTATTATCCCGGAACAGCATACGCAGCCACACCAAATAGGTGGATAGAAAAAGCTGTATTGAAGGCCTATTTCGTGAAAGTTTTTTTTACTAACGGTGGGACAAAAGCGCCCTATACTTTTAATTTATGATGGACAACCCACTCATGCAGGCATCAATATAGTTAAAAAGGCTCGAGCCGCTAAAATTACCATTTTAATAATTCTACCTCATAACTCTCTCCTTCTACAACCTCTAGATTTAGCAGTAAATACATATTTCAGATAAGTGGGACGGAGCATTAGTGATGTGGCAGAGATCCAAGGTTGGAAATGTTTAGCCAAAAAGAATTTGCCAAAATTCTAGGCCAGATTTGGCTTTATCTAGAGCCTAGTATTTGAGTCATATAGATTCAAAACTAGCAACATCCATTTTTTTCACTATGGCAACTTTGAATGTAGTCTGAAAGCGTTTTTTTAAATTTATGTAGGCATGTAAAATGATCGTAGCAAAAACATCAATATCCTATAATAAAACAGAGTTCAATCGTGAAGTTAATGGCAAACACAGCAATATCCCAACCTGACAGGTACAAAGACAGCATTATCCCTTTCGACCAATCAGAGCACAGGATTTCGCCGCCATTACTATGGCGACTTTGTTGTTTTTGTTTCAGTGCGTTCCTAATTAATTAGTGATTTAAATAGGAAAATAGTGATAATTTGAACAGGAACTACGATAATCTTCAAGATGGAATGTTTTCCTAGCCCTTGCAATAATAAAAATTCCCGAAAAAAGAAAACAATGCCCGAAACATGGAAGAGGAATGTGGCCAAAATTAACCGGTAAGTTATAGGACGGTTACAGCAAATTGATACTTAACGGTGTTTTCACATTTCACATTGATGATTCGTTAATTCGTTTGAAGCTATTGTTTGATGCTATATTTTTTTGTGGTCTACATTGGTTACAGACCGATAGATTGTAAACATAAGTAAAGTAAGTATATTTTTTAGGAGCTTTTCAGCAATGTAAACAAATCGCTATGTGAAATTCTCTATAGTACCATGAATTTCTGTAAACGGATACCACATTTAATATACATTTGATGTATTTAATGGTTTGAGGTTTGTTTATAATGTTGGTAAGTTCTAAAAAACGTACTTTAGTGGATTTATTGAGAGTTGGATTTAGTTTTTATTTAGAGAATCCTCGTAGAGACAACGCTTTTTTTATTGAATTCCTGTTCTTTAAAGACTATACTGTACAGATTCTACCTTCGTGCAGTGTTATACCTACTGGAATTTATATCCTCGATTATTAATTCAGGTGTATAGAAACAAAGGTGGTAAAGTCCACAATTTTCCAAAATTTAACTATAAATGGCAACACAATCTGTTCCTTGTCTATTTTCAGCCCGTAAAATATTTATCTGTCAAATCTGGTAAACTCCACTGTTATTTCAATTAAAAAATTGACTTTACAAACAAACCTAGTAAAGTCCAAGGTAATTTGAGTTCCATTTTGCGGAAAGTCCATTTCGACCAATAGGAGGGCTACATTTTACTGACAGCTAACATGGCCGTCTATGGCGTTTATATGCTAGTTTGCTGTGCACGTGCTGCCGAATTTTATTAATTTTACATAAGAAAAGGTGTATTTTCGTGATAAAATTGTGGTGCACCGAGAAGATGGAGAGCCACCCGACCAGGGTCAACAAAAATGAAGCCAGGAAACGGACTGCACAACCTAGTACTTGGAAGAAAAACATCGCCAAGAAAAACAGGTATGTTTGACCGATTTCCAGGGTCGAACTTAGCTTGGATACCTATTCATTACAGTGGGCACAATCCGTTTACCTGATGTTTGCCTGAATTAAAGGATAATAAATGACTAATACATTGTACATTAAAACTAATTTTAAATTGGTAGAAAAAAAGTCTCAGGTGGTAATTATAAAAAACTGACTTATTTTTGATTCGAGTAAAATACTAAGTTAATGAGTTCTAAATATTTTTTTGTTGTTAAAGGACGATGAAATAGTATTATCATATTAGTGTTAGGAGAGGTATCCTGAGTCAAGATTGATAGGTGAAAAATTTTCAAAATCGGACGTTTTTTTACACCCACATAGTGCTAGCGCCGCACCGTCGTTCGAACTAACGATCTGTATGGGAAATCGAAAAAAAAAAACGTCCGAATTTGATTATTTGACCTACCCGACCTCTACCTCTCCGAACACTAATCTGATGATTTTATTTCATCGTCTTGAAACACTCTTTATACAACTTTTTACTTAGTGAACCAATATGTGCATGATGCTTTTAAGTTGATCCCATTTCATTTTGTATGTATTTTTATTTCAGGTACTCAGCAAAAAAGTTGCCAAAATTGCCTCAATGTACGCACAGCAACAAAAAATTACAGTGCAATCTTGTAACGACAAAAATGTTGCGTATGTTTCATGAAGCTTTTTACAAAAATGCTAGTAAAATTCAACAAGACGGACTTTTGTTGAAATGCTGTACAGCCGTTGCTGTTAAAAGGAAGAGACCTCGTAATGGCAGCAAAACACCTAAAGAGTTCACGACTAAATTCCATATTATAGCTGATCGGAAAAGGATACCTGTGTGTCAAAAAGCGTTTTTACAGATGCTGAACATTAAAAAAGGACGAGTATTATCATTGGTTGCAAAATCATTTAAAACTGCAGAATTTCCTGTGGACAAGAGGGGTGGAGATCATAGAAGTCACAAGTACTCCGGAATACAACAGTCAGTTCACACATTTATGAGTAAATTAAAATGTACCGACCCGCATTACTGCCGCAGTCGGACATCGGTTCGAAAATACCTGCCATGTGAATTGAATATCCGAAAACTATACAAGATGTACAAAAATTCATTCCCAGGGCCATATGCAAAAGAATCTTACTTCAGAAAAATATTTAATACGCAGTATAATTTGGGTTATGGGAGCCCACAGACAGATATTTGCTCAACGTGCTTACAGCTCAATGAGAAAATTAAACTAGAAAAGGATCAGAAAAAAAAGGAAAACCTCATGATCGAGAAAAGGGTACATACCTTGAGGGCTAAAGCATTTTATTCCCTTTTGAAAACAGCTGAAGATGGTGTATTAATCCTGAGTTATGATTGCCAGAAAAATATGGCCCTACCAAAACTGCCAGACCAGTCCTGCTATTACAGCAGACAGCTTTATTTATATAACTTTACGATAGTAGAGGGGACATCAAAATCATCATTAACAAAAGACAATGTCTTCGCTAATGTATGGACTGAGGAAAGTTTTGCAAAAGACTCTAATACAATAAGTTTAGCTGTGTTCAACCGCCTTAATAACGCTAACCTCAACGGCATTCACACAGTTAGGCTGATATCTGATGGCTGCGGCGGCCAAAACAAAAACAAAACTATGATAACCATGTGCTGTAAGTGGCTTTTAGAACACCCTACTGTCAAAACTGTGGAACTCGTGTTCCCAGTCACCGGGCACTCCTATTTACCGGCGGACCGCGTGTTTGGTAACACTGAAAAGAGTTTTCGTAAAATTGACACGATCATCTCGCCAAATCAGTATGTCGATATCATTTCAGTAAGCGCAACGATTATTAAAGTTGGTGATGATTTCCCAGTATACGATTTTAAATCAGCTGCTGAAACTATTATCAAAGTTCCTGGACAGTGGAAAGCGAATTTCTCGCTTTGCAAAAGGTTTTTTATAAAACGTTCCAAATGTAGGCGCAATGCACTTGTCAATGGTGAATTATTTTACAGAACCAAGACAGGGACATCTGAGAATATCTGTAAAAAAGGAAAAAATATATCCATGTTGGACATAGACAACCATATTTTGCAGAAAGGTGTGGCAGTGAAAAAACTGAAGTTACGAGATGTCGATTCATTGTTAAAAACCCATTTTGGAGATGATTGGCGAAACCAAGAAGGTATAGACCTGACATTTTATTCTCAAATTTTGGATAGTCAAGCTGATGAGAACTTTCAAGGGAAGGAACCTGAAGAGGAAATGTGCGAGCTCCAGCAGGAATCCCCGTCTTTAGTTATATAAGTTTATTACATTTTGTCTATTTCTATTAACTGACTTTCATTACCTTCACTCATCTACAAGATGATTAATAAAGTGATTGGTTACCCTCTTTTATTGTGTAAACGCCTGAATCCAGCCCTGCCCATTTGAGAGAGAAGAGTTGGTAACCATTAAAGAAAAGTCCTAAACATTTAGTTACAAACTTAGTAAAGTCCAAAGCTTGGTAACAAAACTGGCAAAGTCCGTATTAAATTTATGGTTTGACTCAAAATTATTGAACTAAGCGTGACAAAAAGTTTGTATTTGCATAATGTATTATATTCTGCATAATATAAATAATGTTCAACATAAGAATAGTAACTTAAAATTACAATAATCATTTTATTCTTTTTCTGAAAATTTTAGCACTGTGGACGTAACCATATTTGATTCTATACACCTGAATTAGTAGGTTTTTAATATATGCAACAAATAAAGATGCAATGCATTACGTTTTTTTTCTAGATATTCAGCAAAGGAACTTCCCAAGAGATTGCTGTGTCGCCACAAAAAAACAATCAAATGTATGTCTTTGAAAATGTGTGACCTTAAATTATTTTTTGATAATTTTTATGAAAAGCCAGACAAAAAAACACAGGATGCTTTTATATTAAAGCACTGCAAAGCCAAAAAAGTAATGCGGCGGCGTACGACCACCAAAAAATATACGGAACAAACATTTCAGACTAAGTTTTATATTTACAGTAAGACAGAAAAAAAGAAAGTGCAAGTTTGCCAACGTTACTTTTTAACAGTTTTGCAAATTACCAAGTATAGAGTGCAAACTGTCATGAAGGAATACTTTGAGAAAGGTAAACTTTTACAAGAAAAGAGAGGAGGAGATCGCGTTTCTCATAAAAATGTTCATAAAATGGAAGCAGTCATGGAATTTATAAACTCTATTCCATGTACAGAGCCCCATTACTGCCGTGGAAATACTATGAGATATTATTTGGCTTCCGAATTATCTATTAATAAACTGTGGAAGCTATATGATTCACAAGCTACTGAAGACCTAAAAGTGAAAAAATGTTATTTCCGGCATATTTTTAACACAAAATATAATCTTGGTTTTGGAACACCAAGGACCGATGTTTGTGCCACCTGTCTCAGATTTTTGTCAGAATTAAAGCATGTTAAAAATGATGAAGCTAAAAACAATTTATTAACAAAACAAAGACTGCATAAGTTGAGAGCAAAGGTATTTTTTTAAAAAGTTAAAGAAGAAAAGCCAGGCTTAAAAATATTTTCGTTTGATTGTGAAAAAAATTTAAATTTACTGAAAGTCCCAGACCAGGTGGCATACTATCTGAGAAACATTTATTTGTAAACTTTACAATCGTTGAGGGGTCTTCGAACAGCAAACTTCTTCCAGATAATGTGTTTGCCTATTGCTGGACGGAAAATACTTTTCCAAAAGCTGCCAATGAAATTGCTTCAGCCCTATATCACCGTCTAAATAATAGTGACTTAACATCGTGTCATACGCTGAGACTTATGGCAGATGGCTGTGCAGGGCAAAACAAAAATACAATTATGCTAGGAATGCTATGTAAATGGATGACTGAAGCTCTACAAAACATTAAAACAATAGAGTTGGTTTTCCCAGTTGTTGGCCATTCTTATATACCCCCTGATAGGGTCTTTGCTAAGATAGAAAATGAAGTACGCCTGCAGGAAGTTATAAACAGCCCCAAAAAATACTTGGATATTATTTCTAAATTTAACACAGTAAACAATCTCGGAGGTGATGACTGTAAAGTGTATGATTGGAAAACTGCTTCACAGCAGGTTTTCAAACCTGTTGGCAATTGGCATTTCAAATTTAAACAGTGCAAGCGTTACATTTTGAAACGCTCTAAAAAGCAAGGAAATGTTTTAATTCAAGGTCACCTTCATTACCAGATGGATGATGGTGTTTCTAAAAACGTTAATAAGAAAGGAAAAATAAGTAGTATGATACAACCCAATGAAATAAACCCCACAAATATTGTATCAGCTAAAAAAAAGAAAGATGCTTTGACCTTACTTAAAAGTCATTGGGGTGATGAATGGGAACAAAATGATGAATTAGAGTTCTTCAAAACTTTATCGCTCAATTGTCTGGACGAAGTTGAACATGAAAATGAGGAGCATGACCATGATGAAGGCCTTTGTGAGATGCAAGAAGAAGCGGATGACATGCATGTATGACTGATCTCTAATTTTTGATTTGATGTTTAATTTACCTATATTTCATAAAAGTTTATATTCATATTAAAATGGATTTTATTTCTTTATTTAATATAACATTATTTACATGAATAAAACAGAAATTGACATTTCATTAATAAGTATCAAAAACATTAATCCGCGTATACACTAGAAACCTCAGATGCAAATATAGCAATATCCATATTGATAAGAAGCAAAAGTAGCAATATCCATGTTTGAGATGCAAAAACAGCATTATCCTAATATAATTATTATTTGTTTTGTAGATGATGAAGTTTATTTTTAAAATTTCGTAAAGTTATTACCCTAAATAAGTTTATTAACAATATGATATAAATTATTAATGATTAGACACTGTTCTGTAGGATAATAATTAAAAAAATCTTTTGCTCTAATTTCTGTTAAAGTGGATGTTGCTGGTTTTGAATCTATATGACTCATTTTTGTGGCAGGATTTCGGAAGGCAGGAGTTTTAGCCTTTTAATAAAAACGCTGTATCAGAGGATGTATTAAATCAAATTTCTTTACGAGAATGGTAAGGAAATAAAAATCAATAAGAAAATAAAAACAACCCGGATTTGTATTTGAAAATTAGAAATGAAGGGAAGAAATGTAGCCCTTAAACTTTATTGGAAATAGCACTATTGAATGTTATGTACTACCTTGACTATTCTCATATAGATACAGTGGGCTCGCAGACCAAATTTTATATTATTTTCGTACGAAACAAGGTCGACTACCCTGCAAAAACTATAACAAATTTTGAAGAATTATTGTTGAAGTAAATAAAAGTAGGAACAAAACCAAAATCAAAATGAAAGCGGAATTGCAACTGGGGCTGAAGTAATAACAAGTGACGATGTTTACAAAAGGACTTAATGAATCGAAGAAGAAAAGAATGAAAATCTTAATAAACAATACAAAAAAAAGGCTGAAGTTGAAGTAAACACAAATAACATTAAAAAGAAGCAAAAAGATAAACAAAAGACTATAGCAAAAACATAAACAATCATACAATAGCTGATTCTACATTTAAGTGTCTGAGATTGATGTTAATCTTATTGGAAGCCTCAGTGACGATACTTATGACGATGAAAAGGAAAGAAAGTATTTTCAACTACCAAACAGCCGGGCTTTAACACGTAAGAATAAGCGTCTAACAAAGAATTCCAGAACTGATGTAAACATAAAAGGCATGCAGTTTCAACCTCCTCAAAGTCCATTAATGCAACTAAAAAGTCTCAATAGTTCCATTAACAAAAAATAAAATTAAAAACAAAATAAACATTTGTGTGTACTTATGTGCAAAAAAAGTTTATCAGCTTTTTTTGCACATAAGTAAATATCTAGTACCATTACTTGTTACGGTCAGCTAAACGTTAGCAGCGATGAAACGGATGTGTGACTGAACTAACTCCATCACTGCACAGTCCATAAATTTCCAGAAGCATCGCAGCTTAGAAAACCTGCATCAATAGCTAAAATTTCTTCTTATTCAATGCCACAAAACCAACCTATTTCAAGCGCTGAAATTCAAACAGCTTTTTCGCAGTCCTTACCTACACAGCAAGGCAAACTAGCACTTTATCATTAATCAAACCGGCTTCTTCAGAGAATAACCAGCAACCTGATCTTTCTCCATCCGTCATTCCTGGTTCACCACTAGAATTTCAGCAATCCACTCAATTGCCATTTTTTGTAGCGGATTCTCCGCAACAAGTTTGGCATTCAACTCTTCCGCTTCGAGTTATACCTGCTTCACCTTCACCACCACTACATCACCTTGATCAATTACCGCAAGACCAACCAGATTCATTACTGCAAGACCAGCCTGCTGTTCTACGACAAGTTTCACCTACGGCATGGGTGCAGGATCCATCAATTCCAGCGTTCCAACTTCATCCCATTCAGTCATGACGTTCTTTATTTACCGACTAGTGAACTCGTTTGGGAAGAAACTACAACCTTAATATCTGACTTTCAAGTTGATTCAGCCAATTCCGAATTACGGGTGCCACTTGATACTTCTAATACTACACCGGTTGACATGCTCAACCTTTTTTACGCCCGAATAAATTACTTATATCGTTAACTGCACAAATGAATACGGAAAAGTTTGAGTAATATTAATAGACTACATCTTACACACTACAGGTTCTCGTCAACAACAGTCATTTAAACCAACTAACTCTGAACAAATTAAGAAGTTTTATTTGTCTAATTCAAGCTCATAGAATAACACCTACTATGAAACCTTGGCTCAGCTTTAGATTAAGTAACACCTGATATTGCCACCATATTTTTTTTTATAGACAAGTTTGCTAAAGAAGTATAATTTTCCAAAATTTCAAGGCGCGGAGAAGCATAGTTTTTACGCTAGAGTTTACTGAAAATTAAAAAATAATTGTGATAAAATCGCCATGGTTTGACGTATAATACAATGTACGATGTTTGTGCAGCAAAAGTGACAATAAAAATCAATAAACAGTGAAATGGAACGACATTGTATCTGTCAATGTCGCTTTGTTATTCATTCACTGCTTGTACTCGCGTTCCGTCGGTGCTCCGTGCTTTTGCTTGAGTCGTTTTGAATGTTTACTTTCTATCACAGCTTTCATGCCATGTCTTCGGCATTCGGCCATGTGCCGGAGATGTTAAAAATATAGTCGCTACCAGGAGTAAAATTATTTTTAGAATGAGTTTACCACTGCAGGGACCCATGTAAATGAAAATCAAATCTCATTATTTAAACAGCACAGCAGCAGCAAGTTTGGTCGGAGAAAATATAATAAAGGTAGAAGAGTAGAAGGCCATTGGGTGCTTGGAATGATAGACGATGAGACAAATGAATTGAGATTAGAAGTGTGTCCTAATAATAAGGTCGGCAGAGGTGTTCATACCTTAAATTAAAAAAACATGTTGCTGAAGGCAGCATCATCCACACTGATTACTGGTGTGCCTACGATGCTCTGCCGACCCATGGGTACATACACAAAAAAGTTAACCACAGTGACCCAGAAAACCCATTTATTACACCAGATGGGACACACACCCAGCATATTGAGAGTCAAGTGGCGAAATTTAAAAAGAAGATTCCATGAAGTAAATTATAAAGAAAATTTTGAAGACTGGCTTATCGAATATATATGGAGAATTGATACAAGAAAAAATCATTTAGACAGTTTCGAAGAATTGTTGAAAGCTGTATTATATGTATATAAGATTTGAGTACTTGTTTTATTTATTTTTCAAAAAGAGAGGGGAGGGGGATATAATCCTCCTCCCCCCCTTCTCTATATGATTGTCAGATGAAAGTATTGCTCGAATTTTAAAGATTGTAGGTAACATAAACTCAAAATAAAAAAAATAATAACTTGAAAACTATGCACTTCTGCATTTTGTTTCCCTCTCCCGAGGGTTCCCGTGCCCTCCTCCTCCCCTTTTATGGTGTTACTTAATCTAAAGTACTTCCATTGCTTAGCCAATATGCAAGAACCCAGAAAAAAGAAAGCTCTATGGTCACTATGATATAGACAATACTAAAGATCTTCTTAAGGGGATTTTCCCAAACTTAACACGGTGTATATACCTATCTCTTCCGCACACGATATTCTAAATCACTATCCCTCTCTGTCGTTTAATTTTGTGTATGTTCCTTGAATACTTTGTTCTGGCATTTGCGGAGTACTGAAAGTAAAAAGAAAAATTAAATAATAAAAAGGAAATACGAACAAGAATATCGTCCTGAATGGGAGGAAAATCCATTATTCTCAGCGTGGCTGTGTAAATATCGTGAAGTACCTTTTGTAAAGCCTGTGACACTAAAATTTTATACTTACTATAAAAGTTGACAAAGTAGCTTTAAAGACATTGAAGCTAAGAAAATAATAGATTGTGTTACAAGGGGATAAGGAAATATTTTGAAGGCGAGTCCTGAATGAAGCGAGGGATTCATGTATATAGCCAGAGATAAAAATAGTACCTTACCCGAGTAGCACACTTCAGTTATGGTGCATACTTTCATAGCTTAAATGTTTTCTAAACGAAGTTGCCTAGCTACGAGTAAAACGTATTTACTGGCAAATAAATACATTGAAGTTTTTTACTGTCAATACAAATAGCATCACTAGGCTAAACCATTTTATCCAACTATGCAAACCTTAACTGTCCCTGGGTTGGCGAGGCAAGGGAGTAACGCTGTGAAAGTTGGGGTAGGGAGGACGTGTGTCCTGATGTGTCTTGTTAGCTGTCGGCCAATATCCTGCCTTTGGGGGGGAAAGCGGAGTTCAGCAATGAGCTCTCGCTCGTTTTGGGGGCGCCTTGTGTTCTTATTGGTTGTTTTAGGCGGTGGGAAGACAGGGTGCGTTTCTTCGCGCGGCGTGTGACTACGGTCACCGTCGGGCAACTCGTTACCCCAAATTGATGGGGCCGAGGGTGCTGTTTCGGTAACGGTCAGTACTGCGGGGAAGAAAACCCCACAAAAAATTACCCTAATCCTAAGGTCTAGCGTGCCGATGGGATGAATGGCGGGAGGGGAGTCCCGTCCCAAGCGCTGGGGGGTTGGGAAATATCAGGGACCTCACCCTGTAACAAAGGAAAACATGATGGCGACTTCTAAATACGTAATACCCCAGGAGGGTACCGGCGATGCCGGAGAATCCCTCCCTGCGCCCTCGGGCGCAGGCAGCCCCACCGTATCTGGGGGGGGCAAGAACCGCCATGCGGACGCAAGTTCGCAGCTCCCGAAAGGGAGCGGCCATTCTGGCCGTGGGAGGCGTCTTCGTCCTCGTCCTCGCAGTCTGTCACCACTGGTGATTGGCAGCGGGGATGAGCTATCTGATTCCGGTTCCGAGATGTCGATCGAGGGGAGTATCGGAGGCGAGATTTCTCGGTTTTGGGCGCAAAAGAAGCGCCGCCTGGAAGCGCCTATCGACGATAGCGACCTGTCGGGGTCGGCCTGCTACGCGAGCACGACCAAACTATCAACCGCAGTGCGGGGGCGATCTTGCTCATCTGCGGGCAAGGCGGTCCTTCTGAAGCCAGCTTCAGCTTACCGCAAGGCTCAGAGGGATCTGGCGTCAGCGGAGGCCGAAGAGGAAGTCGCTGAGCTTGCACGCCAAGCCAATGCAAAGCGCGTCACGGAGGCTGGATCCATCACTTGGTCGGAGTCAGACGCGGAAAAAACAGCGGTGGACCTGCGTGAGCAGGTTATGGCGAGTCTGGCAGTTGTCAAGATGGTTGCGGCCAAGTCAGGTAACCTTAAAGGTACCTATGTCAAGAGCCTTAAGACCGCCAGTCAAAATATTGAAGAGGCTGTATCTGCTTTACACAGCAGGTCTATATCGGAGGAGACTCAGAAACTGCAGGCCAGTAACAAAAGCCTGCACATGAAGGTGAGCATGCTTGAAAAAGAGATGGCTGAGTTGCGGGCTCAGATTGATAAACCCCGACCTGCGGCTGCCACCGCTGCCACCCCGGAGGATCATGAAGCCCAAGCGGCATTTATTTTGCGTACCGTCGGACCAATGATTAGTGCTCGGTTCGACGGTATTCAGGATCGACTGCTGCCAGAGCCTAGAACTCGGCCCCCGCTAGCAGCAGACAAATCTCGTCCGGCAACGCTTAGGACTACCAGCGCTGTAACCCCGGAGGAAATCGTTTCTGCCCAGGTCAGTGCCCATCTACCTGAGGTTTTCCTCCCCGCAGTGAAAGGGAAGGGAAAGGGGAAGGGAATGGGTAAAGGACAACGGGTGAACGATGCGTCTAAACCAGCTGCTGGGGCGGCAGCGACTGTTACATGCACAGCAAAGGTGCCTCAAGCTACACACAGTGCAGCACCAGTTGCGGCGGCAGCCACCGTGCAGGCCGCCCCTCACCCACTATCTCCGGCCCCTGCGTCTATGACAGTGGCCTGGACAACAGTGGCCAAGCGAGGCCGCAAAAAGATGGCCGCGGCTCACCCAGTACAGGGCGCCCAGCTTGGCACTCAACCACCAGCGAGACAGCAGACTCGACAACGAGCTCCACAGCAGACTCAGCAACGGGTCCAACAGCCTAAGCTGCGCCCCCCACGCTCTGCTGCGGTGCTCCTCAAGCTTGATTCTGATGCAGAGAAGAGAGGGATCACCTATACCACTATACTGGCTCATGCCCGACAGAGTGTGGACATCGCTGAACTGGGCATCCCCGGGATAAAAATAAAAAAGGCGGCAACGGGTGCCCGGATACTGGAGATATCGGGAGCTGACAGAGACCAGATGGCAAACCTGCTGGCTGAAAAGCTCAGTGAGGCCCTGGATCCGCAAGTAGTAAGCGTATCCAGGCCTCAGAAGTGCGCCGAGTTGCGAGTCTTGGACCTCTGTGACTCCGCAACGCCCGATGAAGTCCGCGCAGCCATTGCTCGCGTTGGACAGTGCGCTGCGAGTGATATCAAGGTGGGAGAGATAAAAGAGGACCATTCCGGCGCTCGAGTTGTGTGGGCGAGGTGTCCTGTAGCGGCCGCCAAAAAGGTGACTGCGAATCGTTCGCGGCTCCGGGTTGGCTGGGTGTCAGCGCGGGTGAAGTTGCTGCCAACTAGGGCCCAGTACTGCTACCGGTGCCTTGAAGCAGGGCATGTTAGCCAGACATGCACATCGGAGGCTGACAGGAGCACGCTCTGCTACCGATGCGGAGGCCCGGGCCATAAGGCCGCGGCCTGTGAAGCCACTCCTAAGTGCGTTCTGTGCGCAGAGAGTGGCAAACCTGCAGGCCACCGTGTCGGAAGCAGGAGCTGTCCTGCATCCCGACCAGCCAGGAGACGAAGGCGCGTTGCAGCCGCGGCTACGGTCCAGATGCAACCTGCCCAGTCGGCGTCACAAGACGCCACTGTGATGGATACGGCACCCATCGTATAATTAGTATGGCCCTGCGAGTACTAGAGGCAAACATCAACCACTGTGCCAGAGCCCAGGATCTTCTTTGCCAGAGCATGGCGCAGTGGTTGATCGATATAACGGTGGTCGTAGAGCCATACTTCATCCCGCCTAGGGAAAATTGGGTGCCGGATCTCGAGGGCCATGTGGCGATTGTGTCGTCGGCGAACATTTCGCCTCCGTCAGATATTGTCCGCGGTCACGGCTTTGTCTCGGCTCGGCTGGATGGCTTGGTTGTGGTCGGGGTTTATTTCTCGCCCAATCGGCCACTCTCCGAGTTCGAGGCATTCCTGGCTGAAATCGAGGCGCTTCTGCTCCGATACCATCCCCGCCCTGTGCTGGTCGTCGGGGACCTCAATGCCCAATCCCCGGCGTGGGGATCTCCTGCAGTTGACCGGCAGGGACGTGGGCATGTGGTAGAGGAGCTTCTCGTTACTGTTGGGCTGGCGCTGCTTAACCGGGGTTCAGTTCCCACTTGTGTGCGTTGGAACGGCAGCTCTATAGTGGACATTGCCTTCGCAAGTCCCTCTGTAGCGCGCCGTTCCCAGGGCTGGCTTGTGATGGAGGGCGTGGAGACGCTCTCCGATCACCGCTATGTGCGGTTCGATCTCTCCTCGTCCTCAGCCCCCACAGGCGGCCCACGATGGACCCCGAGTGAGGCTGGCCCAAGGTGGCAGTTAAAGCGCCTCGACAAGGAACTTTTTCGTGAGGCGGCCTTATTGCAGGATTGGTTCCGTGCGCCGGTAGAGGTGGAGATAGAGGACGAGACCGAGTGGTTCCGGGGTGCCATGACTGCTATTTGCGATGCATCGATGCCCCGGTCCAGTACTCGTCCTCCCAGAAGGTGGGTGTATTGGTGGTCACCTGAGCTGTCGCAGCTACGTGAAGCGTGCATAGCAGCGAGACGCCAGTACTCCCGATACCGAAGAAGGCGGCGCCGGAACGAGACTGAAGAGGCTGCCTTGCTAACGGCCCTGACGGAGGCGAAATGCGCCCTGAATGAAGCCATTGCCCAGGCGAAACACGCGGCTAGACAGGAGATGCTGGCGACCCTTGACCGCGATCCATGGGGACGGCCATACAAGGCAATCCGTAAAAAGATTGGCTCCTATGCCGTCCCCCTGACGCAGAGTCTTCATCCGCAGCTGCTAAACGAAGTAGTTGGTTGCCTGTTCCCGCAGAGAGCGAGATTTCAGCCCCCCAGTATGCTTCCACCTTCGTCGGGTGTGCGGGGCGAGGAACGAGAAGTAATCCCCGAGATAACCCGGGGCGAGTTGGGCGCTGCTATGTTGAAAACGCGCGCCAAAAATACCGCTCCGGGCCCAGACGGAGTGCCGGGTCGAGCCCTCGTCCTCGCTTTGAACCTTGACGGCCTGGAAAAGCGACTGAGGGGCCTTTTCAATGCCTGTTTTGTGCAGGGAAGATTTCCCCAGGCGTGGAAGACGGGAAGACTGGTTCTGTTAAGGAAGGAGGGACGACCGGCGGATTCTCCGTCTGGCTTTCGTCCTCTCGTCGTGCTTGATGAGGCGGGCAAACTGCTAGAGCGAGTCACTGCAAACCGCATTGTCAAGCACCTCGAAACGACTGGTCCGGACCTCGCGGATTGTCAGTACGGGTTCCGCCGTGGAAGGTCTACCATCCACGCTATCCTAAGGGTAAGGACTGTAGCGCAGGAAGCGGTTGCCCAGGGTGAGGTCGTCTTGGTGGTGTCACTCGATATCACCAACGCCTTCAACACCCTGCCTTGGGCTTGCATAATGGAGGCGCTCCAGTATCACGGAGTACCGACATACCTGCGCCGCTTAGTTGGAGACTACCTCTCGGAGCGGAAGGTGGTCTTCCCTGCACAGAACGGGTGGAATGAGAGGCGGATGACGTGCGGTGTTCCACAGGGGTCTGTCTTGGGTCCACTCCTGTGGAACATCGGCTATGATTGGGTTCTGCGGGCGGCCCATCTTCCGGGCGTCCAGGTGGTCTGTTACGCCGATGACACACTCGTGGCCGCCCGTGGTTCCTCTTTCCGGGACGCGTCTGTTCTCGCCACGGCTGCTGTTGCGCAGGTGGTGCGCCGAATCCGTCAGCTGGGCCTGGAGGTGGCGTTACACAAGTCCGAGGCGCTGTGTTTCCACGGCCTTCGGGGGGCGCCGCCCCCGGGCTCTAGCATAACTGTAGGTGGAATCCAAATTGCCGTCAAGCCGACGATGCGGTACCTAGGCATCGTCCTTGACGGCAAGTGGAATTTCGGTGCCCATCTTGCACAGATGGTGCCGCGAGCAATGGCGGTGGCTGGAGAGCTGGCGCAACTTTTGCCGAACTTAGAGGGTCCTGATGCGCCTTGCAGGCGCCTGTATATAGGGGTCGTACGGTCCATAGCCCTGTATGGTGCCCCTGTATGGGCTACGGCCCTGACTCGCGATGGAATCGCCCTTCTGCGGAGGCCACAGAGGACGATAGCGAACAGGGCCATTAGGGGCTACCGCACGACCTCCTGTGAGGCAGCTTGTGTGTTGGCCGGTTCTGTGCCCTGGGATCTGGATGCCCTAGTCCTCGCGTCCCTATTTGTCTGGCGCGAGGAGGAACTGGCCCGAGGTCACAGACCAGCCCCTCGGGAGATAGAAGGACACAGGGATGAGTTGCGTCAGCTCGCCATTGAAGAGTGGGCCCACAGGCTGGAGCAGCCCAGTTTTGGGCTCAGGACCGTTGAAGCAGTCCGGCCAATCTTGGCTCAGTGGTTGACGAGGCGGCACGGCGTCTTGACGTTCCGTCTGACGCAGGTGCTCACCGGACATGGTTGTTTCGGTCGGTATCTGTGTCATAGGGCGCTTAGGGAACCGACTTCTGCCTGTCACCACTGTGACGGCTGTCCGGATGAGGATGCCCAACACACCCTAGCGGACTGCCCAGCCTGGGCGGAAGACCGCGCAGAGTTGCGCGCGGTTGTGGGGGACGACCTTTCACTGCCGACTGTGGTACGTTGCATGGTCGACAGTGAGACGTCGTGGACAGCAGTGCAGGCCTTTGCGGAGAGCGTCATGCTCCGCAAAGAGGCGGCGGAGAGAGAACGGGAGGCGACGACCAACCTGGCCATCCGCCGCCGGCGCACAGGGCGCAGGAGGCGGGCCTATGGCCTGCAACTGCTGCCCTCATAACGAGGGCCAGTCGGGCGATGGAAACGGGATTCCATCGCTCGACAAATATGGTCCTCCGGGTTGAAAGGCGCGTCTGTGTCAACACACGCCTTTACCCTAGCGGGTAGAACTGAAGGCCGACGGGCCACCCCGCAGGCCACTCCGACCCCTCTCGCTAATTGAGAGGGTACCGTGAGTGAGCCAAACCGAGGCCGCTGAAAAGCGGCCGCCGTGCCAGGTCTGTGGAGCGAGAGTAGCACACGGACTTGGCAATAGCGGTACCGGCGTTGACACCGCGGAGTTTTTAGTGGTAACACCACATAACCTTACCGGTCTCCCGTGACTGGTAAGGTATCCGAAGGGATTTTCTCCGCGTCAAAAAAAAAAAAAAAAAAAAAAGGGAGGACGTGTGTGACGTCAGGAAACCTCCACGTTGGCTTGGTTCCTTGAAATCTTGCTTCTCCCACTTGATCTTTTGATCCGGTGAGAGCGGCGGGCTGACAAGGGACTGGGCTGGTGCACCCTGGGTGACAGTTAATAACTCCCTGCTATTTAAGGGTCTTGTTAGCTGTCGGCAAATATCCTGCCTTAGGGGGGAAAGCGAAGCCCAGCAATGGGTAACGCTCACTTTGGGGAGGCTGGCAACGGCCAACGCTGCTGGCTTTTTAGTCGGCGGCGGTGCGCGGCGGAAGCTGTGCTTCGCGCGGCGTGTTTTGGTTTACCATACACGTCGGGCAACTCGTTACCCCAAATTGATGGGACCGAGGGTGCTGTCCGGTAGACGGGCAGTGCTGCGGGGAAGAAAACCTCATAAAAAAATAACCCCAATCCTAAGGTCTGGCGTGCCGATGGGATGAATGGCGGGAAGGGAGTCCCGTCCCAAGCGCCTGGGGGGGGAAGGGGAATAACCGGGGACCTCACGCCGATAACAAAGGAAATCATGTAATGGACAGTTTGACAAGAGTATTACCCCAGGAGGGTACCAGCCCAGCTGGAGAATCCCTCCCTGCGTCTCCGGACGCAGGCAGCCCCACCGTATCTGGGGGGGGCACAAACTGCCTCAGGGACGTAGTCCCTTACCCGGGCCAAGATGGCCGGATGGAAAGTGTGGTGGGCCGAGAAGGCCGTGAAGTCGTGGATGTCGAGGAGGATGACGTCTCTGATGCGAGCTCAAACATGAGCTTCGAGTCGGTGGCGTCAGCCTCTTGCGACAGAAGCAGAAGTGTTGGGCGAAAGAGGTGCCTGGTGGGCGCCCAGAGTGACGCAGCGCCGTCGAAATTGACGACCGCGTCGAGAGGCCGGTTGATGGCGATCAGCGACCGCAGGGCGGAGGCGGCTGCTGCCAGCCAAGCTGAAGCGGAGCGCCTGGTGGCTGACATGGCCCGAAGAGCGATGGCGGAACGGGTCACCAGGCCGCTGGAGACCGAAGACGATGGAGTGCCTGCAGAGGCGCTCAAGAAACAGGCGGAGACCAGCGTCTCCATAATCAAAGAGGTTGCGACTAAGTCGCGAAACTTGAAAGGCACTTTCGTAAAGAGCCTCAAGGAAGCCGCAACCTCGATTGAGGAAGTTGTGTCGGCCCTACATAAGAGGTCGACCAACGAGGAGACGCTGCGGCTGCAGGCGCTAAACGAGCGCCTCGAGGCCAAGGTGGTGGCGCTAGAGCGCGAGATGGCCGAGCTCCGCGCAGTGGTGGAGCGAGCGACTGCGGCGGCTTCCGCTACACCTACATCGGTGTCTCCGGCGGCTATTATGGGTGGAGGCGAGGATCTGGACGCGGTCCAGAACCTAATTCTGAGGACAGTCGGCCCTGTCTTGAACGCCCGATTTGAGGGCATACAGGCTGCTCCCAGAGAAGCGGCTGCGTCCTGCGTTGGCGGCCGACAAGCGTGGCAGCCAGAACTTGCAGGTAGCACTCCCGTCCTCCTCAGAGAGTGAAGAGGAGTGCCTCCAGGCGCCAATGCCTGAGAGCAGGGCCAAAGATTTCTTTAAGAGCCCGGCCCCCGCTCCTCCGATGGGAAAGAAAAAGGCGAAGCAGCAGCGGCGCGAAAGCCGGAGACAGGCTGCTGCGGAGCCGAAGCCGTCCAAATCGGCGAGCACGTCTGCAGCCAAGCCGCTGGTGGCTGGTGCACCGTCCAAGGACCCGGTGCGTGCGCCGGCCAAGGCTCCGGCCGAGGCTCCGGCCAAAGCTGCGGCCAAGGCCCCGGCCAAGGCTCAGGCCAAGGTTCCGGCCAAGGCCAAGGCTCCGGTGGCCAAAGGCGCACCTACTGCTCCGGCGTCACGCCCTGCCCCGGAGGCTCGCCCTCTCCCGCCTGCCCCTGAGTCCATGGACGAGCCATGGGTGCAGGTTGCCAGGAGAGGTGCAAAGCCGATGAGGCCGGCGGTGGCTGCTACTCCGCCACAAGCTCCTCGGGCTCCGGCGAGGGCTCAGCCTAAGCTCCGTCCGCCGCGGTCGGCTGCGGTTCAGCTCAAGCTGAAGCCAGGGGTGGCTTCCACCTACGGGCAAGTTCTCACGCTTGCCCGTGATAAGGTGGACATCCAGAGCCTGGGCATCGCCGGGGTCAGGGTGAGGCGGGCAGCAACCGGCGCCCGAATACTGGAGGTCTCGGGTGAAGGCCGGGACGAAAAAGCCAACGCTCTCGTGACCAAATTAAGGGAGGCTCTGGATCCTCAGCTAGTGGAGGTGTCCAGACCCCAAAAAACTGCGGAGTTCTGGGTCCGGGAGCTGGACGACGCAGTTACAGCTGAGGAAGTCCGAGCGGCTGTGGCGGGAGCAAGCCAGTGTGCACAGGACGAAGTGAGGGTCGGTGATATTAAGGAGGACCACTCCGGTACCCGGTCGGTCCTCGTCCGATGCCCGGTCGCGGCTACCAGGCGGCTCACCGCCGGAGGTGCACGCCTCCGTGTTCGATGGTCTTTGGCGCGGGTTGTAGTCCTGCCGCCGAGACCACTGCAGTGCTACCGCTGCTTTGAGGTTGGCCATGTCGGTCAGACATGCACTGCAGAAGTCGACAGGAGTGCACTGTGCCTCCGGTGCGGCAAGCCTGGCCACAAGGCCGGGCAATGTAAGGACGCCCCTCACTGCGTTCTCTGCGCGGGGCAGGGTAAACCGGCGGGACATAGGGTCGGGAACAAGGCATGTTCTGCCTCCCGACCCAGCAAACGACGCGGACGGCGCGTTGCAGCAGGGGCTACGGCCCAGCCACAGCCCGCCCGGCCGGCGCAACCAATCGCCTCGGAGGAGATGGAGGTAGGGGCCATCGCATAAGTATGGCCCAAAAATTCCTCCAGGCGAACATCAACCACTGCGCCAGGGCTCAGGACTTACTTTGCCAGAGCATGGCGGAGTGGTTGATAGATGTCGCGGTTGCCGCCGAGCCATATTTTGTCCCGCCGGCCGCCCGCAACTGGGTGTCTGACCGGGATGGCCTGGTGGCACTTATCATGTCGGCGCGCTCTTCGCCTCCCGCGAATATTGTGCGGGGTCATGGAATCGTCTCTGCTCTGCTGGGCGGTGTCATCGTGATTGGGGTGTATTTTTCCCCCAATCGACCGCTCTGCGAGTTCGAGGCGTTCCTGACCGATGTCGAGGCACTCGTGCTCAGAAGCCGCCCTCATCCCGTGGTAGTTGCGGGAGATCTCAACGCTAAATCCATGGCGTGGGGATCTCCCGCATTAGATGCGCGGGGTTTGGTGGTGGAGTGGCTCATAACTCTCGGGCTGACTGTCCTGAACCGGGGTTCGGTCAACACGTGCCTAAGCTGGCGGGGCGACGGCGGCGGGTCATTAGTTGACGTAACGTTCGCCAGCCCTGCCATTGCGGCGCGTGTTCAGGACTGGAGCGTGTTGGTGGAAGTGGAGAATCTATCTAATCACCGCTACGTGCGGTTTGATCTCTCCGCGTCCGCAGTCGCTACGAGCGGTCCAAGCTGGATCCCGAGTGAACTCGGCCCGAGGTGGCAGCTAAAGTGCCTCGACAAGGAGCTCTTGCATGAGGCAGCCGTAGTCCAGGATTGGTTCCAGGCGTCGGTCAACGTGGAGGTTGAGGGCGAAACCGAAAGGTTCCGGGGTGCGATGACAGCGATTTGTGACGCTGCGATGCCCCGGGCCAGTACTCGCCCTCCCAGGCGGTGGGTATATTGGTGGACCCCGGAGTTAACTCGGCTCCGGGAGTCCTGCATTGTGGCAAGACGCCAATATGCCCGCTACCGCAGAAGACGGCGCCGGAACGAGGACGAAGAGGCTGCCCTGTGCAGGAGACTCGTGGAGGCGAAGAGCGCGCTTAGTGTCGCCATTGCTGCGGCAAAAGAAGCGGCCAGGGGGGAGCTGCTGTCGACTCTAGACAGCGACCCGTGGGGACGGCCTAATCGATTGGTCAGGAAGAAGTTCCTGCCACATGCCGTCCCCCTCACGCAGAGTCTGGAGCCGCAGCTCCTGGACGAAGTGGTGGCCGCTCTTTTCCCGCAGCAGGGCACGGAGTTTCAGCCTCCCAGTATGGCTCCTCCGTCGGTGGAACAGAGCGAGGACATCTCTGAGGAGATCCCCGAGATAACCGGGGGCGAGTTAGGCGCCGCCATCCTTAGGTTGCGTGCCAAAAACACCGCCCCTGGTCCGGATGGCATCCCGGGTCGAGCTCTTGTCCTCGCTCTGGATGTTCTAGAGGAGCAGCTGAGGAGGCTGTTTAACGCCTGCTTTGCGCAGGGAAAGTTCCCAATGGCGTGGAAAACGGGACGGATAGTCCTGCTTAGGAAGGAGGGACGACCGGCGGACTCTCCGTCTGGCTACCGTCCCCTCGTGGTGCTTGATGAGGCCGGCAAACTGCTGGAACGAGTCACTGCCGATCGCCTGGTCAGGCACCTCGAGACGGTGGGTCCGAACGTGGCGGATTGCCAGTACGGATTCCGTCGGAGCAGGTCCACAATCCACGCCATCCTGAGAGTGAAGTCAGTGGCGCAGGAAGCGGTTTCCCAGGGAGGGTTCGTCGTGGTGGTGTCTCTCGACATCACCAACGCCTTCAACACCCTCCCATGGGCTTGCATTATGGAGGCACTCCGTTTTCACGGGGTGCCAACATACCTGCGCCGCTTCATCGGAGATTATCTCTCAGGAAGGAGGGTCATTTTCCCTGCGCAAAGCGGGTGGAAGGAGAAGGAAGTGACGCGCGGTGTTCCGCAGGGGTCTGTCTTAGGACCATTCCTGTGGAACATCGGCTACGACTGGGTGCTGCGGGGGACTAATCTCCCAGGTGTGGAGTTGGTGTGTTACGCCGACGACACCCTGGTAGTATCCCGCGGCACCTCGTTTCGTGAGGCGTCGATCCTCGCCACGGCTGCGGTCGCCGAGGTGGTGCGCCGAATCCGGCGGCTGGGTCTGGAGGTTGCGCTCCACAAATATGAGGCGCTATGTTTTCATAGCCCTCATAATAGAGGCGCCCCCTCCAGACGCCAGTCTGATGGTGGGTGGAACCCATATTGCCATCAGGCCGACGATGAGCTACTTAGGCATCGTCCTTGATGGCAAATGGAATTTCGGCGCCCACTTCGAGGCGTTGGTTCCGCGGCTCATGTCGGCGGCGTCGGCGCTGACGCAGCTCCTGCCGAATCTCGGAGGTCCCGAGGCGTCCTGCAGGCGCCTCTATATGGAGGTCGTGCGGTCGATGGCGCTCTACGGCGCCCCCGTGTGGGATGAGTCCCTTAATCGCCAAAACATCACCCTGCTGCGCAGACCGCAGAGGTTGATGGCGATAAAGGCCGTCCGGGGATACCGCACGATCTCCTTTGAGGCTGCCAGCCTGCTTGCCGGTTCCATATCCTGGGACATAGAAGCGAGTGCCCTCGCGTCTCTATTTTATTGGCGTGAGGAGCCGCTGGCCCGGGGTCACCGACCGGCATCGAGGGAAGTAGAGGGACGTCGCAGTGAGCTGCGTCAGCGCTCTATCAAGGAGTGGGCCTATAGGCTGGAGCAGCCCAGTTTCGGAATCCGAACGGTTGAGGCTGTCCGCCCAGTCTTAAGCCAGTGGTTGGCGAGGCAACATGACCATCTCACCTTCCGCTTGACGCAGGTGCTATCCGGACACGGTTGTTTCGGAGGGTACCTGTGTCGCAGAGCTGGTAGGGAGCCGACTGCCATATGCCACCACTGTGACGGGTGTGCGGACGAGGACGCCCAACACACACTGGAGAGCTGCCCAGCCAGGGCGGAAGAGCGCGCCGACATGTGTGCGATCGTGGGGGACGACCTTTCTCTGCCGACCTTGATTCAGGTCATGGTCGACAGTGAGACGTCGTGGAATGCGGTGCAGACCTTTGCGGAGCAAGTGATGCTCCGCAAGGAGGCGGCGGAGCGAGAGCGTGAGGACACCACTGACCACGCAATCCGCCGCCGGCGCACTGGGTGCAGGAGGCGGGCCTATGGCCTGCACCATCAGACCCCACAGGCGTCGGGTGTCACCACGCCTTAACCCTTTTGGGTGGAGTTGGCGGCCGAAAGCCCCACAACAGGTTCGCTCTGATACCCTCTCTTAATGAGAGGAACCCCCAGAGCGAACAGGGACCGCCACAGCGGTCGCCGCGCCGGGGCTATGGAGCGAGAATAGCACACGGCCCCGGCACATAGCGGCTGAGAGGTGACACCACGGAGTTTTTAGTGGTAACACCACATAACCTTACCGGTTTCCCGTGACTGGTAAGGTATCCGAAGGGATTTTCTCCGCGACAAAAAAAAAAAGGGAGGAAGTGTGTGCGCTATGCGCGTTCTCGCCAATATCAGCAAATTTACCTATTACCCGGAATGGTAGTCAGTTAAATAAGAAAGGTAATTTGTTATATCCATGAACTTGCGCGGTGTAATGATGAGGTCTCGCGGGGCGAACGTGGTGGCGACGGGTAGTGAAGTGTGTAGATAAATACTGGACGCAGTGGCTGAATGCTCACTTTCCTATTTATCATTTGAAACATTTATAGGGTTGACGGGTGTTGTACTGCCTGGCACAACCATGAACGCATTCAATAAAACTTTAAGTGGTAATAAATTTCTTTTGATTTGTAATATTTATTACCACTATTCATTTTTTTATTCCTCTCAATTTTCCTAGATACATAGGTCGTGCTGGCAAGAGTCCTTTCTAGCACAACCACGCTTAAATCTTGGAAGCAATTCTCCCAAAAAGCTTGGAAGCATTTTTGTACAAATTCCCGGCACGTAGGTTGAACTAAAATGGTGGTTATTGGTGCAGGTACAAATAATGCGACTGCCGCATGAGAAATGCCGACGACAGCCATTTTGGTTCAATTTACGTTTCGGGAATTTGTACAAAAATGCTTTAAAGTTCCCCATTTTTGTTCAACTTATTTGATGAAAATACGCATCTGCAACGTCAGTTCGATAAGAGATTACTGATTGGTTTTTTTTTTCGACATCTGCAGAAAGAGATGGAGTAGATCTATTCTAGGCCGGAAACCATACGGCAAATAGGGGCTTCTCCTCTGCTTACACAAAATTATATAAATATGACTACTAGATAGCGCTATCTTTGTTTAGCATACAAATTTGAATAAAAATATGTTTTGTTAGGTAAGGCAAATTTTTGTAATGTTTTTTACATTTGGTACCAAAATGGTTAAAACAATGTATAGCAGGTCCTATATTTACATAAAATCATTGGGATAACTTTTAAATTTATAACTTAAAATATTTTTTTTTTTTTATTCTGAAGTCAACTTTTCTCGATGTAGTTACCCTCTAGTTTATATTTTTAGTTTATTTACTACAATAAAACGTGGAAGACCATTATCTGTCTCTGGAGTAACTAAAATCAATATTTTTGAATTTTAAGGAATATTTTGGTGATAGTGATAAGTTACCCCCTTGTGGAAGTGAAATCTTCAAAAATATTAGCAAAACTTTATCTTCACGCATATCGCCAAAAGGATTATTTCTATCGGCGCAGAGAAACTATGATTTTTTCTTGAAAGAACCATGTAAAAATACAGTTTGATATGGTATCTGACATTTGTCCTATCAACTGCGCCACGCCCAGCCTTATTTAATTAAGATGCTTTCTAGTGCAGACAAATATTTTACAAATTATCCTGGGGACTGAAGATAAGCAAAGGTTAGGGAAGGGTCTTCTTATGTCTCATATTTCTATAATTTACGGCGCTTAAAATTATTAAAATAACTTGACTCGAAACGATGAGAGGTTTGTACATGCGAATCCTCATGTCCTCTGGTCACAGACGATAGTTTTATGTACGTACTAGCTTTAACCCACGACTTCGTCCGCATAAAAGTCTAAAATGGTTCTTATAGGATTCTCCCTGTTCCCTGTCCCGTCCTTTGTCCCCTGTCCCGTCCTTTGTCCCCTGTCCCCTGTCCCTTGTCCCCTGTCCATATTTAATGGCTTATAACTTTTTATGGATTATATATGTCGTAGGATAATTTGATACTTCGAATCTTCGCGAAAATCCTAGGGGTTTTGCGAAAACGCGGATAATTAGACATTAGCGAATTAACAAAAAGAAATTATCAAATCTTACTGGACAAAGTCAGGATTTTTGCGAAAATACTCGTTACTATAGCAATATTGCGAAACGAAACGCTGGCTGTTATGAAATAAGAACGCTGATTGGTCGGTCAGCGCGTTCAATAAGAGATCGTCTCTGATTGGTTGACGTCTTAAATGTCAATCATTTGTTGCCGCACGTTATTTGTTTACGTTTGTGTCTGAGTTAAATTGCAGAAGTGTTTTGTTTTTTATCGTAAATAGTGTACCTACTTGGACTTAAATAAAGTGGTAAATAAAAGTGCTACACGGATGTAGTGTCATATATCATAAAAGTCTTAGTCAACCACTCAACAACAACAATGCTTTCGAGATTGGTTTAGCGGTGTTTTGTTTGTCACTGTGTTAAAAGTGGACTATAAAATTGGACTTGAACTAAAAAACGGTGTGAATAGGAGGTTTGGTTTTCATATAATTATGACAGATTCGACAGAGAATGATGTTCAACCTTCAGCAGAATCGGAGAATTTGGAGGTTATCTCCGATAAAGACAAATTTTACATAGAGTTAAGAAAGTTTTACGATAATAGAGTTGACGGTACAACTAAACCAGAATGGACTAAAGAACGCGTAAATGCTGTAATAAATTCAATTGAACAATTTAACACTGCGAGTGTACTTAAGCAACCAAAAACACAACAACAGTATAGAAATGCAAAAAAATACGACGTGATGAGTGTAGGTGAAGATAAACTTCTGATACTGAGAAGAAAGGATCTTAACTCTCCTGTTGTACAAGTACCTTCAACAGATATGTACTATGATATTCTTCTGCAGGCGCACATATCAACTGGGCATGGAGGACGCGACAAACTGATATATAACCTAAACAACAATATGTGATACCGGTACCGATTATGATATTGTTCCTCAACTTGTGTAAGATCTGTCTGAATAAAAAAAGTTGCCCAAAAACAGGAATTATTGTACGCCCCATAATTTCTCAAGACTTTAACAAACGTGGGCAGGTAGATTTAATTGATCTCCAGTCAACTCCTAGCCACAATTACAAATGGATTTTAAACTATCAAGACCACCTCACTAAGTTCTGCTTTCTCAGACCTTTAACCAGTAAAAAAGCAACTGAAGTAGCCATGGCTCTTTTAAAAATATTCTTAGAAGTGGGTGCGCCAATGATTTTACAGAGTGATAATGGCAAGGAATTTACTGCCAGCATAATAAAAGAGCTAATCACATTGTGGCCTGCATGCAAGATAGTGAATGGACGTCCCCGACATCCTCAAAGTCAAGGTTTGTTTGCAAGTTTTGCACTATCCCGCTTACCGCTATGCATTTTTCTTTCACCCAAAGGTTGCCTGGTAGAGATTGCTACCTTAGCAATAAGGCCACCTATGTTGTACTATCTTTTGTTGTTATCTGTTGTTTTGTATTTTTTTTATGTGCAATAAAGTATTTTTCTCTTTTTTAGGTTCGGTAGAAAGGTGCAATCAGGATGTTGAGAACATGTTGCATTCCTTGATGTCCGACAATAACTCAACTGAATGGTCACTGGGATGCTATTTCGTTCAGTTCCAGAAAAATTCTTCGCATCATCGCACAATAAGACTTTCACCATACAAAGCCTTGTTTGGTCACGATCCTGTAATTGGCCTGTCTTCAACTTATTTGCCTAGAGATACATTGTCAAAATTAGAAAATGAAGAAGACTTACAACAGGTTTTAATTAATGAAAATCCTCCTCGCACTGAAGATATTCAAGACGAGCGAAATGCAGGTTGTACAAATGAATCCAAAGTTGAAAATGCAATCCTTTCCTATGAGCAGCTTTCTAACGAAACCACAAATCAGTATGTTTCCAATGATCAAAAAATGACTACCCGAACACAAACTTCAACACAATCTACCCCTTTTTCATCTATGACACAATATAAAAAAAAAGAAATGATTATCGATCTGAGTAATAAAGCGAACAAATTTGTAGTAGCCGCCGATTCTGCAAATAACATTACAGTTTTAGAAGATGTAATAATTGTCCCAGCAAGTACAACAAAAACGATCTGTCTTGTTGTACTGTCTACATCACGGACTAATTATTATGCCAATTAATTTCTAGATACATATATCACAATTTTCTGCTGGAGTAACGTTACCCCAGCAGAAAACGTTTTTGGTCGATAACTCAAAAACTACGGAAGGGACAAATTTTGCACTTTGACGGACATTCAAAGGACGTTCGGGACAAAATATCTTATATAGTCAGACTATTAAATCAAATCAGTGTTGCCAGATGTACGACAAATCTCGTAACTTTACGAGATTTTGCGGTCTCTGTACGAGATACGAGAAAAAAAAATCTCGTGTATTTTTTTACGAGATTTTAATCGCGGTTCTTTTTTTTTTAATGACCGGCTATACTTGGTACACATGAACTATCCCTAAAAGGTTGGATTGTCTAACTTTCCCTTGACTGCACCATGTATTCAAGCCAAAATATTATAAAAAAGTTTACAATAAACATCGTAATAAATGATCGACTCATTCAGCACACTAGTGGTACTATTTTTGAATGTGTGACTTCCGGAACAAGCGATTTTTAATTACCCGACTACGGCAAAGCAAAAGGAAGGTTATGATTTTGACAGGCTATGCATGTATGTATGTTCATCTGTTCCCTCGTAACTTCTTAACTACTTATCAGAATTCGACAAATGACATATCGTTAGAAGCGTCTTAATTGTCCGCTGGTTATAGGCTATATGGGGTTTCACAAAATCTAATGTGGCGCCCTCTAGCGGACAAAACATACAGAGTAAAAAAATAAAGTTAAGATGAATATGCCGTGTTTGGTATCACTTGAAAGCGCTTTACTTGTAAATTTTGAAAATATATATATTACTAGCATTTGCTTGTGACTTTACCTGTATTCATGGGCTGATTGCATATAATTCACATCTTTTCGTTAATAGCTTCTTTTTAGTTCATCAATTTAACTTTTGTTAATATTATGCGCCACAAATACACTTTAACACCAAAATAGTACAAATAATAAAAAGTAAAAAAACTAAAACCCAACTACGACAAAAAACGACGCTGAAAAAGTATAAAACAAGATTTTCAGAATACTGAACTGAACAAATGCCTTCGTTGTAAATTGACAATAATGTCATACAATACTATTCTGAAGTATGCAATATTCACTATGTAGAGATAAATTTTCATGTTTGGAAAGGCGTAGTCACACGTTGTCAAAGTGCTACGGTGCATATACCTAATATGTAACGTGTGACTTTTTTGTCGTAGTTGGGTTTTAGTTTTTTTACTTTTTATTATACAAAAATCATTCGTTTTCGAGTGTCACTGCTTCTAAAATAACAGCCTTGATTCAATAGACCTCATCTCTGTAGTTTTTGGCCGGGGAATTTCCGCTTGATGTATTTCTTTGTTGTTGTTCTTGTTGCATTGCTCTAACCGATACACGTAGAAAAATATAGATTTACTAAGTAGTCAGTTGAAGTTTGTTAAGTTGCAGTGCATTTTGATGTGTCTTCCGAATTATTCAGGGATTAATTAAAAATAATGAGTAGTGATAGTGAATCTTCATCCACTCCACCAAGAAAAAAAACCTAAAAAGGGAGGATGGACCGCAAAAGTATCAAGTGACACCGTTTTCAAACATCATTCTCAAACTTTCCGGGATAAATGGTTACAGAATCCGGTATTTAGAGACTGGCAGCAGCCAGACCCTAAAAATCCTCAAAGAACGAAGTGCGCATTGTGTGCATCAAGTTCCTTAGTTGCTTAAATAACAAAGAACAATGGCAGAAAAATATTTGAAAAATATTTTAGCGTCTAGAAATGACATATACTTAAAATGAATTAGCATAATTTCCTTATAATTTTCGTAGGTTAGTTTATTTTCATAGAAGCCACAGAAAAATGATTTTGCCTCCGTTTGGAAACATTGTATTATTAATATGGCTGATCGTCACCGTATATCACGAATTCTGTGTGTTAATTGCAACATTTGCGTTAACACATTGCGCCGGTACCATGTACTGACCCTCGATCGCAGAGTCGCCAGTTTGATTTGTAGCTGGACATACCCATACATAGTAAGTACCACATTTAATTATAATAGTAACACGGCTTAAGTACCTACCACTATCTTTCCAACATTATTATGAACTTGGTACTGTGCTGACCACTGAGTCTTGTACTTAACATAACCTAATCTGACCTCCAACTTTTTAACTCTGTTAACTATGACATTATAAGTAAATATTGTCGGGCAATGCAATGGAGTATAAAATATTAATAAGTTATGAATTGTATATATTGAAGTATTATGGCGTCGGAAAGTGATGTTCCTACCGCCCACTGCTGGCATTAGCCGGTAGTGCAGTCAGTCAACCGATAAATGGCGGTCAAACCATTTCGTATTATTGTTAGGCTATTTTGGTACCACGGGCGAAGCTGGGGCACGTTGCTAGTCAGAAAACATAATTGTTGAGTTTAACAACTTTTACACTTAACAAAAGTTTAAAAATCCCTTTTTATAAGGCTAGCTTGTTCTATGCGATTTGTCCCTAAAAATATTTATTATAATTATGTGGCAGTTGTATTGATTTTACTTTTATTTTCTTTTAGATAACCGAAGAATGCGAAGCATGTAGAGATCTTGCAATGTTTGCAGTCAATCAAAACCTACAGCAAGATGTTTCTAGTAGTGGTGAACCACAAGCTGGACCAAGCCACCGAGGCCATGCTCAAGTGTGTGTCTTGTGTGGATGCTCTATAGCACGTCGACAAAGTGATAAAATAATGAAAGATTCCCCTACTGACCTCCAACGTTCTATAATGACTATTATAGAACGACAGGTATGTAATATATTTTTATTTGTGCTATGCTTTAATTTTTCTTAATTGTAAGATTTCAGTTGCATTTGCCTCTTCACTCGGTGTAGCAAAATCTTGATATTAATTTAGGCCATACATGATAAGACAAAATAGAATTTATATAGTTTATGTATCCCTAGTGACTTTGGTGAAAAAAAAAACAAATAATCTGTTATCTGACGGTGTAAAAGTGACTTACAGAAAGTATAAACATACGTCACTCAATCTAACTAGTTAATGACTGAGTAATACCTTAAGTCCAGATTGCTATAGTTTTATGTCTTAGCTCATTTCAGACTATGCTATTATGAATGTATGTATGTACCATATACCATATGCTATTATACTATAGCATATTCTGAAAGAAGCTTATTCGTAATTATGAGTTCAAATGCATTTATCGCCTTGACTCGTGATTATCAATTAAATACACAATTTATGTATCTACAAGTTAACTAATATGAGATGCTACCTTTTTTTTTATTGTGCTTTACTACATTTTAAAATTGTTTTTCAGATATCAGAATCTGATCGTGTGTGCCATGCTTGTTGGTTACGTACGCAGAGAGAGGCTCGACGTATGAGTGCTACTGATGAAGCCAGATCTCAAGAAATTACCCCAGAAGAAACTCAGCCACCAGCGCTCATTTCTTCTGACCAACCACCATCAAATGTGACAACTGAAATAGTTCTACCGGAATACAGAAGAGCAGCAAACACCAGTAATCATTGTGTTTTCCCAAACTGCTCTAGCACAACATTGAGAGGAATATCTGATAAACTGAGAGCTATTGTACTGAGTGCTCATCATTTCTATCTGCCAGACCTGGCTCGAATATGTGACACCCATTTGCATGGTAATATGTGGGATACACTATTTGATTCTGAAAATAGTATTACTACATTCACTGTAGGTCAAATACAACATGTATTTTCGTTTGTAAATGCTTTTAATCCAACGTTAGATTTTGAAAATATAGAAGAAATGGATGAGAGGGTTTTTGTATATTGGATAGGGTACACAAAAGAGAAACTCCACACATTACTGGAAGAAGTTCCCCGAATCCAAGATATACACAAGGGAAGTCTAGGATTAGCTATATTACTTTTAAAATTGAGGACCGGTGACTCTGATGAGAGAATCTCAACATTAATTAATATGCCACGTCGTACTTTGGAGACCATAATGGACAAAGTAAGAGAAGTATTTATTCAAGATTTTGTGTCAAACAATCTTGGTCAATTATCGAGGGAAGAGCTTCTACGCCACAATTTGTTAATTCCAAATGGCTTATATGGAAATGAAAATAATACAATTGTAATTTGTGATGGTACATATATATACATTAATAAAAGCTCTAATTACATGTTCCAAAAATAGAGTTATTCTCTTCATAAATATAGAAATCTTTTAAAACCATTTATGTTTGTAGCGAGTGATGGGTATATTGTAGATTGTTTTGGCCCTTACAAAGCAACAACCTCAGATGCTGACATTATGTTAAGCCTATTCCAAAATGGATCTGCTCTAAGATCATATTTTACAAATGAAGATGTGTTCATACTTGACCGAGGTTTTAGGGACAGTATTAGTTTTTTAGAGGAATGTGGTTAAAAAAATTAAAAAAATCGAAAAGTTAAACCCAATTATTATTTTTTTCCAGCTTTCTTATTACGTAATTCTTTCAAGGGTTTACTCGGCATCTAAAGCCTGTTACTTTAACATTTTTTGATGTCTAGACACTGCCGATTAGTCTCAAATATTTTTTTGTATGGACGGCTGCCATTGTTCTTTTGATTTCTTTTATCGACAAAATCCGCATCAGACTCGACTACGTCACTAATCGAGTAGCGAGATTTCATCGACAAAATTTGTACATCACTAATCGAGTTGCAAAATCTGTACATCACTAATCGAGTAACGACAACTTACGGGAACGAACTTTCTAGAACTACCTAGTTAATATGATCGTACCAGAATGATTTTCGTAATATTTTAAAATGCATGTTATCGTAAATACTGATGGAAAGAAACACCTGCATTGCTTTTATTTTTGTTTTTACTGCTATTTTTACATACTAAAACACTACAACACGACATATTTAGCGAAAAAAATGTCGCTCGGGCGGACAAAACGATCTCAACACGTGCTAGAATACGACTTATATACGGAGTCGGTCGATCTTGTGTAGTTTTACCGGATTATGACACGCGCGCCACGCCCACTTGGCACAACACAAATAATAAAATAGAGGGTACAACACAAATAATTTACACGGAAGCTTCAATACGTATTTCAAAAACGTTATTCTACAGAGATGCAAAGCGTTCAATGTCTGCGCTCTGATTGACTTTTTAGCTAATATTTTCGAAAAATATCAATAAAGACGGCTCATGAAATTTACGCATATAGCCGGCAAACAAACAATTCCGCTTACCCTGAAATTTTGTAGACGATCTAAGGATGTGGCCAAAATTACACGTGTCAATCATTCTGAATTTCTAGTAGAGTCTACTTCAGACAGAAATCATACGCCGTTGATATTTCAACAGCTTGTTGCAATTGTATAGAAGGTCAAGGTGGTGCCTTCTGCAAGCATCTGTGTGCTGTTGAATTAAATTATGGACTAATTTTACAGACTTCTCCAAAAATATCTAGTACAGACAGAGTGACATGTGCAAAGCTTACATGTGCACTCCCTGATGAGTTTTACCAAAATATGGATAATAACGATAATATCGTTGAAAAAAACCCTAACAATATTCAAGTTTCCGATGCTCCCATAAACTTGATTCTTTAAAACATGTCACTAAAGACCAAAAGGCCCAAAATTTATTTACAACTAGCTGATGCCCGCGACTTCGTTCGCGTGGACTTTATGACTCCGGCGTATAAATATAAATAAAAACTAATGAGAGAGAGAGAGAGAGAGAGAGACAGAGGGAGAAAGTACTTGTAACAGTGTTAGGAGTTAAAAGTCAATATTATTTTAATTCTTTCCTTCGGGAGCCAATATGAAAAGAGCTGAAGTGTTACTAACCCTGGAGAAAGCCACAATAAGTAGGCCATGTGAAAAACCAGTCCTTAGAATGACATCAGCAGCTTTAAGCCTCTAAAACTGTGACTTATTTTCATAGCAAAGCAAGTGGAACTGTGTATTTTCAAAAGGAAAATTGTTGGGGATGAGTGGCATACGCGGAATAAGTTTCACTGGCATCACTCACTTACTGTGAGCTTTAAGTGTCTCAGCAGACTTTGCCGAAGTTTAGTGGCTAAAGTTCAGTGTCTAAAGTTCGGTGGGGATGACACACTTAATAAGCTGAAGTTCAGCTGCTGAAGTTCGGTGGAAACGCCGGACAATAGTGATGTGCCTATATGAGAATTTAATCTTCCGTCTTTGGCGCGTCTGCGGCGAACGGAAGAGGGAATGGAAGTGGAAGAGGGAACGGGAACGGGAACGGGAGCGGAAGCGGCAGCGGTGGCGGCAGCAGCGGCGGCGTCGGCGGTGGCGGAGGCGTCGGCAGCGGCGGCGGAGGAGTCGGCGGCGGCGGCGGTGGCAGCAGCGGCGGCGGCGGCGGAAGCGGCAGCGGCGACGTCGGCGGCAGCGGCGGCGGCGGCGTCGGCGGCGGCGGCGGCAGCGGCGGCGGCGGCGGAGGGTGCGGAAGTGGGAGCGGGAGCGGAACGTGTACGGGTACGGGTACAGGTACGGGTACGGGTACGGGTACGGGTACGGGTACGGGTACTTGTACGGGTACGGGTACGGGTACGGGTCCGATTCAGGCAAAAGCATCGGAAGTTCGGCGTTATGTGTTGCTAGTAATGCAAATAACATTGCAGGCATGCATTGGCTGAAATTCAGCCGCTGAACTTCGGCATACAGTGCTGAGACACTAAGTTGGGTTCCGTTACACAGTTTCGGCGGAGTCAAATTGCGCATTCGCATTATTGGCCCTCCGACATTAAGAATTATTTTGTGAGCCGAGAGTCCATTTGCTGCAAGTGAATTAAGAAACTCAACTGGATAATTGGTGGTGTCGTCAACAACTCTATTCAAGAAATTAACAATAATTTGCGTCATATGTTCTATAATAATTGATTTTTAATTTTTTGGTGTCAATATGGCGCGTTCACATATCCAAGAATTTTTCTGGTGTGTTATGCTCTGAAGGTCCGCAAATTCTGAACTTATAAGTTCTTCTTCGGACGAAACAACTTTTTTTTGGAAAAATTTTCAATGTACAGTTACATTTTTTTACTCTTTCATTTGTAGTATAGATTGAGTATGTTTTTGTTCAACGACAACAAAAAAACATCATCTATAAAAATTTCAACTGTCTAGCTATAATGGTTCATGAGATACAGCCTGGCGACAGACAGACAGACAGACTAACAGTCGGACGGTCTAAGTAATAGAGTCCCGTTTCTACCCATTTGTGTAATGAACCCTAAAAATCGAATAAAATAAGTATTTATGGGGGGCTCCCATACTACAAACGTGATTTTTTCATAGATTATGGTACGGAACCCTTCGCGCGCGTCCGACTCGCGCTTGGCCAGTTGTATTATAACTCAACAAAAAGTTCTCATCAGACTTAACAACTTTTGCTAAGGCGGCATTTTAATATTTTTTATAGTTTAGCTGGACCATTATAGTTCTGCATCATGTGTTCCATTTTCAAAAATCAATTATAGCCTATATGTTGCCCAGGCTTCACAGCTATATAACAAAAAAAGTTTCATTCGAATCCGTCCAGTATTTCCGGAGATTAGCGTGTACAAACAGACAAACAGACAGACATTTTTTTTTATTTTCTTACTCTATTACTATATCTCCATCGCCACAAATATTTTTTTTTTGAAAAATTTTCAATGTACACACACATTTTTTTTACTCTTTTATTATAGTATAGATAACTTTAAAAAAGGACTATCCCGCAAGATACGTGTACAGCCAACATTTGTATCAAGACGAACCGTGAACAAGTAGTCTGGTAAATGAGTGCTCAAAAGGGGTATGTGGATGGAAAAGTCCTTACCCCTCCGAGGTGAGCCCGAGGGGGGGAGGGCAAAGAAGGTCCCGTTTTTTGGATTTTTGCTTATATCTCGAAAACGGTGCGTTGTAAGAAATTTTATTGTATTACACAATTAAACTTGATAAAATTCTCTAAAACTTTGCCTTTCACACTTTTTATCTATCTCCAATCTTTGCATTTCTACGACCTCCAAAAAACGAACGGTTTTCAAAAATGTGTCCAATTCTTTGTCCCATTCCTTATTTTTTGCTTACATCTCGAAAACGGTGCGTCTCAAGAAATTTTGTTGTAGTACATAATAGAACCTGATAGAATCTTCTAAAACTTTGCCCTTGGCTTTTTTTATCTACCTCCAATCGTTGCATAGCTATGAGCTACGAAAACAAAAACTATTTTTCAAAAATGTGTTTAATTCTTTGTCTCGTTCTTTGTTTTTTGCTTATATCTCAAAAACGGTGCGTCACACGAAATTTTGTTGTACTACATAATTAAACTTTATAAAATTACCTATAACTTTGTTTTTCATACTTTTTGTCTTTCACTATTCATTCTGTCCGTCTTTGGAATGCCCTTCCGACCCACATCCGCTATGCTCAAACATTGGGAAATTTCAAGAACCAGGTAAAGTTGCATTTTCTTTCAACTATACAATTACTTAAATAATATTTTCACTATCCTCGTTCTTGTTTCCGTTGTGTGTTGTGTATGACATGTATTCCTTATTGTTAGTAGTTTTATGTAGATATGTATTGATTAGGGTGATGCTTAAAAATGAAAGTTTAAAAACTTAACTGTTCACCCTTCAATTTTGATCTCTCATTAGTAAAACGAGGTTAAACAAATTTTTGTAGGATTTTATTATGTTTTAGGGGTCGCTACCAGGCTTTAAATTATATTAAAAAAGTGAAAAATCGGTAAAATTTGCATTAAGTTAAAAAAATTATAATAACATTTATTTTACTTTCACACATATTTTTTAAGTTGAGAACACTCTTCTTTAGCCACACAACTCAAGCTTAAACCACTACTCCACTCCTCCACCCCCTCCCACCAACTTGCTTATCTGCACTCTTTGGTTTTTAACAAGCACCGACAGGCTTGCCTACAGTAGGCACTAGCTGAGGAGCATGTTATTGCTTGTCAGTTTAGTGGCTGTCTATGATCAGTACAGGTGTGTTCAGTTAGTCTAATCTTTGAGACAGTGTTTTTGCTTATATTATAGTGACATTTAGTTTCTTATTTTGTTTACGTGCTGTTTAATAGATTCCATTAGTAATAAGGTGGTGTGGTGGTGTTATATGACCTCTTATGGCAGTTTTTAACAGACTTCAGATATGGCAAGTTCTAAAGAGCCTGTAATTTCTACCAGAAAACAAACGGAAATATGGCTAGTAGGCCAAATTTCTCAAATATTTCTTCAAACTAAACTGCCCTCCAAACGTGAAACTCTTGCAGTATTTTTTTACTACAAAAATAGTGCAAAGCAAACAATTCGTGAAGCGGCTCGTTCTACTTCTAAAGATGTACTGGACATTTGGAATAAAGCTAGGATTCCGACACAACAACAAATACACATTGTCGATAAAATTGAAAAGCTATTTAAAGAATGGCAGAACCTGAAGAAAAATAAAGAAAATAAATCTAAAAGGTCAGATGGATTAAAGCTCAAGGAAGACACGTGGAGTAATAACCTAGATGATTTATTTGATGTAGCACATGCGAATGCTCTTCAAATGATTCGTATTCAAGAAGATAAAGATTTTTTACTAGCGCAGCGTGAAAAAGGGCGTCCTGGAAAAATGGGTAGTGTTGACAAAAAACTGTCAAAAAAAGAAGAAGAGAAAGAACGAAAAAAAGCTAGGATGGAGTTGTTTAAGGCAAAAGAAAGTGAATTTGTCAGCTCAATCACTTCTATATCAGATAGTGATAGCCTTTCATCTGACGAGGAATCTGTTCATGGCGAAGAAGATGATATTTACGGTCCGTCAACATCATCAGCAGGTAAAAAACCAAATGAAGGTGTGAAGAAAAGAGGTAGAAAAAAACTACTTAATGAAAAGTTGACTACAAGCCTGGATGTTGCGAAATTAAGCGATCGCAAAGCAGCTCTTGTTCTCACATCCACTTTGAATCGGGTTGGCTGTGATCCTACTGAATATAATTTAAACTTTTCTTCTATACGCCGACAGCGGCTTCAGTGTAGACAAAACTTAGCGGAAAATATAAAAAAAGATTTCAACACTGATGTTCCGTTAACTGTGCACTGGGATGGAAAGATGTTAGAAGATATTACAGGACAAGAAGTTGTCGATCGTCTTCCAGTCTTAGTTTCAGGTAAAGGGGTGGATCAGCTTCTCTGCATTCCAAAACTTGAGTCTGGTGAAGGTGAAAAAATTGCGTCAGCAGTTTACGAATCCCTTGTTTCATGGGGATTACTCGATAAAGTGAAGAGTATGAGTTTTGACACAACCGCATCAAATACTGGGTCTCGAAAAGGGGCTTGTATTCTACTCGAAAAGAAAATGGATAAGGAATTGCTCTGGCTAGCATGTAGGCATCACATTATGGAAATCATACTAGAATCAGTTGTTCAAAATGAAATTGGGCCTTCATCTGGACCAGACAATTTATTATTCAAAAGATTTCAGAAAAACTGGCAATCAATAAACAAAGAAGAATATTCGACATTAATAACTGACAAAGAATATATGGAAAAGTTACAAGACAAGAAAGATGAAATAATCGAATTTGCTAAAAAGCAATTGACTGAATATCAGCCTAGAGATGACTATAAGGAACTATTGCAACTCAGCATCCTATTTTTGGGAGGAGAACTAGAAAACGGCGTGTCTTTCAAAAAGCCTGCAGGTCTTCACCGAGCTCGATGGATGGCAAAGTCGATCTACTCTCTAAAAATATTCTTGTTCCGAGAACAATTCAGATTGACAAAACATAATGAAAAAGGTTTGCGAGAAATCTGCATTTTTACGGTCTTAATCTACATAAAGTATTGGTTCCAAGCTCCATCTGCTTCTTCAGCACCAAGAAACGACTTAGAACTCCTCAAGGACTTAAAGAAGTATGAGAAGGTAAACCCTGTCATAGCTAGAAAAGCAATGAATAAAGTATGTGGTCATTTATGGTATATGTCTGAGGAACTTGTCGCCTTATCATTCTTTGACGACAAAGTTACAAACGAAACCAAGAACAAGATGGTGGAAGCCCTTAAGAAGGAAGGTGCTGAATTTTGCCCGAAAAGAATCACTGTAGACGTAGAAAACATTTGTGATAAAAATTTGGAAGATTTTGTTACAAGTAACACCAAGCGGTTCTTTTCTATTACTGGAATGAGCTCAGATTTTCTTAAGAAAAAAGTTGAAGACTGGATAAATGACAAGGGATATATTAAAAGTAAAGAGGTAATTACAAAACTTAAGGTAGTCAATGACACAGCAGAGAGGGGGGTGTCTTTAATACAAGAATACAACAAGATACTAACCCTAAATGAAGACCAGAAGCAGTATATTTTGCTCCTCGTGAAATCTTTCAGACAAAAGTTTCCGAACTACAAAAAGGCAACACTACTGACTGCATAATGTATTCTTCACATGTTAATAGTGAATAACAATATTCCTGAGGTCTGTAAATAACAAGTAAATGTTAGTATTCACTCAATAAGAATGTGTTGTAATTAGTTGTGGCAATAAAAGAAATGTTGTAAAAAGCCGATTCTGTCTATTTTCCTCTTATCTTATCACACGCCTAAAGTTTATTTTAACCCACAAATGATATAAATTCAGTTTTGGGTTAGATATCTGGACATTAAAACACTCAGTACAGGTTTTTAAAATTAAAAATTTATTATTTTATTTTGAATTAAATATTTCAAAAAAATCACTTTTTGTAAAAAATATCATATTTCAACCTTCGGTAGCGACCTTTGAAATTTAATCAAAAAATCTCAAAAAATTATTTTAAGTTCCTTTTATTAGGTAAAACAAAATAGGAGGGTGAACTAAAAGAAAATAAATTAAAAATATTTTTGGGTCTTTTAAGCATCACCCTAGTATTGATCTTTGTATGTATGTATATGTGTTTGTATATTTATATATATTATGTATTTAGAATCAATATTTATTTATTATTTAAATTTATATTTACCTAAATAAGTTTATCTTACTTATCCTTTATATATTTTTTGCTGTTTGATATCACAATATAATTTAAGTTAGTATTATTTCCACTATCGCACCACTTATTTATTATTATTTTTACTTGCCAATCCTGTCACCCAAAGGTAGCCTGTAAGAGATTGCCTTGGCGATAAGGCCGCCTATTGTACATCTGATTTACTGTTTTCAAATGTAATTTTCATGTGTTTTGGTGCAATAAAGTGTTTTTTACTTTTACTTTTACTCCAATCGCCTAGCTATGAGTTACGTTTCCTGTCACACATTGCTCTTTTATTACTTTTCTCAGCTGCAACTGTAGATTTTAGGATACATCACTATCACTTTGGTGTTTAATTTGTAACCCTAGTTATCCCTAGCATCTAATTAGAAAAATGTTCCTCCTATTCACTTAGGTACATTTATTTCAGCCGCATAACGTCCACTGCTGGACGGACGGAGTTACATTTGACAATTAATGTTATGAATTATTTGTTGTGGTTTCTCAGCGTTTGCCTCTTCTTCTTTCTCCTCATCTGTCGAATCGTTAACAGATGATGGAACTATTCTGAACAGTCACTATTAGTCTCCATGTGCCTATAAATTTCATTCATAGCTTTAGTTGTGTAACTAAACTCACCTCGGAGGGGTAAGGACTTTTAGTATGTTTATCTCCTAACTATTCCAAACAAAGTTAATAAGTAAAATTTTCTGCTTTCGACTTTTCCATCCACAATCATTCATTGCCCAGGCTAAAGGGAACAAAAAATAGAATACAAGCAGGCCGACCTTCAGCTTCAGCACCTACTGCAAAAAAGAGTAGAAAAAGGAAACACGACCTAGCATTTACCGTCTCTCATAATATTAATAATGCTCGTTAATAACTACTGTTTTAATATCTTATGATTATAAGTTACTGTTCTTTATTTTAACCTACCTAATAAAGTTTTTATATTATTCCTTATTTAACTGAATCAATATAAAACTAGATTTTGCACACGGAGCGTTTTGAGGTAGTAAGCTACTAGCATTTTTATAGGCTTAAACTGTCTCTTTTTAATACTCTTGTAAGTGGTCTAGTATAGTTTGGGAACGAAGACGTGAGCTTCCACGATACAAACTATACACGATCAGTACGCTAAATTCGTGTATAGGTATATTGTACTACAAAAACCAAGTAAAATAAAATTATTATCTCGGATAGTAAAGTGATTCAACGTCAACAAGTTTTGCCGGAGCCTAAGGTATCGAATATCGATAGTATCTATAAATAATAAATATATAGGGACAAATAACACAGATTGAGCTAGCCCCAAAGTAAGTTCGAGACTTGTGTTATGGGATACTAAGTCAACGATCTATGCCAGGTCGTATTCTTCAACCAGTAGTCTCTTCGATACGTTTAAAAATACGCAGACTACATTTGACCTCCAAACATGACAATTCTGGAAAACACAATAACCATGATAAATGAAACATTTAGAAAAGAAGAAGATAATAACCAATATAAGGAATCGAATATATCTAATTTCGAGATCAATAAAGACTCACCAAACTTTCATGATACTGCAATTGATTTAATTTGCAACGAAGTAATGCCGCCAAAAGATTTTCTACTTGCAACCGTAGCGGAGATATTGAATACAGCTTAAAAGAAATTATACAAGACAAAACTTCGCCAAATAATAATCAACTTGATTTTGGTTTTGTCGACTCCACACGCAAAAAAGACTCCAACAGATGGATCGTAGTCTCAAGATGAGATTCTTGATTTAAGACCAAACAAAAACAAGCAATTCGTCTCGAAAAAGGAAAATTCCAAAGGCATCTAAATCTAACTCACAAACTGTTTTGAATACTGAAAATATTATATCACCTTAAGTTGTTCCCGATTTTAAATTACAAAGCCAACTCGAAGACATTCTCTCGATTCATTTCAAAGATTGTTAACTATCTCAGCATCACCTTCTAGTCGCAAACAGAAACACTACTGACATTTACTGTGCTTTCCAAACACCTGCTATTAGTAAGAGTTCAGAAACTGTTGAATCATCATCGGTCGTCCTGGATTTAAACTGTTGAATTGTCACAACCATCATGTAAACGTAAATTAACTTCCGTAGCCCAAAGAAAACTTGAATCTCTAACCATTGTTTGTATGTTTTGCGTGTGTGTAAGTGGCCAACACTGATGTCTGATTTTTCAGGCTGCCTAAAGACATCTATGTCAGATGTCTTTAGCTTGACAACTGCCATACAATGATGACAGCCGGGACCAACGGCAAACGTGCTTATACGTGCCTTTCAAAGCACGGAGGGGTTCGAATAATTTATATACCACTTGTGTTCACCCTTCCAAGTGCGGACAACGCCCGGTGTCGCTTTACTTGCGTAAGCGTTAGTGATGCGCACTCTAACCACTACACCATATACATACAGCCAAAATACTTATCGCAAGTCTCCAGCATAGTTTGTCGTCATAGCCTGGCCTGTACCCGTGGTTGCACCGAGACTGCAGTAGGATCTAAAGCTTCCAAATAACCATACATTTAACATAACTATTTGACTCTTTCATTCATATTTTGTTTCATTTGACGACGCCTAAAATATTATTTTCATACTAAGTATAGAGGGGTCTTTTGTAATTCTATGTACTTGTTTTATTTGACAAATAAAGAGATATAAATACACCATAAAGGCAGTTGCCTGCAATATTTCTACGGTTTCCTTTTTTGAAAACACCACTAAAGATATATCATAATAATCTTATAATTATTTAATATTTGGTGCATTAAATTTTTGTCTCAAATCTTACAATACTAAAACTTAACAGTGTTTTACGGTTACTAGTGGTAAACTTAACATCAAAAATTATATCCATACATCTTGTACCTTGAACAAGGAATTCTTGTATAAATATGAATGAGGATCTCGGAAACGGCTGCAACAATTATAATGAAACTCAATTTAGGGAGTGACGAGGCTACAAAAATGATTTTTATAAAAAAAGTCACCCAACTTGTTCATCAAAATGAGACAATAATGAACTCAATAAGTACAAGAGAGACAAATCAAAAGGCACAAAAACAAGTGACACTACTTCAGCTTCAGCAAATTCCAAACAAGGTGACAACTTATTCAATGGTTCAAAACACAATTTAATTACTAATCACGACTTAATAAATATTGATCAAAAGACCAACCTTCCTTCGTACACAAACGGCCAAGTGCAAATTGGATCACGCACAAAGTGTTCCATACCAATCTATAAAAATACCTGGTTGTTGTATGCTCCACTGAAATATTTACTTTATTCTGTTTTTAATATTTGTTGTTACAGCAGCAACAGAAAACATCATCTGTGAAAATTTTCTGTGAAACTGTCTAGCTATCATGAGATACAACCTAGTGACAGACAGATGGATTGATGGACTGACGGACGAACATACGGCAAGAGGAACGGCGGAGTCTTAGTAATAGGGTTCCGTTTTACCCTTAGGACACAGAACCCTTTAAAAGGAGTAGGCCTTAAAAAAGATCATCTGATAACTTATAAAATTCGTTGAACCACTATGGAATAGCCTAACAGATAAAGGTTTTTATTGAGGAAAGCCTATCATATCTACGCTATGTGCTGATGCCAAAGATTAAAAAAAAGGGCTTGGATTTTATATAGTGCGGCACGAATTTTGATATTTCAAGGACGCCATTAGTTACATTTAATCAATCTGAATTCAACTGTATTATTCATTTTGTGCGGAAACTTACAGTTTTTAAGTTATGATTTTTTTAAAATTTTCGATTCTATTAGAAATTTCACCATTGTTCATAACTATCTGTCATTTCGTTCAGTAATTGTAATGATAATATGAGTATTGCCATAGGAAAAATGAATTTAGACATGTTTGGTAGTATAATTAAAAGGAATGTTATAGTTTTAATGACGTTTCTGAACGTAACTGTCAAATAATGATGACAGGTTGACGTTGTTCGCCGTTGAATTTTTTACCATTCCGTTTCCTTCTGTGTCTCGTGAATGTTTTCTTGTGTGTTTCTCCGTATTTTATTAACGACCCTTGCGTGCCCCTGGACTCAGTTTTCTTGCTCAATCAATATACCACTGCCTGCCTACTGGACTACTGTATTTGCCTTTCGATTGGACGTATTTTGTTTTGCTACGATGGCTGAACCAACACCATCAACAAGTGCTGCTGCTGTCGCCGAATGTGCTGGCGGCGGAGACGCTGCACCGGCTACGTCATTACCCGATGACGAGTCTCCATATGTGCGGAGACATCTTTACTCGGAAGAAGTTTGCAGCATGTGGAACCTGGCAAGAATTGTGCGCCAGTTTGGAACTCGCGAACAATGCATTGAGTTCGCAGTTCAAGAAGGCCTCGTACCCGAGAAAAAAATGTGCCGCAGGCATCGTACTCCGATGAGTATTGAGTACTCAACAAATAAAACGGTTGGAGCTTTTGTGTGTAACAAAGGCAACTGTAGAGCCACATCGCGCATTAGCCGAGCCAAAGGCACATGGTTCGAAAATGCCAAAATCACCATGCCACAGATATTTTACTTAATATATTGTTTTGCGTATAGATTCTCATACGATCACGCCATTCATGAAGACCCTACAAGGGATGAGAGAGAGGAATGCCTCAGCAGAGTGACTGGTACAGTTACTGCCGGGAGGTCATTGTTTCATACCAAATTACCAAGGAGGAGAACACTGGAAAAATTGGTGGGCCTGGAAAAGTTGTCCAGATAGATGAAAGCAAATTTGGTAAGAGAAAATATAATAAAGGTGAGTTTCTTATACTTCTTTTCCTTGTATTGGATGTTATGATATAGTCTAATATTTGGGGGAATCCGACTTGGTAAACCCCGACTTCACATAGTCTTGTTTGCCCTATACTCCAGTGTTTTTTTAATAGCCGGAGGCGCGGAGGGAGGGCAGCCCCTGCCCGCTGTAAGCAACCTTGGCTTCGGCTCGCATGGTGCCTGTGTATTCTTACGCAAGGGCAGAGGGGCTGCACATCCCGCAGCGCCGGAGATGTTGCATTCCAAAATGGCCCTATAGGAAAATTGTGACTTATTGACTTTATTTAACAATTTGTTTCATTTGTTACAGGAAGGCGCACTGAAGGTCACTGGGTCCTGGGAATGATTGAAGATGGGAGTGAAGACCTTCGGCTGGAAGTATGTCCAGATAATGTGAGGAGTGCTGAAGTCCTCATTCCATTAATAGAAAAGCATATTGAAAAAGGAACCACAATCCACACCGATTTCTGGAAGGCGTATGATTGTTTGCCAGAGTATGGGTACATCCATAAAAAAGTGAATCACAGCGATCCCGATAATCCATTTGTGGCTGAGGATGGTACCCATACTCAAAGAATAGAGAGCCAGTGGAGGGTGGTAAAGCATTTTTTTAATAAAGAAAATTATTATCACAGTGAAAATTTCACAGATTTAATAATTGAATATTTATGGCGTCAAGTATAAAAAGGTCCAAAGTCGACCCATTCTTAGATTTAATAAATGCAATAAAATATACTTATAAAATTTAACTTCACTTTTATTTAACCCAACCCGAAAATACAGTACATAACATTTTATAAATATTTAACATTTTAGTTAGTAAATATAACTTATGTTTATAAGAGAAATCTGACTAGTCAGAAAACGAACAGCGGGGGGGTCGGGGGGCGGTAGCCCCCCGCAATAAAAAAAAAATAGTCACAAACCCAACTCGGTTCGGTTAGGATAGGTTAGGCTTGTGTAAACCACACATGCGAAGCGAGCGGAGCGTTCGAACTGAGAAAAGCATATTGAAAAAGGAACCACAATCCACACCGATTTCTGGAGGATTATGAAACCACCGCACCGACCCCTTCCCCTTAATATATTTTTTTTGTAATATATCTATGAAAATATTAGGGTTATAACCTCAAATTTTCATTTGTAAATATCTCAGAAACAATGGATTTCCGCATTATGGGACCACCATAGAGGGTCGCAGGGGGGCTCCCCCCCCCTCCCCCCTTTTTTGTAACCTATCTCTGCCGCACTATATAAAATTTTTACCAAAAAAAGTATTCATATTATTTAGAATCATTGTACAAATAAGCTAGTAAAAAATAAAATGTTTAACCAACTCAATACACCTCCGAATTGAACTACTTCTTCAGCAAATTTTCAGAAAACTTCAACCAACATATATACTGAATCAGGTAATATCATGTAAGTAATATAAAGTATTACATTAATTTTATTTGAGATTTTAGTTGCTTATGAGACCGACCCATTTGAGATACAAACATCTAGTTTGAGGAACGGTTTTCCATGAAACTGGCTAATGAATACCTCTAACAAGAATTACATTATAATTATTAGAAGTTTAAGAACATTTACTTATTATTATTTTGGTTGAATTACCACAAACAATCCATTTTGTCAGAACGCTCAGAACTCAACCACCTATTATAGAAATTAATCAACAGAATAAACCAGACAGCCACCATTTCTGTACAAACCTACATATGTGGAGATCCTTTATTAGGATAATTATAATCAAGGATTTGTAATGTACAAAATAGTACAAACACTCTTTATATTGAAAAAACTATTGTAAAAAGCTGCAAAATACCAAGAAGACACGCCAAGTTCCTGTATTAATCGGAATAGTACCTAGTACTACTTATCTAAAAGTTGAGAAGACTTACATACATGCTCCCCCGACATCACATAGATAAGCATAGGTGAGGAAGAAGTGACATCTGTATATCTCAACTAAAATCCACAACGATTACGTCGAACACATTCACCAATGTTTAACTAGACACGTATATCTACTGCAAGGTAGAATAAAGACTAGGGTACCACAAATTAGATAATTTCAGAGGTAAAATAACTATAAATAAACACTATTTAACACCAAATCGAAGTAGGTATAAGACACGCTTACGCCGCGCCGGTACACACAGCCTCAGCAAAGATTACTTTGAGTTAAGAAGGCGAAGTTGAGAAATGAGATTTACTTTAGCCCCAGCATCTGTCAATAATTATACAAAGGGCAAGCGAAGGTACTATACTAGATATCTAACCTAACCGCACCTAACCGCTATTTTACGCCATTTTTAATTTTTATTATCACCTCCCCAGTGTTGCCAACAGTGCAGTGTGACCATATAGTTTGTGGTGTGACCAACTGTGAGGTAGAAAATACATGCTAAAGTTATTTCAGATATATTCACCGCCGATATGTATGTGATGAACAAACGCTGTTTAGGCACCAAACATTTTTGTTAGTGTCTGAATCTACAGTGCTAAGACATGTATGAAAACTTTGTTGTTTACTGTCTTTCTTTTTATCTTTCTTATTGTCCTTTTTCCAACAAGCTTCTGTGGTATGACATCTTTTTCGACATTTTTTACAATAAGATCTTATTTTGTTTTTATTCGAATGTTTCAGAATTTTCCGCTCCTCCACTCCGAGCCTCATATTCTTCAATTATTTTAAATTTATGAATTTCGGGGTCTGGAAGTGTGTCTCTAGATTCAATAGCTATTCTGAACTTTTCGTATTTTTCTGGCAGACTATTGTAGAGATGAGGCGACTTAATGAAACGAGTGTTACTTTGATACTCCTCATTTATTCAATTGGTTAATCATACATATAGCTTCTTACACATACACACACTTATATCTATACTACCACACTACACCTTCCCCCTTGAAATAAAAAAAATACACTTAAGTTGTTTTTTTTTTACGTAAAATATTATTACAAGCCTTTATCAGAATTCAATACTTGATTTAATTACAATACATCATATCAAACAGAAATTAAGTCTTGATCGAAAACAAACGGATAGTATTACTTAATGATAAAGAAACATGAAACTATTACAGGTATGGGTAAGGAATGCAGTGCAGACACAAAACAATTACTGGTTATGCAAACTTACAATATAACTTACAACTTATTACATTTCTTTGCCAAAAGTGTTGCCAAATTATTTATTTTGAAAGAACACATGTACGTTAATAATATACTTAATCTAAGTTATACCAACGCATCTACGATCATATATCTTTTTAAGAATTACATTTCGCATGTGGTTTTTACAATTATTGTTATATTTATTACATTTATAATAAATCTTATTAAGTTTTTGTCTTTTGTTACTTTTGTTTGTTGTCTTACTCAAAATATCTTTCATAATATTATTTCTTTCAATTTTCTCTGCAACAGTATTAATTTTATTTAAAATATTATTTCGCTTATTAAACTTCTTAACATTTTCTATTTTCCTTTTTCCTTTAATAACTTTTATTTTTCTTAACATATTTAACTTATTTAGTTTAGTACGCGTTATACGTCGATTACACTTATCTACTTTTTTATTTTTATTGAAAATAGATTTATTTTAAATGTAAAATCCTTGGTTTTAAACTTTCTTTTCTTTTTATTTGTCTTACCACGTTTATTTTTGATATTTTTGGAATAATTTAATACTTAAGACGAAGTGGTAGCTCAAGTGGCGCCCTCATTTGAAATAAATTGTTTAAAACTAAATAAGGTGATAATTAAAAATTTGATTTGTATAAATGTCTAGAAAGACGAAAAAGTGGCCACTTTTGGCGAAAAACAGTTTTAAAACTAGACGGACTATTAGTAATAATTTCAAAGGTTACTCATAAAATAGTTTAAAGGTCTTTCTAGACATTTATACAAATCAAATTTTTAATTATCACCTTATTTAGTTTTAAACAATTTATTTCAAGCGAGGGCGCCACTTTAGCTACCACTTCGTCTTCAACTTTAGTTTGCTTATTTTCTGTATATTTATTTATTATATCTTCAATAAATAAATTATTTAAATCATAGATATTGTCATCATCAAATTGGGTTAAATTATTTGTTTAGTAAGATTTGGATTCCGCAACAGGCTGCTGACTTTGGTGAATCGGCGGAACGTGAACATTGCACGAGGACGACACTGGACACTTCGATGTCGTCATATCATTCGATGTTTCTAGGTACTCTATGGGATGCAATCTATTTTTAGAATCATGAGATGATTTTGGAAAAGAAAGAGTATTTTGAAAAGGTTTATAATTAAATTTTGAACTATTTCGTTTATTTATCGGCGTATTTGTATACTCATCGATTGCAAATAGGATAGCTTGAGACAAATTTTCAAAATTTTGAGATAAAAGTTTAATCTGTAATTTAAAATTGTTTAATCCTCTAGAAAAACAATCAATTGCCATTTTTTCATTAATCGGTTTAAGAATATTTATTTTAAAATTATCGCCTTCCGATTGTGCCAAAGTAAGATCTGTCAAAATATTTTCTATTTCTTCTCCATAAGATTTAATGTTTCTATTTCCTTGACGACAATTTAATAATTTAGTTTGTAACGCGACTGGACATTTTTTAGGCAAAAAATGATGTTTCATATCCTGAATTAAACCTTTTACATCCGAATAATTTTGTTTTAAAATTAATTTTGCGTATTCGGATAGCCTTGTTTTTAAAACAAATTTAATTAAAAATTGATGTGAAGTTTGATCTAAAGTACTGGCATAAAATTCCAAATTATTTATCAAAGATTTAGTTACATTATCGTCACCGTTCATGAAAGGCAAAAAGTCTATAGCTGTCTGTAGGCCTGTAAATCAAATTGATCCATTGTTAATACATAAAGAAAAAAAATAATATATTAATGTAAAATGTTTAAATTGTGTATAATCAGAGTAAAAATTACCTTTAATTTAATCTTGTAAAAATGATTCTTCTAAAAAAAATCTCCACGTTCAATAAAAAAAATCGTGACCATATACTAGCAATAAATCAATATTCAGCCGTGAATAAAAAAAAATACAAAAGGATATACGTATAAGTAGTATTCTCCTTCGTCAATCCGTTGTTTTTTATATCCGGGATCGTCGATGTTCATCTCCTGGCACCTGGGGACGATCACGACGCTGGATCTGCGCTGAGCTGGTACCTCGATGGCTGCTCCAAGCTGCGAGCTGGGTGGGCCGGGCTATACCCTGGACTCCGTTCCTTGTCCCGTACACTTCGTTGGGCCGGGCTATACCCTGGACACCTTTCCGTGTCCCGTACGCTTCTTTCTTCGTTAAATCTTCATATAGATACTTATGTCATAATTTTATTGACATCTTCATAAAAAAATTTTATAATCATATATGTCTTCATCCTTCAATTAAAAAACTTATTTTCATTCTTCATTGCGATATTTTTTCGTCTTTCTTTATTCTTGCATCTTAATATTATTTCTTCGATATTAATACCATGACCCTTCTTTCTTCATAACTTTATTTATTTTTTCATATTTCTTACTTCATAACTTAATTTATTTTTTCATATATCTTTCTTCATAATCTTCTTAAGTTACACATAATTTTTCTTGAGTTATGTTTCTTGATAGCTTAATTTTTTTTTCTTTATTTTCATGTTCTAGAATATTAATAACCTTCCGCTTGCCACCCCATTCTCCACAAATTTTCACAAACTTCGACTCGTACAGTTTTTATTTTATTGATTAATAGTTCTGTTCGCAGCCTACATGACGAAGCGCGTCACACGGCCGCATCGGCGCAGGGCTGCGCCGACTGGCAGAGTCGCCATGTAGAGATGAGGCGGCTTAATGAAACGAGTGTTACTTTGATACTCCTCATTTATTCAATTGGTTAATCATACATATAGCTTCTTACACATACACACACTTATATCTATACTACCACACTACACTATAAAGTAACATAATTCTTAGTAGTTCCTTCGGAATGTTTATATCCATTTCCGATAATTTATGCACTATATCCATAAAATTGTTGATATGGTCTTTGATGTTGTTGTTGACATTCTTTTCAGCACCAATTGTTTCAGTAGAGTTGCTTTTCTGGCCGGGCCTGTTCTTTGATAAATGGTTTTTAATTTATCCCAAATTTCTTTAGAAGATATGCAGTTTTTTATTTGTTTGAGCTCTGATGGTGCTACTAGTAGTACATTTCTGCTCTAGCCTTAGCATCTTCTCTTTTAAAAGAATTGACTTCGCTCACATCTGCATTTGTTTGCAGATTTTTGTTTCCACTAACTATGTCCCACAAGTCATTCTTTATTAGCACGGCCTGGGCCTGAAGACACCAGGTATCGTTGTTGCATTTATTTAAAGGCTCTATATTTCTATAACTTACAGATGAATTCATTGTAGGTACTTTCTTCGTTTTGAATTATGTATTTATGTATAACTACGCTATGAATTCATTGTAGGTACTTTCTTCAAAACGTGTTATGTATTTATGTATAACTACACTCTGCTACCATTTATGAGGTAGAAAATACATGCTTAAGTTATTCCAGAAATGTTTATTTTAAATATTTCCTTTAAATACTTTTAAATGCAAATATCAATACTAAGATTTTTCACAAGACAGACATGACACAAATTTGAACCAATATTTTTTCTTTTTTGTAGAAAAAAGTGTGCCAGTCCTACACCAACTTATAGACCAACTTTAAAGTTAGATATCATACTGGAAGGCTACCACCAACACTTATAAAACCATTCAGAAACAAAGCAGTTTTTAAGCAGGTCAAAAGCAGGACAACTTTAAATCCTACCATTATGTTCATAATGCTGAAGGTTTTTTGAATGGTTATTCCTGAATGGTGAACTGTTTATTGTCTCTGGCTTATTTTGGTGATGAGACTGCGAAGACGTTCAAATCCTTGACAAAAAATTATTATTTTTACCGGTTTTTTATTTACGTTAAACAAAATTATTTCTATCATATTTTATTTAAATATCTAAAAGTAAGTGTTATTTACTTTGTTTTCATTTGATTATGTACATAAATTTAATTTGATATTGACCATCAAAGATGGCTAAAATTTTAATGAGTGCTAAAAAAATTGTGAATGAAAGTTTTGAACGGATGTCTGCGTTTGGTTTTCGAAATTATAAATAGATCGTAAATTCGTGACAGCATAAATGTTTCATGTTTTTAATGCTGGAAGCCGAGCAACCACCTGACAAAATATATCCATTACTTCATATTATCGTGCTTTTCCGAATTGCCGTGATAAACAGTTATTATACGATGGTAACGACTAGTGTTTGGAAGTTAATTTTATTGTGGGCTTCATCGTACAAAAGCACAGTGTCCATGTCGTAAGGAACATTTTAACTACATACTTATTCAAAGTTTATATTTAGATTATTATGTGTTAAAACTTGCAGCTTCTTCACTAAGTGCTATTATAAATAACATAAATATATACAGACAAAGTAAGTTCGAGACTAACTCAACGAGATAAAGGCTAGGTTTTAGTAAGTACGCAGTGATTAAAGGATTTTATTACCAAGTATGGGTAGGTATTTGATATTCGTAGATTATAACTCTAAAGTATTATTTTCTTTCAGGTATTCTGGTGAAAAAGCGAACCAGCCTAGCAACAGATCAAGCCTTGCAAAATGCTTGGAATTCAACATTCTGCCATTTCACTGGTTCAATCACAGGTTCCAAAGGAGGCTGTAATCCTCTGGCTCTCTCAGTCTTGTTTGTATTTAATAATAGGCTCCAGTGAATCCTGTCTTGTATTTTTTAATTGATGTCATCATGGTACTTCTCAGAGAGTAAGCAAGGAATCCTGTAAGACAAAATGTATAAATTTATGTAGTTGTAATTTTAATAAATAACTTATACTTAAGAATGTGTTGTTATTTGTTTTCGTGTGTGAATAAATATTTTACAAGGATTAGCATTGTTATAACTTACAAAAAAATATCTTACGTAAGTTGGAATAACTTACTATTTTTCACATAAGTTGTACTAAAATAATGAAGTAATATATCTTACTTTGTTTTTGAAATCCAAATTTCCAATAAAATGTATTAAGTAGGATTAATTTAGGTCCCATGGTAGCATTACTTCAATTATCTACTAACTGTTTTGAAAAAATCTAAAGTAAAGAAAAAACATATTCACATTCACAAGAAAACCAACTAAAATCCTCCATATAAGTTACTGGAAAGTAACTTTTTAAGGATCGCTTTATTTGACACTTGAGACGCGCAATAATCGTTTTCGTGCTGTCAAATAGACGTGATGGTAGGAATAGTCCATACAAAAAAAGGTGAATGGTTTTGTGACGTCAACCAAAACAATCCTGTTTAAGGCCTGCTATAAAGGTGTCATGGTTGCATTAAACAATACAGTTCAGTTTAAGTGCTGCTATAAGAGATAACGGTAGGATTCCTGCCCCCCCCCCCCTATTCGGGAACAGGTCAAACAATTATGTCAAAGAGTGAGTGAGTCAGTGGTAAGCTTTATGCTTCGGCCGCACTAGTGCCTCGTGTGACTCGTTGACTCGTCCCGAAGCAATTCGCGGCGAATTTTCGTACGTTTTATAAACTAAAAAGTTATCGCGATAAAGCGCTTGTCACACTAGCGGCTTCGTTATTTTTCACGAACTATCTGGCGATAATCCAAGATGGCGTCATCTACGTGTTTTAAATATGGACGACGACTTTCTTTTCTTTAACATGTGTGCTAACAATTACGTTATGCATTTATTGATATCTAAAAGGAAACCTATAAAGAAACAGCTAAAAATTTTAACACAATTTTATCATCCACTCCATTTTTTACGCATTAAGCCGAAGTGGTAGCTAAAGTGGCGCCCTCATTTGAAATAAATTGTTTAAAACTAATTATGGTGATAGTTAAAAATTTGATTTGTATCACTGTCTAGAAAGACTTTTAAACTATATTATGAATAACCTTTGAAATTATTACAAATAGTCCGTCCAGTTTTAAAACGGGTTTTCGCCAAAAGTGGCCACTTTTGGCAAAAACCCGTTTTAAAACTAGACTGACTACCAATATTACTTTCAAAGTTTATTAATAAAATAGTTTGAAGGTCTTTCTAGACAGTGATACAAATCAAATTTTTTATTATCACCATATTTAGTTTTAAACAATTTATTTCAAATGAGGGCACCACTTTAGCTACGACTTCGTTTTAACAAACGTGGCACCGTCGCACAGCACCGTCCGAACAAGTTGAAAACAAACGTCAAAATGAACGAACAACGCAAATGCGACCACGCAGAGCGAATTGTTAGAGTGCATAAATCCTTTGATGTATCGCCACCCGCGCGATAACTACACGAAGTCCAAATATTCGGGACGATATCCGATAATGTCCGGGCACATTTGCGTGTATCGTGCAATAGCACGAAGCCCGGCCCAAGCATTATAGTATACTTCAGGTATATGTAGTGCAAGTATATTTAGAAGAAAATATCGATAACGGTATCGATAACTGAGATTTATACCGATATTTGTATCGCTGATTGTTATAATTTATTACATATATATATTATATTATTAAAGAATCGATAATTTTATGAATACTCGACCTTGCCACATTGAATTAATAGTTCAAAGATACCTAATTTTTTAGTCATTTTAAGTAATAACTGACATTAGCAATCTTACTCACACGGCGAAAATGATTTTTGCTATATGAGCGACTGAAACAAGTAATCGTATTCTGTTGTTGGTTTTATCGTGGTGTCACTAAATGAGTGTCATTAGTGTCAAACTCTTTGTGTCTTTTAATCCTGTGAAATTAAATATCTGGTCATAGTTCCTTTTCTTGGTATCATTGTGTTCAAATCCAACTTGGTTGGATTAAAATGACAGATGCCATTTGGATGTTTTTCCTAGTGCGTGAAACGTGCATCATCTTACATCGACAAAACGATATTCCATACTACATACACAATACTCGCTAACAAAACTTTTACCTATTTAATTAAACAATCATCATCAACATATTTTACAACGATGTAGGTCAGGATTTTTGTGTTCTTTGCTATGGAAAAAAAAAACATAATAACGCACAATATTGTTCATGGATCAATGTGTGACTTTGAATAAGTTTACGTATGAAAATGAAAGACCCGGAAAATGACGCTTATCGAAATATGACATTTGTGTGATGAAAAAAATCGAGTAAAGACTAATATAAAAGGTGTATCTAATTTTCTTTTTTAAGTATTAAATAAATTTATACATAGGTATAAATTAAAACATGTAGTGATTTTTCTTCTCCTTCTTCTCTTATTTCAGACTTAAGAACTGATCGGTATTATTGTTTTGAAGGTAGTTATTGGGATTGGATCCCGGCACCTTTCGATCACAAAAAATGCGTAAGTCAGCAAATTAGTAGTAGTATAGTATTGATATTATCTAAACGAGAAAATATCGTTAATGGTCAACACTAGTGTGCTAAAAGGCTTGTGACATCCTACAAGAAAAAGAAATAAAATATGTATGTATTGAGATCTCGCTCTAACGCATTGCATATGCCTTAAGAAAAGAAAAGATGGTGGTATTGAATCGTGTGCTAATTTAGTACGCCTTCTTTGCCTCTTATAATTCTATGACGTTATCGGGTATCGTCCCGAATATTCGGACTTCGTGTAGATGTCGCGCGGGTGGCGATGCATCAAAGGATTTATGCACGCTAACAATTTGCTCTGCGTGGTCGCACTTGCGTTGTTCATTTTGACGTTTGTTTTCAACTTGTTCGCACGCGTGCTGTGCGACGGTGCTACGGTTGTCAATGCGTAAAAATGGAATGGAACGATAAAATTTTTTTTTCTAGGTTTCAATAAATGCATTATGATTACATAATGCATTTGTTGAAACCTAGAAAAAAAAAGCTAAAAATTTTAACACTATTTCATCGTTTGACTTTCTTTTCATTAACATATGTGCTAAAAATTATGTTAGCACACATGTTAATGAAAAGAAAGTCGTCGTCCATATTTAAAACACGTAGTGACGCCATTATGGATTATTGCCAGATAGTTCGTGAAAAATAACGAAGCCGCTAGTGTGACCAGCGCTTTATCTCGATAACTTTTTAGTGTATAAAACGTACGAAGATTCGATGCGAATTGCATCGGGACGAAAGGCACGAAGCATAATTAGTCTGTGACTGATTGACTGATTGTTCTTTGACTCTTTGAGTGAGTTTGGCGCAGTGTTGCCAACTCTACTGTTTTAACAGTAGATTTACTGTTTTCACAGTGGCATCCCTGTTTTCTGTTTTAATACAAATTTCTACTGTTTTTCGGTATGTATTTGATCTCAAGTCAAAAATTTACAAACGAAAATAGTCTTTAAGTCAGAGTAATAAATGTGATTTTTGCTAGTGTTGCTAGTACTCCGGGGATTTCCATACAGAAGACGATTGAACTGTATCTAGAATTTTTAAAGTTTGCTTTGCCGATATTTACAGAACTCAACAAAGAAATGCAATCGGAAACACCAAAATTATATTTAATTAACGAAAAGATATTCTTAGCCTACACAATACTGTTGGAGTGCTTCGTTAAAAATGAATATTTAGACCTCAACGAAACAGAAAGACGTGGAATGGGAGCTGTGGGAAGTTATGCAGATATGAAAGAAGTCAAAATATTGCGTCTTGATTTTAAAGATGCAGAAAAACATTTACCATTACATGAAATATACGTCGGAGGGATGGTACCGAATTTAATCAGATTAAAACGTGAATTTTTATGTTAAGTGTAAAGAATTTTATATAGAGGCAGCACAACAGGTCAAAATGAGGTTTCCTTTTAAAGACAGAGAACGCCAAGCATTGAAATATTTGAAGATGCTAAACCCCGGAGCAATTATTGACCCCGAGCTTAAAAAGAATACTCCTTCGATTGCTGATATGTTTTACTTTTTCCCGAATATTTGCCCAAATAATGTGACTGAACTTGATAGAGAATGGCGAATGTTAAAGCATGTAAACTTGCCATTTGACAACGAAATCCCCGAAAGCCAGTTTTGGAAACACGTTTCCGAAATGAAGAATGGTGATGGTTCACAGAGATTCCCAACATTATGTGGGATGGTAAAAAAACTCTAATGCTTGCCCCAAAGCAGCGCTGCCGTAGAATGGCTTTTCTTTGCTGTGAATATTTTAAAAACTAAATTAAGAAATAAAATATCTACGACAACCATAAAAGGCACATTGCATACAATATCAGAAATCAAGAAATGGTATTTATTTAAATCAACTGAAAAGCACATAAAAAAAATTAATAAAAGCATGTATGATTTTAACAAAAAAAAAAATGAGGCCGAAAATGTTGAAGATAGAGAAATTGAAAATAATAACTAATATTTTACTGTAAGAATATTTTTAATAAATACTCACCTACTTGTTTTTTTTTATATTAATGCTATAGTTTTTGAACTATGGCATTATGTGGTAAATCTAACAATATTACGAAAGGTTTTTGAGACAGTAATTCAATGTTTTTAAATTACTATTTTACTGTTTTCTGCTGTTTTTTTAAGTTTGATATGCTGCTTTTTGCCTGAGTAAGGTTGGCAACACTGGTTTGGCGTTTGAGAATTTTGAGATTGAAAAGTGCTGACAGGCTGGCGAAGCGAAGTATGGTATGTATTTAGAACAGTTAAATTATATTTTACTTTTGCAACAAATAAACCTTGTTAGTTATGTACTTGTACTGTACTATCGCAAAATCTTATTGAGTAGGTAACTAGAGATGTTTGTAACACATTCTAGAACGGGTTCATTATCAATCAAGAGTTAGATTTAGCCTAAGAACACAAAATGTGTGGCTGGACCTAGATCTCTGTGGTTATTCTAATGCAGAGGATCCCAAACTTATTTTGTCAAACGCCCACTTTAAAAAATCAGTTATTTTGTAGCGCCCCCCATTTTTTTTACCATAAAAACCTGAATCACATATTTGTCTTGCCTGTAGTTTAATTCAACCTATATTCTAAACTAGACTTTTTTACAAGAGAGAGCAATAATAATACATACACCAGTACATTAGAGTATCTTTTATAAAAAAATAACAATAATCAACATTGTTAATTTTAAATAAAAAAATAGTAATAATAATACAATTTAACAATAATAAAGAGTATCAGAAGTGGGGACCTCACCTGCGAAACTTTTAAACACGAAATTTTTTCAGTGTTTGATTCCTTTTACGATATAAATAGCGTTGTGAACGCATTAAAATAATAAATATTAATTACATTTTTAGTTTATATTTGTACAATAAAAAAGGATATAAATATGAACTAATAAATGGATGTTGTGTACTTGTAGTAAGAGGATTTTAATTTCAGTGAATTTTAAAATATGAAATAGCTGAAGTTATAAATCACTCATTGCTTAAATCACATCAGCGCCCCCCCCACTTTTTTAAAGGCTGTTCTAATGGCTTATAAGTTAATTTTATTTTTTGATTGTCAGATGTGACAACATCAGTGGTTTCAGCTCTGACGGAGATGTAGCTCGTCTCAAGATGCAAGTGCAGCTGCCTCACTGCGAGCTGTGTCGGCGAGACACCAGGCAGCGGAAAGCAGACAGACTGAGAGAACGAGATTACGAGAAGTTTGAATGTAAGTTGACAGGTTATCATTGTAGCGCTATTAGCTAGCTTTTCTTTGATTGTGTAATTCACCTGTTATATTAAAGATATCTAGGTTTTTGTTTGTTATCACATCAAATTTGCTACTTTAACCTTTTGACAGCCAGGTGTTCTTGCGAAAAAAGACCTGGCCTTAGCGCCAGACACTTAAATTGTAGTACACATGCATACAAAGGGATGCACACCAAACATTACCTACTTAGAATGCATAGCAATTTTGCACTTATTTTTTAATTGCCTTAATTATATATTTATAAACAGTTTTTGTGGTTATTTGTATACTAAGTACTCTATTACATTTGTAAATATAGTAATTCACTATTTTTGTTCCAAATTTTACCAGTAATGTTGAAGAAAAACTACAAAACTTATGTAACTTACGTTAAATTCATGCCTCATTTCATTGCTTGTATTATACAATAATGTTTAGTCTGCTTTCCTATAAATGTCTGTGTTGTTGTGTAATAATTTCGTTGTAAATGTATAATTGCAGTGCCAGAGCTATTGGTATAGGTCGTTTATATGCAACTGCAGTTGTTAATGAGTTCGAATCTTTAATACTCATTGGTTGTAAACTATCGGGCTTTGCACTCTCAACTAATGTATATTAAAGATAATATGAGTAGATTCATTAACAAAAAACTGTGTTCACCTTAACAAGAGAACACCACTGCACTTTAGCCAGTCTGTGTCCAAGAAGGATTTAATTTTAATCTTATTTGAAACTATAGATTTAAAAAGATAAGAAAAAAGGTTTGTGCTAAGTCCTCTTTATATACATACATTAATCATGTCTTCATTATTTTTCTAGATCATTCGCAGGATTTACAACAGTGTAAAATAAAAAGCCTTTTTCTTTGCAGGATTTGTGTCAAACATCAGAATCAAAGTCTATATGTAGATAAAAAGCTGAGAAAAATGAGAGACATGGCATGTCGCTATACCAACACTCAAATGTGTGAGCGTCATGAGTATGGGGTTTGAAGAGGAAGCATTGTGTTTCTTGAGTCGGAGGTATATATTAGCTTAATTTACTTGTAATAAACAAGTGTACTTTATTTGTATCATGGGTTATTATTGTTCTACAGTGACATGCATTGCTATTTTTGATTATTTTATTACATCAATCAGTGTCTTCTATGTAAAATATGGAGCCATTCTTATAAATTAGGTAAGATTGCCTAAATTACAAGAACTGTTCAAAATATAGGTACATTTCTCACTTTGCCGTCATTATCAGGGTGGCACAGTGTAGACAAATTTGTATGCGTCTGTATGGAATGCACACCACTGCCATTTTAAGTGTGATTGTGAAACAAAATAAATCTTTTATCTATCTATCTATCTGATTTTACTGTGCTGCTTCGGCAGCGCAGTTGGTGAGTGTCACTGTAAAACCATACTAAGAGCAGAGCATAGCCTGTATTTTGTCTTATCTGATTCAAGAAGTTTCCTAGGGAGCAAAGGAATTGTCTTTTAACCATAGGAATTAACATGAATTAACTTTAGGATAGTCCTGTCCTATAGGACAGGACTATCCTAAAGTTATTTTTGCTATAGCAGGTAGCAACCTGACTCCAATTTGTAAGCTCACTGTTGTTTTTTTCGTATCTGTAAGTGGTCAACATGGGTGTCGAGACTTTTCAAGCTGCCCTTAGTCAGTAATAATAATGATTAGATGCCTTAAGGCATCTGATTGGACATAGCTTGCCCAACAATAATGACAGCTGAGACCAATGGCTTTGGAAGCTCAGAGGAGCTTGAGACATTTTCATGCCACTTATGGTCACCCATCCAAGTGCAGACCACGTTCGGTGTTGCTTAACTTGCGAAAGCGCTAGTAATGCGTACTCCTGGGCCAACACGCTCCCTATTTATTACTTACGTAACAGTTTGTCAAAATTAAATTATGAGACTGCTAAATCCCCTCTAACAGTAATCTTTGTTTATTTTACAGATGTCAATATCCAAGGAATTGAAAACTGAAAATTGAAAGGAATTGAAGGTCACTGAGATGTATGAGGGGAAACTGGATGTTCACCCTTATGAATTGGCTGTTGAGCTAACAACATGCTCTTACGGAAACGACTCAAGAGGAAAGATTTATTGTTCCTGAATGATGAGTAGATGCTCTCGCTGCAGGGTCCACTTCAAAAGCTAAAATAGACAACTAATTTGCTTAAAGTGAAAGACCACTGATCGCAATGAAAAAACAAATATATGAAAATGAGGAAATATCCGGGGACAGACATTTTATGCGTTTCATAAGCCCATTGCACTTGCGGGAACATTCTAAACGAGTCTCACAATGAACTAATATATATGTCCTTTTCTTCCCAAGGCAAGGAGTGAAGCTTGACTAACCCTATATGGGGTCGGCCCCCCGCACACAAAACCGCCAAAAATGGCAAAAGTATCAACTCTTGTGCCATTTTTGGCAGTTTTGTGTCATTTCTGGGCTTAAACCCAATGTCATCAAATCATTGAACATGGTTCGACTGAAGGTAGTGGAAGAGCGTCCTCTTCCTCTCTAGCCCTCCTGCATGTCCATTACTTTAAGAGTCACATGGTCTTCTTCATGCCCGTATCACCTCAAATGACTTTCCCGAAGCTTTTTGTGTATGTCAGCAACTTTGGAGGAGCTGAGAATGTACTCATTTTTATTTTATCCAAGCTTGTTACACTACCAGACCAGCGAAGCATTTTCATTTGGGCACCATGTATCTTCTTTGTGTCGTTTTCCTCATAGGCCAACATTCTGAGCCATACCGCATCGCGAGTCTGACTGCCGTCTTGTACACTCTGCCCTTAGTTTAAATGGGCATCTTCGAATTGCATAGCACACCGGTCAGTTCTCTCCATCGAGTCCGTTTTTATTCTGTTGGTGATTTCTTTTTGTGCATTTGCATTCGTGTCTACCATCGAACCAAGGTATTTAAATTCGTGCATTCTGTTCAATGCTGTCATCATCAAATGCATCATTCCGTCTGATTGCTTTGAAACTCCAGTAGTGATTCTACCATTAACAGTATATCATCAGCGTATATTAGAGTCCACAGCGCTGGCTTTTGAAGTTGTTCTGTGGCATGATTCATGACGATATTTAAATACGACGACCTATTGCAACGGCTTACGAGTAGCTCTCAATAAGAAAAATCTCAGACGATCCTTGAGCGCGTGTCCAAAGTTGAAGCTGTTACGGAGGAAGTTGACCGCCGCTTCCGCTCGAGCACTCTGGAGTTACGGTGCATCATTCTTGGAAATAAATCTCAAGAGGGCTGAGAGTGGAACCCAGCAATAAACTAATATATGAATAATACATTTATAAACAACTGCTGCAGACAAATGTTTAAAATGAGTTACAAAAAGGCAAAGATGTTGATTACCTCATTTGAGTTGAGAAAATTCAAATTCATTGGAAGATTTCGAGGTTGTGCATGAAACAGGTTACACACTACAGCGCTGTGTGCAGCAAGATTTGATCTGAAGATTTTTGGGCAATGTGTAAATGTTTGTTCTTGGTGTTACTTGGTTGCGTGGCATGCTGTGTGAGCGAGCGGCGATGCAGTCTACGTTGCGAGTTAAGGTCGGAGCTGTAGCACGGTGTGTGACAGTGCCGGCAGCTGCCCTGTAGACTGTGTTGCTTGCGAGCTCATGCGGCAGATTGCAATCTCTTGTTTGTATATACAACTCGTGTGTCATAAATTGGAAATTGGAAGAAAATTCACACCTGCGGCGCACGCGCAGGAAAACACTCATACCGCGCGTGTGACGCTTTTCGTCTGCTGCTTCTGTGCAGAGAGCGTCGCAGTATAATGCTGATTCATTATTTGGCTGTTTCATTCATGCCCGTTTTGTTTTTTTTTGTGTTGTCCCACTGCTGGGCAAATGTTTCTCCCATTTCCATTTTGTTGAATATCAGTCTTACAATAAACGATTAATGTAGCATAAGCTTCTTCGAATCGGTGTAGGGTTTCCATTGCGGCATCCATTACAACCATTGCGAGATCCAAAGACAACGTCAACTGATTAAGATGCCGCAAAAGACCATTGGCACACCATATGATGTGGTCGGTTTAATAGTTTTTTTTAAGATCCAAGATTCTGATAGCTAATCCAGCTAATGTTTTCACTCTCCTAAGAGCGATATACACTTGACCTTATGAATATTTGAAGGTTGGGCATGAAAGAGGTTGCACACTGCAATGCTGCCTGCAGCAAGATTTGTTCTGAAGATTTGGGGCGATGTGTTAACGTTTTGCTGTGTGAGCGAGCAGCGATGCAGTCTACGTCGCCAGTTGAAGTCGAAGCTGTAGCACGGTGTGTGACAGTGCCGGCAGCTGCCGTGTAAACTGCGGTGCTTGCGAGCTCATGCTGCAGATTGCGATCTCTTGTTACTATATCTTTAACCTGTGTGTGTTGAGCAAAGGAGTTTTAATTAATTTATAAAAAACCTTATGTGAGGTTGTATCATAGAGGTTGGCTGTTTGTACCTTGCTTGTATTGTTACTTGGTTGTATGGCAAGCTGTGTGAGCGAGCGGCGATGCAGTCTACGTCGCCAGTTAAGGTCGGAGCTGTAGCACGGTGTGTGACAGTGCCGGCAGCTGCCCTGTAGACTGTGGTGCTTGCGAGCTCATGCTGCAGATTGCGATTCTCTATGTAACAATTGATTTACAAAAAGAATTTTGTGAGATTATTTCATAGAGATTGTTTGTTTGTTGTATTGTTGTTTATTATCATCATTATTTTCAGCCCATATAAAACAACTTCTGGGCATAGGCCTCCCTTTTATACGCCATTCTTTACGGTTGTAACCGAGCTAACTAAATACCTTACACTCATTGCCAAAATAGGAAATTGTAAGAATATGTATTTTAATCGATACTAGTTAGTACAATTTGTTGAAAAAGTCTTAATACTCTTCTGGTAGACCAGATCTCAAGAATCGATCATCGAAACGTTAGGTGTTTTTGCTTTTTTGGTAGATGCGTCTTCTGCCTGCGTATGGTGGACAATCATACCGCGCGTGTGACGCTCCTTGTCGGCTGCTTGTGTGCAGAATGTATGACGCCAATTTGTTATTTGGATGTAACCCGTGTGTCAAAAATAGGATATTCTAAGAAAGTCTATTTAAATCGATACTAGTTTGTATAATTTCTTGAAAAAGTCTTCGTACTCTTCTGGTAGACCAGAATCTCAAGAATCGATCATCGAAACGTTAGGTGTTTTTGCTTTTTTGGTAGATGCGTGTCTTCTGTCTGCGCACGCGCAGTATGACACTCCTACCGTGCGTGTGACGCGCCTCGTCGGCTGCTTGTGAGCAGAGTGCGTCGTATCATGCCGAGTCTGCATTTGGCTGTCTCATTTACCGTTTGGAGAATATATGTTTTGTTAAGTTTTTTTGTTAACCTATATTGTCCCACTGCTGGGCAAAAGTCTCTCTCATTTCCAATTTCTTTCGTTTTTTGGAATACCAGGTTTCAAATTTGGAAATGGTTTGAATAGGATTGAAATATTTTTTTATTTGACATATGAAAAAACAGCATCCAAAATTCTGAGATTTTCCGTTTGGGCCATGGGGGGCACGATTTGGGTGACACTAGAATGCTCCGTTCAGGCTGTGGGGGTCACAATATGACCGCAATCTAGTGTTTTTCTTTTTTCATTTATTTGGATATCAAACAATGACACAATACATAATTATACTTAAATAGATCAAGTCTAGTATCTTAATAATTAATACATTTAATTGTGTCACCTACTACGATACCACAGATTAATGAATAAGTTTTATTTAAACAGGTTTCCTATGAGTAAGTGGCATGTCCTAATATGGAGTCACAGTCTCTCCTACTAATTGTATGAGAAACTACGACTCAATCTTCGAAGCCTGACCATACATACACTACCGGTAAAAAGTCTTTGCCCACCCTATAGATTGCGGGTTTATACAACAAATAAAAATAATACGATTGATTTTGATACCTGTATTTAAAAAACATGAATAGATAAGAATACAGTAATGATAAAACTACAATATATAATTGATTTTTATTTAAATTTTTGATTCATCGACGTAACCTCCTTTTGCTTTGATTACTGCGGCGCACAATTTTGGCATTATATGTATTAATTTCAATAAATAATCATCATCTATTTGGTTCCATTCATTTTGCAGGATTTCCCAAAGGTGTGAAGCAGAAGTAGGACACTGCTTTCTGACTTCTCTGTCCAATTTATCCCACAACAACTCTATCGGATTAAGGTCGGGCGACTGTGACGGCCAAATCATGACTTTGAGCACATTCTTCTTTTCCAATTGTTCTAAATACTCTTTACAAAGCTTAGATGAATGTTTAGGATCGTTGTCGTGTTGGAAGATAAATTTTCTGCCGATAAGGCGCTGGCCAGAACGGACTACATTTTCCTTTAGGATTTTTTTATAGCCTTCTTTCTTGAGAATTCCTTCAATTTTTACCAAGTCTCCAGTCGCCCTTCCTCCGAAACATCCCCAAACCATCACTGAGCCTCCACCGTGTTTCACAGTAGGGATTACACATGCATCTAACATCCGTTCTTGACTTGACCTGCGCACAAAAACTCTTCTTTTAGACCCAAAAACCTCGAACTTCGACTCATCGCTAAATAAAACTTTCTCCCACTCTTCTTGCATCCAATTTTTATGTTCTCGGGCCCATTGCAACCTCTTGATTTTATTCTGACGTCTTAAAAGTGGTTTCTTCACTGCCACCCTCCCAAAAAGGCCAGCTTCTCTCAATCTCCTTTTCACAGTAGAAGTACTCACAGGCGAATCCCTAGACGAATTGATTTGAGCTGCGATCTCTGGGCCTGTGAGTCGTCGATCTCGTTTGCTGATCAATACAATACGTTTATCTTCAGCAATTGTGGTTTTTCGAGGCCGCCCTGAACGGTTTCTATCGTGGAGACTTTTGGTGGATGCATATTTATTAACATTATAGTCCACGGTTCGTCGAGATATTTTCAATTCAGAGGCAATAGCACGGTTACTTTTGCCTTGATTATGAAGACTAATGATAAATGCACGAGTTTCGATTGATAACTTCTTGTTTTTCCCTATTTTTAGACTTTTTGATCCGAATTTGTGAGAACGAAAAAAATCCAATTATGAACTTCACAGAAAAAAGTTAATATCACTGTAACGCCCTTTCTTTTCGTTTAAAACTGCAGAATGGGACTAAACTACAAGAGTAAACACCAAAATGATAATCCACTTTTACACAAATAAAAAAAGAGTCGGGTACTTGAAAGTATTAATTTTTCACAGACACCCACAAAATATAAAAATGTTCTATTATAGAGTAAACCAATTACAGAGAATGAAATTTTTGTTCAATATAAGATCGTTCTGAACTTAGTTTGACAATTATGAGAGAAAAATTCGGAAGAGAGTAATATATTGAAACAGAAGTATGGTTGAACGGGTGGGCAAAGACTTTTGACCGGTAGTGTATATATTATATAGATATAGATAAAGATACAAAGTGTAAAGAGCTGTGGGACAGCCAATTGTTTTTTTTTTTATAATATTTTTAATGATGAAAAAGAAAATATAAAAATAAAAAGTAATTTAATTGTCTAGCGAATTGTTCGAGCAATAGCTTTTTATACATTCCAGGGCGTGTGGCCATAATATCTATATCATTAAAATTATCGTTATAAGATTTAGCTAGACAGTAGAAGGGTGACCTTTTACTTGCATTTGTTCGACAATAGTTAATATCAAAAAGATTGTGTTTGTTACGGATGCGTGATCGTGTAAGAACTTTATAACTAATCTTATTGGTAAGTGGCATACAATCATACCTCCCGTGACAAATATCATACAGTAACATAGCTCCCAGATATAAACGTGTCTGCTTAAGATTCAAATATTTATACTTAGCAAGTAGTTCATCATATGAAGATTGAGCACGATAACACCTGTAATACATAGAACGCAAAAATTTTTTTTGAACCGAGTTTAGTTTTGACTTCAAACCCTTCTGGCAGGCCAACGGACATGCTTAATTTAGCTTTTTTAATACACTGGGACCCGCGTGACGCTCTGGACTAACGGGTGCTGCTTGGTTTTCGACTAACGAACGGACGGAGAATTTTTAAAGGCTTTTGGTGGCAGTACTTTTGTTTCTCCCCATATACAGTGATTTTACTTACACCCTTCGTAGGCCTACTGTCGGACACTGCATACGAGGGCGGTCCCAGAAGTAAACGACCTGACAAAGAAAACAAGTAAAAAAATTGCGAAAACATTTTTTATTTTTCAACATATTCTCCTTTTATCTCGATACACTTTTCCCAACGATATTCAATAACTTCGATTTCTTAATAGTAGGAACCGTCAAGCTCCTCAAAGTAGCTATTAACCGCAGACTCTACGTCTTCATTGTTGACAAATTTTGCCACCGAGCCATTAGGGTGCGTGAGGAAGCAATTCGAATCGAACTTCAACTTATTGATTTTAGCCATCGCAATGACGCACGTCTGGACTGGTGCGTTGTCGTCGTGATGAAACAACACTTTCGTTTTCGTCAGATGGTGCCATTTTTCCTTGATTTCATCACTCGAACGTTGCAATAAGGCTGCACCATATGCGCCGTTGACTGTTTTCCCTTTTTCGAGATAATCAATAAATATTATTCCCCGCGAATCCCAGAAAACGGATGCCATGACCTTGCCAGCTGACTGAACTGTCTTTGCTTTCTTTGGAGCCGGTTCTCCCGTTCATCCTCTTTATCTCTTAGTATAAAAAATAAAAAACGACGCATTTACCCCTTGTGAATCTTATGAAAACAGTCGAAACAAAGAAATGGTTTTTTGGGACACGTTGCACAAAATGTTACCACTTTTTTTTATTTGTTTTTGGCCTGTATTCGTTCTATAGTTTTGATATTTAGCTTATAACTATTAGCGCATGATCAGCAGCACTTTTCGCTAGGTCCACCTTTTTTTCTTATCTAAGTATTACCCTTTTTTTCTCTTTTACAGCTTTTTGTTTCTCCCGTATTAGGCCACGTAGTATTTGCTTCCTGAATTCTACAATTGCATCCGTCTTCAAGTAAACTGATACAGAACTAAAGCATTGACCAACGCATTATTCATAAATAAGTTTATGGCAAGTTTCTTGTACCACTTGACACTTATTGGTAATGGTGTAGGGTAAAAGAGGGTAATGGGAGTCACCTAAGCGAGAACTCAAATAAAATGTTAATTAATAATAAAGTATTTATTGCAACCGCCTTTAAACATAATTTACTTATTAAACTATCATTACAGATTAATTTCAGTCACTTAATCAACTTTGGGAATTATAAAAGATTAAAAAAAAAACAGATTTGACTCCCGTTACTCCCATACCAACATAGGGGTAATGGTAATCACCCTGAGGGCAATCGGAGTCAAACAAAATCTAGCACATATCGCAGACATAACCATCAGCTGAGTTCCATCCAGTGCAGTCCGCGTGAGCCCATAGCCCACAAGAGGTACATCTGAACCACATCTCATTATTTCTTCCGAATTCATCGCATACTAGGCATCTGTTTCCAGCATCTTCTGCATCGTCATCCTCATCGTCCTGGCATAACTCGTTAGTGCCAACATCGGATACAGAATTTTCGTTCGATTCTTGTATTACTTGGCGCTTTACCTTTTCATTACTCTTTTTCTGTATCTTTAGTTCTGTAGTTTTAATCTTTTTTCCCTGTCCTTTGCCTTTCCATCTCTTTTCTTTTCCTTTGCCTCCTTTTTTCTTCATTTTATTATTTTCTTTTTCTAACAGATTTTCTTTTAGTGGTGTTGAAGTTAGGATTGATTGTAGCGTGTTGCTTCTTTCGGCGCTGTTTTGTATTAATAGCAGGTGTTTTCTCTGGCAACTTGATTAAATCATGCAATGTAGTATTGATTTGGTTTGGCATGAAAACTGATGTTCCAACATTTGGTTCAGAATCAAGTGAGACTACTAATTAGTTAGACATCCCAAGTGTTGGTGAATCAATTTGTTTTGAAGTGCTTGGAGCTGGTGAGTGAATTTCCTTTGATGTGCTGGGAATCATACTGGTAGCTGCGAGAGATTCATTGAAATCTTGGATTGTAATGTTCTCAGATTGGAGAATATCTGCAGCGAGGAAATCTTCTTCCGTAAATACGAGGGAGCGTTTTTATGTTCGCGGAATGGAGGGTAAGGGGTGGAAATAAAAGAACCAAATTATTTTTCCTTTTCAATATATTCACCTGCAAGACGGATACATTTTTCAGACCTTTCAATTAATTTATTTATACCCTCATAAAAAATGTTTTATCTTTGTCTTCAAAATACGCTGAAACTGCCTCCTTAACTTCATCATCGGTGGTAAATTTTTTTACCCCGAAGCTCTTTTTTCATTTTTGGGAAGAGGTAATAATCACTCGGGGCTAGGTCTGGGCTGTAAGGTGGGTGGTTTAAAATATCGAAGCCCACCTTATGCAGGGCAGCCAACGCAACGCGACTTTTGTGGACGGGCGCATTGTCGTGCAAAAGCAGCACACCCTTCGTCAATTTTCCCCGTCTTTTCTCTTTAATGGCTTCTTTTAGTCGGTCTAATATTGAAGCGTAGTATTCTCCGGTTATAGAAATACCTTTATCTTTATAATCGATCAACAATATTCCTTCTGAGTCCCAAAAGACCGTTGCCATGAGTTTCCCAGCTGACTGTGACACCTTAAATTTCTTGGGGGGTGCTGTGCCCTTTTTTTGCCACTGCATGGAGTCTTGTTTCGACTCAGGTTCATAATGATGAACCCAAGTTTCGTCTCCAGTAACAATTCGACTCAATACACCATCCTTGTCGTCACTGCAGAGGTTCAAAAATGCACGTGAACACTCTACGCGTTGTTGTTTTTGCGGCGGCGTGAGCATTCTCGGTACCCATCTTGCGCTGACCTTAGTCATGCCAAGATGATCGTGCAGGATTTTAAAAATGGTTGTATCGGATACTCCTACCATTTCTGCGAGTTGTTTCTTCTTTAGTCGAGCATCTTCGAGTACAATTTTTTCGACTTTTTGAATAAGTTCTGGCGTGGTCACCTCGATGCTCCTGCCCGGCCTCGGGTCGTCTTCAAGGGATTCCCTTCCTTGTTTAAACAAACTGTGCCACTTGTATACCATGGTTTTTCCTGGACAAGAGTCACCGTAAACCGATGACATCTCATCCATTATGGTCGCAACTGATTTTCCTTGCTTGGTAAGGAACTTTCTAACGGCACGATATTCGATTTTTTCCATATTTCACTTTTCACTTCCGATTATGTTGCTTGGTTGACGATAGCTCAAAGACTAATTGTCTGATAACAATGAAACCTCGTATTTATACTAATTATGAGTCACTGAACGCGTTACGGTCCTAATGAGCCTAATCACCCCCCTCCAACCCTCTCATTCCGCGAACTTAAAAACGCTCCCTCGTACTTCCGGATTTAGTGAAAATATTCCAGTTGATCTAAACCCTGATTCTCCTTTACTGATAGACGCAACATTACTAAATGATTTTCTAACCAAGGATGGTACGTCATAAGGGGTTATCTTTTCTACAAGATGGCTTTTTAGAAATAAGTCACATTTTTTTTGTAGGCCATTTTGAGTGGACCAGAAAAAGAAACATCCAAGGGCTGCATTCTATGAGACGTGTGTGGTGGCAAAGACAACATATGCCTTTTATTATAAGACAAATAAATATTATTTATTTACTATTCATTTGAAATTCGGGACGTATCGAATCCCATATTTTATCCTTTTTTCTTAAATTCTTGTAGTCTTTGTTTTTTAAATCATACAAAATTGCATAGCCTCTCACTGTTTCTATAAAAAGTTCTGTATTGTCTTCTGTTGCAGTCATCGTGGAACGAATAATTAGGATAATGCCGCCGCGCCGCAGACGCTCCCGCTTCGCTGTCGCTTTGGTCGCGCAGGTTTGGCAGAGCCTTTATTTCGTGATGTTCGGATTGAGACGTATAGCGCTATCTCGCTCTAATCTTTATTTCTTTTTCATTCGGTCATTACAAAGAGTATACTTTTTAGCGACTTACAATGTCTATACATTATTTACTAAAACTTATGTGACTCTTATTTTCTTATAAGGACATAATCTAATAAGATTCTATTATCTACTTACTATATGAATCATCTATCTGTAAACTGTCCTTACAAAATAGCCTATACGAACAAGAAAATAATTATATACAACTATGTAAGTATACTCTATTCTATTGTAATTGTAAATGGCTCTTACTCGAAATCTATTAAATTGTTAACTATTTACTAACTGAGCTATTTACTAACTTATGCTATCAAATCATGTATGCAAGTGCTAATTTACTGAGGCGTGAATCTACACTATGTGAGTGTAGTAAAAGACAATAAAACGATAACTTTATTAACGCACCCTAATACGTCTAGCTAGGTACATCTATAACTACAACAAACCATTTAAGTACATACACTTTCACAGTTCCGTCTATTATCATTTCACTATCAGGCCCAACGCAGACGACAGACTAATCCGTGCCGCACTTTTTAGTCTGAAAATAGTTCCCATGTAATCACATGCAGTAATGGCCATCGGCCAATCGGCCGCACTTGTGCCTATCGTCCCGAAGCAATTCGCGGTGAATCTTGGTACGTTTTGTAAACTAAAAAGTTATCGCGATAAAGTGCTGGTCATACTAGCGGCTTCTTTATTTTTCACGAACTATCTGGCAATAATCCAAGATGGCGTCATCTACGTGTTTTAAATATGGACGACGACTTTTTTTTCTTTGACATGTGTGCTAACAATTACAATAATGCATTTCTTGAAACCTAAAATGAAACCTAGAATGTAAAAGCCAAAAATTTTAACACCATTTTATCGTTCCACTCCGTTTTTACGCATTAACAACCGTGGCACCGTTGCACAGCACGTGTTGAAAACAAACGTCAAAATGAATAACGCAAGTGCGACCACGTAGAGCGAATGGTTTGCGTGCTTAAATCGTTTGATGTATCGCCACCTGCTCGATAACCAACACGAAGTCCGAATATTCGGGACGATAGGCGCAGGTCCGGCCCAAGCATAACGAACACGACGCGCAAAAAGTCCGGCGCGGGTCGTGTGCGTTACTGCATAAGATTCCGTGGGTTCTATTTTCACAGACTAAAAAGTGCGTCACGGATAGTCTATCGTCTGCGTTGGGCCTCACATTAGTCTGTCGTGCCTACGTATTTATTACAATAATCTCATATTATTTATAAAAATGGGTCATAAACAAATGACGTGCTTCAAAAAAATAAAATAAAAAAACTGACAGATTTTGTTCATAATCACTATTTATTTCTTTAGTTATTACAGTAACTTTGTAGTCTTATAATCAGAGGTCACAACATAATAGTTATTATATTAGAACACTTTTAATTTTTTTCGTGTCCACGGAAAAGTTTAAAAAATCAACAGAAAAGAAAGAAATTCTAATTTTAGCTAATCAGATATACTTTTTTTAATAAGATTTTTTTATATATTTTTTTTAATTAGAAATAATAAAATAAGTTGGTGCACATATGTGTACTTAGGGTTTTAACGTGGGCCAAAGCTTTTGAAGGTATGATAATTTTCAAAACAATTATTTTTTAAGATACATAGGTAAACACCGCATTTTACACATATGGTACGGCAGCGTGAAGAGCATGTAGGGTGGCGGCATTTCGAGGCGAACTTAGCATCTACAAACCTCGGAAGATGACCCACGTTGTCGAGCCTTATTTCAGGTAGTGGTTGTGGCTGAACCGGGCGATGTTTCTTTGCTGGAGGCTCATTAACGGTTTGTCGTTCATTCGAATTGGATCTTCTCGAGGAGCTGGAGCAGGGACGAGATCTGGCACCAGGAACCAAGAAATTAGGCTCAACCTTTCCGCCGTCATATTTCATCATGGCTTTAGCCAGATTTAGTCTGTACTGAAGCAAGCCTAATTTGTCCTTGCGTTGAACTTCTTCTTCAGAACAACAACGCGTGTACATAATCCAGCAATTGACGACAACAAGGTCAAGAAAATGGCAGAAAGTTCGTACGGTCCATTTTCTTGTTCGCATTGCACTTCGGTAGTAAGCAATGAACCGATCGCATAAATCTATGCCACCCATACATGTGTTGTAATTAGCAACTGCTGCTGGCCGGTCTACGTCAATTTTTCGGTGTTGTTGTTTACACCAACGTTTGCAGGTATCTGCCGGAGCACTCCCTGAGCATGTAGATAGCATTGTTACAGCCTTTGTATCTAACCGTTTTACTACACATACATTGTCATCACTCCTTACTTTTTCATCCCACTGCCCTCTTTTCAACGCCTTATCTGTCTTCAATTTCTTTGTTACTGAACCAATTCTATTTGTCATTACAGTCCCAGTCAAAAAAATCTCGCGATTTTTTCCCAACAAATGTTCAGCCAGTTTTAGACTCGTGAAAAATCTATCTGTGTACAAAACACAGCTGCCAGTAATTGTACGACAAAGTTTTTCGACGATTCCTGCACCCAATCCCAAGTTTTTCATGACATCTGGAGGTAATGTATCTTTGCCAACGTAGATATCAAAATCCAATACAAGCCCATCTCGGGAAGCCAGCACAAAATTCTTCAGGCCAAGTGGATTTGGCTTAGCTGGCACATATTGACGGTACTCACATCGCCCTGCGAATGGAATCATTTGCTCATCTATTGACATATGTTTCGAGCGTGGCAAACTATGGCATTTCTTCAAAATGGGGTCTATTAGTGGCCTTATTTTCCACAGTTTGTCACTAGCATTTGGCTGATTTATGTCTACCAAGTGGAGATAATTTCGCAGCTCAAAAAATCTATCACGGTTGATTGTATCTCTAATTACAGGAACACAAAGATCTCTGCTCCAGTATAGCTTCCCTTGAGGATACTTGAGAGTGCCCATCATCAACTGCACGCCGGCAAAATGGATCATCTCAATAGCATTCGTATCTATTGATTTTAATTCCCGCTTTTGAACTGAGTACAAGTTGCTCTGCTCTGCTACTAATTCCCAAAAATCTAACCCCAAATACTCAAAAAAACAATACAATATATTCATGTCCGAATTACCCTGTGAAATAAGCACATCTTCTGAAATATCTGGTCCCTGGGAAACCATTTGTTTAGTGCGCCATGATAATGTTCTTGGTGTACTCTGTGATGTGCTCGGAACTTCCTCTTCAGTAATTTCCTCGTCCTGACTAACTACCTCACCTATATCTTCTCCATCTTCTTCGTGGCTCTCCTGCTGAAGAGCTCTTATGACATCCGGGGGCACGTACTCCTCATCATCATCGTCTCCAGAGAAGTCACACTCGCTATCATTCAACATATCCTCGATCTGCTGGTCGTCCATTTTCACCCTAAAAAGTAAAATATTACATACTTTTAGTCCTGAGGTACACATATGTGTACTACGAATTCATGACACTAGTACATACGAAATATAAATACAAATGTAAAACTTACCTTTTCACAGGTCGACCCAACAATTCAACAATTGAACTCAACCAAAATTTTGAACAATACGGCACAATTTCTATTTTTCATTGATTTTCAAAGTTTGTAAGTCGATATCATTTGAAAAAAAATCGAACTGTTAAATTCAAATACAAAACTTTCACGGTAAACTATTTCCGCTAAGCCACCTAGTTATCAATTTGGGTACTAAAAAGCCTTTAGAAAGATTTTTAGTCCTGCCGCCTGTCACAAGATGTCACTACTAGTCTCAGTTTAAATTAAATGAAGGTGCACGTATGTGTACCTATGGTCTTAAGAGGGTAAGATATTATTTTCACCTTTTGAAGAGCTTTTACTATAAGATCACTATTTTCGTGTGTTATACAAAGGCATGTGTTTCTTGAAGAAGCCTTTGGAAATAACACCCAAAAAGGGCGATATCTTCTAAACGTCTGATAGGAAATTTTTATTCCAGTCTTCTTAAGAAAGATTTTGTGTAAGTTTAGAAGGGTATCGTTCAATAAACGTATTTGTCTCTTACTCTTTTTTCTGGTTATTGTCTCTTTCTTTCCTGATGTGAGTCTACTATACTCATCTTGTATTAAAAAATCATGAACAGCTTTACAGACATCATTTTTATTAATTATGTTTTTATTTGAATCGGCTTTGTTTGCGTTTCATGTCGTTAAGTTTTATCTTCTAAGTCGCATTTTCTTCTTTTATTTTCCTTCTGTTGCGAGCAGCGATGATTTTACCAACACTAACACGTGATCGCGATGAAGTTATACTTGTTGAAGGAGAAGGATTATTCTCTTCAAGATTAATGGCAGTTATTTTTTTTAACTTTAATAGTTCCCGCCGCTTCTTTGATTTTTCACGCCACATTTTTCTAATTTGGCGTTGTTCTCTTGGTTTATACTGATCTATAGATTTTATTTCCCCCCTTTCTTTCTTCTTATGGTATCTTTCCCTATCTTTCTTCCTTATTTCTTCTTTAGAAGTTTCATTCAGTTTTGTACGAGCTCTTCGCATGCTTAACTTTTTTTGTTCACGACGTCTTTTCTTTTTTTCATCTTCATTAACTTGAGATACTGACCTACTTGCTCTGGGCATATTACCTGCATAAGAAAAATATGCACATGTACAATATAACCCATGCAAAACAAGTATAATTTTTAACAGAAAAACAACCGATTTTAATACTAAAATATCATCCTCGTAAAATAATAATTCTTTGTTTTTGTTAAATTTTAATAAAAAAGCGCTCAATAAATTTCATTTAACATTTACATAAGACCACCTGCATAGCACCCCCTTTCAAATAAAAATATAATTTACCAAATTGGTTCAGGCGTCTTCGTGTAAAAGGGAAGCCAAAACTTAAGTAAAGTGAAAAAAGAATCCTAGTAACAACTTCACTATTTTTGTCTATTATACAATAAATTTGTTGTTGCAGACACTATTTTAGTAGTATATGTTATTGTAAACCGTTAACTATGTATACGTTACATCATGACGTCATCGGCAAACGGAATAGTACATCCCTAGGTTCTATTTATTTAAACTCTGATCACCTCTGTGGTCATTGTCTTTTCCGTGGACAGAGTGTCCACAAAAAAGTCGTCCACGGAAGGGTCGACAAATACAATAATAAATCATTGGATCCTTCATTTTGAGGTTAGAAAAATGCCGGTCACATTTTTGTCAAGAGCTCCCATATGCACATTACGCGAACTAATATGATAACTTTAAAATATATACGTACCGGTAAAAAGTATGTAACAGAAAAGTCACTGTGATCTTTAACACTGGCTGATTTTCACTATTTAATTGAAAAAAGAATCAATAATTTTAGAAGAAATCACACGCACCTGATTCAAATGACAGCTACGAGTGACAGCTCGTCAATGTTGCCATCACTAATAAATTAAATGGCTTCAGTAGTTTTTTATTCATAAAATTGTGCAAAGTTTTGTATGTCCACGGAAGGAGAAGCGTAAATTAATTACACCGAGTTTAAGTACGTTAATATACTTTAGTAAGCTGATATTTTTTTGAAATGGCCAAAAAATTGAAGTAAATATATATGTACTCTTACATAATAAGGCTAAAATTCATTAATTACTTATACAGATTTTTTTATTGTAACTTAAACTTTTCAACACAAATTGAACACGGTCCACGGAATGGTACATAATTGTATTATTTTTTATATTTTTTTTTATGTCCATGTTTTATTGATGAAATTGTAATTTATTTGTATACTTTATTAAAATATAAAAATAAATATTTTTTTATTATATCGATTCAACGATATTTATAAAAAAAAAATCAAGAACACAAATTTAATAAGCGTTTTGTTTATGACCCAAATAGTTATGAAATGACCTCATAGGTAAGTAGCCTCAATGACTGCAATGCGGATCCTGTGGCATCCTCAGTGGTGTGCCATGTTGCACACCACTCGAGGATTGTCATAGTATTTTGTTGAGAAATAAAGACAATTATATTAAGACGAAGTGGTAGCTAAAGTGGCGCCCTCATTTGAAATAAATTGTTTAAAACGAAATATGGTGATAAATAAAAATTTGATTTGTATCACTGTCTAGAAAGACCTTTAAACTAATTTATGAATAACCTTTGAAATTATTACTAATAGTCCGTCTAGTTTTAAAACGGGTTTTCGCCAAAAGTGGCCAGTTTTGGCAAAAACCCGTTTTAAAACTAGACGGACTACCAATATTACTTTCAAGGGTTATTCATAAAATAGTTTAAGGCTGGTTTTACAGTCACGCCGCTAGACGCGCCGTTGGACAGCGCGCTGTTGGACAGCGCGCGTTTGAACAGCGGTGCACCATAAAACGACATTAGTACGGCGCGTTTCGCTGCTGTGAGACAGTCGTGTACAAACAGATACAAAATGAACGGCAATGCGGTTAGAGTACTGGCTATTTACTTTTTATGGAAAAAAAGGCAACAAAAACGTCGAAGAACAGTAGGTGTTGATCCTTATAACGCTACAAGGTTACTGAGAGGCGAACACGTAACATCTTTCTCTGATTTACGAGAAAATAGTTATAAATTTTATAAATATTTTCGCCTATCAACCAGCAGTTTCGACGAATTACTGTGCAAGTTAGAGTTTTCTTTACGAAGATCCAGCATACGTCGCATCCCCATAGCTCCAGTGGAAAAATTGGCGATTACTCTAAGGTAAGTGAAATAAAAGAGTAGGTTTTGTAATAAATGATAATATTTGTTTGGCTTATTTTAATCACAGTCGTATTTTAATTACAACCTAACACACTTATTCATAAATGCTGATTAAACCTATTTTAGTTAAAATGGTCTTAAAATCGGAATCTTCTCTTTCATTTTGCAAATGTAGAAAAGAAACAAAACACTTGTAAAACCAATATTAATCTCACTCGTTTTTAATGAATAAGGGCATTATTTTAAATCACAGTGTTATTATAATCATTGACTTATTTTAAATCACAGTTTTATTTTAATCATAATCTTATTTTAAATCACAGTCTTATTTTAATCATAATCTTATTTTAAATCACAGTCTTATTTTAATCACAGTCTCATTTGAATCATAGTCTCATTTTAATCAGTCTTACTTTGTAGCTAAAAATTGACAAGTACTTGTGAGGTTCACTGGTGTGTGTAGTTAGAAGGAACACCGAATGATTTGTTGGTGTGTCTATGTCAAAGTATTGTGACAAGTTAGTGTGCCTGCTATCTTGACGTCAAGCTAGCAGGCACACGAAGCCTGGCAACCTGACAACTTTGCCCTTTCGGAGCGGCATTGCCTCCCAGGCAGTAGCATTTTGATTTTTGCGAAGTAGTAATAAACTTTTTAAAATAAATCTGTAAAAACTAACTAATATCCTTATTGATCCTCATTATCAGGATAATTTGAGTTATTATCGCCAGTCGGCGATAAGACATTTGATAATTCTACTGCAGATTCATAAAGCTGCTGTTGAGGTGTAGAGGTGGTAGCATAGGCATAGGTATAATTATGAAGTGGCAATGTTTGAGTTGTGTAATTATAAGTAGAATTTGCGTTCACACTAGAATTAACATTATTTTCTGGTGATGAAAAGCTAGGTGTCGTAGTCGTTGGAGCTGAAATCCCAATAAGTAATTCTAGAACCTTTGCGCGAAACTGCAGCTTTTGATCAGCACTTAAATTACTTAGAATCGGACCAAGAGACTCAAAAAATGACAAATCATCAGGATTGAGGTTGGAAGGGGAAGTATTTTGGTTAAGCAACGTTATTAATTCGTTTTCAAAATTTGATTGTTCTGATTTACGTTTATTCATTCCACTACGTTTATTCCATTTGTTTTGACTATTTTCTGTGTTTTCCTGTGGTCTATGGAGCTGAGATGGAGTACTCAAGTTATTCGCTGATGTGGCTGTTTCAGTCAAATCTTCAGATACGATAGACTGATTATCGCTTAATGATTCTGTAACTTCATTTTCTGAAATACGATCAAGGAATGTCATTTGGTCGAAAAATAGATACTTCTTGTGTTTTGCAGCGCTTCCAGATGGCGTATTTCGCATATTCCCTTTTGTTCTGAAATAATTATCTCTGGCTGATTTCCATCGATGGCGTATTTGTTTATCTGCAATAAAAACGTATTTTTTTAGGTACTTACCTATATACTAAAATCAAATGAAAATACTTTTTGTTTTCAGGTTTTTGGCAACGGGCAGTACTTTCTCCGATTTATCTATCACATACAGAATGGGAATCACTACTGTAGCTAAGATAGTAGATGAAGTTTGTTCGACTATATGGGAAAAACTGCGTCATGAATGTCTACCTGAACCAACTACAGAAATGTGGCAGCGCATAAGTGAAGAATTTCAGTTATATGCAAATTTTCCAAATTGTTGCGGGGCGATAGATGGTAAACACATACGTATAGTAAATCCTGCAGGTGGAGGCTCAATGTTTTATAATTATAAACATTTCTATTCTATCGTCCTTTTGGCAATGTGCGATGCGAACTATTGTTTCACATATATTAACATAGGTTCTTGCGGGAAAAACTCAGACTCTACAATATTTCAAGAGAGTTCACTATTTCAAAAGTTACAGAACAATAGTTTGAGGTTGCCAGGTGTAAAGCATCTGCCGGGCACTAATATAACAGTACCACACATAATAGTTGGTGATGGTGCATTTGGCATATCCAACCATGTGATGAGACCTTATGTGCGATCCAACATGACTCATAAAAAGAAAATATTTAATTACCGCTTAAGTCGTGCTAGACGGTACATAGAGTCGACGTTTGGAATAATGTCCAACAAATTCAGAGTATTCCATACTCCTATGAGTGTCAGTTTCCCTATTGCAAAAAAGATAGTTCAAGCCTGTTGCATATTGCATAATTTTATTAGAGTACGGGATGGCTACAACGTTAATCACACATTAACTATAACGGGATTGACTGATCTAATTAACGACCCAGATCATAGATCAGGAAACACATTAAGCGATATATTCGCTAATTACTTCGTATCACCCACTGGTAGCGTGTCATGGCAAGATAGATCTGTGTTCTGATTTTATAGTTGACACCTACCGCGAAATTCAAAAATGGAACGAAACGAAACGCAGTAATATCGTCGTGGCTTATTTGATTTACCTACCCAATTAATATTTTTCACTAGGTGACCCGGCAGACGTTGTACTGCCTCAATCGATAAAATTTTCATATTTATTCACCTTTTAAACCTCCTCTGGGCTTCCACAAATAAATCATAACCAAAATTAGCCAAATCGGTCCAGCCGTTCTCGATTTTAGCGAGACTAACGAACAGCAATTGATTTATATATTTAAATAGATTAGAATTTCTGAAATTCGCGGGCGGACAAAACGATTTCACTTAATTTTACACTAGGTAATAAGTAGCTAATGTGACTTAATTAAGGTACCAGACTCGTCGGTTACACTTGACAAACGATCTTTAAAGTTAATTTATATCTCTTATTGTGAACTGAACACTAAAAGTGATAGAATGTTTTAATGGAGGATGGAGGATTTCGTTTGTGCAACTAGCGGTAAACATGTATGTAACAAAAAAGATTTTATTAATAAATGTTTCTTACCTAAGTCTGTATTGAAATTTTCACCACACAATTCCTTTCCAATTTCTTCCCAGGCTTTATTTTTTGCGTCCTTATTCTTATAAAAATCATCGGCCGGGTCCCATAAACATCTTCTAATTCGCACTTCGTCAATTACTCGATCCGTAGCGATGTGATTCATTTTGTACACAACAGTACCTAACGGCACGTCTCAACGGCGTGAGACTAAAACGCACAATGGCCGTAGAAGCGCACGAGCGGCGCGCGCTTCGACCGCGCCGCGCGAATAGGACGCGTTCAACGAACGGCGCTGCTCAAGCGCGCGAATTTGAAACGCTACTAATACCCCAATACATATCCGAGCGCGCGCGCTCCGACGGCGCTGCCGAAACGCGTGACTGTAAAACCAGCCTAAAGGTCTTTCTAGACAGTGATACAAATCAAATTTTTAATTATCACCATATTTGGTTTTAAACAATTTATTTAAAATGAGGGCGCCACTTTAGCTACCACTTCGTCTTTAGATTTGAAATGTGGGGCGAGCCCCTGTTGAAAAATATGTCTTAAGGACAATGATATAACTTGACTTATTACTTCATGATAAATTTAACATGTTACTATTGTAAGTAACATACTTAATTACTAGAATGCATATAAACACCAACATATTGTAACAATGTAGTTTTACAACTTACGTAACAAATGGGTCATCCTTTGTTTTCTATAAATATTTTCAATTTCTCTTCAAAACAATGTACTATTTAATTTGCAGTCATAATTTTCGGAAATTTATACAACATAAATGTTTGTATAAATATTCTAACTGAATGTCGTTTAATCATTGCGTCCTGCACTGCATTCTGCAGCCTTACTTCTCATATAAACTAAAAGAAAAAATAAATCAAAATTTTCTTGTCTCCATTTAAACTGATATTACATTTACCTGTCGAGATCCGCCAATACCAGACACAAAGGTAAAACAATGGAAGCCGCATTATATAATGCCGTGCGGCTCTTGACCGGTCACGAGGAAAGATTAAATTTTTTTGGTTGGCTATACTGCTCTTCTCCTGTATAACTCTCCTCCTTCTCCTTCTATAAGCTCTTCAACCTGTATATTAATGACCTTATAGTCGAGCTCAGCAGTCTGCGAGTGGGGTGTAGCATAGATGGTACAGTCATTAATAACATCAGCTATGCTGACGATATGGTGTTGCTGGGACCGACTGTATGGTCAATTAATGAGATGCTCAAGGTTTGCTAAAGTATGCGACCACACATGGGCTCGTATACAATGTGAAGAAATGTGAGTACATTGTCTTTAAGGCCGCAGGTAAATATCCCGAAAACGCACCTCCCATAATCCTAAATGGCATACATTTGGAGAGAGTGTCTACTTTTAAATATTTGGGACACATTATTACCGACGACCTTAAAGACAATGCTGACGTAGAACGGGAGCGGAGGTCACTTGCGGTCAGGGGCAACATGTTGACCCGTAGATTTGCCCGTTGTAGCGATCAAGTCAAAATAACGCTTTTCAATGCTTTTTGTCAGGGTTTCTACACGGGTAGTCTGTGGGTCTCCTGTACTAAAAGATCGCTGGATGTCATCCGTGTTCAATATAATAATATATTTAGAATGCTGTTGGGACTCCCTCGATTTTGCAGTGCCTCTGGAATGTTTGTGCAAGCAAGGACGGACGGTTTTCATGCCGTGCTCCGTAAAAAAGCGGTGTCAATGCTGAGAAGAATCAGGGCGAGTCACAACAGCATTCTTAAAACTGTGGCGGATAGGCCGCATTCTGAATTGATGCGGCACTTAATTAGAAAAACCATGCCTGTAGCTATGTATGGGGAAATATAAATACCAGTCCCCATTAATTAAAATAATTAATAATAATCAATCAATAAAATGCATTATATATGTACTAACATTAGTTATAAATTGTATACTAACAAACTTGGATCTTTGATATCTGAAAATAAAACAATTTCATTTCATTTCATATACGTGGGGCGCACTATAAGTTTCCGGAATTAATATGAAAAAACTATTAAAGGTACAAAATTAATTTATTGTTTTTCAAAATAATCTCCCTTGGCGTCTATGCACTTTTTCATTCGATGAAACCAGTTTTGAAAACTTTTGTGCCACTCCTCTGTGGTGACCTCTGAAACGTGTTTTTCATACTCCTCGACAGCCTCATCTGGTGATGAAAATCGTTGACCGCGTAATTGGTTCTTAATTTTTGGGAACAGAAAAAAGTCACAAGGTGCCAGGTCGGGACTGTATGCAGGATGACTCATGAGTTCTAAATTTTTCGCCTTCAAAAAGTCGTTTGTCTGTCTGGCCGTGTGAGAACTAGCATTGTCGTGGTGCAGGATGATACGGCGTTTACGGTTATTTTTATGGAGTTCGTTTATAACTTCCGGCAAACAAATGGTCGTGTACCAGTCACTATTCACTGTACGACGATTCTCTAAAGCAACAGTAGCCACGTGTCCAGTTTTATTAAAAAAAGAAGCAATCATCCGCTTGGATGCACTTTTCACGCGCGCCACTTTGGTTGGTTTCGGCTCATCTTGAAAGACCCATACGCTCGATTGTTGCTTTGTTTTGGGATCGTAGCAATAAATCCATGTTTCGTCACCTGTTACTATGTCCCACCCCAAATTTGACGCACCTTCGTTGAATCTGGTAGGCATGGCACTGCACCAAGTGACGCGGTCCGTTTTTTGAGCCTCGGTCAAGTTGTGTGGGATCCACCGCGAGCACAGCTTTCTCACACCCAAATGTTTGTGTAGGATTAATTGTATTTGACTCATGCCTATTTCTAAGGATGCGCGAATTTCATGGTAGGTCACATGCCTGTCTGTTTCAATCATACGGCGCACAGCATCGATGTTTTTGTTGGTCACAGCAGTAGACGGCCGACCATCGCGAGATTCGTCACTGAGATTGATACGACCACGCTTGAATTCTGCAAACCGGCTATAAACAGTTGTCTTGCATGGTGCTTCATTGCCAAAAACTGTTTCAAGCCGAGCGATGCTCTGTTGAGCTGTCAAATTACACTTAAAATCGTAGAAAATCATACTACGAAAATTTTCCCGAGTTAAATCCATGTTGATGCAGACACACAATTTTTTAAATGGCGCCACAAGGTAAAAACAAAAGACAGTCAGATGAAACAAACTGCATTCTACAGCCAAAGAGTTCTATTTTCAAATGTTGCAATAAATTTTTAAATATTGTTTATGTAAGTGGCCAGTTCCGGAAACTTATAGTGCGCCCTATGTATCTGTAGTATTATTATTGGCAACTTAATTTTCTGGAGTTAAGTCATTCTTGGTAAATTTTTAATTCAAAATCAAGACAGCAGCTTCAGCAGGCATACTTCGAAAAATGCGGATTAGTTCTAAGTTCCGAAAAATAGCATTACTATTCGCAAAAGTATAAATATTCACAATCATATAACGTTTGTTCATGGAAGAAGTCCATTCGTCAAATTAGAGTGTAAAACTGTGATCCGCTTTTTTTTAATTGAGGAAGGTTTTTCATTACTTTCATTTTCACAAATTACTTCTATACTTTAAATTGAATTTCGAGACTTAGAGAATTTAAATCACGAAACATTGAAGAGATCTCTTAAATCTTTGGAAGTCCAGAAAACACGGAAAGGCATCCTTGGCTACCATTCTTCATACTTTTTTCTCCATGGAAGTATCCGTCTTGAAGTGTTAGAGAGACGCTGATTATGGTGATGTTTGGGTTTTAGCTGTTAGTAGACTGTTTTTTTCTTGGCTGGGATAGTTGGAAATTAAAGAGGCGCTCCAAGATGATGATGTGTATTTGCGGTCAAATACGGAAATGAGATTTGACAAATAAGGCATTGTTGCCATAAACTAAAATTAACAACCGTTTTGTTGCTAGTTGCAACAGTTGATGAATGAATGATTATCTCTGAAGTTGAATTGAATGTACCGACGGTGGCGGCAATTGCTATCCTCCCACATCCTTCTTATTTGTGTCTATTTTAAGTACCTATCAACTTTAAATGTACGTGTAAGCCGTGAGGAGATCGATATTTGGTCTTAAGAATCTTGCTACCCTACTCGTAGCACTTAATCCATCTTCAGCTCTTACTTCCAAACTTTGACTATTTCCAAACAGGCGACTCGCCACTTAAAGTCGGAGCTGTAGCACTCTGAAGCAAATTTTTCTTCTTATTTAGGGCTTAAATATAGTACGTCTTCCGAGACGTGGTTCTACGATAGTTTTTTTTTTTGTATACTCGAAAATGAAATTGCAGTAGTTTAACTAGTTGTTCTTACAGAATAAGCCTTTTGTTAAATAAAAAGCATGTTTTTTAGGAGTCTGTCGCATGATCAGTTGGATTTTTCGGTTGTTTTCACTCGTACTTTCGGAATCTACAGTATAAGAAAAATATTACGAAAAGCCAAACTAATTTAGTTCTCTCTCACCTTTCTTAATTATATTTTCCACTTTTGCCATCATTATTGACACAGCTCTCTTCACAGTATGGTCAATTGACCAAATCTTAATGACAGGCACGTTTGACTGTAAAGAATAATAAAACCGTAGCGTGGTCTTGGTTGTAAGTATTGTTACAGCACAAAAACACTACTTCTTACACACAGTATTTATTCGGCACAACGGAATTAATAATAAAGTTCACATATGAGCACAATTTTTTGCACAAGCAAGTTCAGTAACACAATAGGCCAAGCGAAGAAGAAAAGATAGCTGATACTAGTAACAGTACAGCAACCCAAAGAGAAATTCGATAGGCAGTTCGCGCGCAAAGCGACATGTGTCTAGCGTCGACGATAGTACTCTATGATTCCGACTGATCTCGCGGCCGACGGTGGCAGTGTCCGCTGTCGAGAAACCGCGGGCACAAGAAGTTCGGGCCGGTTTTGCGATAGCCAGCTGGAGGGCAATCGCGCTAAATACTTTCAGCTGAATACAGCAACTGAACCTTGATCGTTAGTCAAGTTTTTGTCGGTTTCGGTATATACGGCCCAATAACGCCAGATCGAGAAATCGCACAGCATACAGTCACTTTTGGACTGTGTAACTGTCTTTGATGCTTCTGTTTTGGGTCAATTTGAGCCCAATATCTGCAATTTTGCTTGTTTAATAGTCTTATAAATGAAATGGCCCTCATCACTGAAGAAAATGTTGCCAAGCCGATTGCTGTCGGAAATAGTGCTAGGATCCTTTCATGTTTTCCGTAAAAGGTAGTCACTTTCTTTTAAAGCTTGCACTATTTGGATCTTGTAAGTGTGGAACGACATTTTTTTCTTCATAATGTAGTGTACTATTGACTTTAATTCCCAAAGCCGCTGCATGCTTCCGGACTGAACGCCGAGGATTTGCGATAACTGCTTCACTAACTTGTTGCACATTTTCTGGTGTCGATACCGAAGGAATCGGTCCTTTTCTTTTTATGTTCAATGCAGATCCTGTTTCTTTCAACTTCGTTATCCATTTCTTAATCAAATTTATACTCGGTGCATCCCTTATTCGACGGGTATTGTACTGAGAACAGAACTTGCGCCTGGCTTCTGTGTACGATTCCCACTCTTCCATTATGCTTCGATAGCGAACGCGCGATGCGGTCCAGTCCAACGCTTAGCTAAAACTGGTCGAAAAGGGAAATAAGTTCATGTTTTTTTACTGCGGACACTCATACAATTCCATTGTAGGAGGTCCTTTGTACTTTAATCTATCCTGGAATGTTAGAGTGTATAGCAATTGCTGAAGCAGAAAACTGACATTGGACGGTAGTGTAATTGAAAATTTCTTTTTTTTTTGACCCTCTGGGAAAGAGGAAATAAAAAACACGTGTCTTGTTGCAAGGTTTAATCCAGGTTGCTTCACAACAATATCACTTAGGTTAAGTTGCTTTGTAAACTATACTTAGCATGAAGCACAAATAAAAATAAAGGGGAAGGTTGTTGGCTCGTTTGGCTGGTCCGAGGACTATAAAACTAAATGTACAAAATTCAGTCGTAAATGCACGGCAGCTTCTTAAACACCATCAATCCAAACAAAATAAAACTAATTTTAAGTTATTTTAACTAGCCTTACTTAACAATTTTGGGTAATTTAACCGGCAATAGGGTAGGGGAAGAACGTAAAAAAACTCACTGGCCGAAGTACAACAAGGAATTAAGCACCTTAAGTAAGTTTAAGAAAATTAATCAGTTTTGAGATTCTTAATTAGATTTATAAAATGACCAATTGGGTTGGTTTACTTATAGTGATGCTAAACAGGGTTAATGCTGCAAGGCTGCTCCTCGTTAAGGGTTTAAACAAATTAAATTAATTTAAACAAAAGATGAAAAAAATATATATAGACTCAAGTGAGTCCGAGTGGGACTTGCCAGCCCGTGCCGTCGAACCAGCTCAGAGCACCTCGCCAATACAAACACTTCTTTTCTTCTCACAAGATACAAACACCTCCTGCGGTAAACAAATTAAACACGTCTTAGCTGTACACATTTCACAAACACATTATCATGCTAACATTAGCATGTACAGCTCTTAATTAATAAACTACACATACATAGTATTAAACTGTCTCATTTAAACACAGCCAACAATCTGTATATAATTAAACTAGTATAATTAAATACACACATACATTGCGCATTGAGTGCAGATGGATACTCAACCGATCAGATTATGGGAATATTCTAGATAAGTACATCATTTACGAGTGTACGCTAAGAATAAAGTTGTTCACTTAAATCAGTTACAATAAATAGATCACACCCATATGGGAGGTAGACGCTTCGGAGTTGGACGCTTACGGTGGCGTTGCCACCATGCGTTCACGCCAGAAAAGCCTCTCAGGCCGTATATGCTGAGACCTAACCAACGAATAGTTAGCCCTCTTTCCACGGTTCACAGTTAAAAGGATTTTAACTTTAAGGACGGCTACCAGTTACTCTGTACGGAAAGGAATAAGTACACAAAGACCTTTACACCAGAGTTCACAGCGAGTGAGTGTGTGTGTTGGAAAGTATATAATACTCGACGTACCTTCACAGAGGTGGTTCGGGGTTAATATGCTAGTCAACCGGCAGACAGAAGATGTAGTCGGAGACCCCAAGCACGAACAAAATCACCACGCTGCAACAAATTAAGGTTCCAGATTAACAATCCTCGAAATACAATCCCACATGTGCTCATGGGCTCACTAAAGTGTGGTTTACTTACCACGATAAGTCTTCACACAGCTTTCGACACGTGCTAGCCAAAGCCCCAGATGGCACGACGTAAGTGCAGATGCCCTCCAAAGGACCCACAGACTCCAAGCCACTTTACTTTAGCCTCCTCAATCCCACACCGGTCCACAAATCAGATCGCACCAGCACCACAAATTAGATAAATGCATTAATGCAGTCGATGCAGTCCACCCGGGGGCCGGCTCCATCAAAAAAGAAAGCCCTCCTCCGTTTCGTTATACACATCACGCAGCCAATTTCACTCACATCCACAGCATGTGAAATTAAAGAAATTAATTAAACTTTTTATATTTAAGACTTGTAATATGACAAATAGCCATAAGTAAATACATCCACTATTCAGCAACAATGAAACAACCTGAAAAATTACAAAACAATTTGACAGGCCTTTCTATCAAGTCAGAATGCAATGTCATCAATAATAAAGTACGTGAAACTGAACACAACAGTGTGGCCACTTGCAGTAGATTCTAAGCATTTTAGTCAAGCATTTGGGTAGATTTTAGTAGTTTTATTTTTCCCTGTATTATCCTTAGTTTCAAGAATCTAAGCTCCAAACGACAAAAAATTGTAGGTAACCTCAGTTGGTCTACGAGAGAACTCGATTCCTACACTTGTCCAACTTCTAAAATGTGCGCATACCTTTTTGAAAGGAGTTTCAGTTATAATAAATAACTAATAGAACAATGTTTTGTATTTGAAACAACATAAATTAATTTAAATTCCTCTCCTAACAAGTCACAAGCACACAAAAGGAGGCTTTTAGATTTAAAACATAACCTTTTCTTTGCAGTCGGGTAAAAGTGTATTTGGTAGATTCTAATAGTTTTCGTTTTTTTAAAATGGTCACACTGACGCATAAACGTCTCTCAAACCGGCTGTCGGATCGAAATGTCAGATCTCCACAACAAACAACCAACCTAATTTATTATTTTAAGATTTTTACATATTTTAAGGATAATCTTGAATAAGAAGAACCCTTGGATGCGACAAAATGCTCTATAGGATGCAGTACCCGAATGTATGACATTGGAGACGCACAGCCACCTGTCTTTATGGAGTAATTTGGTAAAAAGATCAACTTGAAAATAAAAGTGTTACAGTAGGTAGTAAGAAAATTTGGAAACTATGTTTATAAGGTAGCAAATAATAAGTTCGATTAAATTATCATTAGGTGTCAATTTCGGGGTAGGGAAGGTTGGTAGCTATTTAGTAAACCACACCCATTATGTTGGGAAGATTTGGGAGTGCTTGTAATAAGGTTATGAGATTACAGGAAAAATAATATAAGAATTCGTTTGTCCATAGTAATAAGTATGAAATAGACATCCATTGCAAGCCAATTTCATACTTATTACTATGGACAAACGATTCATGTAACTAAATTTTCCCCTTCGTAGTAGTCCCCGCGCGCGTAGTAATAATGTAGGTATATCTTCGATACCTAAACGGGAAGTGACACAGGCCTGGTTTTGGGCAGTTCATTTTCCAAGACATTAAGTCAAATCTATTGAATTTACGGATCACGAAAACAATCGAGTCGCTCTAAAGCCGGTTATGACCGTTGAAGGTGCAATCCATTGTTGAATGTTTTTTTAAAGAGCGGCACGACGTATATTTTCTGCATTTAAATGATTTGACATGAGTAACTATTTATATTGATGAAACTTAATATCTTAAAATATGTGTAACCCAGTAAAATAAAAGTTTTGTATGGACCTTCCCATCTCTTCTTTGGATGCTTTCGTTTTCGGCGATATGTTTTGAAGCCAAACCAAATTTCCTTCCTTAAAACTAATGGTATTGTGATTTTCGTGATGTTTGTTCAGGTCGTTGTTGTTGGAGTCCTCATCAATAACGACAGTTTCAGCGGAATCAGCCTTCCAATATTTCTTTTATATGTGGCTGATGTGGCTCATTTCCTTTTCTATGCAGTGAACGTAGGGTTTGCCATTTAACTTCTATTTCAAGACTTTTCATAAATGGAAGTCTTCTGTTCCAAGCTCCTTCATGAATCTGTTTCTTCAGTCCATCCTTGTTCGGGCAGTTGAGGGCCTCTTTTACCGCATCTATAACACATAGGCTCAGTTGAAGACATCTCTTTTGACCAAGCTTTTAAAACGTTTCTTTCCGCCATGGATTCTTGCAGGCTATGCTCTTGTATGTCCTGCCGTAGTGCTTCTACTTCTAGCGCATTTGCCAACGCATCTCTGAGCGACGTGTGATGTTTTAACCTTACAGCAACTCTTACTTCTTTATCTCGGATTTCATCCTTGAACAATTCTAAAATTTTACTGTTCACCTCTCTGGAATCCTCTGATGGGTAGGCCTTACGTACTAGATTCTCGATTTCTAGCGCCCTCTGTTGTAGTCCTTCTCATTGACGCTAAACTCTAACGCGCAGCTGGGTTTGGAAAACGTGTTCCATGTGCCGTTCCCCGTACCTTGCTTTAAGTGCTCCCATCAATTTTTCAAAGGTACTGCCTGTGCCTGGCAGATGTGAGTGATCCTCAAAGCCCCTAGTCGTCAAGCGTTTAAGAGAGCTGTGCGCGCTCATTATCTTCACCAATTGTCATAGAGTATTATAAATATTATATTTATGTAGTCTATGAAGGGTTTATGAATTTAATCATGTGTGGCAACTGGGGAGAGGATCTTTCATAGTGAGAAGACTGCTCGTTGGGTTAGAACACTATTTTACGTTGGGATTATACAAGTTAAATTTTACATTAAATACTTTATATAAAAATTGTGACAAGAAGACGACGAGAGCAACTGTGCTCAGTAGACTGTCAATGGAGTAGAATGAATCTCTGTAGGCTGAAGGCCAGTCTTATATACTCGAAGATAAGGATGGAGTCAGGTGGTGGCAAACGGCAACGGTCATAAACATTTTATGTTCTTTTTATGGTTTCGCGAGAAAACTGATTTGTTAATAGGCGTGACGGTTCGTAAGTCACGTCTATTAACTTAAATACTTTATGTGACACTTCCTGCTTTCTAAAGCGGGATTAACCCGAAATTACTAATAGGCAATTTCCCAAATTGGCTAACACCTGCGTTATAGGGGTTACCATGTATCGTTGCAGAGGTCACCATATAACTCCTCCCTCCTTAAGAATAAAATTACACGTAAATGTTCTTTGCAAAAGTCATTTAGTGTAATTTTATATCTGAATACAAAAAGTTTCCTTTTTAAAATCGTTTCTTGTCACAAAAAGTTGGCATTTTATTTTTACTTAATGGTACCCGTTCACCGAACTAATTATGATTACAAAATTATAACAGCTCTATATACTGCGTTACAGCGTTAACTTCTACTTTTACTTTCATTAACATTTTACTCTCGGCGACACTTTTACTCTCGGTGACACTTTTACTTTTTTTTTGTACTAAACATCTTACAAGGCTAAAGGCAGGCTTTCGAGCCAGGCGTCACAGACGCGGCGTCTATAGCGTGAGCGACTCCGCGTTGGAGACGCTGCGTCAGTGACGCCTCTTATGACTTTCGATGCTCGCGACACGTACGTCAGACGCTTGCGTTACCCTGAGCTGATCGCTAGCTCTCGTGAAATCAAATCATTTGTCATGGATCTACTGGAATTGATTAAAGAAGAGGAGGAAGATGATGATCTTCTACTTCAATACTACCTCAGTTTGGAAAGAGCTTCTACTAACTCGATTTTTCTAAGTAGAAATGAAGAGGGTTACTATAAAATTTTAATCCAAAAGCACTTGAATTTGGACGATGAAATGTTCAGGGACTTTTGTCGTTTTAATAAAAGACAATTCAAATTCATTTTAGGAGTACTAAATGATGAACTTCAGCCAAAAACGACACAGGAATGTATTAATTCAGAAGAAAAACTCTTTTTAACTTTAAGGTAAGTATGTTTATTTTATGTAATTTATTTTTATTTATTGATCGAGGTAAGCCCCATGAAATTGTATGAGAGATAAGTCAGTTGGTTCTGCTTCTTCCAAGGTTGCTTGCGATACAGGTGAATAGACAGGTAGATTAGATACCAGAGTATATTGAGTCAGAGTGGAATTAACTGGCAGTTCCTGTTGCTCAGGTGTAACACAGTGAACTGAGCTATTTGAGGATACATATGAGTGTGACGTCCCAGGGCGATTACTTTCTGTATCTGACTCAACATCTAATAATTCGTATTTCATGAGGATATCAAATATTTCTCTTTTTGCCTGTAATTTCCGTATAGGTTTCAGTTTTTTCAAAACTATTTTAATATGATCCGAAAAAGACACCAGTTCGTCATCTTCCTCTTTTTTGCTTAAATTTTCTAACATTTTCTGGCGAGCAATTTCTCTTTTATGCAGGTATGATAATATGTCTTCTTTTTTTGTCCGTTTTTTAATAGATTTTGGAAAAGAAGGACGGACGGTGAGTCTGGTGAAGGTGATAGTGAATCATGAGTTTTGTTATTTTCTGGCAGCTCATCTAATTCCACTGGTATAGGAGATCTGTCTTGGGTAGGCATTTGACTGCTTGAAGACTCTTGTGTACTGATTGCATCGTCGTGGCCAATGCTGCTGAGAGTGGGTCGTTCGTTTGGTACTGATTCCAAAAAAGAAAATAACTTAGTGTACGATGCAAATTTGGATCTTGGGTTTTTTGGTGCTGCAGATCCAGTACCACTCTTGTTTTTTCGTTTTTGACGGAAATATGTGTCCTTTAAATTTTTCCAATGTTTTTTGCAGCTATCACCTGTAAAAAAATGTAAGTGCATAAATTAACATATTATATCTTTCAGATTTTTGGCAACAGGAGAAACATATAAATCACTATCATTTGCCTACCGGATATCAGATTGTCATATTTCAACAATTAAACGAAAAGTTCTGAGGCTGCTTAAACAAAAGTTAATGCCAATCGCAATGCCTCCTCCAACAGAACAGGATTTTAAGAATATTGAGAAAGAATTCTGGGAGAAATGGAATATGCCAAACTGTGTGTCTAGTATAGATGGGAAGCATGTTCGTGTAAAAGCACCACAGCATAGTGGTTCCCTTTATTTTAATTATAAAGACTATTTTTCTATTGTAATGCTGGCCTTGGTTGATGCTAACTGCAAATTTGTAGCTGTTGACGCAGGTTCATATGGAAAAGAAGGCGACAGCAACATTTTTAGGAAGTCAATAATTGGAAAAAAGATTGCGAGTAACAATTTCCATATTCCTGGACCGAAGTTTCTACCGAGAACAAATGTTAGTTTGCCTCATTTTTTGATAGGAGATGAGGCGTTTCCTCTAAGTGCGCATATGATGAAACCATACTCGAGAAGGTCTCAACTTGATCGTCAAATGGAGATTTTTAACTATAGATTATGTCGCGCTCGTCGCGTGGCAGAGAACGCATTTGGACTCCTGAGCCAGATATTCAGAGTATTTTATACACCAATAGCTATTTCGCCGGATACTTGCACGGATTTGATATTAGTAGCATGTTGTCTGCACAATTTGTTACGCGATGGTTATTTGGAAGATAACAGCAGGCCGTTCTATTCACGCGATGAAACTCAAAATCCTACCGAAAACATGATCAATTTAGCACCTACAAGAGGCTCTGCATTCGAAGGTATTTATGTCAGAAACGAACTAAAAGCGTATTTTGACTCTGAAATTGGCCAAGTATCTTGGCAAAACAACTATTGTTAAAAATTAAATTAAATTAATTGATAAAGATACTTACTTGTTTTATTTAAATTTTCTCCAATTTCAGACCATACATTGTCTTTCATTCGGTTATTTTTATAATCTTCCAGATTTAAATTATAAAGTAATGGGTACTGAGACACAAGTGTAATCAAAATTTCGTCTTCCTCTGCGGTATACACCTTGACAGGTGCCATTTTTTATGAAATTCTATTGAAATAACCTCAAAACGCACGTGGACGGCAGCGACACTACAAGCGCGCGCGCGGCACTGACTCTAGCGTCCCGCGTCAATGGTTGCGGCGGCACTGACGCGGCGGCAGTGACGCTGCGCTCGAATGCCGTTTCCTACATTTACATAGTACATTCATCCGACGCTCTGTCGCGGCGCCACTGTCGCAGTGTCACTGACGCTACTAACGCCTGGCTCGAAAGTCCACCTTAACTTAGTTTCATAACCAACACCTTATAATAATAATAATAATAATAATCATTTATTTCGGTCATTGTACAACCATATTATTGTTAGTAAAAAGAAACTTAAAAACCTAGTGTTAGTAGTGCGTTCATTCAAAAAACATATTAAATATATAAATTAAATTAATCAGGATTACAAAAATATTTACAATTAGTACAATTACACACTAAATTAATTTAAGTATCTGGTGTGCACACCCCCGGGGATCCCCTTCACGTCACAATGCATACGCGTCCAGTGCCACTGGATTGGACAATCCGGCTTATCAGTGATTACTTTCAGAATACTGTTACGGCTCCCACGAATTCTGCGCCTCAAGGAAGCCGTTCTTTTGCGTAATATGGCAAAGAAGTCATCAGTACGTGCCTCAGCAAACATTTTTGATGCGCTACAGAATCGCGGGAGCCCCATCAGCATCCTGAAAGCATTATTATATTGTACACGAAGTACGTTGTAGGCCCTCTGCGTATATCCGACCCACAGGCTACAGGTGTAAAAAGACTGGCAATATGCCTTAAAAAGAGTAATTTTTACCTCCTTTGTACATTTTGAAAACCTGCGGGCCAACATATTACATCGGACCGACAACGCCCTTCGTTCCCTCTCAATATCCTCATCATCAGACAAATCGTCGGTGAGAACATGCCCTAGGTACTTGAACTTGGATACCAAGTTCAGGCGTTTTCCGTTAAGGTACACAGGCGGAATTACACGGGGCTTCTTTGACCCTACCCTGAAAACCATGACTTCGCTCTTGCGCACATTGTACACCAGCCCATGTGACCCTGCGTACCTCTCACATACACCCAGCAATTCCTGCAAAGCGTCTGCAGAAGGAGCCAACAAAATCATATCATCAGCGTAGCTAATGCTGTTCATGGTTAGTCCATCAATGGAGCATCCGATACCTGTTTCACTGAGTTCCTCAATCAGCTGGTTTATATAAAGACTAAAAAGTGCCGGTGACGTCAAGCCACCCTGTCTCACTCCGCATTCCAACTCATATGGCTCTGACAGCGCACCTGACCATCTTACCTGGTTAGTCTGGTGGTTGTACCAGTACTGCAGTAGGTTTACAGTTTCCCCTGGTATAGGTAATTGACGCAATACCGGCCACAGAATATCAAAATTAACCAAATCAAAAGCCTGTGAGAGGTCCAAGAAACCCGTATACACAGGTGTGTTTCTGTCTGTGTAGTATCTCACAGTGTGTTTATAATGCTAACTTAAATTTAATACCTCAATTGCCTTAAAATTTAATCGTAAATTTAACACATTAAACACTTGCTGTGATATTTCTTCGTTACATAATTAATTGTTACGTTTTTCAATTAAGATTTGAACATTTTCATACATTTTCATTGTAATCAATTTTTAAAACATTTTATTGAATATATAAATTTTAAACATTAATAACATACAAGCATCAATTATTATACACTCATATAATAAGTTCATATATTTTTGCATAATCATTATGCATTGACATATTTCATACATTTCACATTATTTTATACATTGACATTTTTCATACATTGTATTTTCTTTCGTCATGCATTATATTTTAGTTTTTTCATAATCATTTTACTTTTGTTTGCAGGACTTTTTCCATTATACTTTTAGATATTTTAAGGATTTAGAAATCCTTAACGAATTTAAAATTCGATTTACTTATAAATATTTCATTTCATGTATTGTTTTTGCATTATTTTATAAGTTTCATATAGTGATTTACCACTGAAAACCCAACATGCGGCTTATCCTTTTTAGTGGTTCATTGGGGATAATATTAGGCCTACGATCGCGAGGCTAATTTGGATCTTGCGCATCGTCTAAGGCACTTCTACCAGATACACTGGGATTTGGTTCTGTATTAGAACTACCAGGCTCATTATTTGGCTCAGGTTTATTAATAGAAGTCTCATTGGACATATTTGGCTCATTAGGCACATTAGGCTCATTATGCACATTAGGCGTATTATTATTATTAAATGACTCAGGCATGTCATTATCATTAATTTGGGGGTTTTTATTTTTATTTACCTTTGTAGGTCTTTTAACATTTTTTACAGGCACTTTAGTTTCACGTTGCCCTATTTTTGGTTTCTTTCTACTGGACCAATTATTTCAGCTTTTTCATACCGCGGTTTATCTTTACCCTTGCGTATATTAACTAATTTAGTATAAATACGATTTCCTATGGTTAAATCGATTTTTTCACCTTTCTTATTTCGTTTAATTTTATTATCCATTAATTTTTGCGAAATATATTCATATAAGTACTTCGTTCTTGTCGCGTGATCTTTTATCAATTGTTTCATGTAATTTTTCATAATTGACATCAAAAATTGAATTTAAATCCGTATATCCAAAAATTATTTCGAATGGCGTTAATTTAGTTATTGAATGGATTGTATTATTATATTCCATAATAGCGTATTGCATTACTGATGAAGCATCTGTCGATTTTTGATCATATTTAATTTTTATCATATTATTATAATTTTTATCATATTTAATAATTGAAATCTATAGATTTCAATTATTGTAGAGTGAAATCTTTCGACTATACCCATCGAGTTCGGATTATTGGGTGTGCTAATATGAAGATCAATTTTATAAAATGTTAGCGTCTCTTTCATTAAGCTATTATTGAATTCAGATCCTGGATCACAACTGATTTTATTCGGTGTTCCATAGAATGAGAAATATTTAATTAATGCTCTAACCGTTTCTGGGGTCGTTTTATTTTGTACTTCAATTGCTTGACCCAATTTCGAGAATGCATCTACGATGGTTAAGAAAGTTTTTCCCTCGATTGAAAAAAGATCTATAAATAACTCTTGAAATGGTTTAGATTGAAGTTGAGTTATTTGTAATTTAGGTTTTAAAGGGTGTCTATCATATTTCATGCGTTTACATAAATCACAAGAATTTATGACAGTAGCGACTGTTTGTTCTAAATTATCCCAATAATAATTTCTTTTAATTCGTGATACTGTTTCTCTAATCCCTCTATGACATGTTTTCCCTTCGTGATGATTTCTTACTAGTGATATTTGCTCATCCTCATCTTCAACATACGTAACTCTTTCAGTACATTTAAATATCTGCACTGGATTATTTTTATAAAGTTCGACAATTAATTTTGAAAATGGTTTTCTAAATTCTTTATTATTGAAATAAACGAAAGTACGTTTTTCTTGCGTTATATATTCTTTAATAAAGTCTTTTATTAAATCTTCATTATCTAATGGTAAAAACACAGTAAATATCTTTATTCTAGGACGAGAATCGTCTCTAATTTTAATTTCATTTTTATACCACTGATTTATAATTAATTTATATCTTTTACTGTCTATCGCTTCATTTAATATGGGTATTGGGTTTTTATCGAAACTATCAAAGTCATAGTCTTTTTCAGAGGCTGTTAAAGTGTCTTCAAAGTCGTCGTATTCTTCTTCGGAAGCAGTTAAAGTTTCTTCTTCATCTATTTTGGATCTAATTTCATCGTCACCTATCGTTGCGTGAATAGAAATTTTATCTAAATGATCATGATCTGTGATGTTTAAGTTAATTCGCGAGAGAGCATCTGCATTTGAATTTTGCTTTCCGCTTCTATATATTATTTCAAAGTTATATTCTTGCAGTCTTAATCTCCATCTCGTTAACTTACTGTTAGGCTCTTGTAAAGAGTATAACCAAACTAAAGGTCTGTGATCAGTAAATATCTGAAACTTACGTCCATACAAATATGGTCTAAAATGTTTCGTTGCCCATACTACGGCTAAAAGTTCTTTCTCTATTGTACTATATTTTGTTTCGGCATTATTCAGAGTTCTACTCGCATATGCCACTGGTTTGTCTTGACCTATATTTCCTTGCGATAATACAGCTCCTAACGCAAAGTTTGATGCGTCCGTCGTTAGTATAAATGGTTTTGAAAAATCTGGAAATCGAAGCATGGGGCATTTATTAAAAGTTCTTTGCAACTTTCGAAAGCTTTTATATAATTTTCATCTAATATAACCGGAGTGTTTTTCTTTAAGGCATTTGTTAAAGGTTTAGTAATTTTTGAAAAGTCTTTAATAAACCTTCTATAATATCTATTTATTTATTTATTTAAACTTTATTGCACAATTAAAAAAATGTACAAGAGGCGGACCTAATGCCATATGGCATTCTCTCCCGGTCAACCATTAGACCAAGCGGAAAATATGTATGGCTGGCGTGATGAAATTCATAATTTAGTAAACAAAGTATAAATATCTACATAAGTACATATAGAAAATTTAATCCTAGAAATTTTTGAATTTCTTTAACTGTTTTAGGTATTGGATAATTCATTATTGCTACTATTTTATCTTCGTTAGGTTTTAATCCATCTTTAGTTATCGTATGTCCCAGATATAACACTTCCTTTTTCAGAAATTCTGATTTATCTAATTGGACCTTCAAGTTTGCTTTTCTTAGGGTTTCGAAAATGATTTTTAGATTTTCTACCTGTTGATTGTTTTTGAAAAAAATTATAATGTCATCTAAATATACTAGGCAAATATCCTGCAATCCTCGCAGCAAATTATCCATTGTACGTTGGAAAGTTGCGGGTGCGGTTTTTAATCCAAAGGGTAATCTTTTAAAATGGTAATGTCCTGATATTGTTGAGAATGCTGTTTTCGTTCTGTCGACTTCTTTTATTTCTATCTGATGGTACCCACTAGCTAAATCTAGTGTAGAAAAATAAATGCTATTACCTAATTTATCAAATAAGTCGTTAATATTTGGAATGGGATATTTATAATCTATGGTTATTTCGTTTAATTTTCTATAATCGATAACCATTCTATATTTTTGTTCTCCTGTAGCATCCAGTTTTTTCGGTACTAAGTGCACTGGGGCACTCCAAGGAGAGAAACTTGGTTCTATTACGTCATCTGCTAATAACTTATCGACTTGTGCCTGAATTTCAATTGTCTGTGCTGGTGGTTGCCTATATGGTTTTATATATATGGGATCATCATTTTTAGTTCTAATTTCATGTTTAATTTCATTAGTAAAAGATAATGGTATGCCTTCACAATAAAATATATCTTTAAATTCGTAGCATAAATTGTAAATTAATTCAGTTTCTTTTGGTGCCACATGATCTAGCCTTAATTTGTTCAAGTTTTGTATCAGTATTTCGTCCGTATTATTTACCAAATAGTTGCATAATACCAATTTATTTTTATCAAAATCCATTATTTCAAAGGGTGATTGTATTGACAAAACTATAAGCTTATCCGTATTATTCTTAACTACGGTGCTCGCATAACCCTGTTCACACATAACGACCGTGCTCGGTATTGTTACGTTTGTAGTAAATTCTTGGAATGGAAGTAGGCCTTGACCGTTATATAAGTCGGTGAAAATCTTTACTGTTCTTTCGCTAAACGGTTGTAAAATCATTTCCATAGTGTTAAAGTCCGGATTGAATTTTATATTTTTTATCATTGAATTAATGCAAAATGTAAATTTATTTATATCAATTATGACGCCGAATCGAGACATAAAATCACACCCATCATATTCGCTCGCGATATTAAAAATATAAAATTTATGGCTTTCTTTTATTCCTAAAATTGACCTTAGGTTAATTGAAACGAATCCATTATGTTTCGTGATTGCATGTGTGCTTATAAAATAAATAAATAAAAATTTATTTATTCAGACATACGTCCATTTAGTGTTAGTATTACAAAAACTTACGAACTATGTTAGTATACATAATTAATTTAAATATTTTCTTGACCGACTGTGCGACCCCGAGACAACGGCATGAGTATGTACCCAGTGCCGCACAATCAGACAGTCAAATTTAGTACCTATTACCTTCAGAATGGTGTTGGCACTTCCGCGTACTCTGCGCATCAGCGATGCGATCCGCTTTCGCAATACGGCATGGAAGCCATCAACGTGCGCATACGCAAACATATTGGATGCACTGCAGTGTCGCGGAAGCCCCAACATCACCCTGAAGGCATCATTATATTGTACTCGGAGAGCATTGTAGGCGCGCCGCGTGTAATTAACCCACAGATTGCATGTATACATGGACTGGCAGAAGGATTTAACAAGGTTATTTTAACTTCTGTCCCAGATCGAGCGAATCTGCGGGCTAACATATTGCAGCGAACCGCCAAAGCCCTCCTTTCCCTTTCCATATCACTGTCGTCCTTCAAGTCTTCTGTTACCAAATGACCCAAGTACCTGAAAGACGACACCCTCGCAATCGGCTTCCCATACAATGTAACAGCCGGCACATTGTCTATTTTGCGACTTTTTGACTGGAATACCATGAACTCAGTCTTCCTGACATTGAAAATGAGGCCATGTGTCTCGGAAAACCTCTCACAGACGACTAAAAGCCTTCTGAGTGCCGCGATTGATGGACTGAGCAACACGGAGTCATCAGCATAGGTGATACTATTGACACATTGGCCGTCAATTGAGCATCCAACACGTGTGTTGCTCAGTTCAACTATCAGCTGATTTATGTACAAATTGAAGAGTGACGGTGATGTCAGGCCACCCTGTCTCACCCCACACTCCAATCTATACTCCTCAGAATACTGTCCAGACCATTTGACCTGGTTTAACTGGTGTTCATACCAGTACTTAAATATGTTTATTACATCTGGCGGTACACCAGCATCCATCATTTTAGTCCATAAGATGTCGTATCTAACCAGATCAAATGCCTTCGTCTGATCAAGAAAAACCGCATAAACACAAGTTTTTCTATCTGTGTAATACTTGATGGTATGCTTGAGAGACAGAATTGCGCATTCTGTTGATAGTCCAGGTCTAAAACCGAACTGTGCGTCATGTAAATTAAGATGTTGTTTTAGTTGTATCTCGAGCAAACCATCAAGCACCTTGGCCGCAATCGTAGCCAATGATATAGGTCGATAGTTGTTTTTATCAGAAATATCACCAGTCTTATTTTTAACAATTGGTACCACGATAGATTTCATTAAATCAGCCGGAAGGTAAGAATGCCTTTTGCATATTGTAAAGAGCAACCCCAGTAATCTCGCCAAGTGTGGCCCAGCATGTAAGAAATGTTCTATGCTGAGGCCGTCATGCCCAGGTGACTTGCCTCTCGTTATGTTTTTAATTACACTGTGTACTTGTTTAGCAGTGACGCGCTCTGGCACTCTGGACACGACCACCTCCGCACTCGCCTTACTATCACCACACATCGGAGAAGGCTGTACCTGAAAGTGCGATCTAAACATGTTGGCTATGCCTACCGGATCACTGACACCCTCAATGCTTATCGGAACGTCAGACTTAGGACTCATTTTTTTTGTTTGTTGCCAGAAAGCCCGAAAATCCCTACTTTTATGTGCTTCTGTTAAAATATTCATTTTAATGATGTCCTTATTATTCTGGCAATATTTTAGCTTACTTTTGAAAAGTTTCCGAGACTCGCACATATCTGTATACACAGGGCCCGACCGAGGTCGTCCGCACCTGACCCAATGCAGAAATTTTTGTCTGGCGTCCCGGTATGCATCACGAACATATTTGTTCCAACCTGCGATGGGTCGCCTACTCTTCCTTCTATTATCCCCCGTGTTACCTACCCAACTTTGTCTGGCAGCCTCCTGCAGAGTTGAAATTATTTTATGATATAAATTATCAATTATCATAGTATGATCTGCACTAAGATTTGAACATATAGAATCACAGCAAGACTTGAGTTCATTAGGAAAGTCTATTTCTTTTAATTTATTATTACAATACTTTGTATACACCTCTATTTGACTAGAATTCCGATTTCCCCATATAACATTATCAAAGGAAACACACGGCGACCGCAAAGTGGGCATAACAGTATTAATATTACACTGAATTTCTAACGGGATATGATCCGACCAGTATACATCATAAAGGGCCCTTACCGATGATATCGAGCTCCGCGCGGCCTTGGTTGTTATGCAATGATCCAGCCACCTGCGGCTTCCATGTGCATCACTAACAAAAGTGTACGTACCCGAGTTAATACCAAGAATATCAAAGTCTACACAATTCCAGTCTTGCTCATTGCAAAAACTCAATAATTCGTTCGCAAATAGTTCTCCTGGATGTGCATTATAATCCCCTAGTATATATACCGATTCTACATCACAACTTTCAATTATAGCGGCTATCTCACTCAAACACTGCACAAAATCCAGTAAGTTATCCGAACGGTCCGTAGGCATATAAACAGAGAAAACAAGGAAGGTCCGATCCGATGCACTTGCACAAGGAATCACTGAAACGCAATCAAACTTCTTCTTGTTCCACAGTATCGCGACTCCGCCATACGGTCGACCACGTAGAATTTCCTTTGAAGTATCGACAGCTGATTTGCCATAGTAGCTGAAATTCTTGTTTACACTACCGAGTTCAGGAAGTTCGTGCGGCAATAACCAAGTTTCTTGCAAGGCTATAAAGTCTGCTCCTTGGCTCAATCTTGTTACACAATCCAAAGATCTCTTTAGATTTTTACAATTAAAGGTTATGAAGGTAGTATTTGTAGTTTTTGAACTATCCATTAACTAGTGTGTTTATCTCGTATATCCATCCTTTTCTTATGTCTGCTGAATTCAATGAACCGACGAAAAGATATACCGTCGGGCCAGATGTTCGAATCCATGAACGAATCTAGCCTTTGTTTAGGCACCAAAACCTTATAAGAATTGTACTCTTTGGGCTGTTTACTAATCAACCTTTGTAGCGTGACCTTTATATTTAATTTATTATCTATGTATGAGATAATGTCCTCTTCGCTCGTGTCTTTATGCACATTGTTTATAAATAGGGGTATACGGACATCGGCAGCCTTAAATTTCTCCACATCAGTGCATGTGCCTTTTTCTCCCATAAAACGGTTCCTATACCTGTACCTTTTCCTTTCAATTCTTACCCAGTCTTTATCAGTTTCACACTCCTTCCATTCGCCTTGATTAACTATCTGTGCCATAGTAATACTTCTATCTCCTCGCGAAATCAATGCATCTTCCTCTTTATGTAATTGATGCGTTTTTTGATTAGCTCCACGACTCGTATTAACACGCGTTGCTTTATCCTCCAACTGGTTTTGTGAGGCCCGTCGCATAGAAACTGCGGTTTCGAGCATCGGCGAAACCGAGGTAGCGGCCTCCACGTGCGGTTTTTGCACTCCCGCGCATTGGGGTAGGGGCGGGGGCGGGACAGATGACTTTTCAATCGGTGCGTGCGAGGGGGATGGCGAAAGCTGCGCTTGTTCATGTTGCGAACGGTCATTGTCTCTCAAGGTCGTTTCTATTTCACTGTCACCTGGGGGCATTTGCGGTATATGCAAAATACCTAAAGGGCCGCTGTCGTAGTTAAAGCTATCCAGCTTATTACCTGTACCACGGGTCTTGTTTATATAATTATTGCACTCATCATTGTGGTCAAAGTGGTTGACTATCGAGGCTTGTTGTAAGTTTAATACATCATTCTGTAGCTGACGAAATTGTTCCCAGGTAATGTATTTACACTTTATGTCATCCACTTCATTTCGTATCGTGATGAGGTCCTTTAATAATCTCGTAACATCAATATGGTCAAAAGTTACTGGCGGTAGCTTTTGCAGGTCACGGGATACAAATATTGGTAACTCTTCAGGGTCTGTTTCCTTGATTAAGGCAATAATATCCTACAGTTCACGTTGCGTTTTACCCTCCTTTTTGCGGGTGACATTCCGTTTCGATGGTTTCACCGATCCAAAGAGAAGATTCTTTGCTGCATTTATTTCCTCCGATTTAAATGCCGTGGAACATAGACGTATCATGCTATTCTCGTCCATTATGTCACATTTATTTTGTAAGAATGACAACACCTCATTGATAACAATATTACAACTCGCGCACTTTATCGTCTTAGAGGTCGTTGACCTCCCCGTACCGGACATTTTAAAACACGCACACTCGCAGCGACGCGCGGCGACAGACTTATGACTTCGAATTCTTCATCCTCGATTTTATTTTCAAAATATTTTTTTGCTGTTATGGGGCTTATAAAGGATTTTGTAGATCCCGTGTCAATTAAAAAGTTTGAATCAATTTCTTTTATAGTTATATACGGCAATTTAGGGCTGCGTTTCATTTTTGAGTTACAGTTGAGGCTTTTACCGTAAAATTTCTCGAAGTAGTCGTCTTATCAGCTTCGTCTATAGTGTTAAGTGGTTGCACATTTGCGTCCTGCGTAGTTTGTACATGCTGCCTAGGTGTAAATGTGGCATTGTTCCGTGCACTAAAGTTCTAACGTCTCGGTGTAAAGGAATTACGTGTACTTGATCTTAGTGGAGTAACCTGACCATTGTTACGATATCCCGTTAGAGAGTTTTGTTGAAAATTTTGACGTGGTTGATAATTTTGAAATGGCCTTGGTTGGTTGAAATTATTTTGAGGTAGATTTGGTTGTATAGGCCTAAAATTGCGGTTGTAATTTGTCTTATTTTGTTGGCCTGATAAATATGTTTTACTCCTATCATTGCGCGTTTTATGACGCATTTCGAATTGTTTCTCGAAGTTATTTTCTTCCAGGACAATTTCAAGAGCGTCTTCCAGAGTTTCTGGGGCTCTCAATTTTACAAGGCGTACTAAATCACGTGAAAGATTATACAGGAAAACATTCATAGCCATTTTATTGTATAATTTCATTTTACTTTCGTTTACCCCTTCGTCGCTAAGTGAGTTTATTTTTGAAAATAAGTGAGACCTTAGGCTTTGAATACGGTTACAGAATTCTTTATGACTTTCTTTTGGAGGTATTTCTAATGTATCTAATTTCATAGCGATACACTCTTCCGATCTAGGATCCCCAAAATGCTGGCTTAAAAGCGTTTTCAGTTCCTCCCAAGTTTTACAGTCTTCCCGCTCGCTAACTAATGCGGCGGCTTTGCCTGATATACTACTAGTTATCATGTGCATATTATATTCGTCTTGCGTAGCGTTACGTTCGCCATCTTGATTTGCGTACATGGACAAGACATATTCGCCCTTTTTAATAAATAAATTAAGTGTTTTATAATCCCCATCAAAAATTGGAATGATCTTAATCATTTCAGTCGAAATTATATTCACATCTTCCATTTTGATTAATTTAATTCGCTAGCTAATTCGCTAATTGCAAAATTTAAGTGAAACTGCGCACTATTATTATAATATTTACCAATTTATGGAAAAAGTATCTGCAATAGCAAAAGTAAAATATCGTTTGCGTACACAATTTAATTAAAAGTTAAAAAGGATGCTGATGACAGTGTGTGATATTATATTCTAGATGCTGTAGCAACTGAAGATAATATTGATAGAGTTCGTTGAGTTTCTTAAGGATTCCGTGCAGTAATGATAGTACTGCGCGTACTACAATTCGCTGGTCCTCTGCTAGGGCCGATGATGAATTATTTTTATGCATTAAATTAGAAAACTGGTCTGTATACGCAAAGCACAATTTTTGTCAAGGAAGGCACGACGGAGTCTGTTCTTTTATTCGCCTCCCGATTCTACCCCTGTTTGACTTTTACACTTGTCACAAAAAGTAAATAACTGGAGTTTTCATACCAGAGTGTCTTCATTCACGCGGCTCACTGCTCACCACTGGACCGCCCGTAACCTGCTCGAGGTGGCTGCACGGCGTCTGGAGCTTGGCTGGCGTCGTGGGTTGAGTCTTGAGTCGTCCCGTCTCCCGGCTGCTACTTGATTAATTAATTTTTTCGTGGCTTGCGTAAATCGTTAAAACGAACCACTTGTGTCTTTTTGGTGAAACCACAAAGTCGCAAGATCCTACCGGCTGCGCCAATCATGAGTGGCAACTGGGGAGAGGATCTTTCATAGTGAGAAGACTGCTCGTTGGGTTAGAACACTTTATTTTACGTTGGGATAATACAAGTTAAATTTTACATTAAATACTTTATATAAAAATTGTGACAAGAAGACGACGAGAGCAACTGTGCTCAGTAGACTGTCAATGGAGTAGAATGAATCTCTGTAGGCTGAAGGCCAGTCTTATATACTCGAAGATAAGGATGGAGTCAGGTGGTGGCAAACGGCAACGGTCATAAACATTTTATGTTCTTTTTATGGTTTCGCGAGAAAACTGATTTGTTAATAGGCGTGACGGTTCGTAAGTCACGTCTATTAACTTAAATACTTTATGTGACACTTCCTGCTTTCTAAAGCGGGATTAACCCGAAATTATTAATAGGCAATTTCCCAAATTGGCTAACACCTGCGTTATAGGGGTTACCATGTATCGTTGCAGAGGTCGCCATATAACTATTTATGCAATATTTGTGTAATTTTACATGTATGTTTATGAATATATAAATGAATAAAATATCGTTTAATGTATTTTTGGTAAAACTTGAAGATAGTAATTAAATGATAGTTAAATTTGAATGTACCATGTCGTCCATAATTAGCTTTTATCCGCATCACCTGTAGGTTGACTGGTAGAAAAGGCTCTGGGCCTTAAGTCCGCCTGTTACAATTTTTTTAATAAAGTTAAATAATATAATAAAAAAATACCCCTGTACCGATAGAGCTGAACCTTTCAAGGCAACTGTGAGAGCGGTCAGTTTTTGTTCGGTGGTCCAACCATTAGCAGCAGCCACAATTTCAAATTGCATTTTGTATGCAACCCACGATGTTGTACCATCATAAGGTGGCACTTTCACCTTTAGTCCTTGAACTAGACCACCGGATGCAATTGGTATGGTCTTCACTCGCAAAGTTTCAAGCTGTAATAATTTTCTTTCTAAACTCGTCACTTTTCTTTACACCATATTCTCCATATCGGTCACCCGAGTATCTAAATCAGTTACTCGATTTTTCAGCAAATTAACATCTTCACGGATCTGGTCCGCGGCCTTGTTCACCTTGCTAACAGCCGCCAATACCATTTGTTGGTCCTCACCAAAGCTTGAAAATCGTGCGTCTTGTTTTTCTTCTATGCGTTGCAACATCCTCATGAAGCTGTTTAAATCCACTGACGCCTCCAACGGACGCGGGATGTTTTGGTAGGAGTGGCCAGTGGGCGTGGTCTGGCCAAGGTGGGCGTGGCCAGTGGGCGGAGCTATACGTCTGGTGGGCGTGGCTTGTGGTCCACTGGGCGGGGCTTGACGTTCGGTGGGCGTGAGTTGAGGTTTTTTTTTTAGATTCCTGCCACCTCCAACATTATCGGAGACTGTATCTATGCTAATCTTTCATTCTAGTTCTATCATTTATTCCTCTCGCACTTCATGCTTCATAGTTATCCTTTCGTTTATCGTTTTTAATACTTTCACGGGTGGGATTCTCATCGAATACTTTTCTATTTTTTGCGGGGTAATAAAACTTTCTTTTAGTTTTTATAAACAACAGAAAACATAAATGCTATTTATGACTATTACATGCTTATACTTACTACTATTACATTTACTATTCTGGTATCGTTTCTATTCTTACATCAAAATTTTACAATTTCCAGTTTCTTACTAATAGATTATATTTCTTATCTTTTAAAACACAATTTATATGTACATATGTGTAGACACATATCAAAAGCGCCTAAGTCACATCTAACAGATTTTTGGTAAATGAAGATTTTTGAAATTGCAACCCTTTTTTAAATATAAATCCATAAAAAGTATCCATTGTATACTTCTTAAACTAACAAGACCGAATAATGAAAAAGAAAAACCTAGTCTGTCAGAAAAAAATTAAGTTATTAAATAAATCAACTTGGACTTAGGTGTGTATGATGTAATACTGATGGACTTAGTTAAATTTGAAATAATCATTAATGGACAAGTTTGAAATAGAGAAATGAGACTTAGGTGAGATTGATATAAATTGATGGCCAGGGGACGGATTTAGAAAATATAAAGTAAGAAAGAAAATTATCGTTACCAAAATAAACAATTATTTTGTAGGAAAAAAATCTTTAATAGGCACGAAAATATAATTAAACAAAATCGAATACTTCCTCCGGAACAGAATCGTCTTCGAAACCATCAGCAGCATCTGTGGCATCGCCAACGGGTCCAGATACCACATCTTTGAAATATTTTAATTCTTCACAATTTTGCCACTCTTCTCCGAAGTGTTTCTTTAGTAATTTAATTACGTCATTAATCTTTTCTTGCTTGATGGTGACGATGGGTTCTGTTCTATCAGGTAACAGATGCGACAACTTTTTGCCTCGTTTTGTGATGGGCAAAAGCTGGCCAGTTTCGTTTCTGTAGGATACTTCACCACGCACTAGAATTTTTCGAGATTCTTTCTCTATGATTATTCTTTTGCACATGCTAATTTGAAAGTGCAGGCTCTGGGTGCTTTTAAGAGTATTTTTACAAGCTTCTTTCCGAACCAATACAGGAACTTGACGAACCACACGATAGATAGTCGCATTAGAAGACATTAAATCAATATACTCATCTGGATTTATAATGTTTTCTAGTCGTCGGATTTTTTTTCTGTTAATGCAAAAACTCTGTCTGGTGGAATGAAACTGTGGCCGGTAACTAGAAATATTAGTTCTATTTTTGAAACATCACTTTGTGAATCATATAGCCATTTTGCTACCATTCCAATCATGGTTAAGTTTTTGTTCTGGCCACCACAGCCATCGGCCACAAGCCTTACGGTTTTTTTTCCGTATAAATTTACTAAAGTGTTCAAACAATGATAAACGCAAGATGCAATTTCATTGGAGCTTTTTGGCGCCTCATCCTCAGTCCAAACATAGGAGTACACATTTTCAGTTGTTAAGCTTGATTTGGAGTTACCCTGAACAATAGTAAAATTATATATGTATAACTGGCGCGAATAGTAGGTTGTTTGATCTGGAACCCTGGGCATAGGCAAATTTTTTTGGCAGTCGAATGAGAGAATAAGCATCTCTGGATTGTCGTCCTTCAGCAGCTGAAAAAAGCATTTTGCTCTCAACTTATGGATTCTGTACTGTGCACGTATGGATTCTTTTTCAGTGTTGTTTTGAGATCTTTTCAATTTTTCCAAAAGTTGAAGACAATCAGAACAAACGTCTTGTCTGGGCGATCCAAATCCGATGTTGAAAGATGTATTTAAAACCTTTCTAAAATATGACTTCGTCAATGACAATCCGGGAGCGGCCTGATCTTCATACATCCGGTACATTTTAGAAATGTTGAGACTCGGATCCAGGTATATTCTTCGTTTTATCAATCCCCTGCAGTAATGCTGGTCCAAAGGTCTGAATTTTTTGATAAAATTCTGTGCGGATTCCAATTTCGACCTGAACGCAAATTTTTTGCGATCACCACCTCTTCTCTCTGATGCGCTAATTCCATTTTCAGCTAATCTTTTAGTGACGCCCTTTATTCTCCCCTGTTTAATGTTCAGGATACCACAGAAGGCATCAAGACAGACTGGGATTAGTTTCTTGGTCTTGTGATGGGGAATAAAAAACTTGTTAGAAAAAGCTCTTGGGTTTTTCGCATTTTTTCTTGAACGCCTTCGCTCCACTGGCGTTGTAGAAATATATTTTAAAAGAAAATTATCTTGGTCCACTTTTTTGGCACGGATATAAAACTTTTTATGGAAGCAGAAAATGGTGTTAGAAGCTAAAGTGTCACATTTGTAAGAGTCTTTTTTTTTAGTGTGATTACATGTAGGCTTTTTATTGCTTTTACTGAATTTACCAAATAACTGGATATGCCAAATTTCAACTCGATCGATTCGGGATAACTTCTATAAAATAAAGTTGCAAGATTTGACCTAAACACACACAAACAAACATTACATACATTGCAACTAGCAATAAAGTAAAAACTAATAAAAAGGCTAAAAGTGTTTTTCAAAACACGAATTAAGTATATAAACGATCCTTGGTTAAAAAACTACTTTCATTAAGAATTTGGTCTAGCTAGCAATCTGAAATCTCTCTCAAAAAAGTCCGGCCCTGTAATACACTTTAACATAGCTATCCAAGAGCACAAACTTGTTTACAAAAAAGTGGTATTGATCCTATAACTTACCGATTTTCTTTCTCCTGCTGTATTTTACGGTTAGTATTCCCTTTATTCTTCCTTTTCGCTAATTCTGGAGGCACAACTTCTATTGTATTATCCATAATTTAATAAAATAATCAGAGCGCGGTTCTACACAGCACGTGCAAAAACAAGGAATGGTCGCCATGACACATTCAAGACGGCCTGTGATTGGCTGTAATGGACTTAGGTTAGTATGATTTGAAGCGCGTGTGTGACTTAGGCTGAATTGAAAAAATCTATCAAATTTGATCCTTATTTTGCTGGAAATTATTGGAATAAGGCTATTTTGATGTAAAGACAAAATATCGGCCATATTAATCTTAATCGAATAATAAAATAAAACTTCAAATTTTTTGGACGTGACTTAGGCGATTTTGATATGTGCCGACACATATGATGTACAATATTATACTAATATTTATATTATGACAACATGTTTTTGTCACTGTTTCTCTTATTTACTATCTTAACTAATTTAATACAATACTCTTAAAAACTATGTTTATTCTTACTCGCAATTAATACAGGCTAGTTTTCTGTATTAATTTTAAGGTCAAGTTTGGTTTCAATCTCTTGGCTTTGCTGGCTTGCATGCATAAAGGCAGGGCATTCTGTGAGGATGTGGGGAACCGTCTCATTTACATCGGGGTCACATGTACATGGTGCATTTTTTCGCTTAAAACGATATAGATAACCTGCGAAGCATCCGTGTCCTGTCAATATCTGCGTTACCGGAATTTCCGAAATATTTTGTGTGCTTTGGACGCTACCGGGAAAAACAGTTTGGTGGTTCCAGCTGTTTCGCTTACTTCGTACCTGTGATCCCATTCGCGTAGTGAATCCACACGAATCATTTTTCTCACGTATGATACTGGGCACAGGTCGTAATCGGCTTTTCTTTTATTGAATTTATAGCGGCCTCCTTTGCAAGTTGATCTGCCCTCTCATTTCTCTCCAACACCGCATGAGCTTTTACCCCAAACAAGGATATATTCTTTCTCTGTCGTATATGTTTAATATTCTCTCTTGTTTCGACTGCTAAGGGATGGAGGGAAGTGAGGTTTGTCACGGTTTGGAGGGCTGCCATCGAGTCACTGTAAATTCCAAAAGAGTCCGCCTTGTGGTTCATTGCTCTCCTCGATTGCTTCGCATATCGCCAGCAGTTCGGCCTGGTAAACGGTACTGTATGACGGCAGACAAAGCTTGACAGCCTTAGTTTCTGCCCCATCACTCTATATGGAGAGTGATGCACCCACCCGGCCGTCAATCTTGCTGCCGTCAGTGTAAATTTTGATAGCAAAATTGCTATGAGCGTCTACCTGTTCCTGGTTTACCAGGCTGATGAACTGCAGGTCGATATGTTTCGCAGGGTGAGGGGTTTTTTGACGCGGATGCCATTCGCTCGACCTCCCAGTCTCCCAGCCCCGGCAGGGGCGCCCCCCTTCTGATCTCGTACAGCGAAGCTACTTCACGAACACGAAGATCAAGGGGGAGCAAACCCGCCAGCACCAAAACTGACCAGGATTATATACTATTGAAGTTAGGAGTTTCTTAATTGAAATCGCCGAGAATTTCTTCGTATCGATTTTATTTCGCACAAAATGCACTTCCATAGCAAAAACAAGAAAACAGAAGAAGGTAGTACGGCGCCCTCTACCGTAACTTTTATGAACAAAAATTAAAACTATAAACTAGTGTGACATTGGAATTAATTCGCATACAGCCAAACTATATGTTGAAATTTAATCTCCAACACTCCCTCTAAATTTAAACACTCTTTCTAATTAATTCCAACATCCACAATCATAACTATCTTCAAAACAAACTTTATAAGTTAACTAGGTACCTAATGAGGTACTAAATATAACAACTGGTCTCTAAGGACATGAAACTTATGAGTGGGTAAGGGTTTAGTCAAAATATCTGCTAATTGCTTATTACTTTCAACATAACTTATGTCAATCAACCCACTCTCTACCTTCTCTCTAATGAAATTATACTTCACATCTATGTGCTTGGTACGCTTGTGATAGACAGGGTTACGTATTAATTGTATTGCACTCTGATTATCAACCTTTAACATTACAACATTACTATTAGTGCCTTCACCCAAGTCTAATAATAACTGGTTAATCCACAATATTTCTTTAGAGGCCTCACAAGCAGCTATAAATTCAGCTTCAGTTGTGGAAAGAGCAATGGTTCTCTGTTTTTGACTAGACCAAGTAACGGGTCCTCCATTCATTAGGAATATATAACCAGATGTGGACTTTCTAGTATCCAAGTCCCCAGCAAAGTCTGAGTCTGAATATCCTACAATGTCACTGCTTTCTCCAAACCTAATGCACATACTTTTGGTACCTTTCAAATATCTTATCACTCTTTTAATAGCATTTACATGTTCTTTTCCAGGATTATTAACATATCTACTTAATAGGTTCACTGCAAAAGCTATATCTGGACGAGAAACTGAACATAAATATAAAAGAGCTCCTATCGCCTCTCTATATGGAAATTTTACATCACATTCATCAGAGTTCTTACAAATGGAAACATTAACATCTGCTGGAGTGCTAACCGGATTTGCATCACACATATTAAATTTCTTTATTACTTGTTCAATGTAACTTCTCTGGTGAATGCAAATATAATTATTTTCTATACTTATTTCTAATCCTACAAAATAAGATACATCCAGTGGTCTCACATTAAAACTCTTGTTCATACAGTCTATTATTTCTAATATTAGCTGTTCCTTCGAAGAAATAATGAGGGCATCATCAACAAATAATATTAAATAAACTTTTGCATTTTCAAAGCAACCTACATAAACACAGTGATCTGCTTGTGACTGAATGAAATTATAAGACTTCAAAAATAAATTAAATTTCTTATTCCAACATCTCGAGGCTTGTTTCAATCCATACAAAGACTTATTTAATTTTAAAACTTTATTTCTACTAAATGATAGACCATCAGGAATTTCCATAAAAATATTTTCATCCAGATCACCATTTAAAAATGCTGTTTTAACATCTATCTGTTTAATCTTATAATTGTATCGAGCAGCAATACTTAAAAGAATTCTAATTGAATCATACCGAGTTGTTGGTGAAAATGTTTCCTGAAAATCAATGCCTTTAACTTGTGTAAATCCACGAGCACATAAACGCGCTTTAAATCTTAAAATTTTTCCATTTACATCGCTTTTTAAAGTAAACACCCACTTAGAAGTAATAGTCCTATGATTATCCCTATTCACAATTGTCCAAGTCTGGTTCTCTTCATGCGCATCCAACTCATCTTTTACAGCCTGCATCCACTCATCTTTCTGTAGACTATTCATCGCTTCCTCATACGTAGAAGGAACCAGTACCTCAACCAAGTTTTCTTCATAGGCTACATTTCTCCTAGGCCTCAAATTAACAAAATGATCTTGTTCAATATCTGAGATTTCCTGTGATGGTTCATATGTGGGGTCATCACCACAACTTAACAATGAATCATCTTTAGAGGAATCATGTTCACTATCTGAGGGAACACTAGTATTATCCTGTTCACTTGACACTGAAACTTCTTCCTCTACAATAATTTTATTCAAATTTTCTCTTAACTGAGGTACTTTCTTTTCATTGAAAATAACATTTCTGGATATTTTAATCAACTTTGTCCTAGGGTTAAACATTTTGTAATTTAAATTATCATACCCAACTAAAATTAATTGTTCACTCTTTTTATCCAATTTCTTTCTCAATTGGTCAGGGATGTGAACATACCCTTCACTACCAAATACTCTAATGTGTTTTAAGCTTGGTTTTACCCCTGTCCATATTTCAAAAGGAGTTTTATCTGGGGTCTGACTCGAAGATGTTCTATTTAAAATGTACACAGCACAGTTTACTGCTTCTGCCCATAGATATAGAGGCAAATCTCTACCATACAACATAGAACGTGCACTCTCTACAATTGTCCTAAGCTCACGTTCTGAACGACCGTTCTGTTCGGGCGTGTATGGTGAACTACACTCCTGTTCCACACCTTTTTGATCCAAGAAATCCCTAAACGGTTTGTTCAAATATTCTCTACCATTGTCTGTATGTAATATCTTAATATTCCTATTAAACTTATTATTTACTATAGCATTATATTTCTTAAAATACTCAAAAACGTATGACTTATTTTTCATAAAATATACATGGCGGTAACTAGATGCAGCATCTTTAAATAACACAAAATATCGCATACCTTGGACTGAAGTTACGCTCATTGGACCACACACATCGCTGTACACCAGATCCCCCGGCTGCACATTCTCACGCACGGACTTCTTAAATGGCAAACGAGTTTGCTTTCCGTAGCAACATGCTTCACATACAAACTCACTATCTTGAGCTCCAACAATCTTCAGCCCTTCCACTATACCTTTGGAACACATATTTCTTATTTCCCTTAAGTTCACATGTCCCAACCGCTCATGCCAAATTTTAAGATTACTTTGTACAATATTACAACTATTAACTACAGTTCTAATGTTCAGTTGATACAAATTATTTTCTTTTAATTCCGCACACATTACCACTGCATTGTCATTGTATATGGTAGCACTACAGTTTTTCTTCACAATAACATAACCTTTTCGCATGACAGCTCCCTCAGAGAACAAATTCCTACCTAATTGGGGTACATACAAGACATTATCCAGTCTGCTTCTCTCCCATCTACCATTCACGAGGCGTTCTATCTCGATACTTCCTTTTCCATTGACTTCTATAGGTTCTTTATTTCCCAAACACAAAGATGTCGAATATTTTTTAAACTCAAAAAACCATTCCTTCATAAAAGTCATATGCGCCGATGCACCACTATCCATTATCCACTTATCATCTATTCTGATATCGTTCTCAGCTTCAGTCACATTAAATGCTAATATGCCCTGATCTGATCGTGGTTTTCTCTCCTTCTTCGGTGCACGGCATTCTCTAGCAAAGTGTCCTCTTTTTCCGCAGTTGTAACACTCAAATCTATGTTTTTTGTTGCTACTAAAATTCCTTGTTTGCTGTTCACCTTTTGAAGCATTCTTCGATATTACAAGAGCCGTCTCTTTCTCATCTTCACACGATAGGGAAGCTTCCTCGTCCAGCAACCTAGCTGTTAAATTTGTTATTGTTTGTTTGCTGGAATCCATTGACAGCCACGCTTGTCGTAGAGATCTATACTTAGAGGGCAATGTACCGAGGATTTTCGTGATGACAGCAGTATCACTCAACTTTTCACCACTTTCTCGAAGCTGTTGAGCCAAATTTTCCACATTAGATATATGTTGTGCTATGCTGTCACTAGGTGACATCTTGTAATTGTAGAACTTTTCATGAATTATCATGACATTCATTTCACTTTTTTGTTCGTATATGGATTCGAGTTTCTCCATGATTTCTTTTGCGGTGTCACAATTCTCGACAAGTTTTATTAATTTTAAATCCATCGATGAGGTTATAATGAACATGGCCATACCATCATTTTTCATCCATTGCTCACTATTCACTTCGGGTTTCGGCTTGTTCAAATCAATCCCCTTAGCACGTAATGCACATTTGATTTGAAACTTCCATTGACGAAAATTGTTTCCTTCAAATTTCTCTACGCTCATTCGCGTCTCCATTTTTCTTGACCACTCGTCTTTTTATACGACGCCACGCGTGCCGGCAAAAATGTGATCGCTTCTTTCTTTGTTATTAACTGTTCTTCGGCGATGATTTCTATTTGCAGCGTTGACTGGGACCATAACCTATTGAAGTTAGGAGTTTCTTAATTGAAATCGCCGAGAATTTCTTCGTATCGATTTTATTTCGCACAAAATGCACTTCCATAGCAAAAACAAGAAAACAGAAGAAGGTAGTACGGCGCCCTCTACCGTAACTTTTATGAACAAAAATTAAAACTATAAACTAGTGTGACATTGGAATTAATTCGCATACAGCCAAACTATATGTTGAAATTTAATCTCCAACATATACAAATAGCAAGAAACAAATTTTTTTTTTAATTTGATAATACTATAGAATACAGTCTATAAAATACACAGGTCATGTTTTTTTTGGCGGAAATGAGCAATATTGAAAATTAAATCATATATTCAATTTAAGTCGAACCTCTATATATTTTGCACATATAATATGTACATAAGGCCTAAGTTAAACTTCATTTTTGAATTATTTTGGATTAGTAGAATAAGTGTAGTATATATAACTTTTTTGAATAGAGTGAACGTACCTAACGTTGGCACCCCACCAATTTTTGTCGAAACAATTGAGATTAAAGGAGCTCTTATTAGGTTGCCAATAGTTGGGCATTTTACACTACAATGTAGGTATGAAATAAAAAACCACACGATATTTCAATATTTATTGAATAATTAGATCTTTTTTATATTGAACTTCTTATTTCGATGGCGGAGGAGGTGGTGGCATTTGTGAAGATGATGACAGCTGTGCCGAAGATTTTGTTTGTTTTGCATTGTATGTTGGAGACTCTTTAGATGTTTGGGAGTCACTGAAAATAAAAAAAGCACAATTTGAGAAAAAAATTATACACAGGAATCGGTGAATGCTGTTCTTGTGACTTATTCTAATTCACGATAAAATTTGTTAACTTACCCAATTGACTTAACAATGCTGACAAAATGCATTCGATCGAGATCGCTTAATTACGGTTGTTGACATTAAAAAAATATTTTTCTGATCACCCATGCTAGAAATAAAATAACACCAATTTAGTTATTCTTCTCTAATACAAAACGTAAATTAATAGTAAACGTCAGCCTTGGGTCAAGCTAACTGAACCTCGACATAAGCCTGTCCCAAGTCTGGGCCCATCTTAAATTTTATTCTTATTCGGGTAACATTCTAATTTGAATAATAAAAATATCATGATTTGTGCCTGATAACTATTTCCTTATAAATTAAAACACGAAACCACAAAAAAACTAGAATATAAACTAACTGATTTGGAATTATTTGAAATCATTAATATACATTTAAGAAAAAATTAACAACCCGGTGCGTCTGTTACTAACGAAAGATGTTCGAGAAGACTACTTGTTATAAAATAAGTAGCGGGGTTTTTATAGCGCTTGATGCAACTTGTAAAAAGCAGACATTGAATACCCGATGCCAGACAGTTTGCTCTTATTATTAGATTTTTTCACATCCTACCATGAACCTACGTGAACTCAATGCCAATGTACTTACTCATCGGTAATTAAGTTTTTGTGTGGACGTACTGAATTTAATACTTAATAAGTTACAATAATTCAATTATATCTCTCATAAATAAAAAAATGAGTTATCTAAAAACAGGATTACATTATTATGTTAACTGATGTAAAGACGTTAAGGTTTTTTACTATATAACCTCAAAAAGAGAGCAGATTAAAAATTATCCAAATATTTTGCATATACAGTATTTGTAGTAAATATATATATTATAATATAATCAGTATTTTTGTATGAAATTATAAAAGCTATAGATAAAGAAATAAATGAACAATATGTTAGTTTTCAAATCACAATTAACAAATTATTCACACTTTATTATAATTCAGACGATTACGGTATTTTAATTATTTCGATTGATTTTGAGATAAAATTCTCTTAAATGTCAGTTAAATGTCACAATGAGTAACATAAATTAATATATAATTACATACCTGAATGAACGATGTCTAAAAATAAATATACAGTTTTTAAGTGAATTAAATGTTGGCACGATGTGGAGAGTACTATTCGGTGAAGACGTTCCACAGTAAATAAGATTACGAACGAATTATTGGTATAAGCTTATAGTGTTGAACGATATACGACCGATTAAATACACAATATAGTACTGGGCAATTTTAAGGGCACACAGATACATTGCAATTTTATCTATCCACTGATAAGGTTATCAAATCTGCTATTTGTTAAATTTAATTGCAAGCTTATCAAACCAATATGCATGCATATATTATGCCTCACCTTTAAATGCAGATAACCTTTAGCAATAGTTCAAAGGAAAATTTCGTACATACTTTTATAATAAAATGACATTTATAAATGAAAAGAAATTTACCAATTTTAATATCACGTTATGACCATTATAATTACAGAATTAAATACAAAAAAACAAAAAAAATTATACGAAAAGAGTGATTATTTTTCATTTGGTATCATTAGTTAACCCCATGATGAATAGGATGACAATATTCTATTGGAATATATCACTGTATAAGGAAGGAAAAGTTATATGTTAAAAAGTAGACAAAAAGCTAGCTAGATTTACTATTTCCCATTGAAGGATGACAGACATAAGGAGACGAAAATAGGAAGTTGTTGGTTGAAGGTTATATGAGTTTATTGGAACCAGACATAAATTATTTGCAAAAATTTATCTTTTAAACAGTGTTTGTTTAGTTAGATTTTTTAGGTTTATGTATTCTAATAGGACATTTTGCGCAGAACAAAATACATTGTGCAGATCTTTTAAAAGCTGTAGCTCCTTTGATTGACATACGGATTTTTGGAGATTCGTTGAACGACATGATGTAGATAAATCCAGTACATTTTCTTTAGAAACCGTGGAAGGCTTACTTATTTGGTGCGCAATATCTGGAAACGAAAAAATATATTATGTGGTGTGATTTTATACTTTTCAATTTATACAATACAATGCTAGTAATGAGATATTTTATCATTGATATTGAAAGTTAAATACATTTTAACTGTTGCATACATTACGCCAGAGAATCTAGATTATTTTTCTTATGTTTCTACATAAATCTATAGTTCTGATGGAATTGTGGAATATGAAATGTGGATTATTTGTCTGCTAAAACTTATCCAGTGAATTCGAGAACATACTATAATAAAATGAAACGACTTACCGTTACGGTCATATTTTATCTGCGCTTCAATCAAATTTCGTCGTGAAACCGTTTGAATTCCTCTGATTCGAAAATCAATATACAACATCGCATCGCAGTATAGAACTGTAAAGAATAAATATTATATGATATCAACCATTTACAACATTTAGTCGTGGTCAAACATTTAGCACATTTTACAGGTATAATAGATGGTTTCAAATGTCAACTTACATGATCGAAATTCGACGACAGCCGGATAATTACTCCATTCCTTTAAAGGTGGTTTTTTTTCTTGAATGACGTGGGAAATATTTTCTATATGTTTCGATGAATATGGAACCATAATTTTTCGTTTAATTTTTGATATCCATGAAGTTGGCACGCATTGATATTTTGACATTTCTGGATAAGGTAATGTTAGAAATTGTACAACACAATATGATTTGTCATTTTTAGACTTAATTGGAACCATAAATACACGACTCATGTGAAGCTTTAAAGAATGCTCTGTTATCGAAAAATTATTTAAAAACACAAATGAAAGTAATTTAAATTCACACAACGTGCTAATTGTGCACCGCACTATAGCGACTAAAATGCATTAAATAATTCAGCGGTGATACGGTCATGACGACATTGAAGGTCAAACCTCGTCGCGTGGATAAGATAATAACCATAACAAACTGTTCATTCGAGTATTCATAAGTATTGGGCTAGTAGAAAATCAGATAAAACTTACTTTTCAGTCTGAGATCAAAGTTTCATATACTAGAAATTTATTAGACATTTTTATTGATCACACCCAAAAAACTATCATTTCGTTTATATGAATCAAATAAACTAGTTGTATTTGCTTGAAAATGACATAAAAACCCAAATGTAGATATCTTTATAATATTCTTTGACACATCTCTAAAAACCTTGTACAATGGACTCCCATATTACGCACATGTCTTGGGAAACAACAGATGTTCGAGGGAATAAGTAAGCAATGGGGGTCCACTGTATTGAGTTCTGTATGTAAGTTAATATTTAGTTGCCACTTACGAATCAAGTATCTGAATAAATTGACTTAATTAGCTTCAAGCTAAGTGCCTCAAATGAGATAGCTAAAATGTTGATTTCACCTATCCCACCAAAAAAGCGCAGAACCTAGTTAATGCTATTTAATACATTTCCGCCAAAAATAACAAAAACTATAGATAAAGCTTATTATACGCTTATGTAATCCTAAATTTAGTTGAATTTCATGTATACTCATACGGAGAGATTCCTGGTGAGTTCTAGGAGGACGTGCGATACGCTCTGCAGTTTTTTTTTCCAAATTTACGCTGCAACACAACAAACTGCTTTTTGACTCAATTTTTTTCCGCGGCTGGCGCCCAAACGCTCGTTGCGTACTGTACCACGGGCTCGACTGCTACCATATAAATGGAGCGTGTGATTTCTGGATTTAGCCCCCAACTGACCTTTGCGGCTCTAGCCAGTTGTTTATAGATGCCGATGGCCTTGTTGCACACATTTTTGACGAGGCTGTTAAAAGTCAGTTTATGGTCCAGCGTCACACCCAATAGCTTAATTTGGTCTACCGATTCAATGGTTAGCCTGGTGGGTTGAGGTTTAGTGGGCGTGGCTTGAGGTCCAGTAGGCGGAGCTTGCTGGGTTGTGGGCGTGCCTTGAGGTTCAGTAAACGTGGCCTGAGCCACGCCCTCTTGAGCCTCCATGGCATGCTGGTCCTGACGCATCCCCTAATGGTATCCTCTTCTTTCCTCGGAAGAACTGGCATCTCCAAATCCACTTCCGACACCAAATGTTACTAAACTGGGGTTCGTGATTTGCAGAAAAACGCCAAACTTACTATGAGGGTTCCCTATGGAACCTTAAGTTGACACGTGGAGATGCCATTCCTGATGTACAAGTCCTAATCACGTAACAGCTGAGCTCCAGGTATCTCGCCGAGGTTGTCGCAGGTACTTCCACTTGTCTTTAAGTTGATTCCACAGTTCGGTCGTACGTGGTAAAAAGTTACTTTTTAAACGTACGGTGGTTGATTGCCAATTATTCAAGTGGTGTGGATGAAATTTTTATTTCAGGCGGGTCGTGCGGTAGTGTAATTTTGCTCCAGGTATTATGTCGGAACAATTCTTCAGAGCAATCCCCATGATAAATGCGATAAAAAATGCACAAGATGCAACATCCCTACTACGTAGAGCCAGAGGATCGGGACGGCCGACGAGAGTCACATCGTCGATTATGCGAGTTGGTATTTAGTTGCCCCGGCCCAGAGATGGAAGCAATATTACATATGCAGCCTAACTTGTGCTTTATACAGCTGAAGGCGATGTGACCTACCGAGGATACCAAGTTTTTTAGAAGCCAACTTAGCCTTGTCATTCAGATGACCGCAAAATTGAACGTCGCTTAAAATCTGGACGCCAAAAATTACGATCTTCGGCTGAATATCGAGGGAAGCGCCCTGAAACGAGGGAGATACGACGAAGGGACTTTCTTTATGCGGTGAACGCACAAACTTTTTTTTTTTGGGGTTGAATCGGACTAAGTTAGAAATACCGCAATCTGAAACTTGGTTCATTAAAGTTTCTATATCAGAAACAAGTTTTATACGACACTCACAGACGCTTGCCCGAGAAATATTGGCTTGGCCGGTATAAGAGGTGTCTACCGTGGTTTCATTCGCATAGCAATGAGTGCTGATGGATTGCAGCATATTATTGCGTAAAAGGCATAGGATAGTACACAGCCCTGCGGGACACCAGCATTCACGGGCTTATATTTAGAGCATGAATACACGCAAATACAGTGTTACAGACCAGACAATGTGAATCAGTGTAGTATCGGTCTGGATATAGTACTTCTTTGGTTTGTCGTTGTCCTTGTTTTTACTTTGCCAAGTCGTGGTTTTAAAGTAGTACGCCCTTACTCTGTTCAAACAATTTTCTTTTGGCAGTAAGCTCATATATCTTGTTGTGAGTTCTGACGCTTGCTAAATCTACAGGTAACTTGTTATTGTAGCCACCACATTTCTCAAAAGAGGCACGGGTTTTTTTAATTGCCCATATTGTTTATAAATTTCGTATTATCAATTTTGTCTATAGCGTTGGTCCAGGAGGTCACGGTGTTTTTAATCTAACGTAACAGCTTTTCGCCGTTTTCGTTTTACGATAAGCTGCGGTCGTAGGTCGACGGTATGTTCATTCATCAATTTTTTTTTCTATTTGTATTTTTTTTCATGTGCATGATTTAACCAAGTCAAAAAAGTGTGTAGTCTTCTCACACACTATCAAGGAAAATGATATATGAAACCTTATAAAGGAAAATGATTTCTTTTCCTATGTTAATGGTAAAGGAATCATTTTCTTTTTAGGTTTCTTTTCTAGCAGGACTGAATATCATGCATGTAATGTGGAAAAGTTACTTACTTTTTTCCACTTCTCTTCTGGTTTCGAATCCCCTGTTGAATCCGAATTTAACAATTGAGTTAATTCACCCAACAGTCGTATTTGAGAAAGTCTTCCGTTTGGTCGTTGGGTTTGCTCAAGTCACCGTTACTAAAATATGTGAGAAGAGAACAGTGCATACATGGCGTTTAAATATGTGGTTGTACAGCGCGCCCAGACATACTTGTAACAAACGGATGACTTAAAATATCCTACGGCTATGGGTTGCACGAGATGTATTGAGTTTGTGATGAGACAAATAAACTTGATGTTATACTCTAAAAAATAATAAAAATCTTTAATGCTTTAATACTTATATGTGCATTTAAATTGATGTGAGCTCGTATATCTTGTTGTGAGTTCTGATGCTTGTTTAATCTACAGGTAACTTGTTATTGTAGCCACCGAATTTCTCAAAACAGGGACGGAATTTTCAATTACCCATATTGTTTATAAATTTTGTATTTTCTTTTTTTTTCTATAGCGCTGGTCCAGGAGTCATGGTGTTTTGAATCTTTCGTAATAGCCATTTCGCCGTTTTCGTTTTACGATAAGCTGCGGTCATAGGTCGGCGGCATGTTCTTTCATATTTTTTTTTTCTATTTGTATTTTTTTTTCATGTGCATGATATAACCAAATCAAAAAATCTTGCTCAAGTCACCGTTACTGAAATATGTGAGAAGAGAACAGTGCATACATGGCGTTTAAATATGTGGTTGTACAACGCGCCCAGACATACATGTAACAATCGGATGACTAAAAATATCCTAGGTCTTTAGGGTTGCACGAAATGTGTCGAGTTTGAGATGAGACAAATAAACTTGATGCTATGCTCTTCGCAGATCTTACATGCTTTAACACTCTTTCGTAACAGCTTTTTGTCGTTTGCATTCTTAGAACGGAAGGTGATTGGTTCCAAACAGCTAAAGATTAAAATACTCTACTGTTAGGCGTTTTACAGGTAGCATAGCTTTGTTGGCGATGTAATGTAATTCCACGCAAGCATTGGTAGTAAAATCAGCTGTTGTTAGGTGGTAATGCATCATACGATCTACTACTGGCAGTCATCGTGAGCATGCTTTGAGTGCGCCGATACAGTGTTACAGACCATACAATGTGAATCAGTGTAGTATCGGTCTGGATATAGTACTTCTTTGGTTTGTCGTTGTCCTAGTTCTTACGAGGGTGGGGCTAGTTTGCCAAGTCGTGATTTTAAAGTAGTACGCCTTTACTCTATTAAAACAATTTTCTGTTGGATTTAAGCTCATACATCTTGTTGTGAGTTCTGACGCTTGCTAAATCTTCAGGTAACTTGTTATTTTAGCCACCGAATTACTCAAAAGAGGGACGGAATTTTCAATTACCCATATTATTTACAAATTTCGTATTTTCAATTTTGTCTATAGCGTTGGTCCAGGAGTCACGGTGTTTTTAATCTAACGTAACAGCTTTTCGTAGTTTGCATCGTCTTTTAATTCATATTAGTTGATGTTTACAAGTTGTTGTTGAGAGTCGAGAGCTCTTGCAGTCGTTGTTTAAGAGGCCTCCTAGCTAAATAAAGCTCCTAACAAAAAAAAAACATTTTCTTTCTGGGTCTCTTACCGCCCCCCTTGAGACCTGCAGCGCCCACAAGGGGGCGTTATCGCCCACTTTGGGAAAGACTGGCTATCGTCTCCCGTTCCTCCTGACTGCGCGTGAAAAACTTGAACCGTCGCACAGTGATGTTTGCTTTAGTTCCAAAATGACTATCGAATTTCTGTAATAAACATTTGATGTCATCCGCACTTTCACCCGCTCGGAACGCGAATGTTGTATAGACCTCGTATCCCGCCGGTCTTATCAGGTTAACCAACAGACTAGTTATTGTTATCAACTTCATGACTATTATCCAAAAAATATTGTTCTTCGTGTCTCCACAATGACACGGTATAATATTGGGCAGTAAAAAGATAACTGTCTCTACTGTCTGTGTGATTATCGGAAAAAATATTACGCAGACAATTCTCACACTTTACTAATTTTGATTGTCGTTCTGATTCGTCAACTAACAACACGGCATTTTCTATCCAGTGGTTGGTAATTGGTTCTATGGCTGGTAAAATAATTAAAAACACGAATATTTTCTGGCAATTCATCTAGTTCTAAATAAGTTGTAAGTAATCTATTAGGTCCATTACGCAAACTGATGTATAAGTCATCCCCACTATATAAAATCGCATCCATTTCGTTAGTGGAGAAGATTTTTCTATTCTTTATACTTGAAAAAATGAACCCTACGGTAGCATTAGTCACACACTTGAAAGCTATGATCACCCTGGTTTGTAGTCCGTAATGGAGATAAAAAATACTTAAAAACATTCGTAAAATGATTAACTTAAATATCTCATAAATAACTATGTTGGTAAATTAATGAGTTATTTTAAAATTGTTGTCTGTTTCCTTATTTCTGTTGTTACGATCCTTCTGCTTCTTTCCCGGTTGCCAGCCCATGTTCCCGTGTGGATACAGCAGCGGATACTTAAACGTCTCATACTTAGGGTCCATTATATCTACAGTATAAGGTTGACCATCACCTTCTTTCCATATCCCCGTGCCCTAAAATGTTACCATGGGTGCGACGCGACGTGTGTTTAAATACGAGATGAGCGTCATCTGAAGTTTCTTGGTTTAGACGTTCAAACATTCCATAAAAAAATTTACTCTTATGTTAAATTTCATTAATGGAACGGATGATAGTTAAGTCTAAGCCTCAATATAGGATTGTAGAAAAGAGGATGCCAGTGCGTTTTAGAATAACGCTTCACAGAAGCTCCATTACCCTCCAAGTTATCTTGGGAATACCGAGCAGCTGCATCTTTGTGGACTTTAGGGTTAACCTGAGAATAATTTTCAACTTCTGCTCTATGGAATTCGGGATGTTTAGTATTGTACCGCTTAACAGCCTCCAAATGAGGGTTAGCATTGGACTTAGGATTGGGACCCGTTTTTTACTTTGATGGCCGTCCTTTATTAAGAGCTGACGCTTGAGAGGAATAACTGTCAGTATCAGTAGTATCTGACACAACCAGCCGGTTTTAAATGACATTAGGATCTAAAAATGAAGTTAATGTGAAGTAGTTTACTAATTCTGATTCAGTAATACTGCTATTCGTAATAGAATTTAGCAGTAATTATTGTACACGTATTGTATGAATAGTATATTGTGTCATTTCTATATCGGACTCTACGCGTTGGTCGTACGCGTGAGTACAAGAGTTTGCAAAGATCTAACAGTGTCTTCGTTGCACAAATGCCTTTACCTAATGGAAAATTATCACAATTGTTATTGTTATCAGCTCTATGACTATTACACAAAAAATATTGTTCTTCGTGTCTCCAAAATGACACGTTGTAATTTCGGGCAGTAAAAAATAATTATCACTGCTGTCTGTGTGATTACCGGAAAAAATATTTCGCAGACTATTTTCTAACTGTACTAATTTTGATTGACGTTCTGCTTCCTCAACTAACAACACGGCATTTTCTATCTAGTAATTGGCCATTGGTTCTATGACTACTTAATAATTTTATACACGAATATTTCCAGGCAATTCATCTGGTTCTAAATAAATTGTGAGTAATCTATTGGGTCTACTACGCAAACTAAAAAATTGCATCCATTTCGTTAGTGGAGAAGACTTTCTACTAGGTACGTCTATTATTCATACTTGAAAAAATGGACCCTACGGTAGCATTGGCATGCCTACCCATCGCCTTGCAAACATAATTATTTCCCTTCCTTCGTCACTAGATGGCGCCATTGGTTTCAATTAAAATATTAAAACCTTTTATGACTATTATTTGAATAAAGTAGTACTGTAATTAATAAAATATGACTTATTTAAAATGCAATAAATATTTTTAAAGCGTATTCAACACTTTCTTTGTCACTTTTACAAAATTCACAAATAATTGTCAAAAAGCACAATTCGTGGTTTTTAATCATGTCACTAGATGGCATTTTGTTTCTTTAAATGTTTTCTGCGAGATTACTAATGATGGCAGCACCGTCTTTACTTTCTTAGCTTATTCGTATGTATAGATTATACAAATGATACGTGTAGATCATAGGATTCCAAAACCAAATTAAAAATTATTATATACATAATCAACCAACATTTCTTTCTATTTACTAACAAAATCGTATATATTTCGTGTAATTGTGTCCTTCTACGTTACGTTTTGTTTCTGGAATAAACTTGGTACAAGTACAATATTTTATAATGTACTTGCTGATCAATAATATTTTAAATATTTATTAAATATTTTAGTTTGCTTGGATTATTTACTATTACTTCAGAATAAAAATACATAAATGACGAAGACATACTAAACTCAAGGTTAAGGTTTTTTATAAACTAAGTATAAAAAATAGCAAGCAAATTTTTTAAGTGAAGTATCAAAACGCAAACAATGTTTGTTTGAAAACAAAAACAAAGTTTTCGTTTCATTTTTCATTCGCCATTGATTCCGAGTCGAACGCGCTATTTTTTATTACCGAACTTTTGGATTTTCTAAAGACCTCGCTTTGAAAAACGGATTTTGCAGTAGCTTCTTAAAATACGACATTAGCTTGTTTACGGACTTCGACCAATATTCCTCATACGAACTGACCCTGCTTACGAAACTTGGACTCCGAAAAAGATTGCACACACAAATACTTGGCTGACGAACATTGGACTACGAAACTTCTACGAAATGGCACCTATCTGTTCCTATTTTATGTGTAAGACTACCTGCGATCAGAAACCTCTATTTCGCTTTCCTACAGGAAATCCCAGCCGTTTGAAAGTTTGGCTAAACAATTGTGGTAAGTCTGCCAATTTTATATTCAGTTCTTATTTTTTTCATGCAAAATATTTCTTAAACTTGACGTATTATTATAGCCTTTATAGGTAAAGCTGGTTGAAATAGTACTTTTCTGAAACGCTGAATTTAATGGTAGTCGTAGTCACAGCACAGGTTTAGAACTATATCAGTAAATACTGTGATACCACCTCGATTTTTTTTATATAGTGCTCAAATACCTACAATAACCAAAGGAGGTACCTAGGTAGTTAAATAAAGAGTTTGTATACATTATTGTCGCTTTCCGTACTGAAAATACTAATAAAAAACATTTATTTAAAACACATGATATTATAAAAATTACATTTAATAGGTTACTATTTATGTAAAGTTAGTTTCTCCAAAAAAATGTGTAGTATATTTCTCATGTATGTAATATACTACAATATTGAAGAATGTATTTACGATGCTGCCGCTGATTTCAATAATGTTTTATTTTTTGTTTTAGGCAATATGACCTTAACACATTTAAGCCTAGAAAAGCTTAGAAATAAATATCTTTGCATCAACCATTTTAGTGAGAATTTCATTAGAAATGTTGGCGGCAAAACAACGAGATTATCAAAATTGGCTGTGCCTAACCATTATAGAGATGAACCACATGGACCTATTAAGTCTTCTTCTTGTTCCCCAGTTCCATCCACATCACAAGGTAATGTATAAACATGGGTATTTCAATTAAAACTATAATGCCTGGATTTCATATGCATGAAATTCAGAACTTATTTATAATATCATGTTTCATTGACAAAACCTAAATGTTACTTCAAGCTGAAGTTAATCTATTGATGTATTGTATAAATATCCATCCAGTGGTTACAAATAATTGCATGTTCAGTCAACAGCAAAAATTTTTGTTGCTGACTGAACATATGGATATGCTTAATATACTAATGTACCATATCACATAGAGAGACATACCGTTTTATTATTAAACACTGTCTAACTTTATTACTCAGTTGGTGTCATCCAGTAGTAAGCCACCATCTCGTCTGTCAATGTAAACATGATTTGGGTGGATAATGGTTTAAACCTAAACAAGAAAGAACAAATTCGGCGAAACAAAACTTATGTAAAAAACTTAAGGCTGCATTCTATATATGAAAATGATTTGTGCTGTATTTCTTTTTGTTTTATTACTTTATTAGTTATTGCAACTTATGTTTGTGGCCTGTTCATTGAAGATATAATATTATTTGAGCACACACCATCTGCCCACCTGCTGAAAAACACATGTGTAAGTTTCACAAAGCAAAACACACATGTTTAAATGTTTTACAGAATGTGTGTCTGGCAGGATGTTTGGCAAGCCCGATCAGTCTGGCTGCTTACAGAAAGTATTGAAATATTTGGCAGAGTAGGTACTTGTAGTAGACAATCAATCAAGGTTTGATTTAGTTGACTCCTGTTTGCATCAAAACACAACTTGAAGCAACCCCTTCAGAAAATTCAGAACATTTTTAACAGACGTCATAAAGGAGGAGTAGATCAATTCGCCAGATTCTTTATGTTTTTTTATGTATGTTCACCAATTACTCGAAGACAAATAAACCAATTTCAAAATTTTTTTTTTTTTGGTATGTGAATACTTGTCAGGTGGTTTATAGATATGACTTAATTTTATAAATATTACCATATAATCTAAGGAGAAAATTAAAATTGGGCCCAAAGTCAAAGTTCCAGCTATCAGGCGGCTATGAGATCTATTATTATTACTACTAATGGTAAACATATGTTAGTATGGCATGAAACCTGTAAGGTTATTCCGCAACTTTTTATTGTTTAACTTCTTTTTATTTAAGTAAGTGCTGACAAGATTGTGGCCATGCAGCAGATGGTTAGCACTAGTGATGGCGAGCATTTGCTAGTATGGCATGAAATCAGTAGGGTGATTTCACAATGATTTATGGGCATCTGAAAAGTGATCTTTTCATATGTTTTTTAAAAAAGTGCCAGCTTTCAAACGGCCATAATTTCAATTATAAGTAATACTTATGTTGGGCATTAATTATTTATTATGGCATGAAACCTGTAGGGTTATTCTACAACTTTTTATTGTCATTGAAAGATTTGGTTTTTCATTCATTTTTCTAATTCCGGCTTTACAGTAGATGGTTTTTACTAGCAGTACTAGTGACGACGAGCATTTGTTAGTATGTTATGAAACCAGTAGGGTGATTCCACAATGATTTATGGCCATCTGAAAAGTGATCTTTTCATATGTTATTTAAAAAGGTGCCAGCTTTCAGACGGCCATAATTTCATTTATAAGTTCTTCTAATGGTAAGCACTTGTTTGTATGGCGTGAAACCTGTAGGATTATTCCACAACTTTTTATTGACATTCAAATATTTGTATTTTATTTAATTCTACTCAGGAGTAAAATTTTAAGCAAATTTTAATAACTTAAATTTTGTATTTCGTTATATGTAACTACTTGTATGTAATTAATATACAAACTACGGGTTTCGGGTCAGAAAGACGGCTAATGGCCACATGTACATTATATAAGTACCTAAATTTATCTGTTGATATTAAAAAGCAGGATCTCCTAACAGAGGTAACTATTTACTTAAATGGGGATCCCGATCACAAATTAGTTAATGTCTTAACATTGTACAGAAATAAAGATTTTTTAAATGTGAATCATGTACATGGTATAAAAAGTTCATTATTAATTTATATATTATAAAACATTTCACTTCAAAAACCAAGGGAACTATGAGGAGACCTGCAGTAGGGACGGTAAAAAAATGAAAAAAAAAAATTGTAAAAGTGTAAACGCGGAATGCACAATGAGATTATATCGTTTTGACTTTATTATGATTATATTTGTTTTGAAATTGAGAAATTAATAGTTTTCTCCTAAAAAATGACATAATAATAAAGACATAACTAATGGTTCACGTTGGAACGAAAAAAGAAAGTTATCTCTTAATAAGATCCGGCCGGGTCATCGCTATAACAATTTCGAATTGGTAACATCCTCCTTTTTTGAAGTCGGTTAAAAAGTATCCTCAAAATAGGAAATATAGGGCTCGTATGAAAACCAGGACGTCCAGGACTCCATAAAATGACACGGTCGTCGTCCGATAGTATCGTCCTATTTGTATGTCAATTCTAAAAAGACTGTACCACAATTGCGTAACGCTCAATGTTGCTTGACAGTAGATCGTGGACACGTTTTTCGTGCCGCTTTTGGCACGCCCGCTGGCCGCTTTTGTCCAGATAATCTTCGGGTTTTTTTTTAATTAAAAATCGTGGATTTTGTTCATTTTACAAAAAGTACAAACTAGATCAATCGTTTTATACTTTTCTTTCAGCTCAAGAATCGCCTGAACTAAAAGTTTTGAAACCGACGAGAGTGTATCCTGGTATGCCAAAAAAGATAAATTTTTATGAAGATGAAGATACAGATGATAAAGAAGAAAAAGTAAACATTATTTTTTGTACACCAAAAAAGAGAAAACGTGATGTTGAAAATGATTCCCCAAAATGTAAAAAAATGAAAACTATTCTAAAAAGTACAAATAAAATATTAAAAAAAGAACGTAAAGTAAACGCGCAATTCCGGAAAAAAATAGAAAACAAACAACTAATAGATATTAGAAAGATGAACGAGAGCAGTAAATTACTGACATTTATGCAATTAAAAAAAAGTAAAAAACAGTGGACTGAACCGGAAAAAAAATTTTGCATGTCCCTTTTTTATAAATCGCCTTCCGCTTACAGACATTTGCGAAAGGCAGGTATCGTATTAGCTGCTCCCAGTACTATTCAGCGATGGCTACAAGAAACTGATTGTTTACCGGGTATTAATGATGATATTTTTAATAATATTTCCCGTAAATTTGAAGATCAATCAATCAAAGAAAAATCATGTTCAATATGCTTTGATGAAATGAGTATAAAGGTTGATTTAGAATATACAAAAAAATTTGATTTGATAGAGGGATTTGAAGATTTCGGTGAAGGTGATCGTTCCCCCAAGGAAGCCAAATATGCATTGGTCTTTGTCGCTAGAGGGATTTACAGTAACTGGAAAATTCCTCTAGCATATTTTCTTTCAGAAAAAAATGTTAATGCTGATAAGTTGATTAATTTGATTAAATCGGTGATTAGAAAATTATTTACGTGTGGGCTGTTGCCGAAGGTGATTGTTTGTGATCAAGCAACTACAAATGCTAAGGCGATCAAGACCTTGGGGGTAACCAAAGATGATCCGTATTTTTTCATTGATAATCGAAAATTATTCGCTATTTATGACGTGCCCCATCCGATTAAAAATATTAGAAATAATTTGATTGACAGCAATTTTGATTTAAATGGAAATTTGATTTCATTTGATGATATAATTAACGTATATGACATTGAAAAAAATAAGAAAAGCAAATGTGCAAGAAAATTAACCCCGGTACACCTTAAGCCAAATAAATTTCAAAAAATGAGAGTTAAATTAGCTGTACAAGTATTTAGTAAATCAGTCGCTGCCGCAATACGGACGGCAGTTGACAGTGATACTGCTGATTTCGATGATTTAATAAATGATTTATTTGATTCTTTGAATTCAAAAAATAAATCTGATTCTAATCCCTTTAAATGCGCATTAACAAAAAATAAAAATTCACACGTTTATGAAACATTGATAAAAGGAAAATTACTATTCACTAATTTAAAGAAGTTGATTATTAAAAATAATTCTATTAAGTTCACATGCCCTCCTTGTTTCGAGGGCATGCAACAAACAATCAATGCTGTACTTCAGTTCTCCACGGAAGAATTTTCACAGGGTACCGTGGTTAAATTTATAATGACGTACCGATTAAACCAAGATGTGATTGAAAATTTATTTGGTATCTATCGTATGAAAGGTGGTTGCAATCGAAATCCGACATCACGAAGCTTACGAGCTACATTCAGATCGAATTTTTTAAATAATCTTATCCAATTAGAACATACAAACTGTGAAACTGATTACGACGATTTTATATCTACAAATGAAAGTCAGCAAAATACACCACCACCAAAAATGTCGTGTTCATATTCAACAGCTACTGGTGCAGTGCTGTTGAATGCAGTCCTGAAGAAATAACACTAGAAATTTGTTCGGTTGTGTATTTTGCTGGCTGGTTGGGTAAAGTATGTGTGGAAAAATTTGATTGTTCAATTTGTAAACAAGTACTGATTAATGATGAAGTTGATTTATCAGATAAGAGGCAATTATTAATAGTTAATAAAACATATTCTAATTTGATTACTCCGACTTTAAAATCACCTACTGACTTTTTGTTTTATTTAGTAAATAACACCCTTGATTTGTTTAATAACAATATTAATAACATTCACCGAATTGATTTAGTATCAAATTTAATGACCGAAGTAACGCACAATTAATCTTCCTGATGATTATCACGATAGAAGTCATTTAGATTTTTTATTTAGAAAATTATTAGAAGTTAAAATTTACGATTATTGTAGGTCTAAAAAATCGGCATTTGATGCTAAATCAAAATTAAAAGTGCTTCATCATAAATAGTAATAAAAATTGAAAATGGTGGTGGGTTCGTGTTAGATTCTTTAATGGTGCTGGTTTTAATGGTGTCGGCTAATTTATTTTGATAACGAAATTAAGTGTTGGGAGCATCTTGTAATCTCTGCAATGCAAAGTTTTTTGATGGCGTTTCTCGTACTTATGGAAGATTTATAGAATTTCCGCTGTGTGAGTAAAAAAATGTTTGTTGAGTAGGTGTGCTTCAATAGCATAAGCCCGATGCTCTCCCAACTAACACTCCATTGTGACTAGTACCAGTGTCGTAAATTAACAGCATTGGCTAACTCCCAGTTCAAAAGTACCAGAAAGATACCCAATTATTAAGTTTATTTGTTTAATTAGCCGGCACGCTACAAAGACGGCTACGGCTTTTACAAAGACACGGCCTTTGCACTTCAATTCAGCAAATACAGCAGTAAGCCGTATACATATTATATTTTTTTTTCTGGAGTTTGAGCCCGTGATTCCACTTTTATGCTTCGGCCGCACTTGTGTCCCGAAGCAATTCGCGGCGAATCTTCGGACGTTTTGTACACTAAAAAGTTATCGCGATAAAGCGCAGGTCACACTAGCGGCTATGTTATTTTTACGAACTATCTGGCAATAATCCAAGATGGCGTCATCTACGTGTTTTAAATATGGACTACAACTTTCTTTCCTTTAACATGTGTGCCAACAATTACATAATGAATTTATTGAAACCTAAAAAGAAACCTAGAAAGAAAAAGCTAAAGATTTTAACAACATTTTATCGTTTCACTCCATTTTTACGCATTAACAATCGTGGCACCGTCGCACAGCACGCGTCTGAGCAAGTTGAAAACAAACGTCAAAATAAATAACGCAAGTGCGACCACGCAGAGCGAATGGATAGCGTGCTTAAATCCTTTGATGTATCGCCACCCACGCGATAAAAAACACGAAGTCCGAATATTCGGGACGATACCCGATAACGGCCGGTCACATTTGCGTGTATCGTGTAATAGCACGAAGCTTCGTGACGATAGGCGCAGGTCCGGCCCAAGCATTAGACTGTTATGGGTTAAGAAAATATCTCTAAGCATACTTTAGACTCTTCGATGGACTCACACAATTGCTGCAGTTATAAATAATAAATAAAAAACTTGTCTTCAAAAAACAAAAAAAAAACTTGAGAGTTGTCCAGGGACACCCGGATGGAACGAAGTAAAATATAAATATAAATAGGTCTAAATTACATTCAAACTCCTTTCTGCGTTCTTAAATCAAGTTTTTATTATCTTCATAAAGAATGAATAAAAAGTGTCGTTACAACTTTTGGTCTTAATTTTTTCCGTCTAGCTCCCTTTCGCAACGCGTGATACGGAACTTCGTTCCAAAAAATAATATCATTTTTATACCTAATAGTATCAATTTTCATCGCGAGGTCGTAGATTAGATTCAAACGAAAATTGAAATTACTACTATCCTCAAACAGTGGAGTGACACCCCTCTTACCCACTCGACTTTAAACATTATTTTCGCAGTTTATGCTTTTGTATGCTGTGCCAGCACCACTCCGCTGTACTGTGAGCAAGAAGTGATTATAATACTATTAGTTAGGCTTCAGACTGTTGATATAAATGGCATATATTCAAACGGATCTCTAGTCAAAATGGGTGTACCTCAAGGTTCTATCCTAGGACCGTTTCTCTTCTTAGTATACGTCAATGATTTGCCTTACGCAGTTGAAAAACAGGCTGGTATTGTGTTGTTCGCCGATGACACGTCTCTTTATTTTTGAAATAGACCGTCATAGCGAAGATGCTAATGCGGTGAATGATACATTATCGGCCATTTTTAATTGGTTTTCAGTCAATAACCCTCTGTTGAATGCAAACAAGACCCAATGCATTAGATTTAGTCTTCCTAACGTGAGGCAAGCCAAAGAAAGTAGTGTTTTCAACGAGATCAAATTTTTTACTGTCCAGTAGACAGTATAAAATTTGATCTCGTTGAAAACACTACTTTCTTGAAAATTATAGTAGAACTACTAACTAACTACCCAAAACTTCAATGGGATGCCCATATTTTTTAACTCGCTAATAGGCTTAGCTCAGCGGCTTACGCTATTATAAGAATCAGACAATTGACAGATGTAGCAACTGCTAGACTAGTTTAGTTACAGTCATAGTCTGATGTCCTATGGGATTATTCTATGGCGGAGTGCAGCTGATACATATACAGATTGGATAGTTTTTTTTTTTTTTACAAAATAGGCAATTCGTTTTATTTACGATTTAGGATTGAGAGACGCCCTAAGAGAATTTTTCAAGAAAATTAATATACTCACTGTACCATCCCAGTACATATTTGAAAATATACTGTATGTTAGAAAAAATATTGCCTTATTTAATAAAACAGGTGATTTTACGGGTAGAAACTTACGTAACATAAATGACTGACTGTTTTTAGCCTATAATATTATAGGCTAAAAACAATTTAAATCTTTTAAGGGAAACTATATGAAGTTTTACTCCTATAATAAATTGCCAGAATCGGTCATTGATATGTCAGATATAAAATTTAAAGCTTATGTAAAGAAAGTACTTTGTGTGAAGGCTTATTTCGGAACCGATGATTATCTTAAAGACAAAAACGTCTGGCTTGAGCTTGGCGCGGGTCCCTCTTAAAGGTTTGTATTTGTACACTCACAAATGTCATAATTTGAGTACAATCGGTACATGTACTTTATTAACAAATTGACAACAATTTCTATTTTGACATCATTCTTAATTAATAATTATGACAACAATGTATTCTCAGTCCACATATCTAACTTTAATATCAGTATAATTGTAAGGTTGACGTTTTTGTAGAAAACGCTGCAGTAAAGTTTGTTACCGCTGCTTCTGTACTTGCGCTTAGGGGGCGGCAGTAAACTTACTTGTAAGTTAATGATCTAACGTCAACAACTAGTTATGAAATTGAAAGAAAAAAAAAGAGAATTATCAAGTCATATAAACATCCAAAGATAAATGATTTTTGACTTTGAATAACTTATTATTATCGAACAAAATATCCTTTATTTGAGAATTATCAAGTTAAATTGAAGCCAGTGATATCAAATGCACCCTGTATTTATTACTACCTGTAATCATGACCTCACCCGTCCTACTACAGTGAAGCCGATTGTGTGTTTCGCCGCTACCTATGTTTGTATTTGGACGTAGTTAAGCAGAAAGGACTCAATCCACACAAAGTCACATTTGAGTTATGGGCGTTTGAAGTTTCAGCCGTCAATTATTTTAAGAAAAAGTTACATTATTGAAATTTTTTTAACGTTAATTATAAAGGTTATTTTATATTCCATATCTATCTATTAAATGTAATTATATTTTACATAGATTTCGAGATGTTAGGTGAAATGTGGGTTGAGTCATTACCATTAAACGTAAGTTTGCGAGGATAGGTCTTTATTTTTAATTTCTCAGAATGGACTCAAAATTACACTTAGACTAAAAAGTGAGTTATTTAAATAAAAAGATTAATATTATTAGAAAGTTATTTGTTTCCTAAAAGTTCCTTTAAAAAAGCAAAATCACGGAAAAACTCTTTATTAAAATTAAAAACAAAAGGAAAAATGGTGCAAAATAAACTTTATTCGTCCTCCTCTAAATCAAAGTCAAGATTTGGCCCATACCCATCAACATCTTCGTTGATACTGGCGTTTCCCTTTAGATTATTATAAAATATATGACAATCCTCAGGTATTAAACTGTACATAGATCGTAGATCATCTAGCTTTGCTTGAGGGATGGGTTTTCCCTGGGGCCAAAGAAGTTCAAAATCTTCTTCCGAAAACTGTATTGAAACACCTTTAGTTTTTTTAGATAGATCCAGATTCTGAACATCTCCACTCTCCGAGGTCATAGTAATCATATATTGATCTTCATTTTTCAATAAAATCTGTTTGGTTTTTAGCCAACTTACTTTGTTTTTGTTGGTACATATTTTGCGGTTGACTATTTTTTTTTCTATTTTTTTTTGTACTTATAAAATCTTTTGTTTCCATTCTAGTAACATGAAGAGGGTTTTTTTTTTAGAGATTTTCATGACTTTCATGTATTCTTCTGCGGTGTAAATGCGCTCGTGATGCTTCAGCTCGCATTCAATTTTACTGAAGTCAGTGTCATTGGGTAAAAAGGAATGTCCGCTTTCTAGGTACTTAAAAGTTATCGTCTTAAGATGTCGGTGACTATTTAGTATAGTTTTTAGCATCAGGACTATTTTAATGTTTCTATTCTGTCCTCCGCAGCAATCGCTCCAAAGGACGAGATTCTCTACACCATCTCTCAAACTGTTTTTAATAAAATGAACGAGACACGAGCCAACTTCTTGGGCTCCTCTTCCGGCTTCCCCTTCAACCCAGACATAACATCTTCCTTGATCATTAGAGCCTACGTGAATCCCAGCGTTATATACCCATAACTGACGTTTATAAAACACTATGTTAGTGGGTATACGGGGCAAAGGTAGAGTTTTTTCAAGATCGTAGGTAACACATTCAAATTTGGGATCTGTTTTTGCACGCGCTAAATCTAGAGACATTTGATTACGAAGATCTTCTGCTCTCCTTTGATGTATATCTCTTTGCTGGATCAATAGTTCTTTTTCTTCTGTCACGTAACATTTCTTTATCTGAAGAGCTAATGAATCGCACTTCTTGCATGTGTCCTTCTTCAATGATTTACAGCGTAAATTGAAATATGTATAAAATATGCGCTTTAGTGTAGCAAAAGACACGTGTTTCTTCTCAGTGCCGTATACAGTTTTGAATTCTTCAAGGTAGATGTCATATATTTTTGGGATAGTCATACCCAGTTTTAAATATTGCGTGCCACTATTTCTTTCTCTTCTGTAGTGAGATTCGTATTTTGGGAGGGAATTAATAATATTTTTCACGAAGTTTATGTCTTCTTCAGGGGTCTTGTTCCACCCACCTTGTTTTTCACCTCTCTTATCTTTATAAGTTTCTTCTGATCGCTTTTTCGCCAAACACATGTCAACCTTTTTTGACGATATTTGAAAAGTTTTCAAAAACATTTCCTTGCAAATTTCTTTTTCACATATATAATAACGTCGTCTGTATTGTCTAGGTTTCTTTTTACCAGTTTTAGTTTTGGTTACTGTATATGATCGAGCTTTTTCAGATTCTTTGACGTTATTTAAAATGTACAAAAGTTGGGCTTCGTAAGACCCCGATGTTACGAACTTATAAAACTCTTGTTTTCGTTTTTCTTTTGTAACAAGTAAAAAACATTGTCGCTTGGAGGTACAACAATAATCATGAAATTCTTTTGGACTTTTTAGTTTATCTTTGATATGATATGGTAAGTTCATATATTTTCTGTTCTTTCTTTCAGAGAGACAATATTCTGGGTATTTTCGTTTGCGGCCACATTTGGGACGACCTAAGCTTTCCAGCGCGTTGTTATTTTCAGCAGCAAGACCAGGAGTCTCCGTTTCAGAATGAATAGCTTCAATATCAGAGCCTTGATCAATTGCAACTATTTCTTCAACCGTAACATTGTTATGAAAGGCACTTGTAGAAATAATGAAGCTTTCATTGGGTCTCATTTGTGTGGTTTTAGCAGTTTCTGTTTGATCATTATGTATCATAGCAACATGAGTTTGAATTGAATCCTCATGTACGGTTTCATCCTCCGAATTATCACTGTCAGGAACTTGAAAGATCTTCCTTCTTTTTTCCTTTACAGATGAAAGCGAAACATCAGTTTCTTCTCCACTGTCAGGTACATATTCAGAATCTGTATCACCGTCGTAGTCTCCATCTTCTTTCAGGTCAACACCATTATTGCAGGGTCTTTTTGATATTTCCTCATTTTCAAAGATGTCCAAATCTTTGCTAAGAGTGTTGAACAGTTCTAATGTACTCGGTGACATTGATGCTATTGGGGAAGAGTTGCGAGAATCTTCTGCTCCTAAAAAAAAAAACAGTATTCTTAATTCGTACATTTGTGTTTTTAATTTATCAGTAAAGAAGCGAGTGTAAAGTAGAAATCAGTTTTTTCCAACGTACTTGATTCCGATATTGTTTTTGTAGCGACAAATGGAGTCAGTGGGGAAAATATGGGAGCAGCTGGAGAATCTTCATCTGTAGAGAAAAAAGATAAGTTCGGTTACATAAATTACGCCAGTTACAATATTATGCTATGAAGATTAGAAGTGAGTGTAAAGTAGAAATCAGTCTTTTCCAACGTACTTGATTCCGATATTGTTTTTGTAGCGACAAATGGAGTCAGTGGGGAAAATATGGGAGCAGCTGGAGAATCTTCATCTGTAGAGAAAAAAGATAAGTTCGGTTACATAAATTACGCCAGTTTCAATATTATGCTATGAAGATTAGTACTATAAGTAAGATTAGTGCTAGCTTTAGTGTTGAAAATCATGTACCTGATTCCACAATTTCAGTATGTTTAATTAAAACCTGAGTCGCTGGAGAGCACATAGTATTACTGGTATTTTTAAATGCGTCATCTGAAATACAAGAAACGGCATCAGTTACCCAGTTGTGCTTTTCTATAAAGTGCGTACAAAATACCTTCTTTCAAGGAAGTACCTTTGAGGTTTATATCCTTGGACGTATCTGTTTCAATCTCTAAAGGAGCCTCTGGTATAAATCCATCTGCAAATTAAGTTAAATAAGTTATCATTGTAAAGGTAACATATATAAATAGTATAGCGAGTGCCAGTTAAATATAACTAAAGTTGAAGATTAATTCATTGTATCAAAGGTTAGTAGGTATAACCAGAAAATAGCTGTTCGTATAAGCTCGCTTTTAAAATAGACTTTTTAAGAAATAGAAAAATTTTGTGACAAGAAATTCCTGTCTAAAGTTGTTCTATTGTAAATAGTGTTCTGAGTACAGTGGCGAAATTTAAGGATAGCTGTCCCGTGCACCTTACATATTGTACAAGGTCTAACAAAGTTAGTGAATCTACCCTTACAATAGTATTCACTAATTCTATTAGATCTTATTTTAAATACTTATAAAATAACCAAAGCATAAGTATAAAAATAGGTATATAACAAAAGAAAACATGCGACAAAAGCATTTAACACAGCAGACGCCACCAACACTGAACCCAGTACCTTTTAGTTACTTTTTTGTGTTAAAAAAATGCAGTTTTATTCCAAACAACAAATAATAACGGGTGTAAGGGACAGCTATCCTTTACTTGAAACCATGAATTTAGACCACTATCCTAAGTATCAGACAACAAGAATTTTTTCTCGGAAATCCATAGGTAACGAGATATTGAAGTTTTTTATACTTTACCGTTAAATGAAAACTCACTCTTATTCTTTCTGTTTCATTCTCAGAGGCTGGCAACAGTTTCTTTTGCACTTGTTTTAGCTCTTCTAATATCGTTATTGCCATTTGGGCTACCTAAGAGATCAAGAAACCAATTTTTCAAACTTGACGTTTTAAAAAAGTAAGAAATTCCAAATTTTTCCGACTAGAAATTCCACTTATTCTGAAGTTAGAATAGTGTTCTGAGTGAACTGGCAAAGTTAAAGGATAGCTGTCCCTTACACCCTGTATAAAAACACACGTCACTAATACTAAATCTTACGCAAGTAGATTGTGAAATATGTTGACGTTGGTATATAGGTAGATAGATATGTCGATCGATCATCACATTTCAAGCTGGAAAAAATGTTCATATTACTCGTACTTAATCATTTTACTCTATAGGAAATAAAAAATTTATGAGGACCTAATCTGTGGATAGGTACTCGTATATGATTACCTGATAAAATACGTCATCTCTTGCAGGCGCCAACACTGGCGTTGTCGTCGCAGAAGTCTTTTCCAAGGCGTTCCCTGTTCATGGTAATATAATAAGTAGAATCGTTTACAGATCGTTTGGAACAAGTCTTAGTAATATACAGCGTCAGCAGTCTAAAAACTTAAACGATGGCTTGGGATTTGTTAAAGTTGAACATTATTGAAGTTTTTTTCGGGATTGTAAAACTGTTTTTTCGGGATGTAAAACTCCCCATACTAAACTGATAGATAACTGAATCGTATTAAAAATTTCTTAGCGTTATTCAGTATGGTGGATTAAACAATGGTTTATGTTTTCATGATGTTAACACCCTGTACTTAAAACAAAATATAAAGGAATCTTTAAGTATCCTATCGTTATCATTTATCTATATTATTAGAGCGCTTGTAGACGTCCGTTTTTTTCACCGGATAACGGACCGTGAATAAACGGCTATCCTTGTATACATATTTTTTTTACCGGATGGATGGACTGCCGCCTATATGCGTTAGTTTTGAACTGGTAGTCAGAGATTACACACGTGTGAAATGTCGAATAATAAGAAAAAAAAACTCGTATTGGCCTACTATTTGTACAAGAAGAAACAAAAAGAAATAGAAAAACGTAAAAGGTCATCGTGGGTGCATCCTATATTATTGGAAAGGGAAAAATATGGTGCATTTCAAACTCTTTTTACGCAGTTGGAAGAAGATGAAACTAAATTTTACAATTGTTTTCGGATGAGGAAAGAAACCTTTCAACTATTATTAACAGCCATATATGATAAAATAAGACACGAGGATACTGATATGCGTAAATCTATTTCCCCGGCAGAGAGATTAGCCGTTACGATAAGGTATGTTAAAGAGATGTTCAATTTCAAATTATAGAAAAGGGGATTGATTACCTGTATTAATTAAAACAAAATTTAGTAGGTAGTAATTGTTTTATTATACTCAAAAAATAAATTAAGGAGTTTTAGAAAAATCGAAATCGTAATCAGGCGATGTGATTGAACTTAATTCAGTAATAATTGAAGATTGGGAATCATCTTGCTGCATGAGTTCTTGAGGCATCCTGGATGTGGATGGAATGAGTTGTGTTGGCTGATATTCATAGGGCATCCTGGATGTCGATGGAATGGGTTGTGTTGGTTGATATTCGTGTATCCTGTAGTTGGGTGTAGTCGTAGTGTAGCCTCGATTAATATTGTAATTGCAATTTTGCTGCTGCATGGACGCTTGATTTCTCCGAGTTAAATTTCTCATAACTTTAATGACTTCATATTGGAATTCAACATAATCGTCATCACTATACTTGTCTACAATCGGAGCAATACCTTTGAAAAAACACATACTCTTACTCTTGTCTTCATCTTCAACTGATTTAATTAAAGTAAGCATTTGTCGATCAACTTCGCTACAGTCTGTCTTTCTCTTCTTGCTTTTTTTTGTTAAATCGGTAGTATTGGCTGGTGCGGTAGGGTCATTATTGGTTTGTGAGTCAGTTTCTTTGTTGTGAGATTGTGTGATGTTTTTTTCTGATGTAATACTTGCTTCCGTTGTTCGGCGAGTCACAATTTTACACAAAAAGAGCATTTGATCGTAGAATTTATATTTTCGTAGACTTTTAGACAGGCAGTGAGTTACCTTATGTATTTGTTGCTGATGAAGCTTTCGCTTTACATCAACACGTACTTCGTCCTTACGGTGGGCATCAACTTGACTCAATAAAAAAAAATTTCAATTATCGTCTCACAAGAGCGCGACGCTACGTCGAATGCGCATTTGGTATTTTATCCAATAAATGGAGGATTTTGCATAGACCATTAAATGTTTCAACAGATACTGCTGTTAACATTGTAAAAACATGCTGCTTATTACAAAACATAATTCATAAAGTAGAGGGTATTGCTAATAATGCTACTGACACTGCTAGTTCACACATGGTGTCTACTCTATGCCATTTGCCTCGTTCCCATTCAACACGAGGTAATGTAACAGCAAATATGATTCGTAACAAATATGCAGAGTATTTCATGTCACCAGTAGGGCGTGTACCATGGCAAAATCAACATGCATAAAAATAATGAAAATAAAATGTTACTTACCAAAATCATTTTTTTCTTTTTCGGACATCGTTTCAAAACCTTCATTTAACGCAAGACAAATTTCTCTCCAAGCGGCAAAACTCGACTGTCTATTTTTATAGCACTCTTGGGTTTTGTCCCACAGTACAGGCCTATTTTCAACCAAACTTATTAACAATTCCATGTCAATATTATCCATTTTTAAAAGAACGCAGGTAGACGGCACTCAATTAACAGAAAACAGGCAATACGTCCGGCAGCGTCAACACGCACCAATACACTGGCGTGGATGACCGCCATTTCTTACACCGGACCGGTGTCCGTCGCGCCGAGGGGAAGGGGTGGTGCATCCGGCGTAAATTGTTCGCCGGACCGATGTCCGGTGCATGTACACACATTCATTATAATTCATACACCACCGCGAATCCGGCAAAAAACACGGTCCGTTATCCGGTGAAAAAAACGGACGTCTACAAGCGCTCTTACTAAAAGAACAACGTATATTTTGAGGTTATAAAATATTAGCTTGGACAAAAATTACTTACCATCTGAAAATTCAGTCTTCTCGTAAGTTTTATGTCTCGACAAGGCACTATTCAAGATTCGATCAATTCGTTTCATTTTAAATTTACTTGTTTTTTTACACACAAACGAAACAAAACAAAACACACAACCAGCCAGTATGCGAGAAAATGGCAGAGTTGCCAATCCTTGAGTAATTCCTCAACAAAATGTTGCCACTACAAAAAATACGCTATAATTTTTAAATTCGGCTTGACACACAAAATAAATATTGGCAGTATGGCAGTTCCAGTTATACCAACTAAAATCAAAACAGATTCAATATTTTAAGTAGGTACATTATAGTTGAATTAAAAGTATTTTGTATCAGTCATTAAATTTATTCCATAAAAACAACTTAGTCTGTATGAGTCGTTTAAGGTAAATTAAAAACGTGAACTATTTGACTAGAGCCTTTTCTCTGAAATATCCTAAGTTTTTTGAATCGTTTCTGATAAATGTAAAAATATTTTGGCCATGTAAACCTATAAAGCAGAAACGACCCAACCGGCTTGAATCTTTTCAGTTATTTATTAAGAAAATATTTTAAATACAAAATAATTCTCAGAAAGGGCCCAAACTGTTTGAGTTTATCTTGGTTTTTCAATATTTAGAACATAATCATAGAAATTTATTACTCAGAAACAATTCAAGCTGACTGAGTTCGTTCAGCATATTCATTTTGAGAGCTCTTCATACTGTGGGTTGGGTCGGGGTATAAAAAAAAACCAGTTTACGTGTACGCTTTAAAAATAGGGTTTTCACTACATGATAGATTCGACCCTCAAAAATACGATGGCATACTTAACTCAAAATTGAGCACCTTGTGGGTTGAGTCCTTTCTGCTTAACTACGTCCATTTATGGTCGTCTGGTCCCATAGAATTATAACCCATAGCTGGTCCTTCTTATATTCTGCGATATCCATTAGGTATCAAATGAGGTTTTATAGTCGGTAAACAACTTGAATTTCAGACAAGGGCACCAGAAGTGCGATTTTTCAAATGCGGAGTCACCTAAACGAATGGTTTTTCTATACAAAAAACCGTATAGTGTCTCCGCGTTTGAAAAATCGCACCACAGCTTGCGGGAACCGATTATAACACTGAAAAATACCTACTTATCCGAAACACAAAAGGTCTGTTAAAAAAGCTGGAGTTAAATCGTAACGTCTGTAACCGTAACATCTGATATACACTCCAACTAGCTTTTTAAATGCTCGTTCAATGAGTCAACATGTTGCGGGTCAATACGTAAAAGTGCCGCGGGTAAAAGTGCCGCGCGGCCGTGCGGCAACAACCGGCCACTTCATAACGTGTTCATACCTGGTCAGTGTCATCGTACCATCGTACGACTCGTATGGTACCTATCGACCTTTGGATTTTAAAATATAAATTTGAATGAGCTATTAATATACTTCGTGATTGGGAAATACGAAGTATATTTATAAATGATAATAAATTTAAAAAATAGTGTTCCTGTTTAGTTGTTTTATTGTGTTCTATACACATACCTTACCTACCTGTTTTGCTTTTGTCTAGTTATTTTACTGATTTTTTTCAGCAAACTTTATTGAAAGTGGAATCTAGTCCACACAGTTCTTTAAAGATTACTTGCATCGAACAAAAAATATTTAAATCAAGTGAAGATGATCTTTAATAGATAAGTAGGTATTATAAAGTACCTACCTATTAGATTTCCATAGTAGGTAGGTACGCTTTTACTCCGACACCCCCGGCAAAAACGGGCTGTAGTCGCGGGTTTTTAACTTGCCTACATACATATCTAAGAGGTAAGAAGTTACTTACAACTTATTACTTTTTCGCCATTTCTTACGATTCATTATAAATACTTTAAGTGCATGAAAGAAATGAGAAAAATGCGTACCTACCTAGATACTTCTGTTGTTGTGTGAATGGTTAGTGGCGACATTTTTAGGGCTCCGTACCCAATGGACTTAATTACTAAGACTCCGCTGTCCGTCCGTACTTCCGTCCGTCCGTCCGTCCGTCTGTTTGTCACCAGACTGTATCGCATGAACCATGATAGCTAGACAGTTGAAACTTTCACAGATGATGTACTTATTTCTGTTGCCGCTATATCAAATACTAACAACATAAAAAAATTAATATTTAAGTGGGGCTCCCATACAACAAACGTGATTTTTTATATATAATGGTACGGATCCCTTTGTGCGCGATTCCAACTCGCACTTGGCCGGTTATTTGAAACGCACGGTATATTGTATGGAAAAACCGGTGACTCCGCGTTTCATATGTATATATGGCATTAATTTACATACAAAGAACATAAACGGCTGCCGTGTCGCTGTCCTGTGGTGCGATTTATCAAACGCGGAGTCACTAAACGAACGGTTTTTTCTATGGAAAAACCATTCGTTTCGGTGACTCCGCGTTTGAAAAATGGCACTTCAAAAGTGCCATTTTAAAACGCGGTGTCACCTACTGAAATCGTTTTTCCTATGCAAAAAACCGTTCGTTTAGTGACTTCGCGATTGAAAAATGGCACCACTGCGTCCCATTCTGTCAATTCTGACGTTATCAAATACGTTTGACAAGTGCGTGAGTAAAGATAATATAGGTTATCCCCAGCTTATCGATCTTTTTGCCTAAACATGTGTTTTCTCACTAACGCCATCTAGTGACGACTCTTAAACCTACAATATGCTTTCGTAGTGCTGCCATCTCTATGAGAGCAGCTGGTACCAAAACTGCCTACTAATATTGCCTACTTATGGGCTCTCTAAAAGTTTCTATGGCGTTGGGTATCTGTTACGTTAGTAATTATATTATCTTTGGCATTGGACACACACTGACGACTGTTACCTTGAAACCTATGATCACCCTGGTTTGTAGTCCCTAATGGAGGGGAAAAAATTCGTAAAATGATTAACGTAAATATGTCAAAAATGATAATGTTGATAAAATATTCAGTAATTTTGAAACATACATACGTGGGGCGCACTATAAGTTTCCGGAATGAATATGAAAAAATACTATTAAAGGTACAAAATTAATTTATTGTTTTTCAAAATAATCTCCCTTGGCGTCTATGCACTTTTTCATTCGATGTAACCAGTTTTGAAAACTTTTGTGCCACTTCTCTGTGGTGACCTCTGAAACGTGTTTTTCATACTCCTCGACAGCCTCTTCTGGTGATGAAAATCGTTGACCGCGTAATTGGTTCTTAATTTTTGGGAACAGAAAAAAGTCACAAGGTGCCAGGTCGGTTTACACTACATTTAAAAAAAAAGTATCGTTGAATCGGTTATAAAAATATCGTCGATACCGATATGTCGGCTGACCCGAAGTATCGCCGATATATCGGTATCTGATGCATCGCTAGTCATGATCCTTTGCTGCGCGTAACGGTTCGTCTTATCGCCAATGTATATTGCATAATTTGCCGGTCATATACGGAACGGAAACCGAATAAAAGAGCGTTCTCGATATCCTCATCGACGAGATGAAAATGAGGACCAGGGCGAATTTTACGTCTCGGGCCGGCTGTGCGACATTCCATGTACCTAAAAGACAGGTTTTGTCATTGTAACTTACACTAGCATACGCAGAACTGAGATTGAAAATTCTCACCCTCAAAGTTATGTTGGGAATACCGAGCCACTGCAGCTTAGTTAACCTGAGAATATTTTTCAACTGCTGCTCTATGAAACTTCGGGATGTTTAGTATTGTAATATTTAACAGCCTCCAAATGAGATTCAGCATTAGACTTAGATTTGTGACCCCTTTTTATTTGGTGGCCATCCCTTTTTAGGAGCTGACTCTTGAGAGGAATTACTGTCAGTATCAGCTTACAGAACCACCGAGTTTAAAATGACATTAGGATCAAAATATGGAATTGATGTGGAGTTGTCTACTAACTGTGACACTGTAATACAACTTTATATAATAGAATTAAGTATAAATGATTGTACACATATCGGACTGTCCACGCGTTGTACGCGTGAGTACAAGAGTTTGCAAAGATCTAACAGTGTCTATAATCACCCTGGTTTAATGATAATAATAAAAGAGAGAGAGAGAGAGAGAGAGAGAGAGAGAGAGAGAGAGAGAGAGAGAGAGAGAGAGAGAGAGAGAGAGAGAGTTCTAATAATATGTCATGAAGAATAATGTTGGTAAATTATTTAATGTCCAGTCCGCTCACATATTTGCCATCTTCTGAATTGACAGAGGAAAGCATGAATTTGACAATTATATAAATGACATTATCTTTATTCATATATGGTTTCTTAATAGATGAATAAAACCATTTTTGAAATATAAATTTAAAAAAATGAAAGTAGCAAAATCACAAGAAGCTGGAAGTTGGTGAAATTGTTCACAACTTGATTATAAATGATATTTAAAAGACTGATCCGTAATCAGGGCATCATAAGAAATCCAATCGGTCGTCAGTATAGAGATCAAGGGTGCAATTAAAAATGGTTATCTTATTCCAACGCTGTTCCAGACTAAGTACTCCTCAAACCATTCGGCTATATACCAAATTATTGTGCATATTGAATTATTTTTTGTGCATGGTTTTTACATTAGTTGATCACTTCCAGAGTAAGCAATTAGCTTATTTTATGTATTGGTGAGTTCGTAACCAATCATTATCATCTATAACAAATAAAAATGGTTAGTAGGTATGTACTTAAAAAATTCAGATCATGTATTGAGAGTAGGAAAAGATTATTTCGATATTATTTAAATGTTCGAAGGAATAATACTTGTTTATTTAGATAAGTATGCCCAAGTTTAACTAGGTACATATCTTCTTAAACTAATTTTATAAAAATTAACCACAAATACCACAATGTAATACTTACATATGTTTCTTCATTTTGCTCTCAGTTAGCATGGCTCCTATCCCCTAACGTCTTGACTCTAAAATACTGTCTATGCTTTTTTCTATCTTGAATAACCCGCACTCCCCTATCTTAAATCTAAATTTAACTTTCTCAGTTCCATTCACTCTCGCACACTTAACTCCTCTAGCACTTTCATCCTTAATATCTCTCCTCATCGTACTTCCTTAATGGGTAAGTCTTTCCAAGTACAGGTTATCCTGCTATAGAATTTCCGTCTATAAGAAGGGCTTCTGGTCGTTTGGCTTTCGAACGAGCGGTACATAAATTCTTTCTACAGCAGTCCTAGTCCCAGTCAGCCTGATAATTCATTTGTATTTATATATATAAGTAAATGCCGTCAACAACTATTATGAAATCGAAAAAAAAGACAATTATCACGTGATACAAATATCCAAAGATAGATAAATTATTTTGAATTTAACTTTGCAGATAAAATGAGGCTTATGCCCAGCAGTGAGTCGTTTAGAGCTGACGATGATGATGATGATAAAGTCTAACAAAATATACTGAAATTCAATCCATGAAACTGAACTAGTCTTCCCAAGGAACATATTTTTTTTTGCTTCCCGTAGTAACTCTGATCAGTCAGCTGTTCGTTCAACTTGTATGGGAGGCCGAGAATCATTTATACCAGCTTTTACCCGCGACTTCATCTGCGACTAGTTTGCATGGCAAAATAAGATTCGTCATACAAATTTCCACCCCCCTTTTAATTATTTTAAGTGAAGTTTTTTGGGATAAAAACTATCTTATGTCCTTCACTGGGTCTCCAACTATAAGCATACTAAATTTCATCTAAATAAATTCAGTGGTTGAAGCGTGAATAGATAACAAACAAATAAGTATACAGAATCTCTTTCGCATTTATTATATTAGTTGGGAATGTTGGGATTGGAATATTTCGATATAAATATGATCTTTGGGGAAAGTTTACCATTAAAATACTTTCAGTATATTTCGTTAGGAGTTATATAAAGTAAAAGAACTTTTACTTATTTTTTCTTTATTGTATATTTCACTTTTTATTGTGTTTTTTGGCTTTTGCTTGAAATTTGTCCTTATTATCATCTCCTTCCAGCTAATACCTGATTAATATTTTAAACAGGTATTAAATATGAAACATTTAAATACAATATTGATCGGATAATTAATCAGATTATCTTATGATTATCACATCTAATAAAATCAAAATTAACTAATGTTAACATTGCTGTTTGAATTATAAATCTTTAAATTATTTTCTTTTAAATTTTCTCTTACAGTTTCATGTTTTCAATCCTGCATTTCTGATATTAAATTTATCATATCATTACTGGGAGTAATAAGCCACCGTCGACCAGCGTATTCTCTATGTTTTGTGTATTCTAGTTCATCACAACTTACAAAATGTTTAGTGCATTCTTTTCAACCTTTAAAAATGTTTATTGTTGTTTGTTTTAAAAAATTACCGTTTATATAATGCAATGGCTCAATCTTCAACCTTTAATTTAATCTTCAATAAGAGTAAAGTTAAATGAAAAAGACTCCAAATCGTAAGTCTTACTACTTGACATTGACCCTACATTTTCTTCGATGACAAAGCTTGTAATGCATGATAAAAGTCGGGTGTGGGCACTGTTTAAATTATTGATTAAAAGTGTAGTAAAAGCTGATTCAAAATTGCTGCTGTTGTTGCGGCACCAATGATTCCTAATTGAACCAAACAAATTCTCTAAAGGATCCTGGTTCAGGTGCCGCATCCACACTGACGTGATTAACTTTCTAGCTTTTTCTACAATACTCTTATACCATCCAGTGTCCACATACAGTTATTTACTGTCGGAATCTTCTCCTCTTTACCAGAAGCATTGATAAATTTCATTGAACATAAAATCTCATTACTTTCCACTCATTTATTCTCATGAATGGAATTAGGTGTGGCAGGTCCAAGAAGAGGCTTTGAATATATTTGTTTCTTTATGATAAAGCTTCCGTTGACTGAATCGAACAATTCATCGACGAACAGCAGCAAGTCTGCTGTATCTTGGCACTCTCTTTGTAAAATGCCCTTAACTGGAAGAATATAATCGAGTTATGTAATTCCTTTTTTTTTAAATTTTAAGACATTTTATTTATTATATAAAAATAATAGAAGTAGATAATTAGAATTATAAGCGCATTATTTCTTTTTTAATAAAACTACACTTTCTAATATTATGAATAAAATGAATAATATTGACTAAGTATATTTATATTTACCTGCTAAATATCCCATATTCGATCCTATTGTGCGACTGAAAATGTGTGACGCATATTTTACTTTCATTTTATTTATTTTTTCTGTGTGCTCTTGACAAGCCATCAACTTGGGCATTAATTGGACCCCTTGGTACGTGGGGTCCTTATTTGTCAAAAAAAAAATTTTTTTAATGTTGGTGGGGCACCCTTGCAAAGTGACCATATAGGCTTAGAAAGAATCATGATGTTTTTTTTTAGAATTTATTGTTAATACTTAGGGGTCGCGAACGGTACTTTTAAATTGGGAAAGAAAAATAAAGTTTTTTTTTCTTTTTTATGCAATAACACATTAATATTTGTAGCAGTGTAAATAACAAGAAATTAAACGTTTAGTTATTTAAATAGTCAAGTTTAATCATAAAATACACAAGTCAATTAAAAGTTCCTAAACATGTCTTGATTTTTTAGAGTTGGTATATTTTTTTCTAAATTCTTTGAATATAAATCGTAGGTTTGCTTTTGCTCTTCATTAATGGTAATTTCTAGTTCCAGCTTAAACTCCTCATGTGTTGGCCAGTCAGCAACATCTTTTTTTTTTATTAATTGGAATGATATTCCAGGTATTAAAAAAAATTGGAATGAATGACTGGACACGAAGTCTTCAATATTTTTTCTTGCTATATCTTTGGTGTCAAGACTTATTCGCTTCGGAGAGAACTCAAGACCTTCGTTTTTTTATGCATAAACCATTTTTGTTTGGTATCTGAAGCAATTTCATCAAAAAATGCAAACGATACGAGTTCTTCTGACAAGTACCACGAATGTCCCATAATCTTTTTAGAGCAACTTCGGATAGTGCTGGACTTATATTTTCGAATATAATAAGGTCTTTTAAAAGCTGGAAATTGTTTCTGGGCGCTGATGAAGCAACAGATGATCAATACCAGTATTTCACGTAAAATGTGACTGACACAATGCAAACATCTTTAATTTCTTTTTCTGCTTTTTTGATCACTTTGAACTGGTGTCTAAATAAGAACATTTCAAGATAACATAGCCCTGTGCAGTCCAGCTGGCATTCTTAATAATTTTCTATTGACTGGAAGCCCTCCCAGGTATAATGGTGAGGTTGAGTAGCTCTTTATAATCATCTCGAGGCTGATACTGGTTGAGTTGTTTTTGAGCGAAAATAATCATATCCTGAACTACGTTTTGAACTAATTCCAGCGAAAAAGGATCAGATGTGACTGTTTTCTAGGCTGGAAAGGACGAAAACAGATCCGACGAGCACTCTCGCTTAAGGCCAAAACTCAGTGAGTTGCGGGGCTTGCCTTTGAAAATATACGGCAAGAGGGGGGTGAGGGGAGTCACATTACGAACTAGTGCTCATTTATGAGTCATATAAGCAAACAAAAATCATAACATTTTGAAAATCTCTTATGAATATCTTTCTTGATCGTTTGTCTGGTTTTGAATTCTTTTTTTAATTTTTTAATGTCGGTCGCGACCACTAAACACCATTTAAAAAATTAAATAAAAAATGTATATTCATATTATACCATCATAATAAGATGGCGCCTCGATGATATTTTTCACTTTGAAAAATAAGGATCACCCTAGTGGATACTCTTTATATTTTAAATGTAAATGTGTCCATTTGACCAACTTAACTTTTCCATCAACCTTAAATCATAAATTTTTTGTAAGGAGATTGTTTCTTATTTCTTTCAAAAGGGTTCTATTCCTTCACTCGGAGGGTCATAAAGTAGTACAATTAGGTATGCAAAGCTATCATAAAGGTATATATTTTATTATTTTTTCTGAAAGTACATCTAATTAGAAAAATATAATTTAACTTTTTTATTTTATTATTATGTATTTATTTTATTATTAATATTTTAAAAAATCGAGAAGCCAAGCCGAAAAATAGTCTGAATTTAAAAATAAGGCAAAGAATCTATATCCTATAGATTCTTTGCCTGCGAGAAAAAAGAAACAAAAATGTCAATGTCACTTTTAATACATGTAAACAATTTGGATTGGGAGATTTACTTTTTGGGCAAAAAAATTGTCTAATTTCTTTTTTAAAGCAAAATACACATATTTTTAGTTGAACATGAATCGATCAAAACAATTGCATGCTAAATGTTTTGTACCATCTTGCAAGAACACGACAACAAACAGCCGAAATATGATATTTGTACTTGTTAAAGAAACTTTGAAACAGAGGTTCTGCGAAGAAGCAAATGCAGTGTACATTCCTGGACGTCGTATGTTTTGTTGTGAGGATCATTTCAAGGTATGAACCTACTGGCCCGGCTACGATTGTTTGTAAATGATAAAGAGATTCCTAAAACTTTATCACAGTGTTTCTCATACGTACCGTACGTTTCTACCGCCGCCTGGATATGAGCATATGTTCACAGTATGGCGTATGATGCGATGCAGTTACTAAAAATAGATTTCCTTAAAAAATCATAACTTTAATGCTCAATGTTTTTGCAGCCGGAAGAAGAATCCTAAAATTATTCAACGTGGAAGATTACTAATAAATGAAGACCTGTTTTAAAAAACACAGCAAAATTACGTCTAATCTACAAGCAAAGTTTACCTACATGTAGCCATGCTGATGAAGGGTCGCATACTTGTTTTTGATTTATTTCATATGTATCCAAAGGTTATGGCGAAAGGATTTCTGAGAAAGCGTTAGTTGAGAAGAGTGACCTTCTGAAAGTTTATCCCACAATGCAGTCATTATGGCGTACAGAGGATTTAAAGAGATAGATCTAGCTTGTAAAGGTATAAAATTACTGCGGCCTCCTAGTGTGTTTGAATCAATCAAACCTACGAAAGAGGAAGTAATACTAACTAAAGTGATAGCTAACCTGAGAGTGCATATAGAAAGGGTGATTAGGAGAATACGAGAATTTAGATTTTTAAAACCGCACTCTGTATTAAGCCACAAACATGTTAGCTATAGACCATATTGTAATAATAGAATGTGGTTTAATGAATTTGCAAAATGAAATAATAAAAAAGTGGATAATGAAATAATATTGTTTTAGTAATTATTTTGATGCCTTACACTCTTGCGCTATTAATAACTTTTTTGAACAAAAATGTTTTCCAAAACTGTGTTGCTTCCCTAATCATATTCCGTGTTTCTTCCGCGTCATAGTCAGTATAGTATATATGTACAGTTTTATTATTTTCAAATGATGGGTCAGCTACACAAAACACACCTTTTAGTTTTTTTGCTGCATGCATCTGTAGTTGTATTTGTGCTAAATGTTTATGACATATTTTTCCATCAGGAATATAATTTTTCATTGTATTTTCTTATACTGGGCATTTTATTTCAACAACAAAATCATCACCAACCCCATCAGGTGAAGCCCCTATGATTCCATTAACCAAAATGAAGCCTGATTTTTAGATATTCTTTTTTTATTTCTTTCCAACCTCTTCCATTACCAGATTTTCTAATCTTTTGCCTCTTTTAATAGCTACACTTTCGGGGATTTTGTAACCACCCAAGATATGTTGGACCAATGCGCTATCAGTTTTGCATTTGGATGCTTCATATAATTAGGATGCGGTCACCCTTCCTTGTCGTACACTATGTCATAGTTTAGATTCGCTTGACGTTTTGTTTTAGTGTTTATTTCTTCAATAAAACTGGTTGTAATTCTATCATTCAAATAATTCATATATTTTTTAAAATCATCATCATCGTTTTGAGCAACATATTCTACAGTCAAATCAAATATATTGTATTTTATTTTTTGATCAACAAAACATGTAACTAATGAATTCGTTATTTTCTTATCCTTGCACTCTTTTAAAAAAATCATTGTAAGTGCAGGATCTTTAGGAGCCAATCGAATTTTTTTGGAAATCGGGAAAATATCTTCACATTTTATTGGTTCATATCGTACCTTCGATAATCGAGGCTTATTCCAGTAACATTGAAGAGAAGTGGATGGTGGTTCTGAAGTTCGTTTCTCGAGCCAAAACAGAAGCACTTGAGAATGTTTACACCCCCCAGCAGAGGCAGCACAGCTATCACATTCTGCCTTCACTATGGACACTTCTGCTTCATTGATAGTCACCTTTACTACATATTGTTTCGAACCTACTTTTTGCTCCGGTACAACTTTAGCACGCACAGTACATTCAGGGTAGTTTCTCTTGACTTCGACATAGCCCACAGCGGTGTCTACGTAGGAGTCCCGTGATGACAATAAGACTTTCGCACCACGAATTTCAGCAACGTTATGTTGGTCACTGGTACACATGTATTCTAAAATCGTAACATTCTCCAGTCTGGGCAAGTTAAGTTTAAAAAAAAGCGAGGTTTAAATTCAAGTAATAAGAGAAGACAAAAATTTGCTAGCAATCGCACAAGAGATGAAGAAAGAAATGTAATTTTAGTGCTGACAGTGCGAAAACTTTAAAATATCCCAACATTATAACCAACTAAAAACAAAAACCAGCCAAGTGCTAGTCGGACTTGCATACTAAGTATTCCGTACCATACTATCATATAAGATTTAATACTATATTAAGATTGATTAAAAGCAAAAGTTAATTAATTGTATTTTATTTAATCATTTGTTGTTATAGTGGCAACTGGAAATAGACACACACACTCTGCGAAAATTGTAATTAAAGTATCTACCTATTACGGTCATCTAGATATAACGTGGCTACAAACAGACGGACGAACAGCAGAGTCATAGTAATTGGGTACCGTTGGCACACTTTATGTGGGGAACCCAAAAATTTAGGTTACATTCAGGTATATACTACTTGTATATAAATATTATTACAATGCCATGCGCCACCTCGCTGATGCGGATGCAAAACAAACACAACTAACTGTAAAAACACAAGAAACGTCCTCAGTATTTAATAATCTTCCTTCTAATAAATAGATCTATTTTTATCCGCCTTTGCTGAAAATCAAACTCGATCGCAAGTATCATTTCTAAAAGTTCTACATTTTGCTCAAAGACAACATATCTGGCAACACAAAAAAGTAACTTTGACATTTTTTTTAAATATTGCGCATCCAGGTAAAGAATTTAGCCTTATACAGGCTACTTTTTAGAGGTCATTTAAATGTCAAACAATTTTTCATAAATTGCACGAAATAAGGACAATCATATTCATGACAAAATTAATAAAATACTGCTTAAAAACCCAAAACCCCGAAATGTTTTTCAATATAGCACACTGTTAAAAAATTGCATACCTAATTCCTTGCTTGTTCTTATAGTCTTTCGGAACTTCTCCTTGCCTAAGGCAAGTTGCTTTTATTTCATTGAGAAGAATTTTGATGGCGTTCCTATTATTTGTTCCTTGGTCACAAATAGTAGCAACAATTGTGAGACCAGCTCGCTGAACTTCAGTTATAACATTTCTAATCTCATTGGCTAATTCAGGACTTTAGTGGCATTACAAGAAAATGTATAAGATACAGGTTGTTTATAGTTGTTCATTAATCTTCTCAGCATAAAAACTTGTGCATGATTTGCGAATTCTAATAGTCGCCTTTCTCCAATAGATTCAAAGATTCAAGGATTCAAATGTTTATTCAGTAATTAGACCTTTACAGGCACTTTTACACGTCAATAAGTATAATTTATGTTACGTGTAAAGTATATTAAAATTTAATTTATTAAAAAAAAAAACTACTGATACCAGCGCTTCGTAACGACCACTGCTGAGAAGAAACGCCGAAAGAAACTCATTTTCACAGTATTGGTCGCCTACTCGCCAGAAGGGCTTTGTCATATATTATTATTATTGTCTTTTAATTCATAAATACTTATAATATAATACAATGTTGACACATTATAACATGTAATGCTTGTGAATAAGTAAACAAACATAAATTGCGTAATAAAAAAATATTAAGTAGTCAAATAAGGGTTCCTTGTTTACTACGGAACCCTAAAAAGCGAAGCCGAGCCAGTCCCTCCCGGCAGCACCCGTTCACGAGTTGACGCACGGATCAGCCATCGTTAAACTCAACCACATTAGAGGGAATCCAACGACCCAACCAGCGACGGATTGGACATTTTAGTGAGTATGAAAAACCCGAACTCGCAGACCTTGTCAAGAGAAAATATTAGTTATATGTTGGTTAATTATTGATCGCAGAGCATTTACATGTTTTTACAGTAAGCTTATTATGGTAACAGAAAATGCAGCTATTTTATGTTTCGTGTGTGGAGTGTAATGGAAAATGTTTAGGAAGTATCCACGCGTTTTTATCTCTTAAATAATCATTGATAGTATAGTACGCATTGTTCGATAATACTTTTTTTAACATGTGTTTTAAATTTTGCCATTGGTAGGTTAACGATCGCTTCGGGAAGTTTATTAAATAATGTTGTACCTAGACCTAAGAGTGACTTTCTAGTTTTTGCAAGTCGAAATTTAGGCGTATGAAGCTGATTTTTGTTGCGAGTATTAAAACTTTGAACATAACTATTTTTCTTGAAATTATTTAACTTATATTTAACATATAGAAGATTGTCGTAAATAAATTGAGATGTCACAGTAAGAATATTTATAGATTTAAATAACTCTCTTAAAGAATCGCGTGATTTAAGTCCGTAGATCGACCGAATTGCTCTCTTTTGTAGCACAGAGATAGCATGTATGTTAGCCGCTTTACCCCATAAGAGCAAGCCGTATGACATTATGCTGTGAAAATAACTAAATTTAGCCTAGCAGTTTCAACGTTAGTACACCGTCTGACCCTCCTCACAGCATATGCTGCCGAACTAAGTTTCTTGGCAGTGGCCTCAATATGTTTTTCCCATGTAGATGGATCCAATCGAATGGTCTCTTGACTCTTTGTATGTAGCGGGGGGAAAAAATTCGGGACGGAAAAAAATGGCAGGAATAGGGAAGAAATAATAAATTCCCATTTATTCCCGGTAGTTAAAAAAAATGTTGGGAAGAGTTGATTTAGTAAAATTTCTTACAACATTCCTATATCATTTTAATTCGGCAGTTAAGGTATAAATTGTTGGGAAAAAAAATGATGATTTTTGTAAATATCACATTTTATAAAATTTTTGATCACAGCCTTATAGTAAATAGAATCACATTACCACCAAGTATATGTACACAAGCATGTCTATTATCTAATATTATATTATCATTGGTTTGATACAGATGGATTATAACTTTTTTATCCGTAATGAGGTAGACAGAGCCTGTGTAAGTTAGATATTAATTTGTTCGGTATCTTTTAAAAAATTTGCTCATAAAAAAAAAATACCTTAAAAAATTATTACGACATACCTATTAATAATATTAACAGTTTAACCAAACTTAACATATTGACGTAAGTTATATGTAATAATTTTACTTTTAACCAGATAACCAAATTTAAAACAAAAAAGATAAAAGCTGATCATAAATATTAACAAATTCATTTTTACTATTAATAAGTAAAGAATATTACAGCCTTGATTGTAAAGTATGTACATAATAGTGTAGACTTATTAAATCCAATAACATCACTATAATCAGTCTTATCATTAAATATTTTGGCATCAAATATTATGTTAATATTGTAATTGACTTTATAATCAACTTATTTTACTATAATCACAGACAATTTCGTACAGTAAAGTAAACAAGTGTTTAAATTAACCCTCGTCACTATCAGCAATACCACAACGGTTAAAAAATCAACTTCTGGTAGAACCGGGTAAATCAGTGTTTTCTTGTTGTAGTTCTTTTTCTTCTTCAAAAGCAGGTACATTGCTTTCAAACTGCGAATATAATAAATCTTCAGGGGATTCGTATCCTTCAGATTCGTCGTCACTGTGCTGGTGTTTGTTAAGTAGATCCCAGTTATATGACTCATAGGCTATTTTAGCTGTCCTCTCGGGTGTTAGTCGGTTTCTTTTTTGTGTATGTATATGGCCATGCTTGCTGAATGGATGCGCCCTTGCGGCAGATGTACGTACATGGGGAACGGCAATTTTGTTTCAAATTTTACTAGAGCGAAGCTCTTTCGACCATGTTATTTGATTTATAATGCCAACCTTCTCCCATAGAAAGCTGTTCCACGAAAAACCATCTCTGGTTTTATAATCGGCTAAATCGGATATTGCAGAAATATAAAGATTTTCAGCCATTTACTCGATAAAGCCCATTGCTTCGAAACCTTCATTTTCAGTAAGTCTAAATCCTCGTCTTTTGGATCCAGGAGGTAGGTTGCCAAATGAATAGGTTTAATACAATCTTCTGTTCCCTTTTCAGCTTTATTTATAATAAGTTGTTGTGGTCTTCGCTCAATATATTGATGCCTGGCAAGATGAATGATCATTAAGATTTCAGATCTTAAAATATCGTGAACATATTGTGAATATAACATGCTTACGATTCAAATGTTTAGTTAAGTACTCGCATATATACAAACACCGGATTGTTTAAGTAGACTTGGAGAACGTAGCTCGCTTCATTTAATTAATAACATGTGCTGATTCACTCATAAGTAATCGACTTTTACCTAACTACATTTGAATTTGGACATGAATCCCTGACTCCTATTTCTGACTCGAGTCTGGAAGTCCAGACTCGAGATCTGGACTCGAGTAGGGATTCGAATACTTTACAGGTATTCTCGAATATTAGAATACTTGTCGGCTAGCGCCGTTAAGGTAAGATTACTGTATGTACTACTTTTTAAAGGTAAGATATGTATCAAGTGGTTCATGTTCCGAGTTTATTACCACCACTTGACAATTGTCATGTGTCAAATTGTCAAAAAGAGTTGAAATTATAATCGTTATCGAAATCATATAGTTATCTATAACTGAATTTTGCTATACAATATTCACAAAATTATGTGATGATTGTACACATCTTGGCTGCATTGTTGGAGCAAAATCAGAAGGGACAGGTTTCCGAGATGGCGTGGGAGCTTGCACAGAACTATTGGAGGATGGTGAAGAGCTAGAGATGTAAGTGAATGCTGTGGAAAGGCGAGGATTTGAAGATTGATTATTATTTATTGTTTATTTGACTAGTTGGGTAAGAATATAAAACATTAGTTTTTCGAGGTCCAGTACTTCCCCCACTTGAAACAAATCATTTAAAAGGAAACGGAGATATCATTTAAAATTTTGTCCAAACCAAGTTCTAGATAACCCTTCAAACTATTTTATGAACTACTGTTTACAGGTAAAAGTGAGAACGTGAAGCTGTTCTGCTTACATTAAATTAATATATTTTTTCACAAATGTGCGTAGAAAAGCTTTTGGGGTATGGGGGCAGCATTGGACCCCGAAAAATTCATATATCACCTTAACCTGTGAAACGTCACATTTTATACAGATTGTTAATTATTTTGATTCTTTCGCGACAGTGGAACGATACTTCTCCACCTGGTGAAACGAAATATTCTGCATAATTGTTCCTTAAATATCGTCCACAACACCACTTACCTCGTGTAACTCAAATAACTCGGGTCGGAACATATGTCAGTGTCAACTTGACAAGTGTCAATGTCGCGGTCTTTTCCGATAGTGTCGATAGAAGTTTTAAATAGATGTCGCCACTGGTATGAAATCGATATAGGAATATAGAAAATTGAGTTATTCTATTTTTATTTGTTACCAAATATCTCATCTCGTTTTAAACGAATATTGTTAAAAGTTACCGTGCAAGTTCACGTTATATTTTGGAAAGAGAATTGTCTGACAAATTAAGTTTACTATCTAGTGATATATCTAAGACACTTTTTGCGACATTTAGTGGCCTTTCCCTAATGCCTACCTGTTAGGAACTTATCCTAAAGCAAACTGCATGCATAGTTGTGCAACTAAGTTATTTGAAAGTTTCTAAACTAACTTAAGTATCTATCGTGCTCATCATAAGTGCAAATCTGCCCTACGACATCGTCTTGGGATCGGAAGCCACATTGAAATCATTGTGGACTTCCACAGATCTGGATGCACCTATAATTGTATGTTTATATTCATATATGTGTTATTTTTAAATATAAAATGCAGTACTAGCACGCCACAAATCTGAAGGCAGATTAAACAATGATTTCACACACTTCAGAGTAAAGAGATTGCCTACCTATTTAATAAATAAATAAATAAATAAATATATGGAGACAAATAACACTGATTGAGCTAGCCCCAAAGTAAGTTCGAGACTTGTGTTATGGGATACTAACTCAACGATACTATATTTTATAACAAATACATATATAGATAAACATCCAAGACCCAGGACAATTTGAAAAAGGCCATTTTCCAACTTGCCCTGACCGGGGATCGAACCCGGGACCTCTGGGTGGCGGACTGGCATGGTGACCACTACGCCACGGAGGTCGTCAATCTAATATCTAACTTAAATGTTACGCAAGCTTATAATAACTAACCTATTATATCAAATTATAGCTTCTATTGTAATATTTAAATGTATTTACATTAAGTGTTACTATTATTTTCTAAGTATGCCATATTCGTTCAGATATAACTGTTTTAAGTATAAGCTAAAATTATTTCAGGGTTGTAAGGGCTCGCGAGGTCTACTGTTCTCACAGAACCATTAGTTTTAATTTAAGTTTTGGATTGTTTGACAACCGTTTTTTAGAATAAATTGAATTAATTTTGAATGACTATCGGACTCAAGGGTTGATTTATTAAATATTTTGCCATCCACTAATTTAATTATTTTTTCCTCTTGTTTGTCTACAATAGGCAAAGGTGAAATGACGGTTTTTAAGCTAAAATCTTCCATAATTTCAGAACTTTGTACTAAAGATTCTATTTCTTTGAAAATATTGTAATTTTTTTCCGATAATTCTATCGCGAATCTACCACTTCTGGCATCTATCTATTTCACCCGCAACAACATTATTACTTATAAACTTATACAGCTTATCAAAATTTTCTTTTTATTCTTTAGCTATCAATAACTTGCAACGTGTGTCGATTATCTTTATTCTCAATTTTATTATGTACTGAAGTTCTTATTTCTTTTAATTAAAAAAAAAATATTTGTACTCAGTACACTTCACTGCGTTCTGCTTCGTTTGAAACTGCCCTGCTGTTCAATCGCCTTCTCAATATTCCAAAGCAATGATCTTGCGCTGCATTCCACGCCTTTAAGACTGCACCGAGCGCACGACGCCGGCGGTGATTAGGTATTTAGTTGCCGTTCACGCACACTCGTGAACGGCAGAATAGCGGGTGGCTGTGTGCGTTTGCCTAGCTTGAACGGCGAAGAGGAAACGAAATAACTCCATTTTTCAAATATTTGAGTGAAAACGAAAACAATACAATTGTAATATTTGTAATTTAATGACCTACTAATATAACATATTTTGTGTTTTACCTAATAAAATATTAATGAAAATTGAACTTTCGATATTGAAAACGTATTTTTATCAATACCGTATTAATAATAGTTTGTGTTATTTTACTTATTTGTAAGTATCAAACTTATGCTTGTATAAGTGTGATTGGTAGACTATAAAAAAATCGCTTTTTGAAAATTGGCCTTAACAGGGTCTTTTTCACGTCCAAAAATTAACAAATCAACAGAATTGTATTGTCTCGAAGCTAAAAACTACTAGCACTTCGGAACGACCACTCACTGCTGAGAAGAAATGCCGAAAGAAACTCATTTTCTATAGTCAATTACATGATACATTTATATGGTGATAAATGTATCATGTAATGTATAATGATTAAAACACGAATTTGTTATCATAATATTTATTGAACGAATGAAAATTTTTTTTATTTGTTTCTTATCTTTTTATCTTAAGTTATTTGTTTCTTCGTTTTGTTTTTTCTCCTATTGTATCATTTAATTTTCTTTTGGTTACTTTTTTATTTCTATTATTGATTGCTTCTAGTATATATTCTGGTTCCTTTATTTCCATCTACCTATCTAATCTGGAGTCTATCAGCTCTGGAAGAAGACAATCAAAATAAAACTTTTTAAGTTTTTCTTCCATGCCATTCCAAAATATTTTATCTTCATGAATTATTTCAATCTTCATATCCACATTTGTCCAAACAACAAATATGCATATTTTTCTTTGAACAATGTGAATTTGTCCCTAAGCCTGGAAATACCAGTCGTGATTTTTATTTAAAACGATATCCCCTTCTTTATTTATTTTCCAGAAATTAATTTTTTTCTCCCTTATTGCATCTTCGACACTTTGGTCCCGAGCCGCATATGGACATTTTATTTCGACTATTTTGTCATCTTCTACAAGTCCATCTGGACTTGCACCTAAAAACGGCAAATCTTTGTCAACAAAAAGCCCACAAGTTCGAACAGTCGCTTTAAGTTGCGATTCTAGATGTTGACGTGCAAGAACTTCATGGTTTTGACCATAGCTTATCGATTTCACGTGATCCAAATTTTTTTCAGTGACTAAGTTTTTGACCAAGGGCCCGCATTTAATTAGTCCTCTTTTGCACACTTTGCCAAATACAGAAGCTGTAAGCCGTAGTTTCCTTTCTTGGCGCCATTCCATCGATTCCGCTTGCAAAATCGTCCTTCTTTCGAGTGCGTGGCGATCATCTTCAGACAAACTTATGCTCTTTAAGTGCTCCGTTTTAGCAAACTCAAAATCAGTCTCGCTAAGGTCAGGTTTTTGGCACGACTCGCCATCATTTTCGTCACTTTGTTTATTGACGATAGATAATTGTCTAGAAGATGTGCGAGATTTGAACACACGCCGTCTTGCTGAGGTAATTCTTTTTAAATTTCTAGACAGTTCAAGTCGTTTAATTAATTTATTAGGGCTTCGTAACAAAAGCTTCTTACATATGTATGTTTGCGGCTGTTTTGAATTGAAAGACACAACTGATGCAGCACATCTTCCTGAATACGACTGTCTTCCCGAATAATTAATTCGTTTCCCCCCAATGAATTTTGCGATTACGCTATTGAATATTTCCGCTATATTACTATTTACACAGTGAATAAGGCTTTTTGCATTATTCACCAATCTAGAAAGAATTTTGAGGATGGCCGAAAAAATAAACGCACCGTCTTTACTTTTCATTGTTGGCACTAAATTTTCTTCTGGTGCTTTAACCTCGGTGAGTTTTTTGCAATAATAAGGTTTGCATGATGTATGGTCACCAAAGACATGATGTGGCGCATTCAACAAATCCTTTTTCAGCTCAAGAACTTTTTCTTCGAAACATATGTCTTTTGTATTTATATATTTAACTGCCCCATTAATAGATCGCCTCAAACGTAATATACTATTTTGTAAAAATCTTCGATATTTTATTGGATAATTCGTATTTCTGCTTAACTCGTCCAACTTGGTGCAATAGTTTCTTAATAAATGATTAGTACATTCTATTTTTTCTACCATTAAATTGCCATAGGGTTTAGCGTTTTGGATACTGCTAAATGTACTCGAATCACCATCAGCTATAAGTCGAGAGTATATTAATTTATGCGTTTCAACGGATGTTTTGAAACCTTCAACTAAAGCCGTTGCTTCCATTCCACTTGAGGAACCCGTGTAATTTTTAAAACAAGTGTGTTGAGGTGTTTCTTCTTTTTTATTTTCTGCTCGAGCACAAACCATGCAATATTTATTTTTCACAGCCATATATAAAACTTTTTTCGTCCTGTAGCCTATAATCACAGCGGCACCTGATAATGCGTTATAGTTTTTTCTATACGATCTTTTTGACCAACAGGCATCTGCAACTACTGTTATCATTGGTATGCCATTTGAGTTCACCTCTCCATTCATAATAGCTAAATCATATTCTTCTTTGGCTGCATCTGCCATACTTTGTTCTTTAGCTAGTTCCCATAGTTGGCAAACCTTTGTATGGCACTTAGCATATAATTTATCAGACATACATGGTATGTTGAGATTGGCTGAAACCAGCTCTAATCCGGAAAATCCTGCACCAATAGACATAAAACTGCTCACTATATTATCATTCAAGTCGAGGTCCATCGAGTTATTAGAATCTGGACAATTTTTTATAGTGAAATTCATACGGCACATTTGACAGGTAAAATAAAATTTTGAAAGAAATCCTTTTTTAAATTCTTTGGTAAGTTTTAAACAACTCAGAGTACACCCAAATGCTGAGTTATGATTAGAAATTTCTTGTAATCGTTGGTAAATGTACGTAAAATCTATAATTCTGTTTCCAGTTATTAAAATGTTCTCTTGCTGTTCATTTTCTTCTTCTATGATTAGTTCAGTGTCAGATGTATTTTCTAATGATTCCTACAAACAAAAAAGCCATATTTATTAAAATTTATTACACTATAATGTACCTATGTATATTTTTATATATTACAGTTATAATTAAAATAATTTGATTATTCATTTATGAATACAAAAGACTTACCTTTTCATTATATTGATTTTTCATCCTAAAACAGAAATTTATATTTATGTTAGTGTCACAGTAGTTAAGCTGTTAATAAAAGGATACTTGTATGTAATAAATATTCGTGCAAATAGAACTATATTCGTGCACAACAAGATAGTTAATCTTGTTGTGCACGAATATAGTTCTATATTCGTGCACAACAAGATTATAATTGGTAACAGAATTACTATTATACATAATTTTTGTAACCAGATTTATTCTTTGCATCAAGCTTATCAGGATAAAATATAAAAGCCCAAAATGCCTTAAGTAGAAAATGCCTTAAGTGAAAACCCCATCAAAATCCATTCAGTTCAGTATTCGAGTTTATCGCGAACAGACGGACAAACAGACAAACGAGGCAGGGGGATTTGTTTTATAATATGTATGTAAGTGATATGTAGTTATTATAGATAATAAGGTAAAGTACCACCCCCACCACCTTGATTTTTGGTTTTATTGCGCTGCACTAAACTGTGGAAACATAGTACGGAACCATTCGTGCGCGAGTTCGACTCGCACTTGGCCGACTTTTTATTATTTCAAATAAATGACTAACGTTAAATTAACTAAACGACTTACTTATTATTAATATTTTTTTTCTTGAATCTGGATTTGTTGATTACTTTATAATATTTTTCTTTTCGTTTTCCCATTATTATCTGAAACAAATAAGTATTTTCAAACATCTCCAATGATAAAAAGATAGTAATAAAAATATTTATTTATTCTGATTATTGTCAATTTTGTTAGTAGCGCATTATTCTTAAGTAACAAATAAAAAAATTTAAAAACAATACTTACCTCGTTTTATCACGGCGTTGACGAAACAGCGCGGTCGTATGCGTAAGGCCGGGACTCCACCAAAGCAGAGATGTGTGCGGTGTGCTGTGTGCTGTGCGAGAAGAGATGTTTTTCAGCTCGCGGGACTCCACCAAAGCGGAGATGTGTGCGGTGTGCTGTGTGCTGTGCGAGAAGAGATGTTTTTCAGCTCGGGTGCGGGGCGTTGAGTGCTCAGTACGCATTCTGACACGAAAGGTAGACGATGTCGCTATTATTACAAAAAAAGTATCTTCTTTTACTTGAAGAAGAACTACAGTCTGAAGAAGCAGAATTGATAGCTTTATACTACCTAAACAAAAGAAAACATCGGTTTTGGAAAAGAAGTCACTTGTATTACCATACCAGTCATGGAGAATTTTTTACTCTGTTTAATGAGTTAGATGATGAAAGTTTTACCAAGTCCTACAGACTACCGAGGAATATATTCTACGAACTACATAACTTAATTAAACCGCATATATTTAAGCAAGATACTAACTACAGGAGATCTATCTGTACCCAAGAGCGGCTAGCAGTATGTTTGAAGTAAGTACCTACCTAATTATTTTTTTGTTAAGTGTGTTTGTGTTTATGTGTGTTATCTGCGTTTGAATGTGATCAGTCTTTTTTGAGTGTTTGTTTTTTTTTGTGTAAAAGGGCTAAGTGAGAAGTACTCAAAACGAGAATCAAGAAGTACGAGAATACATGAAAAATATTATGTAAACTGAGGTATGTAAGGATTACGAGAAATCGAGATCCGTTGTCTCTTTCTACCCCTCCGGGAGACTGGAGTGATGCATATTATGTAAAAACCAAATATATTTTTATATTATCTTATTTATTCATAAAGAAAAAAAAAAAATCAACTGCCGTTCTGGGAGTAGCAAAAAAAACGTAAGGTTATATTAGAAACATAACGTACAAAAAAATTATAACAGTAAATCACATGAGACATATTGCTTTCTTTTCCATATAGTTACAAATTATCATATGTGTCTTCTTCGTTTCTGAATGCTTCTTCTATCTGTTCATCGGTCATGTGCGTATCTTCCAAGCTTGGAACAGGTGCCTGTGTCGAACTTGGACCCGGTGTTTGTGTTGAGCTAGGAACCGGTGCCTGTGTTGAGTTAGGACCACCGGCCTGTGTTGATGTAAGAACCGGTGCCTGTGTCGAACTTGGACCCGGTGTTTGTGTTGAGCTAGGAACCGGTGCCTGTGTTGAGTTAGGACCACCGGCCTGTGTTGATGTAAGAACCGGTGCCTGTGTTGAGCTAGGACCCGGTGTCGAACTTGGACCCGGTGCTGAAGTGTAACCGGGGGAATACCAATTATTTTCATTTGTGTTATACCATGTGTTTTGTAGCTCAAGTTCTTCCAATTCTAAAAGAACATTGAAAATTTTACGTTTAGCCTGAAGCTGCATATATTGAGAAAGTTTTTTTACACTTTTTGATATCGACAGAAAAAAAGTGTCCATTTCGTCAAGGGTATTATTTATCTCTATCAATGATTGTATTTCTAGTTTTTCTTGGCGTATTCTTTCACGGTTTGCATGGTGCTGTATAAGTAAATTACTTATTTCATCCGATTTTCTTGTTGCATTTCTGCATGTCGAGGCTGAGACGCTTGATGTCGGTGACGGCGAATGTTGTACAGATGGACGATCTTCTGGAGTGCTTCTTGTATGATTGCTTGATGTTTCAAAAAACTCATCGGTTACATTATTTTCCAATGAATTTGTTTCCTGTTCATTTATATTTGTTTGTGAGGTATAATTTGTAGTCCTGTTTCTATTCGTCATATATGGTAGCAAAAATTCCATTACCTTCTCATATTTCCATTCACGAATTTGTTTACCACTCTGTCCACTTCTAGTGGCATTCTTCCTTTTTAATGCGTCCCGGTGGCTGTCTCTCAACTTTTTCCACTTAGATTTAGCCGTTTTTACTGAAATAAAAATAATTGAAATCATTATAAATATTAAATGTTGACATTGCCATAGTCAAAATATACTTACCGCATTATCACTCATGCAGAATTTATAACCATTATAAATATTTAAAAAATACCAGAGTTTCAAGGGAAACCAATTTATAAAAAAAAAATATCTGAAATCAAACAAACAAAACGGATTGTATCTCTCGTACGTGAAATTTGAAATGTTAATAAATAACGAGTGATAAATCCATTTTATTTGTTTGATTTCAATGTGTTGTGCTTGTGTGAATCTTAGACTTTTAATTGTTTCTTTTCTATTATTTAAAAATGGCTATAACTTTTGAACGAGTGAAAATTCTGTAAATACATAATTTCAGTAATGCCTAATCTTTTATAGTTCCGGAAACAACACGACACTGATTAAGATATTATTTTGAAATGACCCTTCTATTCTAACTGAAACCACGACACATAAATATAAATCTATATTATAATTATTACAGGTATTTGGCGACTGGTTCAAAATTTTCACAAATAGCTGAAAATTTTAGGATTGGAAAATCGACTGTTCCAAGAATTATAGAAGATGTCTGCGATGCCTTGTGGACAGTATTACAACCTTTGGTTATGCCAGAACTTAATGAAAATGATTGGAAAAAAATTTCAAAGCAATTTGAAGAAATCTGGCAATTCAAAAACTGCGTCGGGGCCATTGATGGCAAGCATGTGTACATGTTTGCACCCCCAAAATCTGGGTCCTCATATTACTGTTATAAACAAAGGTTTTCAACTGTAATGATGTGCGTAGCCGACGCTACCCGAAGAATAATTATGGTAGATATAGGTTCAATGGGAAGGTTCAGCGATGGTGGTATTTTTGCTGATAGTATATTCGGAATTCGTTTGAGAGAAAACAGACTAAATCTACCACAGCCACAACCCTTGTACCAAAATGGAGAACCTGTACCGTTTGTTTTTATTGGAGACGAAGCTTTCCCTTTGATGACTAACTTAATGAGACCATATCCACGCGATAATTTAAATAACGAAAAACGAACATACAATTATAGACTTTCAAGAGCTCGTCGTATTGTGGAAGCTACATTTGGTGTATTATCACGGAAATGGTACGTATACCGTAAAGAATTTGAATGTAAAATAGAAACAGTGGAAAAAGTGATAAAAGCAACGTGTGTTCTACACAACTTTTTAATTGACAAGATGCCTGGCTATCTAGATAATAATGAAACGGGTTTGGCCACGACTATGTTTAACGACACAAACGTGGAAAATCTATTATCGAATGACAATATGGATGCCTATCAAGTTCGAGAAAAATTCTGTAGTTATTTCAACAACGAGGGCGCCGTTCCATGGCAAGACACTCGTATTACAATATTACTTGAACGAAATACTTAATATAATAAATTGCACTTACCGTCAGATAATTGAGTTTCTTTCAAAACGTTCTCCCAAGCTGCATCTTTGACGTCAGTAAGTTTATAGGTATCTATTGATGTGTTCCATAGACATGGATATTTTTTTACTGATTCAATAAATTGTTCATCCATTACGTTTTATTTAAATTAACTAATTGTTTACGTTGAAAAATACAAACTGCACAAATTATTCACGATAAAAGCGTGTGCTCGCGTGCACGGTACTAGCAAGATGGCCGGCCGGCCGGCGCGCGCGCGGGGTTCTGCGGGTTGCTAGCGGGCGAGAGGGGGGAGGGTGACATCGCTCACTGCACGCCGCTCACATCTCTCGTCTCCACTGCGCGTCGTCCGCGCACAGCTCACATCTCCGCTTCCATCGCGACATACAAATATTAGACATCTCCGCACAGCGATCTCCACTGAAGCTGAGCGGAGAGGAGACGTGTCAATAACTCAATTCTATTGGTTGTTTAAAAAACATCTCCTCTCCGCTCGTCTCGTCTCCGCTTTGGTGGAGTCCCGGCCTAAAGGTGGATAGCGCTGCAAAGCGACATGAGCTCGCTCCAAACACTTGGGCACGACTGAATTCCTGAGCCCGCGGCACGCGTATTTAAACCGATACGTGGCCGCCATAGTAAAAATGTATGGAAAATTTAAGGCATTTAATGATACAAGTGTTATATAGTTGTCTGACAATAAATAAGAAATGTAAGACGGACAAACTATAATATACATATTATATTTTGTGTTTAAATTAAAATTAGGCTTGAATTCTACTGTTATGATAATTCTACTGTTATGATATGAAATTCTCCTTAACGGCAACCTATGTTTTTGCCATTTTTCATTAACTTTACGTAATTTTTGTAATAGTAATAATTACTTATTTTAATATTTTATCACGGAGAAATTGTAAAGATATTCTCAGTGATGGTTTATGTTATATTTATTTATTTTTTGAACGAATACTTATTATTTTATCAACTAAACCGGGAGTGCATGTTTTGACATTTTCGCTCGGTGCAGTCTTAACAATGATTTTGCTCCCATTATCACAATAATGAAAATAAATAATATCTCAGTCAATTCTAATGCTCCCATATTTTGAAGCATGTTATTTGAAGTTGTGGCTTATTCTGCAATTATATTATCTTTAGATTGCTGACCACCCATGCCGGATATTCGAATTTGTTATAAAATGTTTGAGTAAACAGACACCCCTTCCAGATAATTAAGCCTTAGTAGTTTTACTCTCGTGGTGGATCAAACTTCAGGTTCGAAAGTTCCAATAGCTCCAATCAACTCCTAACTGGCCGGCTTTAAACGCAGTCCCGACAATCGTTGCCTCCGTGACGTGACGACGTCGTCACGTGACGTGACGTGACGACGTGACGTGACGACCTCCGTGGCGTAGTGGTCACCATGCTAGTTCGCCACCCAGAGGTCCCGGGTTTGATCCCCGGTCAGGACAAGTTGGAAAATGACCTTTTTCAAATTGCCTGGGTCTTGGATGTTTATCTATATATGTATTAGTAATAAATATAGTATCGTTGAGTTAATTTCCCATAACACAAGTCTCGAACTTACTTTGGGGCTAGCTCAATCAGTGTTAAAAAAAAAAAACAGCAGCCTTGTTGTTGAACCGACGTACAGTATATATTTATTTATTTAATCTTTATTGTTCATCAAATACAAATTGTACAGAACAATAGGCGAACTTAACGCTAAAAACGTTGTCTACCAGTCAACCTTTGGGTTATACAGATAGTCTAAACGTGGGTTGCAAGACTTGCAAGACAATTTAAAGCATTTAAAAAAAAAAAAAACAATGTAAATAAAAGTATATACAGATAAATACAATAATATAATATTTGATATATAATAGACACATACATATATACTAATATACATTACACATACGATACACATATAACTATATATACACACATATATATATACATATATATATGCAGCAATTTTTTAAACTTCTCTTATAGATCGGCCAGGAAGTGCTTAAACACTCGCGTCTTGAAACAAGCGCGACTAGGAGCGGTTCGTATGGGCTCGGGAAGTGTGTTCCAGAGTCTTACTGCCGTAATGGCGAAAGAGTTGGAAAGAAAACCAGTACGGTGAGAAGGAATAGAAAGGGTCAAACTACTAGAAGAATAATAGAAGAAGAAGAAGTATATAATCGTGGAACGTGCCGTACTTGGACTTACGAACCTTGGTCCGAACGTGTCGCAGTCGCCATACCATAAGGGTGGTGAAATGAAAGGAGATGGAGAGCGTTGCAGTACAACGTTTATTACTCCTAGATCAATAGACAATCAATATAACATAATTAATGGCTTATATATTACGTTAGAATGACGTTAGTATTAAGGAATCCAAAGTTTACAGAAAGGTGTCTTTTTCACTTTTTTTTTTTTACAATATATTGGTTTAGGCATTTGTCCTTAATCTCACCTGATGGTAAGCGACGATGAAGACTAGGATGAAGCATGCCTATCCAAAAGTACTTCTCAGGGAATATAGACGCAGGCCTAATTGCGGCGTCGGAAAGTTCGTATCCTTGTACATCTTTCTATCCATACCAATGACCATCCATACACATGGACATAGCAAGTCATACAATAACAAAGCCCAAAAATGGCACATGTTTCAAATTTCACTATATAAAGCTTTTACAGCTATGTCCATACATTGCTGCTGACACTCCTGTCTTACACAATAACTTCAGTTGTTAAAATAGCAATGTATAACTTTCATTCAGTTGCAGCTACATATGGTGATTTTGAAAGTACCAAGAACAAAGAAAATTACGGAGTAGCAATGTGCTATTAGATTTTATTTTTGACCGAACTCAAAAAGAAGGTATTTATTATATAATTATATATAAATGTATGATATATGTAATAAAACTATATATTTTTCAATAACTGTAATTTTTTATTGAACTGAAAAAATACTAAGTACTCTGAAACAAATTTAACTTGTTAAAGACTTGTCTTTTAGATTTTGTCTTTTTGTCCAAGGTATCTTTTTGACAAATGTAGTGAAGGCGGACGTTAACATATATTTGTATGACTGCTTTTGTCAAATCATAAATATGACTTAACTGATCCTTTATATGTGCATCAATTTGGGTAAAAATGTTTACGTTCAAAAGAGACTTTAGAACTTCTATGGTCAAAAAGGCTTTATCGTACTTTTTGAACATGATCTTGCCGCCGCTGAGTTTTTTGTAATGTCTTATTATATTTTCTGTTTCAGAATTTATCACAAAGCCATCCTTTGATGCATAGCATAAGCCACCCATGTCCTTTAAATCGACAAGTTTATGAAACCACTCTTTTTGTGTGGCAAGCAGGTTGTTCTTACAATCATCACACTCTAACTTTTAAGTAACTGGTACACCACAAATCCTGAAATATACCCAACTATTTGGCTCTTAATTTCATTGTTTGGAGTTTCGTCTATAGTTTGTGACAAATGGTTGCAGTTACTTTCGTATATTGGTTCTGTAGCTTCGTCATTAAGGCGTTTCTTAATAAATGCTGAAGATATCGTTTCTTCATCAACTTCTTCATGGCGATAACTGCGAGTTGTTAATGCTCTGTAAACCACTTTGCAAAATAGGCAAACTTTCAATGGGCAGGCAATTCCCCGTAAATTTAGAATTTAGTTCCAAATGGGATAGGATTTTTTTGTAAGCTGATTTGAATTGACGAGCATTCGGGTTGTTATTGAAACCTCCCAGACTTCTTATTTTTCCAAAAAATAGTTCGACGTGGTCTTGACTAAATTTGACCATCGTTAGGTATTGCATTGCTTTAGTCGCTACCCGTGTCGTATATAAGTACTCCATGCTATTTATGCATACTAACAGCCCAACCACACCTGTACCCCTACCGGGAGTTTTGGCTTACTACAGACGCTAGCGTCTGTAGTAAGCCAAAACTCCATAAATAATTATATGGAATTCTGTACAGCGCCCCTAGCGGATAGTTTGGACATGAAAATACGTACCATGAGTTGCATTCGTTAACTATTGTAGTTACGTATTCTTTACTACTCGATACCAACAGTAGTTAACGAATAGTTAACTACGGTTTTGGCACCATGAGTTACAAATTTGACAGCTGTCATAGTCACTAACTATTCCCGCAGTAGTTACGGGAGTCACTTTGTTTTTTAGCGTGAGAGAGTTTACTACACATCGATTTTATGCTTTATTTTCGTGTTTTGAAAAAACATTCATGCCAAAAAGGGCTTATTTAGCGTGGAGAATGCTTGCCGTGGTTAAATTAGTAGACGAGCGCGACCAAAAGTCACTAGCTGCGAAGATATACGCACTCCAAAATCCGCTTGTGTTTTAAACCGAGAAACGATTTAAAGACGTTTTGAGCCAGCCAGCAAGCTTATATAGATTTGTGTAACATGCTGAAAGAACACACAAATCATCCAGCAAGCAAATGTGCTAAAGAAAAAGGTGAGTAGAATTTAACAAACCTCGAAAAGCTTGTTTAACAATAAGGGATAAGAAAGTGGTCCAAATCGCCGATTCTGTGCTGATTTTATAACTCTCCTTTTACATTTATCTTGTAGATCTATCTCTTCGTCAAATTCTCTAATTTAACACTCATTATTATATTTAATTTCAGGCACAATGTTCCTTGGTCTTCTTCGCTAAAGGGATCTACCAATGTGTTGTTGGGCAGGCTTATAACTTCTCTCAAGAAACAATAATACTGTGTTTGTGACAATAAACAACCAGGCAGATCAATACATAGGTATAAGCGGACTTTGTACAGCAACTAGAAGCGGATTGGCTTTTAGGTCAGTATGAAAGATAATGTTTCATGTGTAATGCATTAAATTTATTGATATTGATTATCTACATTAAAATTTATAATTTTTTTATATAAGCATTGAATTTTTTGCAGGAGGTTCAGCGCATCCTCAATGGCTTATTAACCCTTAAGCACTGATACTCGATTTTGTAACACTAACACTGATAGAGGTCTGAGAGACTCCTATAGTAAAAATATTTAAAAAATACAACATAGCGTTTATTTTTTCCAAATCAAGTTTTATTGTTATAATAAACTATTACAAATCTTATGATGAAAAATAAAAAGAACAAAAAAAAATAACAAAACATATTTTTTATAGAAACTTTCTTTCAGTCATAACATAAATGGCACTTTTTTAATTCAATAGCCTACAAAAAAATAATAATAATTAAATTCTTACTAAAATCAACACAAACTTAATATTCTACCTTGGCTCTTTCATTCTTAGTCTTATGTTTGTTTATTTCTTTGATTATATTGAAAAAGACAGTGCTTAATCATCGTTCAGTTTTTCCGCTATGCAATTTACACATAATGGTTTTGAGCACTGTAGACATATGGCTAACTTGCATGAAACGCATACATATTGTGTCTTTCTTTTCTTTTTATAGTCACATACAGTTCAGTATTTTATTTTAAGCAATTTTTCATCTTGAAGATTAATATCATAACGACTTTCACGTGGTTTACCCAAAATTTGTGAAATAATGCCTTTTATGTGTTCTTTGACGTAAGGACTGCGAAGTCTGTTTTCCAAATGGTCTCGAACTAATTCTTTTCCAATTGTTTTTATAAATTCCGATCTTTTAGATGTCAATCCAGAAAGTATATATGCGTTGGCCGTTGCTATATCTAACATTCTATAAAACAAAGTACACGGCCAGCGGCGTGATCTTCTTTTGCACGTCATTTTAGAACATTTCTCGTCAAGGGAATCGACGCCTCCCTTAGTTGAATTATAAAACGAATTTATTTCTGGAAAATCATTAGTTTCATCAATTTCTGAAGAGTGATGCATTGATGACACAAAAAACACAGCCTTATTTTTTTTAGTGACCCGTGAAAGTAAAGTCAGGTCTTTTGTGAAACCATAAAGACAAGACCCAATTTCTCTGTTCCTTGCACACGTGAATTGTGGTGGTATTTCTGCTTTGTTTTTTCGTAGTGTTCCGCAATAAGTAAGTCCTCTCTTTAACAGCTCATTTGACAATTCAATCGATGAAAACCAATTATCAGCAGTTATGTTTCTATTAGTATTCAGGATTGGTTTTGCAAGTCTAATAACTGACTGTGTAGGTTTTAACAATTTTTTCTCATTTTGTTCGAGACCAATGCCATCAGAGTCTTTGCCGTGATAAACATAGGCATTGTATAAGTACCCATTTGTTGCATCTACAAGGCATAAGAGTTTTATGCCATATTTGTCGGGTTTGTTGGGCATATAAACTACAAATTTGCATCTACCTCGAAAACCAATTAGCATCTCATCAACACAAGTATAAGGGCTAAGTGTGTAATTTTTTTGACAGTTTTCAATGAAGTAATCAAATATCTCTGATATAGCACACAGTGGGTCTTGTTCGGAACGTTGCTGCCTAGTAGCTATATCATCAAACCGAAGGCAACGTAGAATAATTCCAAATCGTTCTCTAGACATTACTGCGCGAAATATGTCTCGACCACTGCCATCGGTTGCAAATAATAGTGTGAGATCCTCATCATTTGACTTAAATACTGAACTGTACAATAACAAGCCAATAAAAGCCTCAAATTCAGACTGAGTTATTTCTTTGAGCTCAGATCGTGCGTGAATGCTTAGCGAATTTCGTTCGTACTTCTGAAAGCTTGAAATTGGTCCTCTTCAAAACAACGCTAAGTATTCTACTATCAAATAACAATTTGAACAATTCCGCCGGCTTCTGAGTGGCCACGGGATTCATTCGTTTTTCAGGCCTAATGATGTTATGGGCTTGTGTACGTACGTTTCTGGCTGGTTGTACTTTACTCCACTTGAATTTATTTTTCCCGTAGTAATAGCCCGACCTCGGCTGTTGTGTATCCGTCTCAGGTGCCGTAATTTCACAGTCCAACTCTGAAAATTGTTGTTGCACTATTTCTTGCTCTACGTCAGAAAGGCTACACTCAGAATTTGTGTCGCTGTCTAAAGTTTCAGCCACGAAATTCTCATCAATGTCTGAGTTGTCGCTGAACGGATAATCTTCTTCATTTAAAATCCACTCTTCTAAATTAGCAGCTATTTCCGAGTCGGATAAATTTTTATCACGTGTCCGCAAGGATCGTGAAGTACTTGGTTGCTCTGAATCCATCCTAAAAAGAAAAAACACAAATCTCAAAATAGTTACGTAGTTACTGATAGAGGTCTGTCAGACCTACATAAAAAAATAAAACATCGATAAATACCTTAAAACGCGCGCGCAATGTCCTCACCCTTTCGCAGTGCGTTGCTCACTGAACGAGTAGAAGGTACTCAAGCGCACGTAGCTCTGTCGTTCATTAGAGCGAGATAGAGAACGTTTATTTTTCGAATGGGAGTCTGTCAGACCTATAACAGTGGTTAAGGGTCAGCCAGTCCACACGGCGCGTTGCGTTGCGTTGCGTCGTCGCAACGCAAATATTTTGACGCATAGCCGGCCACACGGGCGCTGCAGCGTTACTATGACGCTCCGTCGGCGCAGCGGCGACGCACAGTTGCGGCAAGTATTTTGAAAAAAATTCGCAGTCAGTCTATAGCAAATCATGGATCGGAAAAGACGTCTAGCATTGCTCCTATTACTACGTCACCGCCGAAATCGACGCAAGATCACAAGACGGTACTGGATCAGTCCTTTAATTTCATTAAGAAATCGTGATGGACAGTTTTTTTTTTTAGAATATCGGGAGTTGCTATTAGACGAAAAGAAGTTTTATAATTTTTTTAGAATGAGTGTATCCAGCTTCGAATGTTTATTGAAGTCCTTAGAACCACACATACGAAAAAACTATACTAATATGAGGAATCCAGTGGAACCAGTAGAAATGCTGGGAATCACTTTAAGGTAACTATATAAATATATTTAAGTAATAAAAATATAACAGTTTTTTTGGTTTGTTTAATTAGTAATCAACTCACAAATAATCAGCAATTGTCATAATTTTAAATTTAGACATTATTTAAGAGAGATATCATCCAGTAATTACAAATTAGAAAAATCGTATTCAGTTTCTTCACTTGCTTGAGATGTTTCTGGAGATGTAATTGAATTATTATAATCAGAAATGTATGTACTTTGAAAATTTGCTGTTTGATACCCATATGGTGGTTGGTGAGACGTTGATGGGCCACTCACATATGATGATGTTTGTCCATACCGCATTTCATCTATAATTTGTATAACTTTACTTTGGAAACGGAGAGTTTCTCGGTCGGAAAATTCTTGAATAGATGGCAATATAGCTCTGAAAAAGGACATATGGCGATTTTCCGGCTCCTTGAGAAGTTTTAGTCCTTCTCTTTCAAACTCATCCATTTGCATTGCCCTTTTGCGCGCGACTGGAACATAGCGCGGAGTGTTGTCTGTGGTAATGTCATCATTTGTAGACGTAGATTCATTGTTGATTTCTCTAGGCGAGTCTAAGCTAGATTCGGTGGCATTTTGTTCCACTTTTCTCAAAAAAAGGAGTTGATTGTATAAATGATACTTCTTCAGTTTCGTAGCGCCCGAGCCCGATTTTGATACTTCTTTTAATTTTTTTGAATATCTGAAGTAATTATCTTTTACACTTCTCCATTTTTTTATTAAATCATTACCTGCAAAACCAATAGTAAACATGATTTAATAATTTATACATAGTGAATTTCTCGATAAAATTTAATGACATATTCAGATATCATTAACAAACACTATGTGACCGACTCTGGAATCGTGAAAATATAACAGCTGTTACATACAAAAAGCAATACCTACTGAATCAAAATGTATGCAACAGCTGCTATTTTTTTCGCGATTCCAGAATTAATTGGTTACATAGAGAAAGTTATTTGCTATCGATGTCTGAATATGTCAGTATTTTTTTTCGGGTATCTATCTATCTCATAAATGCATATTATAATACAGTAGGGCCTCGTTAATCCGGAGAGGCAAAAACAAGACCCTTTCCGGATTATCAAGGCGTCCAGATTATAGTATGCCATATTAAATGTTAATAAAACACATGTTTAACCTTAGTTTCTTTAATCAATTTTTAAATTATAGCATACAGTCAAAATGTACATGTTCAAAATTACATACAAACAACTATGTAAGGAAATCAGCAAGTTAAAATAAAACATTAGTTAATTCTTCTTGAAAAAGTCTGTAATACTCTTCTGTTTATAATTTTCGCACTTCATTTCGAAAGCCCGGTCTCTAAGTCGACGGAGAAACATAACTTCGTGGCTATCAAATTCGTTATCTTCAGCCCATTTTAAAGCTGTGTTTAAAGCTCCTACTGCCTCTGAATTACCGAGTTCCAGCCGCATTTGCACAAGGCATGAATGTCACTCTCATCTTCATCATTTTCCTTCCGGAAGCCGACTGCTCATTGCCAGAGGCTAATGTATGATCTGGCAATAATCGCCAGTACAAACCAGATTCGTCAGCATTGTAAACCTGTTCCGCTGTTAATTTTTTCTCTCTAATAACTTTCTGTAACTCTAGTTGGAATGGTCCGATAGCGGCTTCATCATTTGACAGTTTTTCACCGGCCATTTTTAAACGTCTTATTCCGTGGCGTTTTTTAAATTTGTCTAACCATCCCCGGCTTGCATTAAATCCGATATTGGAGTTTGTAATCTGGCGATGAAAAATTCGAGCTTTCTCACAAATCATATCACCACTTACAGGAACATGCAATCGCCTTTGTTGCAAAAACCACGTAAACAAAGCATCTTCTAAAACAGGATTTTCCGATTTCTTTAGTGTTTTTCGTACACCGGGACCACGTTCTGTTAGGCTAACAAACTTCAAGAGTTTGTCTTTGTTTTTCTTTATGTCACCTACAGTTGACCTGCCTATACCAAACTTCCGAGCAATGACAGGGTAGCTGTCACCCTTATCTAACATTTCTATAATCCGTAATTTGTCTTTTATTGTTAATGTCGAATGTTTACGTGGCGGCGCCATGATGTTAGCGAGCGCACTTAATTGACACTACGTATTACACGAAAGGCGATAAACAAAAGACTGACGGCGCATTGGCTCATGACAGCCCCCGCACCTACACGCCGCCGGGCCTCCCCCGCGTATCCCATTGCCCGGCCGGATTACAGCGATCACCGAACAAGCGAGAGTCCGGATTACCGAGGCCCTACTGTAATTATTTTCTTTTCAGATACCTAGGAAGTGGAAATTCAATAAGTGATTTACATTTCAAATTCAAACGGGGAAAATCTACTATTGCATATATAATACAAAGAGTTTGTCGTGCTATATGGACCAATCTTCTTCGAGACAACATCCCTGAACTGACAACTGAAAGTTTCCAAACAATAGCGAGGGGTTTTGATGTAAAGGCAAATTTTCCTCAATGTGTTGGTGCCATCGACGGCAAACATATCCGCGTGTGTAATCCTGCAAATAGTGGCTCACTTTTTTTTAATTATAAAGCCTTTTTTTCGATTGTGTTGCTAGCTATTGTGGATTCAAATTACAAATTCGTATTTGTCGACATCGGTGCATACGGAAAAGAATGCGATTCAACCATATTACAAAATTCTAAACTGTACGAGCTAATGATTAACAACAACTTACCACTACCTCAACCCCAGCCACTCTCTGGTAGCAATATACCAACCCCGTATGTATTTGTGGGTGACGAAGCTTTTGGACTGAGCAAACATATTATGCGTCCATATGGCGGTCAAAATCTCGACTTACAACAAAAGGTTTTCAATTACCGTCTAAGCAGAGCCAGAAGATATGTCGAATGCGCTTTTGGGATTATGGCCAACAAATGGCGCATTTTTCACAGACCGATAGACGTGTCCTATGACTTCGCTACTGACATTATAAAAGCATGTTGTGTATTACACAATTTTGTCGCTGATCGAGATGGTTTTAGACAAAGAGATAAATTTGCTATAAGTGTTGATGAATTTCTCCCAATACAACCCGTACATGAAGAACAGACAGCACCGAATGTCATAAGACAGCAATATGCGACCTATTTTATGACTAGAGGAACTCTGCCTTGGCAGCTAAATAAGGTATAATTGTATTATGAGGGTTTTCAAGATTTTCTTGCACCGCCAATTCCGCGATCAGTAAAAAAATAATATTTTATACCTACTCAGCGTAGTCTAGGTTAGTTTTGAGCTAAGTAATAAAATAGTACTCACGCTAATCTAAATTCCCTAAGTTTTAAAATTTTAGAGTGTCGAGATATTAATTTTGTACTGATCGCGGAATTGGCGGTGCAAGAAAATCTTGAAAGCCCTCTTAAATAAAAAAAACATAAATATCTGTACTGTGAACTCACCAACTTTGTTTTTTCGTTCAGCTGTGAAATTCTCATAATCAGGAAATAAAACTTTTGATATGTCTTCCCAGGCTTTTGTTTTTAAATTTTTATTTTTAAAATCTACGTTTGACTTGTCCCATATAATTTCCCTTTCCTGTATCAATGTAATCAAGTAATCTATGTCAATTTCTTCAATGGTATTCATTTTACCCTGCAAATAAAACTAATTACCCTGCAAATAAAACTAAATACAAAAACGTAAACGTAAAACGAAATGAACTTCCGTGTATCCTCCCTGTCAACGCACAAACAACTGAGCGCTGACGCTCCGACGTCGCACGAGTACACCCCCTCCCGCTTCGTCTCGGGGGCTGCTGTCCGTCATGTGTGCGTTGCGACGACGCAGCGCGCCGTGTGAACACCTTGGTTATTTGTATGTAAAACAACGCAGTGGTAGCGCTGCGTCGACGCAACGCTGACGCAACGCGCCGTGTGGACTGGCTGTTAAAAATACATTATAACGATTGGGTTATAATAGAGAACAAATTTGACAACAAGAACTGCTGGCATTGTTATATTAAGGACCAAACATTATTAGCTGCCCCAAATTATCACTGGATGTCGTGTATTGCACAACAATAGTTTGCTAGATGACATTGCTGATCCACGAGACAAGCCAGATAAAAGATGTAAGTCAAGTTAATAAATTAAAATTTTTATACTTTGAAAATTGTCTCACTTTTGTATTTAAATCTGTAAAATGTTTTATTTTTAGATGTACATCTGGTTCGTAGTGTGATTGCAGAAAATCTGCATAACCAGCTACTGATGGGAGCACTGAGAACAAGATAGCAGATAGTGTCACCAAATCATTCTAGCATTAGTATACTAGCAGTATAATTGGTTTCATTATAATTTGTATCCTCACAGAGATATATCATCTTGATAAAACTTGGCAACTGTTGGCTCTAAGAGTTTCTCTCAGCAATGGTTATTTTAAACTGCCATTATTTTCAAGTTTATTTAAAAAATATCATATTACATATGTATTTTACTTATACATTATGTATACTGTGACATGCAAGCCCAATTAAGAAAAAGAATAAAGAAATTTAATTTTAGTTTGGATTTTGAATATAATGCCTTATATACTGGAATGTACAAGCTGCTCTCTCTTCCCGCACAGACACATCATTAAAGCAAATCAAGGGAATCTGAATCATAGCAATAGATAATGCAGTGGGCAACTCATCACTATTTTGATTTCCTTTTTCTATATCTAAACGCCTACCATAACTCTAAAAGTGGCCTTCAGTTTTGTGGCTCTGTGCCTCGTCTGCCCATTAGGATAATGCCCGTATGATGAAATAACATTTACAATAAAACAAAGATAACTGTTTATATGTTTATTTGACATATTACATTATTCTGGAGAACACTCTCTCAAGCTAACTCAGCCTTAGAAGGGCTGGGTGAGCTTAAAAGCCCCCTTCTTGTATTGTTCTTAGAAGCTTCTTCGGTCCATTTCCTCTGTCTGACTGGCATAGGTGCTGATGGTTACGGGCTTGGCAAATGGCGATGTTTTCTTGGCTCCGGAAAATTCAGATTTCATATGCTGCAAAATAAAATACCTTAGGTTATTAATTGTTAATGATCATTTGATATTGTAAGTCAAAAAGTTAATTAGTTTTTGGATTACAACGTTTCTAATAATATTCAGATAAAAATAAATCATGAAAAACGTAGAACAGGAAAGCGATATGTACTACATATACTTCCTGAATATAGACTAATAAATACTAGCACTTGACCGGCTACTTTTTAAATTTCAACATAGCATACTATGTCGTTTTTTGAAAATATACAAATCTCATCAGTTTTGATTTCTGTAACTTAGAAAATATTTACAATTGGAGCATTGTGGTCATGGAAATGGAAACTGTAGTAGATTTGAGTAAGTACATTGCTTCATGACATGCAACATCCCATGCCAAATATGAAAAGCTTTAATTTAAATTGCAATAGATGTTTGTTAGAGTCAAATCTTGCAGTTACATTACACAATTTATTAACTTCCAAAAAGTACATAAACACTTTATAACTTACCTTTTATGAAGGAAACAATAAGCGTTGCCTTTCCACATCTGTTTTACTATTTTTTAGAGCAATAAAGATATTAACTACAATATACGAGCTAAATTGTGAATTTAACACAAATAACAACTTGTTTTCAGTTCATATTTTTTAGGTTAGATAAAAGAGAATAACCAAGGAAATTAAAAATACCCGTAGCTCCTTACGACACTATTCAATGACGAAGTTTTTTAATTTATCCGTATCAAGTATGACACTGACAAGGTGCTCTTAAAAAATATAATTTCCAGCTTGGATACACATGTATTTTGCCAATTTTAGCATAATCGACTAGTATGAAGTGAGCCACAAAACTTACAAGGATACTCTTCCAAATGAAAGATTCGAATAATGTCTAAACTTTAATAACTTAAGAGATGGATAAATATATAAATTGTAGATGTTAAAAGTATGGCGGAAATTTATCCTATGAGTCAGATATACTATCTATGCAGTCATCGATGCTCCGCGCATTTACTCACATTAAACGTTCGATATCTCGTAAAACGTGTTCAGGGCGTTCACCCGCCTGATATAAATAGACATTGTTTATAAAGTGCATCAATCGTAATATGCACTTATATTATTAATCTCAGCTCAAATATGTAAATATTTGTATTATGCACATTGAATGCATTTTTAAATACGTATAAGATATGCCACTGCTTCTATGATATTAAGACACTGAACCTAAATCTTTTCTAATAGACGATAAAATATAGTTTCGGATATGCAATCTAATATTCACATTTCGTTATTAAAATATTGTTCATCTAATTATCTAATAATGACCTTATTAGTAAAATAATAAACGGCAATCATAAAAACACAGTATATTAAAATGCACAGACCTTATTTCCACAGATTATAAATCAGTAAAACTAAATCTATACATAGATCTTATATCCATAACGCAGATCTTATATCCACTACTTATGGCTAAATATCAAATTAGAAGACTACATAATTAAATTTATTGTATAACTATACATATCGCTTTTCCCATAAACATTTAGGTTAATTATATCAATAATATAATAGTATAATAAGTAGAAAAAATACTATACGACTTATCCTGCAAATCAAATTAACATAAAATGAATTATAGTACGTCAATTGTTAGTATTTCCATTTGATTTAGATTTTGAAATAATGTAATCAAATAATATTATGTAGCAAAAGAGATATTGATTTATTGTAACAATCTCCATAGACCTAAAATTTCGAACTTTTTTCACTATTTCAAACAAATTTACGGCATTTGTTTTTTCCAGACTTTTTATAGCGTTCATAATCACACAAAATAGTCCCGTTTTATATACTCCATCATAACAATGCACAATTATTGGCTCACTAAAAGCATCATCAAAATACAGTGATTTACGTTTAGCACGTATTACATTCACAAAATTGAGAAAATCTTTAGAATCCGTGGGTGTATCACAATCCAACCAACCTTCATAACGAAAGTGATGTATTTGCTTTGTTTCGCCGGTTTCCAGATTCATAACTGATAGCGTTGTCTCAATATAATTGCTGTCAAAATAGATACAAGCAGTAGTAATTTTAAATTTCTCAGTAAGTAAATAATTACCAAGAATAGGGTTCCAGTACAGGAAGCATTTGTTTCTGTCCAGTTGCATCAGCATAACAATCATTTTGGTATTTTCAATCCAAGCCATTTGCCAAAAATCTCCAACAGTGTTTGCTAAAAGTGCTTGAGTCGCTATAAATCCTATTATATAAAAGCTCGTATCAAAATCAAAAATATAATTAGCATTTATGTAGCATGGATTTTGGTTGAATAACAAAACTCTCGAATCATCGGGGCAGGAGATATTATCATTACGATTTTTGTTTCTATTCTGTGGTAGATTAAATTCATGATATGTATTAGAATCTTCCAAAGCATTTAATTGAAGATATTCCTTTTTTACAATCTCACAGAAATCCTCACGCGTTGATAGTTGTATCAGCTCTTCAACCTTCATAGTATTGAATAGAGAAGACACTATTTCCAATACACAAACAATAGGATATCACTGCAACAGCACACAACTAATTTGTAGGAAATTCTGCAACTGACTGATAACGTTACCATACTCCTGGTCATGTTTATAGCTTGCCAAGGAAAACATTTTGCATTTGGTATTAAGGGTTTTTTCAACTGAAACTGTTTATCAAGAAATAAAGTAGTCATTTATTCATTATTGTTTTAAATTTCTCAGGTCAAAGAAGTTTTAAGTGCATGTTATTTATGATTCAGAGAGTCACAATATTACGTATTCAATTTCAGGTTAAAGTTCAATGTTTCAGGAAAAAATACATTCTGAGCTTACTAATAATTTGTTGATATAACGAATTCAGTCTCTTTGTTGCCTTGTCAATATTACCTAAAATTTTTATTTACTCCATAACATAGTATTAGTAATACGTTTAATTGCTTAGACAAATATCTAATAATACAGCTATTTGTTATTTTTTTAGCAATAATTACAAACTTCAAACTTATAACTGCTTACACTTATACATGAATATAATATATGTGTTGATTATCCGTTTGATATGAACATCTAATAAATAATATTCCTTTAGTTCACTATCAACTTATCACAGATCAAATGTTTAAAAACAAAGTTTGATTAATATCATGATTCACTTAAATATCTACTGATAACAGATAAAAAGGATTGTCCTTTACAAAAAAAAAACGAAAAAATGGAAATATTAACAACTCACAAAATAAATCAATTTCCTAAAATTATGACATAAAAACTGTGACGGAAGTTTACTTTAAAAGATAGGGATATAGTTATTTAATCGAACGCAATAGACACAATAGATAACAATGAAAATAAACAACAGCCACAACAATATATCAGCATTAAATAATGAAGTAATTAAGATATGGCTTTGACACTTTTATTTAGTTAGTAAATATCGTGTCTTTGCAAATATCAATATCCAAGTTATGAGTTTAAGGTCCCTTTTTAACAATGGTGTTTGCTAAACGCCCATATGCCCACTCTTAGATATCTAGTACTTTGTAGGTAAAATCTATTCTGAGCTGGCATGAGGCCAAGTGAAATGTAAATAAAATATTACTCATGCATGCATACAATGCATCAACCTTTGATTCAACAAAAGATTTACATATTTATGTTGTAAATTTTTTTGTCCATTTGTATAGGATGTTTATGAGTTAAAATAAATGTACGTCACAAATTTTTGCAGAATAAAGTGTAGTACCTTTTACATTAGAGAAAAAACACTTCTATGTTATAGTTCCTTACAATATTCAATATGTCTACTTATATTATATTAGTATAATAAATGAACATAGTTTTAAAAAAGTTAAACATATATATTAATTAATATTAATAAATAAACTTACGGTGCAGCATACATCAGCGTACATGTTACATTAGAACATAAAAAGGAGTCACATAATGAGCTAATATTTCATAGCAAAAGATATACTGTTCTTCGGTAATAACACTCAAAGGTCTACGATTGCGTATTTCTCTCACTATTTCGAATACATTTACTGCACACGTTTGGTTGAGACTTTTGATAGCATTTACGATCGCACAAAATGTTCCCGTTCTACCTATTCCTCCACTGCAATGAACAATGATAGGACCACAGGAAGCATTATCTTGATATAATTCACACTTTTCACATATTATATTTACAAAGCTGAGGAAGCCTTCAAGATTTTTTGGAGCACCATAAACCGGTCATTTATCATAAAGATAGTGATGTATTTGTCTCATCTCCATTGTTTCCTGATTTGTGAGTATCAACGTTGTCTGGGTGTAATGGCAGTTATTGTAAGACAAGGCAGTAGTAACTTTGAATTTTCCGACCACTATATCATTTCCAACGATAGTATTCCAGTATGGGAAGCATTTGTTTTCCTCCAATTTTACTAGCATTACAATTATTTTGGAATTCTCAAGCCAAACCATTCGCCAAAAATCTTCAACAGTGTTCTTCAATGGTGCCTGAGTCGCTATGTATCCCGTTTTATAATGATTGAGATCGAAATCAAGGATATAGTTAGCGTGTATATATGATGATTTGTCGTCACCGTCCAACACAACTCTTGAAAAATCAGCACAGGGAATATCATAATGACGATTTTTATCTTTATTCTCCGGCAACATAAAATGATAATATGTATTAGGATCTTCCAAAGCTATCAGCTTCTGATATTCTTCTATGACTGCTATTCGAAAATCTTCTTTTGTAGTTTGGTAAACCATTTCTGCAGCCGTTAAAGTACCCAATTAAGTAAACGAAGACATTATTAATATTCACTTTAAGTGATATCCTGGAATCAGGAGACAACTAACTGGCAACGTATCCTGTTGTAAATAACTACTGGATCTTTGCCATCTGCTGCATTTATACTTTCTTGGAGTAAATAAATCATGTCAGTTATGTATTAGGGATATGTTGATCCTCAATTTTAATTTCGTGGAGTAGCAACACACTTCTGAATTTCTTTTGATTTATTAAACAATATTCTGTAATGATATTGTTTGATTTACAATTTTTTAAATACAATTAGTTGATACAATTTAAAAGAAAATGGAAAAATGAGGAATAATAAATAGCAAAAATTATGAGAAACATATAACAATTAGTTGTGTTTACAAAATTAACTCCAAATCAGATTACAACTAATTTGTAACTATACAAAGTGGATACGCCTCCTTATGAACTATAACTTGCAATAAAATATAATTAAATCCATAAATATGATAATTATCCATGCAGTACATTAACCGTAGGGTTATCAGGATGTTTACCATTTAATATTTTTTCCTGCTGTTGCAGAATAAATTACTACCTTAAAGAATTTATATTAGGTATATCGAATTTTGTTGTTCAAAATTGATTTGTTTTGAAAATAAGGAAAACATATTTTGTAAAATGATTTTTTCTTATTTTTAAAGGACATCTTAATTGAAACAAATGTATATTTTGAATTTTTTTATTTTTTTGTTCCTGTTACATTGGAAAGATAAATCTGCTATATTCTACTTCCTTAGAATAATCAAAATATTAGTTTATAATATGTTAGTACAGTAAATAAGAAAAATTAAATATAAACTCTAATTAATATTAACAACTGAAATTATAATGTAGTATGTATAAGTGTACATGTTAAAATAGACCACAGAAATGAATCGCATAATACACCAATATTTCGTAGCAAAAAACGTATTGCTCTTCTACAATAATATTCGAAGGTCTACGATGCCAAATCTCTTTTAAAGTTTCTAATACATTCACTATTCGCGTTTCTTCTAGATTTTTGATAGCAGTCATAATTGCACAAAATGTTTCCGTTCTATCAACTACTGCAAAACAATGAACAACAATAGATCCGCAAGAAGCATTATCCAAATATAAAAGTTTACATTTTGAACGTATTATATTTACAAAGTGGAGGAAATCTTTGAAATCTGTTGGAACACCACTATCCGGCCAACATTTATAAAAAAAGTGATGGATTTGTCTCTTCTCCATTGTTTCCTGATTTGTGAGCGTTAGTACTATCTGATTATAATCAGAAGTATCGTAGGATATGGTACTAGTAACGTTGAATTTCCCGGCCACTAAATGATGTCCAACGGCAGAATTCCAGTAGGGGAAGTATTTGCATTTCTCCAACTTTATTAACATGACAATTATTCTAGTATTTCTATTCCAAACTGTTTGCCAGAAATCTTCAGTAGTATTCTTCAAAGGTTCTTGAGTCTCCATGGATTCCATTGTATTATAAGCCAAATAGACATCACGGATGTGATTAACGTGAATATATGGTAGTTTGCTGTCACAGTCCAACATAAGTCTTGAGAAATCGGCATAAAGAACATCATAATGACGATTTATATCTTGGTTTTCTGGCCACATAAGCTGATAATATGTATTGAAATCTTTCACAGTCAGTAACTCTTGATATTCTTTTTTTATTGCTGCATGGAAATCTTTATGTTTTGACCTTTCAATAAGCTCTTCAACCGTCAATTTACCGAGTGGACAAGGTATAGCCATTTTTTTAGAAAATTAAATAATTATAAACTGGATGAGACAATATTAACTTGAAACGTATCCTGTGAGTAACTGACATTTGACTCCTGCTGCATGCGATATTTATAGACAGAGATATCGTATACGTCGGTATTCTGTGGAACTTGAATTTTATTTTTATAATGTTGATGCAGTTTTTATGTTGGAAAATATTGAGTATCAAAATATTTAATAAACTAAACCATGATTTATATTGTTCAGGTAATTAATTTTATAACTTCTACGAGATCCTCACAATACAGTCATCACAAACAGCAAATCATATCCCGAATTATTGAATTTTAAATAAAACTTATATCTATGGGATAAACCCCGTCTATAATTATTTTTTGCGAAAGAACAGGCACCCAGAATTACGCCTTTCTACTTATTTAATTTCCATTAACGTTTTACATGTCATAACAATAACAAAACAGATGATATTTAAACCAAACCAAATTCATACTAAAACACAATATTATGTGTTCGGCAAAACGTTATTGAATACACAATTTTAATGAGAGGGTAGCCAATGTTAAATAATGATTAGATATGGTAATATCCAAGTAAAAATAACGCTTAAAGTAGGTTTTATTATTAAATTAAATAGCTTATTAAATTGTAAATTAAAGCAATTGTTTAATATCTTGTATAGAAAAGTCAACATCATAAATAAATAAATTAATAAGTCGTCGAAAAAATTCGCTGTTGAAAAAAAAATTTTTGTTATATTATATATATATATATATATATATATATATATATATATATTCCTCTGCATTTCTTACTAATAAAAGTGCTGTAAAAAATTTTTTTCGTTAATTAGTAATGACTCGAAAACAAATATTGATATTTGCCTTGATCCAAATAGATCTGAGTAGATCTATCCAGTCTCAAATAGATATGGTTAAATACATCCAGTCTTTATTTGATAACAACAAATCAAAAAATTAATTCTCGAGAAAGAATATGTATATGGAGAATTTTTTAACATTAGATTTGTCTATATGAACTAATATAAAATCCGTAAAGTGTATTAATGACGATTTAGTAATAAATTCAATCGCTTTTAAAAGTAGACCATAAATTCATGAATCATTAGCTTTTTTGTGCCCAAAATGTTATAGTTAGAGTATAATTTTTTTCAAGTATAATATCAATCGTAAAGAGATCTTTCTTAAATGCATTGGATTACGTATTGCAGGAAACATTATGCCAAGTCCTGATCAATAATCGTGATTTTCGTATATTTCTCTTTGAAATAGATGAAAATTGGCCTTGAATGAATGAATTATGACTGTAGTCATAAACAAACGCTTTATTAAATTTATTACATTTTTCTCAGAACAACATCGTAATGATCGGTCACATATGAAGCGTTTGCCAAAAAAAAAGAAGCGTATTTTCATACACAAAAATTACTTGATACCGAGAATTTAAATAAGAAAATTCACGCTGCATCAACCATTGAATTATCAAAATACCTACTGTATAATAATTTATTCCTACGTTAAAAGGATATATTAATATTAAAAATAAATTATATTATATTATATTCAATTCATTTATTAAAAAATATGATTCACGTTTACAATAGTTAAAATGTCATCTTATAATATATTAGTACAATACAAAGAAACAGTTTTAAAAAAATTAAACTTAAAAACTAATTAACATTGACAGATAAAGTTATAATGGGACATCTATTTACATCAATGCCAAAAGAAAACCATGTGTGATATAGTAAATTAGCATCTTATAGCAAACGGAAAACTATTCTTCTACAAAGACACTTAATAGTGTCGCAAGTTAGAAGCTATACTTCTTTAGCGTATTTGAATATGTATATAACATTTATAAACTAATTCACTAAAATAAATAAGACAAATTTTAATAGATGATTAAAATAAATACATATAAATATTCTTTGACTGAAATTTAAATCGATAAAATGTTAAAATTTATATTCAAGTTATCGAGATAAGAGAAACTAACGCAGAAGTAGTTTTTCAGATCTTTTTGTGTACACATATCGTAATAATTCACTCTCATTATTTTTTCATAACGCACCTAAAGAAGTATAACTCAAAAGAGTTAAACTAAAAAACTAATTCACATTAATAGAAAAAGTTATTTCAAGGCATTCAGTGCCGAAGTAAAACCATAAGTAATATAATGAATTAATACCTTATAACAAAATAAATACTGTTCGTCTACAATAACACTAAAAGATCTGCATTTCCTAATTTCATGCACAATTTTAAACATGTCCACACAACCCGTTTTTTCTATGCTCTTCATTGCATTTATTACTGCACAGAATGCTCCCTTGCGACCAACTCCCGCACTACAGTGGACCGTCATGGGGCCCAGTGTAGCTTTTTCATTTTGTAATGCCTTCCATTTTCGGCGTATCACGTTTACAAACTGAAGAAACTCGTTGTAATTTGTCGGAACACCATAATCCGGCCAATTTTTATATAAAAAGTGGTCTATCTGTCTCTCCTCGTTTGTCTCCAGATTTGATAAGATAAACGTTCGGTATATATAGAATAGGTTTTCGTAGGCCGAAGTTGTAAAAACTTTGAATTTTTCAGTTATAAAGGAACACCCAACTGAAGAGTTCCAATATTGGTAGCATTTGTCTATGTCCATTTTTAATAACATCACAATTATTTTAGAGTTCTGCAACCAAACCATCTTCCAGAAATCGCCAACAGTTTCTTTTAAAGGTGCTTGCGTTGCTATATACCCCACTGTATAACAGTCAGGATCAAAATCAAAGATAAAGTTTGCGTGTATGTACGATGGTTTGTAATCATCTTCGTCTAAAATCACACGAGAAAAATCGGCGCACGGTATATCGTGATGTCGGTTCTTATGCTGGTTCTCCAGTAAATGGAAGTGATGATAAGTATTAAAGTCCTCTATTGTCAGTAATACTTGATATTCTTTTTTAATATCGTCTTCGAAATCTTCATGTTTTGATCTCTCGATTAGCTCCTTCACCGTCAAACTTCCGATTTTACGAAATCCAGCCATTATTAGCTTTTATAAAATATCACACAATGTAAACAGACGACAAGAATCGGGAACGTATCGCGCACAACTGATACATAATTTCTGCTGTTCTGTGTTTATAAAAATCGGACGAGGTTAACACTATAACCTCGTCCGATTTTCGGAATATATGGACTTAAATATAAGTCCATATATTTTTACAGTTCCGTTCAATTTTAATTTCAGTTATATAATCTTTATACAGTGTTTTTACTGGATATTACTTTATATCGGAATATTTAATCAAGTAAACCATGGTTTATATTAATTAGCTATTTGATTCCATCATTTATACATATTTGGCACATCATGGTTTTATTTACATAGCAAAGATTAATTATCCAAGTTATCAAATTTTATATAAAACTCATGATACTAGGAAAAACCACACCAATAGCTTATTCCTGTAAAATACGTTATTTATAGCTTCAGAAATATGACGTACTAACGAAATACTTCTGGATTATGTACTATTTGATTTAGAAAATAAAAAGTTATAAATTATTGCAGATATAGATGCTCTATGGATATTACTGCAATTAACACTTCAAGTTTTACAGATAACAGCATCCACAATAACATATTTATTTCACAGAACCATTATCAGTATTAGAGCGGAACCCACGAATGTTAGACCTATGTTATAATATATAGGCTAAAACTTTGCCTATTTTCACAAGCAAAGTTTCAGTTAGCAAATGTCATATACCTTTATTATCTGAAAAATAGTTTTATTATTATTAATGATATTATGTCATTATTATTAATTATAATCAAGTGATAATATTCACTTTTATTAAATATATTTATATAATTTTATACAAATTATTGTCTAAAATTATTATAATATAAAGTGTACTTTTTGATATTTTTCGCAGAATACTATTAGAAATCACGTCATCCATTGACAGATACTTTATATGACACAAATCCTCCGGCAGACGCCCTTAAAATTCAAAAATTTATAATTGTACTTACAAAATAGTTTGAAACCAGAATTTTATACATGTTTTTTTCTAAAACTATTTCAAAATATTTTCTAAACAGCCAGACAGTTTTAACGACTTTAACATCCCGCCAGATATTGTTGAAGGGTTGTTACCTATTACTGACAAAACAACCGCGACTCAATGTTTAAAACAGGCAAACCTTCTTTCCTGCTGTAATATATTATGCAGACAATGTTTCAACCTTTATACTATGATGTCGGTCTGGCGTTCACGGGCTCTTGGTTTACATTTTATAAAACTAGTGTTAAAAAGCATATATTATCAGTACATACAAACAGTTCTAGGTAATGAGCTATCAATTTATGGACCAGATTTGTTTGTTCACTTGATCTTAATTGACCTTTTATTATTATAACATTAATAACCGATAGTACTGAACACCGATTAAATTTGTATCACTACGGGAAATTTGGTGTTTGGCGAAACGTAATATAATATACAGATATAACATAAGAGTATTTAAGTAATGATTAAATGTGGTAATATCTAAGCAATAATAATGTCTATAATATGCTTTATTAGTTAATTCAATAGCTTTTAGATATAGGTTATTAAACTATTGAATAAATTATGCTTTTATAATCAAAAGGTGATATATGTTAAAAATGTTAAAAATATTGAATAATATAAAACAATATTCATAACATGCTAGATATTTTACTTTAAATTTGGGAACGTTCAAATTTAAATATACTTTCGTAATTTATGTACATAAAATTCATTTTTATAATGAATAAGCATTACAACGGAAATGTATTCAGATGTATATGCTTGTATTGCAATTTTCGTTTTAATTTAATATCTTATTTATATTTAACTCTATTTATTAAGAAGAATATATATTGAAAAAAGCAAGTTTTTTGTTCCATAAGATTTCGGAAATAACATCAGATTTGACATTTACTGAGGAATAAATTGCTTCGGTACAAACAAATTCATCTCTGTATATCTTATTACATTTAATGTCATTTATGTAAATTTTTTAGAATGATAATATTAAATACACTATCCCAGGTTAGAAAAAGTCGTCATAACTTGTCAGGTATTTTACTTTAGAACTACGAAAGTATGAATTTTAATATATCTATGGAATATATGCGTATATAAATGAATCCTAATAACACTCTATAAATAAAATGAAAGTTAATTTGAGACTAAACGTAAAATTTCGAAGTATGTGATCTTTAAACGTCTTGGCTATAAACACGCCAAATTAAGATCACATTTAAACGTAATTGATTGATTCATCAGGACAAACAGTTTTAACGTGTGGTCATTGCACTTCTGGGGTTATACACAAATAGCAATTTATGTTTAGTCCATCTGTTGAAAGAAGATACCCAAAATAAAAAACAAATTACAGGAAATATTTGGTGAATTAAACCAATATATTATGAGCAAATAAAGTTATAAATATTGTGTATTTGTTGAGACGGTAATTTAAAGATGTAAAATCCAAACTAATGCATCGTCTTGAATTATTTTGTGCCGAAAGTAACTTTGGCAAAACATTGTACAGTCAATGTGAATTTATGATGACAAGGATAACAGGCACTTTTCCGAGAAGATTGTCCTTAAAGGAATTGAAATATTACTGCTATAACAGGATAAAAACTGAAAAATGTTGACTAAGGCAGATAAATTGAGATTAGCACATGAAGTACTTAATTTAGAAGTACGGTTGGTCAACTGAAACATTGTTTGAACTCCAAAGCTCATATTTATGAGGCACTTAAACAAAAACTTCAATTTTTCAAAAAATAACGAGACACTTATAAATATTGACTCAGGATTTTGTGTAATAGAATGCGTTTTGTAGAAGATATGAGTGACGTTCTATTTAACGAAAAGTTATATTTTCCGCACTATATAAAAATAAATTCTTTTTTTTATGCATAATTATATTCAGTATCGTGTAATTTAAATAAGAAAATTCCTACGCTAATATTCGTATAAGAGATTACGATAAAATGTTTATTTTCCACTACTCTTTGAAAAAATATGTATATACGTAAATCACTTAATATTTCTAATTAAGGAAAGTTTCCGCTAAATTTGCAAATAATTTTCATTCTAGTATTGAGCCATCTAAATACTGGCGAAATTTGGTAAAAATATGAATCTATCTTTTGAGAAATTTTCCTTGTTAGCTCACAACCATAGAGAAAATGCTTAACTATAGCACCTGTCGTCTACTCGATAGCGAGTATCGAAGCGTTCGATCAAACTCATGGTACCAATTTTACGCCAACGATCTCGTTTGCGTCTTCACCGTAACGAGAATAGTTGCGTCAATTTTACTACAGTAACTCCCGGTAGGGGTACTGTATTGGCTTGGCATTTGTGCAACGGTACTTTCTTGTATTCAAATATGGTGCGTGGTTCTTTATTAACTCTTATCGTTTTTTTGTATGCAACTTTTGTTGTCAGTGAGAGTAACTACTTTTTTGCGTATGCACGTAAAGACTATAAATACTTCAGTGGCATTTACGTGATCTAATGGTCTAATGGTTTTGGTCTAGAATTCATGATATCAAACACATCATTGATTAATTTCAAAAATTTTCTGTTAAATCAGATTGTTCAAAACTTTTAATATTTAGTTGTTTATCGCAAAAGTCAATTGCCTTAGCAACACTGTTACTTAACAGTTGCCTAGCTAACTTTACTTTCATTACTTCATTTCTGAAGTTTATGTGCCTTTGAGTTAGCTTGTTGGCCAAATGTAAACAGTTTTCTTCTTGGAGGTCATGTAGTTGTAATACGTGGGGCGCACTATAAGTTTCTGGAATGAATATGAAAAAATACTATTAATGGTCTAAATTAATTTATTGTTTTTCAAAATAATCTCCCTTGGCGTCTATGCACTTTTTCATTCGATGAAACCAGTTTTGAAAACTTTTGTGGCACTCCTCTGTGGTGACCTCTGAAACGTGTTTTTATACTCCTCGACAGCCTCTTCTGGTGATGAAAATCGTTGACCGCGTAATTGGTTCTTAATTTTTGGGAACAGAAAAAAGTCACAAGGTGCCAGGTCGGGACTGTATGCAGGATGACTCATGAGTTCTACATTTTTCGCCTTCAAAAAGTCGTTTGTCTGTCTGGCCGTGTGAGAACTAGCATTGTCGTGGTGCAGGATGATACGGCGTTTACAGTTATTTTTACGGAGTTCGTCAATAACTTCCGGCAAACAAATGGTCGTGTACCAGTCACTATTCACTGTACGACGATTCTCTAAAGCAACAGTAGCCACGTGTCCAGTTTTATTAAAAAAAGAAGCAATCATCCGCTTAGATGCACTTTTCACGCGCGCCACTGGTTGGTTTCGGCTCATCTTGAAAGACCCATACGCTCGATTGCTGCTTTGTTTTGGGATCGTAGCAATAAATCCATGTTTCGTCACCTGTTACTATGTCCCACACCAAATTTGACGCACCTTCGTTGAATCTGGTAAGCATGGCACTGCACCAAGTGACGCGGTCCGTTTTTTGAGCCTCGGTCAAGTTGTGTGGGATCCACCGCGAGCACAGCTTTCTCACACCCAAATGTCTGTGTAGGATTAATTGTATTTGACTTATGCCTATTTCTAAGGATGCGCGAATTTCATGGTAGGTCACATGCCTGTCTGTTTCAATCATACGGCGCACAGCATCGATGTTTTTGTTGGTCACAGCGGTGGACGGCCGACCATCGCGAGATTCGTCACTGAGATTGATACGACCACGCTTGAATTCTGCAAACCAGCTATAAACAGTTGTCTTGCATGGTGCTCCATTGCCAAAAGCTGTTTCAAGCCGAGTGATGCTTGATGATCTGTTGAGCTGTCAAATTACACTTAAAATCGTAGAAAATCATACTACGAAAATTTTCCCGAGTTAAATCCATGTTGATGCAGACACACAATTTTTTAAATGGCGCCACAAGGTAAAAACAAAAGACAGTCAGATGAAACAAACTGCATTCTACAGCCAAAGAGTTCTATTTTCAAATGTTGCAATAAATTTTTAAATATTGTTTATGTAAGTGGCCAGTTCCGGAAACTTATAGTGCGCCCTATGTATGAGCCTCCATTTTATAGATTCATCACTTTCATCAAAAAATTCCTTTTTAGACTCCAGTAAGTTTCGGATTAACTTTACCATGTGGCACGCATCCAGAAAAACAGCAACCTCATAGTTACCGCTTGGGTGTTTAAATGTTGTTTTCATGTTCTCGTGGTCTTCAAGTTTACAGCCCAGTGTTTTCATACAGTTGATATTGGATTTGCATCCATCGAAGGTCAACGATACTATTTTGATCCAGCTGCTTGGCATTTTTGTACAGCTATGTTAATTATATTAGCCTTCATCGCTCCAGTTAAACTTTGAATGAAAAAATAGGCAATAGGCAAAGTCCAGCCTTGATGTAGCGAAACTACGAGAAGAACAAAAGCTTGACTTGCCTTTTGCTCTGTTTCATCCATGCCATCAACAAGACCTTTGTATTTAGCGCCAGTCCACATTCTTTGTTGCCGTGTAGACATTTCATCAGCAATAAGAGAACATATCAATGGTTCTGACGATTGTTGAGATTTATCGGCTAATCTTCTAAAAGCTTCATCGGTAAAGCCTGGTTCAGCATTTTTTTGATACCATCTAAACAACGTGCTAGGATGTGGAAGACTATTGTTAAATATTCTTCGCAGGTATTGATATGCTGCAGTTGAGTAAAAATGCAATGTAAGTGCAAATTTTCGTAGTAATGGCCGATATGTGGGAAAAGGTTTTTTCACATTAGCCGCCATTATTTTCATAATGCATTCATCTTTGTTCCTAGATACTCTCTCTCATTACTAAGAGAATCATCAATAAATCGTTCCTTTTTTAAGTCTTGAATAATTTCTTTCAATGATGAATTTTTTTAATAAGTCTCTTTCTTTGTTTTTTTAAATTCCTAACTTGTTTGTCTAAGACGCAACTTTCGGTGACATTTTTTTCTCTTTCTTAAAATGTGATGTTTTTGGTGTGTTCAAGAGAGAATCCAATCCTGATTTTGATAATAATGATATAACTGGACTATTGAATATCATTCGTGATGATGTAGATGGTTCTTGTTCAGTAACACTCGACTCCTAAAAGAAATAAAAGTCTGTAGAATTTAGAACCAGATAATAATATTTTTACAATTTTAATATTTATACAAAAACTTACGAGAACATGTGATTCGTTTAGTTGTTTGGGTGAATTTGAGATTTCTAGACTTTTTTTTTGATTGACCCACGCCATAATCACCAGCCAGCTAAAATATAAAAATAATATAACAAATAAATCATAAATTACTGCTAGCTTGTTAAGGGGACAGGTGCAAGTAAACATAAAAATTTCTGAGATCTTTTTACTACTCACCTCAATATGTGGAACAGCTGTCTTTTTTAAACGCCTGAATCCTTTGGTGGTGTAATAAATATCAGGTTCAAGAAAATTATATGAACAACTAACGCTTGATTTATTTGGTTTGTAAAATTCTTCAAATATTTCTTTCGATACCAACTTGCGCCAATTTTCTCTTATAATCTCGTTTACAGGAAAGCTAAAATAAAATAGTTCATTACATGTAGCACGATATTAACATATTGACATGTTACTTTTAAACACAAACTATACGTTACTTTTAAACACAAACTATACTAACTTTTAAAACATCGAAAATATATACACATAGACTTCCAGAATTTCAACTTCAAAAAAATATTAAGATATTTAGAAAACCCGAAAAACAGATGAAAGTAATGTGATCAGTACAAAGTAAGGCCCAACTTTTAAATTAAAAGAAAAGAGCGACTCTATAGTTTTCTAAATTGACTGTGTTCTAATCGCGTCCTTTTTGTCTCTTACTGACGCGCGTGAATGAAAGAGATAGAAATCTTTGTATATAATTCGTGGTATTTAATGAAATTAAATTGTTTTACTGTATTTTTTACACTTTTTTGCGAGTTAATATTCATAAATTAAATTTACTTACCGGTGATAGATCACACCATTATTTTTTTTGCGTCGTTAGGGTATTATTTCGGCACCGTTTCAAAGCACATATACGGCCCCCCACGGGTCGCTGTCTAGAGTTGACAACAGCTCCTCCCTAGCCGCTTCTTTTGCCGAATCAATGGCGACAGTTAGCGCGCTCTTCACCTCTACGAGCCTACTGCACAAAGCAGCCTCTCCGACGCCATCTTCTGCGGTAGCGGGCATATTGGCGTCTTGCTGCAATGCAGGACTCCCGGAGCCGAGTCAACTCCGGGGTCCACCAATATACCCACCGCCTGGGAGAACGAGTACTGGCCCGGGGCATCGCAGCGTCGCAATCGGCTGTCATCGCACCCCGGAACCTCTCGGTTTCGCCCTTAACCTCCACGCTGACCGGCGCCTGGAACTAATCCTGGACTATGGCTGCCTCATACAAGAGCTCCTTGTCGAGGCACTTTAGCTGCCACCTCAGGCCGAGTTTACTCGGGATCCAGCTTGGACCGCTCGGAGCGACTGCGGACGCGGAGAGATTAAACCGCACGTAGCGGTGATTAGATAGATTCTCCACGTCCACCAACATACTCCAGTCCTGAACACGCGCCGCAATGGCAGGGCTAACGAACGATACGTCCACTATTGATCCACCGCCCTGCCAGCTTAGGTACGTGTTGACCGACCCTGGGTTCAGGACATCATCATCATCCTCACGTATTCCCGGTTGCATCTTCAGCAGTAACACTTCAGAGCCCGGGGTCCGCTACCAAACCAAGGAGATTTGACGAGGTTACTGGTTTTTACACAGAGCGACTGCCGTCTGACCTCCACAACCCAAAGGGCAAACCAGGAACCAATCCTTGGATAGTTTGATGATCAAACGCTAGGTGGCGTTCGGGACCCACAGTTTTACGTGCCTTCCGAAACACGGAATCATCTTTCTTTTTCGGATAATCAGGTGATTCAAGCCTGCAATATCCTATCCAGACTGGAAACAACTTTTCACAAAGTATGCTTCCCAGTGGGAATCGAACCCATGACCTCCGGGTCACAAGGCGAACGCCTTGACCACTGGACCACGGAGGCAGTCACTCTGGGTTCAGGACAGTCAGCCCGAAAGTGTTGAGCCACTCCTCCACTACCAAACCCCGCGGATCTGATGTGGGAGATCCCCACGCCATAGATTTAGCGTTAAGATCCTCCGCAACTATCACAGAATGAGCACGAGTACCTCGACATCGCTCAAGAACGCTTCGAACTCGCAGAGCGGCCGATTGGGGGAAAAGTACACCCCAATAACGACGACACCGTCCAGAAGAGCAGAGGCGATTCCATGACCCCGCACAATATTCAGGGAGGCGAAGAGCGCGCCGACACAATGAGTGTCACCAGGCCATCCCGGTCAGACACCCAGTTTGGGGCGGCCGGTGGGACGAAATATGGCTCGGCGATAATTGCGACATCAATCAGCCACTCCGACATACTTTGGCAAAGTAAGTCCTGAGTCCTGGCGCAGTGGCTGATATTCGCCTGGAGGAATTTTTGGGCCATACTTATGCGATGGCCCCAACCTCCATCTCCTCCGAGGCGCTTGGTTGCGCCGGCCGGGCGGGCTGTGGCTAGGCCGTGGCCCCTGCTGCAGCGCGCCGTCCGCGTCTTTTACTGAGTCGGGAGGCAGAACATGCCTTGTTCCTGACCCTATGTCCCACCTGTTTACCCTGCCCCGAGCAGAGAACGCAGTGAGTGGCGTCCTTACATTGTCCGGCTTTGTGGCCAGGCTTGCCGAACCGAAGGCACAGTGCACTCCTGTCGACTTCTGCAGTGCATGTCTGACCGGTATGGCCATCCTCAAAGCAGCGGTAGCACTGCAGTGGTCTCGCTCGGCGGCAGGACAACAACCCGCGCCAAAGACCAGCGTTACGGCTTCCTTAAGGCTCTTAACGATGGTGCCCTACATGTTTTTGGACTTAGCCGCAACCTCTCTGATGATGGAGACGCTGGTCTCCGTCTGTTTTTTGAGCGCCTCTGCGGGCACTCCCTCATCTTGGGTCTCCAGTGGCCTGGTGAGCCGATCCGCCGACGCCCTACGGGCCATATCGGCTACTAGGCGCTCCGCCCCAGCTTGGCTGGCAGCCGCCGCCTCCGCTTTGGTCCTGCGGTCACTGACCGACATCGAACGGCCTCGCGATGCGGTTGTCATTTTAGACGGTGCCGCGTCACTCTGGGCGCCCAATAAGCCCCTCTTCCTACTCACGCTCCTGCTTCTGTCGCAGGAGGCTGACGCCACCGACTCGAAGCTCATGTTTGAGCTCGCGTCAGAGACGTCACCCTGGATCACAGTTCATTGATTTGTATCAAGATTAAATAGTTTTCGGGTGAGAAAGAGCATTTTCAAAGTAATCTATTACAAAAGTGTATGCCTTTTGAGACAGAAAGTGAAGCGTTACTGCCAACTTTTTCAATCCTAATGGATACTCTTTACATAAATCATCACCTTGTTTCTTTTTAATAATCCGGTCTAAAAGACTATGTCCTTTAAAATCCTGCAATAAAAGCAACTGCTCTTTATTGATTGTATTATTATCCAGCAAAGAATGCAGAAAGGTGTATGTAAATTACTTGTCTTCTTTCGCAGTCGTCTCCCTCGATGTTTGAACATCTTAATTTTTCTTAAACGTTGTTTAGCAATTTTAGATAAAGTAGTAATTATATTCTACAAGTCCTGGACTTTTTTTTTTAATTTCATTCTCGGACGCATCTGAGCTTGTCAGCACTGCGCTGAAACTGTCTTCTTGTGGACTCCTAAACTTAAAAGACACTATTTCTTTGTGTTTTATATAAGTATTCAATTTTAATAACGAGATGGAAAAGGTGAGGACAATCTACCCTTATAGTTTGTCGGCCGGATTTGAAAAAGTGAAATTATACATGCATGTATGCATGATTGTATGTTTCACTTAATCGTTAAAAACTTAATCTTAATGGCATTATGTATGAATGTAGCAACTATTCATACAATTTTTTTGGGCATCAAAATCGGTTCAGCTATTTTTGATAAAAAATGTTTTCTGTGTACTAATTAAAAAGCTCAGCTTTTCATCCATCCATTGTGTGAAAGACCTATCCCCCGCCACCCCCGCCACCCCCATTTCGCTAGGCACAGACTTTTGTATATCTTTTCTCATTTTCTTTAGAGGGAAAATAATCATTGGTGGTGTCGTTTCACCATCTTCAAAAGAGATTCAAAGGTGAACGTAACAGTAATGCAAGTTTTAGATTCGGCAAGTTCCATTTCATAAACATTTTTCATCATTCGGTCCAAAAGTGAACATAACAGTAATGCAAGTTTACGATTGGGCATGTTCCATCTCATAAACATTTCTCATCATCTGCTCCAAAGGTGAACATAACAGAAATAAACTTCACTTTCTCGCTTTAACCTGTAAATAGTAGTTCATAAAATAGTTTGAAATGTTGTCTAGGGTCCGATCAAGACATAATTTTAAATGATATATCCGTTTCCTTTTAAACGATTTATTTTAAACGGGGGCAGCAATGGGGCACCGAGCTTCTGGCGCTTATTTATTTTAGGTATTCTTTGCGCACTGTGTTTGAGTCCGTGAGGCACACACTCGCACTAATTATTTCATTTCCTCCTTTATTGTGAAGCACTTCATTCCAGTTATAAGAATGGACATTCTCTTTATTAAGTTTGGCTTTCGAATTTCCTGAACTATTGAAAAGTGTTAAAAACTAAATTGTCTACTATAATACGCCGACTTATCGAGTAAATTCGGTAAGACCTAATTGTTTTTGCAATAAAACGTTATTGTTTTTATAGTCTTCTTCTCGTCTTGACTTCATGTAAAATCGCATAGAAAGCTTTATTCTAGTCTGTGAATTCTTTTCTGAATCATGGCCTCTTGTTTTTTACTCAATTCAGTTTCAGTTTTGATAGTTTCTAGTAAAGAAATACAAGTAAAGCAGACATCTGTTCTCGGGATACCAAAACCAATATTGTAGTTGGTGTTAAATGTTTTACGAAAAAATCCTTGCTTGACTTTCAAGTCATTATCGCGCCAATAAAGTGTCCATAAAAATGATGTTGTGCTCTTCTGACATCCATGACAAATCTATTTTCTTAAACATCATCATACAACAATTTTTAACAATTTCGTTATTATGTAAGAACGGTTTCGCAGCAAGTTCAAATACAGAGACACATGTGTTCTCAGTATGGAGTCGGGTAAGTAAGGGAAAGTCTGTCCTACCACCATTCTTTAAGAGCTATAAAGTTATATGTTTTGTCCCATATATGTATTTGTTATAAAATATAGTATCGTTGAGTCATTATCCCATAACACAAGTCTCGAACTTACTTAGGGGCTAGCTCAATCAGTGTTATTTGTCCGTATATATTAATTAATTTATTTATTTATATAAAGAATACTCTTTATCATTATTAGGAGTGATTGACGTCAATTATATTTTCAGTTGCAGAATATTTTAACAATAAATCTGTGGAAATCGAGCATTAATTGATTATGTTGACGAAAACAAAGTCTTCCTTTCCATAAAATAAAAGATTCATCAATAGTTTATTCTCTCAATGGATAATATACCATCATGAATCAATCGTGTCATTAAACAAATCCATTAAAGATTTTATTTTATATATACTTCCGTGTCTTGCATTATTATGCACGTTTAACGCTCTTTTAATAAAATAAAAAAGCAATCTCTTGACATTAATAGAGGTGGACTTAGACGAAACAAAGAATGAGTGGACATATGTCTATTAAGCATAATTGTTCCCATCAGCAACAGTATACCGACAAAAGTTTTGAATTCGATAACACTAACATCAGTCCATTTGCGAAAACGAGCGCATGCAGTAGTCACTTTTAGTTTGTTACCGTACTTATTAGTACACTCGAGTATTAAATTTATAAAGTGGGAATTGAAAAATAAAAGGAAATAGTCCAAAGGACTTTGGACTTTTACATCATGTGGCGGCAATATACCACTTGTTCTCGTAAAGATTATATTGGACATATTTCTGGGATTACCCGAAAACCAGCCGGTCATTTCTTCTGGAGAAGTATCTCCTTCCTCTTCGGCATGTGGATCTTCGTAAAAATCTCCAATATTTGATTTTTTATAAGATTTAGTAACAAACTCGTCAAATGCAAAAAAAGTTTCAATTGGTCAAGCATATTTTTAACGCTTGCTTCGGTTCCGATTTGTCAAGCAAAGCAAAAGTAATAATTAGTCAAGTCTCGATTTTGTTTCGGTTTGCCAAGCCTTCAAAAAAAGTTTTGATTCGTCAAATGCATTTTATTTTTATTTTAAATTAAATGAAAAGTTTGCCCCGCGTCACCTAATAATAGTCATACGACCACCAACTGAATAATTGTAGTCTCAAACAATATTTGTAATGTAACAAAAAAAATCTAAATAAAATATATTCTTTTAAAGTGCCAGTATGTCTTTTAAGTATTTATTGTATTAGTAATAAATGATTTTTGATGTTTGCGGAGGCTGCTTGAAGGCTAAGGAAGCAGCTACGCGTCCACTGCTGGAGCATTCTTGTATTGTATCATCAAGAGAGGATTACCTGCAAACACAGGGAGTCATGAGCAGAGTTCGGATAATCGGATGCATATTTACCTAAACTTATTTTTTGGCTAAGAAAATATGGAGACGGCTTCTTTTTTCGGAATTGTCTTTTTCAATGTCGGGATTCGAAAAAAATCAGGGATTTTGAACTAATCGGATATAAAACAAATTACGAATTTACGAGTTAGTTGGTTACCTACCTATCAGATTATAATATTAATTTATAATTATAAAATATATATTTTTTTTTTATAAAATAACTAGCTACTAAGCTTCGAACATCATAAATTAATTCATAATGGATATTCGCAAGCATCTGCACTTAAACTGAATTTTAAACGTCGATGCAAATGTATTAAGTATTTGAAAGGTGAAAGAGGAAGGGTAGCATGTGCTAAAAAAAGACAAAAATACATTATTTTTTTTATTAAATAAAGTTGCTCCACCGACAAGAGTTGAACTCTTAAGTTAAAGAAGAAGAAAATTATATATACATAGTGTTTTGATAACAATCTTAATCACTATCTATCTCTATGATTTGGTCACTGGAATCTGATGTTTGTGTTGAACATGATGGTTTTTCGTCAGATTCCTGTGACTGTTCTTTATTGCTAACTCTATTGACATCTAAAGAATTGCAATAAATAACAATAATTTTCTCCAAATTTTCAATAGTCAGTCTATTTCTTTTAACATTTAAGATCCATTTAAATATAGAAAATGATCTTTCCACATCTACTGATGTAAGTGGCGCAAATTTATATATACTAGCACAATTGTCTGTACTCATTTTTTCACTTATTTCCCTTAAAACATCAAAATCGGGGTTTCTGTCCATAAGTTGTTCCATTTTGTTTATTAACGTATTATTTAAAGTTTCATTAATAGTAAATCTTACATCATCAAATATTTCAAACACTTCACTTATAGATAGGTCGCGTTTTTCCAGCTTAACAATTGAAGTATTTAAAATTTCGAAATTTTCGCTTAAATAGTTTAAATCAATCTTTAAATTTGGTTTAGCTAGCACTGCCTTGACATTTCTAATAGATATTGCTTCATTGCTATCCAAAAGAGCGACAACACTTGAAATTTTGTCTAAATGTTTGGCATAGTAAAAGGCTGCCTCCAACCATGTTCCCCACCTAGTAATAACTGGTTCTGGAGGCAAGGATAAATTTGGATGTAACTCCTTAAAAATTCGAATCCTGTTAGGGGATTTTAAAAATATTTTCTTCACATTATTAATTAAAATGTCTACATCACTATAGTTTAAACGTAATGTTTCTGTTAACCTATGCAAGGCGTGAGCTAAACAAGTGAAATGTTTTAAATTGGGAAACGTGTTTTTTAATATTTTGCCAGCTAGTAACATATATGCTACGCTATCGGTACATAATATTAAAACATCTTGTACTTTATTTTCGAATTGACATCCCCATAAGTTTTTTAAACATTGAATCACAAACTCTGCTACTGAGCGACCATTAACCACATCTAAAGCTTGACAGGTTAGCAAGTATATTGGTTCTGAAACATTTTCACTTAGAGGTTTTACTAAAAAGTTTACAACAAATCGACCCAGACTGTCAGTGGTTTCGTCTAACGATATCCAAATCTTTTTGTTTTGTATTTTACTTTGGATACGTTTCATTTTATTGTCGTAAATTTCACTCAAGTACTTCTTTCTCAGCAAAGACTCACTTGGAATGGTTCTGTCTTTGTTGTTACATTTACAAACGTATTTTTCGAAAAAATTGCGAAAATTAGGGTTGTCAACTTTTGACCATGGTATGTTGCACATAATTAGAAAATGAACCAGATCAAAATAAAAATCACTTGGCGCTGCTGCTTGAACACCACGATGTTTTTGTGACTTCAGATGTCGGTTGAAAATAGTTTTCTTTGCACTTAAACGTGTCTCACATTTTGTGCAAGTTATACTGCTAGTTGCCGGATCGTAAAACATCTCTGGGTAATTTCTTATCCATGATTGAGCTATGTCTTCTTTTTGAGTTGATTCCGCCATTATGGCTGAAAAGAAGACTATTCGTTAATTATTTTAACACTCTGTATTGTATTGCAAATACTCGTATGAACTGTTTTAGAACAAGTTGCAGAATACAATGTGTAAGCGCAATAGGTACATACAATTAATTAATACATTTTTTTGTAAAATACAATAATCCTTACCTTGTAAATACAAGACGCAACGCAGAGTTCCGAGATCCGTAGCACAAGACGTCGTTTCAAGAAAAACTAAAATCCAAAACCAAATCACGATGCAAATCAGAATCCGTTGTTGAATAGCCAAATCGTTAGAAAATTGCAAAGGAACACAAAACACACCCGTACGCATGGCAAGCAAAGCGACGAATATTTTCAAGTAACTAATAGATAGATAAGATAACAAAAGACATGCATTACCGGGGTTTCTTGCACCTACCTGCACACAAACCGGTTTTGAGAATGCCGTCTCACTCGCACAAGCAGCCAAAGTTACCTATCCGTCTCACTCGCACATTCACATTTATAACGCTTTTTTAAACATAACGAGAATTGTAAATTCAAAACTGAAATTGATCTCCATTTATTTTTCGATATATTCTATAATAGTTAAAATCTTAACGTTAGTAAATGTGCAGCTAAGTGCACAAGCTTTACAATGTTATTCAAATATTGTTCTCAACGCAAATAATTACGGCTCCTCATTTAAAAACCTTTATTTGAGTGTGCATTCAATTATATTTATAACCAAAACGCTAACGGTATTCATCCCGAAACATTCGGGTTTTTTTCCATACAAGTAATGTACATACAAATAATATATTGTAATAGAAAACACTACAAACGTAATTAAAATACATTTAATTCTATATTCCGAACATTAAACGCATCAATTCCGAAATCCCGAAATCTTTACGATAAAGAAGTGCTTTCCATACTAAGCCGCCGGTCAACTTTAGGTAAATATGCATCCGATTATCCGATCTCTAGTCATGAGCGAACCCTTTGGTTCACTTGATGAGATCTTAAACTTACATGACAAGCTGGGTTTGCTCAAATGGAATAAACAATAAGAAGCAAGCAAGACAAGACTGAAGACAAAGATTCAAACAAGAACAACATACGTTCATCAGAATAAATCATTTATATTTGTTATATTAAAGGGGTGTAGTTTCAAAACCCACTAAAATATTTTTAAGCAATTTTAGACGAAGCAATATTTTTGTATAAATTGTGCCTATTTGAATGTCAAAGGTGATTTTTGATAGTAATTTGACGGTTTGATTAAAGCGGTCATAACAAAACATAATTTTCTTTAATATGTACACGCATTTAAAAATAAATTAAGAATTAAAATCCATTAAAGCGGAATTTGAAACTAACTTGACATTTTAGTGGCTTTTGAAAATAAACTGTCATCATATAGAAGGTTTTGCAACCAGTTTTATATTCCTAGATGGATGGTGTTTTACCATAAGTTTATAGGTGGTGACTACTAACACTAACAACAATCTTACTATAATTTGTTCTAAAGTGTAAAAGGTCTAAATCTAAAAAAAAAGACAATGGTTTAATGAATAAATGAAAAAAACATTGACATTGTTTTTTTCATTTATTCATTAAACCATTGTCTTTTTTTTTGGGTTCAGGTTAGGTTAGGTTGGGTTGACTTGTCACTAATATCTGCCTGTCCAGTAGTTGAATGGCCATCTTAGGCCATGTCCAGCAGTGGACATTTCTAACGAAAATGATAAGAAATAAAAATAAATTTGTTTAGTAATGTCTTTGAATCCATGTTCACATAAGTCATTGTTAATTTCCGTGTCTATTTGACCAGCTTGTTGTGGTTTATTTTCTATATCTAAGTAATATTTTAAGTGAGGTAAATTTTCTGCATTCTTGCCCAAAATGCTTTTGCAGCAAATTGCATACATCTTTTACTTTGGCTGATGGAATTTGGATGTTTGGTGATGTGATAAGTAGGGTAATCATTGTTATTTTTTATTCTTTTTTGTGAAAATAAGTTTTTGGTTAATCTCGTTCTTGTATGTTTCTTCGCCCTGTACTAATACATTATCAGTTTTGGTTCGGGTGAGAAAAAAACATTTGCTTCGCATAAATGGAAAGTGCCAGCTTGATGTAGGTTTTATTACTGGTTCATACGCGGCGTTCCAATCATACACTGGTATCGTGGTAAGGTCAATGCAAGTACCATTTTATTGTAACACTTCAACATATTCTGAGGGAGAAACTATTAACTATCACCTCTTTGGTTTTGTCCTCTCAATTTTTAGACATAGAAGACACAAAGGCGACGATGGGTTTGTGGGATTTTCAATAAATCCGAATTTAATATATTCCGAACAGTATTGCCGTCTCTTCTTTTTTACTTCCGACATTGTTTTGCTATGAGAAATACCTTCAACTTCGCGAGTAGTATAGAGGAGGCGTAAGTACTGCTCATCTATTGCGCGCGAAACCACAAATGAAAATAAAATAAATATTACATTGTTTGTATAGGAATGCTTAAGGCACGCACCGACAGGAATAAAACAAACATGCATAAACTCGTTTATCTCATTCGACGCTCAATCGTACTCAACAAGTCCGAACAAGTATTCAATGAACCAGCCAACTGATACAGGAATGCACAATTCGGGTTATTTAACAAAAACTTGTTAAAACATGATAGATATCTACGAGTACTAATAACTATTAAAATGCGAAAGTGTGTCTGTTGCCTTTTTATTTGTTTGTTTGTGTCTACTTTCATTACGAAACGGAGCGACCGATTGACATGATTTTCATTTTTTCTATATTCAATAAAATAGGACAGATATATGAACTACGCGGAGAGAAATGTAGAACCGAGTTTGAGCAATCTTTTAATTCATATTGGTTGATGTTCACAAGTTGTTGTTGAGAGTCGAGAGCTCTTGCAGTCGTTGTTTAAGAGGCCTCCTAGCGAAATAAAGCTCCTAGCAAAAAAAAAACATTTTCTTTCTGGGTCTCTTACCGCCCCCCTTGAGACCTGCAGCGCCCACAAGGGGGCGTTATCGCCCACTTTGGGAAAGACTGGTTTAAATGAATCAGAGATACGTACAAATCACGGAAAGTGCACCACTGAGAATAAATCCCAGAAAAAGAAGGAATAGAAATTTTTGGAAGTTTCACATTGAAATCATTTTTTGGAGTTGAGTGTGCATGAGAAATTGAAGGAATTGAGTGCTTGAAGCCGTTCAATAAATCTACAAGATCGGCTTTATACATCATGTACAATTCCTCCATTTCTTCATACATCTCATCTTGAAAATATTTGTCGTCCGACAAGGCATCTGTCAATTCGGAAGATAACTTTCGATGAGTCTCAGCAACTACAATCCATTGGCTTTCCAGGTTATCTAGCCTGGTCTGAATGTATGATTCTCGGGCTAAACGATCCTTAGGAGACTTTTTAAAATTTTGATAAGCTTTTTCTAATATTTTTTTATAACCAAGTTGACTTTTGATCAAAGATGCCATGTTCGAAACAAATAATGTTTATTTTTTAATTTAAAATACTATCACTACTAAACAATTTAGAATAAAATGTTCATTCGAAGAAATGTTCAAAAAAAAAAAACTCACGATACCACTGTAGGTGTTATTCACATTCAACTGTACACAAAACATTCTCCTACCGTAATTTCACTGGGCAACAATAACTCGACGTGAAGACATCTATAGTAATGAAATCCGTGATTTTGTTTTACCAATGTATTCAGTAAATAGGGCCTTAAATGAATCCCGCAGTGAGTACGGCTCCTTAATTCCGTGCCGGCGATTTTACGTACAGCAATTGCTGTCGCACCTAAAACACTAAAAAATCAGAGTCGCCGACTTGACGCGACTTTTATTGCGATTTTCCAATATCACTGGTTTTTTTTATTAATTCGCTCGAATAGGACCATGTTTAAAATTAATCCCAGCCACTCGGTGATCTTATTTTACTCAGATAATATATTTTTTTAATTTAAAACAACCAATATACCATTTTAACTTCAGAATTTATTTTTAGATTGTGAAGCAAATGTATATGTCACCATTACTTTTCTTTAATCATAAAATATAGACCAAAAAAGAGGTTTCATATCAAACAGTCTGAGTGAATAGACTTGCATTCTAGAGTTAAGAGTCCTACAGCTTCCGAAGGCTGTTCCAACGCCAGTGACGACTGCGTTGAGTTTACGACGCTGTAGGCGAAGCCGTTGTGCTGCGTTCTCGGTTATAAGGGTAACTTGGGAACCTTGGTCTAAGAGTGCGCGCAAGGTTACGTAATTTCCTTCTAATGTCTTCACCATGACTTGTATAGTTGTTAATAAAACTTCTTGATCGTCGGAGTTAACAAAGTGTTGATTTTGGTGGTGGTGACGGGGTTGGCCGCATACTTGGTTTCGAGTTCTTGTGTTGATCATTATGTAATAATGTGTGATGCGCTTTTTCGCATGTTTTATATGTCCTACTTGATGTGCATTGCTGTTCGCCGTGACTAAATAAGCAATTTTTGCATATTTGTAATTTAGTAACAAGGCCGTTTCCATCTGGCACATTCATATCGATAATTTTTTTGCAATACATAAGTACATGTTCTTTTCTGCAGTATGGGCAATTTTTTACGGCAGCGTAGTATGACTTCGACCACTTTTCTGGTTTCTTAAAGTTTGTTGACTTTGGATCGCTTGATTCATAATTATAACGTTGATGTTGTTGTTGCGCTGTAGATTTTTGTGGATTTTAGTTTTGTTTCATAGCTTCGAACGCCATGAACTTAGCTTCCAAAAAAGTCGATGAATTCTTGTAAGTTAGGTAGTTCCCTTGGGTTCTCAAAGTCGTGAATATAGTCAGCGCACGATGCGGAGTCCAGCTTTTGTAACATAAGATGAACGAGTAGCGGGTCCCAGGTTTTTATACCGAGGCCCAAGTTATGTAATCCGTTTAAACACTCTAACAAGGTGTCATGTAGCTTTTTGAAGTTTTGCGCCGACGGTTGTTTGTATAGTAGGTATACTGAGAAGTGTGTTTATATACGATGAAAATAGAAGCCTTTTATTTTCATAGCGATGTTCAATTATCTTCCAGGCAGAGTCGTAGTTTTCAGCACTGATATTAAGATGTTGGATTAATTTCTCCGCTTCACCTTTAAGTTTTGTTTTCAGATGCTGCATCTTCTCTGACTTGGTAAGTAAGGGATTGTTATGTATCGTTTCAGTAAAAAGATCTCGGAAGGACATCCATTGGTTGTAGTTTCCCGAGAACTCTGGCAATTCCATCTTAGGGGTTGATTCACGGTAATGAGCGTTAGACCAGATTTTTTCGTTAAGAGCCTTTTTGGTAATGTCGTAAAGCTGCTCGTGTGAATAAAACTCTTCTCTGTATATTTCTCTCTGTTCTCCAGTAAGCTCGAAATCTATTTCCCAGTGGATTTGGTCAATAGGTTCCCACTTACTTTTTAGGATGTGTAGGCTATTTTCTAGTTCCCACTTCTCAGTTAGTTGGTTAAGTTTGATTTTGGAAATAGCTCTATCGAAAGCGTTGTAGTTTTGTCGTTGCTGGCGCATAAGTTTCTCAATGTTATTTCGTGTTACAGGAACGTCAGGATCGCGTGACGTACCTGCCGTTGGTTTACAAGGAGTTTGCGAAAATGGATCTTGATTCTCCTTTTCCTGAGCGAACAGGCCAAGTTTTCGGTTCAGTATGTCGAACTAAGTTTGGTTGTACATCTTCTCAGTTTGTTGATAAACATTTTCTTTAAAATATTTATGTTGTTTGTTTTCGTTTTTGCAGAGAACTTGATGGTTACTTTCAAACTCTTCCCAAACTATCCAGGGTTTCCAGACGTTTAGTTAGGTACTCTAATGTTTTTCTAGACGTTGCATCTTTTTTGTAGTAAGATACGTCACGTGAAGAAGATCACGTCAAAATAATGTTTTTGTTTTTCTATAAGTTCATCAAATAACTCATCTGTAATACCTTCTAAAGAAGGTGAGCTTTGTTTGGTTGAGTAAGTATGTATGTCCCTTCCACGTTATATATTTTTGTAACTCGGTACCGGTTAGCGATAACCTTAATTTTTTCAAATGTCATGAATCATCGTCATGAGTTGTCGGTTGGTTGCGTAAAGGACATTTTATCCTTATATATTAATTAGTTTTATCTTTCTTGAAAAAAAAAAACAAAACAGCTATTAAGCTAAAGGCAGGGCCCTACTCAGAAAGCACGTCGAAGAAGTCGGAGAAACTGACGCGGCTTACGGTCGCCTAGTTCTTCGTGAATTAGTTTTTTTTTTCTCCTGGCTTTCTGACAACCGTTTCACTAGTTCTATTTTTAGTTTCTCATACCTGTTTTCCCTGGGCGGCGCCGCAATAATATCCTTTACTTCAGATGCGTACTAGTGCTGGAACTGGGCGGTAACGTGGTAAAATTTGGTTGCATCCGCCGTGATTCCGCTGACGTGGAACTGGCCCTCGACTTGCGCGAGCCATAACGCCGGTTCTTGTGGCCAAAACGGCGGCATTTTGATGCCAACCTTGTATACGGTTGCACCGGATACGCCTGGACTGGATACGTCCGCAGCGGATATGGCTGCACCGGATACACCCGGATCCACCCTTGGAATAATTAGTTGGAATAATCTTTGTGGAGTTGTTTCATAATCCATAACATTTTTTGTTTCTATCCTGGCTTCTTGGTGAGTCAGACAATAAGTACATTGTATCGATAAAATATATGTAGTTATATACAAGGTGATTGGTAAAAGGTATATAAAGCCATCTCCAGGCCATACCCCAAGGGTTATGTAAATTATATGGCGATGGAAAAAAAGCAATATCTTAATAAAATATTTTCCATACAAAAGTAAAAATCATTTTATTTTTTACTTTTACTGACACCCCTAACATTAGAATGGAAAGAAAGAGAAAGAAAGGCTCATTCATAAATTTTACATTACTTACTACGAACTCTTGTAAAGTCATATTTTCCTAGTTCTTTCGTTGACACGTGCTAATAATAGTAGCACTTTAAACTTTAATCAAAACACAAATTCGACCTCCTGATATGTTCTATCATCCTAGTACAATTCGGACACCTACCTCTCTTTGTTCTTTGTTGACACCGCCGCGCCGCCGCCGCCGCCGCGCTATCAAAGGAGCCGCCCTCGCCTTTCGGCAAATCGCTTCGCGGAACGTAGTATCAATGTTTTTTTACTAATTTGACACTTGTGTTCGAAACTTGAAGGTTGAAAATCAGTTGCGTTCTAAAAAAAGCTTATTTCGAGTTTTGAGCTGAATTTAATCAAAATCAGAAACGCGGTATCACTTGTCTTATCACTAATTACCACACACAATGCAACACAGTTTAGTTTGGTTCTGGTTCAATGTGGCCTCCATCTCGATCAATGCACAATTGCGTCCTCTCTTGGATTGACCTTACGACCTTTAATAGCATATCTGCCGGCACGGATTGGAACGTCGCAAGTATCCGCACACGCATTTCCTCCGGGTTCGCGCATTCCACCGAATAAACTTTTGTTTTTATGTAACCCCACAAGAAAAAATCAAGTGGGGTTAAGTTAGGTGATCGCGGCGGCCACGCCACTGGTCCCCTCCGCCCTATCCATACGTCGAACCGCCGGTCCAGGTACTCACGGCACTCGCGGGCGAAGTGAGCGGGAGCGCCATCAAGCTGGAAAACCATGCGCCTGTAGGTTGTTATCGGAAGGTCTTCCAACATTTCTTCCAATTCAGCCGTCAGAAAATTGTAATAATTTTCGGCATTTAGGGAATCTGGCAGAAAAATTGGACCAATCAGCCTGTCTCCAATTTATGCCTGCCCAGACATTGATCCGCCACCTGTGCTGAAAACTTGCCACGCGGGAAGCCTTCGGGTTTTCATGCGCCCAGACATGTTCGTTGTGGCAGTTTAACAGTCCCCTTCTTGTGAACGACGCCTCGTCAGTCCACAGAATGTTGGTTGCCACCGATGGGTCTCTCCTTACTTCGTGAACGTACCACGTGCAGAACTGCACACGAGACGCAAAGTCACGGGTCAGGAGGTCTTGGGTTTTTCGGTAGTGGTAAGGGTGCTGACCATCAGTGTTCAGTGTCTTCCACACCTTCCACTGCGAAGCTCCTAACATAGCTCCACAGCGACGTGTGCTGCTCGTAGGGTCCGCCGAAAAATGGTCCAAGATCTCGTCTTCCAGATCGTTTCGCCCACTCGGTGGGCCCTCGCCAGGGCTTGGTTGTAGCCTGCCTGTGACGTGCAGCCGGTTTACTAAATTTCTAAAGCACGCGTAGGAAGGAAGGAAGCTGACGGGCTTTGGGCATATCCAACACGTAGCGCTCTTGATACAAACGACGAGCACCTGCTAGATTACCGCCGCATGCCCCAACACACATAATCATATCATAATACTCCGAATTTGAGTAATTCATATTCGAAAAATCGTTAACAGATTACGAGATACGCAAACACGTGAGATACTTGGGCACTCTTATCACTTCGAATTTTACCAATCGACTGACTTCCGACGTCCGAATTCCGATGCAAGCGCAAGCGGTGACATCAAAGTGAAAACATTTCTGTACGCCTAGTACCTAGTAATAGTTCCGCATGTAATGAATTAAAACCTTTAAAAAGTAATTTATTTAAGTAGACAAAAGGCTAACGGTCTATCTGCTGGTAAGTGTTTATGTTTACGGTAGTTTATTTATGGACAGCTGCAATACTTTTAGTTTATTTCAGTTCAGTTTATTTGCCAGGCAAAATCAAAAACCCCCGACTTTCAAGCATTCAGGCCCAATAGGTAACTTTTGAACGGCTGAACAAATTTTCATGAAACATGGCTAAGAACACTCGGAATAAAATTATCTATGACACAAAAAAACTAAACGAAAATCGGTTCATCAGTTTGGGAGCTGCGATACCACAGACATCCCATCGTTTTTGCGTCGGGGGTAAAAATGCCATACGCGCGTTGCCAACCTGTTTACGTAGTACAAAATCGTACTACTGTACGCAATTTTTTGGATATGAGGTATCAGTGACCCAGATTTGTGAATCAATATTCTTATTTAAAGTAAAAAACACGATATCTTACTCAAAAATAAAACTAAAACTTTAGTCTTGCGGCCCGAAAAATTCAAAAGAAATCTGTTTTAATCACTTTGAAAAGCAGCCATACATGCTTTTCAAAACAGATTTTGTTATTAAAATTTATTCATAATTAATTTACAAAGAATGTTTTACAAAGCTAAGTAAAACAAAACATTTTATTTCTGTTAGCAAAATAATATTGAATACGGAACCAAGACTTAAAATATCAAAAATTAAAAGGAAGGATGAGGGAGTGAGACGGATAATTAGGTCAATAAAGATGAATAAAATTCGCAGAAGAGATTATGTAACTAAGTTGTTAACATTGACCATAACATTTTTTTTTTCATCAGAAGTAATTTAATTTTATCTTACGATAAAATTAAATTGTTTTTTGCTAATTCAATTGTAATTAATTTGTATTAAGTTTTTACATACGATTTGAGTTGACGAGATATTTCGACTTAGACGATCTGATGTAAGACGGTTTTTATCTGTGGGGATACCAGTGACGTGACATTATGCGGATATTTTTTTTATTTATAATTGCAAAACCAGAAATCCATGCAAAATCAACCGAACTTTACGCTAAAATCCAATTGCTTGAAATTCTGGTTAAAATTATTGTAAAAATGTACGATTGCAGTTTGTGTGTTACTTAATTGAATTATTTTATTCAGTTTTTTCTTATTGTGTGGGTAGTAAGGTCCAGCGACACCACAAACCCTAGTGTCAGAGTTTTGAAACAGCCCTATAGGCCTCTGACGTGGTTTTCGTGTAAAGATCAATGTCAGAGACAGTGACCGGGACAGACGGCTTAAGGTAACATGGCACGCTTAGCCCTCGTAAAGATCCTTGGATCTTTTTTGTCATCAGGCAATCAGGGAAGCAGCCTGCAATGTCCTGACCAAACGAGAACAACAACTTGCTGGGAATCGAACCCGACGAAAGTGGTTAGAGCGTTAGGGAACGAGAGGGACGCCTTTGAGTGTAAGCCTTAGGCTGGTTTTACAGTCACGCCGCTAGACGCGCCGTTGGACAGCGCGCTGTTGGACAGCGCGCGTTTGAACAGCGGTGCACCATAAAACGACATTAGTACGGCGCGTTTCGCTGCTGTGAGACAGTCGTGTACAAACAGATACAAAATGAACGGCAATGCGGTTAGAGTACAAGCTATTTACTTTTTATGGAAAAAAAGGCAACAAAAACGTCGAAGAACAGTAGGTGTTGATCCTTATAACGCTACAAGGTTACTGAGAGGCGAACACGTAACATCTTTCTCTGATTTACGAGAAAATAGTTATAAATTTTATAAATATTTTCGCCTATCAACCAGCAGTTTCGACGAATTACTGTGCAAGTTAGAGTTTTCTTTACGAAGATCCAGCATACGTCGCATCCCCATAGCTCCAGTGGAAAAATTGGCGATTACTCTAAGGTAAGTGAAATAAAAGAGTAGGTTTTGTAATAAATGATAATATTTGTTTGGCTTATTTTAATCACAGTCGTATTTTAATTACAACCTAACACACTTATTCATAAATGCTGATTAAACCTATTTTAGTTAAAATGGTCTTAAAATCGGAATCTTCTCTTTCATTTTGCAAATGTAGAAAAGAAACAAAACACTTGTAAAACCTATATTAATCTCACTCGTTTTTAATGAATAAGGGCATTATTTTAAATCACAGTGTTATTATAATCATTGACTTATTTTAAATCACAGTCTTATTTTAATCATAATCTTATTTTAAATCACAGTCTTATTTTAATCATAATCTTATTTTAAATCACAGTCTTATTTTAATCACAGTCTCATTTGAATCATAGTCTCATTTTAATCAGTCTTACTTTGTAGCTAAAAATTGACAAGTACTTGTGAGGTTCACTGGTGTGTGTAGTTAGAAGGAACACCGAATGATTTGTTGGTGTGTCTATGTCAAAGTATTGTGACAAGTTAGTGTGCCTGCTATCTTGACGTCAAGCTAGCAGGCACACGAAGCCTGGCAACCTGACAACTTTGCCCTTTCGGAGCGGCATTGCCTCCCAGGCAGTAGCATTTTGATTTTTGCGAAGTAGTAATAAACTTTTTAAAATAAATCTGTAAAAACTAACTAATATCCTTATTGATCCTCATTATCAGGATAATTTGAGTTATTATCGCCAGTCGGCGATAAGACATTTGATAATTCTACTGCAGATTCATAAAGCTGCTGTTGAGGTGTAGAGGTGGTAGCATAGGCATAGGTATAATTATGAAGTGGCAATGTTTGAGTTGTGTAATTATAAGTAGAATTTGCGTTCACACTAGAATTAACATTATTTTCTGGTGATGAAAAGCTAGGTGTCGTAGTCGTTGGAGCTGAAATCCCAATAAGTAATTCTAGAACCTTTGCGCGAAACTGCAGCTTTTGATCAGCACTTAAATTACTTAGAATCGGACCAAGAGACTCAAAAATGACAAATCATCAGGATTGAGGTTGGAAGGGGAAGTATTTTGGTTAAGCAACGTTATTAATTCGTTTTCAAAATTTGATTGTTCTGATTTACGTTTATTCATTCCACTACGTTTATTCCATTTGTTTTGACTATTTTCTGTGTTTTCCTGTGGTCTATGGAGCTGAGATGGAGTACTCAAGTTATTCGCTGATGTGGCTGTTTCAGTCAAATCTTCAGATACGATAGACTGATTATCGCTTAATGATTCTGTAACTTCATTTTCTGAAATACGATCAAGGAATGTCATTTGGTCGAAAAATAGATACTTCTTGTGTTTTGCAGCGCTTCCAGATGGCGTATTTCGCATATTCCCTTTTGTTCTGAAATAATTATCTCTGGCTGATTTCCATCGATGGCGTATTTGTTTATCTGCAATAAAAACGTATTTTTTTAGGTACTTACCTATATACTAAAATCAAATGAAAATACTTTTTGTTTTCAGGTTTTTGGCAACGGGCAGTACTTTCTCCGATTTATCTATCACATACAGAATGGGAATCACTACTGTAGCTAAGATAGTAGATGAAGTTTGTTCGACTATATGGGAAAAACTGCGTCATGAATGTCTACCTGAACCAACTACAGAAATGTGGCAGCGCATAAGTGAAGAATTTCAGTTATATGCAAATTTTCCAAATTGTTGCGGGGCGATAGATGGTAAACACATACGTATAGTAAATCCTGCAGGTGGAGGCTCAATGTTTTATAATTATAAACATTTCTATTCTATCGTCCTTTTGGCAATGTGCGATGCGAACTATTGTTTCACATATATTAACATAGGTTCTTGCGGGAAAAACTCAGACTCTACAATATTTCAAGAGAGTTCACTATTTCAAAAGTTACAGAACAATAGTTTGAGGTTGCCAGGTGTAAAGCATCTGCCGGGCACTAATATAACAGTACCACACATAATAGTTGGTGATGGTGCATTTGGCATATCCAACCATGTGATGAGACCTTATGTGCGATCCAACATGACTCATAAAAAGAAAATATTTAATTACCGCTTAAGTCGTGCTAGACGGTACATAGAGTCGACGTTTGGAATAATGTCCAACAAATTCAGAGTATTCCATACTCCTATGAGTGTCAGTTTCCCTATTGCAAAAAAGATAGTTCAAGCCTGTTGCATATTGCATAATTTTATTAGAGTACGGGATGGCTACAACGTTAATCACACATTAACTATAACGGGATTGACTGATCTAATTAACGACCCAGATCATAGATCAGGAAACACATTACGCGATATATTCGCTAATTACTTCGTATCACCCACTGGTAGCGTGTCATGGCAAGATAGATCTGTGTTCTGATTTTATAGTTGACACCTACCGCGAAATTCAAAAATGGAACGAAACGAAACGCAGTAATATCGTCGTGGCTTATTTGATTTACCTACCCAATTAATATTTTTCACTAGGTGACCCGGCAGACGTTGTACTGCCTCAATCGATAAAATTTTCATATTTATTCACCTTTTAAACCTCCTCTGGGCTTCCACAAATAAATCATAACCAAAATTAGCCAAATCGGTCCAGCCGTTCTCGATTTTAGCGAGACTAACGAACAGCAATTGATTTATATATTTAAATAGATTAGAATTTCTGAAATTCGCGGGCGGACAAAACGATTTCACTTAATTTTACACTAGGTAATAAGTAGCTAATGTGACTTAATTAAGGTACCAGACTCGTCGGTTACACTTGACAAACGATCTTTAAAGTTAATTTATATCTCTTATTGTGAACTGAACACTAAAAGTGATAGAATGTTTTAATGGAGGATGGAGGATTTCGTTTGTGCAACTAGCGGTAAACATGTATGTAACAAAAAAGATTTTATTAATAAATGTTTCTTACCTAAGTCTGTATTGAAATTTTCACCACACAATTCCTTTCCAATTTCTTCCCAGGCTTTATTTTTTGCGTCCTTATTCTTATAAAAACCATCGGCCGGGTCCCATAAACATCTTCTAATTCGCACTTCGTCAATTACTCGATCCGTAGCGATGTGATTCATTTTGTACACAACAGTACCTAACGGCACGTCTCAACGGCGTGAGACTAAAACGCACAATGGCCGTAGAAGCGCACGAGCGGCGCGCGCTTCGACCGCGCCGCGCGAATAGGACGCGTTCAACGAACGGCGCTGCTCAAGCGCGCGAATTTGAAACGCTACTAATACCCCAATACATATCCGAGCGCGCGCGCTCCGACGGCGCTGCCGAAACGCGTGACTGTAAAACCAGCCTTAACGCTCTAACCACTACACCACGGAAGCAGTAAAAGTTTATTAAGTAATTTTAAACTTATCACTTCATAAAAAAACTGTCTCTCAGAGGCTTAAGGATCTTAGGCAAAAACCATTCGTTATTGTCTTCGTTTAAACTTTGTAATCGTAATTTCATAGCTCCTGGTATTTGAGGTCATTGGCCAAAGATAGTAAAAATTGTAGTTTTTCCGCAAATATGAATAACATCAGCTGTTCCAGGGTTGGTATCTTAAGAATTTTGCCTGAAACGCAAATTGTAATTAACTCTGAATTGTGACGCTTTTATTAGAAGTTGGTATTTTTCTGAGCATGCCGATACGAGACCCTACCTACAACTTTCCGCTTTATATGGGGTTTACCAGTCACCTTGTATAGTACTAGCTGTAACCCGCGACTTCGTCCGCGTAGAAGTCAAAAATGGTTCTAATAGGATCTTTAATTGGTTTTTTACGTTATAATATCCCGTTCCCGTTACCGTCATTTGCTAGAGCAAAAGAGAAAAAATTATCTATTTGTCTCAATTTTTTGTCTCTCACTCAAAAAATGACGAAGTTTCATTCATAAAAATATAAATTTTCAACCCCTAAAATACCCCCGGGGATGCAATTTTTAAAATCTAATTTCTGTATTATTATTTTTTATTGACCACTTATTCAAAAATGTCATGTGTCTCGCTTCAAAAATGACGAAGATTCATATAAACTTGCAACCCCTATTTCACCCCCATAGGGATGTTAAAATCAAATGTAAAAAATAAATGTAATTAATTACGTTTTAAGAAAACTGACAATAATTACGAGATAAAACTTGGCAAATTAATAACTAGCATTATGACCAATACACAGGACATTATTAATTGGCTATTAAGTTCAGGGGTATTTCTTGTTCGCTTACCCGGCAATAGCCTTTTGATGAAAAGCAAATGACAAATGTGTTGGCAAATGAAAGCTTATAAAAAAGTGCTTACGCACGTACTTATTTATTTTACTTATTATGTAATAAAATATTTTTTTCTTTATAAAGCTTGCACAGAGGGTTGCTCGTTTAATTTTCTATTTTCAAATGTGCAGAATCTTTTTACCAAAATGTAAAAAATACTATTAACTATATATATTTTGTTATTATCTAAGTCAGCAGCACCACACTGATTTAAAAAAAATCATAATTCATTTTATTTATGACTTTAGTAGTGATTTCTTTTTTCAAATGTTTCTTAGATGAATAATTTTTTATTAAATCAAAGATTTAAATGTTTATTCAGTAATTAATTAGACCTTTACAGACACTTTTACACGTCAATAAGTATAATTTACGTTACGTGTAAAGTATATTAAAATATAATTAATTTTTAAAGAAAAGCTATTAATACCAGCGCTTCGTAACGACCACTGCTGAGAAGAAACGCCGAAAGAAACCCATTTTCAGAGTACTGGTCGCCTACTCGCCAGAAGGGCTTTGTCTAATTATTATTATTGTGTTTTAATTATTAAATGCTTATAATATAATACAATGTTGACACATTTAACATGTAATGCTTGTGAACGAGTTAACAAACATAAATTTCGTAATAAAAATTAATATAAATTAAGTAGTCAAAAAAAGCGAAGCCGAGCTGAGCAGTCCCTCCCGGCAGCACCCGTTCACGAGTTGACGCACGGATCAGTTAAATCAATAATAACTGACGCGCACTTATCTACGCATACAACAAAGTTTCTTGATGTGTAGTTTAGGCTATTTTTATAGCTTGAGTACTCTTTCAAATCTACAAATTTATGAATATTTTCGTGCACATCAGCATAAAATATTTTTCTACTAACATCACAATCTAGTTTTTTGTTTTTCAATAGAAAACCGCAAACATAAGCACAGGCTTGCATTTCATCAGTAGCTGTACAAGTACCATCATCAAAAGTGCTTTTCGATGCAGGAAGTATGAATGCTACAAGTGGTTTGTTCTTCTCTTGTTTCGAAATAATTAGTGTCAACTTTTTTTCTAAAACGTTTTTAAAATTATTATAGTGAAATTTTCATCTTTTTTGCAATTTCCTGTGTTTATGTGGGCTAAATTTGACATTAAGGAAGTTTAAAATGCTGCAATAAATTGTTGGGTGGTTGGGTTACAATTTGCACCGCAATTAGGCCGCACACACCCAAATACATTTTCCAGCCGATCTTGCTATCGGCGCGTTGATAGGCTTTTTATGTAATTGTGTTCTTTTTTTAAATTTCTCCAACCTTGTTGGGAAGGTGGTGGCTGCCGAACGCTAATAAATGACATATTTTCAAAAAATATCTTCATGTCCTTCAATAACTCTAGGTGTGGACCGTTGTCTTGTAAATTGGACGAAAAAGGTTTACCCCTTTTTAGATCCGGCGCGCTGCTGTTTAAAGTATCAAATAAGGGATGGTAAATAAGGGTGGACTGTATAACTCAAGGGCTGGTTTATTACTTCGTCACTGTAAAATACAAATTAGACACGACAACGTCCACGGTGGTCTCGAATAGTGAGCAAATATGTTCGGTTGGTGGGAGGGCCAGTGTCCGGTGCTCCCTCAACCCCCGGACCTCGCAGCTGCTCCGCTGGTGGGGCGAAATCGCCTCAATATACTCCCCGCGTTGAAGAAGCTGGTCTCCTGGATCTTCAAGCATCAGGTGAGCCTGGAATTGGGCAGATGTTGTTAAACGCCCTTCGTATGGTTCCCTTTTTCGTCCTAATGTCGGCAACCCGAGAGATATGGTCATTGCCCGGATATACATTGATCACCCGTCCTAGTGACCAAAGCAACGGTGGAAGAGACTTGTCTTTTAAAAGAACTAAGAATCCTACTTGAAGACTGCCGTTTGAGGCGTGCCACTTAGTCCTTTGTTGAAGCAGAGAGACGTATTCTGTGCCAGAAATGCTGTCTTATGAGTTCTATTCTGTTGAATCTCTCGAGACTTGAAATGTTTCTCTCTATCACTTATATGGATATGGATGGATCGACAACAGCGACCGTCCAATGAGGAAGTGAGCAGAAGTCAAGGGACAAAAGTCGAAGGGATCTGAACTTAATGGAGTAAGGGGACGTAAATTTAGAATTGCTTCTACCTGTGTCAAGCATGTAGACATTTCCTTATAAGTGAAGTTAGTGAGTTAAAGTAACCTTCTGAGATGGTGCTTAGTAGCACGAACTGATGCCTCCACCAAGCCGTTAAAATGGGGTGTGAATGCGGGAAAAAAGATGAACTTACGCCCTCTTGTTCAATCAGCTGCTACATTGCACTCAACTAAAAGGCGTTGCAATTCATTACTTGCACCAACAAAATTGGTGCCGTTATCTGATGTGATAGTTTGAGGTTTTCCCCAACGAGCCACAAAACGTTTAAGAGCAGCTAAATAGGCCTCTTTGGTAAGGTCTGTAACGAGCTCCAGATGCAAAGCTTTAGTCGCGGAGCAAACAATGACACAAATGTACTACGCTTTATTAAGTTGGCAATTTCTACCTCGGCGGTTAGCAACCATCATTGGTCCTGCATAATCTGCAAAACATTTAAGAAATGGGAATATCAACTTTGTCCTAAATAGAGGCAGTTGTCCCATAATAGGTTGAACGGAAGAAGACTTGAATCGAAAACATTTTAAGCAATGTTTTGTTACAAATTTCGCTAAATCCTTGCCTCCCAAAGGCCAATATGTCTGACGTAGTGGACAACAGAAGCTGTGTTCAGCATGAATTAATTTAAGATGATACATGTGAAATAAGATTTTTGTTGTATGATGTTTAGCACTAAGAAGAATTGAATGTTTAATGTCATAACTATAAGGAGAATTATTGAGCCTACCACCAACACGCATGATACCATTAGGATCTAAAAATGGCACAAGCGAAATTAATCTATTTTTCTTTGGCAGTGAGGTATTTGATTTACATACGTACATACTTACATACATATTATCACGCCTGTTTCCCACAGGGGTAGGCAGAGACTAAGGACCTCCACTTGCTAGTATTTGATTAATAATATTATATTCATCAGGGAACATTTCCTGTTGAGCTACACGTATGATAAGGTTATGTGAATTACTTAATTCTTCACATGAAAGATGATTTGTATTTTTATCCTATTTTTATTATTTCTAGAATTGTGTATAAATCTTTGTAAATAGGCTGTGACTCTTTGTAAATGTGTAAATTTAGAATATTTTTAATCAAATGTGTAATATTTTCTGATTCTTTATCATTTTTACTGCCGTGAATAACTAAACAAGAAGGGAGATCGGGCAGATAGTGTTAAGATGTGTTATTGGGGAATTTCGGCCAGTCATGTTCATCCTTTTTTAAGAAAGATGGACCTGACCACCACAACGACGAGTCGCTGATAAGATCAGACTTCACCCCGCGGGAAACTAGGTCCGCCGGGTTCTCTTTAGTGGGCACATAACCCCATGTATAACTACCAGTAATTTCTTGGACCTCGTTCACTCTGTTACACACAAACTGTTTGAGTTGGTTGGAAGGTGTCGACAACCATCCTAAGACGATAGTGGAGTCCAAAATCTACACATGTCGACCTTAAGTTAAAGAGAGTCTAGCACCTTTTTACAAAGTCTAGCGCCTAAGAGCGCTTCACATAATTCAAGACGTGGTTACCTGCTTAGACATGGGAGCAATTTTATTTTTAGAAATTAAGAGCTGTACGTGTACTTCCCCTGAATAAGAGATGGACCTAATGTAAGCACATGCAACATAAGCGCTTTCTAAAGCGTCTAAAAATATGAATTTCTATTAACTGACATGAATCTTGAACGACCCACCGAGGTATCTTTAAGTTGTTCAGAAATGGTAAAGAGTTTGCAAAGGAAGACCATGATTTAAAAATCTCGAGTGAGACTTCTTCATCCCATGCGCATTTGTTAGCCCATAGTTTCTGCATTATTAACTTAGCTATTACGATGCATGGGCCCACAAGGCCAATGGGGTCGAATATTTGACTTATGACAGAAAGAATGTGCCGCTTTGTCACGGGTGTGTGTAAATTTATGTTAATTGAAAAAGATAAAGTGTCTGAGTTACATAACCATTAAAGACCCAAAGTTTTGGAAGGTGTGTTGTCATTATTATCTGAAAGATCTAAAAAATATTGGAAGCTGTGTTAGAATCTGTAACTAATTCGCTGAGAATTTTAGTATAGTTCGACTGCCATTTTCTCAAGTTAAACTGAGCAGAAGATAATGCGGCTGAAACGCCCTTGCAGAGTTCAATAGCGGCGTGAGTCGTCGGTGCACCGCTCAAATAATCATTGACATAAAAGTCATGTAGGATGCTTTCTCTAACGTCGTCGTTATCTACAGTAGATGCAAGGCTAACCAAACACTTGGTCGCAAGATATGGAGCAGAAGCAGTGCCATAGCTTACCGTGTTAAGAATGTAGGTTTTTAAAGGATCTGTAGACTTGTATCTAAACACAATTTGTTAGGGAACGTTGAGAAGAATTGACTTCAATGGCTCTGTACATTTTCTCAATATCGGCGCATACAACGTAACGGTGTTGACGGATTCGTAAAAGTATGGCTAGCAACTCGTCTTGAACCGTGGGGCCTAGCATTTGTATGTCGTTGTAGGAAATACCTGAAGTGGTAGTCGCTGAAGCGTCAAAGACGGTACTTAACTGCTGAAAACACGCCGTGCATGTTTTTCAAAAAGGGTACGCCAGTGCGAGCGCCACACGCCACGCTTGTTATCCATTTTTCCCTACGGCCGTGCTGTTCATCACCCCTCGCGTGATCTGGCGTTCTCTAACGACAATGCGGTAGATCACACCTGGCATGTAATTCTCAAATACCACGGCAGTTCTAAAACAGCACGAGGTGTGTTTCCGTTTTTTTTTAGATATATTTAAATGCTTTTACTGCCACGTCATTCTTCAATGAGGCGTTTTCTTTAAAAAATATATTAGTACAGTAAGTTACGATAGATGGCGCAGCAATAACTTAAGTATCGAAGTAATCGCAATAATAATAGTAAGTGTACCACCAACAGTACTACTACCAAGTACCTAGGTACTTTTTTTCATAGTGTTATTGAAACCAGAGGAAGGAAAATCCCCTGTCATCTTCCTTCCTCTGGTTCCGAAAAAACTGGCTTGGTGTACCTCTATTTACAAATTCATTACCAATAGTTCATTGAAATCAAACCATACTAAAAATTGACAGAATAAGGAACCATTTAAAAAAAAACCATACATAGTTTTATTTTTTAACAGCGCCATCTAGTGATCTAACAACTAGATGCGACACGATCATTCAACTACTTGTTAGGCACCAATTCACTTACGGCGACACGCCTATCTATACCTACAATAAGTACCAAAAATTGCATTAGGTATTTTGCCGAACACGAATTCGCTACTTTCCAACAACTCAAATCAGATACTTTTTTCTAAACGTCAAACAAACAAGCAAGCCGAGCGCCGCGTGGCGGCGCATGTTTTGAGGATGGGGAGCTTTGTCCATTAGTAATTAATTACTGACATGGACAGGGCTCCCTATGTTGATTATATAAATGAAATAAATTAATTTGTATAAATATCATTATTTTATTTACGTCCGATTACAAATTAGGTGCCTATTCATTGCACTTATTGCGAAATTGTATGATCTTGGAGATGTCAATACTAGAAACGTAAAATAGGTAGGTTCCTACATACCTATTGTACGTTTCGCGTATTTGGTAGGTAGGTACACAAGAACCATTGATCCGATTCTAAGAAATTACATAGAAAGTGGTCAATGGGTCACTGTTGTTAATAATTTGGCCTTTGAAATACCGTCGCCACCTGAGGCGGCCTTTGTTTTTGATTTGTCGTTTCTTTGTTCTTGTTGAGAATGTAGCACAGGTAAGTACCAAAGATTATCTGTTTTTGTGGATATTCAAAAATGGATAATGTGCACTCGGGACCGAACCCTAAAGAACAAAAGAAGGCCAAACAATAGACGCAAATACGTATCTAGCGGCACCTTTAGTCTCATAGGCAAATTTGTATGGCAATGTTTGCATCTCAAATACGCGTCAATGGCATCTCTACAAAATCATGAAAACGCATTAACGTAGTCGGCGGCACTGAAAGCGTTAATAAATATAAGTATACTAACGTGAAACTTATTTTGTAAACAATAGCTTTATAGGAACAAAGAAATGCCAAAACATAATTAGGACCACGGGTGTACTTCACAGAATTGAGTTGCTTTTCTAAGGAAGCTAGTACCAGGTACCTATATATACAATGGAAGCCGCGTAAGGCGGCGTCGGTATGACAAAGGCCAAGTAATAAATGCAATCTTTAGACCACTTTCGTCCGTGCTTTCGATATCATTTATTACTACATCGATTTATTACTTAGAATCGGAAACAGTGGCTCTTGTGTGTAGTTTAAAGGTGAAGAGTTTGTACAGTGCCAACCAGCTTTCAATATCAGGTCAATATTATGTACCAGGAAATGTAGTTAAAGCGGTGCTATTTTTCAAACGCGGAGTCACTAAACGAATGCTTTTTTGTATGAAAAAACCATTCATTTAGGTGAATTGTACATCAGAACGAGTCGAGAGCCGTAACGCCGTGAAGTGTGTGAGTTGTATGAAAAACCTAGGTAGGTAACCTACTTTACTGCTTTTAATATCATTTACTTAGTACCAAGCAAGCTACATTTTATACCACTAGTAATGCTTGTTTTTAACCAGAGTTTTGAAACCTCTGGTTTTGCAAAAATTATGTCAATTCAATTGTGGAGTGTTGTGTTGATGTATAATCGCACAGATCCAAGATTTGTTAGTATTTTCAGAAAAAAACCCTGTCGCGTTTTACATTTTTCAGCAACTGTATGCGACATCTAGTGATATATTTCGAATTAAGGCCATAGGAACTCTGTAATGAAACTACGCAACCCTATCGAGTTTGGGCTCGTTTTGGTTGTTTGGCACTAGAAAAAAAGTATGAAACAAAACCTCTATCCAGCCTTCCTTTGCGTCGACTTCTTTCCTTACTCTTTCCAGTTAATTTTTCTCCTGTCTCTTGTTCGTCCTTGGAAGTAACTACTATTGAGTGCAGAGTCTTCTTTTGCGGGATGATTGCTGTCTCGCTATGTGAAGCGGGACAGCCCGCTGTTACTCCGGCGTAGGTGGCTGTTGCTACTCCTTCTAAAATTTCTCTTTGCGTCTCCATCGCCTCTTTCAGCTCATCCTTTTGTTGCTCTCCTGGATGAGCTTTGTTTGCTCCTCCAGGCGAGCAACAATCAGACGATCTGAGCCAACAGAGGGGGTGGGGTCACTGGTTTCTTGTTCCTTTTCTTCATTCTCTGTTAGCCCTTGCTGGGAGTCCCTCAGCTTCCCGCTCACTTTTTTAGCTTTTTCGGCCCTCAACTCTTTTTCGGACTCCTGTACCATCTCGTGGAGTTTATCCAGGGCAGCCTCGACCGCAGTTCTTATTTCCTTTTTAAGGTTGCCGGCCAGTCTATTTTTTAATTGTAGTTTGGCCTCGTTTACAGAACTTAGGGCTTTTGCTAATCGGCCTTGAGTTGGTCGTGGCGACAGCGTTTTACGCGGGTTCCCGGTTACACCCTGTGATTGGGTGCCGGCATATCTTCTGCAGGGCCAGCCCGCATCGTTAATTTGGTTTGTGTAGGCGAAGTCTTTTCACCTACGGCTTCCCAGTTATCTATTATGTCCCCAATGCTTTTTCTTTCGTCGGAGCCGCTTGTTTTCATTGCTGGCCGATCATCGGAGTCTTTAGCCAGAGCAGCTGCGTCTGTATTCTTAGTGGCCGTTTTAGCTCTTTGTCTAGTGGTCGCTGTCGATGGGTTCGGGGGGCTACGCCTGACTACGTACATGGTGGGGTAGGAGACTCATTAAATTACTAAGAATATATTTAATTAATATTTGTATAAGTTGTAAACTGTATAGGTAAAGTAGCTTATATAAGCTACTAAAGGTTACTACAGAGTGCCGTGCAATCAGTCAATTTAAGAGCTATGCACAACTTTGACCGACTCTACGTTGACTCTATGTCAAAAGACTCTATGTAGAGTCACTTTAGGTCCAGAAAAACAGAGCTCAGAGAGCTTTGGTCAATGCCGCAAACCCCAGGTCTCTACGGCAAACAGGGCCGGAGTTATAGGGGTTTGAATTTTTTTAAAATGGCGGCTGTCTAAAATTAGACCCAAGATTGCTCGGTAGTGATTTGCCGCAGATACCCGGTGTTCGGGTTCGTTGTGCTCGCCTTTAGCCCCTCTATCCAAATCTGGGCTTTGGCTGAGTCAGAATTTTTGTCTGTCTTTTCCCAGATTTGTCACGGGTAAAGGATGGGGGGCGCTCCGCTGGTACTCCCTGCACAAACCCCAGGTCGCTACGTCAACCAGGGCCGGAGATATGGCAAAATTTCCAAATTTCCAAAATGGCGGACCAAGATGGCCGCCGAAACTTCAAGATGCCATATCTTCGGAACGGCTTATCACAGACTACCCGTGTTTGGTGTTGCCGTGTTTGCCTTGGAGTTTCCTAGGCGAGTTTGGACCCAATTTTGTGAAAAAATTTAAGGCGTCAGAATTTAACTTTTCCTAGTTACAATAGTAGAGGAGACTCTGCCAAACCTAAAACTGAAAACCACAGTTCTCTACGACTTCAAGGTCTGGAGTTATACAAGTTTAAACATTTTCAAGATGGCGGCGAAACTTAAAACTTAATTTCCTCCGGACGCAGGTATCGCAGGGCGCCCGAGTTTGGTATCCCTGGAATTTCAGTAGTTTTCAGGAAAAAAGTTTAAAGGATAATGCCCACTGCTCTATGGAGCCCCGTCCCTCATTAAAGAATATAGTATGGTAACCAAAATTATACAGAATAACGCAGTTAATAATAGAAATACAATTAAACAAAAATCATGTTTTAGCTTTGTGGAGTTTCTGATAAAAAAATAAACTAATGTTCGATTTTGAGGTTAGTTTCGAAGTCCGAGTGAGCTATATTTGAACGGGTGACTGTTCGGAAACGAATGTTTTCTTTAAGAAACAATCGACTTGTGAAATCATTCTTCCTTTGAAACCCGCCAGTCAACCACCAAAGTAAAACTACAATGCAAGTCTTGATATCATGTCATGCGGGTCTCGAGAGTTAAGCATAGGACCTACCCCAAGTTCACTAAATGTATGGTTTCGAACCATGGTTTTAAAACGTATTCACCTAAATATATTTTTGTCACTGGTTGATACTTTTTACTGTTCTATATAAATAAAGTAGATACCTATACAAAATACTGATTTACTTATGTTTTTACTGACCACTGTCCTCTATATACCTTTAAGAGATAATATGTGTGTTTGACTAATATGACAAAGAGAAAAAGTTTGTTTGCGCAGGAACTGCTTTGCATCGTTTTTTACATGAAAATAGGTCTCACTAATCTGCGAATTTTCTCGGTTGCATCCTCAGCTTTGACGCATCGAAGTCTGGGGTCCGGGTCCGCTAATATGACAGCGTTCATGCTGTAGAATGATTTCGCTTAGTTTTTAACGGCTGACCACTAGCCTGATGCCAACCCTCCTTGGAAAAAATACATCAAAATAAGTAATAAAATGATTAATATTTAGGGATTAGGTAGCTCGTAATTAATATTGTAAGGGAAGAAAGAAATAAAGTACTGTTATAATACAATCAACATGATTTATTCATAGTCTTCATATTCATAAAATAAGTCATCTAAGAATGTGGCAGGAGCATCAATTTCTCTAAATCGGGCCCAACTTAGGTACCATAGTAAAGTCATTACATGGGCACAGCAACCCACTGTTCGTTCACCCACCAGACAACTACAATAATAGCCAGCAATGTCTAGTAGCTCTCTTATATTTGAAAAGTCCATCTGTCTATGACAAGCTATATCCATGATTGACATCATATCATCCATCTGATGACCAGTGAAATCATGTTGACTGAAGTTCAATTCATTCCAGGGCCCAACATTTAAATGATAACTACAAACACGGGTACTAGCAGGTATATACAACTTATGTTCTAAGAGTTACATATCTTTGATTACCGATGGTACTAGCAAACGTTCAGTGTTGTTACAGTCAGCAAAGACACAATTCCTGGATGAGGCAGGTGCGCGTTTGTATACACGAGAACTTATTTTAGGAGCACTATGAGAAACAGCAATGTAAGGTTGAGAGTTTGGTAACGGAGGGGGCACCGGAATTGAAGACTCCGTTGAGCTTCTCGCTGAAGACATAATAACATCAGCATCTTCATGAGGTATGCCAACTCCTTCCTGCACATTATCTTGTTGCCTACTTTGATCAACCTGTGCATGACGTCTCACACTTCTGTAGGCGTTTGTCCAACACTGTAGACAGACCTTCTCTAGTCGATGCACCTGGAAAACAGAATAAGTATTAATACAATTAAAAAAGTACATCTCGGACTTCACATCATCATCATGTTTGAATTTTTGAAATTGGTAATCTCTATAACTACTGGATATAAATATAAATATATAGGGATAAATAACACTGATTAGGCTAGTTTCAAAGTAAGTTCGAGACGTGTGTTATGGGATACTAACTCAACGATACTATATTTTGTAACAAATACATATTAGATAAACATCGAAGACCCAGGACAATTTGAAAAAAGCCATTTACCAACTTGCCCTGATCGGGGATCGAACCCGGGACTCTTGGGTGGCTGACTAGCATGGTGACCACTACGCCACGGAGGTCGTTAATACTGAAATATGAAAACTTCATTTTACATGTGTCAAGTTTTATTTTTTGGGGAACATTATGGTTTATTTTTTTAAATTCCAGTAAACAGTAGTAAAGTAAAACTACCATATAAAGTAGGTTACATACCTGTTGAATGGGTATGCATGCTATTATGTGGTCTCTCTCTGAACTGCCCCAAGGAACACTGTGAGTTTTGGCTCTCAATATTGATTTTCCACATCCAAGGCATACTTGCTGGTGGCCATATGTTCGCTCAACAAAATCACCAGTAGAGTAGTTTATTGATACATTTTGTAGTATAAGAAAACATTCTTGACAATTACAACTGCCTTCAGATACCTAAAAAAAAAACAAAGTAATAAATGAACGAATTCAGCTAGACAAATGGAGAAGGTTATGTTTATGGTGATTCATATTCATTCAGATAACAAGTCAATTACTCGAAAGAAACTGAAGTGTTTAAGTGGAAGGTATATAATTAGTAACAAATTATGTACCGGTCAACATGCATGTTATCTGCTCCAGATCCACATGACATTATAGATTGCCATGCTGGTCATCAGGAAAAGTAAAAAAAATGGGATTTGACAGGATAAATAATACCTACTTTTATACTTCTTTATAGAATTAAACTATGTAAAAACATGTTCTTTTATAAATACTTACAACTGCTGGATTAATCCAAGACTTTAATATACTGAGCATAGCATCAGTAACTTCTCCAACTTGACGCTGGGGTAGAGGATGTTTCAGAAGCAAAGAACAGTTCGCACAACGTGACACCGGCATTGTTTGAAACGTTCTTCAAAATCACAACACAACACAAATCAGCAATATGAAATGAAGAATTGAAGATAAGATTTTAAATCAAACGAGCAAGCGCACTGTAGGTGGAGAAAAGTTAGCCGCCAACCGCTAACAGAACAGACAGACAGAGCCGCCTTTTGACAGTTGACAGTTAATTTTTTTGGCAACTTCATTTGTACTTACGTTTACGAAGAATGTTTTAAATACAACTTGTGCGATTAGTTTCATAAATGAAAGCTGAACTATTTTTAATCACTTAAATTAATTCGAATAATCGTATAGAATCATAAAAACTACGCTTTCAGTTTTAAAAAACCTCGCGGTCAAGTGTATTTTATAGGTTAATAGATCATACCTACCTAGGTACATACAATACCCAGTATTTCATATTTTATTAGTTATTACCGAGCATTATTTTTCATTGTCGCACGTTCGCTTTAGTGTCTTTGTAAACTTAACTGAACTGAATATCGATAAAATACCAATATAATTAAAAAAAAACCCCACAAAGATTTTTCACACAATTTTTATATCTTAAATAAAATATAAAAAAACTAATTTTGAATTTTTTATCATGCTCATACACGGTATTATGGGGCGAAACCGGGAATGGGCAATCTCCTTTCCTGAAATCGCTCTATCTCCGTTAATTACAGCCCGATTTCAAAGATTCAAACTATGCCGGGTTTTACAATTTTATGCGCAATTTTACAAAAGCTTTAATCAAAAAAAGAATATAAAATAAAGAATTTGAAAGCGAAAAACTAAAAATTTTGTATTTTGGGAATAATTTCGAAAATCTTAAGCTTAAAATGTCTTATGTCAGCGGCTAGAGGGCGTTGAGGTGAAGGTCCTGGTGAAGTCAAATCCCACGCGTCTCGATGAGTACAGGTATAGCAGCGTCGACAAAATTGTAAATTTTAACTGTTATAACTTTTTTCAGGAGGTTGCTAAAATTCAAGTTAAGGTGCCTCCAAGCTAGGTGCTCACCGAGTCTTCTGATGGTGTTCCTGAAGTGATCCGCGCGACTCTCCTTCTGCGACCACGCCGCCACGTGGTACTTGTTTTTTTGCTTATAACTCCTCCGCGGGGGGTCGAAAAAATCCGGAGGGGATGTTGCTGTGTAGGCCTCGACAAGTCCTTTCAGGATGCACTATATAAAGTTGGGGTCGTCGCTTTAGATTTAGCGTCGCACGCACTTTAAGTTTCGGAAATTATGAAATTTTCACTTTTTTGCACTTTTCACTGTCGAAACTTTCCAAAAAGTTTGGGAGGCACTCGGGATCACCTCGGGCGTAACTTTCCGCGTTAGATGATGTATAACACGTTTATATCAGGCGTAAAAAACCCACTTTTATGAATTTTTTGCTGCGGAGCGTCGTGAAAACGTGGCTTTCTGGGGCTCTGACGGCTCGCAACTCATTCCAGGCGATTAGATTAGATTGAATGGATATCTTTTGGATAAGCATGCTTTATCCTAGTCTTCATCGTCGCGTACCATCAGGTGAGATTGAGGACAAATGCCTAAACCAATATATTGTAAAAAAAAAGTGTTATGTAACCTGCACGTGGCGTAAGTGCGTGACCAAAGTCCACGGAGATTGAAGCGCGCCACTAAGACGTATTTACGATGGGACTTTTTCCGCGATAGGACCAATTATGTGGGTGTCCTAGGGGATGGTAAATAAGGGTGGACTGTATAACTCAAGGGCTGGTTTATTACTTCGTCACCGTAAAACACAAATTAGACACGACAACGTCCGCGGTGGTCTCAAATAGTGAGCAAGTATGTTCGGTTGGTGGGAGGGCCAGTGTCCGGTGCTTCCTCAGCCCCCGGACCCCGCAGCTGCTCCGCTGGTGGGGTGAAATCGCCTCAACACAAGTTGTCTATGTTTGCCATGATATCTGCTGTTGTTCTTGCAGTTTCAGGTAAATCGCCTGTAAATAAACAATAGCTTATTAAAGATTATGGAGGTACCCAGGCGATTAAGACAAAGGCTGAAGCGCAAGTCCGATCTTCACGTGTACCTCATTGATACTTGTGTAAGGTCAGTTACAACTTGCTTCCGGTAAAGGAAAACAAAGTAAGGCAACCAGCATACTGCGTAATTTCTGCTGTATATATATTGGATGAGTGTAATTGATTTTTTTTTTTAAATCATTTATTCAAAATTCACAAAAAATAATATAGGTAAAGTGATACTATACCAAACCACGAAAACCTCGCAGGGTTTATCTGGGTTTCGGTGAGTCGCTATAATATGGTGGTAAATAATACTGCTTTAACAATCTTACAAATTTTTTGGGATTTACTTTATACATGTTTTGTAGATCTGTGGGAAGTTCGTAATAGAACAATAAATACATACTTACCACTTGAAATTTTGGCATACATGCCAACAGCAACAGTGTGGCTTAGTACTTGTGCTGACAATTTAATTTTTTAGTACCTACCCCGTTACGTACTTACATAAGGACATAGTAACGTTATAAGCTGGAATCTTATTTGCATGGGTTACTGAAGCTATAGATTTTACTTAGAGTACATACGACGATGAGATCCTTACCGTTGTAAGTTATGTAACCCTGGCTTAGAAAATCGGTACAATTTGATTTCAGCATCGATGCAAGGAAAGCTCCCACACTTGCATTTACGCCTGAAGTTATCAGCTATTGTTCAATTTAAAAAACTTGCACTCACCAAACCACAGTTTCACCGAAAAATTACGATATTTTGTAAGTGTCTTTGTCACAATTAAATCTACGACAATACTTATTTTAAATCGACAAAGTTACGGAGGAGTTAATCTCAACTCAACGTAAAAGCGGTAGAAAGAAAGGGGCAAAGTTAGCGAAAAATACAAACAAAACAACGCGTTCTAGGAAAAATAGCAGCCGTTTTCGTTTGTAATATGAAATGAAACTTCTTGCTCTCAACAAGAAAAAATTTCGTTTAAGTGTTCAATTTTTCAATTTATTTATTTATTGCATTTCATAATGTACATCAGTTCTAACTACTAAAAGTCACTGTCATATTATAAGGTACACTATGAACCCTGTCGGGTATCGCAAAAGAAAAATGGAACGGCAAGCGGATTTTATGTTATGCAGAGGTTAATTCATAAATTTAAACCTAGTATTTTACCTACCTAGTGTTACCAGTATATAAGAAACCAATTAACTACAAATCATATTAGTTGCATTTTTATAATAAGGAAATATTAGGGATTGAGATCTGGGTGGTATGGCGGTAGTCTTATCACTCTATGATTATGGCTAGGAAACAGTCTATACAAAACGTTTTAAATCGATCCTTGTTAGCTTTTACTAAAGCATACAACTGAGCATTTAGTAAAGTTCGGTCATATGGAATACCTTTTTCCGTGAGCCAAGCCTGCCGGACCGCCTTTTTTGAGTGTGAGGTTGGTGCTAGATCCCATTGCTTGTTGTGGTACACAGCGTTGTCGACTACCACGACGGAAGTAGGTAGTAAGTTGGGCATCAACTGCGTTCTGAGCCATTTCTCATAGTTTTCGTAGTTCATATTATTGTGGTAGTCGTCTGATTTATTCAGCATTGACAATTACAACGCGTTGTCCTTTAGAAATTGGTTTTTATTGTGCCCTTAGTCAAACCATCGGTCCAGGCTTTTGTCGTCGAGAGGGAAGAGTCTACGTAAGACTCGTCTGTATATACGATATGCTTTACCGCTTGACAATATTATTTTATTTTTTGTAAGTATTCGATTCTTTGCAATCGTATATTTGACGTTTCTATTAATACTTTACGATTATTTTCGGTTGTTTTCCACCGGAACCCCAAATCCTTGACAATTCGCCGAAGACTTCGTTCTGAGCCTTGGATATTTATGTCTTGCTCGAATTTGTTTTTTAGCTTTGCAATTGTGGGAAGTTCATTATTAGTTTTATGGAAATTGTAAATGCATCTTTTTACAACCCCCTTGTCGAAATTATCGATATTAGTTACTGGTTTTGCTCTAGAACGCTTTTTACCTGGTGTTCTAAACGCTGCGAGCAAATCGGAACTATTAGCTTGGGTGGAGATGTTTCTTATCGTTGCTTTTGATGTTTTTGTGGCTTCTGCTGTTCTTTTTTGAATTTTACCTAAGTCACTGATTACACTATTTAATTTAAAATTTTTCGTCTTAATACTCTGTGCAATTTGTTTCATCTGGTATAAGTCCACAGCGGGATTATCCGAATGACTGATAAACATATTTGTAGCTTCGTCAATCTGACTTCTAATTTGTTTCAAAGAATTAATAAATCCTTTAGTTTCGCTCTTTAAAAAAAGAGTGCACTAAAACTAAACAAAAGATAAACAGTTAATAAAAAAAAAAAACGGAAAGTAATAGTAATAACAAAACAATTTTCTACGCGACTGTACACCAAAGGTCCGCGGAGCGTCGTATCGGTGCGCGGGATAGATTACGACTGGAGAGCCGATGAGAACTCTTATTAGACTTCGTTAGACTTCGCTACTTAGACTAATATCGAGTGTTGTTATAGATCCATTAGCTCCTAGTAACTTTTTGACGTACCATGACGTACCACGATATAACAGCGCTTCGCAACGTCCACTGCTGAGAAGAAACGTCGAAAGAAACTCATTTTCACAGTATTGGTCGCCTACTCGCCAGATGGTTTGGGGATTACTTGGTGGGGATTACTTGGTGCAACCAAAACACAGTAGGTATTTGGATAACATAATAGTTTAATCTCACTTTTAAAAGGTTGACCCTTAGTTTTCTTTTCAATAAATGAAAGTAAAGTTTTAAATTGCTTTACTGCAAACTTTCACAAAGGTTTATCACTCAAGTCTTTCCACTAATTATAACATATAATAATATTCTTAACAATATTCGCACCGCGCATCACCAGTTTTTTTTTACTTTTTAACAGCTCTCCGCCTCTCGACCCTTTTTTGGTGGGCCTTCCAAAAATCAATGTTGCCAGCCCATCGGGTGGCCAGAATATTACAAAGGATTACGGGCATTCGATATGAGTAACTAAAATCTAACACTTTGAGGATTACAATGCAGCACACTTAATGAGGAGCAACACTGCATTTTTATCACGCTAGGTGTCGCATGAGCGACTGTACCTTGTGTTGGTCTATGAACTGTCAAGTTGCATACATTCCAATGTAAACATTTCAAAACTTTTGCTTCTTTTCTCGATATGCCTCAATGTAGTGCTTTAAACTGTAAAAATAGAGGAGTTCACATATTTCCCAAGAACGCTAAACGAAGAAAACAATGGGAAAATGCTTTACGTATCAAAAACTTCAAGGCAAGTGATACATCACGATTGTGTTCTGTCCATTTCAAAGATAGTGACTATTTTGGGAGAAGTAATTACACAGGTGGGTGATATGTATATGTCAAATACGTGCACACACTTCTGTAAATTTTATTTAAAACCATAAGTTAAAGATGTTTTTTCAATAAATCGTACTTTCGAATTTTCAATTTCTGATGCACCACTGTCAAAATTCTTAAAGAAAACTGCTGTACCGTCTTTATTTTCGTTTACTGACATACCAGAAACACTTACAACACTTGAGAGAAAACATCGTTTTGTGAGGAGAAGCCAAAGAAAACTTTTTCAGGACCAAGAGTTGCCGTAATCCTCACAGGCTACAGCTTCAATTATTAAAGAAGATATAAATGATTTGATTCCTTTGATTGGGCGTGAAGAAGAGATGAAGGAAAATGCAACCCATATCATCTTCCATAATATCTACCAAGGCGCAAACGAAATCAAAGAGCACGCAGGTTGATTATGAGCATATATATATGGCTCCATAAAAAGGTACATGGCAGATGACAGATCAATACATTTTTATACTGGCTTCGAGTCATATAAAAAATTCAAATTTGTCTTTGAAACTGTTGCCCCAATGGCACATAAAATTCGATATTATCATAGTAATGTGTTAAACGTATCAGCAGAGGATCAGTTTTTTCTTAACAATAATGAAACTAAGACAAAACAAATGTAATTACGAGCTAAGCAAATTTTTCAGTATTAGTGAAACAACCGCGTCAAATATTTTTATAACTTGGGTTAATTTCATATACCAAACTGTGGAGCAAAATAAATATCTGGCCCAATAAAGAGTTAGTCAAGTACTATATGCCAGAAAATTTTAAGCATTTTGATGAAAATGTGAGAGTTATTTTAGACGGTACTGAAATAATGGTGCAAAAACCTAAGAATCCTACTTCACAGCAAGCCTCCTGGAGTAGTTACAAAAATGCCAACACATTAAAAGTTTTAGTTGGAGCATCTCCTGGAGGATTAATATCATATTGTTCTCAAGCATATGCAGGATCTATAAGCGATCGTCAAACAGTGGAACGAAGTGATCTTACAACAAAGTGCCAATCTGGTGATAGCATACTGGCTGACAGAGGTTTCACAATGCAAGATATGTTTGCAGACAAAAATATTGTTGTAAGAATACCAACATTTTTAAAAGGAAAATCACAATTACCTAGCTTGACAGTAGTAAAAGACAGGGAGCTTGCAAGTAAACGTGTCCATATAGAAAGAATTATAGGACTTACAAAAACTTTTAAGATATTAAAGTCTGAATTGGATCATAGTTATTTATCAATAGCAACAAAATATTTTATATATGTTTTATGTGCTGTAACTTTAGGGAAAGTATTATGAAAAAGAAAAAATAAATAAAACACATATTTTATATTACTGCCTTTTTATTATAGATATATAATCTTTGTAAAAATACTTGTCATGGACTGCTGGTTCTACGTAATGTATATAAAAGTTAATCAACGCTGTCAGCATTTCGTTGATGTATGCATCATCTCTTGCTATAAATATAACTTTCATGTCTTTTAATGTGTAAACAATAAAATTTGCATATTTCCTTCCTGTGCAATATAATTGCCCTTGCACTTGAGCATAATATGGATGCTGATGTTTTAATTTAAGTTCACCATTGTCATTCTTCAAATATGGAACATTTGTTTCATTTATAAAACAATACCTAGAACTATATGGTGCTTTTACTTCCACGACTGTTTCATCTCCTAACTCACATTCAACACATCTGGTGAAGCTGCCAAAAAAGGAAAATCTTTGGAGATAAATAAACCACACTGTTGCACTTTTAACCCAAATTTTATCTCATATTTTTGGATTGCAATTGGTTCCTTCCCATGAGTTAAGGCTCTAGTGTGGATAGCTCTGGGGTTTAATATTTTTTGGAGTAATGCGTTCCTTCCAATACTAGTGCAGTGGCTCACTGCATAGAACAAACTTGCAGTAATTCTGCATTTTCTGAGTTCATGCCACTCTGGACTCGCATGTTGGGCTCGAGTATTTTCTTCAATGCACATAATTTGTTCCACACTTACATTACTTAAATGCAACGCTTTTAATATTCTGTCTTTGCCATCCATTTTTATGTAAGAATGATCCCATTCGATGCCATGTGGATTAGCTGGTTCGTATGTCTGCAATATGGGCATTGAAGACTCACCATATCCAATGGCCATGTTCCGCACATACTCTGTATGATTCTCCATAATATCACATTCATTTAAAGGGTCATAATTAGAGGAGTGAACTCTTTTGCTTAGTAAATTGCGGGCAGCAATTGGCGATTTGTAAAATATTTTCTTTGGTTGTTTAAATGTCATAAGCTGCTGTGTGCACGCTTGGTGCAGTTTATTGTTTTGTTGTTTCCCATTTCATGAGCAGCCAACAATAACACTGCCACATGCTTGCAACTCGCTGCTGTTCCACTCCCTGCAGCACATTCAGCGTTGCCAACTCGATATCTTAGGTAGGTGCTAAATAACATCTCAAATAGTGCTAGATTGATAAAAAAAAATCAAAAACAGTGCTATTTTTTTAAACATGACAAAAAAAGAGATAAAATTGTTTAATTTAATAATTGTTTAATTATTATATGATAATAATTGTTTGAATCAGCCAATAATTATAACAAGTATTTCACACTACATCCAATCATCTTCACTATCATCTGTCTCTACTGCTGTGTCTACTTCTCGTTGTACTGACACTGAAGCCGCCGTGGAAGTAGAAGGTTCGCTTTCGAACTTTTTCAATTTAAATGAGTACATATCTTTTTTGCCTATTTTTTTAAGAATATCTTGGGGAATTTCATATGTATGGCAGGTTTTATTAAAGCTTTTGAGCCCTGTTCGGATATAAAGAAGTGAATTCAAAGTGTTCAAATTCATTTTATTCCTGTTTATTTTTTAAAATGTTCATTGAACTGAACACCCTCTCAACATCGGCGTTAGAATGCGGCAATGATAGTATATAAATGCCAATGAAACTAGTTCATTATAGGGATTTTCGTTGTTTGCATCTTTATATTTAGATACCTCTACCCAAAACTTCAATGTGTCAGTTACATTTTCCCATTTTGCATAACACATGCACGAATTGTATAACAGTTCAGCTGTATAGCAATTGTTTTTGGTTCTGGCAATCTCAAAAAATAGTTTCAGCTCTTGCCATTGATCAAGAATTCTTTGCACAACTGGTTCAATTGAGAGCCATCTAGTAGCACATTTCTGTAAAATTTTTAATGGCTATTGACCGCAATTAATGTTTGAGAAAATATCTGCATACTCTTGTCGTCGAGTCGCTGACATGGAGAACCAATTATAAGTTTCTCTTAGGATAAATTCAATATTCCGCGGAATTGTTCCTTCGGACGCGTGAGCAACAGCCAATTGGAGCGAGTGACAAACTGCGAGATGCTGCAAACCGTACTCTTCTTTCAAAATTTTATAAACTCCTTTATTAATTCCAATCATAACACTGGCATTATCGGTGCCCAGTCCCACAAAATTTTCAATCTTCAAGCCCATCTCATCCTGCACTGTCTTAACAATGGCAGTTACAATACAACTAGCATCGCACGTCTCTAATTGGCTCAACGCTAAAAATGTAGACGTTATTTTCTTCATTGAAGAACTGAAATACCTTACAACAATACCTAGGTACTTGTGTACAGTTATGTCCGTCGATTCATCAATTATTAGACTATATTTACTGTCACCAATATCCTGTTTCAAGGTTGATTTAAAATGTGGCGCCAGAACAAATAATTTCACCACACTTTGTACGATGTAGTTTTAATTCGCAAACTGCTTTTGAGTCTGCGAAAGCTTTTGCACACAATGAGCTAAGGTGGTCTATGGGTAAAACTGCAGTGTGTTCAGCCACAAACATTGACAGAAGAGCCTCAGCACGATGTACTTCTGGTTTCTCAGATGTATCAACTTTTTCTATAGAAAGTATTGCCTGTCCCGAGGAAAACGGTTTAAGATTTTCTATGTGTTTTTTTGATTCCAAATGCCGCTTAATTTCAAATACTCTCGCATTAAATTCTGTTTTGCAAAATGCACACATTGCTTTCAAATTATTTCCAAACACAGGTCTAAGCCACTTTTTGTAATTTGGATTGTTCTCCCACTCTTTTCTGTAATTTTGAACATAACTTACTTTTTTTCTTAAAGAAATATCCATTTTTGTAGGTTTTATAGTTCACTAATAGCGATAATTGACAAATTCACAACTAAAAACATTCGCTTCGCATTACTCAGTTCAGTAAACTGACTAAAACAAAGAAGGGATTATCGTATTAGTAAGAGAGAGAGAGACATACATATACATATCAGTACCTACACAATTCGTTTCGGGGATTGCCGGGAATTCCCCTAAGATAGATTAGATAGATATGGGCGCGTTCGATTTAAAGACTGTAGTAGCGTTTTGTTACTACTCCTTGCGTGGCTGCGTTTTGTTACGGCTAGGGATACGATATCGAAACGAAAGTATCGATACCGTACTCGATACCAGCATCGTATAAAAAGTATCGATACCATAAAAGTATCGTAAAAAAAGTATCGATACCATTAGGTATCGAGTACTATTTTCATATTTAATTATTAGGATTAAAAATTTTAAAGAAAGGCTTGAATAGAAATATTTAATGGTTATTTATTATAAAAAAAAAACAAAACATGGACACAAAAGGCAAACTACTACTTATTCTAAAGGACTTGAATAGAAATCTCAAAAACAACAAAAATTTGGGAAGTCTTAATCACAAATCACCATTACTAATTAGAAGAAAATGTTCTATCAATGCAGCTTCAATTTTACAAAAAGAAAATGATTGATAATTTAAAACAGTTTTATATTTAAAAATTCCAATCACTTTCTCCACAATCTGACATAAATAACAATTTAATGAGACGGGCACCAGTAAGTCGGTTCCGCGTTTCAGATGCTGTAGCTCCAGCAACGGAAAACAGTCGTTCCGAAGGTACCGATGTAGCCGGTACAATTAAAAAATTTTTCGCCAAAGCATATAGCCTGGGAAAAACACTTTTCATTTCTTCCCATTGCTCAAAAGGATTGGACCTCAGGCTGGAAATAGGATTTGCCAAATAAAGACTTGTCTCGTCCCTTTCACCCTCTAAGCGTCTTATTTGCTTTTCCCTAACTAACTTTTTATGTGTACTCCAAAAGTCATAAGTGTCATCGGGCTCAGGATCAGAGGATGATCGTTGAGGAGACAAATCGTCGCTTGCATTGACATTTCTTCTTATAAATGAAATAGCTCTAGGACATGCATTCGGATCCGTGAAATGTAAATTTTTGAATCTAGGGTCTAGTACTGTCGACACTGCCATTAAATTATTGCACTCTACGAGACCAACTCTGTTATTTATTTCTTTTATTGCAAGTTCCTTTAGTCTTGCTATCAGGGTGCATTCTTCGCCGGTTGATTTTATGCTACTAATTTTCTGTCGAAAACAATTAACAGTCGGAATGACCTTACTGATTGTTACGTAATTTTCGCCGCATAAGTCCTTTGTCACGTATTCAAACGGTTTTAGAATCAGAATTATTTTTTGGATGACGCTATTTTCTGTTGCAGTTGGAAGTGCGGGTGCATGAGTATTCTCAAATAAAATATCAAACAGAATACTTCTGAGCTGGACGTACCTTTCCAACATATAGTAGGTACTGTTCCAACGTGTTTTGACATCCAGTATTAATTTGTGATTTTTATTGCCTTGCTTTACACGCAACATGTCAGACTGTATGACACTGTTTTTAAAGAATTTTACAATATCTCGTACTTTTTTTACCAAAGCCGATAATTGGTCATCTTCTAGTACTTTTTCTACGATGTGATTTATCGTGTGTGCAAAACACGGGATGTGTTTTGACGGATCGAGAAACATATTAACAGCTGCGACTACGTTTGCACCTCTGTCTGTTACAGCAGCTACAATATTTTGCTTTGATAAATCAAATCTATCGATTATTTGTTCCAGATGCTCGGATATGTTTTCCACAGTGTGACGTGTATTAAGCGGTTCCGTAGTAAGAATTTTGGAGTTGATCTTGCCATTTTCTAAATAATGTATAGTTACACCAAGAAAACTTTGTGTTGATCTCATCTCAGACCAAATATCAAATGTTAGGGCATAATAGTCTGCATTTTTCAGCTTGCATTTGTATTTTTCCAGTGTTACGTCATATAGGTCATCTAATCGCTGTTTTGAGGTATCCACTGATGGTAGTTTGATGTGAGGAGCTAACATTTTTATTAATTGACGGAAACCTTTGCCGTTAATAATATTGAAAGGTCTGTGATCGTTACAAATGAAATAAAGCAAGTGCTTGATTACGCTTTCGTATTGTGCGCCTCCTTTAGAATAAGAAACCGATCTTTTAATTGTTTCAGAGATAGTTAATTGAGAAGATCGAATCTTTAAGCTGCCTGTACTTAAGGTTCTATTATCCTTGAGAGGAGCGGTTAAGGTTACATTGCTGGTAGTAGCGATATTTGATGTTAAATCTATTGTTGAAGCCATCGTTGTACTGGAACAAGTTGCTTTCGAACTCACAGAACGTGTAGCATGGGTAGTAGGTATAGCAGAAGTTACTGTTGCGGTTGTTGTTGCAGTGGTTACAAAAGCATGTATAGGGGAAGGGGGGGCAAAGTGGATCACTTAACTTCAAAATACAAAAAAAAATATTAAATGCTTTTTCAAAAATACCTTTATTGCATAAACTCAAACAATATTTAAACAATTAACATATTACACTAAGACTTCTTAATTATATGAATTTTGAACACAAATAATCAGACTTTTTGGTTTCAACTTAATTTTCCACTTTGCCTACTCTAGGAGGGTAAAGTGGAAACCCATTGGGGGCAAAGTAGAAATGCCACACATCACAAGAAATTATGCACAAATAATACACTTAAATTGCCCTTTCACCACATCGCCACATAGTTCATGGGCCCAGTTATGGCACCGTTGGCATTGAACCCAGTCTTCCTGTGGTGGATCAATGTATAATTCTCCACAGAATGAACACGAAACTTCACCAGATGATTGCTCTTGATTCTCTGTTCGATTTTCCTTATCTGTCATTTTAGTTCTCTTCCCTTTACCTTTTCCTTTCACCTTATGATCTTTGGGTTGGTCCTCTAAATTTAGCTTGGGTATCTTACTAATCTTTCTGTTATTTGGTTGGGGTGTTTTCCGCTTCATTTCAGCCTTTTTTTCTAATGTAGCTTTAAAAGGTACAGGTATTATTTGTTTAGGAGAAACAAAAGTTGAGGAACTGGTCGAAGGTAGATTCGACGCTTTATTATATGAGTTAGTAGCTGGTTTATGATTCTTCCTGTCAGCTATTGCAGTCAAGTCGGATTGATGTTCTTTAGTTGGCACTGTGGTATGGAAATATCTGTGTACTCCGCAGTCACAATATTTTATTTTAAAGAGTCACATTTAAAATTAAAAAATATGTAAAACTAAACAAAATGATAAAACGCACTCCAAAATTGCTCTCTAAATATAAAAAAAGAAAAGTTAAAATCAATTAAGGACAGAAAAAAATTCTTTAATCAAGGAACTTCAAAATAGTGAAAAAAACCTTATGGCTTGTCGCATATATGACACAGATGTTGAACTAGTCTCAAATCTCAATATTGCAGGCTTCCTTTTGAGCCATTGAAAATCTCACAAAAAAATATGAACTAGTTTTAGAAGAAAATAAGGAAATTAGCTTAGAATCTGACTGTTTCCTTGAAAGTGGTTATGGAATCATCTGTCATGGACTCAAACTTATCCACTACAGTTGACTGTAGGGGATAAGTTTGACATATACTTATGTAGTCTATTCTGAACCTTGCATACCCTCTTGTAACTGCACTGCTTTCAGTTGCTGACAAATTTAAGAATTTAAAGAATTTATTTGAACATTTGAAACATAGGTGCATTTAACAAATTATGATCGTAAACAAACCGCTATAGTATAAAACTGTGTTGCAGTTATTTACGCCCAAATCCGAAATATGGTTATCAGCAAACATTTAACAAGGTTCTTACTTAATTAAAACTTATAAGTGGTGAGAAAAATACAAATTACATACTAAACTTAATCTATTTTCCAATGGATAGTGATATATTTCCTCAAGATCTGCGGTTGGTTGATATTTCCTCAAGATCGGTCACCTCTGCCAGATAATCAGATACAGTTATCTGAGACAGATCGAGGGAGGCTAAAATCATTGCCCACACTCTTTTGATAGGAACCACGATCGAAAAATTTGAATGATCTGAGGTCCAATATCCACATAAAATATACACTAAAACTTAAGCAAAAAAGTTTTTATCGCGAGCAATCTCAAACGAGCAAAAATGGTCCAATATCCACTTCGTTCACTAAAATAGTTTTACCGCGAGTATTATCCAAGTAATAATCTCATCTCCAACAAATAACTGTTTATAGTGATTTATGAAACACCCATATTAAACACCATAAAAATACCCACATTATTTTTAAATAAAAACTTTTAAAGAAGGTTTCAAAGTTTTCATGTTTCAATTCGGAAAAAAAAACGATCGTCCCGTCATGTCGTGCACTGTATTCCTTGCACTGTATTAAAATTACCAATATGTAAATTAGCTTTAATTAACAATAAAAAAACACTATACATAACAAAAAGAAATTAAATATGTTATGTACATCATTAATATTCAGACGTATCTAACAGTTATTACAGTTGTCATATTTTGGCTATTCCAATTTTTAAAACTCCATAATATAATATTTTTTTTTATTTACTTTGAACAAAGATAACTCTGCAACCTCCTCCATTCTGTGTACAAGTTTGTTGCTTTATAAACAACATAGAAAGGAAGGCACCTACTACTTGCGGTGGCCGTAAAAAACACTTTGTTGCACCAAAACACATGAAAATTACATTTGAGTACATAGGTAAATCTGATGTACAATAGGCGGCCTTATCGCCAATTCAATCTCTTGAAATATAAGGGAAATGTTTCCTTTAGTAGAATTTACTATTCGTTCTGGATTCTTAACGCCCCTTCGAAAATGCTTTTAGTGGAGCCAGGATCGTCACACAGATTTGTTTCATCGAAATTTACGATATTTTCAGCTGGTATGTCCATCAATGTCACATTTAAATTATGAAAGTAGTTGCTTATTTCCTGAGTTCTCTTTTCAGCTCTCGCTTTTGAAATATTTTGAGTAGTTCTCAAAGTCAACTCGTTAGCGTGTCTTGCCAAAAAACTCTGAACTCATGCATCGTCAGGAATTTATTCTTGAAAACATGATCGCTAGAGTGTTCTTTTTTAATATTCGTAAAGCAATAGCTTCAGATCTATTTTTGTAAGCGGGGAACCAAAATTGCTGGAAGCTTGTAAGACTTTTTCAATTTGTTTCTCTTTGGCTGTAAGAGCGAGGATGTCCAACGTGATTTGTGTGTACTATTTTTAGTTTATTGAGTATAGTCTGCCTCAGGATACCAAAGTGACGTTCAGCATCCCTTGATAAAATTTTACCTAATTGAACTGCTTCACATGCAAGCTCCAACATTTCTTCTTCCAACAAAAATTGCACTGCGAAATGTAAAATTTTCGATGCCCATTTTCTTTAATGGTTTGCTCCGACACATCTATTATTGTCACGTTGACGATATTTTCTTGAACCACTTTAATTATTTTTTTGTATCTGCTTACGTCGATACCATAATTCACATATGAATCGACTTTTTGTTTTATTGTTGCCCCCACACCATCAAGGGCATCCTTGCCGTGCCAGCTTCTGAATAATTCCTAGTGATTGATGTTATTTGAGGAAAATCTTTGTTAATTCGAGAAATCATATAAAAAATATATTTATTTCTATACTGAGAGACTGGAAAGTCTGTTTGAAAATGAAGAGTGGCAATAAAGTAATTATCTTTGACAACCTTTTTGATCAACGGAATCATATGGGCCCAGACTGCCGGCGCATCATCGGCATTATTAGTCCAGTCAAACGTTAAATTGTCTGTCGGCATAAGGTCCAACATAAGTCTGTCACCGTCATTGTCCTCACGCGTAAACCAGTCTTGTACTGTCACGTCGATGTCATCTGGCAGATGAGCAGGTGCCTCGTTTACAAAATCCAGTTCATCTAGAGGCTCAAGGCCCATCTCAAAACCGTCGTCATCGTCGTCAGCAAACACCTGCTCAAACCAGTCGTTCACCAACTTTTGCCCCTTAACACTTTGAAGATCTGAAACGTAATATTAAAATTTTTTATCAATTTAAAAGGATTTTTGTTTATTAACATATAAATGTCTTAAATACCTGATACGGGCGTGTGGCGCAGCTGGTTGAACAGATGCTGCTGATGATGACGGCAATCCTGAAATAGAAATAATATACATCATCATATAAAAAATAACAGTTTTTATTACGAAATATCTCAAATTTTGATGATGGCTATGTGATGTTTTTTTCATTTTATTCAGATATAAATGTCTTAAATACCTGCTATGGGCCGAGCTTCTGGCGCAGCTGGCGCAATTGAGTCATCAGCTGCTGATGACGTAGCTGTCCCTTAAATAGAAAAAATATAATTTTAAAAAATAACAGATTTTATTACGAAATATCTCAAATAATGATATTTTTTTATTTTATTTGTATATACTCGTAAATGTCTTGAATACCTGCTATGGGCCGAGCGTCTGGCGCAGCTGGCGCAGTTGAGTCATCAGCTGCTGATGACGTTGCTGTCCCTTAAATAGAAAAAATATAATTTTAAAAAATAACAGATTTTATTACGAAATGATGGTTATGTGATTATAAAATTTGTTTACCATTTTGTGTTTCCTCACGCACATCAGCAGGAACGTCTGCTGATGTGTCCTCATCAGCAGGTACATCTGCTGATGTTGTCGTTGTGAGCCATTCTTCTTCCCCTAAAATTATGAAGCAACGTTAATTTCAACATATAATAGTAGAAACATCGACTATGTAGAAAATTATAAAAGCTCTTACTTAGGCCGCCTGTCGTCCAGTCACATATCAAAGGCGATGCGACGGAAGACGACGGCGCCGATTCTACGAAGACCCTGTACACAAATAAAACAACAAGTCGTAAATGTATCTTACTCGTGTTGCCACGGCTGAGGTTTGGGTGGCGGAGGTGTAGAAGGGGTCCCGGCCACCAATCTAGCTGGAACCCTTTCTGGAGATTTTTATCTGTAAATAAATTAAAAAGTCAGTACTGCAACTTAAAAGAAAATAAGAGCTTAACATGAAAACCAAAACTTACAGGGCACAGTTCCTGGGCGGAGCATCCGGAAGGAGTATGCGCTCTAACTCCTTCTGACGCTTTCGTTGTTCATACTTCTTCCTTACCCCTAGCGGCATTTTCGAAAGGGCTTGCTTGCTCTTCTTTGAATTGGCCACTGTCCGGGCCAATTCTTCTGCAAAGGTTCTTAAATGCATAAAAATTATTTAATTCCAATATCATTAAAATATGCCAATATATGTCTTGTAAAGCAAAAATTACCTAGATGTAGATGGCAGCGGCACATCGGGCGTGGGCAACCCAGCTGCACCGTCTCCCGCAGCACTACCGCCGCGGCCGCGGCCACGGCCACGACCGCGGCTATGGCCTCTTGATTTTACGGGAGTCCTTCCACGTCTATCAAATACATGATAAATGTCACTTTGCAAATATATTTACTAACTTTAAACTAACCTTCTTTTAAAAAATAAAATAAATATATACAAAGTCGCATAATAAAAGCAAATAAAACAGGTTGAGCTAGTCTTAATCTTAAATGAATAATAAAGCTTATTAAAAAAAAAACGATTTTTGAAACATACTAAGTATTTGGTTCAAAATATAGTTTGAAAAAAAAAAATTAAAACATAATAACAACCATAAAAACCAACCACCTTAACCATCTTATCAACTAATTAAAAAAACGATTTTTGAACCGTAATAATTACTTGGTTTAAAATATTGTATGAAAAAAAATGAAAACAACCATCAAAAGCATAAAAACAACCATAAAAAGCAACAACCTTAACCATCCTATGAAATTATTTAAAAAAAATTTTTAACCGTACTAAGTATTTAGTTCAAAATATTGTATAAAAAAACATTGAAAACAACTATCAAAAGATAATAACAACCATAAAAAAACCAACCACCTTAAACATCTTATCAAATTATAAAAAAAAACAGCGATCTATAATCTATTCGTGCAGTCCAGTGTGCGGCATACCTTTACGCATGGAATTTGCGGGACGAGCACTCATGTACATTTTTTGCAGTATCGGCCTGCGTTATTTATGTCATCGCGAGCAATAAAACGAAAAATATACGGCTTGTTGCATCTTAAATCATTCTATGATCAATGTTTAATGTCACTTTGCAAATATATTTAGATTTCAGTCAAGAAAACATCAGAAATTTAACAAAGAAATACGAGTACACAAGAAAAAATCTGGGTGTGGCTCTCGCAAGCAATTTTTTTCTGTGTTCCATTAATTTTTCGGTTGAAATATTGCTTACAATCGACGGACAATATCATCAGGTTCATTTTAAATACACAATAACAATAATTTACGTAGAAAATACATAAAAACAAAATTACTTACGGCATAATTCCGTTAGAGCACTCACACAGCTTCACTAGCGTCGACAGAAAATTTTCAATTTGACATTATTATTTTTTTCCACTGACACTATTCTGTTTTAGTTGCCATAGCCTGTCCCAGATATTCCCATATATAAATTAATTTAATGGCAACCCAAATAAAGAAAGGAAAGGATAAAATCACGGGAAAAAACGAGATGAAAAAAATGCAACCAGAGTTGCACGAAGCGCTCGGCCGTTTTTATTTCAGGCAACTGTGGTTGCACGGGCGCTTTAGTCGATAAGGGAATAAAAATAAAGTTCAAAATTCGAAGCATAAATTAGGTATTTTAAGTCAAATTAATTACTTAAATAAAACCATTTTTCTTTGCTTCTTCTTGAAATAATTCGAAACAATCCTTAGTGGACGACCCAGAAGTACCAGCACATATATTTTTCTGTATTGATAGAAACTTGACTTAACACTAAATCATCAAAAAATATTTCATATGTCTGTTTTTCAACTTTTTGGTGTGTATCTGTACTCAGTTTTGTTTTTTTTTTCAACTTTACTCTTTCTATCAGAATCTGGATTTTCAAAGTTTTGGTCATGTGCGCAGGCTAAATCGAAATTATTGATCCTATCTTATCCAACAATAGATTTAAAATCATTAAATGTCAGGGTTGTAGGAACTACCACAGGGGTATCGGCTTTAGCAGAATATTGTCGTCTATTCGAACCCAAACACTTCTGCTATTAATTATGAGAACATAATTATATGGATTAAATGGAAACAATCCTATAGTGCGGAAGCCGTTAATAGCTATTGTTGAATCGGTACATGAATTAACCACTGTTTGAAGTAATGGTGCGAAATTTTGTTTATTGAGCACTTCGCCATTGTCATTTTCGTTGTACCAAAGTCTCAAATGTTTTTTCTATCCAGACTTCAAAGGTTTAAATCAAGGGTCTTCAACCTTTTTGAAGACAAGGGCCAAGACTTACTCTGATATTGGTTCGATGGGCCGCAACATAATAAAAACATTCCATTCTAAACTAAAAGTAAATAAAAAGCAATAATACATTTAATCATCGAAGTTATTTATTACGTAATTTTACAAACAAGAAATAGACTTTAATAAAATTTTATCAATGCGACGTTTGACATTGCTTATTCTTAACTAATTTATCAATATCTGCCCCTATAGTAGTCGTTGCAATTCTCAAACTATTTTCAAGATGAACATTGGTGATTCTGGTCCTTGCCTTCGACTTTACATTTTTCATTCGAGAAAACAATTGTTCGCAAAGATATGAGGTGCCAAACAGAGATGTCATTTTCAGTGCATGATCTCTAATTTTAGGAAAATCCGAAGTGTATTTTGAATAAAACTCGATCAAACCTAAATTGAATTTTTCTTTCAAAGTAGAATTGCACTGTAATTCTATCAATTCCATCTGAACTTCTTCAGGGACATCTTCAACTGAAACATTAAACGGGCGAGCAAACAAATTCAGATTTATTTCATTTTGCCGGAAATCGGTAAAACGTTTGTCAAATTGTGTTTTCAAATCCTGCAGCGCGGTAATATATTTGTCCATGTTTGAAGTTTGGCAAGACGACAAATTTGGAAAATGTGTGGTAACATTTTTTTTTAATTGCTTGATCCAAAAGTCCAACTTCATTTCAAACGCTTTTAATGCGTCAAACAGCTCGTGAATCAAATTATCTTTTCCTTGCAATTTCTTATTTAAATCATTGAGATGTAATGTTATGTCGGCAAGAAAACCCAAATCACTTAGCCATGTTTCATCAGCGAATTGTGGAATAGCTTTATCTTTACTCTGCATAAATGCTGCAATTTCTTTTCGCAAATCAAACACCCGTTTTAACATTTTTCCTCTGCTGAGCCAACGAACATCACAGAAATAAGTTATGTCACCATATTCAGCATTTATTTCTTTTAAAAATTCCTGAAATTGCCGGTGGTTGAGGCCCCGAGATTTGATAAAGTTAACAGTTTTTACCACAACACGCATGACATCTTGAATACTAATAGACTTTGCACTTAGATTTTCTTGATGGATAATACAGTGGTACTGTATGAAGGAGACATCGGGATTATTTTTCTTTATTAAAGCAACAAGTCCTTCATTTTTGCCGACCATAGACGGTGCGCCGTCTGTGCAAATTCCAGCCAAATTTGATAATTTGAGGTTATATCTATTTATGACGGTGTTAAACGATTCCAACAAATCACATCCTCTTGTAGTGCCTTTCATGGGAACTAGAGCAGCCATTTCTTCAGTGACAACAAAATTAACGTCAACGCCGCGAATAAACACGGCCAATTGAGCGGTGTCAGTTAAATCTGTACTTTCGTCGAGTGCAACGGAGTAGTATACAAATTGTGACACACGTTCTTTTAATGATCGTTCGATATCACCAGCCAATTCTTCTACCCTCCTTGCGACTGTAACACCGGACAGACTTATTTTGGAAAATAATTGCTTTTGCGAAGGACATAAAACTTCTACTGCAGCCTCCATACATTCTTTTATAAATTCACCGTCAGAAAATGGTTTTGACTTACGAGCAATTTTCTCCGAAATAATGTAGCTCACTTTCACACTTGCTTCACTGTCTTCATTCTGTTTGTGAAATGAATACTGCTGTCTTTGAAGTTGTTTCTTCAGAGCCTCCACCTTATCAATTCGTAATTGTCCTTGAAGATGTGCAAACTTACTGTAATGTTTGGATTCATAATGTCGTTTGATATTGTATTCTTTCACCACAGAAATTGATTCATTACATACGAGGCAAACGGGTTTTTCCCCGACACAGACGAATAAATATAAGTTCGTCCATTTATCTTGGAATGATCTGTGTTCATCAGTGACCTTGCGTTTTTTACTTGTACTTGCTGCCATCACACTCGTTGGATAACGAAAAATTATTCAAGTTGCAACGTGTTTTAACGCTGTGAGCGAGTGAATGAAATGACCACGTGTGCTGCAAATGCGACTGCCCGTGCTCACCCGCTCCCGCGCCCGCTACTGCACACTCCTACACGGGCGCGGGCGGCGGGGAGAGGGTGCGATCCTCAGACAATGTCGGGCCGCCATGGACGCATCTGCGGGCCGCATGCGGCCCGCGGGCCGCGGGTTGAAGACCCTTGGTTTAAATGAAGCTACATCCGCAGGCTGCAATATACGCCTTACGTTGGGATATAAGGCAATGAGATGTATCTTCAATGGCTTACACAGCTGTGAAACTTCTTTGGTAAGATGAGTTTTGTGACCAACATACAAAATTACAGGAAATGTAACTCCAGGATTGTTGACTCCCTTAACTCCAGATGTAACTCCAACTCGGGGATTCTCAGATATGGATAATCATAAGTATACATGTCCGACCAGAAGCAGAAAAAGCAAACATAACAGTCATGTTTTCCTTCAAAGGTGTCTTTTCAATAACATAAACGTTTTCGCTTCTTTTTGAAAAATAACTTTCCCTGTCGTAGGACATATGTGGAAGCATGTCTCATCTGCATTGAAGATGCGAGTAGGGTCTTTAATTACCTCGGTCAAACGTTGCTCCTCAAAGTATTTTGATATTTCTGAAAATCATTTCCTTATGTCCTCTTCCGATACACAGGCACCTTCGTAGCACCTTCAGCAGTTCTTTTAGCTAGGATAGGGTGACGCTTCATAAAAGATGAAAACCATTTATCACCAGGCCGACCGTCTTTAAAAGGATTAGGACTTTAAATGTAAATTCTCTTTTAAATATCTCTGAACAGAGTCCAATACCTTTTTCCTAGGGAACCGATTGGTAATTCCGATATAACAACCCCTCCGTTAAGTTCAATCATCACATCTCAAAGTAATGAGAGATTAAACAAATATAAATTAAAACTAAATGAGACTTAAGATTTGAAAGATATTATAAATTTAGAATTAAAAGAACATTACAAGAACAAGAGTAGAAGAACTATCTCAAATGACATAAATTAGTTATCATGAGTTTTGGAAATTACTATATTTCTTTTTAATGGTGTTGGCGTTACATTTCCTGTAGAGTGAGGCTCATCTATGTCTACTGGTATCGCAGTGTCTCTATAGATTACTGTGTGAAATGAAGGATAAAACTTTTAGAATTATGGCACTGGTTAAATATTTGAATGCAACATGGTGAATTCTTTGAACAGAAGTACTTGCGACTTTTATATAAGATAAATACTAACATTAAAATACTAGTAAACAAACTAAAAGATAGGTAATGAGTACCATATACGAATAGGATAAATGATAGGACTGAGGGTACAGGGAATAAGAATGGAGGAGGGGGCTGCGTCTTAGCCGCCAGCCAGGGAGATTGCTATTGAAAAACTCTAATTGCAGTCCCTCCACACTGACGTTTCCAGGGCCCACCGTCCAGGGCTCTGCTCCCCGACCAGTTGAAATAAAATATGAAAGTCATATCAACCGATTGGAATATCAGTACACCCTGGCTCTCGAGGAGGTGCGCAGCCGACGAGCCCTTTATTTAGACTTAATACAACAGTCATCTTCGAAGATGTTAAAATTAGATATTTTGTTAGTAATGTACTCGCAACCGTATCACCAACAGCAGTAAACTGTAAGGTTTTATATAATGCTTTACAGATCTTAGGCAAGCTCAAAATGCCGGTTCGAAATAAAATTATATCTGTGTTAATATTTTTATCATTACAAATAATATGACACTTTCCTGGCTCGGATTAAGAGTTAACTTATGAAACAAGTCGATCGACCCGTGTATTAGTTTTGTCACGCATATGTCGGGAAGCTTGCCGACCACTTCACTCAGGAGAATCGTTTCGCACGTAGGGTTCGCAATCACTGAAAACACGTTTATTAGTACGCACACATAACATTTCTTACTTATTAATTAACATTTGTCCACGTCTCCTATCAGTGAGTAAAACATACGATGAGCTGTTATTGCTACGTACGGACTCGTTGGCTCGAGGAGTACAAAAGTATCGGGTTTCGACATATCGTAAGCAATTGGTAAAGGCACAATTCTATATAAGTCGTAGACTTGGGGTATTACTAGAGGAATCTTAACAACGATTATAATTCGATCTAAATTAAAGAAACATACTAGTTTAGATATATTGGATTATATATATTTTGTAACGTTAGAGGTATAGGGAGTTCATAATGGCTAGGGAGACTATTCCTATGTTTATATAACTCGTTATATATGTAACTGATGTGGACTGAGTGCAGTCAAATGCAAACGTTTAGTTTCGCGAAAAGAATTGCGTTGTTTATGTCTTTGGTATCGAAAGATAGAGTTACTATTATAGCTTCTAAAGAATTAAGTAAAGAGCTTATTTGCGACTTAATTTCTAATTTATCATTACTATTTGAAACTAGTTCTAACATTTTATGGACGGTCTCCATACTTTTTTTTAATATGATTTTCATTCTCGTCTACCTTGGATAGACCAAACGTACAAGCTAAAACCCAGATGGCAAGAAAATCAAAGTCAGTCAAATTTTTATTTAATGTAGAATACATTTTATATCGTCGTCTTACTTTCTCAACCTCATATCTCAATTTATGCTAGTTTTCAGGAGAAGGAAAAAACTGAATAAGTCAGGCTGTATAATGAATACGCTTAAACAATAAATGGTGCAGAGTATTAATGAAAAGGCCTTTATTTTAATAGAAAAAAGAATATTTTATCTATTAAAAAAAACAAAAATAAACAAAATTTTTAAGATACGAGTTATTTGAACAAAACTTTAATCATAATATTATTACTGTGATACAAGTTTGCTGCATTAAACAGATCTTCGGTATCTATAATAAAACTTAAATATAATACCTAACTTACGTTAAAAAACTATTTTTAGTAGGCTCCATAGACATCAAAAGGTAGATTACAGGTAGTAGTTAAAAATAATATTAAAAAAGACATAAAAAATATGAAAACCAATTTTAATTCTCTAATTTACAATTAAAGAAAAAAAGTTTGGTTTTATACATAATAAAAAACTATCATTTATAGACTAAATTTTCATAGAAACTATGGTAATCCACAGGTATTAATTGTTTGATATCTCGAAGATCATTATATTTTCTTTGGGTGATTGGCAGCCGCTCATTGTATAATTTCGGAATATTATCTTCTCTGGAAGCCAGTTGGCGAGTTACACGGTGAGGCAATAAATCCCAGTCTTTATCAAAACTTAACTTGTATTGTGTTCCTATATCAGAGGTGTATTTAAGAGCTTTTACAATTACAACATGTGGATCACCCTTTCTGGAGCCTGGCCGGATTGACTTTAGATAGCTTAGCACAGAATAGTTATAGAAAAATGTGTGGTCTATATAGCAAACTTCGTATGGCTTAGATTTTCTAGCTTGTTTTATTAATGTAGCAAAGTCAGCTGGCACATACAATTCCTTCCCTTTCTTTTTACGCTCGATTGTAGCGTGGACCGACCGACCGAATCACATTCCATTTGCGTGTGCCCTACAAGAAGATACTTTTGTTGTATTTCTACCTTATGGATCAAAGCAAAATGTTGTAAGGCATTCGATAGTGTAACATTCCTATTTTGTGCACTGCATATGGATGCAGTAACCTATGCCCATCTTTATCTACAGTGATGGCACTGTAGATAAAGATGGGCATAGTTTTATCTAATCTATCCAAATAATTTTATAGACACTAAGCAAAAATATTTGCTTCCATTCCTCCCTCACCTTCGTGCCATACATAGCAAACGACACTTTTATCATACTCATTATAAATAGTAAATTGATGAACAGATAATTTAAGTTTAAAATACTGAGCTCCTGCTGATATTAATGGTAATGACTGCACTGCCTGTAAGTCTACTGTTATCATCTGAATCTCTCCTCTTAAACACTTTGCTTTATCTTCAGCCTTTTCTTTTCGAGCACAATCTCTGTCTTTAATATGTTCTTGATATGTCTCTTCAGCTATATTCTTATTTTTATAGCCGTAACAAGTATCGCATTGGTCCTTTTTCGGCCGGTAGATACTTAGATTTTTCTTGTGAATGACATCCATGAAACATTTATAGGTAGGTTTCTCCTCATTAGAAATATTTTGGTCCTTCAGATAATTTTCAAAATCACAATACACTTCGGCCCACGTCGAATAATTGACATCTACATATTCTTTGTTTGTACTTTGTCTACAATAATGTGACGGCATTTTTGGAAGAAAACTTAAAAACTTTTGAATGTGTTCTATTTTATTTATATTGATTGTTTTTATTCGCTTTAACTTTTTTGCTTTTTTGGGCAACCCAATCTCGTTGTACGATTTTACACTCTTAACCCAATTTGCTACGGACCATTCACCTAAACATAGAGTCCCTAAGAACATCTTTTTACAGACCGGTAAAATTTCACCAGCTACTTTCAGGGTATACTGGAGGGTATTTGATCTCCTTGATGGATGCCCTTTAGTTTGTGCAGTTGCTGCTTTAATTGAGACCATAGCTACTACAAAAGCTTTTCTTTCTTCCCAGGAAAGGTCCCAGAATGCATCAAAAATAGTTTTTCTCTCAATCTCGCTTATTATGTCACATTTTTTGGAAAAATTTTTGGCACATTTCTTTGAATCACATCTAGCTTGTAATTTTCTTGCTTTCCTATTCACTACTCCTACTATTTCTCCGTCCGTTTTAATTGAAGCGTACTCTTCTTCTCTCATTCTTTTATTTTTAAGCCTATTCCTAGCCCAATTATTCTTGTTTCCTTTCCCTTTTCTTGCCCTTTTAACCTTTATAACTATAAATTAAAGTAAAACTAAAAAAAAAACCAGAGTATTCATCTAAAATTCTCGATTTATCGACATAAGACGATGACGATGAGTTTGCGTCGCCGTAACTCGGAGTATATTCGGAATGGCTTTCGGAAAAATCTGACTCGAAAGAATCATCTAAATTAGCTTTAGCTAGGAATATCTGTCCAGTTTTTTCGTCTAATGTAGTTTCGGCGGAGTGATGATAATCCTGGAGACTCTGATTCTGGTTTAGGCAAGCAGGTAAACATTTCTTAAAAACGAATTGTCCAGTTTTTTCGTCAAGGACCACAGTTTTTTCGTCAAGGACCACAGTTTTTTCTTGAATAACCCGTATAGTGTTACCAGTTTCCTTCGCTTCATTTAAAGGTGTATCGCGCGACGATGAAGCCTGTAGAGGTTTCGCTTCTTCATTCTGGCTTAGTACTAGACTGACAAGCCTCTTGCTTCGCTGCATCTAAAAACAGAAAATTTATTTAAAATCTTAAACATTAAATAAAAAAACATAGAAAATACATAGAAAAGTACTAAGCTTATATGTGTGTGTGTGTGTGTGTGTTTTTTATAACTTTTTCACATCCAAACGGCTGCACCAATTTAAATGAAATTTGGTATGCAGGCAGCCGAGTCCCTGGATTAACACAGAGACTACTTCATATCCGTGGGTAACATTGCGGGGTGCAGCTAGTAATATTATAAAGGCGAAAGTTTGTGAGTGTGTGTGTGTATGTTTGTTACTTCTACACGCCCGAACGGCTAACCAATTCAATGCAGGTGATCATAGGCGGCATCATTATTCATATTGTATAGAATAATTTTTAGGTTATTTTTTGAAAAATAAATGCCTAAGTACTTTGTTGAAATACGTAGTCCATTACTATTTTACCAGCAACAAGCCCTTAGTATTTTATTTCTACCAAATTATTATTACACAGTAACCATCGAAAAAATACAGGACCATGAATGAAAAATGCTTGAATAATAATACAAACAAAATAAAATAGAACTTACCATTTATCGACGAATCAAAAGAAGGGTGCACTAATTATATGATAATAAATAAGTTATTGTTAGTTTTAAGTAACAAATCAAAACACTGTTCAAAATTTTTGCAATGTATTCACTTCTAACTTAACAGTAGTAAGAACGGCAACATGGCTTCACTGTAGGATAAAATAGGCTCTATGTAAAATTCATAGAGTTTAATATTAGACTACTGCTCTTACTCATGATTATGATCGAACTTCATACTAATAAGAACGGCAACCTCGCATCTTGCTATACAAGGTAAGTAAAAATAGACTCTCTGAATATGTGTTTAGAGTTGAAACCTCGTATCTTGAGATACGAGTTTGTTGCAGTTACAAAATATTCACGGCTAATATCCGAGTAAATTGTACAACAAATTATGTTGCTAACTTCACGTTATATTGAGATACGAGTTTATTGTAGTTATGTAACTCGCTGATATAAATCGACTGAAGTAAAAAAAAAAAAATTCAAATTTTTGAGATACGAGGTTGAGAAAGTAAGGCGACGATCTTATTGAAGGTCATTTTTTATACAATTTTAATGCAAAAGCTACAACCTACTAGCGTTTCGGAATGACCAGACCACTGCTGGGAAGATTACGCCTAGACACCCAACTGGGTGTCTATGCGTCGGTCTTTGCGTCAACTCCTCATGCCTTACTGAGTTGACGCAAAGACCAGTCATCCAATGAAGCCAATGAGGAATGTACCAGCTGCTTCTCTTACTGCGCAGGTCGTAAAAGCAGATCGAAGGAAAGGGTGAAAATGGATTGACATTATTAAGCGATGTAGTTAGCAACGTGTATGATTGATTTAAATAGCTAAGAAAGAATTATTTACATATTTACAAATAAAAAGAAAAACTAGCAACCCTTCACTATTTTGATTCCTTTTTCCACCTTCTCGCACACCATCACACTAAAAGTGGTCTGTCTGCTTCAATAGGGAGAAAGAAGAGATAGTATTTTGGTATGTGAAAAAGAGAGACTGACTGAACGTCACTGATTGTAAAGCAGTGTTTTAGAAAACCCAAAATCGGACATGACTGAGTTAATTGTATAGATCGATATTACTTTCTGAAAGAGAAGAATCAAAATTTCTTCAACTTTGAATTTATTTTTCTCTGAAACTAAGCAACGCTACACCGGACTTCTACTCTCGTATTTCAAAATAGAAAGTACTATCGATCTATACAAATAACTGTTATGCCCGATTTTGGGGTTTTTCAAAACACTGCAATGCGGCAATGCGAATGCGTGTGATATTGTGGCGACCTCTACGGCCACTACGAGGAACTACAAATCAAAAGACAACCGACGATATAGTTCACAAGAAGCAAATGAGATGGCACCAGCAGTATCCTACATCTCGATCTCAGAGTTCGCCAGAATCGCTGCATATATACAACTTCCGACGATACACCATCGGAGCCGCGGTTCCCCAAGCGCAACAACATGCCTGACGGGAAGATCTTCCCTTTGTGGCGGTCGAGCATATCACCTCGCTTTCGCTACAATATAACCACACCTTGGAAAACCTCAAATATGATTGACTCTATTTAAGATCTTTCAAGGTGTGATATTCTGCCCAGCAGGGTCCGGGGCACAATGTCACCAACTTAAAAAACTACACTTCAGTGTCGATGATGTACACCCCACTATTTGCAGTTCATCGCACGCATCGCATACGTTTATGCTGTTTTTTTCAGGAATCATATCCGTATGCTGAACAAAGTGGTCGGCTTACATGAGCCGCTCACTCTTGTCAGAAACGGGTACGAAGCCAGAAGATAAAGGTGTGGGGAAAGGATCAAAGATACAAAAAAAAATTATTCAAAGATTCAAACATTTATTTGCCAACTATGAGTCATATGTACAATACAGGTGTTATGTATAATTTCTGTTCTTATCATAGCAACTCAGCGAGTATTGCAAATGTGGTAAATTACAATAGTTCCAGATATTTCATATCAATAATTTCGATTTAATTTATTAATTTAAAAAAATTTATATAAAACAATTTCGATTACTTATTAGCATTACATTCTATAAATAATAAGGCCTTAAGTCAACTTTTCTCGGAAATCCCGGTGAGTTAGCGGTTTAGTTGTGGGATTTTTTGTGCATATTATATAAGCATTTAAAATGCTAGTATTGAGTAATCTATTAAACATTTTTTTATACCAACTCTTCCCTCTTTTTCTTTTCATCAGATACATTGACAGCTTCTGGTCCATGCTGTCAACCCCTCCCATATATTTATTATAATCCGCGATTACTTCGGGTTTCATAATCTCAACTCCTGCACGTTTGCCTGGGATCTGCCGGTCGGTGTGATACTCGTATGTAGACACTGCAGTGAGTAACTTCACGTCTTTCCACGCTATTAGACTTACGTCACCGCAGTGTCTAGCGATTTGCTCTTGCCATCCGAGTTGTTTTCGCATTTTTGATATCATCAAAAGTCAAAAATCATTTTCCTCGTTAACCCTTTCACCGCGAACGTCGGACTGTACCCAGCTAAGGCGACCCTTCCACAGAAGCAGTGACCCTTCCAAACTAAGATGCTTGTTGAGTACGTACATTTCTATAAACTTTCTATTTGAGGTGGTCTAAAACTTAATCGTAAGACGTTAATTGCATTCTGTCCAAGTCCTCATTGTCTACAAAATGGAGAAATTTTTTTAAAATAACAAATCTAGTTTTAGACATAATTATTCTAAATTTCGGCATTTTCATCAGTCCCGTGGTCCAATAGTCCCTTGGTTTTGAACGGTTGCAAAAAGATATAAAAATTAATACAGAAAAAAAATATGTACAGCTTCTCCATTGTAGTCTCTGTCCATTTCTCTAAATATTTGGGGATGCCGTTTTCCACCTCCGATATCATGTCGATATGTTGCATCGCGTATTTGTTTGTTTCGTTAAATAATTTTGTCACTATTTCCCCGTCCCATATTTGACAGAATATTTCTACGGGGTTGGCCCAGGTTTACGAGTGTATAATTCTTCCTGGTCAGAAAATGATGAAAAATCGTTCGATGAGATGAACACATCTAACCCTTCGTACGCTCGGGCCAACGTTGGTTGCTCAAGACCCTCATCATCCCCAACGTTTAAAACCCTTTCTTCGTTTAACACTTCCCCTAACCTATTCAACGCCCCAACAGCCAATAAGTAATAAAAACTTGAGGATACTACTTATACAGAACCTAAAACATACCATTGCTCAGTCGAGAAGTTTTGAGTGACAATAGCTTTAGTTGCAAAACAAACAAATTATTTGTAACCAGCTAGTTTGTGTTTATAAAAAAGAACCAATATAAAAACAAGAACATATTAAAGATTAAATTCGAACCAAAACACTGAGTTGATCGACAACCATAGTTCAAAATTTTTGAATAGCTCTTCCGCATGCAGTGGGTCTTAGAAGTGTAAGTTTTTACACCTTGGATCTAAAAGCGTAGCAATGGCTGCATGGTCATTTAATTCAAACATCCCATAGCTCTTTTTCAGCTCTGTCAATATAACATCCTTACATTCTTTAACGATAATAGAGTTTGGTGTGATACTAATACTATTCAGTTCTATAGCCAAGCAATAAAGCATTGGTATAATTTCGGAAATTGTAACAATTTCTACTATTTTTATAACAGCTGATTTAACACAGGCTAACTTTAGTGCCTCTTCAACTACAAGATTTATAGTATGCGCACGGTAAATGTGACATTCGTATGGCAGCTACTAACATTGAACTATCATTATCTGTTACAGCTGCACGAATTTTAGTAAGTGGAATATCCCATTTTTTCATAATATAAAGAAGGTTTTCCGATATGTAATCAGCTGTATGTCGTTCACTTAATGCACGAGTTTCAAGGTAATAAATACATGCACATTTTAAGATTTTCTACAAAATGTTGGGTAACGTTCATGAATCCCACTTCATTCATTGTCTCTGTCCATATGTCTAGCGTTAAACAGAAATTGTCTATTTTGGATAATCTGGACTTACAAATAGCAGCACAAATTTCGTATTTCGTATCGTTTCGTATCGACTAGTTCGCTCTTAAAATCATAGCACGGTCACTTTTATAGCGTCAAATGCACTAATTCTTTTTTAAGTTCCTCACGGCATTGCGGCCCGTGGGTATACACACGCCGCTTTACTTCTTCCTACAAAAAGAAATCACATGGCGTGAGGTCCGGTTACCTAGGCCGGTTACCCAGGCCAAGCCACAGGCTCTCCACGACCTATCCAGTGATTCGGATACTTTTCGTCAAGGTACTCGCATACCTGTCTGGCATAATGTGGGGTGCTCCGTCCTGTTAGAAGTAATATTGAAGATACACGATTGACATTTCTTCCAACATTTCGTCAATCACACCTTGCAACATTTCATGGTATGTACCTCCAATCAGTTGTTCTTCAATAAAGTACGGCACTAGGACCTTTCCCAATCACACATTAACACTAAAGCGAACCTGGAAGTAGTCTTCGCGTATCTACTTCCAGGTTCTTTGTGTTATAACGCCTAGTTGTTGCATTTGCAAATTAAATGTCATACCATTGTGGTTGGAGCTCGTCAGACTCTGATCCACCCGCCAGTCGGAGACTCGGTCCAGCATTGTCGTCGAGCATAACGTTACGTCGACGTAACTGTGGTACCTCTTTCCACCCCTAATGGTATCAAAAGTTGGTATGTCGCCGGTGTTAAGAACATGTAGACCCAACTCGTGAAGTTTTCCCGCCATGATATCCCCTCTAGGGTCGATTTTCGTACTCTCCCACCACGAGCTCTTGCTGTTCGAATCGCCTCCAATAATGATGTTTTCTGGCTTTGTTGTCTTGTCTCTCCCTTAGATGGTACAGGTACGGCTATATGGGTTCACCGCCCTCAAAGTAATAGGATACCAGTGTTACTTTCCAGGTCTCGGTTCGAACCTTGACGGTCAATATGTTATTGGTTGTTAAATCCGGGTATTGCACTACGTCAAGTTCCGAGTTGAATATTGCAATTGCTCCTTTGACTGGCCCGTTGCTGGCTCTTTTCTGGCTTTTCATACTCCTGGACACGCCTAAATAGGGTTCCTGTATAAGGGCTGCCATAATTTTTTTAATTTTTTGGGTACGTACATTTCTATAAACTTTCTATTGAGGTGGTCTAAAACTTTATCGTAAGACGTTAATTGCATATCTGTCCAAGTCCTCATTGTTTACAACGTGGAGAAATTTGTTTAAAATAACAATCTATTTTTAGACATAATTTTTCTAAATTTCGGCATTTTCATCAGTCCTGTGGTCCAATAGTCCCTTAGCTTTGAAAGGTTGCAAAAAGATATAAGAATTAACACAGAAAAAAATATGTACAGCTCCTTCACTGTAGTCTCTGTCCATTTCTCTAAATATTAGGGAATGCCGTTTTCCACCTCCGATAACATGTCGATATGTTTCATCGCGTATTTGTTCGTTTCGTGTACTATTTTCGACATTATTTCCCCGTCCCATATTTGACAAAATATTTCTACAGGGTCTTGAGATCCCACCGTTGGCCCAGGTGTACGAGTGTATAATTCTTCTTAGGCGGAAAATGATGAAAAATCGTCCGACCATGTAAACACATCTACCCCTTCATACGCTTGGGCCAACGTAGGTTGCTCAAGACCCTCATCATCCTCAACGTTTAATCCCTTTCTTCGTTTAACACTTCCCCTAACCTATTCAACGCCCCAACAGCCAATAAGTAATAAAAACTTGAGGATACTACTTATACAGAACCTAAAGCATACCATTGCTCAGTCGAGAAGTTTTGAGTGACAAAAGCTTAAGTTGCAAAACAAACAAATTATTTGTAACCAGCTAGTTTGCTTTTATAAAAAAAATATATATAAAAACAAGACCATATTAATAATCAAATTCGAACCAAAACACTGAGTTAACCGACAACCATAGTTCAAAGTTTTTGAATAGCTCTTCCGCATGCAGAGGGGTCTTGGAAGTGTAAGTTTTTACACCTTGGATCTAAAAGCGTAACAATGGCTTCATGGTCATTTAATTCAAACGTCCCATAGCTCTTTTTCGGCTCTCTCGATAAAACATCCTTATATTCTTTATCGATAGTAGAGTTTGATGTGATACTATTCAGTTCTGTAGCTAAGCAATTAAGCATTGGTATAATTTTGGATATTGTAACATACTTTGGCCAGATGCTTCTCTTGTTGCCTATTCAAAAGGCTTCAATACAGCTGTAAGCTCATTCAATGACTTCATTTCCACAGCACTTGGCAAATTTGGAGCTACTACACTTTCGATTGCAATTTCTGATATTACTCTTTTTAACTTAAGGAATCGCTTTAAGGAATCGCTCGAACATAAAAAATGTTAAGTTTCATCTTGTTTTTATATCTGCAATAAGTTTTAAAACTTGTTCATCTGAAACATTATTGCGCACTTGGATTTGACTATGGTAGATAGGTAATATTTGGAACTGTGAACCAAAATCATAGTCTTGATTATATTCTTTCGTATGTATTTTTGTTTTTATTTTGTTCTTTTGACAGCAGCTATCTTTTTTTGCGTCTTTTTAGTTTCCAAGTTCCTGTTAGGAATCGGTAAAACTTGCATTTGCTATTTCTTCCATTGTTCTTGCAGTTTACGACACAACAACCATAGTGACCCATATTTGAGGAATAATGCGAAATCCCATTGAAAAATCTCCATAGAGATCCTGTATAATTGCTACTTTTGGCCACCATGGACGCTGCGATGCCTTATTCGATTCTATGATATTTGCCTCTCGTGTTATCCATTCTTCAATAATCGCTACCATATCATAACACAAATCCGTAGCAACATAATGTTGGAATTGAACATGAATGACAATCCAAATAAAATCATGTGATGAAAAAGTCCCTGTCGCGACATTTTGCGAAAGAGACATTTTGCGAAAGAGACGTTTTACGACTAAGGGACATTTTGCGAAAGAGATTATTTGCGAATAAGCCAAGCTCTCTGTCACTCTTGATGTCCATAGGTCAGTGGTAATGCAAATTGTTTGCACTTCTTGTGACACTTGAGTTTTAATTTCAGCTTGTAACGTGTCGCGTGGACTTTGCTCTTAAACAATCAACAGACTAACGAAAAAATAATAGGTACAACTCTTAATAAATCAAAAAGGATAGCAATAAATCAAAAAAGACTTTTCATGTTTAGTTTGTAATTGTATTATTTTGTTAAATTAATTAATAATACTATAAGATAAAACAATTTTACTCATATTATTTTTTTCACCGGATATTGCTATTTTTGCGATAATCAATCAATCAGAATAAAATACACCTATTTCCGGTCAATTCAAAACTTTTATAATACGTGACACGTGTGCGTGGGTGATCTGTCGTACAGAAAGAAACAACCGCAACCGGATCTGGAACGCGTTTAGTAGTTAGTAGTTCAACGATTGTTATTCGAATAATGATTGTGAGGAACTACTAAATCGACAATCGAATACGCAAAGGCGCAATTGTCGATTCAGTCGATTGTGTATTTTGCAACAATCGCCCATCACACTGTGACTAAGACCTGTGCTGCTAGCTTAACGCTCATTTGCTGCTTGAAATTTGGATGGATGTGTTAGTCGGTTAGAGCAGGAGCATATATAAAATTTGGGTTATTTTCATTCAATTCATAAAATGATTCAAAGTGACTCAATTTCACTATGCCTAAACCAAACAAAACACGTAATGTAGATAGACAATATTATTTTAGGAATCATCATAGTGGGTAATATACATAGGTACATCGGTTATGTATATAAAAATAATTTACATACTATATAATTTGAATTACTTTGTGCAATTCCGCCACCAGTTAGTTCATGCAAACTACCACTGGCCGGCGCCCATCCACTACTGTTAGTCCCTGCATACCTGCCACCAACAGCCCGTGTGCACCCGCCACCAACAGCTGATGTATGCTCCCTCCGATACTGCTGCATAGTATGTAAATTTGACTTCCGCAAAGTAACACTTGAATCTATTAACTAAAAATAATTTATTTTAATTACTTTTTACAGTCACATTATTGGTATTGCTAGACTAGCACTCACATAATGATCACCGCTGATGTCTTCAGTGGCCTGCTTAAATGGTTTAAGCAGTGTTATTAGCTCTCGGATGACATTCAGCTGCGATGATGTTAGCATATCCGGCGCATTTCTCTAATAAAATTTTAGCCACTATAGCTGACAACTTATTAAATCTTTCTAACATATCTAGGCACGAATTCCATCGAGTGCTGACCGACTGAATGAGTGTTAGCACTTCCCCTTCTTTTTTTGACTTTGTTGCTCTGCTCTTAATTCGTCCATGGCGTTGACAGATTGCTTAAAATATGTCACAATAGATTTAACTTGATTAGCAATTTCCAGAACGGGTGCATTATCTTTCGTCAATGCGGCATCTACTATTAAATTGATTAGATGCGCCATACAAGGGATTCTCTTGTTGTCTCCCAAGAATTTCTTCACTGCAGATACGATATTACTGCCACCGTCAGTGGTCATCGAATGGATACTTGTCTTTTCTATTGAAAACTCTTTGATAATGTCTTCAAAACATTCCCGTATGTAATCAGCTGTGTGCGCCTAGAGAAAAAAAAAGAAATTATACACCACAAAAATGAAACACGCGCTAAGCACACGATATTTTTGTGGATACGTACGGTGTTAATGTTTATTTTGTTTATTATGGTTTACTTACTTGATACATTCTTTGAGCTGTTATCGTCACCGACTCTAGCTCTGGAACAGAGACTTCTGTGGCGTTCAAAAAATGCGCTGTCATAACTATGAAACTCCTTGTCGAGTTGGTGAGTGTTAATATATCGCTTGTCAATGCTATATTTTCAGTCTCACTGAGTTTATTTTTTAAGATGGCTTTAGTAGTAGTATATCGCTGATCTGCTAAGCTGGTTACCTACAATGAATAATTAACAAATATGATAATGTTAATATAGACAATATAAAACATAAATAAAATATTTTTGTTTAATTACCTTAGCCCGCGAGGGAAGCTTGTAGCGTGGAAATAAAACGCGCACGAATTTTCGCAATCCAGATTTTCCTACGCAGGAAAAAGGCATGTTGTCTTTACAAATCATGTAAATCAAAGCTTGATTTATTTCATTCGTTTTTTGACCCCCTTCTGTGATAACAGATAAGAACAAATTTAAAATAGATTTAGAGAATAAAGAGCCATAAAAAATATTAGAATAAGGCGACATAAATTAAAAAAATACCTTCGTATTTTGAACTTCTTTCCAATATGTCCTTGTCCATGAGTGTAGGTTGTTTTGTTATTTGTTTATGCTGATTATGAACGGAAGTATTTAATTCAGACTGAAAAAAATATACACGATATTTTGGTTTTATCGATATCGATACTTTTTTGCAACTTCACATCACTACTGATATTTAATATTTATTTTAGTCTAGTTAAACTTACATCATAATTTTTGGGATTGGACAAATCCGCTACATTTTCAGCTTCGACTTCATGATGAGATAAACCAGGTGTCTTTAAAGCAATTCTTTGAGGTAAAGTAAACTCAAAGAATTTCTATAAATACGACATTATTAGCTTTCCATCTCAATAGCGCGTTGTAAAGATTGATTAAATAAAACAGCTCCATCTAGCGGATTCGTGAAGAATTAATAGGCATGTTATTTGAAGCAAAACCAAGATGTTATTAATCCGATTTTCACTTATATTTATGTTTATACGTTTAATTCTGTCGTATAATGATGATGACTTTTAAATTTCCTATGTAACTAACTTATTTAGATTGCTATATATTTGCAGGCAAATTCATGCTTTGAGTTCATTCAAATGACGATAACTTTTTTTTAAACCGATTTTGATGAAACAAACTGTAAATGTTTTGCTGAGTTAAAACAAAGCAATTAGCAAAAATTTTAAGTAAATCGGTTCAGTACTTTCGGAGATAAGCGTGATCATACATATAGATAGACAGACACAAAATTAAAAAGAAATTTTTGCTTTCTAGTATCCTTTTTGACTGTCCCTCTATCCATTTCTGTTAAAAATACTAGATGTACAGACAAAATAATATATTTTTACTGTTTTATATTATGTTTATAGATGTATAGATTATTGGCGCGTTGGGTGATGAATGACAACGCCAATGCGAGGGACATAAACCTCTGAGTTATACCAAATTAGATGTAGCAAAGCTCATATATATACGGTACGCTTCAAAAATGGAGTCATAATTTTTCAAACAACTAGTATGAGAAATTATGACTCCATTTTTGAAGCCTGACTGTACATAATTATATTGTAATTCTAACCAACATAGTGGTGAACACATTGCTGTATCCCTTTAATTCTGTCAACTCAACTACCTATGTCATTGGTATATCTTGTCGTGGGACTTCTGTTCCTTTGAAAAAATTATGGAACACTCTTAAAGCAGGTATGTTATTACATACTTACTTTAACATATTTCCAATATCAGGATTTAGAAATCTGTTGTAGTAGACGCTTATATCTTCAGTTCAGCGTGTGTTTTCCTGAACGTTGCGCCTTTTCTAAAGTTGTTTCGATTACTCATCGTTGTTGATGTAGAATAGTTATAGGGGATATAATCATAGAAACAATAGGCACACACCAATATTCGCATAGAATAAAAAATAAAAACACTATCAAAACTAACGTAAAAACGTCCTATCCATGTGAGTATTGTAAGTGGTGCTGCTAGTATTTTTTGAGTTTATAAATATGTTTTTGATTGGGAACTCAACAGTACTCACACACAAGCGAACATTGTGAATATGTGCAAGGGTACAATTTCGTCCTACAAAACAAAAGACACTGCTGCAGACAACCTAACGACAGTCAAGCACCCGACGGAAACACGTGCAAGTAGGTAATCCCAACGAACAAAAGAACGTATTCCTAAAAATCTTTAGAAGTTACCATGGAATCAGTCGAGGCAAATCCGTGCTAGACCATAAAGCATCCAACAAAAAACGGACATATCTGCAAAGTACTCTTTATTGCTTCATATTATAATGAATTATTTTTGTCGTTATTTGAAGTGGGTGTCACGCTATACTCGTATTTATCATTGTATGGTAAACCAACCAGAGTCAGGTCATTTCGAAGATTTAAGGAGTTTGTCGTTAAATGAGGTGACGTTTAAACTTTCCGCGCTCGCGCCCCTCGCGTGTTAAATTAAGGTAGAATTCCGTGCATCGCAATCGATCGCGGCCGCGCGGCCTACGACTGTCGTCGGTCGCTCGCAACAAAAGTCGGAGTATGAAAAAGTATGGCACCGCTTCCGAGGTCCACGACAGACGCGCGCGGCCGACGAATGTCGTGAGCCGCGCGCGTCCGTGTCTTGAAGTTAGTCGGTGTTGTTTGTCAGTTCCCTCAAGACGTGTGTCTACACTACCGAAATTAAAATCATGGTCGAAGTGCTAATTGACATTCTTGAAGAAGAATTGGAGGAAGACAAGCTGTTGTTGCTATATTTTATTCAGCTACTTCTTCCCACGCTTTTTTACGCTTGTATGAATTTTTGTAATCTCCATTACTCATATCATATATTATTGGGTTTTGCGACACAAAATTTATAAAAATTTCGTCTTCCTAAAAGTTTTCTCCTGCGTTCCTAGACATGTTTGCACCATGAAATCCACGATGTTACGAGTACTAAGCGCTTGAGCATGTCAAGACACGCACGGCCGCGCGCGGTTCACGACATTTATCGGCCGGGCGCGTCTGCCGCGTACCTCGGAAGCGGTGCCATATTTTTTTATACTAGATAATATATCCCTGAATGTGAGAGATGAAGAAGAAGAAGATAACAAAAACGATGACATTGGAGTTCATAAAACTAAAAGAGTTAAAAATTTAACGACCAATTACCATTAACCCTAGATCACTAATCATTTGTCTCACAGACTACAGCCCCCCGACGCAATCGACATCTAAGCATGTTCCTCACCCTCCCCCGCCTGGCCCCTTTCAGTACCTTTCTCAGGCAACAAATTAGTGACCCACACGTGCTCATTGCGTGTGCGCGTCAACTAGGTCAGGAGATTTCGCGAAATATTAGTCTCTCAAACTAATGTGTAGTGACTACGTGTGGAAATTGAACGAAGGTGTGTTTTGAGTTTTTAATTAATTATTTTATTTTTTTAAGTTAAAACATGACTTTGAATTTATTAAGTATATCTTAAATATATTAAAAATATTTACATTACATTGGAATCGTGATTTATTGGAAGTTTTCTCGTATTTTTATGTTTTTTACTAATGATGCTTTTTTTCTTTTTCAGATGGATTTAAAAAAAGATCACCAAAAAATTTTGGAAATTTTAAGACAATTAGACAGCGAGAGTGATGAAGAATGTCAGCCGCAACATTCAGACTCTGAGAGCGAAGATGATGTGCAGGAAGAGGTTCATTTAATTACAGACGAAAGTGAGGTGGAGTCGCAGTATTCTTCTGACGAAGAGGTAAGCGTTCTCAGACGTGGTCGCAACAGAAATTATATAATAGACTCCGACTCAGACAATGAGCCTCCTCAAAGAGCATCGTCAAGTCACCTGTCGAATTCTTCTTCACGCTATACTTTTGTGATACATCCAGGTAAAAACTACATATATGGGAAAAATAAATACAAGTGGATGACTAATCCAAGGGGCTCAAGCACGCGTACATCAGCTCGTAATATTACCCATTTTATACCTGGTCCTGTAAATGAAGTGAGGGACATTACTAAGCCAACTTCGATATTTAAATTATTTTTATCTGATGAAATGATTGACCAGATGGTCACTTACACAAACGCCGAAATTGATTTAAAAAAGGACAAATACAAACAGTTAACACATACAATTTCTTACACAACCAGCAATGAGATGAGAGCTGTGATTGGACTTCTTTTTCAGTCAGCTGTTGTTAAAAGTAGCCATTTGCCGACTAGAGTTCTGTTTGATACAAATAAAAGTGCAAATATTTTTAAAGCTGCAATGAGTGCCGAAAGGTTTGACTTCTTACTAAGATGCTGCCGATTTGATGATAGGGCTACCAGACAAGAAAGAAAAATATCGGATAAATTTGCCCCGATAAGAGAATTTTGGGAAAACTTCATCAATAATTGTAGAAACTCTTACAAACCTAGTTCTTATGTAACTATCGACGAGCAGTTAGTTGGCTTTCGGGGTCGTTGTCCTTTTCGGATGTATATGCCTAATAAGCCCAACAAATATGGTATCAAAATTGTCATGGTCGCTGATTCTAATTCTAGATATGTTTTTAATGCTATGCCATATTTAGGTAAAGGGACAAATAGTGGCAATATACCCTTAGCAACATATTTCGTAAAACAGCTTTGTGAGCCTTTAAATGGAACTAACAGGAACATAACCATGGACAACTGGTTTAATTCGGTGCCACTAGCTTCGGAATTATTACAATCTCCTTACAAACTAACTATTGTTGTTACACTGCGTAGCAATAAACGAGAAATACCGTTAGAGATGAAAAATCTAAAACAAGAAAAATTGGTACCTCTATGTTTGCCTTCGATGCTGAAAAACTTTTAGTTTCATATAAACCTAAATCAAATAAAGTTGTTTATTTACTTTCTACGGCTCATGATCAGCCAGACATCAACACAGATTCCAAAAAACCAGAAGTTATACATTTCTACAATAGTACAAAGGGCGCAGTTGACACAGTCGACCAGATGTGCACCACAATGAGTTGCAGTCGTAAAACTAATAGATGGCCGCAATGTATTTTTTATAATATTCTTAACTTATGTATGGTCAATATGTACGTTATTTATGTTTCTAATATGATAAAATTACGGCTAAAGCCATTAAAACGTAGAGACTTTGTTCAACAATTGGCCGATGAACTTTGTAAGCCGTGGTTACATGAACGGTTTAATACTGTGACTTTAAGGCGAGATATAAGAGCAATTATAAAAAACATCTTAAAAATTCAAGATAATGTGCCAAGTACGTCTCAACCTCGCTCAGATAAACGAAAAATTTGCGCCTTTTGTCCATATGAGAAGCATAGGATGACCAAATTTGCATGTCACCACTGCGGTAAAGCCATTTGTGGAGAACATACTGTTCAAATTTGTAACGAGTGTGTAGAGTAAGTTTTGTATGTTTTTTTAAATTTTCGGTTTAGAATAAAAGATTTTCTTATATTTTATATCATTTTTAAGTAATAAAAATTGTAAACAAAAAAGATATTGGAGTTTTATTTTGTTAGTTCCTGAGACTAATGTGTAGTAATTGTGTTACTCGAAAAGAAGTTTAGTGATCTAGGGTTAAAGATACCCTTAATTTAGTTATTTAGGTAGGAATAATAAATAAGTTTAGATTTTTCATGTTTGTAGTTTTCTTTTTATAGAAGTCTAATCGACGGCAACTGTCATTAATTAAGAACAACTATTTAGTTATTTCAACCAAAATGTGATGTTTCATTTTTTTTTTTTGTTTTATGTCGCAAAACGACTGATTTAAATTAGAAATAGATAACTACCTACATACCTATAAATTATTAATCATTATTCTTTCATAGCATGGGTTCAACTCAGTTAGTTCATTCATAGATGATTGACCTGTTCCGAATAGGGATAATTGTGTTCATTTATAGGTGATTTAAGGTATTTTGTAGTGTTTATTTTATAAGAAAAAATACAAAGTCTTGGATATAAAACTTTTTATTTTATTGAATTGAGCTTAAAAAGAGGTATGATTACTGATACCACATTATTAAAAAATCTCATCACTACTTTGAAAATTATGCATGTAATCTCGACGCGGCGCTTAAGTGTTCATTAATTGGTACAACTACCCTAGGCGTTATAACACAAAGAAAGCGAATTGGCTTCAATTTCAAATGAAAATGGACCAATTTAAAAGAGAAAACAATATAAAGCCCAGATAGAACAAATTACAATCAAAAAAGAAATAGACCATTTATATTTTAAGTTAAATATAACAATTACAGACGCATGTGTTATTTTTTATTTTGTATTTAGACAATGAGTCCTGTATGTCAGTGCCCTGTCAAGTGACAGACACCTAAATAGGAAGGGTTAGCACAGTGCTTAATTACAACATCTCCCCAAGTAATATTTTACTTCTCGTTGGCTTGGTTGTTACGGATGTGAAATACGCAGCACTGTGTTTTTGCAGGATTGGGTCGTAAGGCGTTATCATTGTAATAAATCCCTACGTCTAGGTGTTCCAGTGCCTTTGTCAGGTTGTACTCAGCACTTTCATAGGTCTTGGTTTGAGAAGTGAGAGCAAGATCGTCAGCGTACAAGAATTTTTCCGTGCCAGGGGAACTGGGTTGGTCGTTAGTATACATGTTAAAAAGAATGCAGGACAAGACACTTCATTGTGGTAGCCCATTTTTTTGATTTCTCTAGCAGCTCTCTGCTCTATTTAAGTATACGCGGAATCGGCGATCTTTAAGCATTTCCCGTAGAATGTTAACTAATTTGATTTATTTTGTAATAGCAAATACCTTTGACAATTATCGACTATCGTTTGATGTTAACGGTGTCGTAGGCAGATGATAGATCCACAAGAACTAAACCTGTTATAACCCGCTTCGTACCCATCCTCTATTGTCTTGGTACTGGATGGAGACACTGCGATGGAGATTGAGGGCCAGGCCGATGGCACACTCAAACATATTCGGGCGTGGGGTGACCATAATAAGCTCAAATTTGCCCCGCATAAAACCAATGCGATGGTGATAACAAGAAAGCTTAGCTTACCATTGCCTGGTCCACCAGGCTTGTGAACTTTGCGCTAATATGGTCAGCAGGGTGAGAAGCTTCGACGGCGCGTGGCATTCGTTAGATTTCCCTGTCTACCAGTTCAGGCAGTTCCGCTCTCTTCCTGATCCCGTACAGCGATGCTACCTCGCGTGCACGGAGATCAAGGGGGAGCAGGCCCGACAGCAGGAGTGCGGAGTTACTAGTAGGAGAATAATTAATAAATATATTGGGACAATTAAAATGTACAAAAGCATAATGGTGATAGTTGTATTAAATCATAAAAGAAAGAAAACCGTATATTTTGTTAAATGATTTACTAACTTTGTAATTGTGAAGAAAATATATAAATTTAAGACATTTACTAGAATTAAACTGAAATGAAAATCAATGTACGTAAATTGTTCAATTGACGTACATTTTTTTCTAGTTAACCAATCCTGATAATTATATCTCTTTAGAAGTGTGTGTGGTACCACGGGAAAGCACGCTCTTTGGCGGTACCAAGACCACCAATTATTTTTCTAATAAATAACTAATAATTTTTAATTTTTCATGAACAACTACGTACCTACATTTTATGTGCATTTTTATCAAATATTGATGAAATCAGTTCAGCACTGTGGTACCGCGTCGGAGCACCAAACAAATCAGATACATCGTCAAAAAAAAACATGTTCTATGGGGTTTTGCATGGGTTTTGTATGAAATACAAGCAGATGACGTCATAGTTTCTTGGAGCCAATTGCGCTTTTAACAGTTATTCTTCATTATAAATCTAAAATCACGTTAAAATAGATATGTTAAATATCAAGTGACATTATTTTTCGATGTTTTATTTTCTTATCAGTACAAAATGATTTAGTTTTGACCCAGGAAAATACCTCAGATGGCGGTGGAGATAAGAGAGACAGACCCAACGCCTCAGAGATTCTTCCTAAAGCAGCGAGAATGTTTCTCTGAAACGTTCGGTTTGCCTCTATCCTTTCTCCTTCCTGCACCAACCGCGCTTGCTCCAACTTGAGCCTCACCTCTTTGTGAAAAAAAAGAAGTGTAAATACAAGTTTACAAATTTGTCTTATCATCCTATTCAATTTGAAAACCTCCCTTTCTCGCTCATCGCGTGCCATCCGCCGCTCGTCCAGCTCGAGCCGCCGCTGTTCTAGCTCGCGCCGCAGCTCCTCTTCGCGGACACGCCTTTCTTCCAACTCCCAGGCCCAGCGCGGCAGACCCGTTGTAACAAATTATTGACATCTCGTTAGTGGCTGTAAGTTACATACGACAGAATGGTTGGTGCAAACGGCTCTGGCTCACTCGTACTCACTACTCGGTATGGATTTCCCGGCGCTTGGGTATGGAACGTGCTTTCTCTTAGCTTAAATAAAAAAAAAAGTTTTAACGTCATTAAGACTTGTTTGTGTGAATAAAAAAAAAAACATTCAGGGCCGTGATTGCTGCGGGCTGGCCTGGTAGAGGCCAGCTAGTGGAGGGCTGGCTGGCTCCAGAATAACTTCAACTAAAATAGGTGAAGACAATGCATGCTATTTTCATTTGTTAAAGAAAAATGGACAAAAGACAATAATCAAATGTTTATTGTAAATAAATGTTATCAAACATATTATTTATCGGATTTTTATTGTTATTAAGTTTTTGAGAAAAAGTCTGATGTTTTAGTTTAGTGTAATGGGTAATAGTTTGTAAAACAAACTAGATAAATATGCTTGTTTAATCTTTACTGTAAATATAAGATGTTACATACCAGTTGGAGTTGGGTAGGAACTTGTGGACGAGAGTGGCGACAAGCGAGGGGGACTCACGGGTGGCACAGATGGTGATGGGGAATCATCTAAGCCGATCTGAAAAATAACATAAAAAATAAATTTTTAATTAAGTAGCTATGATTTTATTATCAATTTTATTTTTCCAGAAATCATGTTTCGTAGAAAAGATGTTGTCACCAAGAAATAATATAAAGGGAGTAAAAGAAAACATAACATACATCACCGAATATTAGTGTTCCCCATAACATTTTGGACTCCCGTGAGTGACAGGGGAGACCACCACCTGTGCCACTGCCATTCTGTCGCATCACTGACCCCTTCCTCTTGACCTTGCATTTGAGGTCACTCCAGTACTAAAGAAAGCAGTTAGTTCAGTCCTCACTACACCAAAAATACACAACAAATAGTATTTAGTATCTTACTGAAGCTTTGTTGCTAGTAATTATAACCCATGCAATAGCACAAACATAGTACAAAAATAAAGAAAAAGTAAATTATACTTTTAACGTTGATAAAGTATTACTCACTTGCCACTTGGCAGTCTTGGAGACACCGTCTCCGATTGCATTTAGCCGGTAGGCCAATTCCTCCCACGGGCAATTGGAGGCTTGCTTTGCCTGTGAGAGTCCCAACTGGGTCCCCCTGGCCAGCAATGGACGTGTCTCCATCCAGGCCACCAACTCCTCTAACTGCATGGCCGAGATTTTCTTGAAGCTGGCAATATGAAATACGTTAAAAAAAAAAACTAAAACACCATCAAACTAAGGCTTCTTTCCTTTCGCAAAACTTTCAGTTCAAAGGAAACTATTTTTGATTTAATTTAAATAGTAATTTTAAATAGTAATTTAAAGAGATCATAATAATAATAAATGTTTATTTATTTTCTCCACAGAAACCTCTTACTCTAACTTACAAGTTACTTAGTATATTTATATTTGTAAACAGTAAAACTAAAGACACGGAGAACTGGTGCCTATGGTAGGTTTCAGAAGAACCTGTATTACGGGTCACCAGGACACGCCACTAACATAGTAATTAATTAAAAGCAATAAAATGTTACAGCGAATTACAAAAAAGAAAAATAAATATATGTTCAAGTAAATGATATTAAATGGAGAATGCATACAGAAAACGAAATATAAATAAAAATAAAACCTACCTTAATGCTTTTTATAAGTAACAACATTATATAAAAGATTATCACGAAAACATTCAATAATTCTAGAAAAAGACAAATTTTGAATGCATCCATAATCAATAGAATTAATCAATCTTTTTTCGGCCATAATTTTTGCGGGACAATCTAGGTCACCAGTTTTGTGGTTGCACGGTTTTTTGTAATGCAGGCATGTTGCACATTTTGGCGGCTCAGCAGTTTCCATACATTCTTTTGCCGAGTGACCTATAAACCCACAATAACCGTAAGTGATGGTGTCAGCTCTGCATGTCTTGGCCACATGTCCATACTGCTGACATTTGTAACATCTCGTGACTAGGGTGAAGTCTCGGACAGGGCAAGATGACCAATTCACTAAAACTCTATCTCTGGTTACTATGGCTTTACGTATGTGAGCCGTTACTTCAATAATATACTTGCAAGTTTCAGAGTCCTTCTTTTCCGACTTCTGACTTAGTTTAATAGAAGCCAAAAATGTTTCAGGAGAAATGTCTTGAAGGTCGTCGGCTAAGTTTTGGTGGTACATACAATTATAGACCTCTCTTTCCTGCATAGCTGAGGGCATACCAATAACCACTATTCTTGGTTTACGCTTTTGTGGCTCGTCCACGGTCAGGCCAGAGGTTGTGAGTTGCGGCGCCTGCTTAAGTTTCTCAATGTCATCCATCCTTCGAGTCGGTGCTTATAATAACTTAGAGATACATATATTCAGCTGTGACTGTGAATAAATTGACTTTATATCAGAGGATTTATACTTACAAATTTTGAAACTTGTCGAACATGAAGCGTTAACACCTACAAAAAACACAAACACGAAGATAACACGCGCCAATTTAAATTTTCTTTCACAGTTAACAAGATGTCAAATTGACAACGCTTTTTGTATTTGTATTATTGTTTATTTTTCATGTTCGAATTATCGATTTTTTATGTGCTAACAACTCAAATTATCTACAAAACTTTAAAAAAAGGAATGTTCATATAAAATGTAGACTTTTTAAAATACATTTTCTATTATATTCAATTAAAAACAACAACAGCAATATTGTGAAACAAAACGCAAAACTATCGTTCATTCGATAGCGATCGCGATTGCTAAAGCTCGGTAATTTTAGGCGGTAATTGAAAGCAATAGCAATGCTAACAAGATAACTATCGCAATCGCTATGGCTACCTCTATCGCTTTGAGTTTGGCGGTAGAGCCGCAGAGCTTTGACAATCTTGCAGAAAATCGTTGTACGTTTCGGGAAGTGATAATCTACTGCCATTACACACAACACTTTTAAAATTATCCATTCCATCCAAATAGATTTTGTGAATGGTTTGGCAGGCAATATGAGTCACAAATAAAATATCACTTATTGTGACATAACTATAAGAGTTAGACATATGCAGTCGTGACATTTTTTGTAGATAATATTGTGTTCTACAAAGCTGTAGTGCATTATTTTGTTTCATCATCAATAGTTTCCGCAGCGCACGCGAGCGATGTAAGTATTTTTTTTACAATTTGGGTTACATTATTGGAGTTTAAGAATCTGTAGGGGTGTACATACACTTATGCTTTCGCACTAAATCAGCGTTTTTGCGGTCAAGGGAATTGAAGCCAGTCGCCTCGTGTCCGCCTACCGACTAGCGCGCACATAGTTATAGTTCTGTACTCTATGTAAATTGCGTTGTACGAACACTGAACTTCTGATTTGACTATTCCGATGTTTGTGTGTTAAAATTAAGTTTGGTATCAATATAATCGGACATTCGTGAACTGCATTGTGTTGTTTTACTGGAGCACTACCCTTCTGAACATTACCGATCAGTGATTAACTCAAGGACAGTTTAGACAAAAGACATTAGCAAGAAACCTTACATATCGATTCTTATTTTTTTTTTTGAGAATATTATATAGCCTATGTCACTCAGGGATAGTGTAGCTTTCCAACAGTGAAAGAATTTTTAAAATCGGTCCAGTAGTTTCGGAGCCTATTCAACCAAACAAACAAACAATCAAATCTTTTCTCCTAATATTATTAGTTCTGATTAATGATAGCTATGTAGGAAATGAAACGTTTGAAGAAACTTGACATCTTCTAATTTTATTTTACAAAATGTTACGTTTTCGCGCTAAACAATTTTTCAATTGCTAATATGCATAGACAAAAAGAAGTGCTTCCTGTATACATAGTGTCGCCAGTTAAAAATAGAACAAGAACACTACAAAAACTAATTCTTTAATTAAATACAAATATTCGTCTCTTAGATTTTCTTTTTTTGTTAGGGACACATTTGTCCCCGTGGTCGTGAAAGGGTTCAAAGTATAATGAAAATGCTCGTCGTTCACCTTACAAAGATACTCGGGTAAAATAACTTGTACAGCTGTCTGCGGAACTTTTGGTACACCTTTATTGCAAGCTGTCTTTTTATAAAAAAAGAACGCTTGTTGTAGGCACATCTTGTAAGCACCGATTGATAATTTGATACGGATTGTCCATTGAGTTATAGACTTGCCTTTAACGGTCATTACCAGAATTTTCAAGGTCCTGGTGGATGTCCATGATCGTGACTGAGTAAATTTTTTGTATTAACGAGGTTCAATAATTGAAATAAGAGTTACACCACAACGGCTACTGCGGTATTTTATACATCTCCAGTTTAATATATCACAATCGCGCTTGGTTTTTACTATTTAACAGAAGCATTGGGTACAATGAGGGTGTATTTCAAATTTGATTTTTTAAAATCTGGCCCGCTATCTATGACGATAAAAATTTATAATGCCCTACCCGACAGCCTAAGAAATGAAGAAAAAAGTTCCTTATAAAAAAAATTGAAATTAATTTTAGTAAATAAAACGTATTACAAACTCGGCGAGATTTTAAAGATATTTTTTTTTATTAAAATTGTCAATTTCACAATACCTACTTAACATATAAACTTTGACATCACTTTTAAACTTAAAACTTGACAATAATTTACAAATAATAAATATCAAACAATCTTGCTAATAAATACTAAAAATAATAATAATATATATACATATACTATTAAATAATATTTTGTAAACATTTATATTTATAACGCATGTCATAAATGTCGCTTGCCGTTCCACTTTTTGTTTTGCGATGCCCGACTGGGTTCATAGTGTACCTATTATGGAAGACAGTGACTTTTAGTAGTTAGAACTGATGTACATTATGAAATGCAATAAATGATTTGAATTGTATTAAATTCAATTTCGAAAAAGTTACGTTTGGCATTTATAATAAAAGTTTAATTGTGTAAGATTCTTTCAATACTTCAAATTACACCTTTAATTGTTTAATCATTGAATAGTCTCATAATTAACTAAAAGTTTCAGCTAACAAAATTATTGTCATATAATTAAAAATATTTAATATATTTTTTTTACATATGTCATACGCCCTTGTTGCAACCAACCAGTAAATATATTGCACGTTAATTTTATAATTCGTTCTAAAAGAAATAAATAACAACTATACAACGTGAAAGGGACATACCCGTAATAAATCGAACCACAGGCTATATTAGATCACATATATAGTATTACTATTATCACGTTGTATAGTTGTTGTACGTTGTATAGTATTACTATAGTGATCTAGTACGTAGGCCGCTAGGAAAGTTTTGAGACAAAACACCTTAGCCTGAAGATTTCTCAAAATAATTTCCAGCTTTGGCAATACAATTCTCCATACGCATTAAAAATGTGCTCCCATGTTTCATTTGGGATTTCTGCACAAGCGTTATTCCAAGCTGCAATTAAGTCCGCGTCGCTGGAGAAACGTCGTCCTTTCATTGCCTCCTTCACAATGGGCAGCAAACCAAAGTCACAGGGCGCAAGATCAGGGCTGTACGGAGGATGGTCCAGCAGCGTCAGCCCCTACTTCTTTATAAATGTTCGTGTTATCTCAGCCCGATGTGCCGGTGCGTTGTCCTACCGCCAATTCGGACGTAGTTTTCTAAGCTATACAATAAGTTGACGCAGAAAAACTTCTGTGTACCATTTAGCGGTGACTGTCTTCTGCTCATCCAGGGTAATACTTTTAACAACACCTCTTTTACTAAAAAATACCACCACCATTTTCTTCTTAACCGATCGTGACTGTTTTACTGCAGTTGGCATTTCTTCATTTTCAAACACCCGTAGTTTGTTTTTTGATTTACTTTTTATATCGTAGTAGTATAGTCAAGATTCGTCACCTGTTACTATACTATTTACATAGTGTGACTTTCCGTGGTCAAACATTTTTTGCATATTTTGCACCAATTGATGCGACACTCTCTTTGAGCGTCAGTCAAATTGTGGGGTACCCAAAGCATACATAGCTTGTTTACTTTGAGGTGGTCATGAAGAATACTACGAATGGCTGGTGCATTAAGATGCAAGATTTCCTCTATCTGTCTGTAGGTTATATGTCTGTCTTCTATAATTAGTTTCTTTACAATGGCTGTGTTTTCTGGAGTAACCACTTCGCGCGGCCGCCCTGATCGTGGATCATCATACAGGTTAAAGTCCTTGCGTTCAAATTGTTTGTACCACCGATATACACTGCTACGACATGGTGCTGTGCTGTCTCATGGAATACAGACTGCATCTCACTAACACAATCATCAGCAGTTAAACCGCGCTTGAAATTATACATGATTATCACACGTCAACTCCGACATCTTGGGGTAAGCTAAGATAATTTTAAAAAAATATAGGAAACGTACGGGATGTTTCTTGTTGCCAAATAATATGGTAAGACATGCACAATAAAATGACGGAGTATGGTGCAGTTCGGCTAACGTGTATGAACAAGTCTCAAAACTTTCCTAGCGGCCTACGCATAGCCTGTGGTTCGATTTATTACGGGTATGTCCCTTCCACGTTGTATAGACATTTGTTTCATTATACTATGATAAAATAAAAAAGTAAGAATGTGAATCTTTTCTTCGAACATAAGCCAGAAGTGACCGCTTTTCGCAAATTTGCGTGGAAAAGCTTCACGTTCTAACTTTTAACTATAAACAGAAGTTCATAAAACAGTTTTAAGGGTTATCTAGGTTTTGGTCAAGACAAAATTTTAAATGATATCTCCATTTCCATTCAGTTAATTATGGGGGCAGCACTGGACTCCGAACAATTAATTCATGTATCCCCTTAATCTTGGCGTCCTTTACTCCAAGTTTTTCTACGGGCACCAAACCTTAATAATTTTTCTTCATTAGTAAATAATTCTTCTAAAGTGAATAATTTTGGTCGGATGCTGAATTAACCCTTGAGATTGTTATGGACCCTTTAGGACTTAGCTCCAGATTTACATATTGGAATTCTTCTTTTTCTTTGTCCATCCCTGGTCTCGTTATTTGGGTTCGGGTCTCCTAACTCTACGGCACCAGGAGATTCTGTCCTGGGTTGTCTGTTCTGGAAATTGGGCTTTCCTAAGGTCTCTCTCTATATTTGACCACAAGCTTGACGGCGGGCGGCCTCTGCCTTTCTTTAGTTCTGGCATGGCTAGTGCAATTTTCACCACGTGATCCTGGCTTCGTCTTTTTACGTGTCCGGACCACCTAAGGCGGTGTTCCGAGATTTTGTCTGTGATTGGCGCAATTTTGAAACTGCCTGGTATGTGCTCGTTACGCACTCGATCCATTCTGGTTACTCCTCCCGCCCAGCGCAGCATTTTCATTTCATTTACATGAACCTTCTGCTCGTTTTAGATTTTCATATTGCAATTACTATTCGGAAATTCATTTGCTTTAGTTTCGTGGTTAAATTGTATTTTGTAGTCTTGCGCATTATCTTAGTAGACATTCTTACGTTTTCCATTGCCTTTCGCTGTGAAGCGTTTTTGGTTATAATTTTTAAAAAACTTTAATTTTTTTGAACAGTACATGTTGAATCCCAATTATGAATCATTTTGAAAAAGAACTTGTAATGATGTTACAATAAACCTCATCCTTCATGTTCCAGTTTACCTCCGTTTCCGTTTTCTAAAAAATAATTCCATTATCAAATTCAATTTTTAAATTTTAGATTCCTTACTCATCATTCTGATTCATTCCACTACCACCTCTCGAGCTGATTACATCTATATCAGTATTGTAAAGTTATAATAAATAAAATAACTCTGTGCAGTTTCTCTCAAGTTCTCCACTACGTACCTTACCTACCTCTTCATGTAGGAGCTCCAACTGTCCCAGCTTGTCCACGGCTACCTACCTACTAACCAGGAACATAGTTGAATTAAAAAATTTGAAATACAATGCAGTTTTGTTAATGAGGTAAAGTAAATCATAGAGAGTACATTGGCTTTTGAAAAATTGGCGGAAAATTTTATTTTCGATATAATCCTTAATAATCCTCGTGTGGTCTAATGAACTCCAGCGATCATATGAGACTGTTATAGCCTCTCCACACTCGCGCGCGTACCGCGGCGTGAAATCGCGGTGCGGATCGCGGTGAAATAAGCGCAAAAACTGCCACAGTTCCACATTCGCAGAACCACGCGCCCGGTTCACAGTATAGTTCGCACTCTTGACGAGGATGGACAGTGAAACTGCTACTGTTGCTGCGGGGCTATTTTGTGCTTTGGCAATTTATAATTACGCCTATATAAATAATACAAAAAAAATTAAAAAGAAGTGGAGAAAACGAAGGTGGTGGATGACTACTATCCACCGAAACAGAACTAGGTGAGTACCTACTACAACGTATATGCTCGCAAGTAGGTATGGCTTGTGGCCCATAGCTAGACTACAAAATGGATGAAAGCACTTATCTTGATATTGCCTTTTGTTACAGTGCAGCTATGGAGAAGCAGTTAAATGAATTAGTTGCAGAGCCTTCCGGTGAATTCAAAAAATTTACCCGGATGTCATCAAATGATTTTGAATACCTACTAAACCAAATTTCATCTCAAATTTCAAGACAAGACACCCAATTGAGAAAAGCTATACCTGCTCGAGTACGTCTTGCTATAACATTGCGATACTTAGCAACAGGAGATGACTATGAAAGCCTTCATTTTTTGTTCAAAGTTTCACCGCAAATAATATCAGAGATTATTCCAGAAGTTTGCCTTGCCCTAAGTCAGGCACTGAAGGATGAAATAAGAGTAAGTACATTTTTTTCCGATTTTTTTATTTAATACACACACATATACAACAATACAACACTCCTACAACAATAATAAAACATTCCTTTAATCTTTAAAGGTTTTATATAAAACTAATAACCGGCCAAGTGCGAGTTGAACTCGCATGGAAAGGGTTCCGTACAATACCAAAGTCAAAAGTTTTAATTAATACAAAATATCACTTTAAATTCCTTACAGTAAGACAATAATAGTTCTGTCACAGTCAATTTGCTCCGAATCTACTGAACCAAATCAGGTGAAATTTGGTAGAATGGTGTAATCCTATGACCCAAACACAGATGTGCAAAGTAAATATAGTAGATTATGCTACGCGGGGCAAAGGTAATACTTTTAAGGAGAGGGCGCTACTTTGAATCCAGAGCGAAACAAATCCTGAGTGAAGCGAGGGATTCACGTATGACGCCCGAGATTAAAATATTACCGTACCCGAGTAGCACACTCTAATTTTCATCGCCATCTATGAGAAAAACTAGCCAATAGATACAAAACAGAATATGAAGAAAAGTAGAACACCTAAGTACAATACCTAATCAGAGCTCCGACAAGTACTAACCTTTATTTGGTGTCGTTTTCATTCAATAAATACTAAAAAAATAATTTTTCATAACCAACATCTGATATAATGTTCACTCATAACTTTGTTTGCGTGGTCCTTTATATTTTTTATTTTTATAATAACTATACTATAAGTTATAAACTTGTTCACTATCGGCTTAAACTTACGAAAAAGTATTCAAATTTACATAAATAATTAACTTAACACAACCATAACAACAATAACTATAAACTAAAACTTCTGTAATTACTCTGAATCAAAGACAAAAATTGCGCTTTTTTAAAAATTATCCTTATTTCTTTTTTCGAAGCAACGAACATAAACATTTTTACCTACATTCATCCATGTTGACGATGATATATATACCAAATTAAAAATATACGAAATCTGTGCCATTTATTTATTGTTTTAAAATTAAATTCTTTTTTTTTTTTGCTGTACCGCCAACATTATTTTTGATTATACATAGATTACACTCGTGTTCCGTTTTCAAATTGTGTTTTAATCCCATAGGATTTTCTTTTTCACTTTTAGTCCCGCGAGAATAACCAGTAACTTTAGCTCCAAAAGTTTTGGGATGAAAACATCGTTTTTCGAATAGATGAGATGAAAAATATTTTTTTTAAAGAAGGGTCATTTTCGGGGGAAAAAATAAGGAAATTAAAAAATACTGTTTTGCAAACCTTACTGTGTCATATATCAAATGAAAGGGCTCGTTATGAGGATCTCAAATATATTTTTGTTATTATTGTAACATAAATAGTTTTGATTTCATTCATGAAAGAAGACTTTACAAGAAAGAAGGAAGACATTCACTTAGTGAAGATTTCCTACTTTATATTCAATTGATATAATTCTTATAGGTTTTCCGGTAATCTACAAGCAATGGACTATATTTTGTATTTTTTTTTCAAAATTTTAGGCATAGTAGTTTCGGAGATCAGGGGGTGGGGGAATGGTTAGTTTTCGTCTTCTTTCACGAATAAAATCAAAACTATTTATGTTACAATAACAATAAAAATATATTTGAGATCCTCATAACGAGCCCTTTCATTGGATATATGACACAGTAACGTTTGCAAAACTTTTTATTTTAATTTCGTTTTCCTAATTTTTATTTTTTATTTTAATCAATTAGTTTTTAACTTAAATGAAAAGCTGTCTGAATTATATCAATTTCTTGATTAGATGTGTCGGAGTTTTCGGTGACTTGATTCGGAATATGAAGGACAGGATATTCAGTATCAGGTTTATGAACTAACTGGTTGGATTTAATAATAATATTAGAAGATGGGGCTGCTACTACATTTCTATTCTGGCAATAAGAATTCTGAATCACCTGCCCATAATAGACGGGAGGCTCTGCATGTGTGGATGACGATGTACCAGGTCTTGGTTCATTGAAGAGATATGATGTCGTTGGAGTGAGCACCGATTGAGTCTGTTCCAATTGGTATTGTATATATATCTTATCTATGTCATGCATAAACTTTAACCTATTAATTTCAGATAACTTTCGCATCTTCTTTGCTAAAAGTTTACCATATAACTCGGATTCATCATCTTGCTGGGTAGGTTCTATTGTTGATTCATTCCTTTTTAGCGTGGATTTGAAGGTGGCAAGAGCGTCCTTAACTAAATTTCCAGCTTCGACAAGTTCGGAAGGATTTTTGCGACGGCGGATTGTGTGATTGGTGTCTTTTTGGGTAGTTGTAGATGGATTCAGATTTTCTTTATTTTCTTTAAATTCCTCTTCAGTTGCTGTTTGAGTCTCCAGCAGTCCGTGTTCCTAAAAAAAAAATAACAAGTGTTCATTATAAACATTTCATAAAGGTCTTATATATGTATGTTTTCTATTTTGCAGATACCGCCTTGCCCAGAAGAATGGCTGCGTATTGAAAAAGGATTTGCAAGGAAGTTTCCTCGGGCAATAGGATCTATTGATGGCAAACATATTGTTCTCGACTGTCCTTTCAATTCTGGTTCAGAATACTATAATTATAAAAGAACCTTCAGTATAGTATTATTGGCATTAGTTGATAGTCAATACAATTTCATATTTGCTGACGTTGGTTGCCAAGGCAGAATAAGTGATGGTGGAATTTTTACTAATAGTCTTTTATATAACAAGATGTGCACAAACCGCTTAAATTTACCACCACCGCATCCTTTACCAGGTTCAAATGTTGATGTGCCCTATATTTTTTTGGGAGATGGAGCCTTTGCCCTTTCAGAACATTTAATGAAGCCCTATCCTGGTCAGCACAACATAGGTTCAGCAGAACGTGAATTTAACAAGCGACTATCTTCAACTCGAGTGGTGGTAGAAAATACTTTTGGTATATTGACGGCCAGATTTAGAGTGTTTAAAAAACCCATTCAATTACAACCAGAAAAAGCAAGTCTTATAACAATGACTTGTATATTACTACATAACTTTTTAAGACGAAGTTCTACTTCTTTACATATATATACTCCACCTGGTTTTATTGACATTTACGATGATGATGGAGTACTTATACAACCTGGATCATGGAGGACAGATCAAGAAAGAACATGTGCTCTCCGCAATTTAAGAAATATACCTCGGCGCCCAGCAAAAGACGCCATAGAAATAAGAAACGAATTCACCAAATACTTTAGTAATATTTAAGTTAATAAAACATAGTAATTACTAGCTTTCCGCCACTCGGATTTGCTCGCGTGTATGTAGTGCTTATAATCCTCTTTCATCGCAGGTAGGGTTGCCATCTCTAAAATTTTTCAACCAGGACAAGACGCTAGAAATCCCCGGATTTTAGAGCCCAGAACCAGGACATGTCGACAGGTTCTTTTCAACATAGTGTAATAAAACAGTTGAAAATAGTCATAATTACCTTTTTATTCAATTTCAAAGGCCAATTTTTTATCATCATTTTAACAAAACGGAACCTAAAGAAACAGAATATTATTATAATTTGTCACAAATTGTTTTAAAAATCAGAATAAAAGGCCGGGACGGTGAATTTAGCGAGTCGGTTGATCGCGGCGTGCGGGCACAGCGCCGCGGGTGTCGAGGGGGGCAGGGGCGGGGGCTAGGCGAAGAGGGGGCGGGAGGGTGTAAGACTTAATTTTTTTTAAACCCGGACAACTAATGAAGCCCCGCCCGAACGCTCCCCGGATGCCCTCTAAACTAGGACAAATCCGGGGAAACCCGGACGGATGGCCACCCTAATCGCAAGTAGCCTGTGTTCTTATTCGGATCTAATACTATTCGTGTAAGTGGCCGTTAAGTACCCACCTTATTTAGGTGGCGGACTGGTGAAGGGTTTTACCAGTCCGCCACCTAAATAACCTAAATACCTAGTGTCTTTGTCCCTAAAATGTATTGTGTAGTAATAACATTAATAAAGATTTACTTACAGTATTAATAGTTTTAGTGCATTTCCCTGATTCACTTAAGAACGAATCCATTAGTTCATACGCGAACCAAATGGGTTTGTACACATCTTCTTCACCAGCTCCAGAATTTTGAGATTTCTTGACTTTTGTTTTATAACTTCTATAGCTGGAAAGCAAAGAATCTCTTTTTTTCTTTAAGTCTGGAACTGATATTTCCATGACGGCACTTATGCGCATCCATGCGTCATAACATTTTAATTTATTTTTATGGTCTTTATGAGTAGGGTCCCATAATATAGGTTCGGCTTGGTAGTGTTCTAGAAATTGTAGTTCCAATTCATTGGTCCACGAAACACTCATTTTGCATGCACGCAACACAACAAACCTACTCGGACGGCGGCTCAGTCAACACTGAGCGGACCGCGAATGTGGAGTCTACATGCGTTCGCGCCATGTTTGCGCTTCGCGATCCCTTTGACGCGGGCCAAAAAACCGACAAAAAGCGGGGAACAAAGCGCGAAGCTGCGAAGAATATGCGAAAGGACTCCACACTCATAGATCGCGGGTAGTTCGCGGCTTCGCGTGGTATTCGCGCGCGAGTGTGGAGAGGCCTTTATATTGAGACATTTTAAACTTTATTTTACAAAAGATAAGCATTTAATTCCAATGTTTCTAAAGAGGCAGCGATTCTTAAGCGACGCGCGCGCTTTGTCGCGCCGAAAAAAATCGCGTTCGTGTGAACACGGCCTAAAGGGGAATGAGTCACGCGGATCGGACGCGCACACGCGTACTGTCGCCGCCAAGATGGCGAAGTGGCACTGAACTCGTTTTATAGTTTCGAGCGGGTCATCCGCGTGCTTGCGAGCCGCGCTTACCACCTGCGCGGACGGTACGCGTCCCTGTAAAACCAGCCTAATAGTGTGCGTTTTTTTCCAATAAAACTTTGAAAATGATTTTTCTCGAAACTAGGTTATTTGAGTGTCAACTTCAAATGTCTGATAAAAAAAATTCTACCAGTTTTCGAATATTTTTTAAATCCTACCTAATTATCAATTGACTATTGAATTCTAGATACCAAATCTAGTCTTAGTTCAATACCCTAGTAATGGACCCTTTTTGCTTAGACAACCACATTTATGTCCAATTTGTCAGTTTGTACAAAATTGTCAACTTTATTTTACCTATTAAACATATACTTACTTACCTTCTGTTTGTTTTTGTTCTGCACTCAAATCGTTCCAATTTGGTATTACTATTGAGGCTATGTCACTCCAGTCCGCAGCCTTTTTAACTTTATTGCTATATTGTGAACTTGACATATCCCATATAGCAGGCCGCTGTTCGATTGCATATATGAATGCTTCCGTGTCGAACATTTTCGTTTGGTCACCGCGCAAATGCGCGACCCGGCGCTTCAAATGCGTCGTCACTACTGAACCGATACAAAAATGGCAGAGCGGCGACGCCGCTCGGTGCGGCCGCTCGAGAGAGCGGCGCCGCCGCTGTCAGTATAAGAGCGCTTGTAGACGTCCGTTTTTTTCACCGGATAACGGACCGTGAATAAACGGCTATCCTTGTATACATATTTTTTTTACCGGATGGATGGACTGCCGCCTATATGCGTTAGTTTTGAACTGGTAGTCAGAGATTACACACGTGTGAAATGTCGAATAATAAGAAAAAAAAACTCGTATTGGCCTACTATTTGTACAAGAAGAAACAAAAAGAAATAGAAAAACGTAAAAGGTCATCGTGGGTGCATCCTATATTATTGGAAAGGGAAAAATATGGTGCATTTCAAACTCTTTTTACGCAGTTGGAAGAAGATGAAACTAAATTTTACAATTATTTTCGGATGAGGAAAGAAACCTTTCAACTATTATTAACAGCCATATATGATAAAATAAGACACGAGGATACTGATATGCGTAAATCTATTTCCCCGGCAGAGAGATTAGCCGTTACGATAAGGTATGTTAAAGAGATGTTCAATTTCAAATTATAGAAAAGGGGATTGATTACCTGTATTAATTAAAACAAAATTTAGTAGGTAGTAATTGTTTTATTATACTCAAAAAATAAATTATGGAGTTTTAGAAAAATCGAAATCGTAATCAGGCGATGTGATTGAACTTAATTCAGTAATAATTGAAGATTGGGAATCATCTTGCTGCATGAGTTCTTGAGGCATCCTGGATGTGGATGGAATGAGTTGTGTTGGCTGATATTCATAGGGCATCCTGGATGTCGATGGAATGGGTTGTGTTGGTTGATATTCGTGTATCCTGTAGTTGGGTGTAGCCGTAGTGTAGCCTCGATTAATATTGTAATTGCAATTTTGCTGCTGCATGGACGCTTGATTTCTCCGAGTTAAATTTCTCATAACTTTAATGACTTCATATTGGAATTCAACATAATCGTCATCACTATACTTGTCTACAATCGGAGGAATACCTTTGAAAAAACACATACTCTTACTCTTGTCTTCATCTTCAACTGATTTAATTAAAGTAAGCATTTGTCGATCAACTTCGCTACAGTCTGTCTTTCTCTTCTTGCTTTTTTTTGTTAAATCGGTAGTATTGGCTGGTGCGGTAGGGTCATTATTGGTTTGTGAGTCAGTTTCTTTGTTGTGAGATTGTGTGATGTTTTTTTCTGATGTAATACTTGCTTCCGTTGTTCGGCGAGTCACAATTTTACACAAAAAGAGCATTTGATCGTAGAATTTATATTTTCGTAGACTTTTTGCACCAGAGCCGGATTTATATTCCTTAACTTTTTTGTGATATTTCATCCAGTTATCTCTTGCATTGTTCCATTTTTTTATGATATCTTTGCCTAAAAAAGAAAAAATTGTTACAGATATTTAGCTGCAGGGAACACATTTAGTGATCTACATTACAGTTTCAGAATGGGTATAAAAACTATCAGCTGTATTGTACAAGAAGTATTTGAAGCATTGTGGGAAACCCTTTCTCCAATGTATATGAAACTACCATCGGAAGACGAATGGTTAACAATAGCAAAAAATTTCGAGACCAATGCAAATTTTCCTCATTGCTTGGGAGCCATTGACGGAAAAAATATTAGAATCATCAAGCCAGAAGAAAGTGGATCAATGTTTTTCAACTACAAGCACTATTTCTCAATAGTATTAATGGCTGTGGTAGACACAAACTATAATTTTGTTTTTATTGATGTTGGAGCCTACGGCAAAGAATGCGATTCAGCAGTATTTAAAGAAACAGAATTTTGGAAAAGAATAGTAGGCGATAAATTAAATATTCCTCGACCTAAGCAGTTGCCAGGTGCAGACAGTGAGTTACCTTATGTATTTGTTGCTGATGAAGCTTTCGCTTTACATCAACACGTACTTCGTCCTTACGGTGGGCATCAACTTGACTCAATAAAAAAAAAATTCAATTATCGTCTCACAAGAGCGCGACGCTACGTCGAATGCGCATTTGGTATTTTATCCAATAAATGGAGGATTTTGCATAGACCATTAAATGTTTCAACAGATACTGCTGTTAACATTGTAAAAACATGCTGCTTATTACAAAACATAATTCATAAAGTAGAGGGTATTGCTAATAATGCTACTGACACTGCTAGTTCACACATGGTGTCTACTCTATGCCATTTGCCTCGTTCCCATTCAACACGAGGTAATGTAACAGCAAATATGATTCGTAACAAATATGCAGAGTATTTCATGTCACCAGTAGGGCGTGTACCATGGCAAAATCAACATGCATAAAAATAATGAAAATAAAATGTTACTTACCAAAATCATTTTTTTCTTTCTCGGACATCGTTTCAAAACCTTCATTTAACGCAAGACAAATTTCTCTCCAAGCGGCAAAACTCGACTGTCTATTTTTATAGCACTCTTGGGTTTTGTCCCACAGTACAGGCCTATTTTCAACCAAACTTATTAACAATTCCATGTCAATATTATCCATTTTTAAAAGAACGCAGGTAGACGGCACTCAATTAACAGAAAACAGGCAATACGTCCGGCAGCGTCAACACGCACCAATACACTGGCGTGGATGACCGCCATTTGCCGTGTGTACAACCGCACTCATATGACTAAACAAACAATTATTAGAGAGAAACTGGAGAAAAAAAGTTAATCGTACTCATTTTGATAAAAAGAGTTTTATTCATAAATTAAAAAATCAAATTTTACATCATTCATTTCTTTGTAAATTTGTATCCTGAGCGTTGACATTACTTTCGCCTGTAGATGATGTTGTTGCTGGGGTATAAATTACGTCATAAGACGTGATATTAAACAGGCCGCTTTCAGTCGAAATAAGAGTTTCATTGTCATTCACTGCAGCAGAACTAATAGCATTGTCGTTAAGACTCGAAGTATCCTGGATTATACTATTGGTTTGGTAATCTTGATTTATCGGTGACAAACTGTCAAGCTCAGTAAAAGCACTAGAACTTGTTGTAGGTATGGGACTGTAGTATGCAGGTTGTGTTTGACTTTCCATTTCCATAACTATATTTAACACTTTTGTTCTGAACATTAGTTTTTGATATCTAGTGAATCTTTTTAATGAAGGCTGCAGAGACTGAAAGAAAGCCAAATCCTCACTTTCTAGCTCCAGTTGATTAGACTTTAAGCATTCTAATAACTGTGCCTCAAATTCAGATGGTGCTTGCTTTTTAGATTTTACTTGTTTTTGTTTTGATGTTGGGTGAGAACTTTCTTGACGTGAAGTATCTGGTTGCGTGGACTCATTACGTGTTTCTAAATTACGTTGTGATGTTAGTTGAGAACTTTCTTGACGTGAAGTACCTGGTTGCGTGGACTCATTAGGTGTTTCTAAATTACTTTGTTCAGACATTTCTTCACAGAGTGACTCTTCTCCAGCAGTTTCCGTTGTACTGTCTAAGAAAGTCAAAATGTCATAGTAAGAATATTTCTTCTTCTTCTTACTCCCAGAGCCGGATGGCTGATTTTTTTCAGATATCTTGTCTTTCTGGTAAGTGTCCCTTGCTGTTCGCCAGCGTTGTTGTATTTTCTTGTCTGAAATGACAAAATATAATAAGTAAGTGGCAAAAGTACACACAGTTTCAGATCAAGTTACCCAAAACCAGTACCAATAAACGGAACTTGCTAGGGCCTCGCCGAGTCGTCTACGATAATAAACAACGCATGAGTCCTGTTTATACTGGTTTTGGGAAGCTTGATCTGTGGCCGTGTGTACAAATCTGATATTAGTTGGAAATTTAACTGCATTCGATTAAAGGCCCTCCTTAATTCACACATGTTGTCAACTTTACACTGTCTCATGAAGCATTAGATAAATCAAGCAATATATATATACCTATACAGAGTGGAAAAATAAGGCCGCAGTTGAAGGAAAAGTACCCTTAATATTGATGATGGCAAATTTTACTGAATAGAAATAATTCATTTTTTACAAAAATAATTAGAACTTCATTTAAGGATTTTTGGAAAAACACCGGATTGAATCGGGAAATTTGTTTATTTGTTACAGTAAAATTTGCCATCATCAAAATTAAGGTGAAAACTTCCGGAAGTCACTAGCGCTGTAAGTTTTTAATTTGTTTTAACAAAAATTTGCTTTATTTGCATCTGTCAACCTTCATGAAGGAGGACTTCTGGCCGCAGGGTATCGTGTTTCGGAAGTTCCGAGGGCGGCTGCCCGCTGACACCGTGCACACGTCGGCGACATTACGTGTGAAATAATTAAAATAGTTTTTGTATATAAAATAATATGTATGTTAGTCTGTAAGGTATATATCTATGGGCCTCTGTTTACATTACCATCTTGTAATGTAAATATTGCCTGAAATAAACGATATTTTATTATATTATATTATATATATTTATTAGATTCCTTTCATTTGCCGGAAATTTTACCATAGGGGTTAATTTATACAGAGAAGATTTCTTATAAAATATTTACAGCATAGTTATGTGTCTCAAATCTGCTAAAAGTGGCCACTTTTAGCAGATATGAGATACATAACTATACTTCGAACTTTTCATATGAAATCATAACTGCATAAATACCCCCCTATGATAAAATTTTCGGCAAATCATAGAAATCTAACGTAGCTATAGTACTGTAGTTAAAACGAATTAAAAACTTCTAGCGCTAGCTACTTCCGTGCCCTTTCACCTTAAGGGTATTTATTTTTCTTCTGAAGTAAAATTCGAGCGGTGCATGCTGTCTTATGTCTGATGTCAGCATTATTAATATATTATGTTATCATATTATTAATATATTGTTTTTGTTTTCAGATATTTGGCAACTGGTAATACATTCACTGATCTACACTATTCCTATGTGATTGGAATTGCAACAATTAGCGAAATAGTAAGACAAGTTTGTTACATAATATGGATTGAACTAAAGTCTGAATGTATTCCACAGCTTAATGGGATCAAATGGAAAGAAATCGCAGAGGGATTTCTCACATATACAAATTTTCCTAATTGTTTGGGTGCTATTGATGGAAAACATATAAGAGTGATTCGGCCGCCGCACAGTGGATCACTATATTTTAATTATAAGAAATATTATTCTGTAGTGCTCCTCGCAATGTGTGATGCTGATTATAATTTTACATATATTAATGTCGGTACCAGTGGAAGCAACGCCGATTCAACCATCTTTAGAAGGAGTCAATTGTATACGAAACTGGAAAGTAACACGTTGGGTATCCCTGACCCGCAAGAGTTGCCTATTATTTGCCCCGAAGTAGCTTATCCATCTAGTGTAAGAGCAAAGTTGCCGTTCGTGATAGTGGGAGACGAGGCATTTGGTTTATCATCACATGTGATGCGGCCTTATGCTCGTGATAATTTACCTTACAAAAAGAAAATATTTAATTACCGTCTGTCCAGAGCTAGAAGGTACATAGAATGCACTTTTGGAATTATGTCAAATAAATTTAGAATATTTCACAGATCCATGAATGTCAAGTTAGATCTAGCACAATTAATAGTCAAGACGGCATGTGTACTTCACAATTTCATAAGGAAACGGGATGGCTACAAGGTCAGCCATACATTTGTCACAAATGGTTTTACGGGACCACTACCCAGGCAGCAGACTGAAAGTAGTAATACGTCGGCAAGTAATATCAGAGATATATTTGCAGATTACTTTATCAATGAAGGAAAAGTCTCCTGGCAACACCGATATATAATTAATTAACTAAACTCAAAAGGTTTTAGGTTTTTGATGTTATTTGTGAATTAAATAATGGGGAAGGCAGCTGTGGTTCCTAACCACAGACGAAGTAGTGATCAGGATTTCCTAACCTAAAACTAGAGGTGGGCTGGATTAGGTAAAACCGAGACCTGTTCCATCTAATACTAATACTTAAAAATACCTAATGCAAATACCTAATCCGAATATTCCTTCCTAATCCCTGCTATTCGCAGCCAAAATTCAAACACCACGTGACGATAATTGTAATACATAATGTTGAATATTTTCATCATCAAAGAACACTGATCCTTAAAGTTATGAGAAATAAAATAGAAAATCTGTTGCGAAAAAATATTCGCCTGTTGTATTGTCTGGATTAGGTCTGCCTTTATGTAATTATTTTATCTATAAACAACAATAAACTTTACACGTCTCAACAGTAAGATTGAAAATCCGTTGCGAGCAAAGTACTAGCTGTATTAGATAAAATTAGCTATTGCGTGAAATACTTACATCTCGGGAGTGTTATCTAATATTTTCGTGTTACAAACAATAGTTACCCTTGGATGGAGTGTAAGACATAAGGTTGAAAATGGGCTGCGAACAGCAGGGATTAGAAGGGATTATTCGGATTAGGTATTTTTAAGTATTAGTATTAGTTGGAACAAGTACCGTTTTTACCTAATCCAGCCCACCTCTAGTTTTGACATTTAATTAGGTTAGGAACCAACGTATATGACAGCTGCCTTCCCCATTATGCTTATATTAAGGCTGCCTACGCACTGGCGACCATAGACGCGGCCAGGCCGCCGCGGCCATGGTCGCCGGTGCGTAGGCAAGCGCGACATGTACTGGCGACCATAGACGCGGCCAGGCCGCCGCGGCCATTTTTTGCAGTCGACTTCCAAGGGTGTGTCAAGATGGACGTGCAGAAGATAATCACGCTAACTGTGCTTGTGTATTTACTACGAAAACGAAAACGGAAGATTTCACGTAAAAGACAGTTTTGGGTGCATCCATTACTTTGCGAGAGAAAGACTAAAGGATTATATTATACTTATTTTTTGGATTTAAAAATGTATGAGAAGAGATTCTTTAATTACATGAGAATGTCAAGGAATACTTTTAACCTGTTACTGGATACAATAAAACCAAAAATTACTGGAACTGATAACAACTATCGGAAATGCATTCCAGCAGAAGAAAAATTAGTAATAACAATAAGGTAAGCTTTTTCTTTTTACCCGACTACGGCGAAGCAAAAGGAGGGTTATGATTTTGACAGGCTATGTATGTATGTATGTATATATGTATGTATGTATGTTCATCTGTTCCCTCGTAACTTCTAAACTACTTATCAGAATTCGACAAATGATATATCGTTAGAAGCGTCTTAACAGTCCGCTGGTTATAGACTATACGGCGTTTCACAAAATCTAATGTGGCGCCCTCTAACGGGCAAAACATACAGAGTAAAAAAATAAAGTTAAGATAAATATGCCGTGTTTGATATCGTTTGAAAGCGCTTTACTTGTACATTATGAATATATTAAGCTTGTCACCAAATTTAGTATGGCGCCCTCTAGCGGACAAAAAGTTTTGTCGTAGTTGGGTTTTAGGTTTTTTACTTTATCTTGTTTAAATACAGAATGTTTAAAAAATACGAGATATATTTTAAAGGGTGTTTCGGAATGGAGTATTGTGTACAGGAAAAATAAAAATAATGTGATAGGGCCTTTTTTTACTTAAACCGCTAAATGGATTTTTTTGTAAATTTGAATTATACAAGACTCGATTCTGAATCACCCTAAACCACCATTGTTGTGTTTTTCACAACAACCTGTATAATTCATTGTCCAAGGTTTTGCCACTTTAAAAAATTTATGAACTATTGTTCAGTAGTATTCTACTTTACGACTTTGAAAAGGAGAGGAAAAGGGCTTGCTTATAACATGTTTTTAAATATTAAAAAACTGAAGTAGATAATCAAATTATTTGTATTTTCATAACTTAAAAAATGGCAATTGTGAACAATTAATCATTCAAATTGGGAAATAGGTCTATCATTTCTGAATTTTGAGAAATATCAGAATAATGAGTATGAGTATCGCTGTAATTTGAATCATCTGATATCCTGTTGGTAGTAGAATAACCTGAATAACTCGGTCGATGCGGGTCATATTCTTGGTCGTTAAGAGTATTGAAATTACTTGAATAGTTTATGCGCGCTGTTGTAGGTGTACAGTTCGGTTGGTATTTTTCTATAATTTCCATGATTTCCATTTTCGCTTTGGTCTTCATTGCAGCAGGGATTGTTTGAAATCTTTCGAGGAGGGATAAAAGAAACAGTCTGTCCGATTTGAATCATTCTGTGTAGTCGCTATGGTCTTATGCAGAACTGAAATTAGAGGGTCTGTATCGGATTCTTCGTTTGGTATTTTTTTCTTCCTTTTTGTTCTAAGCGACTTTGATGCAGACTGTTGAGTCTCAAGATCAGAAGATCTTGCACTTTCATTTTCTTGACTTGCCTCTTCGAGACTATTTTCTGTTGCGTTTGTGTCCAGCACTGATTTCAAAAACATTAATTGGTTGAAATAGGTGTATTGTGATTTACGTTTTGCAGCAGAACCACTTTTGACATCTTTAAGACGGCGCAGCTCTCTTGTGAAACAGTCTCTAAGGTTTTTCCATCTTTTTTGGAGAGTAATGCCTGTAAATCAATAAATAAATGTAGTACATATTACAAAACTAATATTATGTTTATTAATGTGAATTTTATTTTCAGGTATTTGGCTACTGGGTGTTCTTTATCTCATATAAGTCATGAATACCGTATAGGGCTTCCTACAGTATCGGAAATAGTATTTGATGTTTGTGAAGCAATATGGGAGATATTAAAACCAATTGTGATGCCACAATTGACCAGAGATAAGTGGATTCAAACGGCTGAAGGTTTTCAAAAATACGCCCAATTTCCTAATTGCATCGGAGCCATCGACGGCAAGCACATTAGAGTTATCAAACCACAACATTCGGGATCTCTTTATTACAATTACAAGAATTATTTTTCAATCGTGTTACTTGCAATATGTGATGTAAATTATAAATTTCTTTACGTAGATATTGGAGCATACGGCAAATGCAGTGATTCGTCAATTTACAAAGACTCTGTATTTTATCATAGGCTTTTAAATAATGATCTCGATATTCCGAGCAATAGCCCCATCAAAGAAAATGGCCAATCAATGCCGTTCGTTTTAGTGGGTGATGAGGCGTTTTCACTATCGGAACATATGATGCGACCGTATGCTGGGAGAAACTTGAATAATGTAAAGACTAATTTTAATTATCGACTATCCCGTGCCCGCCGCTATATTGAATGTACATTTGGAATATTAGCCAATAAATGGCAGATTCTTCACCGACCCCTAAACGTCAAGAAAGAATTTGCAGTTGTGATTATAAAAGCTCTATGTGTGCTTCATAATTTTGTGCGAGAAAGAGACGGATATGATTTCAAGGACACGTTAACTGTACCAGAGGCTTTATTAGAAATACCTGCATGTTTACCTAATAGAGCAAATAGAACATCAACCGAATATCGAGATATATTCGCAAACTACTTCAGTACCGATGGTCGCTTGCCCTGGCACAATTTGTAAATATATGGGTGCGTACCTACGACGGCTGCTCAGTTTGTGCGTTGAGGCACTTGCTCGCCGCGAGCCGCCATTGCGCGCCGTAAACAAAATGGCGTCGAACGCACATGCGGTATGCTAGTTGCACACTGTACACTAGTTTAAAACACGCAAGTGGGTCCAATGGACCCACGACTACAGTTAAGGGTTAATTTACTTAGGCATAATAAAATAAAATACTAACCAAGTTCTGCCTTTTCTTTATCTTCCATGGATTCACCGCCAAATATATCGACCACTTCAAGCCACAACTGCCGCTTAACATCTTTATTGGAGTAATCATTTGATGCTAAATCCCATAAACCTCTTCTATTTTCAACTTCAATTATGAACCTTTCCGTGTCGAAATTGGCCATTGTAAAATAATCACTCTGTAGCTAGCTACACGTCTGGTCGCCGCGGCCGATGCGGTAGCACTGATGATGTTCTCGACGGCCACGATTGGTCGCTGGTCGCGTGGCATCACGCCGCGGCCAACGGTGGCCGCTGGTCGCTGGCCGCTAAGTGCGTAGGGGCTATAGCGATTGCCATATAAAGTCCAGAATTCACTGGCCGCCGCGGCCAGGTCGCGGCGACCATGGTCGCCAGTGCGTAGGAGCTCTAATAAAGTAATGATGCTTGTATAAATAAAATAATGAACCAAACACATACCCGCCTCTTTTCTTTCCTCTTCGCTCAAATTTTCGTAGTTAGGTGCCAATTCCTTCAAAATATCTCTCCATGCAGCCTCCCTCGCGTCCCTGTTTTTGTATAATTCATTGAGTTTATCCCACAAAACGGGCCGCAGATGAACTTCAATGATTACTCGTTCTGTATCGATTTTCATTTCGGTAGTACAATACGGCGCGTGCGCCCCGCTCGACTCTAAAATGGGCACTGAAGTTGTAGGCAGCGCTTACGCATGCGGATACCCCGCACCGGGGTGACGCCCCGCACAGCGCCCCGCGTCCCGCGTGCGTTTATCACGCTTTAGGGTCAGCTCACACCGAGACGCGACGCGGCGCGACGCTGCGCGCACATTTTTCATAGAGCGACTCAGAATATACTTTATTCACTACACGAAAAGATACACATTACATTGTGAGAATTCAGATTACGTTGCACCACGCAGCACTGCGCCTCGAGGTGCCTCGCGGCGTAGCGCGACGTATCGTGACGCAGCGGTGCATCGCCGGTACGCGCGGCGTGCAAGAGCGGTGCTGCGTCTCGCGGTGCCGCGCGACGCAGCGCGACGCCGCGAGGCGCAGCCTGAGGCCGCTGTGGTGACTTCTCTACTATTTCCGTCCAGACTTCGTTTAGAATTGACGCAGTTCGGTCGAGTGCTCGATTGAAAATATAATGATAGACTGGGATCTTGTTATAATCGGACTTCTCGCAGAAGAGGAAGAGGAAGAAGTTTACAAAAATAAAATTAAAAAGAAGACATCACACAGGAGTATTTGGGTGCATAATTTATGGAGAAATAGAGGAATTCATGGCGAATTTCATACTTTGGCTTTTGACCACATTGCCAACTATCCAGAAAAGTTTTATGATTATTACAAAATGGACTACCAAAAGTTTCAAAACTTATTAAATGTGTTGCGGCCATATATAGAAAAACAAAAAACTAATTACAGGCCCACTATCTCGATTGAAGAGCGGTTATCTCTCTGTCTTAGGTAAGTAATGCTAATGTACTAGGTACTTAAGAGTTTGTACTCTTTTGCTTTCGCTTTTTTTACAAATAAATAGAGAAGTGACTTTGGTCTCTAATCTGTTTTACATCTGTTAATGAACTTATCTAATTTTGTGCATATTTAGACAGTGCTTACAACAATGCATCATTAATTCCTTCTGTCAGTTTGACGTGTTTTATAGCCTTGCTTGATGCAACAGGGTGATGAGTCTGTGATTCGAGTCGGCGCACAGTGTGATATTTTTGAAATCTAGCTTGACAAAATTATTTCTTGCTCTTAAATACCAAATAATATATTATATAATGGATTTAAAGACATTGTGATGATTATAGGCTTGTATTTCAATAAAATTTTATGATTTTGATCACTGATACGGCTTAAGTATAATTAAAAAATAATAAAATAATGAGTAAAAATTACATACGAGGGGGGGTCAAAAAGTTCGCGGAATGGAGGGGATAGCGGGGGGTGGGGGACCTGCCGCAGGTAGTAACTAATGAGCAACTCTTTGTGAGTATATATGCCAAGTTTGAACCTGATTGTGTCAATAACCTTTGACCTGTCGTCGATCAAACAAGTGAATCCGGAAGAAAAACTTGAACATGGAAAAAATCGAGTTTCGTGCCGTCATAAAGTTCCTCACTAAGCAAGGAAAACCACCTCAGAAAATTTTGGAAGAAATGTTATCAGTATACGGGGACTCTTGCCCTGGGAAAACCATGGTGTACAAGTGGAATAGCCTTTTCAAGCAAGGCAGAGAGTCTCTTGAAGACGACCCTCGCTCAGGACGGCCGATTGAGGCCACCACCTCAAACATCGTTGAAAAAGTGGAGAATCTTATACTGGAGGATACTCGTTTGAAGAAGAAACAACTTGCAGAAATGGTTGGAGTATCACCTACAACCATTTTAAATATTCTACACGACAATCTTGGGATGTCAAAAGTCAGCGCAAGATGGGTGCCAAGAATGCTCACACCACCACAGAAACAGCTGCGCGTCGAGTATTCAAAGGAGTTTTTAGACCTCTGTAGCGCCGACAAGGAAGGAATTTTTGCAAGACTTGTTACTGCAGATGAAACTTGGGTTCATCATTATGAGCCTGAGTCGAAGCAAGAGTCTATGCAGTGGCATAAAAAGGGTCAGCCCCCCCCTAAGAAATACAGGGTGTCACAATCGGCTGGAAAAATCATGGCAACTGTTTTTTGGGATACAGAGGGTATTTTATTAATAGATTATAAAGATAAGGGTGTTTCTATAACGGGAGAATACTACGCTAATCTACTAAGACAATTAAAAGAAGCAATCAAGGAGAAAAGGCGGGGAAAGTTGACAAAGGGTGTGCTGCTTTTGCATGACAACGCACCGGTACACAAGAGCCGCGTTGCGATGGCTGCCCTTCATCACTGTGGCTTCGAAATGTTAAACCATCCTCCCTATAGTCCAGACTTAGCCCCCTGTGATTATTTTTTATTTCCCAAATTAAAAAAAGAGCTTCGGGGGAAGAAATTTTCCGATGATGAAGAAGTCAAGTCGGCGATTTCGGCCTATTTTGAGGACAAAGACAAATCATTTTTTTTCGACGGTATTAATAAGTTAATAGAGAGATCTGAAAAATGTATTCGACTTAAGGGGGAATATATTGAAAAAGAAAAATAGTACAGTATTTTATTTCACCCCCCTTCCCCTCCGTTCCGCGAACTTTTTGACCCCCCCTCGTATCACTCAGAGTCTATCTCACTAGTATCGGTTTCGCTACTAGGATTTTCGTAAATGTCATCATACTCTTTGGTTGTGCTCTTCATTTCTAAAAGCTCACATACTTCTTTCGTGATATGGCCTTCTAAAAGCTCACATACTTCTTTCGTAATATAGTATATTTAGTATCAGCATTCCACCTGTGCGAAGCCGGGGCGGGTCGCTAGTTTCAGTTATTAAATAACAACATTATTGTAGATAGGCAAGCTCTTTTTTATTACACTTAATAATTTTTAGCTAAAGTAACAAAATCAGGAATGTTAAGAAACTTAAAAAAATCACATATTCTGTCGATTTCACAATTATTATTAATTAATTATTGATATATGGTGGCTTATGGCGACGGCGTTAGTTTTTCGTGATCTCGTAATCAGTGAAAGGTGCATCTGTTATTTCAGTTTCATCATTACTGACGGATGATGGCGTGTATGTGTATGGTGCTGATCTTCTGGCGGCCTGAAAGTTGCTCATGTTTGATGGCGTGTACGTGTCGTTTTTTTCGGTTTCGTAATTGGGAAGGGGTGTAGCGGTTATCTCAGTATTATTATTACTAACGGATGATGGCGTGTACGTGGGTGCTGATCTTTCCGAAGCCTGAAAGTTGCTCAAGTTTGATGGCGTGTACGTGTTGTTTTTTTCGGTTTCGTAATTGGGAAGAGGTGCACCGGTTATCTCAGTACTATTATTATTGACGGATGATGGCGTGTACGTGTATGGTGCTGATCTTCTCGAAGCCTGAAAGTTGTTCATGTTTGATGGCGTGTACGTGTCGTTTTTTTCGGTTTCGTAATTGTGATATTGTGAATATAACAAATTAACTTCTTCTTGTTCTGTCAATTTTAATTCTGCGTCATTAACTATCTGGAAGATCTTGCGTTCAATTTCTGCCTTTATTTTATTAGGCATTCCTTTGACTTTACTTGCCATGCTTTTAAAAAAATAATCCGTAGAGTCCTCTTCCTTTTTAGCCTCAATGTAACGGGATAATATTTCCGATGCTCTAGGCTGTTGTGAAATATTTCGTGTATGTGATGGAGACCGTGATACAGAACCCGGTCGTGATACTGGTGAGTTAGCTTGTAATGGTGACTGTATAGATTGCGAATCATCATTTATAGAGTATGTAGATGAGTCATCTAGATTTGAGACCTGGGAATTTTCTTGCACAACATATTTTTTTAGAAATTCCAATTCTTTCTCAAATTTTATGGGCTTAGCCTTCACTCTGGCAGAACCACTTTTTCCATCTTTTCTTAAATTTATTGATCGTCTATAACTATCACGGATTTTCTTCCAGCGCTTTTGACAGTCTGGTGCTGAAATAAAAAATAAAATTATGGTATATGTTTTCTGTAATAATACTGACATATATTTATGCAGGATATCCCAGAAATCAACGTCAACCCGGAAACGACTACGTCGAATTATTATCCATGTATCCATGGAAAATCTCGTGAAAAAATTATCAAAAAATAACTGTAACATAAAGTGAAAATCTTAAAAAAATAATCAGAATACTCCGTAGTTAGTTAATTAAAATGTCTCACTGTAGTTTAAACTATAATTTTTTTCAGGTTTTTGACTACAGCAATCAGCTTCAAGTCTGTAGCACAAAGCTATCGCATGGGTTACAGTACCGTTCTAACAATTATTCACGAAACCTGTGCTGCACTTTGGAAAGCATTGCAACCTATGGTTATGCCAAAACCAACTCGAGAGCTATGGGAGTCGATAGAAAAAGATTTCGATAGCATCTGGCACTTTCCTAACTGCATAGGAGCTATTGACGGAAAGCACGTCAACATAAGAGCACCTTGGAATAGTGGAAGCCTGTACTTCAATTACAAAAAACACTTTAGCACTGTTTTGTTGGCAATAGTAGATGCTAAATATAGATTTGTTGTTGTTGACATAGGATCTTATGGCCGAAACAGCGACGGAGGCATTTTATCTAATTCCAAATTGGGAGTGAAGCTACAAAGCAATCAATTAGGAATACCTCCTAATAAATGTTTGCCGGGTACAACATGTAACGCACCTCATGTTTTTGTTGGAGATGAGGCTTTTCCCCTGTCTCAAAACATAATGCGACCCTTTCCCAGTGACCAAGTCTCCCATGATCGAGAAAAAAAAATTTATAACTACCGCTTGAGCAGAGCAAGGCGCATTGTGGAAAGTGCTTTTGGAATTATGCAGCAGAAATTTGAAATTTTTCAAAAAAGAATAAGAATACAGCCGAAGTATTTAAACAACATAATTTTAGCATGTACATGTCTACATAATTACATGCTAGACGACATACCCGAAAACATTTCATTACCAAGAGACAGCATTCTACAAAATTTATTAGACACCAGCCAAATTGATGATGAAGAACCTATGACTATTCGAAACCATTTTAAAACCTACTTTAATTCTGAGAATGGTTCGGTCTACTGGCAAAATGATATGATAGAAAGATGTTAAGAATAGGTAGGTAACAATAATTTCAAAAACCAAGGGAAACCTGTTATTGGCTTTATAACTGTATAATTGATTGTCAATTTATATGTATTGTCACGCTGTTGGTTTTCTAAATAAATAAATAAATAAAACAGACGATAGCGTCGATGTAGGTACTGCAAAAACCACACCATGCGATTTTATCAAAGTTTATATTATAATGATGTCCTTTATTATATTTCTTTGACTAATTGTGTACCTACGTATGTACATTAAATGTATTTTATGATATTGACTTGTTTTATTAAAATCGATTAAGTAATATTTACAAAGTTACTTACCCGATAAACCCAATTGTTCACTAATTTTGTCCCATGCATTATTTTTAGCATTTCTGTCACTATAGTGTTTTGACGATACATTATACAAACACTCGTAGCGCTGCACAAAAAAAATTAACTTCTCCTCGATCTCCATAATGCACGCACCCGCCAAATATACGTCGTTCTCGTGCGCTTGCCAGTGGTAGACTGCGGGAGGGCGCGGGCGGGGCCGCGCGGCGCCCGCGGCTAGTAGATACGTTCCGCTGCGCCTCGCGGCATCTCGCTGCGCAGCAAGGCGTCGTCCTGCTACGATTTTAGGCCCAAGTCACACTGGCACAGAGTCGAAGCGACGCGGCGCGTCATGTTTTGCATGGCGATGCGCGCCTTCGCGCGGCGACGCGCACCTTCGCGAGGCGACGCGCGTTTGTGCGCGACGGGGCGTAGTGCCGGAAGCAGTTCAGAAACTTTCGAACATTCGTGAGTGGTGCTCGCTCGATAGTATTGTGATGGTTGATATCGATCTTATCATGATTGCTCTAATATCAGAAGCTGAAGAGGAAGAAAGTGAATTTATACCAGAAGCTGAGAATAGAAAAATAAAACGAAAATTTTGGGTTCACGAGTTATGGAAGAAAAGACATATACTTGGTGAATTCAGAACACTATGTAGTAATGATTTAAGTCTGGACCCAAGATATTTTTATGATTATTATAAAATGGGTGTAGATAAGTTTGAAAATTTGGTAAATATTTTGAGGCCTCACATCCAAAAGCAAGAAACAAATTTAAGAATACCTATTTCCGTTGAAGAGCGGATATCAATATGCTTGAGGTAAGTACATTTTTAAGCTAACTTAGATTTCTATTCTATTCTATTCTAAAACATTAAAAAAAAACATTTTAAAAAATGTAAGTAGGTTAGGAAGAGTCAAAAGCATTTATTTTAATTTACATAGATTTATTTATCTTTAATTTTACGCATTATTAGGTACATAAGCACAGTTCTTCGAAAACTGATACCATGCATATTACCTATCACATCATTTTAAGCTAAAATCTACATCACATTATTTCCGGAAAGTACAGGTAGGTATGTCAAAAAATAAGTATTTATAATTTTTTGGAGAACCGTCCCTTATACCGTAAGTCATGGCATTAAATTAGCCATACATAACGTCATTCACTGTAGTCATTATCGCCATCCCTGTGTTGCCGCGTCGTCGTCGTCCCAATCGGCAATGGTATGTACGGTGAAGGTGGCAGGTCGAGATCTTCCATACGATATCTCGAAGAAGTACTATTTTCGAACTGATTAGGACTAGTTGACGTATTTGGCTGCATTGAGTATGTGTCAGAAGGAGTAGTGGTTGGTAGCTGTGTTGTATAATACCCGGTATTTGGCTGCATTTTATATGTGTTGGAATTAGAATTACAGTTAGTGGAATTAGATTGTAGCTGAAGACTTTCTGATTCGGTTCGTAGTTCTGTTGTATAGCCGATGGATGAAGAAGTATTTGCTTGCATTGAGTTGATAATAGATGTATCAGGTTGAAAGGTGCACATTTCATTCGAAGCAACTTTTATTTCCGCGTCAGTTACTAAAAGCAGTATCTGTCGTTTCAGTAGCGCTTGCATTTGTATTGGCATCCGTTTAACCGTTTTAGACATAGAGAGAAAAAAAGTGTCCGTTGGATCTTCTTCTCTTTTCTTATTTTCCAGATATTGCGCGAATAACATTTGTGATAGTGGTTGTGACTTTTTTCGAGTAGTATCGGAATGGCTGGATAATTGTGATTCGGGTCGAGATGGCGACGCAACGGACAAGTTTGTGTCGGTATCAGTGTTTAGGTCATTTTCTTCGGAGCTATCTAAGTTAGAAGTCTGTGGTTTGTTCTGCAAGTATGGTTTTAAAAACTCCAATTCTTTTTCAAATCTTATTGGCTTATCATTTGATCTAGCAGAACCACTCTTGAACTGTCTTAGCCTAATTGCTTTCTTGTAACAATCCCTTATTCTTTTCCACCGCTTTTGACACTCTGCCTCTGAAAAAGGAACACAAAATTGTAACTCTTATTTTAATTCAATAAAATGTTTTACATATTTATGTGTATTTTTTTTATTGTTACAGATTTATGACTACAGCAATTAGCTTTCATGCCTTAGCTCAAAGTTATAGAGTAGGATACAGCACTGTTTTAACAATTGTACATGAAGTTTCCTCAGCAATATGGAAACATTTACAGCCAATTGTTATGCCGAAGCCAACACAAGAATTATGGACTAAAATAGAGGAGGAATTCAGAACCATATGGAATTTTCCTAATTGTATAGGGGCAATTGACGGTAAGCACGTCAATATAAGAGCTCCCAGGAATAGCGGCAGTTTGTACTTCAATTACAAAAAATTTTTTAGTACTGTCTTGTTAGCTGTTGTTGACGCAAAGTACAGATTCATTATTGTTGACATCGGAGCATATGGACGTAACAGCGATAGTGGCATATTAAACAATTCTAAATTTGGACAACGATTACAGAATAATACGATTGGTATACCGCCTAATAAAAGGTTGCCAGGTATGATAGAGGAAATGCCACATGTTTTTGTAGGAGACGAAGCATTTCCCTTGTCCGAACACATCATGAGACCATATCCTGGAAATCAGCTGTCTGACAATGATGAAAAGAAAATTTTTAACTATCGCTTAAGCCGAGCAAGGCGCTTAGTAGAAAGTGCTTTCGGAATTCTGACAGAAAAATTTGCGATTTTTCAAAAAAAAATAAAAATGCAACCGATGTATCTTGATTCTATGATTCTTGCATGTACATGTTTGCATAATTACATAAAAGAAAATGACGAACTCGAAAACTTGGAATTGCCAAATAATAATATATTACAAGATATACGGTCAGTCGATAACCATACTCAGACAAATGCCATGGTGATCAGAGAGACATTCAAATCTTATTTTATATCCGAGCATGGGGCAGTATCATGGCAAAATGAAATGATCAGACGATGTTAAAGAAGTGGTCATAATGTTGCGTAAATGTAACTGTGTATGTTTTGTACCTAAATGTAAATAATAAATATATAGTGCTTACCAGAAATTTTCATTTCACCGCTTACTTTTTGCCAGGCATTTTTCCTACTATTTTTATCACTGTAGGTTTTCGCCTTGACGTTAAACAGACAATCATATTTCTGTACTAAATAAATTAATTTTTCATCTTCGTCCATTGTCGTCGTAGTTCAGCACTGTCGTCCGTCCGTTGTGGTCGGCGTCTGACGCGTCACTGCGCCTGAGTACGCGCGGCGACTCGCGAATCCATTCGACTCCAGCTGAGCGTCGAAGCGCGAATGCGCGCGTCAACGCGCTTCGACGCGCGTTGCCATATTTACATAGCACAAATTTGTACTTAAATAGTAGAACAATAAAGATGAATATGCTTAAGGCGGAAAAATATGACGCATCGCGTCGCTTCGACTCTGCGCTAGTGTGACTTGGGCCTTAAGATGCGCCTCGCGACGTTGCGATGCGTCTCGCGACGACGCGCGGCGCAGCGCGAAATCATTGGCCTCTTTGAGTATCGTCGCGTCGCGTCGCGTCTCGGTGTGAATTGACCCTTACAATAGATACCTATATGAAATTGTTCTTTGCGGATGCTACGCATGCGGTCCAATCCCGCGTGCGTGAGCAAATCCGCGTGACACTAAAAGCGCCCTTACACCGGACCGGTGTCCGTCGCGCCGAGGGGAAGGGGTGGTGCATCCGGCGTAAATTGTTCGCCGGACCGATGTCCGGTGCATGTACACACATTCATTATAATTCATACACCACCGCGAATCCGGCAAAAAACACGGTCCGTTATCCGGTGAAAAAAACGGACGTCTACAAGCGCTCTTATTCGCCTCATTCAAACTCACGTAAACTCGCAAAGAGCGGCGCCGCCTAAACACAGGCCTAATACGTTCTCAGTATCTTCGCCGCGCCTCTCCTGGTGGGCGCTGGGCCTTACTAAGAACTATATGAAATCCTATTTTTATTTTCTTATCAGATTCTGATTGCTATCAGACCTATATTTATTTTCCTACCTATTGCTGCCTTATCTGGCGGGGAATAAAAACACCAAAGAAAAATCTTTTTATTTACAATAACATAATTGTATCGACTATTATCTATTACCTATGTACCTATTAACTTATTAACTATGGGGGAATAAAAATACTATAAAAATATATTTTATTTGAACTTAACTATTATAACCTATGTACTATTTTTCTGCTGGCTGTCCCGTACATCCTTCCGCCGTGCATCGTCCGCCAGGTCGTCGCATTCTTGATCTTCCTTGAGGGCAGCCGACGTCGTAGGCAGGATCACCAGTTTCTTCGTGGGTCGCCGCAGGATTCCGCCCATCGTCCTCACGTCGACCGCTCTGGTGACTCCGTCCGGTCCGGAGTGTGTGGCGATGACGATACTGTAACAATGTAGTTTTACAACTTACGTAACAAATGGGTCATCCTTTGTTTTCTATAAACATTTTCAAATTTCTCTTCAAAACAATGTACCTACTATTTAATTTAGTCCTTAATAATTTTCGGAAATGAATTCATACAACATAAATGTTTCGATACATATTCTAACTGAATGACGTTTAATGACTTTGACAGATAGTCAATGTCATTGCCGTTCCCAGATTTAAAAAAATAACTTATTCTAGTGTTAGTTTAGAAATCATTCACGTAGTTGATAAAAAAAATCCCTACCTATTAACTAATGCAAAAATTTAAGCATTTTATTTACTATTGTCTATGATCTTCTAGAATATTCGATCATAGACAAAGTGAGGAATATTTTAGAACCGGGTAAGAAAAAATTTTTGTTTTCGGTATCTACCGACATTTAATAGAGATAAACTTCCAGAGTCTGAGAGGACGATTCATTTCGAGATCGGTTGGCATTCGATGCACACAATCTACTTATTTACTGAACTTGTATGGTCGTGGAAAACTTTTCAGTTTTATATGAATTATTTTAATTTGTTTAAATTCTGTGTTTGTGTTCCCTGATAAAAGGGTGAGTTGTTTGACTGTATATTTTCGTAGTAGTTTAAAAAAAAGGGTTTATACAATTCTGAGTCACTTTCATATCCAATTTTGAAATTTTACTGGACAAATGGATGTGTCATTGGTCATAATTTAAGTTAAATATTGTGTACCTATATGATAATTCGGTTATATCTCAAACGAAATTATCAAAATGTTTTAGCTGAGATGCAGTTTGATTGTATTTTTTTCAATCTCAGTACGTGCACCTTATGAGATGGCACGAAATCTTTTGTCCAGGAATCATGTTTCATTTATTTTCAAATTAACATTAAAGTAAAACGTAAATTGCTGATATTCGAAATTATTGTAAATTGCATGAATTGGATTTTTGGTATATTTTTAAAGATTTTGAGTAAATTTAGTTGAAATGCTATTTCTCCGATTCTAGATTTGATTACTTTTAAATGTGTTTAAAGTCTTTCACGTAGCGAGCTGGCAATCATATATACATGTCGGAGTATGAATATTGTCCTCGACATCGTCATTAGTGGTCACGGGTCTAGTGGGCGTCATCAGGGTTGAATACAAGCACAAAACAAAATAGTATTCACAAAGTGTTTTTAATCAAAGTGTTATCACTGTTCACTTTACAACAATTAATTATTATTTCGAAGTTAATTAAAATATTAGGCCTGAGCAGCGGGTTCAAGGCACCGATCTAACTTTACCGAACACAACAATCACTAATAATCTTATATCCACAACGATCCAACTCGATCGAATACTCATATCAGTCGGCCGCACACAAAAACTGCCCGCCTCGCCAAAGTAAAAAAAAGAAGATGGCGCCTCGACCCCACTCGAGGCGTGCTCTGCTCTGATTGGCCGTGACGTTTTACGCAACATTTCGTAACTTTTATTAAAGTTTAAATAAGACAATATAAAAATTACACAATATAAAAATGTAACAATTCAAATTAAATTAAATTAGGATTTTACAAAGAATTAAAAACGTAAACAATCATCGTCTCGCGTTATGATAACCAGCAATCAACTCGACTCGTCACTTCCTCCGACATACATATATTTATTTTCACACTAAGAGCTAGCGCGCACTGGTGACTTTTGTCAGCACACAAAAAAGCTTTTGTCGCTGTCACGTCACGCCTCCAAAAGCGAGATGCGCTCACGAAAGGTGACAGAGACATTTTTTTTTAAAGCGTCATTTGTCGAAATGGATTTCGAAGAGACGGTCGTCATCTGTGAGCTTATGAGATGGAAACTCAAAAGAGAAAAAAAGCGAAAAGAATACTGGATACACCCCCTTTGGAATGACAGATTAATAAATGGAAAGTTTTACACCATGTTTCATAAACTTCGGGAACATCCAAAGAAATTTTTTGGGTATTTTCGAACGAGTGTTAGAAGTTTTGATGAATTACTTCGCAATTTAGGATCTGCATTGACATACGAAAATACAAACATGAGATTGTCTATTCCGGCTGAAGAAAGACTCGCTGTTACTTTGAGGTAAATAAAATTAGAATATTATGTAATTTTACATTGTTTATTTTAATCAAAATACAAAAATGTTATTGAAAACAAATTAAAACATGTAGTTTTTAATAACAATCAAAATAGAAAAACGTTATTGAAATCTTATAATCTTTAATTATTCTTCGTGTTGATATTGTGCTCCTGGCTAGGGTTGCCAACTTTTTTTAGCAGAAATAAAGTATATCTGATTTTAAAGGAGGTAAATAAAGAGTATGCACTTATAAAAAAGAGTATCATTTATTTTTATCTTTTAAAAAGGTATTTTTTAGTACTTCTTGCGGCACATAACAAATTTTCATTATTTTTAAAGGTATTGAATGAGTCTAAACATTCCAACTCTAAATTTATATATACGTGGGGCGCACTATAAGTTTCCGGAATGAATATGAAAAAATACTATTAAAGGTACAAAATTAATTTATTGTTTTTCAAAATAATCTCCCTTGGCGTCTATGCACTTTTTCATTCGATGAAACCAGTTTTGAAAACTTTTGTGCCACTCCTCTGTGGTGACCTCTGAAACGTGTTTTTCATACTCCTCGACAGCCTCTTCTGGTGATGAAAATCGTTGACCGCGTAATTGGTTCTTAATTTTTGGGAACAGAAAAAAGTCACAAGGTGCCAATTCGGGACTGTATGCAGGATGACTCATGAGTTCTACATTTTTCGCCTTCAAAAAGTCGTTTGTCTGTCTGGCCGTGTGAGAACTAGCATTGTCGTGGTGCAGGATGATACGGCGTTTACGGTTATTTTTACGGAGTTCGTCAATAACTTCCGGCAAACAAATGGTCGTGTACCAGTCACTATTCACTGTACGACGATTCTCTAAAGCAACAGTAGCCACGTGTCCAGTTTTATTAAAAAAAGAAGCAATCATCCGCTTAGATGCACTTTTCACGCGCGCCACTTTGGTTGGTTTCGGCTCATCTTGAAAGACCCATACGCTCGATTGCTGCTTTGTTTTGGGATCGTAGCAATAAATCCATGTTTCGTCACCTGTTACTATGTCCCACACCAAATTTGACGCACCTTCGTTGAATCTGGTAAGCGTGGCACTGCACCAAGTGACGCGGTCCGTTTTTTGAGCCTCGGTCAAGTTGTGTGGGATCCACCGCGAGCACAGCTTTCTCACACCCAAATGTTTGTGTAGGATTAATTGTATTTGACTCATGCCTATTTCTAAGGATGCGCGAATTTCATGGTAGGTCACATGCCTGTCTGTTTCAATCATACGGCGCACAGCATCGATGTTTTTGTTGGTCACAGCGGTGGACGGCCGACCATCGCGAGATTCGTCACTGAGATTGATACGACTACGCTTGAATTCTGCAAACCAGCTATAAACAGTTGTCTTGCATGGTGCTTCATTGCCAAAAGCTGTTTCAAGCCGAGCGATGCTCTGTTGAGCTGTCAAATTACACTTAAAATCGTAGAAAATCATACTACGAAAATTTTCCCGAGTTAAATCCATGTTGATGCAGACACACAATTTTTTAAATGGCGCCACAAGGTAAAAACAAAAGACAGTCAGATGAAACAAACTGCATTCTACAGCCAAAGAGTTCTATTTTCAAATGTTGCAATAAATTTTTAAATATTGTTTATGTAAGTGGCCAGTTCCGGAAACTTATAGTGCGCCCTATGTATCAAGAGCTCATTTTTGATTAAATTCAATGAAGCTCTGTTTCTCTCTTCTCGCCACTTCACATTCATGACCGAAAAGACTCTTTCTGTAAATGCTGAAGTGGCGGGAACAGAGAGTATATAGCTAATAATTTTTTTAAACAATCAAATTCTTGAGGACATTTTTTAAAAATATATTGCCATTTTTCAGCGGTGCATTTTTGTATAAAGTCTGCGTTATTAAACAATTCGGCTTGGAGCAATTTTAAAATTGTTACTTCTGAATATAAAGTATCCATGTCTATGTTTAGTCTTTTTAAATTAAGTTTTCCTTCTATAATTTGTTCTAAATGATTAAATTCAACAGTAGTCTTTAAAGATATTGTATTTAGTGAATACAGCCAGTTATCAATTACTAAAATCAAACCATTTTTGTAAATAAGTCAAACATTTGTTTATACACAATGAAAAATTAGTGTTAATTTTATTATACATGTCAGGTGATGATTGTTCAAGAGGTTTTAATTTCTGTTTTGTTGTATAGCCAAAATAGTTGTCTTTCAGTCTTTGCTGTAATTCTGATTTTAAATTTTCCATAATACCAAAAACATCTACAATTGTGACAGAATTACCTTCCAGAGATTTAATAGTTTTGTGAAATATGTTTAAAATATGGCTGGCGAAATGTAAGTAAATTTCAATTAAATCATGCTTACTCCCTAACATCGACAGATTTTGAATTATCATAGGGCAGTCCTCATCAAGACTTTTAAAATAATCAAGTATTGGATGCCAATTCAATAATATAGTATCAATACAAGGTAGTAATGATAACCACCTAGTGCCAATATGTCTCTTAAGCTCATGAAAGTCTCCTTCTACTATTGCAACAATTTTTTTTAACTCTTCTCTTCTACAAGCTGACACTGAAAAATGGCTATATATTTTTAATATGACATTTTCAACATCATAAGTTAGAAAACCCATTCCATATTTTACACAGTTGTGCACAATATGTGCATGACAATTACCCTTAACAATATCAGGTACTACATTTACCATATTAGTGTATAATGAGTGATGCACACCAAAATTTGAGTTTGTGTTATCTGCACTAAGGCCAGATACTCGATTAAAAGGGATATTATGCATATCCATAGATTTTTTTATAGCAGCAAACATGCCATCAGCACTTTCATTAGCATTTTCATAAAAATCTAAAAGTTTGTTTTGAATTCCATTTTCTACAGTGAAATATTGAACTACTAAAGGGAATAATTTGATGTTTTTTTTTATTAGATGCATCAGTTTGCAGACAGAAATATATATTTTCATCTTTTAAATCGTTAACTACACTTTCAAGAGCATGAGGTCCAAGAACTTCCATAACCAAAGCTTCCATTTTAGTCCTAGCTAATTTGATATTAGTAGCAGTTTTAGAGTCAGCATATATTATTTTATCAAATTTAACGGAGCAATCCATGCTATTATATGACAAATTATGTTTGACTGTATGGAATGATAAAGCTAATTCAGCTGCTGTAACATTATCATTTTCAGATACTGGTCTTGAAGTTGAAGCTGGAGTTAAAAACTTTTGTAGGACTCCTGATGTTCTTTTTAATTCAGTTTTGGCTTTATGTTGTTTAGTATCTTGATGCTGTTTTATCTAAAACAAAAAAGAAACATTGTTGCAAGCATGCACCATGCATGATACCATAACCAAAACAACACAAACACAAAACATCTGCGTCGACATAAATAGATCCAATTAAATGACTGCCAGTCAGTACCAGAACCAGAATAAGCGCAATTCAATTACATTACATTACAAATAGGTATTCACACATCCAACCAACCGACCCACCACAAAATAACACAAACAAAACCAATTAAACATTCCATGAACTAAAATCTAAATGAAAATAATAATAAAAAGTTTTAAGTACATACGTGTCCAATTCCAGCTGAAGAAATTGAAAAAATTACACCACAAATCATGCATTTTGCATTTGTATCATTTTCTGGGTCTTTTCTCAGCCACGAAAATTCATTTTCCCACGATTGTGTGTATTTTTGTGACCTTTTTTTCTTGGCAACAACTTTTTGCTTTTTACGTGGGGGGGTGCTTGGGTTATATTCTTGATCTGCATTATTTTGTTCCTCAATTACGTCATCCATTACAAATTGGATAAAACAAACAAAAAACAAGTCACAACACAGTGGAAACAAAATCAATGTAACCGGTAACCTCAAACTCCGGACAACTCAAAATAACTTGTGATATGACATTGACACATTTAATATAATGAATGACATTAGTGGCTGCGTTCAGGACCGTTCGAATATGGTATGGAGGGTAAATGGAAGGAGAACTGTCTCTGTATGTAAAAAGTGTCCGCTGAAATGTGTTAAATTAGGGTGGCGCTACAGTAGCAACAGGGTAAATTTTAAATCAAGCGCCATAATTACTTAGACTCGGATAAAGAAATCAAAAAATCGTGTCAAAGTCTGTAAATTAATGCAAATAATAAATTTTAATGACTGTTAATATCGACGGTACAAAAAATATTTTTAATATCAACTATATAAAATAATGCAACTATGACTGATACTTTTAATATTATATTACAAATAATATACTTACTGTTGGTTGAAAAAATGAAACAGATTGAGGCTTATTATTTTTAATTACATTTTTTGATTTGCGTCCACTTGGACAACTCTTTACCACGCAAATTTTTCCCATTGTTAGTTAATTATTTTCTAAAGTTAATACTCACGCGGTTTTTTAACAGTTGCTATTTTAGGTTATATTTTTCAAAATATATTGGACAACGTAAACAAGAAACGTTTATTAAATTTAACTTTTACTAGCTGACTAATTTAGCCACAAAAATTATTTAACCCAGTAATTCTGTGACTCGGCTAACTTCAATTTGTCACCAACGGCTACATTCATTCCATACCCTTTGCTGCAGCTAGCGCCACTCTTGGAGGATTTTTCAACTGTTATTTACTGCGTACAGCTGGACACTTTTTCAAATATCCCCCATATAAGATAGTTCTCCTTCCATTTACCCTCCATAGAATATGGATTGAGGAATCGGCGATACCAACATAATAACAGTAAATAGTGGACTTTTTTATTCTGATTAAGGTTTTTGCGTATTATTACAGACGTGCACTGAACATTTTGTAAAAAAGAGTATTTTAGCGTACTTTATTAGTGTTATAGATTATAGAGTACGACCACATGATATAGAGGATAATACTCTATTTTAGAGTACGGTTGGCAACCCTACTCCTGGCAGATGTCATACAATTCAGAATCTTCGGAATGTTCATCTGTAAACTCTAAAATATAGGTTTGAATTGATGAGGATTGTGAAGATGAATTCGGCTGAGTGTGTGTAGTGGGTAGCAAATTTTGGGAACTTGTAGATGTATAAGTAGGAGAAGGAGATGAAATCAGTTGAGTGTTTCTTGCTAAGTGGAGCGAGTTTTGGGGAATGTGCGATGAAAGAGAGACAGAATATTTAGGTTTGATTTGCATATTTTGAGGGTTTGTAGATGGAATATATGTAGGACAAGGAGATAAAATCAGTGGCGTGTTTCTTGCTAAGTGGAGTGGGCTTTGCGGACTTTGCAGTGGTAGAGAGACAGAATATTTGGGTTTGATTTGCAAATTTTGAGGGCTTGTTGATGGAATATATGTAGGAGAAGGAGATAAAATCAGTGGAGTGTTTCTTGCTAAGTGTAATGGGTCTTGGGGACTTTGCGATGGTAGAGAGACAGAATATTTGGGCTTGATTTGGAAATTTTGAGGACTTCCTCTATAAATTGTGGATAGGCTATTCATAGGAGAATAATTATTGCGCTGAGTGTTTTGTTTCTGAACTTCCTGAAAAATTTGTAAAAATTTTATCTGTACGTCTAGTTGATTCTCCTCTGGGACTGCTTTTAACAACGGCACCAAAGACAGCGCAAAATGCCTTTCCTTGTCATCGTCATTACAGTCACTTTTGTTATTTCTCATAGCCTCAATAAACTTGTTATCATCAACACTTTTGTTATTTAAAATCTCTAGAAGCCTTTCTTCGTAACATATTTTATTCTTATTTTTCGTTCGGAAATATTCTTCTCGCTGTCATACTTCCCCACTGGCATCCTGACTATCTTCTTCGCAATCAATTTCCTCTACAGAATCAGCATTTCCTGAGGTTTCTCGAGTATCCATGCTTGGGATAAGAAATAAAAGTTGGTCAAAATGTTTGTATTTTCTTCTTTTTGTAGCGGCTTGGCCAGACTAAGTACATTTTTGCTCACGTAGCTCGCGTGAAAAACAAGCCCTTAAATTCTTCCATCGTTTTTGTATAAGTTTACCTGAAAATAAATATTTAACTAGTTTATAACAGTCAGTCATTTATTTAATTTATGTATTTTTAACTTTACTTTTATATTATGTATTTAATTTTCTTTTGTTTCAGATATCTTGCAACCGGCAACAGTTTTTACAGCATATCATTTGAATATTTGATAGGTGCCAACACAGCACGAGAAATTGTAAAATCCCTATGTTCCGCGATCTGGAATTTACATACACTATACATGCCTGAAAAGTCTGAAGAGGATTGGTATACTATTTCGAATCAGTTTTACCAACGGACAAATTTTCCGAACATATTTGGCGCAATTGATGGGAAACATGTTAGAATAATTAAGCCGGAAAACACCGGTTCGCAGTGTTTCAATTACAAAAAGTACTTTTCCACAGTTCTCATGGCATGGGTAGATGCAGATTATAAATTTATATTTATAGATGTTGGTGCTAATGGAGCAGCAAGCGACTCTAATGTATTTCAGAATTCTGGCATGGGCAAAAGATTGCAGCAAAATCTATTAAACATACCAGATGATTGTAATTTGCCATATGATGAAAATGGAAAAAAAATGCCATTTTGTTTGGTCGCAGATGAGGCATTTGGCTTGTCGAGGCATATTTTGCGACCATATGCAAGAAAATCATTGTCTACTGTGAAAAAAATTTACAACTATCGCCACACTAGGGCACGACGTATGGTTGAATGCACTTTTGGTATACTTTGTAACAAATGGCGAATTTTTCACAGGCCCCTTGACGTCAGTCTTGATTTTGCTGATATTATAGTAAAAACATGTTGTGTTTTACATAATTTTGTACGGTGCAGAGAAGGCATTCAATTTACTGACACTGTTTACGATTGTCCATTAAAGGGTATTGCAACAAATCCATCAGAGAGAACCATATTAGCAGCAAATATACGTAATTATTTTGCAAATTACTTCACCACAGGGGGCTGTGTCATGGCAATATGACAAAATCTGAATTTTACTTTTAGCGTTATGTTTTTGTACAACTGTTATGTTAGCTACAAATAGTAAAAATTAAAATGAACTCACCGGCTTCATTTTTTTCTTGTGACGACAACGTACCCCAAACTGTAGAAAATATTATACCACTGATTTCATCCCATGCTTTAATTTTCAAATTAGAATCTGAATACTCTTTCAATTTTTTGTCGTAAATTGCTGGTCTTTTTTCTACTTCTTCAATAAGCAAATCATTATCTATATCCTCTTCATGCACTTTCACGTTTTGCGTAGACGTGGACGTCATTTTGCGTTCGCTAAAGACGACGGTCCGAATGCAAATGGCGGAAGAACACGTGTTGATGAGTGACAATTTTGTCACCCGTGCGCGCGCTGCAATAAAAACCTAGCGGCGCGGTGACAGTTTTGTCATGTTTTGTCACGGGCTTGTCCGCTGGTCGACGGACATAAATGTCACCCAATTGTCACGTCGTAACGTGCGCGCACCTCCATACATATTCATAGACTTGATGTGAGTGACGAAACAGTCACGGCGACAAAAATCACCAGTGCGCGCTAGCTCTAAGTAATTTGGTACCGGTTAGCGATAACCGTAATTTTTTCAAATGACATGAGTCATCGTCATGAGTTGTCAGTTGGTTGCGTGAATGGACATTTTATCTTTTTATATTGCTTAGTTTCATTTTTACTTGTATTAATTTAGCTGTTTTGTTCTTTTCTATAAAAAGAGAATCATATTAATTTTAGCTTTTCAAGAATATAGTTTAAATATGAAACGGTCAAAGAACGATTTAAAATCATTAAACCTGAAATAACCTTTGTATTTTGTGCCCCGAGGCTCTGTCTATCCCGTCGGAAAAAAAAGACCTGATAATTTATTTTTGTTAAAAAAGGCGAATTATTATTTTTGTATATTTCTTTACTTCGTCCAGCAGTATGTTTTTAATTCGCTTAGTTATATGTTTTATTGTCTTATGTCAATTTTTATTTCAAAATTTAATTTTAGTTTTGGTTGTGAAGGATCACCAACCTTAGTGAATTTGTAGTTATTTGGTGGTCGGTGATCTTCTGGGACAACCAGTATTTACGTGGAACTACAGCGGATGCATATGGGCATTTTCCAGGAACACCTTTACCCTTGAAAACTTCTCCGTGGTTAATTAGCGGTGAAGAATTGCGGCTGGGCGTGTCGCTGTCGTACACTAAGAAGCGGCCGCCATTTTTGCGTTGAACAAGTTTGCTGACGGCGTCCCTTACGAAGTACCTCCGTAATACAAGCTAAGTCCCGCTCCGAGATTCAAAGACCACCACGTTTTTCTCTCCAATATCAGAGTTTTTGTAAACGTATTTGCTGTACAAGATTACTTTATTTTTTCGCCGGACCTGCGTCTGTCCTTAGAGATTTTTTAGTTTTGTGTTTTTGTTTGTATTATTTTGTGGAAAGGACAATATAGTTGTTGAGTCTATTTTGTGCTTTTATTGTCCCTTCACAATAGTTATTTTTTTTTTGGAACGAAGTTCCTTACGGCAGGCTTGGAGGAGATAGGGATTTTGCTGCGCGACCGAACTAAAAAAAATGTGATAGTAAAACCGTAAGGATGACCTCGTTAAATGAGACGTGCGCAGGCGCGACAGTCGTATACACATTGTGTCGATTCTACATTAGCCGAAGGAGTTCCTACCTGGTGTCCCACGACACCACATTCTTTTTTTTATTTTTTTTTTTTTTGCTCGGGCTTTTCCCGTAGCAATACCACGCGGCCATGTGTTGCGTGGCAGGGTCTCATCGGCGACTAGGACGACGTCGCCGTCAAATTGCTTTGAATGTAGTGGTATTAAGTTAACTTCCCATGATATTGTTATTTTATGCGTCTATAGACCGCCTTATGCCTGGAACCTTAATATGTTCTATGAAAAGTTTGAACTAGTACTTAAACAACTGCATAGCAAGAAATATAAAAATATTGTAATCTGTGGAGACTTTAATATTAACAGACTAAAAAGAAATAACTTATCTTTAGACTTTGAATATTTTCTTTTAAGTTATGATTTGACATTAATAATAAATCAACCAACACGATTAGCTAGTGGAACTTGTTTAGATAACTTTGCACATAATATGAATAAAAATTGTAAACATGATGTACTTAACTATGGAATGTCAGATCATACTGCGCAACTCTTGACAATTCCAGATAGACGAACGTGCCAAATTAAATCATGGCGGACAAAAAAACGCAATTTTTCCAAAGAAAACTAATTGAAATGCAAAAAACACATTGAGTGTCTAACATTTTCAGAAATGTATGATATGAAAAATGCTAACGATGCCTATAACTACTTTATACACTACTTCCGCTTGCTATATGATCTCTGTTTTCCTTTTAAAAGCGTAACAATTAAAGTAAACAAGAAAGTGAAATGGTTGTCTAGAGGTGTAAGACTATGTGGAAAAAATGCTAGGCATCGACGAATACGTGGAGTTCTCTTCTTTGTGCGTCGCTGTACCCCTATAGACTTCTTGGAATGGTGATGTTACGAAGAGCGCGGAGATGACACATCCATTCTTGCCACTGCTTCACTATATCTTCATCCACTGGCTCGTCCCAACCGGTTTCTCTTCTCCATATTTCTTGTAGAAGTTGTTTCGCGCGCGTTGTCATGACGGATGCGAATCCCAGCGGGTCAAACAGAGACATAACCACTTTATTTTATTTATTTTATTTTATTGGTTTATGTACACTTGAAAATTTACAAATAAAACCTTATAAAAGTTAACGTAGTACATAGGTGCTACTTATTTCTAAAGAAATTTCTTCCAGTAGACCCGCGAGAGGAAATGGGAAGAAAGAGGTAATTGGCGTGTACAATACAAAGATAAATAAATACTTATACCTACAAGAAACATAAATAAATTAATAAACATACCTAAATAGACTTACGTAAAATAAACTTACATAAATATATACTAATATATACAATTAATGAATACATAAGATAATATTTCTAAATATGATGATCAGGATGATAAAGACAGATGTAATCTTTTACTCGTTTCTTAAACGTGGTTATGGTTTTTGATTCACGAATTTTTAGTAGTAACTGATTCCATAGCCTAACTGCTTGCACGGAAAAGGAGTGGGTATAGGTAGCGGAGCTATGAATTGGGAATTGAAGGATTAATTTATGGGTGGACCGACAGGGAGCGTTGACAGGCCGTGCGAAAGAGAATTTTTCACGTAAATAGGGAGGATAGGAAGGATTGTACAGGGGGGTTACTCCATAATCATACAACGCAATCACGTCTGAAAGAAACCGACGTAACGTGAGTCGTGCCTACTACCCACTCCCTGGATGACGATACCTGCTCACGTATTCTTTTCGTTCCCATAGACAACGCACATCGATACCGGTGATGTGAAATTTGTTGCTAAAGTTATCGTGTACTATGACGGTACTTTCAAAAATAATTAATTTATCTTGATTGGTTATTAAATACGAGAAGTTTACTTTCTTTTCTTACATTTTAAGTTAATATGAACCAAAAAACATTTTTATAATAATAAAAAGTAATTTATTTCAGTATTGTAAAATCGGTATGACTCAATATCCTAGAGGCCATGGCCATAAAAACATTAAAAAGTCATATCACAGACATGTCAACTTCAAATATGACATGACATGTAAACATAAACATAACCTATGGGTAATATACTTTTATTTCCATTTGTTTTAAGAAAACTTATCCAGTTTTATTTCGAAAGGGGGCGATTGTTACCAAACAAACCAAAAAAGGCAAATTTTGAGACCCAACGGAAATTGGAAGGATTCACGCCGAAATATAACCTCTACAGTTTAATACTTACTTCCGAGTAACTTTGGAGCGCTACAACCTTCATCTTCAGCAACTAGCAAAGCAAAGAACTTCTCAGAACAACATTCCAGCTGCTCTAAGTCACCTATGCCAAAAATACGCTTTCTCAGTGAATCCCAAAAAATAAAAGAATTTTGTAACCCTCCAAATTGTGAAAGCTTGTGTTTGATAATTTATTTCGAGAATGACTGTAATAGTAGCTATACAATGGATGGAAAATGTATTTAATAAGCGACAATACATTGTACCTATGCAAATATATTATTATTTGATGTAAAAGTGTTGATTTTTTTATAAAGCAAATTATTTTCAACGCCTGAATTTCTTGTAATTACTCAAACTAGGTACCCTTAATGCTAGCAATTACTAGAGAGAATAGACAAATATTAAAAACACAAGTCATGTGTATCAGATTGGTTGCATAGCTCAAATGAAAATCTTTTGTAGTAGTAGAAGTCTTTAAATTCAATTTTACTTTTTGCAGAGGATGTTTTAGTGAGTTGTGTAGGCTCTTACATGCTGGTCTGAAAGAAAAGGCTTGAAATGTAGCTGATGCTTTTCTTCTTGTACAGACTATAAAGCCGATCTAGGGAATGGGCGAGTTTTAATCAAGTTCGTAGCCAATGTCACTGTATATATTACTATTTCCACCTTTGCTCGCCCACCATCATGCTTAAAGTGAGTTTAAAATGCTTTATCTGTTTTGACGACCTCCGTGGCGTAGTGGTCACCATGCTAGTCTACCACCCAGAGGTTCCAGGTTCAATCCCCGGTCAGGGAAAGTTGGAAAATGGCCTTTTTCAAATTGGCCTGGGTTTTTGATGTTTATCTATATATGTATTTGTTATAAATTATAGTATCGTTGATGTAGTATCCCATAACACAAGTCTCGAACTTACTTTGGGGCTAGCTGAATCTGTGTTATTTGTCCCTATTTATTTATATATTTGTGTAGGTTTATTGTACCTGCATCACAAATAGGTAGGCATTTGAATAATGTTTTTATGTACTTATAAAAACATATTCTAAAACCTAGCCTAAAGATTAATAAAAACAAATTTAAAAGAAATCGTGGCTTCATTCATGAATAAAATTAAAATATTAATAAAATTATATATTGTTTTATTTACCACTCCTTAATTTTAAATGGTATTATAAACATATCAATAATATTAAAACACTGCATGGATGTTATCAGTCGGAGCCCACAAATCCTGGCTGATTGTAATCACATTGTGGATTGAATTAGTAATTGTTAGTAGTTCTTCTGCCTTGCTCTGTACATCTCCCTCCGTTAGTTCAACATGCTGCATTCGCCATTGATGCCTTGGGTGAACCTGTAAAATATTAATTCAAGTAGTATAGTGTTACAGTATCACATATTCATCCTTAACGGGGTAGACAGCAGACTCTATGGCCGTAAGAGCACAATTTCACTTTTAACCTAACCGTGGGGTGGAGGTATTCTTAGTCATTGCTTGAAGTGTTTGTATAATTTTACATCTTGTATGCCAGGTCAGTAAATATTTTTGTACTATTGGAAAACAAAAGTACATGTATTCATAATTTTTTTTGCTCTGGACCTAACTACATATTGGGAAAAAAAATTGTACTGACCTGCGCAAGCAACTGATAATTATTTTAGCCACATCTTGGTTTATAATGGAGCTTTTGAGCTGATAGTATGCGGCCTCATCTAATCTCATTAGGGGTTCCAGTTTGTCTACGATTGGGCATTTTGTTTGGGTTTGTTAAACTAAATATCTGGTCCAAAATCTCTTATAAAATAAGAAAAAAATGCAACATGTATGTATGTAGGTAGATGTGTTAAAAACAAGTAGAAAGGGAATAGCACCTAGTAAGACCTTACAAAGTGTAGTGATTACATATGTAGGTACAATTGACATACCCAGTTAGATAGCTTCTTTGCTGGATGATTTATATGGCTATTTTGTCAAATAAAGCATTATGGCTCTATACACCATAGTGTGGTGTGCATGCACTACAGACCCACACTGTCACCTGCCGCAAACACCGAGACTCAGTCTGATGCAACTATAGCCACATCCTCCTTGTAACTGCCCGTTCCATAAAATGCAAGAGCAAATTAATATCTGTAAAAATATAGTAACCGATAAGAGGTTCTATACCAACCACACACTTAATGACATCGCAAAAGAAAATTAATCTAAATTCACAATGAGTTTACATTCCATCAGCTTGGAGCTTGGAGTTATTACAAGTCGGACGATGAGGGAGGCGAAACAATCCATCTCTGAGCTCCATGCATTCTTATTTCTTGTTCCTTCAAAGGCCAAATCCATCGACTTATACATCATAACCTTAAACGCAAGTCCGTCGAGTGCAAAACTCACTATACTCCAGTCCAGCAAAATAGCGGCTCACCCACAGCCCACAGCTGGACTTGATAAATTGTATAGGTAGGTAGGTACATAAAAATTTTGAACTGAAACTAACAAATAAAGGCCCAAAGCCGTTTCGGACGAAACGAATGCGTAACTAAAAGAGGTGACTTTGGCGGGGTGGTGAAGCGGGAAGGGTCGGGGGGCATTTTCAGACGACTCGCGTGCTGTCAAGTAGACATTTTGGCGCAAATCGAGTACCGTTTTGCTGCTTATCTGTCAAAGTCGTTGCGTCCGCATTGAATACGTACGAAAGCGACCGCTGACGTCATGACGAAATGTGTTTCGGATTGCCTCGCATGTGCACGCATCGCGTACGACTGACGTCGTAACATTATGTAGTAACCCTACAGAACATTGCAGAGGAGGCAAAGGATTCTGGTGTTCCGGCGAAGGCGGATGGGGAGCCACTTGAGTTGTTTGCGAAAGTCGGAGACGTGGTCAAATTTCCTCAAGCCAAAAATAAAGCGAATACACAAATTCTGCAAACGTTCAAGTTTAGTAAGAAGCTCTTCTGTAGCGTCAAGGAAACAAGCATCAGCATAATCAAGAATTGGGAGTAATAAGGAATAACAGATGGAGATTTTAATTTGAAATGGTAAGAAATTTTTAAGAAATTTGAGAGAATGTAAAGAATAGTGTAATTTACGGCTAATCTCGGCAATATGGGCAGTCTAACCTAAGGTTCTGTCCATAATAACCCCTAAGTTTTTAGCAGACTCAATGTATGCAATTGGAGAGCCATCGAGATATAAAGGAAATAAAGCATTTACGTCAACGGTTCTCTCATAATAACTACTACCAATAAGCATAGCCTGAGACTTTTTGGGATTAACTTTCAGACCAAAAGATTGGGCCCACTCGCTGACCTGACGCAAATCATTGTTCATAGCAGCAATAGTTGTATTTAAATCAGTTACAGGAAAATGCCTGTAAAGCTGAAGGTCGTCTGCGTAGAGATGAAAGTTACAAGAAAGAATATAAGTGACAGAATTTATAAATATTGAGAAAAGCAACGGAGAAAGGACACACCTTGAGGAACACCCGCACTGAGATCGCACCACTCGGAGACAGACTCAACGAGGCGGACACACTGCGAGCGGCCCCGCAGGTGGGAATCAAACCACTCTAAGGCAGAAGAAGAGACGTTAATAGATTGAAGAACCCCAAGAAGGATGTCGAAGTCAACGGAATTGAAGGCGCTACTAAAGTCAAGGAGAACAAGGAGTGTTAGAGATTTGCGATCAATAGCCCGGCGGATGTCATCTGTGACTTTGAGCAACGCAGTCACCGTACCTGCACGAAAACCGGATTGGAATGAACTAAGGATATTGTTAGAAGATAAGAAATTAGACAGTTGGTTATGGGGAATCAGCTCAAGAATTTTTGAGAGATAGGGCAAAATGAAATGGGCCTAAGGTCAGAAACAGTAGAAGGGTTACTAGTTTTAGGTAATGGAATGACTTGAGCTAATTTCCAAGATGTAGGAAAAGAGCCACAGGAAAGAGAGAAGTTAAAAATGTAAGTAAGAGCAGGAAGAATTACAGGAACAAGAAGCTGAATCATTTTTGCACACAACATATCATTACCTGCAGCATTGGATGAGACATGTACTATGCATTTTCTAACTTCATCCTCGGAAACAGCTGAAAAGGAAAATTGGGGAAATGAAGGACGTGGCAAGCTAGAAAGCTTAAATAGGGTCTCTGATTTGACGCTTGGAGGAATGGTAACAGGAGGATGTGAAAAATGCCTGTTGATCTCAGTTAAGTCACTATTGCTTTCAGTTAATGAAGGAGATTTTCCAACACCAACAGATTTCAGAAACCTCCATGCCTCCGCCGAACTACGGTCAGCAAGGGAATCATGAAAATAGTTTCTCTTTGCGCCTCTACACATTCGACTGCAGCGGTTACGAAGCACTTTGTAAATATTTAGGTTACGCTCTGTTGGACTACGCTTGTACCTGCGCTTAGCCCCATCCCTTCGTGCCATTGCTTGTTTAATAATAGGTGTAAGCCACGGGGCAGGATTACGTTTAATTTTAATACGCTTAAGCGGCGCATGTTTGTCAAACAGTTTTATAACAATATCATTAAGAAGTTCAACTTTAGAGTCAATATTCTCCGCAGTATAGACCGGAGTCCAATCAATTTTAGAGGAATCGCTATGAAAAGTCTCTAAATTTATTTTAGTAAAGCTGCGTCGAATAGAATATTGCGGTTTACGTTTAGGGGAGCGAATACAATACGACAGGTATATTAAGTCATGGTGGGAGAAAGGAGCTGAAAGTTGGCCATGTGTAGCGATAAGACTGGGAGAAGAAACAATCATAAGATCAAGAAGGGAAGGTATACAGTTAGGAACATGATGAGTAGCACTAGTAGGCAAGATATAAAGATTATAGGAGTGGAGAAGATGTTGAAGTCTATGAGTGCGTGAGTCATTTTTTATAAGGCACGTATTTAGATCGCCCATTAATATAATGTGGTCATAAATAGGACAATAGTCGCTCAGCAGTGAATCTAGCGAATCGAAGTAGTCTATACGAAGGCTTGGACTGTAATAGACTGCCAAAAGAATTTTGGTATGGTGAACAGTAATTTCTAGGAAGAGGTGTTCAGCAGATTCGGAATAGGTAGAAGGAGAAGAACTAATAACTTTATAGGGAATATTATCACGCAAGTAAATCGCAACGCCACCACACTGTTTTCCTACTCTGTCATTGCGAATCAATATGAAGCCCAAAACGAAGGGAAGGTTTTAAAAAGGATTCCGAGATTAGTAAGCCATCTAACTGAGCACTATTTATTGAAGCGACTAGATCAGAATAATGGCCGGCAACACTCTGAGCATTAATATGGGCAAGATTAAAATTGTGAGGGAACTTGGAAAACGCAGAGGCTATGGAGTTATGCAGCGTTATATCAGACGCTGAAGAAATATCATCATTCGCACTTACAAAACTAGAAGAGGACGAGCAAGAAAAGAAACTGTCTTCAAAATCCACAATATCATCCATAATTAAATATATAAAGATAAATATAATTATTTAAATAATGTATGACAATAATAATAATAATAAATATGTAAAATAATGAATATGTAAAAAAAGCTAAAAACTTTCTATTGGCAAGGCTGCTAAACCCACCATACAACTCACTAGTATATTGAAAGAAATTTATACTAATAATGATAAATTGATAACAGTAAAACAAGACACATATCACAAAATAACTGAACAAATGTTAAGTAAGAAGTTAATACTTTGAGTATCTCCCTCTTCGTAGGCTTGCTGTTGTTGACTATTTCCTGTGGTAGGCGCGCCAAGTCTAAGTTGAAGGCGAGCTCATCTGTATTCGGCTTCCAAATTAGTCCAAGAGCTCTTTCAGTTTTCGACCCGTCGTGTAGACTGATGACTGTCTGTGTTAGCTTCGCCTAAGCCAGAGGGGTTAATGTTAGTACAACAAAGTAGGAAATTATGATGTATAATGATATCGATTCAAAATGTATTCTTTATTTGTATGATCCTTATATAAACCAAGATCATTTTATTTGGTCATATAATATAAGTTCGTACTAGAAATAACAGATGGCATAACTAGTAAAAGTAACTAAATAGTTCAATAGAATTTGAAAAGATGTCTCTAGTTACTTACTCATTTTTTAACGATAGTAGATTTTAATAATAAAAAAAAATATAATTCGATACAAATGAGGGTGAAAATAAAACCAATAAATATGATTTTAACTAAAAAAACATTTAACAAACCATAAAAAGACAAATGTCCGTAAAATTACATCAACGTCAATTTTGTCTTGGTACAATTTCTATATCTGTAAATGGCAACACCGATAAAGTTTTAAACTTGTAGGTACTAGTTTGTAATGTTGTGATGTGAACTTTGGTGTGAAACAAAAATCAAGAAAACTTACTAAATATATAAAGTATGTGCTGAGACAAATAGAACTGTGTTATATTTTGGATATGTTTTGTCATTTCAACCATGTATATTCTGCGATGATCGTGTGATTTGATAATATAATTGATTTTCATTACATTTTAAATAAGGCTCTCATTTTGAGCCTATTTCGCATTGTTTATGTACTTAATTATTTATAATCCAAAATATTGTGTGACTGCCATCTCCATTAATTGTCTCTTTGGCGTAATTACATAAACATTGTGAAGTATGGCAGGTTTATCTCCCAAAACAAAAACATCATACGTAGGTAAACTATAAAGTAGGTATACCATAGACGGCTTCGTGGTATAGATATATATATCTAATCCTTACTAAAAATAACAGATGGCGTTAGTTATGCATTGCAAAATTTATTTCCGCTTCACACCGCGAAGATAGGTCTCTATTTCAGTATATACAAAAGTACTCTTGTGGCCTAAGCCCTGTAGAACGCGCGCTGAGTTCGATGTCCATTGACGCAGCTCGTAGTGTGCCCGCCGATGTATATCGCGCACGTCGCTCGCTGTCTTGATTGCCATTTCTTCACTCGGGAAACTTTATTTTATTTTTATTTTATTTTATTTATTTCGGAAAACTTACAGCCATTTTATATCTATGTAGACAATAACAACACAAATAGTTATAAACCTTAGCCATTAAAAAGTTTCCACTTATAGAAAAAAATATAGCACTTAAACTATTTTAATGACACTATTTTAATTTGAAGGACATAATAGTTCAATGTGATAGATAAACTGAAACTAAAAAAACTTTGTAGGTAATCGTCAACATAGTGGTTTCGGATGACTGCATCGTAGGCGGCCGGATGGGAATCTTGAAACTGCTTCGCGTTCATGTTCTTGACGTAGATTGCTGTAGCTGGCGATGACGTCGTGCCGAATATATGCGAAGTCATCCTATATTCTTCCGGCGGATGATCCCCCCTCTTCGGCCCCCGCCACAGGTACCTCAGTGCGTCGCGATCTTCTGTCCTTATCTTGACTTGCATGAACATTTCCTTGATGTCGGCCATTACGGCTACTGGATGCTGTCGGAAACGCATGAGCACGCCAGGTAGAGACTGCAGGCGGTGAGCAGGCAATCGTTAAGTGAAGTTTCCATCGTTTTCGCTGCGGCGTCGTGTACCACTCGTACCTTCCCAGGCTTCATAGGATTGAGCACGGCGAAATGGGGCAGGTACCACGTCCTTCTGTTGTCAGGCGATCTTGGCGGCGCGCGCTCGGCATAACCGTTCGCGATGAGTGCGTCCATCGGTTCTTCGTACTTCATTTTGAGTTAGGGGTCCCTGTCGATTTTTCTTTCTGTAGATAACAATCGTCTATAGGCGTTGTTGTAATTGTTCGGCATTACAACATCTGTTGACTTCCAAAGCAGCCCTGTTTCGTAGTGCCCGTCGTCTCGTTGCTGTGTATTTTCTTCCAACATGACGAGTGCTCGCTGTTCGGGGTCGCTGCGTGGTTGTCTCGGTGCTATGGTGAGGGACTCCAACGCGAAGTGATTTTTCAGCTGTTCGTCCATTCTGTTGTCGACGTCGATTTCTTCTGTGTTCCTCGGCTCGACGATGTGGTTGATATAATGTACGCGCTGTCCTAGTGTTCGCGTGTGCGCGCCGTGTAGAACCCATCCTAGCGATGTAAGCGATGCAACCGGCTGATCGCGTCAACCTCTTCGAACTTCTGTGGCGAGTAACATGTGCCAGTTGTCTTGCCCGATGAGTAGCTTGGGCGTCGCATCTTGATACTTAAGGTCGTTGGCAATGTCTGTGAAGTGGCCGGCTAGGTCCTTGTCGGTGATGCGTTGAGGTGATAAATGCAGGCCGTTGAGCGTGCGCGCTTGCATGCTGTAACTGTTGCTTGCCCCATGGATGGTGAATAATACACGTCGCGACTGCGTAGCGTCTACTTCTGTTTTCCCGATGGCTTCTATATGTAGAGGGTCAAGCGGTCCTCTTGCGTCAATCTTCTGAGCTATTTCTTCGTCGAGGAGAGATATCGTTGAACCGTCGTCCAACAGAGCGTGGGTTGAAACTTCGCCATTCGAGCCGGTGAGACGAACTGGAACTATTTTTAGGAAGGCGTGCGCGCACTTCCTCGATGACCATGTTGAGGCGACAATTTCACTGGGTTCTTCTTTCTTCTTTTCGAAGTAAAGTAGGCTATGATGAGAGCGGGTGCATCCGTCGACGTCACAGGATTTCTTCTCACACGTGTGACCTCGGTGACGATAGGTGAGACAGCGGAAACACAATTTCTTCGACTTTGCCAGGTTCCATCTTCCATTCGAATCCGCTTCTATGAACTGTTGACATGCGGAGGGATGATGACCGGGTTTGGCGCAGACCACACACCTTTTTCTGTTTAGTAGGTTTCGGAGACTCCGTCGCGGTGAATATTTTCTGTTGACGCTCCCGCCGCTGTTGTATCCTCGTATCCGTATGTGCAGGTATCGCCTCAGGTAGAGAATGTCGGCCGCATCTGTCTATTTCGCGCTGTAGAAATCGCGATACCTTGACTAAGTCCGCTTCATCTTCACTCCGTTCCGCTTCGAAGTCGTACCAGCGGTATCGCAGCGTCGTAGGAAGCTGTCTTCATTGTAACTTCCGGGTTGTACACGTAGTAAATCTTGCCGAGAGCTTGAAGCGCTGTTACGATGTTGACTACTCGAGTAGCGAAGATACAGATGTCCTTAGGCGTGTCGTTGGGGCGCGGCAGTGAACGCAGGCGCTCCAATTCGAAGATTGGGATGGTGTCCGGACGACCGAAACGGGACTCGAGCGTCTTCATGATGACATCGGGTCTTCCTGTGTGAATGAGTAGCGCCTCGACGGCTTGTTTGGCTTTCCCACGTAAGCTGCAACGAAGGCGGGCCATATTGTCGGTATTGGAGTAATGCTGAGCTGTTTCTTGATATGCGGCACGAAACGATAACCACTCTTGATACGATCCGTAGTACGGAGGCAATTCTTGCACGTGACGGGATCCCGATCGCGCGGCGAGGGCGAATGCATTCGCGAGCTCGGTGATGTCGATGGTTTGAGGCTGGCGAACGGCTACTCTAGTGTTTTTTCCCGCCGGTGGCGAAATGGGCATCGGAGGTGCGCGCAGGGTCGGTGGGGGTGCCGCGCGCTGAACTGTAGGCTGCAACACTGGCTGTACGATGACGGGTGGCGCGACTGTGGCTTGAGCTGTTGGCGCCGTGGTGTCTTGATGCGTTGCAGGCGACGGGTTGTGGGCTTGATCTGTGATGGCAAGCTGCGCTTGACTAGTGTCCAGCCAGTCGGTGACTCGACGTGCCGTTTTTTCTTCACTGACAAGCGTTTCGTCGTCTTCTGTGTCTGTTTTCTCTTCTAGGGCATCGACGCGGGCGGCGGCGAGTTCAACCTGTAGGCGTAGCAGCTCCTCCCTAGCTTTGATGAGACGAAGTGACTTCTTGCTCTTCTGGCTGCTTCGGCGATGAGATGGGCGAGGAGAGGCTACGCGTTCTGTAGGCGGCGAGAGAGCGGTTCCCGCGGCGACGACGGATGCGGAGGGGCGCGGCGGGGCTTCTCTCACGGCGGTGCTGTGTGACTGTGACGACTTCGCTGTTGTAGTTGCTGTAGTTCCGTGAGACCAAGTGTGGGTTTCTTCGGTAGTCGTGGTGCCGTGCGACGACGCTATCACCTCCGACGATAGCTCGGAGTCTCGTGGCGGCGACACGGCGGGTGCTGTAGCGACGGCAGGTTGGTCCGATGACGGCTGTACGGGCGCGGCAGCCTCTGACGCTGCTCTCGGTGTGCGCTCGCCCCGACCGGACGTCGACCTGGTGACTGGCATCTTCTATTCTTGAGTGGGCGTAGATCCAACGCTGTCTTCTATCCGGAATAGACCAGCGATGTACGTGACGAACCGTACACTCGTTGCGCTGGGTGTCGAACCTACGCCTCCCTATGCGGTTTCCCACACGTTGGTCTCCTTGTTGGTTCTGTCTCTGTGCGCTATGACGCGGTTGATCGCGGTCGCTCCAGCCGTACCAGCTCGAAGAAACGGGATATGTCAAAGAAATGAAATGTATCAAAGAAATAGGACAGGGGTAACTCAATGAAACACAGCAGTCGTGAGTATACCCAGCGGTACGGCGAGCGCGGACAAAAACGAACGTACGGGCGGACAGAGTGGCTTCCTATTTCCTGTATTTCCACTGTCTTGCTGTTCCCGCTGTCGGATCTGTAGCGAAGAGTGTCGTGGAAGTCGAAGTCGTAGTTCGTAGAAGTGCCGGGTGCGGGGTACGGCCGTTATATTTATCCTATAATTTGCGAGTTCCAACTATTGCGATACAAGCGGCTGAACGCGCCAATGAGAAGCTGCGATACGCTTCCCCCCGCGCGCGCCCCTTTGTCCGTGTTTCGTTCACACTCTTAGTACACAGGCTTTTATTGATAAAAACTATATACAATTTCTTATCTATTACATAAACCTATAAGATTCTAGTAAGAAAATAGTCTGATAGAACTATTACTAAGAACTATATGAAAAAGACAGGGGAACAGACCAGTAGGGAAACCACCGGCACGTTGGTCAGACGATATTGTAAGGTTGACGGGTAAGCAGTGGATGAGAATGGCACAGGACCGTGGGAAATGGCGCAAAAAAAGGGAGGCCTATGCCCAGCAGTGGGTTGATGTGGGCTGAAAATGGATGGAAATGAAATCCTATTTTTATTTTCTTATCAGATTCTGATTGCTATCAGACCTATGTTTATTTTCCTACCTATTGCTGTCTTATCTGGCGGGGAATAAGAACACCAAAGAAAAATCTGTTTATTTACAGTAACATCTACATGCCAAATTTCATTTCAATCCGTCCAGCCGTTTTGGCGTAAAAGCGCAACAAACATCCATACATACATACATCCATCCATCCATACATACATACAAACTTTCGCTTTTATAATATTAGTAAGGATTTATTTGAAATAATTCCATTGCTATTGCCGTATTGCACCAAATTACCATTACTATTCACTCGTGTACTTACTTGTACCGTGATAGACCCGATACATTTATATTTCCTTTTGCGGCTACACACCCATCTCGTACTATTATTTTATATATGCGATGCTTGTAATATTGGTAACCATTAAAAAGAAGCACCTCTCCACCTTTTCCATTTACTATTTCTAACTTTTCTTCAGAATTTGACTCCATTCTAAAAAATTCTGAATGAAGAGACACGACCAAAGTCAATACAAATTCATTTCCCAATGACAATCAGTTTATCAACAAAAAATGACAGCAAATTGGCATAGTAATTATAAGCGGCCAGTGCTTTTACAACATAAGTGAAGACATAAGTATTAGTACAGCAGGCCTACCGTCATCTCATAAAGCAGCACTTAAACTGAACTGTATTGTTTAATGCAACCATGACACCTTTATAGCAGGCCTTAAACAGGATTGTTTTGGTTGACGTCACAAAACCGTTCACCTTTTTTTGTATGAACTATTCCTACCATCACGTCTATTTGACAGCACGAAAACGATTATTGCGCGTCTCAAGTGTCAAATAAAGCGATCCTTAAAAAGTTACTTTCCAGTAACTTTTAACGAAGAAAGGTCTTCTAAATTACATAAAAGTATTTAATATTGCATTATTCAAAATTTTTAAATTTTACCAATTTTCTGACGCTGAAAAGAAATATTTGAATTCTCTTTGAAGTAGGTATAAACTAATGGAACCAATATGAAGAAGTTTTATCATATTTTTCTAAAATATTATGTACTTACTTCGTACAATATAAGAGCCTAGTAATACTTTTCCCATAATTGTATTTAGATTTATACTGACACAAGCTTACGTTTTTTTGTAGATGTGTGATGAGTACGAAATTTTTGAATTTCTCGAAAGGGAATTCAATGATTTCAGATCGGCTACAAGAAAAAAAAGAAGGATGAATCGTGATTTTAACGACCCCTTCGAATTAGAAGATAATTCGTTCATAAAAGAATATAGGTAGGTATATAACATACTAAGCTATAAATTTTTACTTACCTTAATTTAATTATGATCATTGTAACATGCTCAATTTAGAAATATTTTTAGTTTCTACTTACCTAACTTTGAATCTTAGTTTTCATTTAATTCTTTTTTAGTGTCTACTTTACATGTATTTACATTTTGACTGTTTATAATTATAAAAGTCTATTTAGTGTTAATTTGTCTCCTTAGATTATCGCCAGACCTTGCTCAAGGTCTGTGTGAGGAACTGGAACCATATATGCAGCAAGGGTCAAAAAGATCGAGTGATTTAAGCACAGAAACAAAAGTGGGTGAAATAATTTGTTTAGCTAAGTATTAATGCATGTATGTATACCTAACGTAACCAGACGTCCCGTTTTGAACGGGACTGTCCTTTTTTACTGTCCCCGAAATGAACTCTGCTGTGGGATACAAATACATATGTCCCATTTTTGAAAAACGCGCCAAAATAGCGACTACGACACCGCGACTATCTAAACAGCCGAGCCGCCACGCCGCCCGTGCCCCGCCAGATGTCGTCGCCCGCGCGCGCGCGTTTGTTTGACAGTCAGATTTTTTTGATTATGATTGTTTTGTTATTTTTTGAGGCTCGTGTGTTACCTATCTAAATAAATTAAACTTCTTTTGGTTTGGAATCATAATCAATCGTATTATGCCGAATCAAAAGTTTTTGATCAATGTTAGCTTTAAGGTACACTTACACGGGCAACTAAAATTTCTCAATTCCCGTCAACTATGACGTCACGATCACATCAAGCAATTTAGGGCGATGGCAACATGTAGCCACCTGCTGCTGAGATACGGCTATACAATATCACGCAATGTAGGGCGATTTCAAAAACTAGGCAACAATAGTAGGTACTAGTCAATACGTTCATACACTAGCTAGCAATTCAGTCGCAGTCAGTTGCCAGACTCCCTGGCCATGGACGAAGTTTTGCTTTCAGCAGCGGCTTTTGTGCTTTTGTGATCATGATTCATGAGCTAAGAGCGAAAAAATAAATAAAAGAAATAGAAAAATTTTGATGCGAACATACCTAGCAAGACGAAAACCATCATTATTGTGTGCATCAGTATTATGATATGGATATTTTATATTTTTACATTCTATATGGATATTTTTATTCATTCACACACATAACGAATAAACGGCCGGCTCGCTGCGGCGGTGGCCGTTTATTCGTTAATAGATCGAAAATTGCCAAAAATATTCCAAATCAGTTGGATATTTGGCAACTCATATTCGCCACATTGAGAAATGTGGAATCTATGGATCAATTAAAAGCAATATTCCCGGAACAATCGCTGCAATTTTTTATGATGCTCCAGATTATTCCACTTCATTGCTCCAGATTGATCCATTACAGTTGCCAAGCAATTATTGCCAAAAAAAGGCCCATATAATGGCACCTGGTGGGCTAAAATATACCTAGTATAATAGCCGACGATTTGCAGGTTCATATTTTTTGCCAAATAGTGCTATTTTTAAGAAGTAATTATTATGCAAAGTTTCAACTAACATAAATTTATAGTTTTTACGAAATAAATTTTTGGAAATCGAGTCCCAGAACACAAAACCAATTTTATTCACATACGTAAAAGTTATGGGTAAATCCGAACAGACCAGCCCCGACTTCACGTAGTTTTTTTGCCCTATACTCAAGTGTTTTTTAGTGGTTGGAGGCGTGAAGGCAGAATGAGTGCCTGCGTTTTCTTACGCAAGGGCGGAGGGGCTGCACTTCCCGCAGCGCCGGAAACGTTGCGTTTCGAAATTGATTAACAAGGCATTAGGTATTAAAAATGCTCGCGCACTTTGAAAAATGGCAGTGTGATAATAAAATTAAATTGATCAAACCGTCTAGAAAAAAAAGACTTCCCTATCTGCTAACTATTTATATGTTAACTATACTGGGAAGTAAATAAAAGAACTGTAATACATAGGACTGATATACTGTAAGGAAGAATATAAGAAAGTGTCGTTGAGCCGTTAATGCTGTGAATCTGTTAGAAAAAAAAAAAATTGTAGATTTGAATATATTCAAGTAATTCCCCCGGTGTTGCCCGCGTAGGAATTGCGTTTTGTTTATTTTAGTTTTGCTATCTTTAACATTCTGCCCCCCTTGAAGAGCCTTGATCTTCAACGCTGGTTATAGGTAGAGGACATATATTGTTGTAGGCGCGCCTCAGGATTCCCTTCCTGGTGCGGATGTCAGCGACTCTGGACACGCCGTCGTTGCCTGGGATGGTGCGAACTACGCGGCCCAGCAGCCACATGAGAGGAGGTAGCGTCTTGTCCTTGATGACCACAAGTGTCCCCTGCTTCAGCTGCCCGTTGGATGTCTTCCATTTTGTCTTTCCCTGAAGCCATGAGACATATTCGTTACTAAACCTATTCCAGAAATGGTTTTTGAGCGCTTCTACTCTCTGGAACCGCCGCAACGAAGTTAGTGGAACATCTGGTGTAGTTGGATTGGGCACACTAACCAGAGACCGGCCTAAAAGGAAATGAGCTGGAGTGATAGGATATAGATCAAAAGGATTATCAGGTACGGGGAACTGGGAATTTTGAATTAAAAATAGCTTCGATCTGACATAGCAACGTCATTTCCTCAAAAGTTAGGTGAATATTTGAGTGGTATGCAAGGTACGTCTTAATAGGTGGTGCTGAATTTCAAGATCTGCAATTTGTGTTGTCAATGAATGACTCAGCAGTCGACCTGATGCTTCTGGGCTTACCTACCGCAGGTATTGCGCAAGTAGATATGCATCAGTCAAAACATCTGAAACAAGCTCCAAGTGCACAGCCTTTGTCACCAGATATACAAAGGCACACAATATGTGTGATTTGAGTGATTAAAAATTTGTGAAAAAGTGCTATGAGAAGGAGGAGAATGAAGTGACTATCGAAATAATAAAGATTTGTGAGAAATTGAAGGAAATATGTAATAACAGTAGCCAGCTGTTATATGTATATGTGACGATATAAAAACGCTTAGTTATAAGTACTCGTAATGACACTTATGTATGAGCAATGAATGGACGTTGATGATGTCAGCTCAACTATTTGAAAAATGTATGTGAGAGACTTAAATTTCTTATAGGAAATTTAAATTTGTGTGAAATGAACTGAGATTAGAACATATGAAATGAGATGAATGTATGATGAATGTTGAAAGATGATTTGTGTGATTTATAGGAAATAGGCGGTCTCACGGTTTGTGCGATATAGATACCAGATCCGCTTTTTTCATTAGCTTCTTTGCATAGATATGTGTGTGGCTCGTTGTTGTAGACCCCCTTGGATGTGTTTCAGCTGTGTATGGGTACTCCCGCGACTGACTGCTGGCCGCTGACGAAGACCTCGTTGGTTGCTCGGCTCCCTGCTTGAACCTCTCGTCGATTGCGATGCGAGTGGCTACACCTGGGTAGCTTGAAGCCGATGTATGTGCCGAAGTGCAGAGGATCTTGCTTTTAGTCTTCACAATCTTCGTCCTTACGGTTGACGGATTTGAAGGACCATAGAAAAAAAGGACTTCCCTATCTGCTAACTATTTATATGTTAACTATACTGGGAAGTAAATAAAAGAACTGTAATACATAGGACTGATATACTGTAAGGAAGAATATAAGAAAGTGTCGTTGAGCCGTTAATGCTGTGAATCTGTTAGAACAAAAAAAATTGTAGATTTGAATATATTCAAGTAATTCCCCCGGTGTTGCCCGCGTAGGAATTGCGTTTTGTTTATTTTAGTTTTGCTATCTTTAACACCGTCCGGGCATTTTTATAATGCTTATCATCTATGGGGCATAATAGCTGCCAACAGTTGACTCGTTCTTGAAGAGTCATTTAGACCACCCAAGTCCAAAGTCTCAAATCCGCAGTAGCCGCCAACAGTGTTCTTGCAGAGTCATGTAGACTATCCAGGCCATGTAGTACAGGTTATGGTGCGGCTAGGGTGAAACTTGGGTCACCTTTTTTGAACATTTTACTTTTCTGTCAATTCCTATGAAAAATGTACGAATTGTCCATAGTAGCCTTTAAACTTTATTAGCCTTTATCTCTGAAACTCATGTAGGTTTTTAAAAGATCATACATAAATAAAAGATAAAGTTGCTATTTTTTGATACTACTATTATATTATTTTTGATTATATTTTGGTTAAACTAAATTGTTTCAAAGTTGAACATTGAGACCACTCTATCTAAGACTGGATCCACTACTCTATACACACACATATCACACGATAGTTGTCTTATGCAGTCACAGTTGAATAACTTTTGAATTACTTCAATTGAACATTATATTTAAGCTTCTAGTAGTTATGTATATGTACGTATAAATTAAAACATAAGCATTTTTTAAATTTGTATAACAGTATGTCATGTTTTGTGATTTCAGGTATTGTCAGCATTATACTTTTATGCAAACGGTGACTACCAGAAACCTGTTGGTAGATCACATCACATTGCTCAGCAAACTATATCCACAGCGCTAGCTGAAGTAACAGCTGCATTAAATAATCTAAATTTAACTAAGAAATACATAAGATTTCCACAAAATTTTCAAGAACGTCAAGTTAAAAAGTTAAGGTATAAATAAATATATTTTTTTACAAAAATTTTAAATAATAACTTACATTAGGTATGCATTTTGTAAAAGTTAAATGACACAATATTATATGCAGGTTTTATAATAAATATGGCATTCCTGGTGTGATTGGGTGTATAGATGGCACTCACATACGAATAATGAGGCCTGACAAACACGAAGACCGATATTACAGCAGAAAAAAATACCACACATTAAATGTGCAACTGGTAAGTATGAACTTTATCTACTTATGTGTGCACATATTAAAATTTTCTTCTTTTTGAGTAATTTGTGCTTTAATAATTGTGTTTATTGCAGATATGTGATGCAAAAATGCAAATATTGAATGTAGATGCTAGTCATCCTGGCTCCACGCATGATTCTTTCATATGGACCCACCATCCCATCCGATCCCATCTAGAAAGTTTAAGTTCTAGTGGTGAAGCAATATGGCTTCTAGGTAAGATAACAAATAATAAATACTAATCCTTCTTAATAATTTATTTACACGTAAAATCAATACCTGTAAAAATTTAAAGAAATATACAAAACAATATAACCTATTAAAAGAAAAGGTCATTACATGTAGATATTAACCTAAAAAAATAAACATTTGTTAACAATTACATATTTTTAGTTGGTAATTAATTGTCTTATCCCTATTGCTCTCCTCAATATTTGACATTAAAAGAATGACGTAAGACATTTCAACTAAAATGGCATTGCAAATGTTTGTTAATTATTATGAAATTTAAACATAATTGTAATTAGTTCGTCTTTTAGATCATCCAAAAATATGGACCCATATTTTTCAGTTTACCAAAAAAGTTTTAGTCGTGACGTCAATGCGCTGTATCTCTGTCAACTTTTGTTTCTCGGAGAAAAGAAAAAATACTTAATAATCTAAACGATGTGCTAAAAATATTTTTCCATTCGTCATGCCTATTGCCAACAAGTTCTATATAATTTATATAATAATTTTGCCTTACAGGCGACTCTGGTTACTCATTGAGAAGGACAATGATGACACCTATTTTGAATACAGAACCAGATTCACCAGGAGCCTATTATACCGATAAGCATGTGAGGGCTAGAAGCATCGTAGAGAGGACAATAGGGCATCTAAAAGGCCGTTTCCGGTGTCTCTTGAGCCACAGAGTGTTGCATTACCAACCACAGGTATGTGGCTTTGTTACAAATGCTTGTGTAATTTTACACAACATTTGTAATAAAGCCAATCTACCTGAGGTTAGGTTAACTGACGCCGAGAGGGCCGGAGAAGCAGAATTGCAGCCTCTTTTGGAGCCTGTAATTGAACCCGTGAGACGACCGAACGCTGAACTTCAACATGGGTTCTCTACACGGCAGGATCTTGTTGCACGCCTCTGGAATCTCCGCCGGAATACCTAAATTAAATGTAAAATTTACATTCATATGTTTTATTTTTGATTTGATTAGTTTATTTACTTGAATATGCAAGCGAAGTTTTCCTTATGATTTTTCTTGAACATTCCGGCGCGGCGTTTGTATGTTTACAATTATGTATGTTCGACGACAACTCGAGTATATTTGATCGGGACTTCACAGATGAACATTTAAATATAGCCAGTAAAAATTTTAGTTCGAACATGAGCCAAATCTGTCAACAGTTTGCCGAGATATGGATTCGAGTACCTACACATGTTGTGATAAACTTCTAGTGCTATATTAATTCACCTTTCAAAGTATCAATGTTGTATAATTTTATTGAATTAATTACATACATTTTCGATTTGTTCAATTTATGTTTATGCTCTTTAGTGTAATTAAATTACCAGATATTCCCTGTATGAAAAATATTTTTTTAAATAAATTGTTTTATACATTTTTTCTACTCTTTTACTATTCATACTTCCATAATAATATTATTAATGTAAAGTAAGTCTGTCTGTCTGTTACCTTTTCACCCTTCAATCAATGAACGGATTTAAATGAAATTTGGTAAATAAATAAATATTTAGGGACAAATCACACTGATAGAGTTATACCCAAAATAAGTTAAAACTTGAACTCAACGATATTACATATATACTAATAAATACATACATTTATTACATTGACGGGTAAGGAGATGAAATGACAATGTCGACGTCACGAATTCGAACAAAAAGAATTCACCTGAAGGAAAATTGCATTATATACATTAGAACATTACAAACATTGGCCTAGTGGTCATAGCGATGGACTGTGAATCCGGAGACCGCTGGTTCAAATCACAGTCACGTATAATTTTTTTGAAGTTTTAAAAAAAGTTTCTAGATAATACCAGACTGAATGGAAAAGAAAATATGGGATAGAAAATGAGTGAGAGAGAAGGCGATAGAAAATTAGTAATTTAAGTTTGGAACATTGATGCGATTTTGTTCGAATACGGGGGGTATATAAACAGTACAAGGCCGAAGAAGGAAGAAGATAGAAAAGAAGAAAAAAAATAAAGTTAATTAAGTAGTTAGTAAAGTGAAGCAGTGCGTAAAGTGAGGTGTTCAGTGCAATGAATGAGTGTCAAAGTAGTGACAGTTCCGGGGCGCGCGTGAGTCACAGTGACCTTTCTGCGTGCAAGACATTGCAGTGACGTTTGCACGCGCGTGACAGTGAATTGACATTCCACGTACATACCAGTGCAGTGATAAGTGAGAAGACAGTTGGCGTGGAAAGAGGACTGACGCTGTCAGTTGTGAATACCGCTTGAGTTGCAAATAAAGGCACTATTCTATAGGATTGTCGTTTCCTTTCCTATCCCCAACCCACTCTCGTGACAATATATAGATAAACACATAAAACCAAGAACAATTCGAAAATGGCCATTTTCCTACCTAACCTAGAACTTCCGGATTGGCGGACTATAGCGTGTTGACCATTATTAAACCACGGAGGTCGTCGAGGAGGTTTGGATATAGTTTGAGGCCCGAAGATAGAGAATAGTTTTTATCCCAAAAATCATACATTAAGGGAAGGAATAGAGGAGTGGAACTTTGTACGGGAAATCTTATTTTGCGATTCAAAAGTAGTAAATTTACGCAGACGAAGTCGTGGGTTATAGTTAGTATCTTTTATGACTTTCTAAACAAATACCTTCTCATTATTCCGACTAATTCTCGCAAGAGAGCCACAGCTTCCTTAAGTATAACAGAGTTTGCGCCTCTGATGCAGCCCTTTCTCGAGCTGCAGCTACCAACTGCTCCCTCGCATCGCTGAGCCCTAATCCACGACGACGTCTACGGCGCGCCAAGGGCACAGATGAGGTCCTGGGTGAAAGTTCTGGTTCTTGTGGTACGCTTGGTACTGCATCAGACTGCTCTAGGTCAAGGGATGTCTCACTTAGTGGTACTGTCTGTTGATCTTCCTATAATAAAATTATATTTTTTTAATGATTTTACTAATCCAATCATAAAGAAAACCTTGTACGTAATAAGCACATAAATGTACAGGCTTTGAGAAACGACAGTGGGCAGTCAATGACAAATATAGTAAGAAGTAGCACCAGAGAGAGATACAAACTTTTACATTAAAATAAGAAGTTGATGAAATACTTACACTAGAGGTAGAGGGCACGACAAGCCATTCCTCAATGATTGGCATATCACCACTGCTGCCACTGCCGCCAATGCCTGAAGGCCCAGCAACAGGTTCTGTATCCTAAAAAGATTGGTCTTTGATTTTTGTTCTTTGATATAATGCGTATTTAATTATTCGCTGGTGCCCACGACTTCGTTAGCGTTAAATAATAACGACAACTTCTTTTCCCTGTCTATTACTGAAAACCACGTAAATATCCGTCCAGTAGTTTCAAACATTAGCGTGAACATACATACAGACAGACAAATATTTTTCTTTTGTCTTTTTGTGTTTAGTTAATTTTTTTCGCCCAGTCCTTTTTTTTCATTTTATTAAAAGTACATTTACGCGATTTTTACTGTTTTGTTATAGGTATGTACTTATTGATAGGCAAGTTGGAAATTTTTGCAGTCTGCATATCTTAACTTGCTCGTCGATGTATAAAAATACAAACATAAAAATAACTTACTGCAAATGGGTTCACCTGCACATTTGGCAGATTGGTCCCGTAGTCGTGGCCTTAAATGTGTAGGAATATCTGTTCCACTTCGGACAATTCTTCCGCGGTTGATGGGCCACCCCCAGTTCTGTGGCTTGCCTCTCTTAAAATCCGATTTTTTCTCTTAATTTTAGCTTTTAGGTCCACCCAATACTAAAACAAATGTTTGATTAATGCTAATTCTAAATTAAGACTCATTAAAACTTAGTAGGTAGGTACCTAAGAAGAAAATAATCATTTGGTGAATGAGTAAGTATTTATATAATGTACCTACCTTAGACCACTCCGGACCCGATTTCACCGCACCATCCCCTATAGAATTTAATAAGTTCGCTGCATCTGTCCACGCTTCTTTGGAGAGATGCCGGGCTTGAGCGGACTTATTAAACCCGACAGCTATATGACGGTGCTCATTAAGGAAATCGTATAATGTTTCTAATTGGGTGTAAGAAACCCTCCGTCTACTTTGTTGCGACTGAGTTTCACTGTCATTTATAAATTAGACCATTATCTTGGTAAATAACCAAGATAATGTATAACCTTTAACTAAAACAAGAAGAAATAGCAAAAATTAAAACCTTGAAGATAAAATTGGTAAATAAATAAGTTTTGTTACACTCACGACATGGTTAAAGATGAATACGAATTAGAAATTGTATTTTCAATAACATTGTTAAGGTAATAAAGGATAGGTATATAATTTATTAATCCTGTAATCCTGTAGCGCGAAGCAAAGAGCATTTAATCACTAATTATTACGCGCGAAAATTCCTAAGTGTATCACCTCATCAAATAAGTACTTTCAAATTTGAGGCGAGCAGCCGGCCGTTCGAAACTTCATGTTACAATTTAAATAAACTTGCTTTAGCATTTTCATAAAGTAGGTTTAAAATGAAATGTATGTACTTCATCAAATAAATTTAGGGTTTTAACATTATATTTCAGTTATATAAAAATATAAAATGATTGAAATAATTTTGTTTAACGTAAATAAAAAAACCGGTAAAAATAATAATTTTTTGTCAAGGATTTGAACGTCTTCGCAGTCTCATCACCAAAACAAGCCAGAGACAACAAACAGTTCACCATTCAGGAATAACCATTCAAAAAACGTTCAGTATTATGAACGTCATGGTACGATTTAAAGTTGCCCTGCTTTTGACCTGCTTAAAAACTGCATCTCAACTGCCTTGTTTCTGAATGGTTTTATAAGTGTTGGTGGTAGCATTCCAGGTCGCGCGATGGTTTAAGATCGCTCGGTGAAACTAGTGGGGGTAATCTGCGCATGTGTACAATCGCGCACAAAAATGCTAAGGGAAATAATTTATTATAATTTCGTATATTAGTAATTGAGCAAATAAAAACGCTAGTGTTTGCTTGCGATTTATCGTGCTAGTCTATACTTCTATATTAATATTATAAAGAGGAAAATATTGATTATTTATTCAGCAGAAACTAATGAACGGATTTAATAAATTCTCTTTCACCGTGGTAAAGGTTTGTTATCCCCGACTGACATAGGTTAATGCATGTACCACGGACAAAGCCAGGGCAGATGTTAGTATATCCAAAAAAATAAAGAACATGATTAAATTTAAGAAGATATATTTAAACATAATAGGAACAAGACATAAAATAGAAAAAAAAACAATTAATCATCCGACAATGTTGCTATTCCTTCCATTAAATCATCTTGCGATGTCGATGTTGAAGGTTGAGGATGGAAGCACGAGGTTGAGGGCACTTCGTCGTCAGACATGTCGGAGTTATCTTCACTCTCTTCGCTGTCGGAGTCATCATCTGTGACACGAATAATAAACTGTTCTGTCATAAGATCTATAACGTGGTCACTTCTTGCATACTCATCTTCTACCGATTTGGTCTTATTGCACAAGCTCTCCCACTCTCTTACCCCCATTAATGAAACTTTTTCTTCGACAAGCTCTATAGCTTTATTGATATTCCATTTTACATTTTTACTGGCCACATGCTGTTTGATCATCGACCAAGCCATCTCAATAGGGTTGAGGTCAGGGTGGTAAGGAGGGAGTCTCAAAACGCTGTGATTGTGTTCAGCCAAAATCTTGTCGATAGAAAAAGACTTAAATTGGTCTTTGTGTTTTTTTATTAACTGATATAACTGAGGATTATTCATTTTATCATCGTATTCTATACCTTTATCGGACAGCCAGGCCTGCATATCTGCTTTTCTGGAGTTAGATGCGGGTGCACGGTCATATTGCTTATTGTGATAAGACGCGTTATCAACCACGACAACAGAATTTGGTGGAATATTAGGTATAAGTTGTGTTCTCAGCCATTTTTGGTAATTTTCGTAATTCATGTTGTCGTGGTAATCTCCCGATTTGCTTCCAGCTTTAAAAGTTAATAATGCATTTGGGACAAAGCCGGCCTCGGATCCGGCATGCATAATAACTACTCGCTGTCTTTTAGAAATTGGCGTTTTAAGGCCCTTTGTTGAACCATCAGTCCAAGCCTTGGGGGTCGAATGTGATGAATCCACGTATTATTCATCTGTGTAAATTATTGCACGTCCTTCTTCACGATACTTTTTTATTTTTTCTAAGTACTCAATTCGCTTTAGTCGAATGTTTGTAGTTTCTATCCAAACCTTCCTGTTATTTTCAGTTGTCTTCCATTTAAACCCCAATTCTTTTATAATCTGTCGAAGACTTGTTTTAGAACCTTGAAAATTGATATCATCCTGAAGCTTTTGTCTGAGTTTTTCAATTGTGGGAAGCTCTTTATTAGTTAGGTGAAAGTTATGTATACACCGCTTGATGACTCCTTGGTCAAAGTTGTCGATATCTGTGATTGGCTTTGCACGCTGTCTTTTTTTCCGGGAGTTCTAAACACTGTCAGTAACTCAGAATTTGCGGCCTGTGTAGCAAGCCTTCTGACCGTTATCACAGAAGTATTTGTCGCTAGTGCGGTTGTTTTTTGTTCTTGTTTTAAACTGCTCATAATTTGTTGTAAAATATTTTCATTTGTTTTGCTAGCTTCTACAGTTTCTTCACGAATTTGCTCCAAATTTTTGCAGATTTCAATTAATACAGATTTATCAGCAACATTGGTTGATCGATTTGCAATCAGTTGTAAACGTTGTATAGGTGCTACCAATATTTTCTCTAATGATGTCGCGGCTTCTGTACTTGTTTTTTTTACTTGCTTTGGCTTACCCACGATTTCATCAGTTTCCTTTTTCACGTAACAATTCACGTCATAAACCATTTTTTGGGCTTGCCGTGTTAAAACTTTATTTTTAGGCATTTTTTTCAATTAAGCAATCTGTGCGCAACTGTACTCAAAACACACCGAGACGCGCGAACACAGCGCGGGAAGTGAAGAGCGACTGACTAACCAATGACGTGGCGCCGCTCAGGCGCACCCGCCCCGCATACTCCTCACCCCTCCGTTTAGACCTAAGAATTGAATACTGCGCATACCCCTTCTACTTTTACCGAGCGATCTTAAATCACTGCGCGACCTGTAAATCCGTACAGCTCTCCACTGACTCACTACAATGGAGACATCAGTACTTGAAAGTCCTCGTGACGCCACAGGTGGGGATGAGCAGTGGGGCCACCAGTCCGAATGGAGACATCAGTACTTGAAAATCCTCGTGACCCCACTGGTGGGGATAAACAGTGGGGCCACCAGTACGTAAGGCAAATTTCTGGTAAGATACAACTGTGTTACTTTACTACTACTGCGTTACTCTTTTGTCCCCAGTTTTTATACTATTTTAAGTAAATAAATAGGCTTTTGAGCTGTTCAAAATGTCGTAACTTTATACTTGCCTATTGTTTATCTGAAGATGAAGCTCATATTGTTACTTTGTATTGATTTTGTTTTGTTTTTGTTAAAATATTGAAAAAATTATATTATTTTTAAAAAGACTGGTAACGCAGTGATCTAAATAATTGAAAATATATGATTGAATTGATCATTTCTATGATTTAACTACATAGGACAATGATTTTTAGAGTCCAGTATAAAATTGCAGTATTATTGTGTTTGATTTTACACATTTATAAATAAAACTTAGATTTGAAGTGAGGTAACGCTGTTGTTTAATTTTTCGCCCGCTTAGTCTATAAATAACCATAAATATTGTAAAATAATGTCAAACATCGCTGCAAGTACATGTATATTGTAAATTAAAGTATTAAGAATTTAAATCAACGTAAAAAAATAAGAAACTATTAATTTAAATTTGAAATATTTTTTGAAAAACTTCTCTATTTAGGCATCAAAAAGTATACATACAATAACTTAATATTTTTTATCACGCAATTTATGTTTGTTTACTTGTTCGCAAGCATTACATGTTATAATGTGTCAACAATTAACATTGTATTATATTATAAGTATTTATTAATTAAAAGACAATAATAATAATATAACAAAGCCCTTCTGGCGAGTAGGCGATCAATACTGTGAAAATGAGTTTCTTTCGGCGTTTCTTCTCAGCAGTAGCTTTTCTTGTAAAATAAATTATATTTTAATATGCTTTACATGTAACGAAAATTATACTTATTTAAGTGTAAAAGTGCCTATAAAGGTCTCATTACTGAATAAACATTTGATGAATCTTTGAGCAGGAGGAGCAGGAGCAGGAGGAGGAGCAGGAGCAGAAGCAGGAGCAGGACTAGGTGGAGGAGGAACGAGAGCGGAAGCGGAATCGGGAGCGGAATTGGAAATAGAAGCGGAAGGAGTAAGAGCGGGAGTGCTATTTGAAGTGTTTGACGTTTCTAGTAGTCTAGAACGCCATACGAATGACTCGCGTGGCCGTGATCGAACACGTAAACGTAATAGGGCATGCCGTAGTTTTCATGATGTGAAAGAGGCGGTCTTCCACATCATGAAAACTTCTCAGCAGTGGTAGCTTTTCTTGTAAAACAAATTATATTTTAATATGCTTTACACGTAACGAAAATTATATTTATTAAAGTGTAAAAGTGCCTGTAAAGGTCACATTACTGAATAAACATTTGATGAATCTTTGAACAGGAGGAGCAGGAGCAGGACTAGGTGAAGGAGGAACGAGAGCGGAAGCGGAATCGGGAGCGGAATTGGAAATAGAAGCGGAAGGAGCAAGAGCGGGAGTGCTATTTGAAGCGTTTCTAGTAGTCTAGAACGCCATAGGAATGACTCGCGTGGCCGTTATCAAACACGTAAACGTAATAGGGCATAGTTTTCATGATGTGGAAGACCGCCTATCACGTAGTGCTTCACTACGTGATAGGCAGTCTTCACTTCGAGGTCAGGTTAGACTCGAGTCCTCGAAAAGTGGAAGCCCTAGAAATATTTCTCCATCAGAAAACGGTACACAAGTCTCCCTATTGTTCTTACTCATAGATAGAAATAGAAGTTGCTGTACCTGTTATTTGTTTTTTGGTACGTGATATAGCAGTTGAAAGTTCAGCGCCTAACAGAGAAGTATTGCGTGAAAATACTGATTCATAACGAGAAGTCGATCGCGTTGGTATCAGGCACTGTCCTGGCAGCCGCTGTGCTGGTTAACGTTTCTAACGTGGGGGGAGTGGGGGGGACTTATATAAGTTCAAGTATGAGAGTTTTAGTGTCGTCTCGAAAGTGTTATTATGTATGTGCGATGTATGACAGATTAGGCAATGGTGTACATCGCCACAGCCAATTAACTATATCTCATGCAGATTCTGATGACAACTCTGACGATGCCGGTGAACAGTCTCGCCAACCCTATGAGTGAAGACGATGAACAAACTCCTGCTGTACTATCCTAGTAGGATTCCTCCAGTGCAGCCGAGGACGGCGCATGGTCAGGAGAGCTTCATATTTTTACGCCTGATGGCCTCACCGTTCCTATAAATATCTTGGTTCGACCGTGAACGGGCCCATTTACTGCTCGACCATCGTACGGATAACACCTCGGCGAAATCTATTTTGTATTTTTCTCGTTTTGCAAGTCAGTAAAATTTCGGTTAATTATTTTTAAATTGTTTAAAATTGCTGTTTAGTTTATTTAATTAGTGTCAAATTAAATTTATGGATTAAACTCTCAATTGTTCTTAGTACTTTTTTAATAAATTCCTTTAGGATAGCTAAAAATATTTTGTCATTGATCACTTTCGATTCGAGTGTCTCGGCGGGAGTGCGCCTTACAAGCACTTTCGCAAGTGAAGCGACACCGGGCGTAGTCCGCAGCCGCACTAGCGTTGCATAGCTATCGATAGTTTGACTATCGATAGTTAACCTTGAAAAACAGTCACAATATCGATAGGACTGTCGATAGTATTGAATAACCGATAGTATTGATAGTATCCATTGTCAATAGTTTGCAATACTATTGATGTAAGGTAAAACTATCCCTTTTAAATCGGTGTACCTAATGCTTAGATGAACAAAGTCGCGATATGACTAGTCATTCGATAGTATCGATACTATTAACTATCGACGGTATCGAATACTGTCGATAGTATCTAAATTCAATAGTATCGATACTATCGATAGTTTTACTTTACATCAATAATATTGCAAACTATTGACAATCGATACTATCGAAAGTATCGCTTATTCAATACTATTGATAGTCCTATCGCTATTGTGACTGTTTATCAAGGCCAAGATGGTATCGGTAGGGTATCGATCTTTTATACTATTGTTTGCAACACTAGTCCGCACTTAAATGGGTGACCACAAGTGGCACAAAACTTTATCGAGCTCCTCCTTTCTCCGGAAGGCACGTATAAGCCGTTGGTCCCGGCTGTCATCATTGTATGGCAGGCGTCAAGCTATCTCAGATGCCTTTAAGTAGCTTGAAAAATGAGACACTAATGTTGGCTACTTACGCAGACGATGATACGTAAAAACAAACAAACATTGATCACATCCATTTTAAGGTGGTTTTAGATTTAATTATTAATGCAGAAAAACTGATATATAGAGCGCGTTTTGACTCCAAGAAACTATAAATAAATATTTAAGGACAAATGATAAACCTATGACGTCACAGTGAAATAAAACCGCTGAAGTACATCGGTACAATGCTATAAACATTTTATTTTTTGTTAAGGGGCTAACTAAATTTTCCTGGGCCCAGTGCTGCCCCCATTTGAAATAAATCATTTGAAAGGAAACGGAAATATCATTTAAAATTTTGTCTTGTACAGACCCTAGAAAACCCTTTAAACTATTTTATGAACTACTGTTTGCAGTTTAAAGTGAGAACGTGAAGCTTTTAACCAATGTGCGTACAAAAGCTTAACGTTCTCACTTAAAACTGTAAACAGTATCATAGTCAGTGAAAATTTCAAGTGTCTAGCTATTACCGTTCAAGCTTCAAGAGATGGAGCCCTGTGATGTGACAGATAGAAGGACAGACAGCGGAGTCTCAGTAATAGAGTTCCGTTGGCACCCTTCGCGTACGGAACCCTAAAAAGATTCTGACTTGACTTGTTAGAAACTAAAAACTAACTTTTACTTGTGGTAGAGCCACGCTACCGGCAAAACTCTGATTTGCTAGTAGCATAAATGGGCCGGCTCGTCCGGGGAAGTATACCACACTCTCACAGAAAATCGACGTCTGAGTAGTAGCGTCACCGCTTCTATGCTTCTTTCGGTGAGTGTGAGAGCCGGAGCCCCCCCTGCCACCCCTCCCCCTGCACCTACATCTTCCCTTCCTGAATGGCCGGCAACGCTTCTGTTACACCCCTGGTGTTGCCGTTGTCCATGGGCAGCGGTGATCACTTACCATCAGGTGACCCGCTTGTTCGTTTGCCGCCCTATGACATAAAAAAAAAAACAAAACACTACTCCACTATTCGTTTCTAACAAGTCAAATCAGATGTATACTTTTTGCATGCTATTTCTTTTTCTCAGTTTTGGATGATTTCTCTCTTCTTTTGGAAGTCTCTTTCTTCTGAACGCCCCTGACCATCTGCAGCTCTTGCGGTATGGGCAGCTGGGTGCCGTGTTCCGCGTCCACTCCTGGCCCGGGCTTGAGTTTAAACCGGAAGTCTGTTTTAGTGTGGATGGACACCGACGGGCGCAGCTGGTTTCTGCAGTTGACGAAGTGGTAATCTCTGCAAAGAATTTTTCGAAACTCAAAACCGGTTTCAATCACATATTAAGCTAGTACTCACGTACAGAGATCTCACTCTGCAAAGAAATTCAAAGAAATATCTACTTCATGTCTTTAACGTTTTGGTTTAATTTAGCTCGCGTCAGAACGCAGCACCGCTTCGTTTAGATACCTAGACATTCATTGCATTGCACTTTACACGTAACGTAAATTATACTTATTGACGTGTAAAAATGCCTGTAAAGGTTTAATTACTGAATAAACATTTGATTTTTTTAATCTGAATCATGCAAATTTCATTCTTATTACTCTGGAGTCTGGACCAGACTTATGTAAGTACCTAACTGAATTTCCCACTCCGTTGTGGTCGCCGCACGCATAGTAATTAAACTAGCTTTTGCCCGCGGCTTCGCTCGCGTAGGGGTGGAATTTATCAAAATCCTTTTTTAGGGGATGCCTACGTCATAGTAACTTTATGCATGCAAAGTCTCAGCCCGATCGGTTTAAAACTAACAAAGTTTCATACAAACTTTCATCCCTTATTTTATCCCCTTGGGGGTAGAATTGATCAAAATCCTTTCTTAGCGGATGCCTGCGTCATAACATCTACCTGCATGCCAAATTTCAGCCCGATCCGTCCAGTGGTTTGGGCTGTGCGTTGATAGATCACTATGTCATATATATTTAGATGTACGTATATTTTCAATACCTAAACAGGGAGTGACACAGGGCTGCTTCAGCACCAAACTAGACAACCGATCTTGATAAAATTTCCATAGGACCACCTGACTAGAATGCCCTTTAAATTAAATAAATAGGGACAAATAACACTGATTGAGCCAGCCCCAAAGTAAGTTCGAGACTTGTATTATGGAATACTAACTCAACGATACCATATTTCATAACAAATACATGTATAGATAAACATCCAAGACCCAGGACAATTTGAAAAAGGCCATTTTCCAACTTTCCAATTAAAATAGTACATGACTGCAGAGGATGGGAAGTATGGCATTGCCGAACGAGTGGCCGTTTTTCGCACTGGACCCCGGAATATTCAGGTAGCCCCTTAACCACTACACCATTCAGGCTTGGTACTGGACGTGCGAAATTATGGCTTATAAAGTTAACACTACATTAATAGAAAAACTAATTAAAACACTTCGCATTTTTTGGCCATTGTGGGGATTTGAACCTGAGGTCTTCTAATTAGTTTGGGACGCCCAAACCGTTACACAATTCAGGATTTGTTCTACGTACTCTGTGGGTCCCAAACGCCACCTAGCGTTTGATCATCAACCTATCCAAGGATTGGTTCCTGGTTTGCCCTTTGGGTTGTGGAGGTCAGACGGCAGTCGCTCTGTGTAAAAACCAGCAACCTCGTCAAATCTCCTTGGTTAGGTAGCGGACCCCGGGCTCTGAAGCGTTACTGCTGAGGAAGCAACCGGGAATACGCTCGGATGATGATGATGATGATGACTCGAAATAATTGGTTACTATACCGTAAAACGGTAGAATGAGAAAGCATGTAGTGCGACGTCTATACAAATTATAGGAAACTATTAACAAAAAGTGCTTTTGATATTTAGTCCGGAATAAGAGTAATAGATAATAAAAAAGAATAATATATATTGTTATTTTAATTAATATATTCTTATATTATTATTATTAATATATCTTTCAAAATTACACATTTTGCGCCTCCTCTAAGACTTCTTAATCTCTGCATCACCAGTAGGTTGACTGGTAGATAAAGCCTAACCCTCTTATTCATAAAATTAACAACCGTTTGCTAAACCTATTTCAGTTAAAACATCTTTTGTCCCTTTCCCTCTTTTCAATATTTGACATAGTAAGAACGAGACAAAACATATTTTAACTAAAAGAGGTTTAGCAAAGGTTTGAAAACTTTTATGAATATGGGGGATAGGCTTTAAATCCGCCTATTACATTTGTAATAAAGTTAAATAAAAAATAACGTCGTTCAAAACGAAAATTTCGCAATGTATGGGACTTTCACCCCCATGAATCAGATACTTATTTTTTTCTAAACGTCAAAACATATTTTTTATTTTTTTCATTTTTTTAACCGATTTTAGCAAAGGAGGTTTCTCAATTCGACCTTATACAGGGTTACTGGTAACTAACGCAAAACCTTTTAACATCGGATTCAAAATCCTAACATAATATAGATTTGCAAGAAAAAAATAAAAAAATCTAAGAAAAAAAAATGGAATCCCCATAGAAACTCGACCAGGTGATCAGTGAATTTGTATGGGAGGCCCATTTTATTTTCTGCAATTTTTGCCTTTTATCTTGCAGATCTATAATGTGTTGGGGAGTTTGATTCTGATGTTAAGAGGTTTTGCATTAGTTACCAGTAACCCTGTATACAACGTGTGAGTGTAATCAGAATTAATAATTGTTCCAAAATAAAAACCAACTTCACCCCCGAACTACACAAACGATTCTGATATGCAGCCACCCTTGGGATATCTTCTTTTCAAAACAAAAATAATCATCAAAATTGGTTCATAAAGGACGATGTTATCCGCGAACACACATAAATATATATAAGTATGTATAGGTATATATAGTATGTATGCAGTATGTAGACAGTGCTGCGGCCGAGAATAAGTAGGGCTTAAAAATTAAAAAGTTATAAACGATCAACTTATAAAATTTACTCGGAAAAGGAAAATTAAATTAAAAATTAGTTAGACGGTTTAGTGGCATGAATTCAAAATTGGCATTCGTTACTACGGAACCCTAGATTGCGCGTGGCCCGACATGCACTTGGCCAATTATTTTTACCCGACTACGGCAAAGCCAAGAGGAAAGGTATTGATTTCAGCAGTCTTTGTATGTAAGTATGGATTGTAAGGATGTATGTATGTGTGTATGTGGACATCTATGTGTGTTCCATCGTAGCATCCGAACAGCTTATCCCATTTTGACAAAAAAGATGTCAATCGATTCATTACTGTACGGATACAATTTGTATGCCATAAATATATTTTAATGAAAGAAAGGTACATAAAGAGTGCCTGTCAAAAAAAATTAAGCACGGACTCCGAGTGACTGTCTCGCGGCGCGCCCGAGCGCTCGGCCCAGCCCTCGCCTCTAGTATACAATGTCCTTTTTAATTAAGTATAAATATTTTAAGAGGTGATTCAGTCCATCATTTTGAACAACTATTCCCAATAAATATATATCGAAATACGAAAATTTTTTTTGCATTTTTCATAGTAACGATATCACGTGACTACTTCGATCTGTATGAGAACCTAAATATTTTTTTTCGTATTTCGATATACATTTATTGGGCAAAGTTGTTCAAAATGATGGACTGAATAACCCCTTAAAATATTTGTACTTAATTAAAAAGGATATTGTATACACACACCGAGTGCTAGGCCGAGGGCACTGTCTCGCCTCTCTACTTTTTTTTACTTGATAGATGTATCTAATAAGCATATTTTTTGAGCATTTAAGCCTTTTTGAACGTAGTGTTCCCCTTCTTTACTAACCTTATGTCAAGAAACTGAAACGGGGCAAAGACACGATCTTCAAAATGCTTCACATAATAATCCCAATGACACTTAAGAAATTCATTGGTCTCCAGGGAGTATAGCTTCCTAGCTTTGTACTCGAAGAGGCCCTTCTCGAACGAAGGCAGCGTCCGATAGTCACGCCCTATCGCTTCGGCGACCTCTGCAATAAGGGATCGTCCATTAATCACGTGATGTTTTCAGCAACTTTTAACTCCTCCCTGGAGATATGTAGGTAATGTGGCAGACTCCATGTGGAAATTTTTGGAACGAAGTTCCTTACGGCAGGCTTGGAGGAGATAGGGATTTTGCTGCGCGACCGAACTGAAAAAAATGTGATAGTAAAACCGTAAGGATGACCTCTTTAAATAAAACCGTTAAATGAGACGTGCGCAGGCGCGACAGTCGTATACACAAGCGAGTAGTGTATAATACCTTTCTCTTCCTCCCTCTTTCTTTTCGTTCTCTCATCTCTTCTCTCTCTATTACCACTCCACCCCTCCAATGCATAGTATATACTCATGAATTCATGGACAAGCACGTGGCGAATACTCACATTATAGATACATTTTACTCGTGAGTAGCCACGTTTATTTTCATATAATTTCAAATCGTCAAAACAATAATAAATATAGTAACAATGGCAAGTGAACTAACAAGTGACTTGAATGCAATTGACAGTGATAATAGTGGGAAATTATTCAGTGCAAAAGAATTAAATACGTAAGTTTTAGTTTATTTATAAATATAAAATATTTTACATTGGTTAATATTGTGTGTACATACTAAAATATTTGTAAGGTTTTCTAGGTTATGTTCTTTGCTGTTTTGAGGGTGTGTGTGCGTGTGCGTGTGTGTGAATATTTTTTCTTTTTAAAAGTTAATTCAGTCCTAAATATATATACATGTTATTGATATTTTTTTATATTTAATCATTTTTAGTACTGCAAAACCACCAAAAACCAAAGCAGAGTATCAAAAAGCGTATAGGGAACGCGAAAAAGCTAAAAAAATGAAAATAAGCAAGAAAGGTACGATACAAAGCAAAGATATCCTCTAAACTAATGAAAATATTCAAAAAGTTTATTGATTATTTTTTTAAATAATTAAAAAAAATTCTCCCTTCAATTCCAAACATTTAAATATATATATATATATATATATATTTTGATAATTCTATTTTTATTAATCATTTTTAGTACTGCAAAACCACCAAAAACCAAAGCAGAGTATCAAAAGGCGTATAGGGAACGCCAAAAAGCTAAAAAAATGAGAATAAGCAAGAAAGGTACAATATAAAGCAAAAATATCTAGTAAACTAATGAAAATATTTAAAGTTTATCGAATATTTTTTTTTAAGTTTTAAGTTAAACAAAAGATCTATTTTTAATCATTTTTAATCATTTTCAGTACCGCAAAACCACCAAAAACAAATGCAGAGAATCAAAAGGCATTCAGGGAACGTCAAAAAATGAAGAAAATTAAAAATAAACGAGAAAGGTACAATACAAAAATATCGATGTGTATGTATACATACGAGGGTGCTCCCTTTTTTCGAATTTTATTTTTGGCCTCATCTACGAAAAAGTATTATTGTAAATTAGAAAAAAATATTACTTTCTGAGTTTAGAATAATAATTCGTGTGTAGAGTGAAAATATATAAATTGAAAGAAAAGAAGCACTCAAATGTATATATAGAATTTTTTTTTTCTTTTCATTTCATGTTGAATATTTTTTTTTTTAGTAACGCTGAATTAAATGCACCATCTAAAACTAAAAAAAAAACTCAATCTGAACACTGTAAAGAGTATCAGCAGAAAACTAGATTGAAAAAGCAGCGTGTTCAACTTGATGCTTTACTATTTGGAGAGAGTGAAGTTCCACAATCGTAAGATATTCATTTTTGTAATTCACATTTACTATGTCAAGAAACCCATTTAAATGTTCAATATTTTAATTTCAAAAAAAAAATCAAGTTGATTGATATACAGAATGTAACAAACAAAAAATTTATTATGAGACACAACGAAATTTTGACTGATCACATCGAATCATCTAAAAAGCTGTATGTATTTCAAAATTTGTATCCAACTTTTTTCATAATTTTTTTAAATTTTTCTTTAAAGCATATAACTTTTTGTCTTAGGTTGCATAATACTGATAATTTACCAACACAAACACAGGCATCTTCTCAAAGATCTGTCATAAATCTGCCATTCCACGCTCCATACGAGCAACATACCGAATGTTCAAAGCCGAACGCCAGTTTACAGCGTTTAATAAACATTCCTGGAGACGGCAAATTTTTATTTTATTCTCTCATTGAAGTCCTAAGGCTCAGAATAACACCATCAGAACTCAGAAAACAATTACTGGAATCCCGATATTTTCATACCTGCCAAAACCCAAATAATGCAAGATTTATACTTGTTAGTGAGTCCGAATATGGAGATTTAGATTGTTTATCGATATTTTCAAGAGAATACAATCAAAATATTTGTGTGCATTTTCATTTCTTCGATACCAACACACATCGAGAAAAAGTGTGGTTCTGTTATTTTATTGTGAATGATACACAAAACTTCATTCACCTCCATCTTCGCAATCAGCATTTTACTCCGTATATTGAAGTACAGGAAATGATAATAAATACCAGTATTAATAGTCAACAGCCTATTACTCAATATATTGAAACACAAGATATGATAATGGACAACAATATTAGTAGTCAACACTCTGAAGATTGTATTTTTGAAGGTCCTTCAAACTTTGAAAATAATACAGCAGCCGAAGAAAATTCCGATGCAAGTGAAATTGAATTTGATGACGAAAACGATGTGATTGAGATGGAATTTATAGAAAAATCATGTCACAATTCCAGTTTACACAAATTATTACCAACACAGCAGTAGTCATCTAGATTTTTTCACTGGCTTTAAAAAAAATACTTTTGGACATTCTTGTGCTGTCTGTGATAGGCTTTGGTGGATGAAAGATTTAAGTGAGACATCTAGTATACACGACAATATTTTACAAAAAATATTGCCGGTAATTTTTTTACTTTAATCAATTTTTTATCTTTATTGGTACTTCATCTTATTTTATTACTATATGTTCTTTTTGCTATTTCAGAATTATGTATGTGGTACAAATGTGGACGTTTGTTCTACGTGTAAAGCGGCTTTAAGCAAAGAAAAAATACCTTTAATGGCGACATACAACGGTTTTTCTTTCCCAATAATTCCATTCGATTTGCCAACATTAAATCTTGTAGAACAACGATTAATTTCACCGAGAATTCCTTTCATGCAAATACGAAGACTTAGGCATGTTCATGGTCAATACGGTATTTATGGTCAAATTATAAATGTTCCAATTGAAGTTAATACAATGGTAAACCATTTGCCTAGAAATATTAACGATGACCATTGCGTTTATGTACACTTAAAGAAGAAATTAGTATATAAAAGCAGTTATGTTCATGGTCTCATAAATCTAAAGAATATTAAAAAATGGTTGACTTATTTGGTAAAAACTCCGCTTTATATTTACTACAATATCACAATCGACAATACCTTTTTAAATGATAATAATAACAAAGCAGCTCCGGAATTAGTGCTTGATGATGTCAGTGAGCATGTGCCTATTGAAGATAATCTCACAGCTCAACAACAAACTCTTATGTGGAATGAAGATTTACATTTGCATATGGCACCTAGAGAAAAGGGTATTCCTGTTAGCATACTATTCGACGAACATGCCGAAGAGCTTTCATTTCCAACTATCTACGGTGGTCAGTTTAGAACCTATAGAGAAGATGTACATGTAACTGAATTTATGCAAGCTACTAGTGAAATCCGGCGAACAGATCGACGTGCTACTGATCCACAGCATCTTTTATATTTAGCTGCGAAAATTATGAGACTACGAGTCAGTCAAAGCGTTAGGATTGCATTTAAACACGTTGGCTATGACACTAAAATTACGAAAGAGAACGTACAGTCTGAAGAATATATTAATAACTGTATTGAAAGTAACCTTGCTTTTCTTCGTTGTATTCCGAATGATTCGACAATTAGGAGCACCGACTGCTTTTATGACTGTCAGTGCTAATGAAACGGGTTGGACAGATTTGCTTAAATTATTGTATAAATTAAAGAATAATGGAGCAGATATATCCAATGAACTTTTAACTGAAATGAGTTATATCGATAAAGCAACTCTAGTTAATGAAGATGCTGTTACTTGTGCCATATACTTTAACAAATTAGTAGATTGTTTATTGAAGATTTTACAATCTAAAAAAAGAAGTCCATTTGGTAAACATAGGGTAAATAATTACTTTAAAAGAATCGAATTTCAACATCGTGGAAGTCCTCACGCTCACATTCTGTTATGGTTGGATAATATACCGGGAGATTTATTAGATAACAACAAAGATTTAATTCAAATAATTGATGAATTAATTTCCGTATCAGAGTTAGAAGCGTCTGGAAATATAAAACTCCAAACTCACAAACACACTTTTACGTGTTATAAAAAAATGGACCCTAATAAAAAAGAAAACTGTCGATTTGGTGCACATTTTATGCCATTTCGAAATACAATAACATTGTTACCTATGAAAGATACTGATCCAAATTTTTCTGAAGAAAAATTTAAAGAATATAAAAATCACATAAACTGATTCGTTCAAATTTAGAAAGTTTTGAATACAGATTTTGATCACTTTTATAAAGATAATAATATTAAATCCGATGAACATTATTACAACATTATTCGTGCAGGTATCAATCGACCAAGGTTATTCTACCGTCGAACACCGTCAGAAAAGTGGCATAATTCTTTTAATCCATTTGTACTTCACCATCTAAAGTCTAATATGGATTTCCAAATGATCCAAGATGAATATTCATGTGCTGCTTACGTTGTTGAGTATGTTAACAAACACAACAGAGGTATCAGCAATCTACAACGACAAATACTTCAGGTTATGGACGAAAATCCAGAATTTGATCTTGTAGATATCACAAAGAAATTGAGTGTTGACGTTCTTAATGCTGTTGAAATGTCAGCACAAGAAGCTGCTTGGTATTTGTTACGACAGCCTATGGCAAAATCATCGGTAGTGACTGTTTATATACCGACAATATATCCCACTGAACGTCAAAGAATAAGGAAAACTATGAAAGAATTAGAGGTATTGGAGGATGATTGCACAAATATATGGAAAGAAAACTGGTTTGATAAGTATAAAAAAAGACCCGATGATTTGGACAACGTTACATTAGCACAGTTCGTAGCTAATTATTACATCAATAATAAAGGAAAATATGTAAAAAGGAAAATTCCAAAAGTGATCCGTTACCGTAATTATGATATGGCTGATAACTTCAACGACTACAGAAGAGAAATGGTATTGCTGCATATTCCTTTTAAAAGTGAAAACAACGACGTTCTTGCTGATAATAAATATATTCAAATATATGAAGATAACAAAGATTTAATCTTAAAACGCAGAAAAGAGTTTGAGTCCAACTTAGATATAGAAAAAACCCTTGAAATTTGCAGACAGTTGTACAGAGAAAAAGAAGACGAAGAGGATGATGGAGAAGATGAACAAGAACATGCCAATATAGTCTTGCAAAATGATCCTTATGCATTGATAGCGCAATATCCGGATTCTACAATCAATGCTGATTTGCAAAATGCAGCACTTGGAAAACTTGGTGCTGTTGCAAAAAAAAGAGAAAACTTGATGGACACTCAACAATTCTGCGAATTAATGAGATCGGCAAATACAAAACAAAAAGATCTATTAATGAACATTATTCATCATTTACTAACTCCAAATCAAGTGCCGTTTCAAGTTTTCTTCACTGGTCCAGCTGGTAGTGGTAAGACTTTTGTCATTAAACTTATAATGGAAATTTACAACAGATTTACTGACAATGATGGTTACTGCAATGCTTACATAACTTGCGCTTCAACTGGCAAAGCTGCCGTGGCAATTGATGGTACAACAGTTCATACAGCTCTTAAAATTCCAATTTCAAAAATGTTACCTTTATCATTTAAAACGTTACATTTGTACAGATCACTTTTCAGATATGTTAAAGTATTGATCATTGATGAAATAAGCATGATCAGCGCAGAACTATTAGGCAAAATTTACATTCGTTTAAAACAAATTACCGGAAGAGGTAAAGCTGACTTTGGTGGCATAGATGTTATTTTAATTGGGGATTTACGACAAGCACCACCAGTAAGGGCAACAGCCATATATAAGCCAGTTAAAACAAATCTTTTTGGACCTTATTTGTGGAGAACATTTAAATTTTATCAACTGACTGAAGTAGTGAGACAGACTAATGTTCAATTTTCTAATATTCTAACTAAGATAGGCAACGGAGATCCATTGGATAAGGCTGAATTTCAAATTATTAAATCCAGATTTTTTACCGAAAAAGATGCCGAAAGATTGTGTCCTCATGGAGTTCGTTTGTTTTATGAAAACGTTCGTGTTAACGCTTACAACAATTATGTTTTTGAAGAAAAAATAATTTCTACAGCTAACGATGTGATCATTGGTTCAAAAAGTCGTGAACAAGAGACTAATTGTCGTCAGAAACTGCATAAAAAAAATCTCAATGAAGTCGGTGGGTTACCATACCAAATTACTTTTGTTAAATCTATGTATTACCTTATTACCACTAACATCGATGTAACTGATGGCTTATGTAATGGTTCAGTGGGAAAGTTAGTACATATGGATTTTGATGAAAACAACACCGTATGCAGAGTTTGGTTAGAATTTTGTGGTTTGAAAAAGATAGGTAAAAAAAAAGAAAAAAAGCTGCTCGACTAGCAATTCAATGTGGTATCAGTAATCTTGCTGTACCAATTGAATTACGTTCCGCGAGCATCCCATTGACATCGGATAAGAAAGTTACTGCAAAACGGAAGCACTTTCCTTTAGTTTCGGCTGCTGCGATGACCATCCACAAATCACAAGGTGGAACATTCGATGAAATTGTTTACGAATACAATAAGGGACATCCACAAGAGCTTGTTTATGTTGCGTTATCTCGTGTAACAAACATCGAAGGTTTGTTTATTGTAACACCCGATAACGATCCAACTAACTTCAGATTCCACCATAATCGAGTGCAAGCATCATCAACGAAAAGTTTGCTGCAAGAATTTCAGAGATTGTCGTTAAATCCTTTACACACTAAAGCCCAAACGATCTTGGATTTTCTTCAAACTAAAAATGGCATTTCCATAACCACATTAAATTGTCAAAGTCTACAAAGCCATAGATTGGATTTGTCGGATTCTGTAATTCAAAAAACTAATTTCTTACTTCTTTCCGAAACGTGGATGAGCAATGACCAACAGTTTGATATTCCTAATTTCAACTGCATTGCCCATTTCAAGCGAGATTACGTACGTACAGGTGGAGTTGCTATCTATCAAAATAACAATGACACTACTAATATTTTAACACCAAATATGGACATAATCTTAAAAAATATTGGCGATGTGAATGTTAGACATACAGGAGTTGGAGACATTTGTTCAGCTATATGTAAAATGAACAACGGAGTTGAAATTGTCATGGTAATAGTCTACATTTCACCAAATACAAAAATTGAAGATGTGAAACATTTCATCCATCGAGCGCTGATAGAATATACTGATGAAGTTTCTGAAATACTCCACCAAGTATTCATCAAGTTCCGATGGTTTTATCTGCAGACTTCAATATCAATTTTGCAGATGAAAAATCAGAACCACTGAAAACATTTCTTTTAGAAAAATTTAAATTACATATAAATAACAATCCAAAAGAATCGACAACCAGATACGGTACTACTATTGATGCTGTTTTTTCGAGGTATTTGCATAAAATAGAATCACAAACATATGTATCATATTTTAGTTACCACAAGCCAATAGTTTCAGCAATAGAATTTAATGACGAGACTGATTAATAAGAATTACTTATAATATTTTTTTTTTTTGTAATTTTTAATTATATCTATTTCTATGTAATTTTATATTGTCAAACAAAAATAAAGAGACATATTTTGTTATTTTAGTTGATAATTTGAATTATGATTTTTTTTTATTTATCGTAATTTATTATTTCCTAAAATACTGAATTTCTTAACTACTTTCCTGTACTTGAATAAAAACTAATCAGCAAAATTTAAGAGAGAAATCAAGAAAACCTACATAAAATTGAGCACGATTTTTCTTTTGCAAATTGTGTCGATTCTACATTAGCCGAAGGAACTTCGTTCCTACCTGGTGTCCCACGACACCACATTTCTTTTTTTTTATGGCCGGTATTGAAAAAGGTGGCACGAAGAAAATATCGTTGAAACGACGAACCATTTTTCTCTAGCTAAAAGATTTAAAACTCCCACTTTACACGATATGTACCTACCTGGGTATTTAGGCAGGTTTTCCTACGTTTATTTACCTACCTACCTTTATTTTCTACAATATTAGACACCGGTCTAGGAATTCCGGCGCAAGGATGTTTAGCGGCAATAGCTGGTGGCGGCGCCATGAATGAATTATTTAGGTTTCCAAATAAATTTTCTAAAATCACAAACAAGCAAATAAATCACAAAATGCAAAAATTCAAAATGTCAGCAAACGTCATAAATAAGTAGGCATGCAACCAACAAGTTTTTATATTTTATGATTTTGCAGTTTGGTATAATCAAACCTTGGCTGTATAAAATGTTTTTAAATCTCAGGCAAAAAAAAAGAATACAAATGGTATGACAGTTGTATGACAATTGACAGTGACTGTGACATTTATGTATCAATTTTCGGTCGCTGTTTTTCTGTCTTCTTTTTTCGGGAAATATAATTTTAATAACTGCGGAAAATGTATTTGAAAACCGTATAGGTTTGCGTAACAAATAAAATGAAGCCTGACATTTGTAGATGTTGCTTGACTGGTGCTTGCTACAAAGATTTGTCCAATGAATACTTTTACGCGGGACAGAAAGAGGTTTATGCACAAATGCTGCTGGAAACTTTTAATATTACGGTGAGTAAATTATCTTTTTTCTGTATGTACCTACACCTTTTAACATTAATGTGACAAACCTGGGCTAAAATTTCCATTATGGACCGTCGAATTGGAAGTCCAGTTTTTTTTTATAGATAGTACTCATAAATAGAAAGCTTCTCACAAATTTTCTAATTGCGGAAATTCACAGTTCACGAGATATAAATTTCTAAAGTTTCCATTCAAATTTGGTAAAAAGCACGCCATTTGCAAATTTATAGGTTGTCAGACGTCAAAGTTGACAGGTCACGTTCCGTGAAGTTGTCAGTAAACGTTCCGTTCTGGGTTAGGTTTTTGTTATCAATTTATATTGTTTATATTTTTTTTTAATACGTTATTTATTTTTACATATTTATTATGATTTATATTATATTTGCTTTTTTAGGTTAAACGAGCAATAATTGTTGCTGTATTATTAATAAATATTAAGTATTTACGCAAAAACAAAGAATTTCATTGTTTACATTGTTTGGAACGGAACGACGTCGTTATCGTCCTTTCATCTGTCAGTTATTAGCGTCAATCATACTTTGTTGCTCTTGCAGTCGAGATCGTGATTTTAACGTACTCCTGTTTGTGTTCAACAACGTGTGGCTACCATGGCGTCTCCGAAGCCCCATGCTTCTGTGTGTGAAGAGTCGAGTGTGAAAGTGTTGGACTCAGATGAGCCGCTTGTCACGGCCTCCTCTTCAACGCCGTCTGTTAGTAGTGCGCGAGTGATGGACTCAATAGAGCCGCTTGTGCCTACTATATTACCATCGGTGCTCGATGAACCAGTCGCAGGTCCCAGTGGGATTTCTGTCCCTAGCAGGATAGCTAGTCCCATCGGAGTACAGGCTGGCAGTTCATCGGAAGGCGAGGATGGGGAGTTTGCGATGCCCCGATATACTGGGTCATCTGGCAGAAGAATTAATCCTTACTCGGATGAATTAAGGTAAGTTTTGTTTGATTAATTTTGTATAATGTTGGAAAAGTAATACAAATCGAGGTAATTTTTCCAATTTATAACAATTATACATTTAGGCTGGCTATAGAAATTGTGAAAATTGTCCCAGAATATAGAATCAATTTTATTCACATGAAATTTATGGGCAAATCCGAATTGGCCAACCCCGACTTCACGTAGTCTTGTTTGCCCTATACTCGTATTGTTTTTTATAGTCGGAGGCGCGGAGGGAGGGCAGCCCCCGCCCGCTGTAAGAAAACGCAGGCACCATGCGAGCCGCTGCGGCTGAGGCTGGTCGCCGAAGGCGACCAGCAAGCCGAAGCTGCGAAGGCGAGCATGAGTGCCTGTGTTTTCTTACGCAAGGGCGGAGGGGCTGCACTTCCCGCAGCGCCGGAGATGTAACGTTTAGAAATATCTGTAAAGAAAGTTTGGCATCTTTGGCAATCCTCCCCCAAATCTTCAAGTCCCTTTGCAAAGTTGTAATTTTAAATCACAGTTTTGTTGTTTCTTATCAGATCCATGTGGAATTGGAGAAGAATATTTGCCAAATTGGGAACACATCAACAGTGTATTGAGTTTGCAGAAGAAAGAGGTCTCATTCCCATACAAAAAATTTGTGGCACCAGATGGGACACACACTCAGCGTATTGAGAGCCAGTGGAGAGGATTAAAAAAACAATTTCGACAAACTCAAAATAAGCATGATTTCACTGATTGGTTGTGCGAGTAATCATGGAGGCGAAGAAATATGATAAATCACTTGGATCCATATGAGGAATTAATTAAGGCAATTAAATATGTATATAAAATTGATTAAAGGGAGTTAGCACGTCATAATCGTGCTATACCGCTGAAATAGCAACCACTACGTACTGCAAGACCGTCCAGTCAGCAGATTGCCCAACAGCCGGCCCAGTGACTCCAATTTCATTATGTATTTTCAATATTCGATAATTGTCAGTCTTTGTTGAGTTTTCAAATAAATAACATTATTTTTAGCTTAAATAAAAATCTTTTTTTAAAAGTCGCTCGGAGATCGCCCCTACATATCTGGCGCAGTCGGTAGGATCGCGGCACTCTAGGACTTTCGAGATAAGTCCTCTCGTGTGAATAGACTCTTCGCCGACCAGAGTGAACGGTTTCAATCGTTATCATCCGCGATAAGAAGAACCTCGTGGCGGTCACGTAAACGCGGCTTCAACTTGCGGGAATCCGGAGAATTGGAGACCTGTACTCAACAAGACCCGAGCAGGAGATGCAGAGAATGCTGTGTTGGTGAGTGCTCTTTTGCTTCCCAAGTACATTCCTTTCTGCTCTATTTCCTCTCGTTTAATCTTAAGATATTGTTTTACGTGTGTCTATCTATAGGCTCATATCGCTGTAGATTATAAACTAAAATTTTAAATCAATTTAAGGTTTAAGTGCACACGCCTATTTTACTTTTAGAAAATGGAGTTCCAAACAGATTATAAGATGATTTCGGAACTTATGCCCAAGTATGATGGGAACCCCAAGAGGTTACAGTTTTATATTAAAGAAATGGATAATTTTATGGGGATGATTAGACCCAATGAGGGTGCAGCCCCCTTAGCACTAGTATGTTTAATTAAAAGTAAGATAAGTGGTGCAGCTATAGATGCCCTTGCACATGAAGGTACCCTTAATAGTTGGTCAGCAATAAAACGTGCTTTAATAACGCGCTTAGGAGAGCCTAGGAACGAAATACAGGTTATGCAAGAGCTCACGCGCACCCGGCGCAATAAAAACGAGGATGCTGAGTCCTTTGGCAAACGAATTAGAGATGTGCTCGACACTCTGTATATGGTAGGTCAGCATACAGATAAAAGTTATTACGAGAACATGGCTATAGAACAGTATGTAAATCAATTAGAGTTCCAAGTATCCGTAGGGGTGAGAATTAATAAACCCTCAACCTTAGAGCTTGCAATAGTCACTGCACGGGCAGAGGAAGCAAAAACTGGTTATAGACAGGGACCTAACTTTAACAACCCCTCTAGTAACCCCCAAAATAAGAAACCTGAAAATTATTTTAAATCAAATAATAATCAAAATAACTTTCAGCGTCATTTTAACAACCAACCATTTGTTAGACCATATAATTTTGCACCTCAGCCACATTTTGCACCCCCTAATAATTTCGTACCCCAGCGTAACAACCTAACCCCTGAACAGAAACAGCAGTTAGTAAACTCCGTGTTACCCTGGAAGAATAGACACCCTCAAGGTAATTTTAGAAATAATTCAGGCAATTTTAGGAACTCAGGAAATTTCCAAAGGCAGCCGAACATTCCGCAGCAACAAGTCAACCCGCCTCAGATTTCCTCTGACGTCACCATGCGATCGGTTAACAAGCCGATGCCGCCGCAATTCGCATTTGAGGAACTATTTTATTCGCCATACGAAGGTAATGTAAATTACTATCCACCTCAATATTATTACCCTATGGAGTACTACCCTAATGCGGACGAGCAAGATGTAAACTACCCTTCTACGAGCACAGAGGAGGATCAAACAACTATCCCTCAGGATTTTCAAGAGGACCAGGAGCCGGACGAGCGGAGTTGATAAAGTTAAACCATCAAGATAAAGATCATCTTCCATACATCGAGATACCGGAATTCCGAGGTAAATTCCTTATAGATACGGGTGCCTCGCGTTCTATGATATCACCTGACGTCATACAAAATACAGTATTCGAACATTGCGTCGACTTCGAGCCTTTCGAGGTAAAGACAGCTCACGCGGTAACTCGACACTCGTACGTTGCATATTTACCACTACCACCGGTCTTTAATAGTGATATAAGTCACAAGTTTCTCATCTTCGAGTTTGATCCGAAATATAAAGGTCTTATAGGGCTAGATTTATTGAAATCGCTCTCTAGTAATATTGATTTAAAAAATAAGGTACTACGCACATCCACCGCAATAATACCTATTCATTTTGATTATCCTATTAAGAAAATCCGAGTAGATCCTCATTGCCGGAAAATTGTTAAAGTTAAAACTAACTATACCGATGGTACTTATATACACGAGGACCATGAGTGGATGCCAGGGTTAACATCCCCTTCAGCTATAGTTCAAGTAACTAATGGCTCATTCTTTACTGAGGTTCTTAACTTAAATCCGGAAAAGAAAATTATTTTAAATAAAACCCCTATTGTTTTACAACCCTTTGTTGAAAAAGAAACCCCGAATATTCATTGCACATTAAACTCAATTCAAACACAACCGGATATTGATAGAGAGCTTTGTGAAAATTTAAAGAAAATTAGAACTGAACATTTGAATGAGGAAGAGAAACGTGAGATAGAAAGATTATGTTATCAATATAGAGATATCTTTTATTCGGAAAACATACCCCTTACTTTTACACATGCTGTGAAACATGAGTTAAGGCTTACAGACGATACCCCTATTTTTGTACGCAGTTATAGGCAGGCCCCTCAGCAAAGGGATGAAATAAAAAATCAGATAAACAACTTACTGAAACAAGGTATTATTCGCGAAAGCGTATCCCCATGGTCAGCCCCTGTCCATATCGTACCTAAGAAGCCAGATGCTTCTGGCAAGGTTAAATGGCGTCTTGTTATAGATTATAGGAGGCTCAATGACAGAATTATAGAGGACAAGTACCCCCTACCAAACATAAGTGACATCTTGGATAGGTTAGGGCGCGCTCAATACTTTAGCACCCTCGACTTAGCGAGCGGGTACCATCAAGTGGAAATGCACCCCCGCGATGTTGAAAAAAGTGCATTTTCTATAGAAAGAGGGCATTACGAATTTCTTCGCATGCCCTTTGGTCTTAAAAACGCCCCCAGCACCTTCCAGAGACTGATGGATCACATCCTACGAGGCATAGATAACGTATTTACGTATTTAGATGACGTCATCATCGCCTCTACATCCCTTCAGGAACATATGCTCAAGCTTAAACAAGTATTTGATCGTTTGAAACTTCATAACCTCAAAGTTCAACTTGATAAATCAGAATTCCTTCAGAAACACGTACAATTCTTAGGTCATGAGCTTACTTCAGATGGCCTTAAGCCTAATCAAGATAAAATTAAAGCTGTTCTTAACTTTCCCATCCCTACTACACAAAAAGAAATAAAATCCTTTTTAGGTTTAGTGGGTTATTATAGAAAGTTCATTAAGGACTTCGCTAAGATGACTAAGCCTATGACTATGTGCCTTAAGAAAAACCATAAAGTAGAACACACCCCCGAATTTCTAGAATCGTTTAGTAAATGTAAACAGGTACTTACCAATGACCCTATATTACAGTTTCCCGATTTCGATCAACCCTTTGTCCTAACAACAGATGCGTCCAATTTCGCTCTAGGAGCAGTCTTATCCCAAGGCAAAATAGGATCAGATAAGCCCGTAGCATACGCGTCTAGGACCTTATCTGAGACAGAGTCCCGTTACTCTACAATAGAGAAGGAGTTATTAGCCATTGTGTGGGCTGTAAAGTACTTCCGACCCTATCTGTACGGTCGTAAATTTACTATCTATACCGACCACCGCCCTCTCACATGGCTTATGTCCCTTAAAGACCCAAACTCAAAGTTAACTAGATGGAGACTTAAACTAGCCGAGTATGACTATAATGTTGTATATAAAAAGGGCTCTCAAAATACAAATGCCGATGCCTTATCTCGAGCTAAAATATTTCATAACAGTGTAGACTCACTAGCAGTTAATTTTGAAGATAATGAGGACGATGAGATAATACCTAGGATTTTTGAGAACGTCCGTCGTGAGATGGAACGTGAAGCTGAGAATAACAACAATCAGCCTAACCCAGTAGAGTCCGTTGCCCCACCTCAAACAGATGCAACATCTGATAGTATGAGTGTAGTTTCATTAGATCCCAATCAGTTAGTTTCTACGAACCATACCCAGCCTGACAATGAAAACATTGGCATCCCTATAATAGATGACGCTATAGAGAGACAGCAAAAGCAGTTTTATATAAGATCTACCCCAGGTTCTACATATAGAGTCGAAATTAGAACTACCAACTCAAAAACTACGATTAAAGACGTGTTTATCCCTGTAAATAACACAGAACAGGAGATAATTAGATTCCTTAAGGAACATACCATAGCCGATAGAGTATTTCATTGTTACTTTATAGATGAACATCTGTACCTTGCTTTCTCGAGAGTATATACCACTATCTTTAACGATAGAGGCCCTAAACTAATAAGATGCACATGCCGTGTAACTCTTGTAGAAAATAAATCTGAGCAATTAGATCTTATTAAGAAATATCATGAGGGAAAGAACATACATCGTGGTATACAGGAGACCTATAAACACATGCGTAGAAATTATCATTGGCCCAATATGTTATTAACTATCCAAACATATATTAATAAATGCGATACTTGCCTTAAAGCTAAATACGAGCGCAACCCCTTAAAGCCACCCTTAATGGTAACAGAAACACCAACTAAACCTATGCAACATCTCTTCATGGATCTGTATTCCACAGGTGGTGGAATATTCCTAACTATAATAGATAATTTCTCAAAATTTGCTCAAGCAGTACCTATGCTAGGCTCAAGCAGCATTCATGTAGCAGATGCTCTCTTAAAAGTATTTTCTATCTTAGGACTACCCCTTAAAATAACAACAGATTCAGACACTAAATTTGATAACGATGTTTTAAAAGAAATATGTGCATCTCACAATATAGAAATACACTTTACTACCCCTTACAACCCTAATTCAAATTCCCCTATAGAACGTTTTCATTCAACCATTGGTGAAATTATAAGAATCCAGCGTATGACCAATAAAGATGATACTATTCAACTTATAATGAGATATGCAGTTATAGCCTATAACAATTCTATACACTCAGCGACAGGTTACACCCCATATGAGTTACTCTATGGACATACAGCAGCTAGGAACCCTTTAGAGATTTACTACCCTAAAGAATTTTACCAAGACTTTGTGCTTAAGCATAGGGCGAACGCAGAAGCTGTGCAGGAGTGTGTAGCGGCGCACCTCTCTAAAAACAAAGAGCAGGTGATAGCAAAGCGGAACCAAGCAGCGGAAGAAACTCAGCTAAAGGTAGGTGAAACAGTTTATAAGCAGGTAGCCAAGACAGCGCGAAACGACAAGACCAAGCCTGTGTTCAAAGGTCCGTATAAGATCATTCACTTACACCCTAACAACGTGGCTGAGATAATAGGTAACCACCCTAACTCCAAATCGATAAGAGTCCATTTCAAGTTATTACGAAGGCCTCACCTTGTTCCAGGGCAATCCTCTTCGGAGCCCTCGTGCTCTCAGCAACAGCCACCGTGAACATTACTCCAGTAGATAACTCCAACGGCCTATTACTCTTAAAACAAGGCATTGTTCTCAAACAAATAGATACTGTTAATTTAGTGTGTAGCTATAATATAACTTACCTTCATTTGACCACCCTTAAACTTGCAGGTCTATATGCAAGCACTAAGTCTTTAGATCCTAACATTATTTCAGGAGAATTACAGAGATCATATACAGATCAGATTGAGCATAAAATAAATATTATTAATAACAAATTAATATTTTTGGCACCTTACAGTAGAGTAAAGCGTGGTTTATTTAATGGATTAGGATCTGTAGTTAAACTTATAACTGGTAATTTAGATTATAATGATGCTTTGAAAATAGAACAAGAAATATCTAATATTAAGAATAACATGCATAACGTTCACGAAAAATCAATAGTAATAGCTCAAAAGGCTATCACAGAGTTTGCTAAACAACTAAATATAATAAATGAGAATCAAAATAAATTAGAACTTTTAATAAAAAATATAACTATTAACTCTAACCTAGTTTACAAACATTTTAATCTTTTACAGGTGCATATACAAATAGATTTCAGCTTGCAGATAATTTTAGACAAACTTATGTTATTAGAAGATGCAATGGCATTTGCACAGATAGGTATTATGCACCCTAGTATAGTTAATTCTAAAAGTTTAATAGCCGACATGCTGGACATACAAAGAAATTTTAGTTTTACAGCTGTCGCTCCAATTAGCTTAGAAAATATACATGGCATAGAGAAATCTATAGAGGTTAAAGCCTATAGTACTCAACACTCGCTAAATTTTATCTTAGAAATTCCTTGTGTAGAATCAACCCCTTACGACCTCATTCATATATACTCCATCCCCAATAACCAAAATCTCACTATAATTCCTAAGTCCAAATACCTAGTACTTGGTAGCGGAGAGTATTCATACATCAATGAAGAATGCCGTCACATAACGGATGAAGCCCAAGTCTGCAAACAACTCATCACGAGACCACTAGATGACTCGGGAGACTGCGTGACATCTATAGTTCAACATCAACCGCATCATCTCACATGTTCCTACGCGAAGATGGAGCTCAAGAAAGGAAAAATCCAGAACATCAGCCCCAACAGCTGGCTTCTCATCACCAATCAACATGAAGTCCTAAGAGCGACGTGCGGTAACGAAGTATTATACCATACTCTCACGAAGACGCAACTCATCTCAATCTCGAACGAATGTCACGCCGAAGTACTCAATATGACATTACAGACACATAGTAACGCCGTGACCATACATGACGTCATCCCACTACCTGAACAACAATACGTGCCGAATGAAATAAGACTCGAAGTGCAACTAGAAGACATTTCACTTGACAACATACATAATCTCATAAATAAAGCTCAGAATATACAAGATGTAGACTATAATGAAGATGCATTTGTGTCATTAACTCCGAGCTGGACCACGATCATCCTTTACATCATTGGAGCTACTTTCCTGGCCTGGAAGACACATAAATACTACTTGGAAAGAAAAACCACCCTATTGCCTGGACCAGCGGCATCAGAAAAGCCCGCCAAACGAACCGGTGGAACACGGTTCTATCTTAAGGAGGGAGGAGTTAGCACGTCATAATCGTGCTATACCGCTGAAATAGCAACCACTACGTACTGCAAGACCGTCCAGTCAGCAGATTGCCCAACAGCCGGCCCAGTGACTCCAATTTCATTATGTATTTTCAATATTCGATAATTGTCAGTCTTTGTTGAGTTTTCAAATAAATAACATTATTTTTAGCTTAAATAAAAATCTTTTTTTAAAAGTCGCTCGGAGATCGCCCCTACATATCTAGGGCCTTATCTTTTTTACTTTGTTGTGTTTTATATCATGTAGTATAAGTTATGGACAGAAAGTTAGGTAGTCCGAGACAAAACTTTAACCATGAATATCACTGTTACTATTGGGCTTTACATGCAGGGGGTATTTCCCTTTACCCCTTCTGCCTTACCCCTCCCCTCCCCCTTTAAATTGATGATTTATAATGGAAATTTAAATTCTAACCTCAAAACTTTAACCATCAATATCTCCGTAACCATGGGGCTCCGCGGGGTGGGGGTGGCACAGGGGGGTATCCCCCCTCCCCCCTCTCCCCCTCCCCCCTCCCCGCCCTTAATTCGACGGTCCATAATGGAAATTTTTACCAAAGATTTCATTTACCAATAATAAATGGTACAAAAGGCGCACTTAATGCTAATAGCATTTTCTCTCAACAGTCAATCTTCAGGATAAGTAGAAATCTAGGGTAGTAGGCACAAATGTAAGGTACTCTATTTATTTATCATAAAATGTAGTATTATTGAGTTAGTATCTAGTAGTTTGCTAATTTAGGCGGTGATCCCACTGCGCCGCGCACCTCGCAGAGCGCGGGGCAGTAGATTTTAACATTGTATGCAAGAATCTTAATTTGTATAGAAAACACGCCTAGTTCAACACACTGAAAACGCATATACGCATGGGAGCATCAGTATGTTGAACCAGAGCATGGTGAAGTGGGTTCACTGCCTTAGTGGAACACCCATAACACAATTTATAAAGCTTACTTTCAGGCAAGCTAAATAAACAATATAAATAATTAATAAATTTACAGGGACAAGTCACACTGATTTTAAGCTATGATTTTACGGAGGCTTCAGTTCACTTGATGAGACTATACCAGCCTCATGGGGGGACTTCGATTAAGTATTATCTAACTTCTGTGCAACATCACAGCTCGCAAGAAAAAGCAGATGGCTTTTGCCATGTGCGAGAGTGGATTGCTAATATTATTTTAAGCTTATTATTGTACTTTGTTATTCCCGCTAAAAACTGGTCATGTAGGCAGTATATTGGTCAAATTCCAGCAATATGAGTATCAAGTAACTTACCACAGTAATTACATAAGTCTGAGTGGGTTACTCTCATCAATAAGAGGAACTTGTTCAATGGAACTGGTCAATCAATTTGATAGGCTATCGGCTGTCTGAGGAGCTCTAAACCAAGTTTTGCGGGGCACTTCTTGGATCCATAAGGATTAAAAGTCAGCTTGAACTTCAATCAATCGGTGTGATACGTCCCTTATCAGAATAATATATTTATTTATTTTAGAAATTTACTTCTTGTGCCTGAAATTGTAATGAACCTATGCTAAAGCAATAATACTGGCGGCCCTGGGCTTGTCTGCTTAGATACTAACACTTTAAAATTTTTCTGCCCCATTACAGATTAAGACAAGATAGTGAGTGCTGTACACCAGCTTTGTTCAAACCTATCCAGGGATTGGTTCTGGTCTACCCTTCGGGTTGCGGAGTTCAGACGGAAGTCGCTCTGTGTAAAAAATTATAATCTCGTCGACCCCGGGCTCTGAAGCATTACCGCTTAGGATGCAACCAGGAATACGCCATGATGATGACGTGTGAACTAAAGCAAATCCGTTGTATAAATTCCAGATAAGCGACAGTACCTACAAGAGGCTCATATGTGAAGAGTGCATCTCCAAACTGCGGGCTGCTGCGGCGTTCAAGCAGCAAGTACTTGATGCTGAAGGTACTCTGCAGGAGGCCTTGCTCAGTAAAAATGAGCAGGAAGCCCTGCTCAGTAGAAATGAGCAAGAGGCCCTGCTCAGTAAAAATGTTGGTGAGTGAATTATCTGAACCTTCAGGGTTACTCCAAAAGCGGTACGCAAGACAGACGTTACTGCGTATCCGCGTTTCAGTGTCAAACAACATTGAGCATTAATAAACGATGATAAAGTCTACTTTGGTTTGTCATAGAAATAGGACGTCACTATCGGACGACTATCGTATTATTTTATGGAGTAACCCCCCTTATCTGTCGTACACGCTAACAGACCTAGTTGTATGATATATTGATATTTATTTATTTTTTATTATTAATAATTTATTATATTTATTTTAACTTCTCAGTTTTATTCTATCACACGATTTATACAGTGTGTTCGGACATGAACTAGAGATAATTTAAGGACATGCTGTCGTCATCAATAGAACAACTTTTATTAAGCGAAAAATTTGCAAAACGCGAAAAAAATATCGCTGCTCCATAGTAATAGAGATTATGCACGTATTTTTTTAAATTACTTAATAAAATCCTTATTAACCACAGTAAACAAATATGTAATACTTTATATAATATCATAATCAGTGACAAACATGTGATACTTTAAAGTTTCAATTAGAAAGAGAAGTCTGATATGGACTGGTGACGTCAAAGTCCATATCATCTATACATTTGCCATAGAAAATAGAGTTTTTGCGAGTGAGATAGACATATTTTTGTAAAATCGTTATATCTCGTTCATTTATCAACCAATTTTTATTCTGTTTTCACTGTTAGTACTTTACTTTTGAATAGTTATGGATAAACTGGTTAGATAACACATTTCTTTTCATATTCCCTACTGCATACCTATCGCATAAAAATGTATGGAGCTGCAAATTTTATTTTCGCATTTCGTAATTTTTCCCTTAGTAAAAGTTTTTCGTATTAATGATGACAGCATGTCCTTAAATTATCTCTAGTTCATGTCCGAACACACTGTATATATAAACATACACAGTCATATTTTTGCTGTTTATTTTCATAACATTTAGTATCGGATCCATACCACACATCTCCTCAGTTCACAGCTGAAAATCAGTGTAGTTATTGTTCCGTTATTACATAGGGCGCACTATAAGTTTCCGGAACTGGCCACTTACATAAACAATATTTAAAAATTTTTTGCAACATTTGAAAATAGAACTCTTTGGCTGTAGAATGCAGTTTGTTTCATCTGACTGTCTTTTGTTTTTACCTTGCGGCGCCATTTAAAAAATTGTGTGTCTGCATCAACATAGATTTAACTCGGGAAAATTTTCGTAGTATGATTTTCTACGATTTTAAGTGTAATTTGACAGCTCAACAGAGCATCGCTCGGCTTGAAACAGCTTTTGGCAATGAAGCACCATGCAAGACAACTGTTTATAGCTGGTTTGCAGAATTCAAGCGTGGTCGTATCAATCTCAGTGACGAATCTCGCGATGGTCGGCCGTCCACCGCTGTGACCAACAAAAACATCGATGCTGTGCGCCGTATGATTGAAACAGACAGGCATGTGACCTACCATGAAATTCGCGCATCCTTAGAAATAGGCATGAGTCAAATACAATTAATCCTACACAAACATTTGGGTGTGAGAAAGCTGTGCTCGCGGTGGATTCCACACAACTTGACCGAGGCTCAAAAAACGGACCGCGTCACTTGGTGCAGTGCCATGCTTACCAGATTCAACGAAGGTGCGTCAAATTTGGTGTGGGACATAGTAACAGGTGACGAAACATGGATTTATTGCTACGATCCCAAAACAAAGCAGCAATCGAGCGTATGGGTCTTTCAAGATGAGCCGAAACCAACCAAAGTGGCGCTCGTGAAAAGTGCATCTAAGCGGATGATTGCTTCTTTTTTTAATAAAACTGGACACGTGGCTACTGTTGCTTTAGAGAATCGTCGTACAGTGAATAGTGACTGGTACACGACCATTTGTTTGCCGGAAGTTATTGACGAACTCCGTAAAAATAACCGTAAACGCCGTATCATCCTGCACCACGACAATGCTAGTTCTCACACGGCCAGACAGACAAACGACTTTTTGAAGGCGAAAAATGTAGAACTCATGAGTCATCCTGCATACAGTCCCGACCTGGCACCTTGTGACTTTTTTCTGTTCCCAAAAATTAAGAACCAATTACGCGGTCAACGATTTTCATCACCAGAAGAGGCTGTCGAGGAGTATGAAAAACACGTTTCAGAGGTCACCACAGAGGAGTGGCACAAAAGTTTTCAAAACTGGTTTCATCGAATGAAAAAGTGCATAGACGCCAAGGGAGATTATTTTGAAAAACAATAAATTAATTTTGTACCTTTAATAGTATTTTTTCATATTCATTCCGGAAACTTATAGTGCGCCCCACGTATATATATATATATTATTTTTGTGTGTCTGCATTTAAAAAAAACGACAGTTTGCACTCCGGGAGTGCCGGCAGAAGTGAAAACTTGAATATTAACGTTGTGCATTTTTGATATTTCGGAATGGTTAGGGAATAATTTTGCACGAATTGCTTTAATTATCAATATAAAAGTACTATCATTTATGTGATTGAATACAATATTTATTTATTGCACTATCATACACAAACATGTCAATTTATATTACATTAATTAAACACTTTATATAAACGAATTTTACGAATACACAGTAGTGTAGCCACTACACAGACGGTCGAGTCATCAGCTGTCACTGTCACCCTCTATGGATGCGCGTGGCACGCTGTGACATAAATACACACGAACATTCGCGCAAGCGCCCTGCGCCGCCTAAACGAAACAGCAGGCGCCCGCTTACATTTTCGCCGCGCCGTAGAAAGAGAGGGGGATACTTCCTCTCCTACGCCGCGCCGGCTGTCTCTCTCCATCCGTCTTACGAATTTTCTATCAGGGTCACGTGTCCTGACGCCCTGACGCGAGTTAAAAATTTTTTACCCATACAAAAAAAGTGTACAACGCCGCTAATTAAGTTTTCACTGCAAAAAAATCTTTTGTATAGTTTTTTTATGTCATAGGGCGGCAAACGAACAAGCGGGTCACCTGATGGTAAGTGATCACCGCTGTCCATGGACAACTGCAACACCAGGTGTGTAACAGAAGCGTTGCTGGCCTTTTAGGAAGCGAAGATGTAGGGGGGAGGGGGGGCTCCGGCTCTCTCAATCCCTGAACGAAACAGAAGCGGTGACGCTACTACTCAGACGTCGATTTTATGTGAGAGGTGGTACTTCCCCGGACGAGCCGGCCCATTCATGCTACTAGCAAAACAGTTTTTCCGGTAGCGTGGCTCTACCACAACTAAAGTTTATCAGTTTTTGTACTTATGTGTGTTAATAGCAGTAAATAAATTTATTTATCTATCTACATATCTATTTATAACCTTACATGCTATTCTGGGAGTTAACAAGAAATAAAATAAAAAAATTAAGCAACCCTGACGCAACGGCAGCTCAGAACGATCACAACAGCTTTCAAACAAAAAAAAATATATCATACGAGTAATCGGTCCATTCATTAAGGAACTATGAAGCCACGCCACAGACAGAAGTTCTGACTAATATGTGTTCTGTCACAGAAGCAGAGGCAAGTCAAACTTACAACATCATTCTTTTTGCATCAGGAGTTTAAAAAAAATGTGTAACAGCTGTTGTTAGTCCCATGTAGGTAAAAAAACCCAATCCGCTAGATGACAAGTCAAATGAAATACTTTTTTCTAACCATCAAAACAATTTTTTTTATTCCATAAACGTGTGACGTCATACTATTTGGAGTCAAATAGCGCTCTTAATAACAGTTTTTGTGCATTACTAAATCTAAAATGACAACCATCGTGGCGTCAACAGGCTAGACCCCCAATCTGGAGGTTCTTGATTCGATCCCCAGCCTTAGGTGGGTGGGGTCTTGGGTGGTTATCTATACAATGTCCTTTTTAATTAAGTACAAATATTTTAAGGTGATTCAGTCCATCATTTTGAACAACTTTTCCCAATAAATATATATCGAAATACGAAAAAATTTTTTGCATTTTATCATAGTAACGATATCACGTGACTACTTCGATCTGTATGAGAACCTAAATATTTTTTTTCGTATTTTGATATACATTTATTGCGAAAAGTTTTTCAAAATGATGGACTGAATAACCCCTTAAAATATTTGTACTTAATTAAAAAGGACATTGTATATGTATTTATCATAAAATATAGTATTGTTGGGTTAGTATCCCATAACACAAGCTTAAGCTTACTTTGGGGCTAGCTCAAGCTGTGTGATTTGTCCGTATATATTTAATATTTATTTATTCAAAACCATGTTAAAAATGGATATGATCAATGAAAAGAGACACTTTTTTGTGACGTTTAATTTTACTGTACTGATTGATTTAATTTTGACCCAGTTATCTACCGAATTATACACAAGTATTGTAATTAAATTATACTTTTAGCCTTTCGACTTGAGAAGAAGTATAAATCATATCAGCGATGTGGCTAGTGATACATCACTATTTTGTTTCCTGTTTACCATGCCCAAGGTCACGCTGAGTGTCCCCTTGAGTCTTGCGGCCCTGGGCTCTGTCTATAAAAAGCCCAAGGCGCAAAACCTAAAATGCTCTATCAAGCGGTTAAGCGGACAAGTTTTATTTGCTAGGAAAATTAAGAAACCCCCAATAGTCAAGAACGCCATCTAGTGATGACCATCGAAACTACTTATTAGTAGGTTCGATAGTCATTACTAGATGGCGTTTAAATAATAAAATAAGCCAAGTTATTGAAAAATAAAAAATGTGTTTTTTTTTAAGGGCAAACCCTGTCTCTCGAAAGCGTTAGCTCCCAATAACTTTAAAATGGCTGAACCGAATTTCATCAAACATAGCTAAGAACCACCGCAAGGAGACTTGCTTTCACGTAAGAAAACCGCATCGAAATTAGTCCATCCGTTCGAGCGCTACGATGTCGCAGACAGACGGACTGACAGACGTTTGCTCTTTATTCGTGACTTTATTCAAGATTTGAAAAGAATGCTTATTAAAGGAATGTAATTTTTTTTTTCAGGTAAAGAACTTGTTGAAACTGTCGTTGAACCAAAGAAGGAATTAGACTGTCACTTTGATGATCACGTGTCCGATGATATAACAAACTATTCGTTGGGGGAGCCCGATGACTTTGACGACGAAATTGACTGGGACAGTCAGGACATTGAAGAAGAAGTAGACGGTAAGTTTCAGTTCCTTAGAGACTATAGGGACTCGTCGTAAGCATATGGACTTAAATTTATATAAAATTGTTCATTCTGTAATGGACTCACCCTCACTCTTCACACTTAAGGGGATACCTGAATTTTTCAGGGTCCAGTGCTACCCCCATTTGAAATAAATCGTTTGATAGAAAACGGAGACATCATTTAAAATTTTGTCTTGACCAGGCTCTAGATAACTCTTCAAACTATTTGATGAACAGCTGTTTACAGTTTAAAGTGAGAACGTGAAGCTTTTCTACGCACATACGCCAAAAGTAGCCGTTTTTCGCAATTGTGCGTAGAATAGCTTAACGGTCTCATTTCAACTGTAAACAGTAGTTTATAAAATAGTTTGAAAGGTAATCTAGGGCCTGGTCAAGACATAATTTTAAATTATATCACCGTTTCCTTTCAAATATTCTTTTTCAAATGGGGGCAGCACTGGACCCCGGAAAATTCATGTAGCCCCTTAACTTTAACACTTATTTTGTCACACGTTATCCCCTTATCTTCCGTCTAGCAGTGCACTGGAACATTACATCATTGCGTGCGCGCTGTGCGACTCCGGCCAGCGACTCTAACCGTCTTATTATAAAACCCAGACTAATTTTGTTTCTGGTCACCCTTTACATTCTATTTCAATTTCAATAGCCTTTATTGCTGAATTTACAATAATTTTTATATATACATTTACAAAAGCACTTTAATCAGTCGTGGCGTCTTCAGCGTGTCCTTGTGACACATAGGCCTCCTCCAGAGTTATCCACTTTTGTCTATCTCCCGCCACTCTTGTACCGTTTTGGTTAGTAAAACCTAGATTTAGGATCTAGGAGGATAGATGAGATTAAGGAAAGACTAGATATTGGCAAATGAGATAGGTATAATGAACAACTATTACATTACATTAGTTACAAAGATTCACAAGAACACTAGGTACAGATTAGGTAGTCAGGGTCATGAGTTATAGGCACTAGATCCGTTGAGTAGCCCTTCTAGGTAGAAGAACTACTTAGCTGGAGATGCAGCCGAAGAAAAAGGGCACGAGCGCCGGCCGCCGCGCCTTATATATGGGCATGGGGCTTGGGCCCCCCCCGCTGCGCCGAAGAGGGGCGGAGGAGTGCTGGAGCCCGCGCGATGTCACACTCTTCTCCATAAGGACCCTGCGATACTCTTCAAATCTTCAGACCATCTCTTTTTAGGTCGACCTCTCTTTCTTTTTGTTTTGTATCTTGGGGTCCAGTTATTGATGCTGACCATTTTTGCCTTTCGTCGCGTATCATGTGGCCAGTCCATCTCCACTTTAGTTTTTGTTTTTTTACTGATGTCCTCTAATTTTGTTATTCTTCTTATGTCTACTGTTCGCTTTCTCTGTTTTATACTGAACCCTAGCATGCTTCTCTCCATGCTTCTCCAGGTTATAAGTTTTCGAAATGTTTTTTTCGTGGTGGCCCAAAATTGGCATCCATAAGTCATGATTGGGAGTAAACAGGTGTTGAAAATCTTTCTTTTGATCGCAGTGTTGTATTGCTTACTTTTCATTATGTCTCTGAGAGACCAATATCTTTACCAGGCATTGGAGATTCTTTTTAGGGTTCCGTAGTAAACAAGGAACCCTTATAGTTTCGCCATGTCTGTCTGTCTGTCTGTCCGTCCGCGGTTTTACTCAGCGACTACAAGTACTAGAAAGCTGTAATTTGGCATGAATATGTGTATCAATTAGGCGGAAAAAACGGTAAAATAAAACGTTAAAAAAAATTTCTTTTAGGTTATCTCCCGTACAAGTAATAAGACAATTTTTTTTCTCGATTAACCAGTCTAATGGGTATCGTTGAATAGGTCTTTTAAAAATATTGTGAGTTTGTGAACACCGTTTTCTTTTATTTTGGGATCCGTTACTGAAATATTTGCTTTTAAAGTGAAAAAAATTGTAAGAGTCAAGTGTCCCTCTATCTGCTAAACGGTTATATATGGACGTAAAACAATTCACAGCTACAGGATATATAACGAAATTTAAAGGAAAACTATCAGAGCTAAGTAGGGTTTACAAATTAAAAAGTTTTAGGCGATTGACTTATAAAATGTACTCGGAACACGATAATTTCGTACAAATTCAATAGAAAATTAGTTTTTAGACGTTTTTAGTGGCATGAACTCAAAGTTGGCTTTCGTAACTACGGAACCCTAATGCGCGTGGCCGGACACGCACTTGGCCAATTATTTCTATTTCTTTACCCTTCACATTCCAGGACAGATATTCGTGATAAAGTTGGAGCCAAATGATAAGGGAACGAAGAAATCACCGCTGAAGAAACCGCGAAAGGCCAAGCAAGTGTCGACGACGGGAAACAAGAAAGCTGGAAGTAAAAGTGAGTATCGAATTGATACTTTACATTACAATAGATCATTTGTCCACCATTTAGAGGAGCTCAGTGGCCCGGGGGGAGCGCGCATTACTAGCGCTTTCGCAAGTAAAGCAACACCGGGCGTGGTCCGCACATGGATGGGTGACCGAAGGTATACCTCGGAGGTCGACGACCTCCGTGGCGTAGTGGTCACCATGCTAGTCCGCCACCCAGAGATTCCGGGTTCGAGCCCCGGTCAGGGCAAGTTGGGAAATGGCCTTTTTCAGATTGTCTTGGGTCTTGGATGTTTATCTATATATGTATCTGTTATAAAATATAGTATCGTTGAGTTAGTATCCCATAACAGTCTTGAACTTACTTTGGGGCTAGCTCAATCAGTGTAATTTGTCCTTATATATTTAATTTATTTATTTATTTACCTCCATCGGGCTAAATTATGCTTGCACCAGCCTTCCTCAGTTTGTATTGACATTTAATTATTTGTGTAAATGTGAATACTTTTTCGTAAGTTTAAGCCGATAGTGAATAGGTATTATTAAGTTTACTTATATAAATAAAAAGATATGAAGGACCACGCAAAAAAAAAGTTATGAGTGAACATTTTATCGTAAGTCTATTATAGTAAGAAATAATTTTTTGAAGACCACCAGGTCTTCAAAAAATTATTTCTTAGTATTTATTGTATGAAAACGACACCAAACACAGGTTAGTATTTAATTGTCGATTGAAGTCTGATTAAGTATTGTAGGTGTTCTACTGTTCTTTATATTCTGTTTTGTATTCGCTAGTTTTTCTCATAGATGGAGATGAAAAGTAAGAGTCTGCTACTCGGGTACGGTAATATTTTTATCTCGGGCGATATACATGAATCCCTCGCTTCACTCAGGATTCAAAGTAGTAGTATAAAAAGTAGTCCTCACCTTCAAAATATTACCTTATGCCCTTTTAGCATTATCTACTAGGGTGCCACTTTCACAGAGTTGTCAGAGGCCTCATGTAGGTCACGCTTAGTGCAGCTGGTAGGGCACGGTGTGCAGAAGAGGAGTGTCATAGTCTGGTCGTAATGCCCACATTGACACTGTGTTGAAACTAAATTAAATTCGGTATTTGACTCCATTTTTCTTCTTATTCATATCAAACAAAAAGTAACATGATACGAAACCGAAAACATAAATACTAATTTTACTCCGCTCAAAAATAAGCAAGTTATAAGCTTTTCAAATCCGGTGGAAGGGGAAGCTGTCGAATAACAGAAAAAGGATGCACATACACCCGCGTGACGTCACTGTTTAGGTGTTACGCTTACGAAAGAGATAGCGAGATGTCCCCACCACGCTCCCACTCTTATATTTAAAATGATAATTTCTGCCTCATTTAATAACCAATTTACTTTCTTTTTTTTAGGAACACAGCTTCTTGTTAGTGTTATTTGTTATTCGTATAAATTATTGTACAAAAACAAACTAAGTCAAATAGCTTATTATGCTTGCATCGGCCTTCCTCAGTTTGGAGTTGTTTAAGCTGTTAGTACTTTTTGAATATTTATGGATAAACTGGTTAGATAACACATATTTTCTTCATGCATATTCCCAAGTATGCAAGCGACAAAAACATGAACTATGTAAATGGTATTTAAGGGGATACTTGAATTTTCCGGGCTCCAGTGCTGCCACGACTCGAAAGGTAACGGAGACATCATTTAAAATTTCGTCTTGACCAGGCACTAGATAACTCTTCAAACTATTTTATGAACTACTGTTTGCAGTTTAAAGTGAGAACGTGAAGCTTTTCTACGCACAATTGCGAAAAACGGCCACTTTTGGCGTGTGTGTGTAGAAAAGCTTCACGTTCTCACTTTAAACTGCAAACAGTAGTTCATAAAATAGTTTTTAAGGGTTATCTAGTGCCAGGTCAAGACAAAATTTTAAATGATGTCTCCGTTTCCTATCAAATGATTTATTTAAAACGGGGGGCAGTTCTGGACCCCGAAAAATTCAGGTATTCCCTTAATCTTCCCTATTCTGTATGATTAAAGACACTTCTTTAATCATTTTGTATCGTTGTTACAGGAAAAGACGGCGACAAAGAAGACTCCCAAGCGCTGAAAAACCTCATAGAAAACTCTCTCAAACTAATATTAAACTCCAATGTATGCCTCTTCGAATCGCTCCGAACTTCTTACAAATGTTTCTTATGTAGAGACAACTTCACTCTCATAAAAGACTTGCGGGAACATTCGAAAACACACGCCGATTTCAAACTAATTAAAAATAGATTCCATTTTCTTCGCGGAAAATCTTATCGTTACGTAGACATATCAAACTTGGAATGCAAGATTTGTTCAGAGAAATGTACAGATTTGAACGATTTGAAAGACCATTTGATAAATCACGATATTAAATTCCACGACAACGGGCACTTTTTAATACCGTTTCGGTTGGATAAAGAATTGAAATGTGTTATGTGCGAACAATTATTCCAAACTTTCACACGTCTCTCTATACACATGAACAGCCATTACACTAATAACGTGTGTGAGATTTGTGGTGTGTCCTTTATAAGTAGGTTAAGTTTAAGATCGCATTTGAACCAAGTTCATAGGGAGAAGAAATGTACTAAGTGTTCGGCCACATTTCCTAATAACCATACTAGGATAAAGCACATGAGGAAAGTTCACAACACGCCTCGATCTAAACGATATTGTCGTGTATGTAATAAGACTTTTAAATACACACATTTGTTATTCGAACATAGGGTGAAGGAGCACGGAGCGAAAAGACAGATTAGCGCATGCACGGAATGCGAAAAAGTGTTTCTTTCGCCGAATAATTTGAAAACCCATATTCGTAGCGTACATATAAGGGAACGTAATTATCCATGTAGCGTATGTGGGTTGGGATTTTTTACGAAATGTGACCAGAAAAGACATGAGCGGACCCATGACGATGTTAGGTCGTTTGCTTGTTATTATTGTGAGGGGACATTCAAGTCGAAGGATTCTTGGCGCCGGCATCAGAAACGGCAGCATGGACAGTTGTACTGCAATAAAGATACTTAGATTAATAACAGATATTTTTGTTTTATTTCGAACACAAATTAGGCCCTAACCTAAGGCGTAAGTAGATTAATAAAAAATAATTTTGTTTTATTTAGAACACTATGTGGGTTGGGATTTTTTACGAAATGTGACCAGAAGAGACATGAGCAGACCCATGACGATGTTAGGTCGTTTGCTTGTTATTATTGTGAGGGGACATTCAAGTCTAAGGATTCTTGGCGCCGGCATCAGAAACGGCAGCATGGACAGTTGTACTGCAATAAATATACTTAGATTAATAAAAGACAATTTTGTTTTGTTTAGAACACAAATTATGATGTGGGTTGGGATTTTTTACGAAATGTCACTAGACGAGACCTGCGCACTCATGACGATGTTAGGTCGTTGCTTGTTGTGTCTCTAAATCGAGTTGGGGGCAAAAACACATTGTATGTTTGTACCGCGATAATGCCGAACCGATGGTCCGACTTTGATGAAATTTGGTAGGCATGTAGGTAATATCAATAGAATTTTTAAGTAATTTGGACATCAAAATCGGTTCAATAGTTATTGAAATATTAATAAAAATTTAGGTGACTCCTCGTTTGAAAAATGGCACTTCAGAATTATTTCGTAGCTTGGGATTCAAGCCGGAGTAACTAGTATCTAATCTGTGTCCACAGGTTTCTTACCTAATTTGGACCCATAGCAGCCATAGCACTTCCATGATTTTCTCTGTTCCGTGCTCAAAGTAAGAGGTTCCGTGGGTCGTCGTTACATTACTACGTCAGTAGAACACGTTCTTATATAGGGTATAAGCATATGTGTAGGCCTTTTCTATGGTTGCATTTCCCATGTCAAGTAGCACTCTCCAATTAAAAAGTAAAATGTCACGATGACATTATTTAACAATGAATACATTTCCTAAATCCAACAAAATAATGGAAATAATTGCAGTTATTTGACTAAAAACTCCATTTAAACCAGTAAAATGGATTCAGAAATAATGGTGGAGTCGTTGCCTCTGCTGGGCATTTGCAATTTATGTTTAAATGAAGGTGTGGTGAAGAGCATGTTGGTGTCGCAAAGTTTTCAGGGCAACAAGCAATCATATACAGAAATGCTGTTTAAATGCTTCTCTATCGATGTAAGTATGTTTATTAAGTGTCTAAGATAACAGAAACTGTAGCGCAACATATATTTGTGAAAGTTATGAATATATCTTTGGCCTCAGTCAAAGTAAACAAAGGTCCTCGATGACAAAGATTTTAGCTTCATTTAGCTTGTTATAAAATATTGTCATTGATTTAGTATCCCATAATACAAGCCTCGAACTTACTTTGGGGCTAGCTTAATTGTGTGATTAGTCCGTGTATATTTATTTTATTTATCTGTCCAAGCACAATAAGGCCATGTCTTTGTGACCTCTGGAAACCCTTTAAAAGTCACACAACAGTGACACACACATGTCCATGTTGAATTGTTAGGCAATATTCTTCTTCTTATCGTGTCGCTAGCTCAAACTTCTAATTTTGTTCTTCTTTATTTCTCGCTTACATGCACTTATACTATAACATGGTTAGTAAGTAAATAAGTACATGAACCCTGGCAGGGTGTTGCGAACTTTAAGTATGTAGTTGAGTTTATATAATAATAGTGATTTCAGAAATATTTCGTTTAGGATATGTCAGAAATTGTTAGTAACAAGTTAGTAATTGAATTGAATGTTAGCTGTTACATAAACTTATAAGTTAAGTATTAATTTCAGGGAAATTCTATTACATTTTAATTAAATTAAATTGGATGTGTTTTCTGATACATTAAAACATTTCAATTATCTCAATAATAGTAATGTCAAAAAATTATAAAATATAAATAAGTAGTATAAATGTCAGTATAATAATTGATGAACGGCTTGAGAATTCTTTAAAACTAGTTTTGTAATTTGTCTTCTAAGTATTCTTCAACCGAATAGTAACCTCTTGTCAATAACAAAGTTTTAAGATTTTTATCAAATGTTCTAATTGTAATCATTTCCGTAGTTTATTATATATTTTGATTGCACTCACATATGGTCCGTTATTGTATATGTCTAGGTTTTTTCTCGATGGCAATGCCCATCTATATTTATGTTGCGTGTTTATGTTGTGTGTGTCTTTAATTTGTGTAAATATGTGTTAATTTTTTCTCACAAATGTGCATATGTCAAGGATATAAATTGAGGGTAAAGTCTAGATTTTTTGTTTTATGAAATACGCCTTGCAACTATGTCTGTATGGTAGGTTGCATAGTATACGCAAGCACTTTTTTTGCATGAGGAGTAGGTCGTGCGCGTGTACACTGTTGCCCCAAAGCATAACACCGTATTTTAGCCAGGAGTACGCTTCCAATACTTTGCCACTTTTATGCCTTCCTCCGAGACAGAGTATAGGTCAAGCATGGTACAGTTGGTAGGGCGCAAAGGGCATGAGAGGAGGTGCTGCAGGTCTGGGCCTCGTGACCACATTAGCACTGTGCTTCTGCTTGGTCAATGTAGTGCCAGCACGCCAGATTGTGCCTACATCAACCTACCTCGGTTCGGAGGCGATTTAAGCTCCTCCAAGTGGCCCATGGCAGTCAGTATGACCTGGTGGTAACTCAGCAATATTGAGAGCTATGAAAAATGAATTGAGGGTAAAGCTTCATTTTAGAGGCTCAGGAATGTTTGCCTTCCTTTTAAATGTGACAAGGGCTTACAGTCTCAGGAAGCAGGGTTTAAGGAAACCCACCCACAAGATGGACTGATATTTTCCATAGGGTGGCATGCACAAACCCTCAATGAGCCAAACACGTAGCGCAAGACTGTACAGTGTGGAAAACCATTTTGAAGGGAGCTGCTCCCGATCGTCGCGACCCTCAGCCATGAGGGAACGATTATGAGAAGCAGCATGCTTATCATATATATTACTTAACTAGTAGTATTGTAATGGGAGTGAGGTGATATGCTCGACCGCCACAAAGGGAATATCTTCCCACCAGGCATGTTGTTGCGCCCTGGGGAACCACAGCTCCAACAGTGTATCTTCGGAAGTTTTATGTATGCAGCGAATCGGGCGAACTCTGAGATCGAGATGTAGGATACTGCTGGTGCCATCTCATATGCTTCTTGTGAACTATATTGTCGGTTGTCTCTTGATTGGTTAGTTGTTGTAGTTCCTCGGAGTGGCCGTAGAGGTCGCCACAGTTTCATCATCATCATCCTCCCATATTCCCGGTTGCATCCTCAGCAGTAAAGCTTCGAAGCCTGGGGTCCGCTACCCCTAACTTAGCTAGTTAGCTAGTAGTTTGTCTTTAAATTATTATACTGTCCATTCTTATTTATTTATAAATCCAGAATATACAATTGTTAACAATGTTGGACTTCTAAAAGTAATCTCTCCTATCAACCATAAGAATAAACAGTGATTTTGTTGCGGTGCAAAATAATTACTTTATCAAATCCAAAACATCAATTCGTATAAAAATAAAAAATATATTGACAGTACATTAAATATATTTCCATTAAATAAAATAAGTCTTATGTATTCAAAGTATATCTCTATGTGACAGATGGATAATTTGTAAGTGTGGGTACTTTGTTAATAAATTAGTTATGTTTCGAACTGCAACTGTAATATAATATAATAATAGAGTAGGAATTTTAAAAAATATCTGACTTTTTTTGTTTGTACACACTATTCTTTCCGGAAATACTGGACGGCTTTGAATGAAACTTTTTTTATATAGCTGTTAAGCCTGGCCAACATATAGGGTATAATTGATTTTGGAAAATGGAACACCTGATGCATAACCATAATGGTCTAGCTAAACTATAGGAAATATTAAAATTACGCCTTAGCAAATGTTGTTTAGCCATATGGACATTTTTTGCTGAGGTATAAAAATCGAACATCTGGAACAGCCATATGACACTGCTACAAGTATTTCTTATGTATCTACATTAGTTTGAATGTCCACGGGCATCAGCTAATAAATAAACCTACATTCTTACAGGTCCTCCTGATGCCCCTTGGGGACACCAAGCGGCTGATTTGCGAGCTCTGTATCAGCAGGCTGCAAGACTCCCTGACATTCCGGGAGCAAGTGGAAAACGCCCTCAGCAACCTGCAGGCTGTCGTCACAGAGCAAAGTGAGTATTCTTTAACTGAATTTTTCGGGGTCCAGTGCTGCCCCTATCTAAATATATATAACTCAAAGGTGACTGACTGACTGACATAGTGATCTATAAACGCACAGCCCAAACCACTGAACAGATCGGGCTGAAATTTGGCATGCAGGTAGATGTTATGACGTAGGCATCCGCTAAGAAAGGATTTTGATCAATTCTACCCCCAAGGGGATAAAATAGGGGATGAAAGTTTGTATAAAACTTTGTCAATTTTAAACCGATCGGGCTGAGACTTTGCATGCATAAAGCTACTATGACGTAGGCATCCCCTAAGAAAGGATTTTGATCAATAACACTTCTACGTGAGCGAAGCCGCGGGCAAAAGCTAGTTTAAAATAAATTATTTGATACGAAATGGAGGTGTCATTTAAATTTTTGTCTTGATCAAGCCCTAGATAACCCTCAACTATTTGATGTACTGCTGGTTATAGTTTACAGTGAGAATGTGAAGCTTTTCTACGCACATTTACGAAAAGGGGCACTTTTGGCTAATGTGAACACACATCGTGTCTTCTGGTTTTGGGCAGCAGCCAGGAATTAATTTTCATACTAGTTTCCTGGCCTAGGCAGGTAAAATAATACATGACCCAAGAATTACAATCTTCGTGTCTCCTTTTTACTACAATAATGCCCACATTTCCGAGCATGTTTGAGAAAAATCTTACTTGTTCTGTGCAGAAATCGAGAAAGAAACTGTCGGCGAAGCAGACGTGAAGAAAGAGTCTTCAGCCGACGAGTGCGAAAACCATTTCGACGGACATTTCAGCGAAGAAGACGACATGGGTAAATATTGCTTTAATGTTTGTAACAGAAAACTATAATCATCCAAATCAGGGCTGTCTTAAACTAGGCTGGGGCCCTTGGGCACACAAGAACTTGGGGCCCTTTTGTAAGTAAAAAAGCGAATTATAATAACATGTTTTTACTAAGTATGACCATTTACTGTAATCAAATATAGTATGATATAATATGTCATAAATGACATTAGAATGCTGCTGGTTTTTTGGTTACGATTATGATAACGGTTTCTGTCGGGATTTCTTCGGGAAAAAAGTGTAATGTACCCGACAAAAATGTTTTGAGAATAAATTTGTGAGAGTCCTTCGGGGCCCCCTGAGATTGGGGGCCCTGGGGGCACGGGCCCCGTGTGAAGACGGTACTGATCCAAATGTATTCCCGGTTGCATCCTCAGCGGTAACGCTTCAGAGCCCGGGGTCCGCTACCTAACCTAGGTGGTTTGATGGGGTTACTGGTTTTTACACAGAGCGACTGCCGTCTGACCTGCGCAACCCAAAGGGTAGACCAACCAATCCTTGGAATTGGTTTGAGCAAACGCTAGATGTCGTTCGGGACTCACACTTCATACGTGCCTTCCGAAGCACAGAATCATCTTTCTATTAGGATAACCAGGTGATTCAAGCCTGCAATATCCTAACCATACTGGAAACAACTTTTTCTCAATTGGGATTCGAACCCACGACCTCCGGATCACAAGGCGAACGCCTTAACCACTGGACTACAAAGGCAGTCTAACTTAAGCACAAAAATTGGACCCATTTTCTAACTTGAGCAGCAAATGGGTCCGAGTACAAGTACTATTCACAAAACCCCCGACTTACAAGGGGTCACCCCCCATAACTTTTTTGCCATTGAACCGATTTCCATCAAACATAACTCTTTATTGTACACCAAAAGAAACATAGCTAAGAACCATCTCGATCAAGTCAGCTTTCGAACGAAAAAAACTGCATCAATATCGGCCCATTCGTTTAGGCACTATGATGCCACTGACAGACACACAGACACGTCAAACTTACTACAAACCCCTCTTTTTCGTCGGGGTTTAAAAAAGGTAAACATATTTTGCTTTCATTATGTAAATTGTTATCTTCTTTAATAAAATATTAATTAAAAAAATACGAGCTCCTAGCCTTGAAGATTTTCATCAAAACTCTAAATCGATCGAAACTTGGTCGGCCTGTCCGACTTTATTACGAGAGTTTTTACTAGTATATTATGTAAACACTACACGTTTAAGTACTTAAAAAAATTGTGCCCATGTATACAATACCTATTGACTTGTAAGGGTTGGATCTCATTTGTCAGCACGGAACAGCATTTTTTTGTTTTGCTATCCATTTCTGTCGCTCTGAATCGTCATGTGCCCGAGCGAGAGAGAGCGACGGAACGATGTAGTACCAGCACTTTTCTAAATTACGATTCTAGAAAAGTGCTGTTCCATGCTGACAAGTGAGATCCATCCCTAAAAGTGCCCGCAAAGGTCTAATTACTGAATAAACGCTTGAATTTTGAATTGAATTCTAAATAAATAAATATATAGGGACAAATTACACTAATTGAGCTAGCCCCAAAGTAAGTTCGAGACTTGAGTGGGATACTAACTCAACGATACTATATTTTATAACATATACATATATAGATAAACATCCAAGACCCAGGACAATTTGAAGAAGGCCATTTTCCAACTTGCCCTGACAGGGGATCGAACCCGGGACCTCTGGGTGGCGGACTAGCATGGTGACCACTACGCCACGGAGGTCGTCAAATTCTGAATTTCATATACATAATATATTTATGTTACAGCATTAACGGAGTTCAAGGTGAAGGTGGAACCGAAAGAAGAGTCAAAGAAGACCAGGAAATCGGTAAACAAGTCTAAAATGAAATATTCCATCAAAAAACAAGATTTGGAGGAAACGGAAGTCATGTTACAAGCCGGTCTATTTCCTTTCAAAATTAAGAAAAACAGAACTTTCGCCTGCGCCGTATGTCCAGAGAAATCTACCAGTTTAGACGATATAAAGAAACATATAGTCGAACATAACAGAACCAACATACATGTAGCGTTCAAAAAGATGATGTTCTCAAATGCACAAAGATTTTATAGATATTCAAATAAATTGAGATGCAAGATTTGCACAACGGATATATGTAACTATGATGAGTTAAAACAACACATAGAGCATTGCAGTCAGTTGAAGTATAGCAAGAAATGGAATAACTTGCCGTTCAAGCTTGAAAAGGATCAACTCGACTGTCCAATATGTAAGAAAACGTTCTTAAACTATGTTAATTTGAACACACATATGAATCTACACTATCCGAACTATATATGTGAGAATTGTGGCAAAGCTTTCGCTTCGAAAGCTCGATTAAGAGGTCATATGAGGACGCATGAAGTTGGAAACTTTCCTTGTAGACACTGCAACGCAGTGTTTGACCGAGTGACCAAACGGGAAAACCACGTTTCAAAAGAGCACAAATCCGGTGTCCGCTACGCTTGTAAAAGATGTAATATATCTCTAACATCATTCTACGCAAGGCAGAAGCATTTAGCAGAAGTGCACAACGAAGAATTGAAGAGATATAAGTGTAAGGCCTGCCCGCAGAGTTACATCACTCCGGGACATCTATCGAGTCACGTCCGGAGAGATCACTTACACGAACGGAATCATAAATGTGACAAGTGTGATTTAGCATTTTATACTAAAAACGCTTTAAAAATGCACATGATAAAGCACGATGGTGAACGGATACACACGTGTCATATTTGTCAGAAGTCTTATCAAAGGAAGAAGACTTTGAGGGAACATTTGCGGATTCATAATAATGACAAAAGGTTTGTCTGTCCAGTCTGTGGGAGGGCGTTTACGCAGAAGTGTACTCTAAAGGGACATCTTAAGGTTCATGATAGGAAGCTGGATTTGGATGATAGGATAATACAGCCGTTGCACTCGATTTAGTTAAGTTTTAGAAGAGAATTTTAACCCTTTGAAGGGACTGGTACACTTTATTTACAAAACGGTCACGTGACTGTTACGCCCTTGAAAACTAAAGTGGTCGAAAGATATTACAAGGTTTACAAAATTGCTTGAAAGTGTTGTACGACTGTAGTTTGTATGTATACAAATAGATTATTTTTTGTTTCATTAAAAAAGACCAAGTAGTTATGATTTTACAGGCACTTGACATTCTCATTAAAATAGAGACCTGCGTTCAGCGTGTGACGTCACATTCCAACGTCTCGCTCGCACATCGCGCGGCCGCCGGTGGAATGTCACGTAACCGCTAGTGTTGCCGAAAATCGATTGGCCTATCGATAGTATCCATAGTATCGATAGCTGTTTTTGAGCAATACTATACAATATGTAACTAAAACCCTGTCCGATCCTTGTAGGAGCAACTCAGACCGTCAATATGAACAACTTTTCCTATGGGACCAATGCTTGAAACTCGAAATAAAAATCGAAATTTTCATACAAATGTGTTCGGCCGACATGACAATTTGTATGAAAATGACGATTTTTTTGAGTTGCAAGCATTGGTCCAATAGGAAAAGTGGTTCATATTGACGGTCTGAGTGGTTCCTACAGGGATCGGACAGGGTTTTTGTTACATATCGTATAGTATCGACCGATGACGATGAGCAAACTATCGATACTATCGATAGTATTGCTTCTCATAATGAATAAACTATCGAGATCGATAGTTTTGAACAATCGAGTGTTGTTATAGTTTGTTCATCGTCATCTTGATCATTTAATACAGTATAAGCCTTACCTGCGCGTTCCCCTCTGCCAAAGTATAAGAACAAAAATCTAATATGTTCATAAAAACTAGCTGCGTAATCGATTCATTATGTGAATCGGTAAGGCATCGAAAAGTGCTCCGTTGAAAATGCCATGTTATGCAATTTTCTCGTGTAAAAAGAGGTCAAACACATTTAATCTTCCAAAAGATGGCATAACCTTTAATTAGTAAGTATTTTTTTATTTTATTAACGTTGTTTTCTATTTAAATTTAATTTCTGAAAAATCGAAGAAATATCTATTAGTATCGATAACGGAAAAAATAATCGAATCACGTTTGCAACTGATTTCCTTCTAGCCCGTAAAATAATCTAAGAGCGCATACATACCCCCGTTTTAAATGTATCAATTACATTCTTAAGGTTCTGTAATAAGGTTCCAATTTGAAAAACGATTAGTTGATGACGTAGGCGCACTCCCCACGAGACTATAGCGCACTGCTGCGCACTCCTCACGAGACTATGTATTTATGATTAACAACCTTCGTCTTTATTCCCTGTGCATTAGAGTTGATATATTTTTTTGTCTTCTCTCTCTTTCTTGCCAAGAGTATATTATTATGTGTATTTACACATTTTTTTCAGTGTGAGTTTTATTGGTGTGCATAAAATAAGCTAGTGTTTGATTTTTTTGTATTGTGCTTTTATAGCGACACAAATTATTTCTGTGAATGTGTGATTTTGTTTAGATGTAGTGGTAGCTTACCCCCGCACCAAAAGCAGCAGAAAGTATTGTAAGAAGATATGTCTGCTTAACTCATCCTGTATTAAATGATCTAAGGTCGTCATCGATTACTATCGATAGTATTGTTGGTTATCTATTAATAGTATTAACTCAAAATTAGCTCTCGATATTATCGATAGTATTGCTTCTCATAATGAATAAACTATCGATATCGATAGTTTTGAACAATCGACTGTTGTTCGACGTCATCGATCGATACATTCGATAGTGTTGTTGGTTATCAATAGTATTACTCAAAAACAGCTATCGATAGTCTATCGATACTATCGGTTTTGCTTAAATTATCGATAGTGAACAATCGAGAGGCAACATTGGTCACCGCATCAAACAACGCCGGCCCGGGGACGCATTTTTGAAATCACTTGTCATATTACGCATGGTTTACGCGAGGGTTTCCAATCTGGCGCATTTTTTGAAATGATCGTATGCGAAGGATTTGCAACGAGTGGTCTCGATCACTCGTAATCTTGACATTGGTGGCATAGATATGTCAAAAAAACCTTTCATGGAGAATCCAATCCGATTCATGCTGCTTTTTCTTCATGGAAAACCATAGACATATTTTCGATGTTTTCTGCGTAAAACAATATTGTTTTTAGCTGACGCGACGGTTTCAAAAATACGGCCAAAAGGTTTTTACGCGAGCGGTGAGTTGGAAAACTACACGTTTTGTGTTTCGGTGAGTCCTTAAATGAAAAATAGCACTCTCGGTGGAAACACGCGTCGCGCACGCATTATAAAATTCCATATATCGGAAACTAAACGAGATATCGAAATATTTTTTCACAGATATTTTTTTTAATTGTAAAAACAATGTATGTTTATAAGTACATCACATAAGACATCACTTATTCGGTCGTTTTGAAAACATTGAGACAGGCCTATGTCAAGCAGTGGACTTTCTGCGGCTGATATGTTGACGATGACATCACATAAGAAAGATACAAGCTCTAATAACATACAGAGTGACATAAATAAGTTGAACAAAAATGGCGCACTTCAAAGCATTTTTGTACAAATTCCCGACAATTAAACCAAAATGGCTGTCGTCAGCATTATTTGTACCTGCGCCGATAACCGCCATTTTGGTTTAACCATTCTCATGTCCGCCATTTTTGTTCAACTTATTTGTGTCTCATTTTACCGGGGGAAGTTTTACCTACCATTGGAGCAAGTTCAGTCCATGAAACTTAAGAGGCTACCTGAATTTTGGGGGTTTGAAATAAATCATTAGAAAGAAAACGGAGACATCATTTAAAATTTTGTATTGACCAGGGACTACATAACCGTTCAAAGTATTTGTGAAGGATGACGAGCTTGGGCTAGGTAGAAAGGAAAAACACACGTACTTCCACCAGAGTATATTCACTTGAACCGCGTACAGTAACATGGAGCCGTGCGATGTGGCCCACGTATGGTGTTAGACTAAAGGTAGTGGGGACGATATGCGTCCGCCACGATGTTTTACACTATACAAAATAATTTTACTAATCTAATTAGGAGCCGTCGCTAACAGTATTTTATGTACTACTATTTACAGTTTAAAGTGAGAACTCGAAGCTTTTCTACGCACATCCGCCAAAAGTGGTTCTCACTTTAGACCATTAACAGTAGTTCATAAAATTGTTTGAAGGGTTATCTAGTGCCTGGTCAAGACAAAATTTTAAATGATGCCTCCGTTTCCTATCAAATGATTTATTTAAAATGGGTAAACAGGTATCTCCTTATCTACTTTCTATAAAAAATAACGGCCAAGTGCGTGTCGGGCCACGCGCAGTCTAGGGTTGCGTAGTTGTGAATGCCCACTTTGAGTTCAGGCCACTGAAAACGTCTAAAAACTTTTTTTATATTTTTCCTTTTCCGAGTAGATTTTCTAAGTTAGTCGCCTTTAACTTTTTAATTTGTAAACCTTACTTAGCTCTGATAGTTTTCCTTTAAACTTCGTTATATATACTACTGCTGTGAATTTTTTCACATGTCCGTTTAATAGATGGGGGGGGGGACATTTGACTCTAACAAAAATTTGCAATATAAAACCAAATATTTCAGAAACGGATCCCTAAATCGAAAAATTATGTTCACAAGCTCACAATATTTTTAAAAGACCTATTCAATGACACCCCACACGATGGTTTAGTATTAAAAAAAAAATTCTAAGAAGTTGACTCCTACTTACAGCCTACCTACCAAATTACAGCTTTCTAGTAGTTATAGTCTCTGAGTAAAACCGCGGACGAACAGACAGACAGACATGGCGAAACTATAAGAGTTCCTTGTTTACTACGGAGCTCTAAAAATTAAGTATTACAAATCGATAAAATAATCGTTTGGTCGAGCGCTGCTCTATATGGGGAAGTTGTTTTTAGGCTGCCCGCCCACATCCGATAATCGGTGACCGATTTTTTGTAGAAAAATGGAACGTACTGATTGCAATAGTGCAACGCACCTGTCCCTACAGAAAGTAGGTCAAAAATTCCTACAAAAAAAAAATCGGCGCGACTATCGGTTCTACAAAAAGCCTGACGTGGGCGGGCACCCTTATGGAAAGAGGTTCAGTGTCATGGACAAAACATGCTCTAAAAATTCCGGTAGTTAAAAAGTCTTCCATACTAAAACTTTTTAACTATTTTATACAATATGCAACAAAAACCCTGTCCGATCCTTGTAGGAGAAACTCAGACCGTCAATATGAACAACTTTTCCTATGGGAACAATGCGTGAAACTCGAAAAATATATACATTTTCATATAAATTGCCGGGCCGGCCGAACACTTTTGTATGAAACCGAGGATATTTTTTCGACTTTCATGCATTGGTCCCATAGGAAAAGTTGTTCATATTGACGGTCTGAGTTGCTCCTACAAGGATCGGACAGGGTTTTTTGTTAAATTTTTTAAGCAACGTGGAAAGGACACTCGTAATAAGTCATACCACGAGCTATACTAGATCACTATAGTATATAATGAAATTAATGAATTTAAATTAACAGCCAAAACAAAAATATCTGCATTTCTATTCAAAAGTGTGCAGTCGCACCCGGCAATTTGTATGGGAACGTAGATTTCATTTGTTATTTTAATTTCATTTTACCATGCCTACTTATTTTACATTGCCTTATAAAAATTAAATATTTATTTTTCTTGCCACTAGATGGCACTATGAGTATTAATCAAAACATTAAAATCTTTTATTACTATTATTTTAAGAAAGTAGTACTCTAATTAATTAAAAATCACTTATTTGAAATGCAATAAATATTTTTAAAGCATATTCAACACTTTCTTTTTTTTTTTTTTCTAGTCGTGTTGCTGCCATCTCTGTGTGGCAGGCACGCAACTCCAGTTTTGCATACTTTCGGGCCCTCAAATCGTTTCTATTGCGTTGGGTATCTGTTACGTCTTTGATTATACTATAGTGACGTAATATATGTCAAAAAAAATTTTTTTGGCACTTCCATACAAAAGTGTGCAGACGCCCGGGCAATTATTATGGGAACGTCGAATTTTTTTTTGTTTTTGACATTTATTTGAATTTCATTATACTATAGTGATCTAGTTTAGCCTGTGGTTCGATTTATTACGGGTATGTCCCTTCCACGTTGGATATAACTGTTAAAAGTTAATGAGTTATTTTTTGTACAGTAGGTAATTTAACATCATGCACAATTTTTATTTAATGAACGATATTTCTTAATTATAAGATTAGAACTTAATTATTATAGTTATGTACAGATCGGTACTATATGATAATATTGTAATAATATAAATATATATTTTATTGTTTTATTAGAAAAATATTTGAACTATGTACATATTTTATTCAGTTCGTTTTTAAAAAGAAATTGTTTAATAATCTTCTCAGTAAAAATTACGATTTAAAAACAAATGAATGAAACAATATGATAAATGAAGTTTATGCGAAATAATTGATAGAAATTGTATTTTCGTAGGCTTGGCTTACACACTGTCTAAAACTCGGATGCTGATATATAGTCCATTTGGTTAGGTGTTTAAATAAATGTAAACAATCTTGGCATATGTTTTTATTGAAATATTCACTTTAAAAATAAATCTCTGCACACATTCAAATAAAGTATGTAATTTATGATTTATAAATAAATTAAATTGTAATTTACAAAAGTATTGATTTTCAAAGTGTATATTTTAGTAAAAAGACATGTCAAGATTGTTAACTTTTATTTAAATACGTAAACAAATGGATTATAGGTACCTATAGTCCATTTTTTTTTGACAAATATCTCTGATTGAGCTAGCCCCAAAGTAAGTTTGAGACTTGTGTTATGGGATACTAACTCAACGATACTATATTTTATAATAACTACATATATAGATAAACATCCAAGACCCAGGACAATTTAAAAAAGGCCATTTTTCAAATTGCCCTGACCGGGGATCGAACCCGGGACCTCTGGGTGACGGACTAGCATGGTGGCCACTACGCCACGGAGGTTAGGTACTTAAATAAAGGTAAACAATCTTGACATGTCTTTATTAAAATGCACTATATAAATCAATACCCTTGCAAATTACAAATCAATGAATGTATTAATAATGAATTACACTCGTAATGTGTAAACATATCAATTTGCAAAGAAATATACACTTTACAAATCAATACCTTGCAAATTGCAATTTATTTATCTTATAAATAAACTGAGACTTTATTAAGACGAAATGGTAGCTAAAGTGGCGCCCTCATTTGAAATAAATTGTTTAAAACTAAATATGGTGATAATTAAAAATTTGATTTGTATAAATGTCTAGAAAGACCTTTAAACTATTTTATGAATAACCTTTGAAAGTAATATTGGTAGTCCGTCTCGTTTTAAAGTGGCCACTTTTGGCTGGCAACTGTTTTTCGCGAAAAGTGGCCACTTTTGGCGAAAAACAGTTTTAAAACTAGACGGACTATTAGTAATAATTTTAAAGGTTATTCATAAAATAGTTTAAAGGTCTTCCTAGACATTTATACAAATCAAATTTATAATTATCACCATATTTAGTTTTAAACAATTTATTTCAAATGAGGGCGCCACTTTAGCTACCACTTCGTCTTAAACACACAAAAATATATACAATATAAGAAGAAAAAAAAACTTTAAAACTAAACAAACTAAAATACTTCTTCAAAGTAAAGTGTATATTTCAATAAAAAGACACGTCAAGATTGTTTAAATTTATTTAAATACTTAACCAAATGGACTATACATTTGCGATGCGTACCTACATCACTAGTTTTCCGAAGTGGTCGTCATGCAATAAAAAGGCATATTCCCAACTGTGGGCTAAAGAAAGCTGCCAATGATGACATCACCGGTTTTGTAAAAAAAAAATTTCATCAAGTCAAATTGTTACAGAAGCGTTATGTGAAATCTGCATATAAATTTAAGACAGTGTGACGCTAGGCTTAGACAGACGGTGCTATTTTTGAAAAGCGGAGTCAAAAAACGAACGATTTTTGAATTGAAAAAACCTTCGTTTAGTGACGCCGCGTTTCAAAAATGGCACTTTTGATCAAACTTTGACTGACGTCCATTCCCAACCTAAAAGGTCAATATCCGATTTTGACATGTGAATTGGGACCTATATAGTTTGTTTGTTTTTTATAAGTTAATGATTGAATATGTGTTAGGCATCTCCGTGATTTGTGCAATAATAACGCTCTTCCATATGGTTGCAATAAAGTTGTAAGTTATTGAACATCTTTTTACGAGCTTTTATTTAGTTTCACCTGTCCCGTTTTCTGTCTGTAAACAAATCTTGAAAGGTTAATTTGACCCACTTCCTGGTTTCCGATTGAGCTTGACAATATTATGATGACATGGAGCTGATCTGATGATGGAGACGGAAGGTTGCCACAGGAACTCTAGTGAAACGGCGCAACCCCATCGAGTTTGGGCTCGTTTGATTCACCTTGACGAGCAGTTTAGATAGAAGCTTGTGCTTTTTTTTTTGTTTTTTAGTTTAGTTTTAAGTTCTTTCTTTAATCTTTCCCAAACGTTTGTTAAAATAAAGGAATGAGGTATATGTTGGATCTCCCGGTGGGATAACGCTTCACTTGCGCTTTGGCAAGATAAGTGACACTGGGTGTGGCCCGCACTTGGATGGGTGACCACAGGTTGGATAAGTAATATTTTCTCGAACTTTTCCTACTAAGGAAGGTACCTTAAGTCCCCTGATTCCTCGCCGGATAGTTCCAGTAGGTAGAGCAGTTTTATAAAAAAAAAAAAACTTTGTATATATTAACATTCCGTTATCGTTTTTATCATAATTTTAATATCAAAAGAGATACGAACTTTCATAAACCTGAAACATTTGCAAGATTTTCCACTGTGTTCTAACTTCTAGCAAACAAATTCGACGAGATTATATTAAAAAAAGAAAACGGGAACACAGCACAGCCATACCTTTATTCATTTTTTTATGAAAAAAGTTATTAAATCTGTTAAGATATGGAGGAGAAATCAGGGGACTAGGAAATGATGATTTTGTGGTGTTCTTAAAGGCAAGGATTTGTTTGCCAGGAAAATTTAAAAACCCCCGACTTTCAAGAATGCCATCTAGTGACGAGTAGCGAAACTACATATTCCAAACAATAGATAATAGCCATCTCTAATTTGCAACGCAATTTTTTTAACCAGCTAAACCGATTTTTATCAAACATAGGTAGCCAAAAAACTCATCGAAATCAGTCCATACCATACTTACCCAAAAACATTCACAGATCATTGCGATGCGATGCCAATGCGGCTAGCAACTCGTCACTTTTTTGATTCCTTTTTTGCATCTTCGCGCTAGGTTGTCCGGCCCTGGGCTCTGTCTGCCTCGTTAGGAGTACAGATGTGATAATGTGAACGCAGCTAGTGACATCGAGTGGATGACACTTGAACTACACAGTTACGTCTACGGAAGAAAACAGCATAAAGTGAACTTTCTTCCCGCCAATAGATGGCGGTGGTTTTAGTGTAGTGTTGTGGCATGAATTATTTCAATCAATCGATTCAATACGCAAGTCCCACCATCTAGGATCGAAAAAACTACATTTTATTAGTAATTGTAATTACACATATACTCTCTGGTTGTTCTTATCTGCTTAACGGCGAGTACTTGCACAGACATAGCCTCGTAGGCTCAATTATTCTCTCGCAGCTTGCTCTTCGACAGGAGCTTGTGTGAATCTGAGGTTCTATTATAAGTACTTACTGGTCCTAATTCGATATTTTTATGTTTTTTTTTGTGCCATAAAGTGTTACTTACTTAAAGTGGCGCGTGTACGACATATTAAGAAGTTGAATTAATAAGTAGAGCCACCAAGATTTTTGATGTAAGCTTGAGGTTCTTATCCTCCAGCTCAATCTTAATAGATTAAGTTACTATGTCAAGTTTGGTATCATATTTGTATGACATTAGGATGCTAGATGGTAAACTATGTAAGATAAAAAAATGCTTGATTTAAGAAAAAATATTCTATAAAATACAAAAATTGGAATATTTGAATAAGAAAAATATCTTGAAAGAGCTCTATTATACTTTTGTATATTAAAATTTGACAAAAAAGAAATGAATAGAATATATAATGTATTGAAACTAAAGAAGTAATTTTTCCGTAAGTTTAATATTTCCGTAAGTAAGGCAGTCAGGCATTAGGTTAGCTATGTATAGAAGAAGGGCTTCACGAAGTAAAATATTTTTATGCTTTTTTTTTAGTTTACACTTGAGACAAAAGATCGAGTAAATTTTGCTTATTGAAAAATTAACTTCAAGATTTATTTCTATAAAGAATAAATTCCTAAATGTTTCTAAAACACAACCCATTTTTGAAAAAAAAATTAAATTAATATTTACAACCTTAAAATTTAGACTTAAATTTAAAGTTATTACAAAAAATACGAATATTTAAAATTCATCAATCTCTTTTTTTTAATTTCTTATGTATTTACTACATGTATATTGACCCAAATGTTATTCCAGAATTGAAATCCAAGTAGTCGATATATGCGGAAATGATACCAAACTTGCCTTAGTACCTAAACTTATGCAGTTATTAATCTCGGGCTTTTAAGGCTACATACCTGCATTAAAAATCCAGGTGTATCCTACTTCGAAAAACCCATCTTAGGATCACAAAAATCAATCCTGCTGAAGACAACCTTTGGTACAGAAAAAGCAGTATTCTTCACTTCTTTATCATGTACAAATGTCACTATTACTTCTAGGGTCAGATTCATAATTTCTAATCTAAACTAAACTAGACCAAAACTAAAAACCGACTTTATTTCCAAACTATACAACCTGTTTTGATAACATTTCTGTAGGATCAACCACAATACATGCTCTGTATTCATACAAAAAAAGAATATTCCAAATCGTTCAGTGAACATATATAATATATCATTTTTAGCCATATATTTTGACGACCGACCGTTAGTGTGCCGCGAAACTCTAAAATTATATATATTATGTTCTGATGATGTCATTCATCACCGATTTGTAAACAAATTTTATCGTAAACTCAACGTAATCGATATTCATGTTAATATTGATTATGATTATAATCATATTTGCTTTGCCCATCACTAACTGCCGCCGCCGCGGTGCTGTAGCTCGATGGATGGCGTCGGTTTTTTAAGTCTGTGATCGAAATGTTGAATAGATAGCTTGTAACTTAAAAATTTGCACAATAAGTTAGTTAATATAATCTAGAATAGTATGATTACTGTGTTTTCTGTGAAAATCGCATTATAGTAGTGATAATGGCAGCGAAATCTTCGGAATGGCGACCGGGTCCTACGGTGTGTCGGTGTTGTCTCACAGAAGGCTGTTATAAAGACATTTCTACAGAATATTTTTGGATGGGAAAACGAGAAGTTTACTCAGAGATGCTGAAGGAAACATTAGATGTTAATGTAAGTATGTCTTGTCACTTATTCCACTAAGATCTATTGTGTCCTCGAAATGGCGTCCATTTTCTCATCCTAATTTATAATCCTACCGAATTTGCTCGTCATGCGTATTCAGTTTCTTGCGTGGAATATGTCTTCTGTCTCGTTCATTTTACATCGGAGTGAAGAGATAAAGGTACTAATTTAGTTCTTTCTTGAAGCATTTTTATTTAGTTGGATGTTGAAAATCAATAAAATGCCTTTCGAATCTGCCTAAATAAAATGAGAGAAAGACCTTAATTTCTTGATTCGATGTAGGTAAATGTTTGATTTCATGACGTTTTACTATGCTATAATCCTTTACAATTCGGTTTTATTTCGTTTTGGATTCATTCTAAGCCATATAATGGAACTGGTCGTATAGACGCCATTTTCTCAAGCCCTTGTCTCAGGGGTCGAAGCCAAGCCTCTGGTATACAAGAATTTTAAGACCTTTTGTATTTTTATGATTTTCTAATTTTAAATACATGCCAAAAACGTAAAGGCCTCGAGTAAAGAAAGCATAAGGGCTGAATTTGGCATCCTTACATTTCTCCTTATTTTCTGGCATATGTTTATAACTAGTCCCAGTTTGACTGGTACCTGCCAATCAGACATTCTTGTCCCAGTCTTCCATATATTTGTTGGTGTACATTGGGAATTCTTCCATGCTTGTCAGGGGGTAGAATAAAAATTTAATAATTAAATTAAAGTTTTGAATGCTTCTTTTCCTGTGCAGATCATATCTGATTGAAGGACTGGGCAAAACTGCTAATCATGTTAATAGGTGAAGTGGCTAGCAACCCACCACTATTTTGATTCAATTCCGATATCTGTAGAATGCGAGTTAAAGCATTAAGAGCGAACTAGTCAATACTTTTTCTATAAAATTTTGGAGGGGATTTCCTCCACTGTCTGACATTTAACTTGATATTGTTTTGTCTGATTATCGATTTTGTCTGTATGGAAACAGAATAGTAAAATAAAAAGCCATTAATAAGTTATGAGCCATCATCAAAGATTTGTATTTTCTTGCTTATTTTTACGCAACTTTCAGCGTAAATATGTAATACAAGAAGTTTAAAATGTACAAAACTAAGTCCACACCGACACGGCTTATTTATCGAAGATTTTAATAAACTTTATTTGTAATTAATTAGTGCAATTGTTTATTCATAAAACCACTTTTCCCAAAGAACTTAACATGTTTTTTATACGCTCAGTTTACTATGAATTTATCCTGCATTTCACGTCACTGTTTCCCCCGAACACAATGTTAGGTGAGACAGCATGCTTTTATGCCATGCCCACCTGTGAGTTTGGGCCCGCGACTAGTTCAACCTTTAGTCTTGATTCTATAAAAGAATTTGAGATTTGTGACCCATTTATTCAGTGCAAGGTTTTTGCTTGTTGCAGAGAATTTAATTGAAGCAATAAATGGTACTTTATTCACACAAGATATTGTGCATCTTATTATAAAACCCAGACTAACTTTAAACCATTATCCGACCAAATCAAGTTGACATCTTTAATATCACACTATCTCACCACTCAATGTCAACTTTATTTTGGGCGGATATGGTTTAAACCTAGTAACAAAGTTAGTCTTGTTTTCATAATAAGACGGCGTATGATTAGGAGTAGGGTAAATTTCCTGCCAAAATTCCTACGAACATCCTCCTTCCAGATTGCATATTCGAAGGCGGGCGGCCCCAACAGTAACAGTCGCCTGATCTGTGAGCCGTGCATATCTAGGCTACGCGATGCAACCGAGTTCAAGCGGCAGGTGGTGGAGTGCGAACGGATGTTTATGCAACATTTGGATGGCGGGAGCACTAGTGTTTGTGTTGAAGGTGGGTGGACTGGGATATTATTTTTGTATTCGATTGGCTTCAACTACATCACTACCTTTAGCAGACTGTGCCAGGAGGGTTATGATTTTCGAGTGTATGTATGTGTAGTTCTTTGGCACACAAAAAAATTTTAAATTCATTCATGCTTTTATTTTTATGATTATCTGCTTGTTTATTTTATTTATTATCAAAATTAAAAATTGTCAGGACAAAATATGGAAAAAAAACATTTCTTTATAAATTTAAAAATGTATGGATGACAAAAAGATCTCGTCCATTTCTGTTTATTTTTAAACATTCATTTGAAATTAAAGACATGCAAGTAACAACAAAACGAATCTCCATTTCTTGTATTAAAATAAAAAATGTCTGACAGTGGATGCAGAGCCCTTGGAGAAGATCAAGATCGAAGGCGTCAAGTTGGAGAAGAGTAACAGCGACGACGACTTCGACGACCGACACGACTTTGGCATCGACGACGACGATGACGACGATGATGACCGTAAGTACACATCAATGGTTTAGCAACCACTTTCCACTCAAAAGAAGTCTTGGCATCACATCTGTAGCACTCTTGTGTGTTTTGACCCTAATGAAGAAGCAACTCATCTGTAGATATCATCTAATGTAACTAAAACTGAATGCTCCACAAACATGTGACAGAGCGTTCAAGTCATTCCATTTAGTCGACGATAATGATGATTGTAAGTACACAGCATCACATTTGTAGCACCCGCATTTTAGCGCGTTTCCACTCCAAAGAAGTCTAAGCGTCACATCTGTAGCACACTCATCTTGTGTGTTTCGACCCTAATGAAGAAGCAACATTATATATCTGTAGATATCATCTAATGTAACTAAAACTGAATGCTCCACAAACATGTGACAGAGTGTTCAAGTCATTCCATTTCGTCGAAGATAATGATGATTGTAAGTACACAGCATCACATTTGTAGCACCCGCATTTTAGCGCGTTTTCACTCAAAAGAAGTCTTGGCATCACATCTGTAGCACACTCATCTTGTGTGTTTCGACCCTAATGAAGAAGCAACATTATATATCTGTAGATATCATCTAATCTAACTAAAACTGAATGCTCCACAAACATGTGACAGAGCGTTCAAGTCATTCCATTTCGTCGACGATAATGATGATCGTAAGTACACAGCATCACATTTGTAGCACCCGCATTTTAGCGCGTTTCCACTCCAAAGGAGTCTAAGCGTCACATCTGTAGCACACTCATGTCGTGTGTTTCGACCTTAATGAAGAAGTAACATTATATATCTGTAGATATCATCTAATCTAACTAAAACTGAATGCTCCACAAACATGTGACAGAGCGTTCAAGTCATTCCATTTCGTCGACGATAATGATGATCGTAAGTACACAGCATCACATTTGTAGCACCCGCATTTTAGCGCGTTTCCACTCCAAAGAAGTCTAAGCATCACATCTGTAGCACACTCGTTTTAGTGTGTTTCGACCCTAAACAAGAGAGCAACACATCTGTAGATACCGTCTATTCTTAAACTGAGTGCTCTACGAAGGTGCGACAGAGCGATCAAGTAAGTACATAGCATCACGTATGTAGTACCCACATCTTAGAGAATTTTCTAAGCATTAAATCCGTAGCACATGCGTCTTAGTGTGTTTAGACTCAAAAGAAGAGGAAGCGTAACATCTGTAGATATCTTCTAATCTAAAACTGAATGCTCTATGAACGTGTGAAAGAGTGATCAAGTCATTCAATGATCGTAAGTACACAGCATCACATCTGTAGCACCCAGATCTTAGTGTGTTTTTTCTCAAAAGAAGAGGAAGATATCACAGATCATCTTTAGATAGATAGTCTAAAACTGAATGCTCTACGAAAGTGTGACAGAGCTATCAAGTCATTCCATTGCGTTGACGATGATGATGGTGATCGTAAGTACACAGCATCACGTCTGTAGCACCCACATCTTAGCTCGTTTCCACTCCAAAGAAGTCTAAGCATCACATCTGTAGGACACTTGTCTTAGTGTGTTTCGACTCTCTAAGAAGATTAGGAGCAATACATTGTACAGATGTTGAATACGGGCGTTGAGGACAAAGATATTTAAGATGATATTGATAGTTAATACACACACTATCTGGTACATACCATCTTCATACCGCAGGGATGGGAAAGAGATATCGTGTAGATACTGCTATAACTTGTCAACATCGTCCTTACATTATTCAACATAGTCTGATGAATCACCTTCAGGTTTTGTAGCCAACTGAAGCCGGATATCTTGCTCTTCTGCTTTACAGTCTATAGCAGTCTGTTTCTGGACTAAATGTCTCCCAGTAAAGGGAGAATTTGCCCATAATCACCACATTGGGCAGACGAGTTGGTTTTCGCAGATGCAAGTTTTTGCACAGTGGTTGCTGCTGCCTGTACTCTCTTAGCTACACGAAAGAGAAAAACTAGTGGAAGTGCTACTTGATGAAATTTGTATGGAAACCGTTGTCGATAAACTCACAAAAAAACCACTGATCACATTTGCATTACATACAAACAATTCGTTTAATTGGTCGTTTTTATTTATTTCAATAGTGGCCTTTAGACCTCATTTATACGATTTATTTTGCTACGGTTCAAAAAGTACTTGCGATGTTTTTTTGCAATATGTTGGCTAACTTTGCGAAAAAATTCTGGTACTTTACCATAAATGAGGTTATATTTGAAAGAAAAGCAATAATATACGTAAGTACGATTAATTAACACAAGGTCTAAATTTGCGTCAAAATCAAAATATATTGTCGGGATTCAGTGCAGTTGTGTTTATTTATGACACTCTCGCCACGCCCACTTGGCACTTCACCTTTTTAGGGTTCCGTACTCAAAGGGTAAAAACGGGACCCTATTACTGACACTGTCCTTCTTTGGTTATTTGTCCGTCTGTCTGTCACCAGGCTGTATCTCATGAACCGTGATAGCTAGACAGTTGAAATTTAAACAAGATGATGTGTTTCTGTTGCCGCTATAACAATAAATACTAAAAACAGAATTAAATAAACATTCAAATGGGGCTCCCATAAAACAAACTTGTTTTTTTTTTATAGATAATGGTATGGAACCTTGCACTTCGCCGGTTTTTTCTCTTCCGTTGTCAGCTATACCTCCCTTAGTCGCCTCATACGACACCCTTGGGAGATGAAACGGTGGTGACCAATTGTGTTTTACTTTGCCGTCACCACAATATTGGGCGAAAGGCCGAAAATAAACATATTTTTTCTCTTACAGTTGACAACCAACCGCTAACAAAACTAGCGAGCAAAGTACCCAAAAAGGAGTCCGTTGATCTCCTAGACTTACTCGACAACACCAAGGCCGCTGAGAAGCGAAAGTCCACCACCAAGGCCAAAGCGCCGCCGCCTAAAAAGGCCAAGGCCAAAGTTGAGCCACCTAAGGCCAAACCGACGAGCAGCAAACCCAAACCGGAGAAAAAGAAGAAAGGTAGGCATCGAGTTTTTTTTGTTCCACTCGGGGAGGTTAAATGCTGTGTTTTGGTTAAAAAAATAGAAGACATTATAATTCAGTGACCCCATAGAAGACAGTATGCTAGTAGTCAACAGTCGAAATACCGTAAACAGTTCCGAACACTTCATGCGGACCAGGAATTTAAAAACAAATGATGTACAGGGTTGCGAGTTGTCGCAACGATGTTTCCACCAAAAAATTTGTTTAGGGATACATGAATTTTTCAGGGTCCAGTGCTGCCCCCGTTAGAAATAAATTAGTTGAAAGGTAACGGAGTTATCATTTAAAATTTTGTCTTGATCAAGTCCTAGATAACCCTTCAAACTATTTTATGTACATACTACTGTTTATATTTTAAACTGAGAACATGAAGCTTATCTTCGGTTATCTATCTTATGTTTGTTTACTTGTTCGCAAGCATTACATGTTATAATGTGTCAACATTGTATTATATTATAAGTATTTATTAATTAATAGACAATAATGATAATATGACAAAGCCCTTCTGGCGAGTAGGCGACCAATACTGTGAAAATGAGTTTCTTTCGGCGTTTCTTCTCAGCAGTGGTCGTTACGAAGCGCTGGTATCGGTAGCTTTTCTTAAAAAATAAATTAAATTTTAATATACTTTACACGTAACATAGATTATACTTATTGACGTGTAAAAGTGCCTGTAAAGGTCTAATTACTGAATAAACATTTGAATCTTTGAATCGGTTATTCGCGAAAAATTGACACTTTTGGCTAGTGTGCGTCAATAAGCTTCAAGTTCTCACTTTAAACTGTAACCAGTAGTTCATAAGATCGTTTGAAGGGTTATCTAGTGCTTGATCAAGACCAAGTTCTTAATGATATCTTTGTTTCCTTTCAAATAATTTATTTCAAATGGGGGCAGCACTGTACCCTTAAAAAATCATGTTTCGAGTCTTGATACATTATTCTTGTGAGCAAAGGGAATGTTAATTGGGTATTTTCCTGGGTTAGAAATAAATTATTTTGTACTGATAAGAATTTAAAAAGTCGCAAAATAATCTGACTTAATTTATAACGTTTTCATTTTAACGTGATTTAAGATTTAATATTGCAGAAAAACTGATATTAAGAGCGCTATTTGACAAGACATTATGACGTTATCTGTCTGTATTTCATACTAATCCGATAGGAAATGTTTGTTTTGACGTTTAGAAACAAGTATCAGATTTGACTTGGAAAAATAGCGGATTCAGCAAGGCGCAATTACACAGTGTTAGTTTATCGTGTGATGCATGATATTTATTTGTTGCAATAAATAATTTGTATGGTTGATGTTTTTTTTAGACCATGCAAGTCATATATATATTGCTTGAAATAAGGAGGGCTTTCAAAAATGAGTGACACTAGGTGGCAGCACAGTGACGTCAGGACCAATCGACTGTTGTGATTGGACCATCAGTTGACAGGTTCTTTTGCTTCGTCAAATGTATCCAATAACAGCAGCTTATTGGACCTGACATCACTGTGCTGCCACCTAGTGTCACTTTTTTTTAAAGTCCTTAAATTCAAGCAATATATATATGACTGCATTTGGTGTCACATATTTTTGGAAACCTTCATTGTATGCGTCAGGCAAGAAATTGCACTGTGTAAATACGTCTTAGGGTTTGGGACTCACCTGTCAGCCGAAACGGAACGAAATGCTGCTATTCTTACCTGTCGTTCAGAACCGTCATTTGTTAAAGCGAGAAAGAGTGACGAAATCAGCATGGCCGGTTCCGTGGCATTTCGGCGCCCTTTCTCACTTTAGTAATAACTGTTCTGAGAGACAGAAAAGGATAGAAGCATAGAAAAGTGCCGTTCCATGCTGAGACTTTAAAGCCCTATATGGAGTCCCTATTTCTCATACTGAATAAGAAATTGAGACTTCATTTTTGAGGCGTACCGTACGCTTAGAGGAAGAGGGCAGAGCGCTAAAGTCGTGTGTTGTAAAAAGACACGACTCTATAAACACAGCATTTGGTCTTCCCGAGATTTAGTTGACAAGTATTCCGCTAGGATCGCATGAACAAACACATACACAGCACATTCACATCTCCAACTGGAGAAACATATAGGATGGATAATTTGATATATTTTATTATTGGGAAATATTGGTGAAAATAATACACGATCAGATGAAGTTCTAGCTAAGTTCGATAGCTTCATTTGATTTTTTTTATATTTGAAATATGAAGCTATGAAATATTTACAATGCTGGCAAAGAAATGCTCTATATATAGAAGTGGAAACTGAATTTTCTGAGCTTATCCTTAATATACAAAGCAATATTTTATTATTTTTCTTTTATACAATGTGAAATGGACATACCCGTAATAAATCGAACCACAGGCTATACTAGATCACTATAGTATAATGAAATTAAAATAACAAAACTCGACATTCTCATACAAATTGCCCGTGCGGCTGCTCACTTTTGTATGGAAATGCCGTATATTTTTTTGTATTGGCTGTTATTTTAAATTTTATTATACTATAGTGATCTAGTGTAGCCCGTGGTTCGATTTATTACGGGGATATCCCAGGACAGGGTATGACAAACCGTCACTATAGGATGGTAACGAAAAGGCAAGCAGGAAGCAATTCTCTGCTTGCTTGAACTCCTCACTTAAATAGACTTTCCGTATGACAGCCTACTGCTGCACTTCAGGATTTACAAATTGAGGAAAGATTAGAGAGATAAAAAAAAGGCCAAAGATGGTGGAAGATGTAGAAGTCGACAATATTGCGATGTATCACGTCGATATATATTTAGGGGTGAACAGAGCCAACGGTCCCAAGACTCGAGGGCCACGCTTAGCGAGTCTAGCTTCATTTTTTACTCTTTATTTTTAGGCTTTGGTTTCTTAAAAACATGACATCCTTATCGTAAGACGTAGACGGTAAACAGGAATCACAAATAGTAGCAATACAAAAATGCGCAGATCGTATAAGCCGATTCAGGGAACGGACTGTTTTTTTTTTGGGAAACTAGAAAGGAAGCCTTCAAAAAGGATTCAGATAATGACTAGCTGGAAATATTTTATTGGTACTTTCTTTTTAATACACAATTTTTTAAAGAAAATATTTTAATTTTTTTTAGAATACTTGTATACTTTTTATTATAAGAAGTTTTATATTATTTACATCCTTAGCCAAATACTTGTCAATTTGATTTCTTTTGAACTGTGCATGATAGTTTTAACGCACATGGATATATCTCGTTAGTGAAGTGTTTCGAATAACAGTTTAGGTGTTTTTTTTTGTTTCTAAATAAAAATAAATTGTTATTGAAACATGCTGAGCCACTTTTATTCTCTTTTATATTTCCGTGTTTCGCGTATTGATACATGATTTTTTTTTAAATAAGAACATCGTGTATGTTCACACAGAGCCGTCAGTATAATCTTTTTCAAATGGTATTTTTTGTTCAAAATCATGTAGCGATACGGTTTTAAACAGGTTTTTAGGTAAAATATTTGACAGAATCGTCAAGTGAAGGAGTGAAAAGCAGTGTTTTGTTATATATGTATCTTTTTCAGCTCTTTTACATTGATTTTTTTTTTAATTTTATTCCTTTTCGATATACAAGCCGGCGATATTTTGTGTTAGAATTCTGTAATTTTCTTATTTAGAACTGAATACGATAAACATTAACAAATATACATTAATCTTATTTATGTGAAAGCAAACCAGAGTGAATACACAAATCACTAAAAACATTTTGTTTACGCAAAGCAATTAAAACTCTTCGTCGATTACTATTTTCTTTAAAAAAATAAGTTTTTTTTCAACCTTAATTTTACATACAAGTATGTATGCATGTAACATAATTCCAAGAAAGTTGTAGTAAACAATTTATTTTGGTCCACTGCTCAATATGTCAGTCGCTTTTATGCTTTAGTGTTAGTTTAATACAAAACGATTAAAAGAGAATGATTAAAAGTTAGTTTTAAAGAATAATTGCTAGATTTTTACTTTCTACACACGACAATGATTAAATAGGATAAATCCGGTGGGAGCGGTCCTCTAGTTGGAGTCTCGGCTTGGTGATCATCATCGGTAAGTAATAGACATATAGTCAGTTAAGAAGGCTCTGTTATTATTATGTGTTATAGGACTTTAAAATGTTAAGATATATCCGTGTGTTATATTAATACTTGATAAAAATAATGGAACGAAAATATTTTTGATTAAAATGCGCACTACACGATATGAAAAGGAATACATCAATGATTGCATATGTGTTTGAATATGCTTCGTTGTGTATTAACTTTTTGTAGGAGTGTGTGTAGCATTTTTATCAAAACTTACTTACCTTAGTAATTTAATTCATTTTTGGTTAATAAATTCATTTCAAGCTGTTACAGCACTGAATTTGATAAAAAAACGTTCAATTATTTTAATCAAGTACCATATTTTAACCCAATTGAAAAGCTTTCTTTTTTATAATAATGAAATGTAACCTTAATGTACTTTTCAATTCGGTCGTGTGCTTTAGATTAGATTAGTAAATAAATACACTCTTATAAACATATATTATATATATTATGAACTTACATTCTCTTGCCTTATGGCACAATTAACCACTTTAACCACATCTAAACCTTGAACAACTTTAAACTTAAACCCTATCATATAAGAAAATGTCGTTGCGAAATATGCGTCTAGAAAAAACGCCGCGTTTTAACCGTCCGACAAGCGTATGACAGAATCTTTTTCTTTTCTAGACGAGCGTTACACTTACGACCCCTCGCGGCAAAACGCGGAAGTCATCATAAAAAACACAACGGCATACCCTTTCAGGGTTAACGATAAGTCCATACTGTGCGTGTACTGCCAAGACTTGTTCGATGACCCTGACGTATTCCGAAACCACATGGACCAGGACCACAATTACTTCAATCTGAAGGTCGCCTTCTATAACCTACCTAAATCAGAGTTCGTTAAAGCCGACCTCACTAATCTGAAGTGTCGATTGTGCACAGAGCACTGTGAAAATCTAGAGGCGGCGGCCGCCCATTTGACGACGAAGCATAATCAAAATTTCACCAAAGAGGGAAAACTAGGCGTGATGCCTTACTATCTACAGAAAGACGTGTACAACTGCGCGATATGCGAAAAGAATTTCCCCTCTCTTTTCCACTTGAATAGGCATACGATAACGCATTTCTTGAGTTACGTCTGTCACGTGTGCGGCAGCAGTTACGTCGCGACCACAGGATTGTTGCGTCACGTGAGGTCCAAGCACCAAGATTACGAAGTGCCGTGCAAGAAATGCGGGAAGAAATTCCCCACGATGGAGGCGAAAGAGAAGCACAGACGCACGGAGAAGCAATGCATGCCGTACTGTTGTCCGAAGTGCAACGAGAGATTCCTAGATTGGAAAATAAGGAAGCGTCACATGGAAACGGTGCACGGGCAGAGTAGAAAGGTATACAGGTGCCGCGATTGCGACCTGACGTTCAATAACGAGGGTACTTACTACGATCATTTTAAATTGCAGCATTCGGCCGATTGCGCCACGTGCAAACACTGCGGCATGAAGTTTCTGTCGCTGTATAGGCTTAAACGGCATATCTCTAAACATAGCATTTAAATACGCATCAAAAATCGAGCTTTCCTGCCTGTGTGTTTTTGTTGCAAGTTTCAGTTCTTTCATGGTACTGGCATGCCTACCCATCGCCTTACAAACTTAATTATTTCTCTTTCTTGTCACTAGATGGCGCTATAGCTATTTATTTAAACATTAAAATCTTTTATGACTCGTATTTAAATAAAGTAATACTCTAATGAAATAAATATGACATATATAAAATGCAATGAATATTTTTAAAGCATATTCAACACTTTCTTTGTCACTTTTTTCTAGTCGTGTGTGCTGCCATCTCTGTGTGCCTACCGGCAACTAGTTTTGCCTACTTTCGGGCCCTCCAATCGTTTCTATGGCATTGGGTATCTGTAACGGTAGTAATTATATTATCTTTCGTACTGGTAATGACTTCCGAGGATCAAAAAGAAGAATCAGGAATGAATTTTTTTCTGTAATTAGGCCTTTGCAAGCACTTACACTTCAAAAAGTTGTATATAATACTTTACGTTACGTTTAATGTTAAGAAAATTAATTGATATCTTTGTTTTGTAGAGGCTGACTGGTCGAGAATGAATTGGCTTTAAGTTTTCCTTTTGTACCATTGTGGTCATGAAAGTTTAAAACAAAAAAATAAAAATAAAGAAAAACTAATGGCATTTGGCAAAGTCTACCGTTCGCGCGTATTTGTATAGGGAAATTGTTTCTTTTCTTGTCATTCCGTAGGAAAAATTGTTCATTACATAAACTGAACTTGCCGTAAAAGTTGGCGCATTGGAAATAACACCGATGCGGTATAATTTAATCACACGGATTGTTTCGTAGTAGCTACTTACTTAGAGCATTTACCTATGTAATCTCATAATATTTATGTGACTATGTATCGAATTAATGTGGAATCAATAAAAAAATAATCTTAAAACGTGTTTGTTGACTGTATATTTAGGTTAAAGTGTACGTAACTCAATAAAATGGCGGCGAAACGTTTTGGAGGCCAAAATGGTTGAAACGCCGAAGAAAGTAAGTAAGTAGAATGAGAGATATTTAAGATCTACTAAATACTATTTTTTATCTTATTTTTCGTTTTTTGATAAGCCCACACCGTCTCAGTTTCTTATAGTTACAAATTATGCAGTAAACTTTATAGGGCCGAAAAAGTTAACACAGGGTTTTATCATTATAAATCACTGTATGTTGATTGCAATAAAAAATAAGGTTACAAAACTTATTTTAAGTAGATCATTTAGGTATACAAAACTCAAATGGGACTGGGCTGGGCATGTGTGCTGTATGCAGCCGGACAGGTGAGCCCAAAAAATCACCTGCGTGCCAGAAGGACGCAGACCTACGTGGTCTACCCCTGACCACAAAAAAGATGGCGGGACGATATAGACTCTTTCATGAGTGACTGGCAGCAGACTGCTCAGAATAGGGACGTGTGGAAGGAACAGGGGCAGGCCCTTGCCCAGTATTGGGACACAAAAACAGGCTAAAAAAAAAGTTAGGTATACTGGTACATGCATAGTTACCGAGCAATTAAGTAGTATTATTTGGGAGGGAATAGAACATTCAAGTTATGAACGATGCATTTTGCAGAATTCTTGAAATAATTTGTGTGATTGCCGCCGAGAAATTCTCAGTTCTTGGATATTTCTTTACTTGAAACTTTCGGGAAAATCTCGGAAATTTTCAAAATTTTTCGAGAATTTTAGTTGAAAATTTTTCTGAAGAAATTTCTTGCGAGAAATATCTCGATTTTTTTACCGTTTTGGAAATGCCTCGAAATTTTCAAGAACGGCACATCACCACATGTGACGCGTGCTTTTCTTATAAATAAACCCAATCAATCAAAGTGAAATACTTTCCGGTCATGATTTTCTTCAGGATTAAAGACATTTATATCTACAGTGGTTTTGTTGTGTAGATCGAATTTACACAACTGCTGAACTGATTTTGATTCTTTAACTTCTTGATTTGTTTTAACATGAGCACAATCTTCCCGTTCTCTTAAACTGTGAAAGTATACAATAATGCGACACACGTAAGTTGAACAAAAATGGCGGACTTCAAAGCATTTTTGTTCAAAATCCCGGCACGTGAATAGATCCAAAATGGCGGTCGTCGATGCAGGTACAAATAATGCACCGGTGACCGCCATTTTGGTTCAAATTAAGTGCCGGGATTTTGTACAAAAATGCTTTTAAGTCCGCCATTTTGTTCACGCCGATTCTGTTAATTCTGAGCGGTTCGTGCATAGTAATCTGGTCAATTCTGAGCGGCTGATAAAGATAAGTACACATTTGTATGATTTTAACATTTTAAACCATACCGGATTCTCGTTTAAGAATATTTGTTTTTGAAGTTTTTGAATTGCCATATCAGTTATCCTTGTGATTTGGCTCCACGGATACTTTGCGTTTTTAAAAGTACCTTATATTTAAAGATATTATTTAAATTGTTTTCTTAGTAGGATTTAAAATTAGCCATTTGATAAATGAAATCACTGCGCTGAAGTTAAGAAACAATACTCTCTCATCGCCGACAATGGGACTACATAGACTTTTTCCTTTCTAGAACACACACCGAGGAACAACGCGGAAATCATTATAAAGTACACGACAGCCTACCCTTTCCGCGTCAACAACATGTCTATGTACTGCGTATACTGCGCAGAGCTTAACCAAGACCCCGATGTGTTTAGGCAGCATATGAGGCAGGAACACAGCGAGTTCTACATCAAAATGATCTCCGAAGGATTGCCGAGACTCGAAAACGTCAAGGTGGAGATATCGGAACTCGCTTGCAGGATATGCGAGACAGAGTTAGCCACGCTACAAGACGCGGCGAAACATCTCCAAACACACGGCAAATGTATCGAAGAGTCAGTAGATTTAGGAGTCATTCCTTTCAAGCTAGACAAGGAGAAATGGGCTTGCGCTGTTTGTGAGAAAATCCATCCGACTCTCTTACACTTGAATAAGCATACGGTTCGTCATTTCACGTTAAGTTTTGTGTGTGAGACGTGTGGGAAGAGTTATGTGACGTCTACCGCTTTGCTCCAACACGTTCGTTCCAAACATGATACAAATCATAAATCGTTTTGCCGACGTTGTCTACAATGGTTTCCGACGACGGACGCGAAGTTGAAGCATCAGAAGGTAGACAAACGATGCATGCTACACTGCTGCCTGCAATGCCCAGAAAGGTTTCCCTGTTACAAGCTGAAACAGCAGCATATGACTGAAGTCCACGGAAAGGCGATGGAGACGCAAAAATGTCCGTCGTGTGATTTTAAGTATACTAAGCAACGCGCGTTTTATCATCATTTTAAGTCGTGCCATGCTCAGCCTTAGGCGCATGTAAGGGATAGACTATCCTACTAAGGGGGCTCTATCAACTATAGTATAGATTTCTTTCGTAAATGAATTGTACTTGGTATGGTTTTCGACTCGACCACGCAGCCTTTCTAGCAACCTAGTAGACAACACTACTACAAGTCTGTCAAGAAGTTTATTAAAGATAACGTAGTTACTTATTCAGAATGGGGTAATCATTGGTATACTCTGTACTATTAATTTATTGTATTAAATACACAATTTATCATTCATGCTTTTTCATTTTATCGTGGAGTATTAATTAGCTTCCCTAGAGAGATTTGCTACATGTCAAACTTTATTTCAATCGGCCGATTGGGCGTGAAAGCAGTACAAGCATCCGTATAAACTTTCGCATATATAATATTAGTAGGACGCGCAGCATATAGTCATACATTTTCTTGTATTCAACTGATTTCCGAAACGTCAAGATCGATCTTAACAAGTATTAAAGGCTAATCTATACTCCAGCAATTGCTATCCTAGCACCATCAGTTTGTCTGCCATCATTGTCCTGTAAAATCTGATATACGAGAACGGTCGGGTCTGTTTGATGGGTGAGGTGATTCGTTTATCCATAATCAAACAGATTGAATGACCAAGAACATTTCTTTTTGTTCTAGAAAAAGATGCTAATTTCGTCGCGAGGCGCAACGCCGAGTTAATAGTGCGATTCTCGACAGCGTACCCGTTCAGGCTACCAGAGAACTCCATGGTCTGTGTATACTGCGCGGAGAGTTATGATGACCCCACTTTGTATAGGAAACATATGGAGGACGATCACGAATCGTTCAACTACCGCATGGCGTTCGTGCACTGTGCCGAAGGGTACATAAAAGCTGACTGCACAGACCTCCGATGTCGATTTTGCTCAAAATCTTGCGAGAACCTTCGAGAAATAGCCCAACATCTAGTCTATGACCACCAAGAACCTATCAATTTAAACAATGATCTAGGAATACAACCCTTCACATTAGAAAAAGACAAATTTGTATGCGCTATTTGTAGTTCAAAATCGCTCTGCTTGCGGCAGCTGAGTAGGCACACACAAACACATTTCCTTAAATACACGTGTGAAGCGTGCGGTAAATCTTACGCTACGATCACTACTTTAAGACATCATATCAGATTTTCGCACATAGGAGACGAAAGGATCTGTAGAAAATGTAAAATGACCTTCAGCTCGCTCGAAGCGAAGAGAGATCATCTTAAACAGACTCCGAAGTGCTGGTCGCATTTGTGTAACATTTGTGGCGAACGCTTCGTGACGTGGAATCTTAAACAAACCCATATGAACCAGTTACACGGCGCGCAGAAGAAGTCTTACGTCTGTCCGGAATGCGGAGGAGTATTCACGGAAAGGAAAAAGTATCGTGTCCATTTTAAAGTCACGCACACTGACGATAACTTCATGTGTCCAAGCTGCGGCGTGAAATTCGAGACGAAACGAGGCTTAGACGAACACAGGGTTATCCATACGAAAGAGAGACGCTTCCCATGCTCTGTTTGTTCCAAATGTTTCCCTAGGAAGAAGAATCTCGCTCAACACATGTGGATACACAGCGCTCACAAAAGATTCGAATGCACGCTATGCAATAAACAATTCAACCAGAGAGTCAGTTGGAAGACCCATATGAAATCTTATCACCCGGAGATATACATCCCGCCGTACCAATCGACGAGCGCGTTCGACGAAACGAAAAACAACAATATCAAACTACTTTTTACTGTAATGAAAACTGATTAGGTTAGTCAGCCAAGTGATTGATTGAGAACGTTTCTTTTGTTCTAGAGAACGATCCGTTGCACATCGCCAGAAGAAATGCTTACATCGTAATAGAGTACGCGACAGCCTATCCTTTTAGACTGCCCGAGTGTTCTATGGTTTGCGTTTATTGTTGCGAAAGTTTTGATGAGTCTGCAAGTTTCAGGAAGCATGTTGAGGAGGAGCATAAGGATTTTCCCATCTGGGGAGCGTTTGCTCACATCCCTGAAGGTTACATAAAAGCAGACTGTACGGAACTCGCGTGTCGACTATGTTCCGAACAATTTGACACGCTAGAACTTGTAGCTCACCATTTGTTTAATGTTCATTCTAAAAATGAACTGCAATTAGAATACGATATAGGGATACAACCATTTAAGTTAGTCGAAGGGAAGTTATCTTGTGCTATATGTGCGGAAAAATTCGGTGGCCTCAGAACTTTAAGCAGACACACGCAAACGCATTTTTTCAAATTCACGTGCGATACTTGTGGCAAGTCTTATTCTACTGCGTCGTCTTTACAAGCCCATATGAGGCATTCGCACCTCGACGGCGATCAAAGATTGTGTAGGAAATGTAAAATGACGTTCAAAACGCTCGAAGACAGAAGAAAACATTTGAGTGAGTCACCAAAATGCTGGATGCATTTGTGTAAAATTTGTGGGGAAAGGTTTGTAACGTGGAACCAGAAGTTGACACATCAAGCGAAGGTGCACGGGGCTCAGAAACGGGTATATGTGTGCCCGGAATGCAAAGAGGTGTTCACAGATAGGAAGAAGTACCCTGCTCATTTCAAAATGCATCACTCTGAAGACTAATTTGAAGTGTTACAATTGTCATAAGAAATAATTGGCCTTGTTTTGGACCTAATATTAATGTTTTAATGATTTGTCAGAATAATAACTGAAACTCGCTAATGGAATGAACTAAAAATGTTATATTCTTTGACTTTTCAAGGAAACTGTTACTCCTGTCACATTGAAAAGAAAACAGGAAAAGTTGATCAAGAACGTTTCTTTTTGTTCTAGACATGTCGGAAATACTTCTCTCTCCAAACGTGGCGCGGCGAAACGCGTGGATCATTGTCGCTCACACTACCGCGTACCCGTTCAAGCTTCCAGAATGTTCCATAGTTTGCGTTTATTGCCGCGAAGAGTTCGAAGAGGGGCACGTGTTCCGAAAGCATATGGAAGATGAACATCCCGAAGTGAGATTGCGTTTAGCATTTTCTCACATACCTGACGGATACATAAAAGTCGATATAACTGATTTGAAATGTCGCGAATGCAGCAAAAGTTTCTACGACGTTGAAACTGCTGCGGAACATCTTTTCAAACAGCATAAGTTGAAAGTGAATTTGGCAGAGCCTTTAGGTGTGCAGCCGTTTAGGTTTGCGATAGGGAAGTGGACTTGCGCTATATGTGACGCTAAATTCCCGACATTGCGAGCCCTCAGCCGACACACCCAATCTCATTTTTGCAAATTCACATGTGACAGTTGCGGGAAGTCGTACTTCTCGTCCGGGTCGCTGCAGCAGCATTTGAAACTATCGCATATAGGTGATCAAAAAATATGCGTGAAATGCAAACGTACATTTAATACGTTGGATGAAAGACGACAACATGTAAGCGAGTCGCGGAGGTGCTGGCCCTTTGCTTGCAAGTTTTGCTCTGAAAGGTTCCCAAGTTCTACTTTGAGGGATACCCACAAACGAGAGGTGCATGGCGATCAACAAAGACCGTATCCGTGCCCTGAGTGCAAAGAGGTATTCCCAAATAGAATGAAATATAGAGTACACTTCAAAATAACACATACGGATCAATATTTTGAATGTAGTTGTGGCCGCAAATTCGACACGCAGAAGAACCTAGAAAAGCATAAAGTAGTACACACGAAGGAGAAATTATTTGCTTGTCCGGTTTGCACGAAGCCTTTTTCGAGGCAAAGGAATTTGGTGCAACACATGTGGATTCACAGCGAAAATAAGCGGTTTCAGTGCAAAGAATGCAACAAACAATTTAGCCAGATAGGACCGTATAAATCTCACATGAAGGTCTACCATCCTAATGTCTCTGTTAGCTAGACCAATAGGTTATTCTATGTTCACACAGTGCGTTAAAGTCAAGAGATTGTTTTATTTATTTTCTCCGTTTCTGTTTGTTCTAGAACAATGTGCTAACGCGATGACGATGGCAAGACGCAACGCCCTGGTCTTAATCCAGTTCACGACCGCTTATCCCTTCAAATTGCCAGAGAATAATATGGTTTGCGTATACTGCGACCAAGATTACGAAATATCCGCTCAATTTCGAGAACATATGGAAAAAGACCATGCGCAGTTTAAAGTTCGAGTTGCCTTCGCTCATATAAACGATGGATACATTAAAGCGGATTGCACTGATCTCAAATGTAGAATTTGTCATTTGAAATTAGAAAAGATCGAATCTGCTGCAGAGCATCTACTTACAACTCACGACAAACAAATTGATTTAAAGTACGACTGTGGTGTTCAGCCATTTAATTTTTCAACTGATCAAATGATATGTACGATGTGTCCCCAAAATTTTATGAACCTCCGAGCATTGAGTCGACACACTCAGTCGCATTACAGCAAATGCACTTGCGAATTATGCGGCAAATCTTATCTCACTATATCTTCTTTACGTTATCACATCAAGATCAGTCACGGAGTCGGCGCAAATCAGAAGATTTGCTTGAAATGTAGGGCAGTTTTCGACTCTCTTGAAGAGAAGAGAGCGCACATCATGGAGTCACGGAAATGTTGGAGGCATATATGTAGGATCTGCAACGAAAAGTTTATGTCTAGTGTGCTGCGAGATGCGCATATAAAAGAGGCTCATGGTATCAATAGACCCACAGTCGAATGTCCGGAATGTAAATTAGTGTTGCCAAACGCAAAGAAATTTGGTACGCACTTCAAAATTAATCACACTGATAAATATTACTTGTGTTCTTGTGGGCGTAAGTTCGACTCAAAGTATCAGTTGGAAAAGCACAGAGTTACTCATACGAAAGAAAAACGGTTCGCTTGTGAACAGTGTTCCAAGGCGTTTCCGCGAAAGAGTACGTTAGTAGCGCACATGTGGATACACAGTGAGAGCAAACGGTTCGTTTGTCACGTGTGCAACAAGCCTTTTAATCAGAAAGTCAGCTGGAAAACGCATATGAAATCTTACCATCCCGGAGTTGACTTTGAGGGGTAAACTAAGCTTATCATTTAAAAGCTATGCTCTGGTCGGTGAAATATTATTTTTTCCCATTTGTCTCTCTTTCTCTTTCGGCAGACTTAGCAGTAAATCCTTATTTTATTTCGAGTAATTTTTGATGTTCACTAAAAATCGTAAGCGTAGTTGAAATAAGGACTTAATACACGAAGTTACGTTCAGTTTGTAAACATTGAAATTAGTACATACTTTACGACAAATGACACATAGAAGAAAACGACGACACTAGTCTATAAACATTATATAGTGTGGGCAACGGAATGACTGACAAGGGCATTTTTGTTTGTTCTAGAACAAAATCCGATGGCGGTGGCGCGCCGGAATGCCCAGGTCATAGTGCAGTACACGACCGCTTACCCCTTCAAACTACCCGAGTGTAGCTTGGTTTGCGTCTACTGCCAAGAGAGTGTTCCAACTACCCAATTTAGATCCCACATGGCGACTCAGCACCAGGACTTCAAAATAAGAGTCGCTTTCGCTCATTTGAACGAAGGATACATTAAAGTTGACTGCACAGACTTAAAATGTAGAATGTGTCTACTGAAATTCGAGACAGTCGAAGATGCCGCTAAACATCTCGTGTCAGTACATAAGAGACCTATAGACCTGAACTTCGATTTGGGAGTGCAACCGTTCAAATTTGAAAACGAACTGCTGATTTGCGCTTTATGTCCGATGAAGTTTGCTACTCTGCGGACACTGAGCAGGCACACGCAGTCGCATTTCAGAAAGTGCACGTGCGAAATGTGTGGCAAGTCCTATTTGACTTCCTCTTCGCTACAGCATCACATGAGGTTCACTCATTCTATAAGCAGCGAGCAAAGAATATGCGAGAAATGTAGGGTAGTTTTCGATTCCCCAGACGCGAAGAGGAAACACGTTTCAGAATCTCCGAAATGTTGGAGGTACTCTTGCAGAGTGTGCTTCGAGAGATTCATGTCCCCGACTTTACGTAATGCACACCAGAAACAAGTTCACGGCATCGATCAAAGATCCTACGTTTGTCCCGAATGTAAAATGGTATTCCCAGATATGATGAGATACAGAGTACATTTCAAAATCAACCACACTGATGAGTTCTTCGCATGCGCATGCGGTCGCAAATTCGAGTCAAAGTATCATTTGGAGAAACATCGCGTAACCCATACGAAGGAGAGGCTGTTTTCGTGTCCCGAGTGTTCGAAAACGTTCCCCAGAAAGCATACGCTCATTGGTCACATGTGGATACACAGCGAAAATAAGAGATTCGAATGTAAACTTTGTAACAAGCCCTTTAATCAGAAAGTTAGCTGGAAGACCCACATGAAATCTTATCATCCCGAGTTGGCCGAATTCCAATAGACGAAAATGCTGGTCGATTAGGAGATTGGTTTTCATTTATTTATTTACTAGCAAGTTACGTACAGGTTGGTTAACAAAAGCTGCGTTGTATTCTATACTGATTGTACTTATATCGTTACGAGATTTTTACTTTAACTAAACGTGAATACGCCTACCCTATCTTTCACGGAACAAAATGTGACCAGAAGAGAATAATCGAAAATTCCCTGCATCCGGCCACGTAGATAAAATATCAGCAAGGAAAGATAAATAATGGCAAAAGAAGTAATAAAATGATTATACATTGTTATTTGTCACTCGCATTCTAAGAGGCAAAGTTGTTCATGTCAGCTTTAACCTAAACTTACCTAACTTGAGTGAATAGAATAATGAAAGACTGACTCTTATTTTTTTTTGTTTGTTTTAGAATTAACACCGCCTAACTACATCAGGCAGAACGCTCGCTTATTATTGCAGCACATGACAGCGTATCCCTTCAAACTGCCGGAATACTTTATGACTTGCGTGTATTGTGAGACTACAGAGTCTTTTCAGGATCCCTCTCTGTATAGACAACATATGCAATGGGAACATGAAAACGAAAACGTTCAATCTGCTTTCCATCATATGAGATACAGTGAATATATCAAAGTGGACTGTACTGATCTTAATTGCAGAGTCTGTCTCGACAAATTCGATAAAATCGAGGACGCTGCCGAGCATCTATTGACGGTTCACGATATACCTCTCGAATTGAACTACGATTTAGGAGTCTACCCTTTCTTGACCGAAGAGCTTGTATGCACGATGTGTCCAAATAAATTCCCGACGCTCAGAGCGTTAAGTAGACATATAATGATTCATTTCAGAAAGTATACCTGCGATCAATGTGGTAAATCTTTCACCTTCCGCACTGACCTTTGCCGGCATGTTAAAAACGTTCATGCAATAAGCAACGGGCAAAAAGTTTGCGTTAGATGTAAAAAAGTTTTCGATTCCTTAAAAGACAGGTTGAAACACGTGACGGAGACTCCACAGTGTTGGAGCTACGTTTGCAATATTTGTTACGAAAGGTTCATATCGACGGCTGCACGGGACGCTCATAAAAAAGTGTATCACGGTGTCGGCGACACGTCTTATAGTTGCCCAGAATGTCGCATGTTCTTTTCTAATATGACGAAATTTAACCAACATTACAAACGCGAACACACAGAGCTGCACGTTTGCGCTTGCGGTATGAAATTCGGGAAGAAGTATTATTTGACTAAACATATGAGGACACACAAAAATAAGTTATTTTAATAACCGGCCAAGTGCGGTCGGAGTCGCGCACGAAAGGTTCCGTACCATTATCTATAAAAAATCATGTTTGTTGTATGAGAGCCCCACTTAAATATTTATTTTATACTAGTTTTAGTACCTATTTGTTCTTATAGCGGTAATAGAAATACGTCTGTGAAAATTTCAACTGCTAGACAGTTGAAACTATTCGGACTATTACGGTTCATGAGATACAGCCTGGTGACAGACGGACGGACGGAGAGACTGCGGAGTCTTAGTAATAGGGTCCCGAGTTGGGTTCGGATAAATTGAATACGAGTCGTATGTTGTATATCGATTAACCCTCTTAATTTATAACGAATAATAAACCTATTTTAGTTAAAATATGTTTTGACCATTTTTGACAATTCAATATTTTATATTGAAATATATATAATACGCAACATATTATTAAATATTAAATTTACTGTTGTTGTTAAAAAATATTCGCTCTAATAAAGGTGAAACCAACGGACTAACTCGTGTGGAATAGAAATCAGTTTTATTCGATAGAGTTGAAGCAAGTCAAAACTGATTTCAAAATTCTGTTTGTTTTAGAACGATTGGCAGTCTTCTACGCGAGGAAAAATGCTAGAATAATAGTGGAACACATTACCGCATACATCTTCAAACTACCAGACTCTTCGATGGCATGCGCATACTGCGAACATAGTTACGAGGAGCCATTGCTTTTTAGGCAGCATATGATTAACGACCACGACCTATCCGATCTCCCAGCGGCATTCAGTCGCCTCCGGAAAAACGAATTCATCAAAGTGGATTGTACAGACCTCAAGTGTAGACTATGTATGGCAAATCTTGATACACTCGATAACGCCGCGGATCACCTTTTAGCGGTGCATAAAAAACCTCTCAATCTAAAGTACGGCTTAGGTTTGCTGCCCTTCGTATTTACCTCAGACGAACTGTTCTGCGCTCTCTGTCCGAAAAAATTCCCGACGCTCCGAGCGATCAGCAGGCATTTGTCGTCGCATTACAAAAAGTGGATGTGCGAACATTGTGGTAGATCTTTTTCTACAACCAAATCGCTAAAGTATCACGTGAGTGTAACGTATTGCGTCAGCGAGCAGACCATCTGCGAAAAATGTAAAACGCCCTTCGATTCCGCAGAGGCCAAAAAGGAACATATTCGAGAATCTCCTCAATGTTGGAAGTATTCGTGTAGCGTCTGTCGTGAGCGATTCGTGACTGTGACTTTACGGAACAGCCATCTCAAAAAGTATCACAATATCCATAACAAGTCGTATGTCTGCCCGGAGTGTAAGGAAGTCTTCCCTGATAGACCACGATTCTATAGACACTTCAAAGTGGAGCATACTGATCAATATGCTTGCCAATGCGGACGGAAGTTTACTTCTAAGTATCATTTGGAAAGACATCAACTTGTGCACTCGAAAGTTAGCAAAAAAAGAAAAGTACCAAAGAAGTAGTTCTAGAAATTCAAAATGCCCCTAAATGTGAATCGAGAATAACAGTACTACTCGATTGGACTTGTTACAGTCGATAGTGATAAATTTAATATTTGTTATTAATTTTAACCGATTTCCAAAAAGGGGGATGTTATCAATTCGTCGTCATCTTTTTTTACGTATGTTCACCGATTATTCGAAAAAGCCTGGACCTATTTGGAAAATTATTTTTTTTCGAAAGGGTATACTTGTCAAATGGTCCCATAGAATTTTTTATAAAAATCGGGTGTGAATTTCGGGCTTAGAGTCTGTTTTTAGTTTTGCAAAAATTATTGATTTTGATGATCTTTTTTTCAATGGCTACAGATATATAAACACGTAATGCAACTTTGCCATTGGGGTATTTTTCGCATAATTGACAGTAAATGTTCGCAACGTACGGTGGATCAGTTCTTATTTATGAATAAATGTAAAAAGCCGAAGACTGATCACAAAATTCTGTTTGTTTTAGAACGAACGCCGATGCACTACGCGAGGCAGAACGCCCGGAATTTATTGATGTGCACGACAATGTACCCCTTTAGACTACCAGACAATGCGCTGGCATGCTTGTACTGCGACGAGAGTTACGCGGAACCCGCGCTTTTCAGGCAACACATGAACAGGGAGCATCAACGGTTTTATATACAAGTTCCTTTTGGCCATACAGACGGATATATCAAAGTCGATTGCAGCGACTTAAAATGTAGACAATGCCCCCAAAAATTTGATAAAATCGAAGATGCAGCAGACCATACTTACAAAGTACACAAACAACCTTTAGATTTTAAATTCGATTTAGGAGTGAAACCTTTCAGATTTTTAACAGATCAGCTCATATGCGCACTGTGTCCAAATAAATTTCTGACTCTACGAGCTTTAAGTAGGCACACTCAATCGCATTTTACGAAATGCACGTGCGAGAACTGCGGCAAATGTTTCTCCACTGATGGCGCCCTTCAGTATCACGTGAAAACCTCGCATTCTTTAAGTAGTGAACAAAGATTTTGCTCGAAATGTAAAAAGGTTTTCGACACCGCTGATGCTAGAAGAAAACATATTAGTGAATCTCCGAACTGTTGGAAATACACTTGCAATATCTGCCATACGAGATTTATTACGACCACTTTGCGAAACGCCCATATGAAAGAAAGCCATGGGGTCGATAAAAAGTCCCATGTGTGTCCCGAATGTAAAATAGTCTTTCCTGATATGAGGAGATACAGTAAACATTTTAAAATAAAACATACTGATCAATTCGTGTGCCCGTGCGGTCGAAAATTTGAATCAAAGCATCATTTAGATAGACACAAGATTACGCACACCAAAATAAACCCAAATGTGCCTTAAAAGCACATGAGTCATGTATTTAAAGAAAGATAAGTTTCAATTAACTAAAACTTACGGAATTTTCTGGAAATATTGGCAGGGAGTAGTAGAATGGAAAGATCAGTTCTTATTTATTTATAAATGTATAAATAAATATTTGAATAAGTAAATGAAAACTGATCTATAAATTGTTTGTTCTAGAACTAACGCCGATGTTCTACGCGAGGCAGAACGCTCAGATCATAGTGGAGTTTACTACAGCGTACCCCTTCAAATTGCCAGAAAGTTCCATGGTGTGCGTGCACTGCTGCGACAATTACGAGGACCCCGCGGTCTTCAGGCAGCATATGAGCACCGTACACCAGGAGTTTAGCGTCCGTGCCTCTTTCGCTCATATCCCCGAAGGATACATAAAAGTCGATTGCAGTGACCTACAATGTAGGCAGTGCCACGAAAAGTTTGTCAAAGTCGAAGACGCCGCGAACCATCTTTTGACCATTCACGAAAAACCCATCGACTTCAATTACGATTTAGGAGTCCAACCTTTTAGATTTGTGAATGATCAACTCGCGTGTGCTCTTTGTCCCGTGAAATTCTCAACGTTGCGCGCGCTCAGCCGTCACACACAAACGCATTTCCGAAAATGCACATGCGAAACGTGCGGTAAATCGTTTTTGACCACTTCCGCTCTTCAACATCACGTCAGATTCACACATACGATCAGTAGCGAACAAAGAATTTGCGAGAAATGCAAGGTGGTTTTCGAATCTGTTCTCGCCAAAAGGAAACACCTCGCTGAGTCGCCGAACTGTTGGAGATACTCTTGCAACATTTGCTTCCAACGGTTCAAGTCGGGAAGTTTACGCAACGTCCATCAGAAAGCAGTTCATGGAATTCAGCAAAGAACTTACGTTTGCCCCGAATGCAAAATGGTTTTCCCCGATATGAACAAGTTCAGTGTTCATTTCAAAGCCAACCATCGTTCTGACGATTTCGTCGCAAATAAGCACAGGTTTTTCTAGAAAGTAGCAGTCAATGAGGACTGATCACTGAATTCTGTTTGTTCTAGAAATAAATCCGATGTCCATGGCGAGGTGCAACGCTCACGTCATACTGCGAAATACGACAGCCTTCCCGTTCAGGATTCCAGAACGTTTGATGGTGTGCGTATACTGCTATGAAAAGTTCGAGGACCCTTCGACTTTCAGGCAGCACATGAAAAGCGATCACGAACGATTCAATTATAAAACGTCGTTTGCTCACGTATACGATGGATATCTCAAAGCCGATTGTACGGAACTTAGTTGTCGAATCTGCCACACTCAATTCGAAGATTTGATAGACGCAGCTAAACATTTAGTAGCCATCCACAATAATAAAGAGCTAGATTTAGATTATGATATAGGGATACAGCCTTTTAGGTTATATAGAGATAAGCTATCATGCTTTATATGCGAGGAGAAGTTCTCGCAACTGAGGACACTCACCCGGCATACACAGACACATTACGCGAAATACACTTGTGAAAGCTGTGGCAAATCTTATTCCATGACCACTGGTTTGCAGGCTCATATAAGAATTTGTCATTCAGGTGGCAATAAAGGGTTTTGCAGGAAATGTAAGAAGAATTTTAAGACATTTGCAGAATTGAGGGAACATTTACTCTCTTCGAAAAGATGTTGCCAGCATTTGTGCAATTTATGCGGGGATAGGTTCGTCAATTGGAGAACTAAACAAAAACATATGCAAGAAGTTCACGGGGCGTCAAAGACTGAATACAAATGTCTAGAATGTGGTGTAGTGTTTGAAGGGCGTGATAACTTAAGAGTCCATTTTCTAATCGAACATACAGATAAACATGTCGAATGTCCATTCTGCCAGAAGAAATTTACATCTGAGCATATCTTGAACAAGCACATACCAGTTCACACCGGTGAAAAACAGTTTGTGTGCGAGGTATGCTCGAAGGCGTTTTCTAGGAAAAGTACATTAAAGCAGCACATGTGGATCCATAGCACAGTTAAGAAGTACAATTGTAAAATATGCGTCAAACAATTCAACCAAAAAGTTTGTTGGAAAACCCACATGACAAATCATCATCCGGAAGTTTCTTTAGAATAATCCTTTTAATTTTGTTTAGATTATTTGATAGTTTTAGCTGTTAATCTGTGGAAGACCAGTAAAACATGATTCTTGTTTCACAATGAACATTTTTTCATGCGTAGAATTTCAGTTTATGGGACTTGTTCCCAACGTCCATACTTGTTGAAGGAGTCAAGATAAACTGATCAGCGTTACCACATGAGACTGATCTCTTCTGTTTGTTTTAGAGCTAAGTCCACTGGCCATCGCAAGGAGGAACGCTCAGATCATAATGGAAAATGCCACGGCGTACCCGTTCAGGCTTCCAGAAAGTACGATGATTTGTGTGTACTGCTTGGGAAACTTTGATGACCCTTTGCTTTTCCGGGAGCACATGAAAAGCCTACATCAAGATTTTGACGTCCGTATGGCTTTTGCTCACGTCGGTGACAGTTTTGTCAAAACAGATTGTACAGAACTCAGCTGCCGATCTTGCAGCGTTCCATTTGAGAATTTGGCTGACACAGTCGATCATTTACAGACTGTTCACGAGCAAAAGCTTGACTTAAAAAACGGAATGGGCATTCAGCCTTTTAGACTCATTAAAGATAAATTTTTCTGTTACATGTGTGATATGCAATTCACGGAAATTAGGATGCTCGGTCGACACACACAAAATCATTTTTCAAAACATGTCTGCCAATTTTGTGGCAGGTGCTATGCCACTTCCGGAGGTCTGCATTGGCATGTTAGAAACAATCATACGGATAGCAGGCGGCCTTGTAGGAAATGCCCGGAAGTATTCGACTCTTACGCGCAATTGACGGTGCACATGCTTCAATCGAAGAATTGCTGCGAGCATCTGTGCACCAAATGTCCGGACAGGTTCCCGACATGGGTGATGAAACAGAAACACTTGCAGGAAGTCCACGGTGAAGCGCAGATCGAATATAAATGTCCGGAATGCGAGCTCGTATTTAAAAGGCGTGACAACTTGCGGACACACTTTAGAATCGTTCACACGGATACTTTTAAATGCCAGTTTTGCCCTAAGAAATTTGGTAGTCAAGCTGATTTGAACAGACACACGGTTAGTCACACCGGGAAAAAGGAATTTATTTGCGAAGTATGCTACAAACGGTTTCCTAGGAAGAGTGCTTTGAGCCAACATATGTGGATTCACAGTGAAGTTAAAAAGTACGGCTGTGACATATGTGTGAAACAATTCAACCAGAGAGTTAGTTGGAGGTCCCACATGAAAGCTCGTCACCCAGAGATGCCTGTGGAATAAACTATGAATTCGGTATTTGACTCGATATGTTTTTATCAATTTTAAGAAGTAACATGATACGAAACTCGAAAATATATTTTTTTCCGCTCAAAAATAAGCAAGTTATAAGCCTTTCAAATCCGGTGGAAGGGGAAGCTGTCAAATAACAGAAAAAGGATGCACATACACCCGCGTGACGTCACTCATTAAGTGTCACGCTTACGAAAGAGATAGCGAGATGTCCCCACCATGCTTGATGGTCATCTACTACGTCGCGGTGTGTTCTTTAAAACAATGGGTCTTCTTTAAAACTTTTAAATAATGGGAAGAAAAACAGAAAGATATAAAGTAGGAAAACCCAAAAGATTTTTTTTTCGATCAAATAAAAGAAAATGAAACGTGAAAATATATGAGGTTGAAAACTTGGCGGCAGTGACGTGCACTAATATTTTAACAGGTTAGGCACTAATCTTACATAAATTACAAGAATGACCGCATAGCAAGCAAAATACATTTTTCGCTAGTATCACACAGGCACTGGGTACAAATTCTATGTGTCTGTATGAAATGCACGTTACTGCTTGGCGGATCAAAGAGAGACATGGAAAGCAATCCACCGACCAGAGCCCTGCTCTTAAATATAAGAAGATAGCGTAAATCTTACATAAGAACTATATTTCGCAGTAACTTCAATGCGGTGTGCAACGATCGTGATCAGCCTTTTAACCCATAAACGGCGGTCACCATTATCATCCTGGCCACAAACCATTTTTTTTTGCCGTGAATGTCACAGTCACTGCATTAAGGGGCTACCTGAGTTTTTCGGGGTCCAGTGCTGCCCCTATTTGAATTAAATCCTTTAAAAGGAAACTGAGACATCATCAAAAATTTTGCATTGACCAGGCCCTATATAACCCTTCAAACTATTTTATGTACTACTGTTTACAGTTTTAAGTGTGAACGTAAAGCTTTTCTACGCACATACGCCAAAAGTGTCCGTTTTTCGCAATTGTGCGTAAAAAAGCTACACGTTTAAGCACTCCTTCAATATTGCGAGTATACTAGCGACGGAAATATAAGAGTATTCGGTGGTAACTAAATCAAAGTTACAATACGTTAACAACGGACTTGTGCTTTTATATGGAATTTCTGACTGCTGTGAACGCGTTCACGCATCCTTCCTTGCTGTATGAAACCGCCTTTGTGTTTACGAACAGCCGTCTGACGTCGACCCTCCTTATTTTAAATGAATACACTTTTCAAACAACATGATCTGCTCCAACATCTCTTGATTGTATATTAAGGCCTAAATATTAAGCGGTATATCACTGACATAATGCGACTCTAGTACAATATTTATTCCTAGCAACGTTCTTCATCAGTCCTTGACTTTTGTTTTAAGATCTTTTTGTTGATTGCTTTCTCAAATTTCAGAACTCTATTTGCCGTTGGTTTATTGTAAGGATTTATCATTATATTGTAATTAAGTTTAATTACCCTCTGATGGTTAACATTAAAATGTAACCGAACAAATTACTAAAATGTAAAAATTGGCATTAGTTTAAAAGAAATTTTGGTTTCTGTAATTATAATCATTCGTAAATGTTTTAACATAAACAATTTGGTACTTTTGTGAACTTTGTCATTATACCTATTAATATCACATCAAGTCAGAACGTTTTTTCTATTTAGAATTTTTTGTTTTCTGCCATGGTTGTAATATTCCTATTTTTTTAAATTATAATCATGTCTAAAAGGAACTTGTTTTACTTTAAGATTTCAAAAAATAGGGGTATCTAGTTTCTTCTAGGCTTTAGTTACTTATTTTAATATTGTGTTGAAAAATATTCGTACCGGCCAAGATATGGGTTTATCTTATTTGTACGCCTAATTATACGTTAAAGTCTTTATAAGATTCTGGTTTTTGTTCTAAATATTTAGTTATTAGTAACAATAAATAGATATTACAATTAATTTGTTTTAATTATGTTAATCTTTTCGTCAGCTTCCGTGAACCCACCGTTGGGCATAAAGCCTTCTGTCTGCGCTACCTTAATTATTTCTATCCTGAGTGTGGTAAAGTTTACATCTATAAGTCAGGGGGGTTAACTCCATTAAATAATACGTTAGTCGTACGAAAGTGACGTCCTATTCCTATTTCTATGTCAAACCAAATTAGACTTTATCATCATACGTTATTGCTCGATGTTGCTTGACACAAATGCGGATACTAGTGTTGCAAGCAATAGTATAAAATATCGACAGCCTATCGATACTATCGTGGCCTTGAAAAACCGTCACAATATCGATAGGGCTATCGATATTGTGACGGTTTTTCAAGGCCGTGATAGGGATATCGATAGTATTGAATAACCGATATAATATCGGTTATTCAATACTATGCCATTCATTGCGGTGCCATTCAGTCGATGGACCACCTTCTATCGTGTCCGAATTGCCCTACGTCGTGTACCATCGAGGACTTAAGTCTTAAGTCGGCGATCCCTCTGTCGTTATCCTCATTTAAATGAGGATAACGACAGAGGGATCGCCGTGGCCACATACTGGTCAAATGTCATTTGAATTAGAAACTGTACTGGAACTATTTTGACTCGTCAAGAAGAAGAAGAATATATTCAATACTATCGATATTGTGACGGTTTTTCAAGGCCAAACTACCGATAATATCATAACTATCGATAATCAAACTATCGAAAGTTATGCAACGCTAGCGAATACGCAGTAACCAGTAACATGCGTTATTCTTTTGTTTTTTTATTTTTTTTTTATCAGCATACAATGCTGGGATTCTTGTACAAATTAAGAACATGTGATGAAAAATTTCGCCGCGGCTGGTATTCGAACCCACGACCCTCACGCTAACGTCGTGAGTGCACTATCAATTATGCTACCGTGACTTCGAATCACCCTGACGAATTTTCTCATCACATATACACACGCATTTGAAGCATGCGTTTTTCTTAATTACTACCCATCATTTGTGGTATTCCCACTCGTAGCGAAATCCAAATTAAAAACATTTGATGAAAAATTTCGTCTTGCGTACCGCTTTTGGAGTAACCCGTTCTTTAATTAGTTCACAACATCACATGCTGAATAATACTGATGAGTTTCGTGTGCTGTTGCTACGGATTTGAGTTTACGTCACAGATGCAACTCCCCACTGACCCACCAAGCGGCGTTGCAGAAAGTAAACTCTAGTAGCTATGAGAATAAGGTGTAAAATTCGAGTGACGTAGAGGAAGGGAAAACGCGCTCTTGGACATACCGAGAAAAGGTGTTTGATTGTCATGTGTAATAGGGAATCACTCATATTATAAAGGCGAAAGTTTGTGAGTTTGTGTGTGTGTTTGTTACTTTCTTCACGCGCAAAGGGCTGGACTAATTTTGATAAAATTTTGTATGCAGGAGGCTGATACCCTGGATTAACACAAAGGCTACTTTTTCCGCGGGTAACACCGCGGGGCGCAGCTAGTATACGCATTTTTTTTATTTGCATCATATTAAACACAGTAAACAAATATGAAAGAATTTATAAAATATCTTAAACAGCGATGAACATGTGATTATGTAAAGTTTCAATTAGAAAGAGAAGTCCGATATGGACTGGTGACGTCAAAGTCCATATCATCAATACATTTGCTATATAAAATAGCGTTTTTGAAAGTGAGATAGACATATTTTCGTAAAATCGTTATGTCTCGTTCGTTTTTTAACCAATTTTTATTCTGTTTTCACTGTTAGTACTTTACTTTTGATTTTTATGGATAGAATGGTTTAGACAAGACATTTTTCATGCATATTCTCTATGAACATCGGCTCTTGAAAAGGTATAATTACGAGTATACGTTGAATACTTTGAATAGTCTTATTTGGTTTTTGGAAATTGTTTTTTCATTATTTGGTAATGATAAATAAATAACAAATAATCTCTTCTAAAAAAATTACCGGCCAAGTGCGAGTCGGACTGACGCTCTAAGGGTTCCGTACCATTATCTATAAAAATCACGTTTGTTGTGTGGGAACCCCCCTTAAATAGTTATTTTATTTTAAAAGTGAATATACACTAAATATTCTGTAAAAATGTCAAGCGTGTACCCTGTTGCCGTTATTAATATCGAACAAAAAACGGCAAAATCACGTTTGTTGTATGGGAGCCCTCTTTAAATATTTATTCTGTTTTAAGTGTTTGTTGTTATAGCGGCAACAATAATACATTATCTGTGAAAATTTCAACTATCCAGCTGTCACGGTTCATGAGATACAGCCTGGTGACAAACAGACGGACGGACGGACAGCGGAGTCTTAGTAATAGGGTCCCTTATTTACCCTATGGTAATGGAACCCTAAAAACATCATTAAGTAACTATCTATGACTTTAAAATAATTATGATTTAATCGATGTACCAATATAAAGCAAAAGCTCTTATATTTTCACGTTTTGTTAAGATTGCTGCAAAAAATTACATAGATGTGTAGATTTAAAAAACAAAAGAAACATTAAAGTAATCAAAAGCCCGAAAATCGAATCAAAAGCAGCAAGTGAAAGGAATATTTTTTTCTTTTTCTAGAACCAGTCGAACGCATAATGGCAAAACGGAACGCCGAGATCGTGTTGCAATATATGACAGTCCATCCGTTCAGGCTGCGAGGGCACGTTATGGTGTGCGTGTACTGCTGGGAAGAGTACGATGACCCCGCAGTCTATAGGCAGCACATGCTCGAGGCACACGAAAAATTTACAATCTCCACTGCCTTTGCCCATTGTGGATATAGAATTGACTGCCTCAAAGCTGACTGCACTGAAATAAAATGCAGAAAATGCAACGAAGACTTTGAAAACCTAGATATAGCAGCTGAACATATCAGCAAAGTCCATAAGACCAATATAAACCTGAATCACGACATCGGCTTGCAGCCCTACAGACTTTCTAAAGACAATTGGTCGTGCTACCATTGTGATAAGAAATTTCCAAGTATGACCAAACTCTGTCGACACACGGCTACTCATTTCTTGCAGTTCACCTGCGATGTATGCGGCAGGAGCTACCTAACCAGGGAAGCTTTGAAATATCACGTCAGATGTGTCCATTCGGGAAAAAATCAGTGTAGAAAGTGTTGGATGGAGTTCGATTCTTTAGAAAAGAAAAGAGAGCATATGAGAGAGTCGAAACAATGTTGGAATTTCTGCTGCATACACTGCGGCGAGAGATTTAGCTCCTGGGAGACGAAACAGCAACACTTGTCCCAAGTCCATCAAGTGCCTCTGAGGAAATATCCCTGTCCTGAATGTGGACAGGTTTACCTTAATAGAAAGCAGTTCTATAGCCATTTCAAATTAACCCATACCGATGAGAGTTTTGTGTGCTCTTGCTGCGGACAAAAGTTCATGTCCAAGAAGCAATTAGAAGATCACAGGCTTGGGCACACGGGGGAAAAGGCATTCAAGTGTAACGTTTGCCAGAAGTCGTTCCCTAGGGATAAGAGTTTAAAGCAACACATGTGGCTTCATAGTGAGACGAAAAGGTTTGTTTGTAGTGTTTGCGATAAACAATTCGCCCAGAAAGTTAGTCTGAAAGCCCACATGAAGTCGCATCACCCTGACGTTTCTGTTGAGTTTTGAATAAAACATGTAACAATTGATCAAATAAAGCAAAAATTTTAGTATTTTGTCTTTGATTTTTATTAATCGATATATTTCTAATTCACAATAATCCGGGACGCACTGAATACGGCTGTCTTGACTGTTATATTTCCAAGCATCGGCTTAGAACTTGCGATAAACTTTTAAACGTATCATATTTTATTAATCCACACTTGTTTGTTCCGCTTTCACGCTAAAACGGCTGAACAGATAGGGAATGAAATTTGGCATGCAGATAGTTTATTATCTGGACTTTTATCCTGGGCAAAATTAAGGATTGACAAATAACGTTAGAAATTGCAGGCAACGCCGTAGGCTAGTTATCAAGATAAATAAGTTACGAAAGCTATAATTGCGCGAGTAGACACTGACCATTTTCTTTTTTGTTTCTAGGGGCCAGATTGGAAATTCACGGGCGTAGTGATGATTCAAAAAAGAAAATAGTCCTTGTTTACCAGACACCCCAGCGGCGCAATGCCGAACTTATTCTCAGATATTCCACCGCCTATCCCTTTAAAACCAGATTCTATCAAATACTCTGTGCGTACTGCCTTGAGGAGTTTGATACACTCGTGAACTTACGCGGTCATATGACATCAGAACATCACCATTCTGATTTCAAGAACGTTTTCTATAGAATAAAAGATAACCTTATATATATAGATATAACAGATTTGAAATGTAAACTTTGTTCAATAAGTTTACCAGATGTCGACACTCTAATGACACATTTATCAGGAGACCATGGGAAGTCTGTAAAATTTAACGCACGTTTCGGAGTACTGCCTTTCAAACAGGATATGGACGAGCGATATGTTTGCGTTTATTGTCATAGATATTTTGCAGATTTCGTATTGTCTAAGAAACATTTAAATACACATTTCATGAATTTTAGTTGTGATAAATGTGGTACTACTTTTGTATCAGAACACGCATTGCGCGATCACCACCGTCAGGTTAAATGCTTTCGCACAGCTTATAAGGCTAGGAATGGCAGGGATTTGAAACCTCGGACGAATGCTCAAATAATTTTACAATATTCCACCGCGTGCCCTTTTAGAACTTGGATGAATAATTTCAACTGTGTTTTCTGTCGAGTACAATCAAATGATCCTATCAGTTTACGAAATCATATGGCCACTCGACACGCAAACTATGACGTAAACGCAGCTTTCTATAAAAAACTAGGAAAGGAATTTCTTAAAATTGATATCACGGATCTTCAATGCAAACTTTGCTTTATGCCTATTGATAATTTTGAAGTGTTGACTTACCATTTAAAAAACGATCATCAGCAGCCTATAAGTTCTGATGCTCAATTAGGTGTTCTACCATTTAAACTCAACGATGGATCAATATGGAAATGTACAATGTGTCCCAATGAATTTAAAGATTTTGTATCTCTCAAAAAGCACACATCGGAACACTTCCAGAACTACGTATGTGATACTTGCGGAGAAGGGTTTATCACAGAATCGGCAATGGTAGCCCATACTAAAATACCACATGAAAATAAATATAGCTGTAGCCGCTGTGTTGCTACATTTACTACTTTAGATGAAAGAAACGTACATTTGAAGACGCAACATACAAATATGCCATATATGTGCACGTATTGTAAAGAAAAACCACGATTTGCAAATTGGGAACTTCGCAAAAAGCACCTAATGGAAGTTCATAATTATAAGACCGGCGCAGATAAATATGAGTGCGCTACGTGTCAGAAGACGTTCAAAACTCGATCAGGGAAATACAATCACATGGCCAGGACGCACAGAATAAAGAAGGATTCGGAATTGAATTATCCCTGCACACATTGCCCAAAAGCTTTCACAACAAAACTATTCCTGGATAAGCACATGGCAAAGAAACATTTTGATATGTGAAACTACAAATCGGTGTAACTTTGGAATCTGAAGGTTTTTGTAATTGTAGAATCTCTGTTAGCATGAAAAGGCTTCTGTATTTGTAACGCAGACGTGTGCAGATGTAATTGAATATGATAATGATGAAGTTTTTCTTTTTTAGGGTCCACGAAGGAAATTGACGAAATCGTTGAGAAAAAAGAGCGAAAGCCGAAAAAGCTATTCGAACGATCCGTCAACCACAATCCGCAAAGGCAAAACGCTGTTCTTATTCTAAAGCATTCCACCGCGTTTCCTTTTAAGACTCGATTTAATAGAATCGTTTGTTCATATTGCCATGATGAGTTTGAGCCAATGGCGGCTTTAAGAGAGCATTTAAAGGCTGAACACCGAAATGCCGATTACAACAGCGCATTTTACAAAGTCTATGACGGGTTGAAAATCGATCTGACTGAATTCAATTGCAATCTATGCTCCCAAAATATGCCTAATGTAGATACATTTATGAATCACTTATCTAGAGATCACGAGATACCTGTCAATTTTGAAGTACCATTTGGAGTGTTGCCGTACAGACAGGGTCCTACTGGCCTCTGGATGTGTTCCGACTGTGATAAAACGTTTGCAGAATTCTCGCAAATCAACGGACATTTAAGGAGTCACATCAAAATATTTACTTGTGACAAATGCAGTGCGACGTTCTTGTCCGACCATGGCTTGCGACAGCACGAAAAGAATTTTAAATGCTACAAATTAACGTACAAACCCAGATTCGGCAAAGCATTACAGCATCGAACTAACACTGAAATAATACTGCAATGTTCAACAGCGTGTCCCTTTAGAACTTGGGGCCAAAACTTCAATTGCGTATTTTGTCGCGTTCAGTCCAACGATCCTGATGGATTACGAACGCACATGGCCGCAAAACATGCTAATTTCGACATTCAAAATGTTTTTAATAGGAAGCTTCGAAAGGAGTTCCTCAAGGTAGACATCACAGACCTTCAATGTAAATTATGCTTTATGCATATAGACAGCTTAGATGACTTGATAACTCATCTAAAAAACGATCATAAGCAGCCTATAAATTCTGATGTCCAACCGGGCGTGCTCCCTTTCAAACTTAACGATGGTTCCTGCTGGAAATGTGCTATATGCAAAATCCAATTCTCTGATTTCATATCGTTAAAGAAACATACTGCGGAACATTATCAGAACTATGTATGTGATACGTGTGGTGAAGGCTTTATTACGGAGTCTGCATTAATAGCTCATGTGAAAATACCTCACGATAACAAATACGCGTGCAGTCGATGCATCGCAACATTCACAACATTGGAAGAACGAAACATGCATGTAAAAACTCAACACACGAATTTGCCCTACATGTGCGTTTACTGCAAGGAAAAGCCGAGATTTGCGACCTGGGAACTACGAAAGCGGCATTTAATGGAGTTTCATAATTACAAGCCAGGAGCGGAGATGTATGAATGTACGACTTGTCACATGACGTTTAAAACCCGATCGCAGAAGTACCACCACAATGTAAAGGCTCATCGCACTAAGAAAGAGACCGAGTATAGCTTTCCCTGTGGCAGTTGTTCTAGAGCCTTTGCCACCAAGTTGTCGCTAGATAAACATATAGCGAAAAAGCATTTCCATGTTTAATATTCATTGCGTTTATAATATAATGTTATGATTATTAAAGAATTTTAAACCCAAAATATTTCCGGCCCTATTAGATCTCTAGTACTGTATTCTGTGATTTTGTTGTCACAGAACAATAATTAAGCTCTTCACTATCGAAGCAAACTATGAGACACGTTATGTGAAGAAAGATTTGATAGTACTTTAGTTTGTGTCTATTATTGAGTATACAAGACACAATATTTCGACCATTCCATTTCAATTTGGCGTTATATATATAAATATCTAATATGTAACATATTTATTATGAATCTGATAGTGTATCGTAATGTAATTATTATTACATTGTAATAAGTAATAAAATAATATAACAATTTAATTCTTTTTCTTTTTATCATCTGAATTTATCTATAACAGCCTAACATTAATAAGAAAATTCAAGAAACAAAGGCTTTGTTTTAAAAAAATGCATGTTAAAAATAAGTTTGAAAATGCAACTATGTGGTAATAAAGACAGAAAAAAACCCCAACGATAAGAAGACATCAAGAATCTGACAATACTTTTCTATTTTTAGGACTCGCTGGACAAGTCATTGAGAAACTATTAAATGTAGAAGAGAAGGATATTAAACAAGAGATAAGCATAGAACAAGATAATCCTCCGAAGCGTAGGTACCAAAGAAGCGCCAGAGCCGAAGCTCGGAGTATCATTAAGAGGAACACAACGTCTATACTTGAATGTTGGACATTTACTCCGTTCCGATGGAAAAAGAATAAGTTTACCTGCGCCTATTGTGAAGCTACCTTTACTGATTGTAATATGCTGAGAACCCACGTTACGCTCTGCTCGAACATGCATACTGTCAAAGACATATACAGCAAATTCAAGGAAATGCCGCTTATCAATGTTGATGTCACTCAAGCTTACTGTAGACTATGCAATACAATCTTCACTGACATCACTGCAATGCGCAACCATATCGTTCAACACGGTTACTACTTTAACAGTAAACAGCCCGATGGAGTTCTACCATTCAGTTTAGACAAAGAATCCTGGAGATGTATAATTTGTCAGGGAAAATTCAATAACTTTCTCAAACTTTACGAACACATGAACTCTCATTACCAACACTACATCTGCTCCACTTGCGGGAAAGGTTACATGACTGCGCCTAGACTTCGCAAACATTCGGAAGTGCATATAACTGGGAAGTTTCCTTGCAATAAGTGTGGGAAAGTTTTTACAATAAGGGTGGCTAGGGATTACCATAAAGCTAACGCTCATGCTAAGGGTCCTCGATATGGTTGTCCGCATTGTGCGAAGCGATTTGATTCGTATTATGATAGAATGAGACATTTAAAAGAAGCTCATAGTGAGAAAGAAGTATTATATGAATGTATGCACTGTGATATGAGTTTTAAGACCAGTGGAAAGCGGGCGATACACGTTCGTTCTGTACATTTTCCTCCTCAGAGAGAGTTTTCTTGTCCATATTGTGAATGGCAGTTTAAAACTAAGTATGAATTGAAGAATCATGTTATTAGGCACACTGGAGAGAGGAATTTTAAATGTGACGTATGTGGTAAAGGGTTTACGAGGAATAAAACGCTGACGTGCCATCTGAAGACCCATGAGGAGTTTGCTTGTAAATGGTGTGCGTCTGTGTTCAAACAAAAACCACAGTTGTTGGCGCATCTCAGCTCTGATCATCGTCTATGTGTTGAAATGGTACCTTCAGAGGCTATCAAATTATAGTTCTCTTCTGACTGAACATAATTCCTAGCGTCATTCTTGAACTGTCTGAACAGCATGATCTGACTATACACATTCGACTTATGTTTATATTTTAAATAAATTAGTACCAAAATATCTTACCTATTATTATCCATTTTATCTCTTTAGTAAATAAAATAGCCTTATTTTATTCTTTTTAGGTTCCGCTAGTGCGGAAGAAGGGGATAGTGTTGGTCCAGTTAGACGTGGTAGGAAATTAAAAGAAGTAGTAAGTGACCGCCAAATGCGCCGAAGGAAACGCGCGAACAACGAGCTGCCAGAAGAGTCGGAAAAACGTATAGCCAACACCATGATGAGGAGAAACGCTTTAACCCTTCTAGAATTTTCCACTGCCTGGGCTTTCCGTTGGTTCCAGGCCACTTTTTACTGTTCATACTGTGACCAAAAGTTTCCAGATATAAACCCTTTGAGAGAGCATGTCAGAAATCATCTTAATCAACCTCCCAATAAAAGAATTTTTAGTAAACTGCGCGAAAATAACATGGTCAAAGTAGATATAACTGAACTTGCTTGTAGGATTTGTAATTGTGAAATAACTAGCATAGATTTTTTAAAGGAACATTTAGTGTCATACCACGATAAGCAATTACACTTGGATTATAGCGACGGCGTCTTACCATTCAAACTTGACAATGAAGGCTTTCAATGTCAAAAATGTTACGTCGTTTTCGACAGATTTCCAAAAATAAATGAACACATGAACAGCCACTACCAGAACTATATTTGCGACGAATGCGGTAAAGCATTTGTGTCAAAATCGAGATTTAGAAGACACGTTCAATCTCACGAAATCGGTGAATTTCCATGTACAGACTGTGATGAAATCTTAAAAACTAGAGCGGCACGCATGTGTCATAGAATGAAGATACATAATAAAGGAATTAGGTATTCATGTCCTCGATGTCCAGAGAATTTTACGCACTACCAATCAAGATTGAGACACTTGTTTGAAGTGCATGGTCAACCGATGTTAGAATATGATTGTCCAGCTTGCTCTATGACTTTCAACACAGCGTCTAGGAGAGCATCGCATTATAGAATGGCACATACGAATATGGAGAAAAGATTCGAATGTCACCAATGCAATTTGCTTTTTACCACCAATGCGAAATTGCAAAAGCACGCTAAAACGCATGAAAGTTAAAAGAGTAAAAAATATACGTATGGATTTGTTTAACACACCCACTTCGACGAAATATTTTTAAAGTCAACCGGTATTGTCACGAATTTTCAAATATTTGTGTCTAAATATTTCGGAGATAATAATATAGTCTACAAGCAAAACAATTGGTGAATTCATTTGCGTTTCTTTTCTTTTGTAGGAACCGAAGACAACATTCATCCGGCAGTTGATCTTGAATGGAATCGTAAGCGTGTAATCGCAGAAGACAAAGCCAATGCCGCTACGATTCTAGAAAATTCAAACGCTGTAGCATTCCGTTACGATAGAGGCAGATTCATGTGCGCCTCGTGTCAATTCACAGCTATCGATGTTGCAACTATTCGTAGTCACTCTGCTATCCACGAAACTATAGACGATGTATTCGAAAAAGGCAAAAACACATTTCCTCTTAGAATAGACATCACAAATCTGTCTTGTAAACTTTGTTATGCACAAATCACATCTATAGTTGATCTGAAAGAACACCTTAAAGATATCCATGCCAGGAATTTCAATAATGAACATTCTGACGGCGTCATACCATTCGTGTTAACAGAAAAAGATAACAAATGCGTTATTTGCGGTGAATCTTTTGTTGCGTTCATGCAAATAATAAAGCACATGAATATTCATTACCCTAACTTTGTGTGCCAAACATGCGGTCAAGGATTTCCGGCAAGTAATAAGTTGCAATCTCATCAGCGGAGCCATACGGGCGGACAATACAGATGTTCAGATTGTGGTATGTTGTTCTCTACTCGATCCGCTAAAAGAAATCACAGAGCAACTGTTCATGGTTTTAAATATACATCCAGGTGTCCAATTTGCGCTTTGTGCTTTGATTCTTATCATGCCAGGTTAAGGCATTTGGATAAGGTACACGGACAGAAAGTCGAGTATAAATGTGAATATTGCTCTGCTGTTTTTGGCACGGCTAATACAAAGTACTCTCACGTTCAAAACGTACATTTCAAGAAGAATGCGGGTGTAAAAAAGAGATACAAATGCCCAGTTTGTAATATGTCTTTAGATTCGTATCATGCAAGAGTGAGGCACTTGGATAAGGTTCACGGCCAAAAAACAGAGTATAAGTGTGACCATTGCTCTGGTATATTTGACACGTGGTCTGCAAAGTACAATCACCTCAAATCTTGTGGCAAAACTGTGCGATCTGATAATAATTTGGTAGATGATTCTTCTTAGAGTACCTATGTAATAAATTGTATAAATGGCTTACTCACATACATAGTCAGCTAAGTTTGTACCGTTAAATATTAAAATGTCTTCAACCTACGTTAATATAAACTAAATTGTACTTGTATTTGCTTAGACAACAATGCCGTAACCAGAATCTGTCCTAAACCGAATAAGCGAATAATTTGCTAATAATAATAAGAAATTTGTTGATATTAAGGTGGATTTGAATTCGTTGGCATCCTTTTAAGTATCTACTATACGAGTAACCATAATGCAAAATAATTAAGGATAAATAAAACATCAATCAAAAATCGACATTTTCATCACATGACAGAAAACCTCTAAACGTGCGTAAGACTCTTTGATATACATACTGCAATGCAGTTATAAATAAAAACTCAACAACACTCGTGAACGGGTGCTGCCGGGAGGGGACTGGTCAGCTCGGCTTCGCTTTTTTGACTACTTAGTATTTTTTATTACGCAATTTTTGTTTGTTTACTTGTTCGCAAGCATTACATGTTATAATGTGTCAAAATTGTATTATATAAATTAGTATTTATTAATTAATAATAATATGACAAAGCCCTTCTGGCGAGAAGGCGATCAATACTGTAAAAATGAGTTGAATGAGTTTCTTCTCAGCAGTTTGATTCAAAAAAAAACTAACCGTCAAGTCACTCACAGTCAACTCACAAAAAAGAAATTATTTTTAAAAGTATCAATTTCGTCGTGTCATCCTAGATTACGTAGTACCTTACGATCGTTGCCCTCAAGCGATCGCGGAGAAGTACCCTTCCCTACTCGACTTTTAACCATATTCACTCTTCGGAAAGTCTACTTTTGTATGCCGGCCGCCCGCGCCACAGTTGCGAATGTACTTACTAGTACCGAGATCATTGCTTTCTACGTCCGCGTTGTGCATAACATTTTGATAGTTTATATTTTTTAATGGCAGTATTGTAGCCGTACAAAATATTCTGAGCATGTCAATGATTTCAATTGTTCCCAGTATAATAAGTCAATTGCAAAAATGCTTATGTTTTCATAGATGATTTATTAATCTTCTGAATATAGCGTTAGCGACATCTTACTGTTCTAAATTACAGTTTTAGGTGTCAAAAATGCTTACCTTGCTCCGAGAATTTGAATACAGCGTTTAGAATGCTTCTATGAAATATTTAAAGACGTTTAAGGAATTCGAAACAATAATAAATATATGTTTACTGTTTATCTACGTGCTACGTATAAAAATTCTAGTAGTTTTTAACAGATATAAAGATAACTTAAATTAAGTACACTAATTATTACTTTATCGCAAATTCATAAATATTTTTCTCATTCAAGGCAGGTTTATTGGAAAAAGTTAAATAATTAGTAGATTTATTTGAGTTTATTTTTCTTTTGTAGGACAGGAAGACTACATAGACGAAGCAGTAACAGTTAGATTGAAGAGTAAACGTGTAGTTGCAGAAGACAGAGCCAATGCCGCTATAATTCTGCAAAATTCGAACGCCGTGGCGTTTCGTTACATCAGGGGTAGATTTATGTGCGCCTCGTGTCAATTCACAGCTACCGATTTTGCAACTATTCGTAGTCACTCTACTATCCACGAAACTATTGACGATATCTTTGAAAGAGATAGAAACACATTTCCTCTAAGAATAGATATTTCAAAGTTGACTTGCAAGATTTGTTGTACTCAAATAGCGTCTATTGTCGATCTGAAAGAACATCTCAAACATATTCATGCAATGACTTTGAATACTCGACATTCTGATGGAGTTATACCTTTCGTGTTAACCGAAAAAGAGAAGAAATGTACCATTTGCGGTGATACTTTTATTAGTTTTTTACCTATAGTAAAACATATGAATATTCATTACCAAGACTTTGTCTGCCAAACATGCGGAAAAGGTTTCTCAACGAGAACTAAGTTGCAGGCTCATGTAAGGAGTCATGGCGACGGAGAGTTCAGATGTACGTATTGTGGCATGTTGTTCCGCACTCAATTTGCTAAAAAAAAGCACAGGGAAACTGTTCATGGACAAAAATATACATCTAAATGTCCAGTTTGCGATTTGGTCTTAAAATCTCATCATGCCAGGTTAAGGCATTTAGATACAGTACATGGACAGAAAACTGAGTATAAATGTACATATTGCCCTGCTGTATTTGGCACGTCTAATTCAAAGAACGCGCATGTAAAGTGCGTTCATTTTAAAAAGAATGCAGATGTAAAAAAAAAATACAAATGCCCAGTTTGTAAATTGACTGTAGATTCATATTATGCGAGAGTAAGGCACTTAGATAAGGTTCATGGACAGAAAACTGAGTATAAGTGTGATCATTGTTCTCGTATATTTGACACTTGGTCTGCAAAGTACAATCACCTTAAGTCTTGTGTTGAAACTACATCCGAAGTCAGAAGATGATTCTGAATCGACGTAAATCATTTTCAGGGCTGAGAGCTTACCTGGGTTTTGTTATCAATCGACGTTCTAGTGCGCCATGTCTCGAAATATTTTCGTTCTTTCAGCATCTGGATCTTCATCATGAAAGAGAAAGAGATAATACTTTAGCACAAGGAAAGCGCTGTTCTCGAAGTTCCTAACTACAATTATATTATAATAATTGAAAATTTCAAACTAGGCTTAAGTTTCCAGTACAGGACGTATGTTTAAACCCGTTAAAAGATCTTGGCAGAAATCATCAAAACAAACATAATGAAAAAAATTATAAAAATCGTTTTTGTCAATTTACAAAAAAAAATACTGTCGACAATTCTTCAAAATATGAGTCTTAAATTTGTTGAAAATAAATCAATTAATGGATTTATTTGAGTTTATTTTTCTTTTGTAGGACCCGAAGACTACGTAGATGGGGCAGTTACAGTTAAATGGAAGCGTAAACATGTAATCGCAGAAGACAAAGCCAATGCCGCTGTGATTCTAGAAAATTCTAATGCTGTAGCTTTCCGTTTCGACAGAGGCAGATTTATGTGTGCCTCGTGTCAATTTACTGCTATCGACGTTGCAACTATTCGTAGTCACTCTGCTGTCCACGAAACCATAGACGATATGTTCGAAAAATGCAGAAACAGTTTTCCCCTAAGAATAGATATCACGAATTTAACTTGTAAGCTTTGTAATAATCAAATAGCATCTATTGTCGATCTGAAAGAACATCTCAAAGAAGTTCATTCAAGGAACTTCAATGATGAATATCCTGATGGCGTTATACCTTTTGTGTTGACAGAAAAAGAATACAAATGTGTTCTTTGTAGTGCAACGTTTGTTGCATTCATGCATGTAATAAAGCATATGAATATACATTACCAGAGCTTTGTCTGCCCAACGTGCGGAATAGGATTCCCTTCTTTTACTAAATTGCAAGCTCATCAAAGGATTCATGGTGACGGAAAATACAGATGCTCGAATTGTGACATGATGTTCCCCACTCGGTCCGCTAAAACTAGCCACAGAGTGGCTGTTCACGGTTATAAACATACTTCTAAATGCCCAATTTGCGAATCGATTTTTGATTCTTATCATGCCAGATTAAGGCATTTAGATACGGTGCATGGGCAGAAAACAGAGTATAAATGTGAACATTGCCCTGCTATTTTTGGTACGTCCACTACAAAGTACTCTCACGTCCAAAACGTGCATTTTAAAAAGAATGCGGGTGTAAAAAAACAGAGATACAAATGCCCATTATGTAATTTGTCTTTAGATTCGTATCATGCAAGAGTGAGGCACTTGGATAAGGTTCACGGTCAAAAAACAGAGTATAAGTGTGACCATTGCTCTGGTATATTTGACACGTGGTCTGCCAAGTACAATCACCTCAAATCTTGTGGCAAAACCGTTAAAAAGGAGAAAAAAGATGATTGATAGTAGATGATTCTTAGTATTTTACAAGCTTTTGTTTAAATTTCAATGTATGTGCATTTACGTCAAATCTTGCAACTCAGTTTTCAACCAGTTATCTTCAATCGGTAGAACTTAAATTTTGCATACTTTTATGAGTCGGATTACAGTACAATATAACGGAGTCAATGAGCTGTTCTGATTGTAGAGCCGGGATATATTCGACTGAAATCAGTTAATCACATTGAGTAGGACTCGTTTGATTTGTCGTGACGAGCACTTTATGGTAGACGATGCCTAGGGTCTGATTATGGAGACGGAAGGTGGTCGATGGAACTTAGTAACAAAACAACGCAATTCCATCGAGTTTGAACTTATTTCGTTTGTCTTAATAAGTACTGTGGCCTCACAATAAAAGCTTGATAAACGTTATTTTTTCAAAAATTTCAAATAATTTTCTTAACAGTTATATTTACATTTTGCAAAAACATTTTCACTATTTAAGATATGGCGTTGAGATCTACATATAACATTATACCTAATGGTTAAAATCATATACACGCAAATTTAAACTCACAAATTTCTTTTTATACTTCTGTACGCACAAAAACACAGTATACTTAGGTTTTTAATGTAATTTTCTAATTAAGATATAGTCACAATTCTTTATGTTGATTCCTAGTATTCTTAATGTGCGTGATACCTACATATGTAGGACCACAATAAAAAAAAATTGTCCTTTAGGCCTTCAGCGTCCATCATGAGTCTATCAGTTACATTAAATTCCATTCAGAAAGCAGCTGAATTTAATATTAAACTAATTACTCATTTTAAAGAATATTACGCTTCAATCAAAATTTTCTTTTGTTTTTAGGAATCACCCACATCAAAGTAAAATGGAAACCGAAGCGCCAGTATAACGATCACAGAGACAATGCGGCCATTATTATAGAGTGTTCCAACATCTGTCCTTTCAGGTGGACTCGCGGCTCATTTACTTGCGCCTTCTGCCCCCTAACTTTCGGAGATTTCAAAGATATTAGGGACCATGTCATAGAACATCCAAACAGAATTGAAGCTATGCGCCACGCTCGTCACTTTGATAATGTCAAAGCTGATATTACCAGTCTTCGTTGTGAGCTTTGTCTTACTGACATTGAAACTCTTGATGCCCTTAAAGATCATCTAGCAAAAGAACATAACAAACAATTCAGAACCGAACACGGATTAGGTGTTACCCCTTTTTTGTTAGGTGACAAACAGTATCCATGTACACATTGTGACGAAACGTTCGAAGTATTCTCGAAATTAAATAGTCATATAAACCAACATTATCCTAATAACATATGCTTCCAATGCGGTAAAGCGTTTTCAGCAGCACATAGGCTAAAAGCGCATTTAGTTATACACGAGTCAGCTAATGACGAACAATATAAATGTCCGAAATGTGATCAAATGTTTCCTACAAAAGCTACTAGGAATAGCCACGTCGCCATTAACCATGGTCCAGAATATAGGTATCGTTGTCCATACTGTAAAGAGTCCTTCAAAAGCTACCCCGATAGGGTTAAACATCTTAAAGAATCTCACGATAAAAAGATAGAATACCCATGTCACTTATGTCCAGCTGTTTTTGCTATTTGCAACCAAAGAACCAAGCATATCAAATACGTCCACATAAGACATAAGCAGTTTTGTTGTGAAGTCTGTCCTGATAAATTCGTTACTGCGGCGCAGTTAAGAAACCACATGATCAAGCATGTGGGGGAGAGAAAATATCAGTGTGAGGTGTGCAAAAAAGCGTATGCAAGGCGCAAGACTCTAAGAGAACATATGCGGATACATAACAATGATAAAAGATTCGTCTGTCAGTACTGCAATAACGCCTATGTTCAGAAGTGCAGTCTCCAAAGTCACATGAGAACACATCATCCCAACGCGGAGCCATTGAAGAAAATTAAATTGGGGAATATATATTGAAAGTACGAAACTACCGTCTCGCTCTGCATACAGGTCATAATAGTCTTAGTCTTTGTGTTATGAATTTGCGTTCTTATAAGATCCTTTGAGCAATATTTATGAGTTTGGTTTTGGTCGACCTTTGGATTATCAACATGAAAGAAGAACATACACTTTAAGTACTTCTGCTTGTATAAATATTACTTTGTAAGCCTATTGACTTATACATCTTTTTCTTTAAAATAATGTAGCAGTAGCTTAATATATGCTGTATAAGAAGAGTTCAAGACCCTATATCGGATGTTTTTCTATTTTTAGGAAGAAAATCTCGAGATATACAGATAAAGATTGAAGTGGAGTCAGATTTAGAGAACATTACGCTTGGACACTTTGAAGATTCGCGCGATAAAGGATTCGAGAAGCGAGCGACATTCAGAAATAATATTTCATTGATCATCGAATCTTGCACAGCTTACCCTTTCAAATACAGAAAAGGCACATACTTGTGCTTCTTCTGCAAGAGTACTTTTCTAGAACCAGAGAAACTTCGAGAACATAACTTGAACATGCATTTCGATATCAAGGAAGTCTTGAAGCCGAGAAAGTATGAGCCAATAAAAATGGACTTTGCGGCAACAACATGTAAACTATGTGGTATTGGCATTGTCAATTACGAAAACCTTAAAACCCATTTAGCTTTAGAACACGGTAAAGTTATCGATGAGTCGCATGGAGATAGCGTTTTACCTTACAAACTGTCTAAAGAGGAACACATCTGTCAAATTTGTGGGAAAACTTACGAAATGTTTTTGAGTCTACACAAGCATATGAACGACCATTACGAGCACTTCATTTGTGAAACATGCGGGAAAAGATTCGCGACGTCTCAACGGATGGTGAATCACGCGCGGACGCACGAAAGAGGAGATTTCCCGTGTAAACGTTGCGAAGAAACATTCCCCTCTTACGCTTCATTGTACGCACACATAGCAAAAGTTCATAGGTCTAATAAACGTTACAAATGCCCTATTTGCGACGAAAAGTTTGTATCATACAAGCATAGGTTAAAGCATTTGAGTACGGTGCACGGAGAAAAGACCGCCATATTTCCATGTCCGTCCTGTCCGCGAGTTTTTGACCTTTGCAGCCGGCGCACGGCGCACATTCGGTTTCAACACCTCCAAGAACGGAACCACGTCTGTCCAGTCTGTGGTATGAAGTTCTTCACCAACTACGAATTGCAGGAGCATTCCATCAAACACGGCGGTGAAAGGATATATCAGTGTGATGTTTGTAAAAAGTCGTATGCGAGATTGAAGACTTTGAGAGAACATATGCGTATTCATAACAACGATAGGAGATTTGTGTGTTCCGTTTGTGGACAAGCGTTTATACAGAATTGCAGCTTGAAACAACATTTAAGGGTACATCACCCAACGCATATGAAAATGGATGTATTTTGAACAGGCTACCGAAATACCGCCTTCTACCATACTTTAGCTCGTCTTAGGAAGCATATTCTCAGAAAGTTTGCCAAAAAAATGCACCTACTTTAATCTCTTCTATGATATATATTACAAAATGGTCTTAGGATACCACGAGATAATTCTTGACTCCGTTATAAAGTATCAATCTTCAATATCCTACTAAAAACGAATGAGCAGTTTAAAGGTATACATATTGACTATTTCCACTTCTATCGAGAAATTAGTGGCTGATTATCCTAGGCAGTGTAGACAGAGGGACGATGTGCTTAGTGTGCTCTCAACATTTATTTGTACCGACACTGGTTTTGGAGTCACTTTGGTAGTGCAATGTAGTAGGATGGATACCATTCCTCATCGCACTTTCTTTAATAAAGGTAACACGTTTCTAACCTTCTGCAGCACAAGGTTGCGCATGGCGCAAATCATTAGTTGGGTGACTCCCGCCATCAAAAATAGATCTCCATGTGTTTCTCAAGCTATATTATGCACTTCGTAATAAACATAAAGAGAAATATGGTTTGACAGTGAAAAAAGTAATTTTTGTTTTTCCTGAATGATCGATATAGAAAATACATTTTCATTGAATTCACCTTTTATATTATTGTGGTCAATAATGATTATAGACACTTGAATAAGTAAACAAATGTATAAACATTCCATACAGTGTGTAAAAAAATAATCATTATAATTAAGAAACTAAAAAAAAAAACATGCGTTAGTGGTAAATCGCACTAAAAATTTAAAAAAAATGTGTTAACTAAATAGGCCCCTAGATGTCGTTGTTCGAAGTTCAAACTCGCTATTAGTTTTAACTTTATACAACGCCATCTAGTGAGATTCCTGGTCTTGGAGTTAAAAACTATACTTAATTTTTTCTGATGATCCTGGTCAAAATAATGCAATTTTTTTTATTAATTTGACGTTTTGACGTGGGTGTAAACGCGTTGAAGGATTCCGTTACATACAAAAAAACGTACAAGTGAAGCTAATAAAACGCGTGAAAAACTACTAATATGACAATATTGATTATTATTTTTAAGATTTTTTTTTAATAGTTCTGAAAAAGGAGAAGGGTCTCAATACGACTCGCTGTTTTTTTTTATGTATGATACACGATATCTTTTCCTATTGTCAGATCTGTGTCGCTCCCCGTTTAGGTATCGAAAATATACCTACATTATTACTATGCGCGCGGCGACCGCTCTGGAGGGCAACATTCAGTTACATGAACCGTTTGTACGGAGTAATAAACATGAAAAAGTCTTGCAATGGATGTCTAGGTATCTAAACGAAAAGGTGCTGAGTTCTGATGCGAGCTAAATTAAACCATAGCGTTAACCACATTAAGTAGATATTTCTTTGAATTTCTTTTCTGAGTAAGACTTCTGTACGTAAGTACTTATTCTGTGCTATTGTGATGATTTTATTGTTTATTTTAAAGCCTGCCCTTCTAATTAAATAAAAATAATTAGGTGAAGATGTGATACATGTATGAAAATTTCTAATTGCCACCTTGACTGCCAATATTTCAGACAATAGATTTTAGTTGTTTGTCGAAAAATAGGAGTGCCGTTTCTGAAACGCGGGGTCAACTAAACGAATGGTTTTCCGGTACAGAAAACGGATCGTTTAGTGTGTCCGCGTTTGAAAGATGGGACAACAGGTGACTGTCATGTGTAGTGTTACCGGGGACTATAGGCTTTTAGCCCTAAATTTAAGCCTGTCGGTCCTTTTTTAGGGCTTTGTCATTTTTAAAAGCCTTTGAGCCTAAAAAGCCTTTGTTGTGACTAGGTTTTTTAAAGTAATAGGCTTATGTTGAGGCTAAAGCCATTTTTTAGTATCAGCCTGAGTAAGCCATCATAATTATGAATAAAGGATTTGTTTTATTTTTATTTCATTTTGAAAAAAGAAAAGAACATATATATTTTACTTAAATATCGCCAAAACGACATCGAACCAAAAGCATATAAAGACTTATAGTCCTTTAGGCTTGGCCTATTCAACAAGCCTAGCCTAAAGGGCTAAAAGTCTTTATAGGCTTTTAGCCTGTCAAGCCCCTTAATTAACTAGGCTTTTTTGCTTTTGAGTCTAGGCTTCAAAAAAAGGCTATAAGCCTATAGTCTTCGGGATCACTAGTCATGTGGTTAGAGCGTTGTCGCACACACGTCACCTTTTTGTAGAGATTGTAAAATTTAATTTATCGACCTATTGCGACTTCCTTTACTCACCAAAACCTTAGATACATCCTTTAGTTACACGGACAACGTAGAATTGTATACAGTTTTTTGTAATTATTGTGGGAAAATTATGTTTTTCTCCGTGTCTTTTGTTAAAGCATTATTATCACATTTTTATCAGTTAATAGTGATTATCTTTGGCTCATTGTGTTGTCATTGACATTTATAACTCAAGTACAATTATATAACATTGATTTTTCAATAGTAGATAAATTAAAAGTATTAATCTCTACAAGAATGTATTGTCAATGCGATGTCAATGACGATGCGAATTACATATTGTATTAAGTACGTAATATTTCTCTCAATGTAAACTATTCATAAGGATGTTAACTGTCAACGTAACTATGCCTGTAATACAATGTGTATTTTTTATACTGATAAAATGAAATTTTTCGTCTTATACCCATAAGACGAAAAATTATCGATAAAAAACCGAAAAAAAAATCGTTCTCGTCACGTTATTCGTCACGACTTTTACACTTTTTTAAATGTAAAAGTCGTGATTCCCTTTTTATTTATTTTTTCTCTTAAAGTAAACGGTGTATTTTCTTCAAAGTGATCTCATTTGAAAGCTACAAAGTTTAAAAAGCCAAGAAAAGAAAAAATAACTAACAATACCAAAGAAAATATTAGATAAAAAATTGTTAGTCAAAAAATGTTAGTGCCTGAATTTTTGTAAATAACTTACATAACGATTTTATTTACTGCTTTTTATCAATAATATTTCATCTAATATCATACAGTTCGTTTAAACAAGTATAAAAATACACATTGTACTCGTGCAATGATAGAAGTTAAATGATTAGATACGGATGTAAATATATACGTAGATGACATAATTGTTGTAGAAGAGATGATGGTTAATAAAAACGGATTATTTTATAAAGGACGTTTTTATTTACGGTTTGTATTAGGTTGGGGAAAAAGTCTTTTCGCATATAGTATGTATGAACTTGTAATAAAACCACTTTGGCTATACTATTTGTACCTGGCTGGTTTTGGTATCATTTAAAAGTTTAAATTTTAAAGAAGATAATTCCAAATTCAAGTTAGAAAAATGCGTGATTTTAATTTGTTTTTCTTAACGTCAACATGAGTGAATCTAATGAAGAAATTAGATATATTTTAAAATTTTACTACCACCAAAGGTAAAAATGCAACGCAAGCCCCGAAAAAAATTTGCGATGTTTATGGACCTAGTGCAGTGTCCGTGAGAGTAGCACAAATTTGGTTTAAGCATTTTCAATTCGGAAATTTTGATGTCAAAGATGCACGTCGCTCTGGTCGCCCTGTTACGGATAAAATGGATGCTATTTTTTAAAAAGTGGAGCAAGATCGGCATATCAGTAGTTACGACGTAGCTGAAGAACTGGGAATTGACCACAAAACAGTCTTGGCGCATTTGAAAAAAAATGGGTACACAAAAAAGCTCGATATTTGGGTACCTCACGAGCTCTCTGAAAGAAACGTAATGAACCGTGTACTCATTTGTGATTCTTAATTACGACGTAATGAGACCGAACCATTTTTGAATAAATTGATAACTGGTGATGAAAAGTGGATCACGTACGACAAGAACGTGCGAAAAAGGTCATGGTCAAAGGCCGGTCAGGCTTCACAGACTGTGGCGAAACCCGGATTAACTCGCAACAAGGTGATGCTTTGTGTGTGGTGGGATTGGAAGGGCATTATTCATTATGAGCTGTTACCACCAGGCAGGACCATCGATTCAGAACTCTACTGCGAACAACTGATAAGATTAAAGCAAGAATTAATCAACAGAAGGGGTGTGGTTTTTCATCATGATAACGCTAAACCTCACACATCTTTAACCACTCAGCAAAAATTAAGAGAGTTTGGCTGGGAGGTGTTAATGCATCCGCCGTATAGTCCTGATCTGGCACCTTCAGATTTCCACCTGTTTCGGTCTCTTCAGAATTCTTTAGGCAGTGTCAGGTTAACATCACGAGAGGACTGCCAAAACTACTTGACGCAGTTTTTTGATTCGAAGCCCCAAAATTTCTATAGCAATGGGATCATGTCCCTACCTATAAGATGGCAAAAAGTTATCGAACAAAATGGTACCTACATACTTTAGTTAAATGTAAATAAACTATATTAAAAAATGTTTTGAATTTTCATTGAAAATGCGAAAAGACTTTTTCCCCAACCTATTATTTAATTATCTATCTATTTACTGCTAATCTCTCACTAAAGTACCTAGTAGTCCGACTCGGACTGTGAAACTCGAACCCCTAGATCTATTTATCTCATGTTCGAACTTACCAACTGTTTGCTACATCCTACATCGGCACCCTCTATGAAATTTCATTAAGTTCTGATCAAAGAACTCAAGTTATCGTCGAACAAACATACATACACACAAACGCCGGATTGTTCAATTAGACTCGGAGTATTTCGCTCGTTCAATTCAATTAACAGTGACTATTCTAACTTGAGAGGCTTGATGTGCTTTCAAAAGGACGTGAAGACATTGCCCTTGTTATAAGCGTCCCTAGGATATGATTACCATAGTGGTTTCTCTATAACATGGTGAGGAGCTCGGTGGCCCAGCGAGAGCGTGAATTACTAGCGCTTTCGCAAGTAAAGCGATACCGGGCGTCGTCCGCAGTTGGATGGGTGACCACAAGGGGCATAATAATTTCTCGAGCTTCTCCGTGCATCGGAAGGCACGTATAAGCCGTTGATCCCGGCTATCATCATTGTATGGCAGTCGTCAAGCTATGTTTGATGCCTTAAGGCAGCCTGAAAAATTTGACACTATTGTTGGCCACTTTCACACAAAAAACATACAGTAGGTATGTATAATATGGGGGCGTTCAGCAATGGCTGATTCTAGAGAAGACTACTTGTGAACGCGTCCCTACCCCCCGGCGGCACGCGTTTACGATTCGCCTCGAGGATCAGTAATCGCTGAACTCCACCATATTATAGAAAATCAAGTGACTGGCCCACACGAGTTTAAAAATTATAGTAAACATGAAAAGCCCGACTTGCCGAGAGGGAATATCAATATACAAGATGTTTCAGCTAGCTGAAGTATAATTTTAAGGGCATGTTCATATTCATAATATTGAACAGATTACACATACAAATAAGAAAAATCTTTTCATGGGTGCTCGATCGGCTGATTGCTCTATTTTAGAACCAGCCACTAATGAGGAAGCAAAACATTATCAAATTCACCTAGGCCGTGAGTCCACCGTGTTCATTAATATAGTTTGGCATTTGCAGCTGTGTTTCCGGACCGATACGACATTGAAACCTTCAGAAAAAGAGTACATCTTCCTAAAAGGTCGGCAACGCTTTTGTTACACACCTGCCCTCATATTCATAAAAAATACAACCTTTTGTTAAACTTATTTTAGCTAAAACATGTTTTGTTTCTTTTCCTCTTCCCAATATTTGACATTGAAAGAACGAGACAAAACATATTTTAACTAAAATAGGTTTAGCAAACGTTTGTACCTTTTTATGAATTTGGGGGATGGTGTTGCAGTTGTCCCTGGGCAGCGGTGATCACTTACCATCAGGTGACCCGCTTGTCCATTTGCCGCCCTATAACATAAAAAAATATCGTAGTACTTACGTACTAGTATCAAATACATAAGTATAAAAAATGTTATCAACGACATCAAAATTCAATACATTATTTTCTCGTTTTTAGGTGACAACAAGAGCAATTTCAAAGGCCTGGACGACGAAGACGCTGATACTAGATATTTAATGTTGAGAAGACTTGGACGAAAAAGCGCTTTACTTCTTATAGAATATTCTAATGTAATCCCTTTTAAATGGAAGAATAATCGATATATGTGTTTCTATTGCACAAATGAAAGTTCAGATGTCGATGAATTTAGACGTCACAATATCGACACGCATAAAAATCTAGATGCGAAGTTATTATGGAAGACAACTCGCCGATTGCAGTATTACAATCTTATAAAAGTCGACGCGACTGACGTTAGCTGTAAAATCTGCGACGATAAAATCAACAATTTTGACGATTTGAAAGCTCATCTCTTTAATAAACATAAGAAAGCAGTAGATGCGCAACACGACGGAGTGTTGCCGTTCAAATTATCCAAAGACGGATTCGGTTGCGTAAAATGCGATAATACATATGCGCAATTCAAATCGTTAAGTCAACATTTGAATCTACATTTTAAAAATTTTGTCTGCGAAGAGTGCGGCGCGGGATTTGTCACTTCAGGGCGCTTAAAGGTTCACGTATTGACCCACGCAACTAAAACTTTTCCTTGCGACTCGTGTGACAAACGTTTCACTAGCAACACAGCACGGTCTCATCATATTTCTTCTGTCCATATGAAAAAAGAGATGAACAGATGCCCACACTGCCACGTAACATTTCGCAGTTTCTATAAAAAGAAGCTGCATATGAATACAGAGCACGGTGCAAAAGTAAAAGAATTTAAATGCGACCTGTGTCCAAAAGTGTTCCTAATGAGCGGAAGCTTAATGTCACACAAAAAACTCGTACATTTGAAACAGACGAGGTTTACTTGTGACGTGTGTGGTTTCAATTTTTTTTATAAACATCAGGTGGAAGCTCACATGGTTTGTCATGGCGGAGAAAGAAAGTATGAATGTCAGATTTGTAAAAAATGTTACGCAAGAGCTCAGACCTTGAAAGAGCATATGAGGATTCATAATAATGACAGGAGGTTTGTCTGTGCGGTTTGTGGTCAGGCGTTTGTGCAGAATTGTAGTCTTAAAGCACATTTGAAGAAGCATCACCCGACGCATTTAAAGGAAGAAATATCCTAAAAATATAAAATCGTTGTACTTGTCATGTCATATTTGTTTTTTTAAGTAATTCATGATAATTTTCTTCAAAAATAAAACATATTCTTTCGAAACCAGTTTGATTTTACATACATTTTTTAAACAATGATACTCGATCGGTAGCCATATAATGAATACGGATGGAAGATCAAAAATGAAGTTTCAGGTTAACCGTTTATGTATATATTTAAACTTTACTGCACAATTTAAAAAAAATGTACAAGAGGCAGATCTAATGCCATATGGCTTTCTCTCCCGAGCCACCATTAGACCAAGCGGAAAGTATCCTTATTTTAAAAGATTAACTCTGAAAGATTGCGTCTTTTTGAAACACCTTGTATAACGTATACACGGCGCTGTGTCTGATTATGTGAAAGGTTATGAAATACCAACTGATGATTTAATTACTAACAAGAACTTAAGTACTCAGTGACACGTTGGGTGCCAAAAACGTTAAGGAAATTGACGCCTAAATTGTTACTCAATATTAAAAGTAAACCGCTAATATTGCGTCCCATAAAAAAATACAGCTGATCCCAAAGGTTTTGGGATAGTGTGAAGCTTTTCTTAGCATTTTTGCTAAACTTGGCCGTTTTTCGCAAAAATGCAAGGAAAAGCTTCTCGTTCTTACTTTAAAGTGTAAACTGTAGTTCATAAATTAGATTAAAGGGTTATCTAAAACCGCATGAGACAAAATTTTAAATGATATTTTCGTTTTCTTTTAAATAATTTATTTCAAATGGGGGCAGCACTGGACCCCGAAAAATTCATGTACCCCATGTGTAAACTAGAAAATAGAAACAAATTTTGATTTTCATTCATAAATTAGCTATCTTATTTTCATTTTTAATATAACACAACAGTACGGAGGTACTTCTACATATTCAAACATTACATATAAATATAATCTGCTGAAAAACACGTACATTATTGACGGCATTATCCATTTTATGGGCTTTGCCTGTTTTATTCTCTATGAGTTTCCTTCTTATGTCTATAGTAAGTGAGTCTACGAAATACTAGTCTTAAAGTGAGGCGAGCTGACCAGTCTTGCTTACGTGTTTAGGATCATCTATCGCTGTGTTCGACCATCAAAGGGCGGGAAGACCAACAATATCACTACCAGGTTAATGTTTTAGTTAGCATTATATGTTTGACTCAAGGACTTCGAAGTATACAAAACTGCTAAATATGCAAGCTGTTGAAATTCTCCAAAAACAATGACGGACGATATGCTGATATATATTTTTTCTATTTTTAGGTGATCCATCGACCAAGATATTTAAACTCGACCGGCCTCTGCCAAATGCAATAACGGTTAGGACGACAACTCTCACTAATACAATGACCAAGAAGATGCCTCTGTCAAATAAACTTACAATAAAGAAACGATGTATGCTCAAACCGAACCCAATTTTACCAAAAATAGTTACCGTGAATTTGTGCAGTGAAAATGGTCTGATGACTATCAAGCAAGATCTTTCGAAAGATTCTGTAACTGTCAAAGAAGGTAACTTGACACGTTCGAAAATTAAGAAGGACAACGTTAAGCCAAGAGTCAGTATTCGAACAATGCAAGAAACAAAGAGATTGAGTTGTGTAAAACTTCTAAAACATACGACGCTGTGTCCTTTTAAATATAATCGTGGCTCTTTCTTATGCCTGTACTGTTCAGATCAATTCGTTGAGTTTGCTCAACTAGAGGAACATACTAAACAGCATGACGCTTTAACTGAGGCTGAAATAAATAAAGTCTTTCTAAAGAGGACAATGACTGAACAACTTAAACTCAACGTTCAAGAATACGGCTGCAAAATTTGCGGTGACGTAATGGAAAATATTAATATGTTAAAAGAACACTTGTCAGATAAACATAACGTGAAAATTGAAGTTGGAAATAGAGGTCTAATACTTTATAAAATAAATAACAACAATTTTCAATGCGCGCAATGTGATCAACAATTTGTAAACTACTGGTCACTAAACCTTCATTTAAAAGAACATTATAAAAAATTCTTTTGCGAACAATGTGGTTCGGGCTTCATTACTCTTTCTGGGATGAAGATTCATTTGCAATCACATGACATAGGTTCCTACCCTTGCAACGGGTGTAGCAAAATCTTTAAAACTAAAATTGCTCAAGAACAACACTATAAATTAGTTCACGATAGAGCCAAGCGGAATGTGTGCAACATATGCCGGGAAGGGTTCAACGGAAACTATGCGAAACTGAAACACATGAAAGAGGTTCATAATACAGTAGTACCAGAGTTTAAATGCAGTTTTTGCCCAAAGACTTTCTTCATGATTAATCAGTGGAAGACTCATGAGAGTTTGGTCCACATAAAGTCTACTTTATATCAGTGTGATCTTTGTGACTATAAGCATCACAGTAAGCAATGTTTAAGAAGACACATGATAGTACACGGTGGTGAAAAATTACATAAATGTAATGTGTGTGGCAAAGCATATGCTCGGCGAAAAACGTTGAAAGAGCATCTGCGAATTCATAACGACGATAGACGATATAAGTGTAATTATTGTGATCGGGCTTTCATACAAAATTGTAGCTTAAAAGGGCATATGAAGACGCATCATAAAGATGTTATTTAAGTTATGTTTAACCACAAAATATGCTAGTGGTATACATGGTCATTTTTCATTGGTTTTGGAGCCGAAGGCAACTTCATAGGGATCGTTACTAAAACCTAATTAGCTAGTCAAAATAAAAATTCAGAAACAAAAAAATTGACTAAAACCCGAAAGTAAAATCGTGAGATTAGATAGTAGTACCGCCGGCCGGCTAGATTTCGAGTTCATCGGGGTCACGCGGCCGTTTTGGATGGGCGTAATTACGTAGTCTCGATCGAAAATCATTTTCGCAACTTTTTTTATCGTATGTCATACACAAATTGGGATTACGTATATGGATAGAGGAATTTATTTACCACACGGCCTTTTTTTGTTCCAAAACCAATGAAAAATCTGCGTGTATGTGTTATAAATTTATAATTAATGCCAATAAAACATTGCTATTTACCGCATATTTCTTGTCTTACTTTTCTATTTTTGGGATAGATTAATTGTGCTATGTTTAGCTAGAGATTTACTGTATTTTACTCTATAACTATCATTCGTAAAATCTCATCGCGGAAGCGCATACTTTTTAATGCGAATTAAGCAAAATTATGCTGATGACGAGGATTCTTTCGTAGATTTTTTTAGTTTTATGTGCAACAAGTGCTTACGTATACCTTCATAAGAAAAGCTTTTGAAATGTGAATCAACGTGAGTGTGAGTTTTTTACTTTTATGTACAAGTACATTTTTTGTTTAAACTTTAAAATGTTCAAGTTTTATATTCATTCGTTTATAATAATTTCAATTATTTAAAGATTTCAAATCCAAAATACACCTACCCTTGCTAACGATGGATCAAGGTTCCTTTAAAAACTACTCACAAACAATAATATGACTTACTTGAGAAGTACTTCTTAACGTCTTCTCTACTGTTACTGCTTACATTTTAAGATTTCAATACGTAATAAATTTAAAAAGTAATCGGCTAAATTGAAAATGGACGAAATCTGATACCTATTTTTTTCTATTTTTAGGTGATCAACCGACCAGGGCTATAAAATTCATCAGGTCTCTGCCAAAAACAGTAACGGATAAAATACCTCTTACTACTAATGTAGTCCCCGAGGTGATGCCGTTGCCAGAGAATAAAGAATTTTCGCCACAATTAAGTGAAACCTTGTCTCTAAGAGATTCAGTAAATATTAAGATAGAGCCTCCAACACATTCAGATATCAATAGAAAATCTATTTTAGTCGTAAAAAGGAATTCGACTAAGGGAGTCAAACTAGTTGCAATCAGAGATAAGACTACACAAACGACTAGAAAAAGTTGCATAACGCTTTTGAAGCACTCTACGTTGTATCCGTTTAAATACAATCGTGGATCGTTTGTATGCCTGTATTGCTCAAATAAATTCTTTGAAATCACCCAAATAGAAAACCATGTCAAAGTTCATGATTCAGAAACAGATGACGACCTTAACAGTCTGCTAAAGAAAAAAGTGATCGAAAAACTAAAGCTTCTTTTTCGAGAATACGGGTGCAAAATTTGCGGTGACGTAATGGAAAATATGAACGCTTTGCAACAACATTTTACACATAAACATGACATGAACGCTGATGCTGTCAATAGTGTATTACTTTATAAATTAACTAACAATAATTTTGAATGCACTCATTGTGGCAAGCAATTTTCTAGGTACTGGGCACTAAACCTCCATTTAAAAGAACATTACAAGCAATTCTTCTGTGATCAGTGTGGCTCAGGCTTTATAACTCTTGCTGGCCTAAGAAGTCACGTGCAATCACACGAGTCAGGTTCGTACCCTTGCACTGCGTGTGGCAAAGTATTCAAAAACAAAATCGGACGCTTCGAGCACTACAGACTTATTCACGTTAAAATTAAAAAGAACATGTGCGGCATATGCCAAGAAAGTTTCACAGACTACTGGTCTAAACTGAAGCATATGAAAGAGGTTCATGACGCGAAGGTTCCAGAACATAAATGCAGTTACTGCCCAAAGGTTTACCGTTTAAATTATGAACGGAAACGGCATGAAAACGTCGTTCACATAAAGTCTTCTTTCCACCACTGTGAATTTTGCGATTATAAGCACCCCAGTAAGCAATGTCTGAAAAGGCATATGATAGTCCACACCAACGAAAAAATTCATAAGTGTGACGTTTGTCAGAAGGCTTACGCGAGGCGGAGTACGTTGAAAGAACACCTGAGAATTCATAACGACGATAGGCGGTTTAAATGTAGTTATTGTGATCGGGCTTTCGTGCAGAAATGTAGTTTGAAAGGGCACATGAAGACTCATCACAAGGATTTTGTTTAATATTTATGCAAGTTTGTAGGCGTTGAATTCGTCGACTCACGAACGAGTGTAGCCGGGAAAGGGGGATATTCTGGTCAGCTCGGTTCTGCTTTAGGATTACTGGATAAACAATATTACTGTTCACGATTCAATACATATTGGATTGTGATATAGTGTTGGGGTAAACGTTAGTGTTATCTAAATATATTTTTTTCTACTCCTGTGCTGTTATCTGTCTTTTAAATAGTCACGAACACTTATACAAGAACATTAATAATTTATGATTTCAGGAAAGTCTATAGTCTATTCCCTATAACAGCACATGTGTCGTAATTTAACCAAAAAGATACGCCTAGCCATAGACCTACAACTTTTATCTTTATTACCATACTGCCAACATAAGAAAAACGTTTTTTAACATACTTACTAGAAAGACGTCAGTTATAGAAATAAAATATTACCATAGATACCTAGGTATCTTCTCTTTCCGGGTTCCAGTGCTGCCCCCATTTGATATAAATCATTTGAAAAGAAACTGAGATATCTCTTTAAATTTAGTCTTGACTAGGCACTAGATAACCCTTCAAACTATTTTGTGAACTACTGTTTACAGTAGTGGGAACTTGAAGCTTTTCTACGCACATACGCCAAAAGTGGCCGTTTTTCGCAATTGTGCGTGGAAAAGCTTCACGTGAGAACGTGCTTTAAACTGTAAACAGTAAACAGTGGTTAGTAAAATAGTTTAAAGGGTTATCTAGTGCCTGGTCAAGTCAAAATTTTAAATGATATCTCCGTTTCCTATCAAATGATTTATTTCAAATGGGGGCAGCACTGGACCCGGGAAAATTCAATTAAACGATTGTTGCACAATATAGAATTATGATTTATAATAAAACTCTAGATAATCCTTCAAACTATTTTGTGAACTACTGTTTACAGTAGTGGGAACTTGAAGCTTTTCTACGCACATACGCCAAAAATGATTTATTTCAAATGGGGGCAGCACTGGACCCCGGAAAATTCAGGTAGCTCCTTAAACAATTGTTGCATAACATACTATTATGAAATGTTATTATCAAAGAGTGAACGTTCATCTAATACGAATAAAAGTGTAACCGACATAATTTTTATCTAATAAGTGTCATTTAAGTACTACTTTATATTTTCTCACTTTATTTTCACCACAAGTGATGGATTTTAGGCTACAATATTATATACGTTGTTGTTATTCCAAGTTAATTATAATTTGACACGTGTAAGAGTACGCTGGAGAGAAGATGTTTTATGTAAGTAAGCCTTGTTATATTAGAAATACCTACATGTTATTAAAAATACAATATTAATACTAATAGTTTACCTTTTTTTTTACCTTATCCAACTTTACTCTTTTTCCTACTCGTCTAATAATTAGTAGAATAATCAAAAAAAGCAGGTAAACTTCAAGTTAGTGCAAAAACACAAAAAGCCCTCCAATGGGAATCTGCAAGATTTCTCCGACAGTCGTTTCTCCTGTGGACTGACCACCAACAGTACTTTTCGTTTCTGTAAGATTCGCCGTCAGAACCTTCACCTATGTACTTTTCGCCGATAGAATTGTTCACATACTGGCAAGCTTATCGTAGGTCGATGGTCACTTCTCATCTTGAGAGGATTGTGTAGCTGAAATTTTTCATACAAACTGCACTAGTGTCAAGATTTACTCAAGGATCTTTATCTGTATCGGAAGCAAAAGTACTGGTTCTCTACCGGTATTTAGAGGTTCTTTTCTTTTCGGTACCTGGGTACCTGTTCTAGATGGGTAGCGGTACTCCTCCGTAAATGTACAGGCACCTAATTCAGGTACCTGCTGCTATCTGCTTTTACTTGTACCTGTTGGTATCTACTTTCCCACTCTGACGTGTACCGGTACTGGTACCAGTATAGATTCTGACGGAAAAATAGTACCGGTACTATGTCTGGCACCGGTACCGCACATAGATCAATGGTACCAGTTCCCATAAATACCGGTATTTAAAGCCTTGGTGGAAAATCGTAGGTTGAAAATGATCATACATGAGTACAAACTTTGAGGTAAGAAGTATCGCTTAGTGAGGATCGAACTCGTGCCTTACAGAAGCGCACAACCAGTACCTAAACAACTTGGCCTGGGGTTACTCCATAAAATAATACGTTAGTCGTACGATAGTGACGTTCTATTTCTATGTTAAACCAAATAAGACTTTATCATCATACGTTAAGGCTCAATGTTGTTTAACACTGAAACACGGATACGCAGTAACGTACCGCTTTTTGAGTAACCGTCACCACCGTTTCCCGAACCCCAATTTTAGCGTGATGGTGGGAACATCATCAATAACTTGCATCAATGCAGTTGAAGTGCTGTGATGCTTTCTGAAACCAGACTGGAGTTTAGGAAGGATGTTATTAACTTCAAGGAAGTCTTTAAGTTGCTGCGCTACGACTTTCTCTAAAATTTTCGACAGCAGAGGTAGGATACTAATGGGTCTCAGGTCCTTAAAACTAGAAGGATTTGAAGTTTTTGGTATGGGTCTCACTACAGACTTCTGCCATTTATGCGGAAAACAATGTGTTTCAATCGAACGAAAAGAGCAGTAATTACTGATAGTGTACTTGGCATTGTAAGTAAATCAAAATTGGCAGTGGCATTGTAAAAAACCCAGCAGTTCTTGTGACTGATATGATGACGTTTTACATAAGTTTTAGTCCATCGATCGTGTTGTCGCTCAAAGTACTGCAACGGGACTTAAAACGAACGTTTTACTTGATTGTTGAGCCTAACATCAAATGAGCTAGGTATATACCGTTTTCGGAGACAAAAGAAAGATTCGTGTTAATTTTCATTATTCTACATAAAATGTTGTCCAGATTGTTACACACAGAAGCTGCCTAAACACTTCTGTAACGTGAAACAAGAGAAATGCTGATTTAGTTTTTTTTATTTTTAGGTGATCGATCGGCCGTAAAACACAACCAGCCACTGCCAAATACGAAATTGGTAAGACTGGCGCCTCGTCCTAGTACTGTGGCCGAGAAGATACCTTTGCCAAATTCATTCCTCACAGAATCACTTATTGTTACTGTGCCAATCGCCGTAAACCAAGAATTATCGCCAAAGATACTAACAATCGATGGAACGTTAACAAATTCAGTAGTTATCAAACAAGAGTTACCCGAAGTTTCAGTTACTAATAACGATCATGCGACACAGACAGTAACTGAACAGGAGTTTTTAGAAAATAAAGACGTTATCGTTAAGAAGAAGAAAAAGAAAATTAGTAAATTAAGCAAACTGATGGCAAACTCAAAAGCAGTTAGAACGAGTAATGTAACACTATTAAAACACACGACCTTGCTTCCGTTTAGATACACTCGGGGTTCGTTCAAGTGCATGTACTGTGCTGATCAATTTGTTGAAATTGCACAACTAGAACAACACGTTGGACAGGAACATTCATTAAGCGAAGATGAAATTTATAAAGCTCTTCAAAGAAGATCGGTGACTGAACAACTGAAACTCAACGTTAGGGAATACGGCTGTAAAGTTTGCGGTGACATAATGGAAAATATGAACGCTTTGAAAGAACATTTGGCAGATAAACATAACCTAAAAATTGATACGGGAAATCGTATAGCTCTATATAAAATAAGTAAAAATAACTTCGAATGCGCGCATTGCGATCGGCAATTCGCAAAGTATTGGTTTCTAAACCATCATGTTAAAGAGCATTACATGAAATTCTTCTGTGAGCATTGCGGCACTGGTTTCGTCAACATCACTGGCATGAAATTGCATTTGCAAAGCCATGAATCAGGGTCATACCCTTGCAAGGTGTGTCAAAAAACTTTTAAGAACAAAATGGCAAGAGACAGGCATAAAACTCTAGTCCACGTTTCGCGCAAAAAGAACATGTGCCAAACCTGTGGAGAAAGCTTTATAGACTACCTCTCGAAAATGAGGCATATGAAAAAGGTTCACAATGCCGACGTTCCTGAGTATAAATGCAATTATTGCCCAAAGACTTTCCTCTCGAGATACCTCGTGAAAGTGCATGAAAATTTGCACACAAAAGCCACCAGTTATCAATGTGATCAGTGTGACTATAGGAATGCTTGCAAGTATTCGTTAAAGAGACATATGCTCGTACACACTGGCGAGAAACCGCATAAATGTGAATTTTGTAGTAAGGCGTTTGCTCGGCGTAATACTCTGAATGAGCATCTCAAAATTCATAACGATGATAGGAGGTATAAGTGCAGTTATTGCGACCAGGCTTTTATACAAAACTGTAGTTTGAAAGGGCACATTAAGACGCACCACAAGGATGCTATTTGAGTCCTTTACTGTTAATTATTTGTGTTTTTTTTCTTCATTAATCTTTTTTGTCCCATTGTTGGGTGAAGGTCTCTCCCATCCTTTTTCATTTATCTCTTTCCTGATACAAAGACTCAAAAATTCAAATGTTTATTGAGTAATTAGACCTTTACAGGCACTTTTGCACGTCAATAAGTATTTTAAAAGAAAAGCTACCGCTACCTTCGCTACGTGACGACCACTGCTTAAAAGAAACGCCGAAAGAAACTCATTTTCACAGTATTGGTCGCCTACTCGCCAGAAGGGCTTTGTCATATTATTATTATTGTCTTTTAATTAATTTATAAATACTTATAATATAGTGCAATGTTGAATTGTTGACACATTATAACATGTAATGTTTGCGAGCCTGTGTTAGGCTCGACCATCTCTTTTCTGAATGCGTCGAGACCGTCTCGCCAGCGCTTTCTTGGCCTACCCGGACGACGGTAACCATCTTTAATCTTGAGGCAACCATTGGCCAATTATTTATGTGACACAAATAAAAAACAATATAGAACATAATGCGGACTAACTTTATTTTCTAGGTTTACCATTATTCACCTAAAATAAGTTGACTACCAATATGTGAAATATTGGTAGGGGTCATTTTCTCATTCGTCTGTGTCAACTTAATTTGGGTGGATAATCTATTACGTTGAGTTAAGTATTACGTATTTATTACGTTGAGTCTGTTTCATAATAATTCATAGGTATACCTTTAAACTAGTTTTTAAATTAAATAGTCTTATATAAACAGTGAAATGAAGAAAGAAAACATAAAACAAAACTTACTTATTTTTAGCAAGTATTTAAAATTTTGCTAGTTTAAATTATAATATAACACTGCCAAATAAGTTGTTTATTTATTTATTTAAAAACTTTATTGACCTTAGTAATAGGGCCCCGTTTTTACTCTTTGGGTACGGAACCCTAAAAACATTACCTACTGTGATGATACTACTAGGTACTTGATGATAATATCTAAACACTCGGCAGCGTGACAGAGCCAAGTTCAAAGAAAGGAAATGGCAACGCAGCAGCCGTATGATTTACACGAAACATTTCGAGCTATTTTTGATCCCTTCACAACTCGAAACCAATGTAACCTAAATACATGAAATTTAGCACATACATTAAAGTCCTCTAGCTTATCTTGAGTCCGAAAATTCATAATGAAGTTCAAACAGTTATTGATATAATAACTTAAAAAATAAACTGAAAAATATGATTGACCACTTATCCGTCATCAAAAAGGTAACCTACTTCCTAATGACCTGGAAAGTTGATATTTGGCATCTAGGGAAATATATAAATTAATAACTAATAGGAATTAGTACTGCGCCCACCTTGTTTCAAATAAATTTTTCCTCCACCCAAAAGTTGGCTGGAAGAGATTGCATTTATAGCGATAAGTCCGCCTTTGTGTCTATTGTGGTTGTGTGTCTATTATGGTGCAATTAAGTTGATTTGTATTGTATATAAGTATATGGACAAATTACACTGATTGAGCTAACCCCAAATAAGTTCGAGACTTGTGTTTTGGGATACTAACTCAACGATATTTGACTTTATAACAAATACATATATAGATAAACACCCACGACTGAAGACAATTTGAAAAAGGCCATTTTCCAACTTTCCCCGGCCGGGGATCGAACCCGGAACCTCTGGGTGGCAGACTAGCATGATGACCACTACGCCACGGAGGTTGTCATTACGCGTATACAAAAGCGAAATACTCGTACAAAAAAACAGTGAATTCGCTAGATTTGATCATTTTTCAAAAAAGGCAACCTAATTCCATATGACCTAGAAAGTTATTATATATTTTATTTATTTCTTTGCCGGCGGGCATGCATGAATATAATAAGTTAGAAGAGAGTGATGAGTGTAGATGAAGCGAAAGAGGTCTGTCAGGATTAAAGAAAGTGGAAGGCTACTCGTATGCTCTCTGCCTACCCCTGTGGGAAACAGGCGTAAAGATATGTATGGATGTATTTATGTATAAAACTAACTACCTAAGTGAAAGTAGTAGTACAGTATACTGTTAAATAAAAAGTTTATGAAAACATTCGAGTTAATTATTTTCTATGACTGGAATGTCTTACAATAGAGATGTGAACGGGGTCTAAAAATATTATTTTAGTCCTTCGATTGGATTATCCTTCAATTGAATAGTAGACCCATATCTTTTCGTTTAGCAACATAATAAAATTTCACAAATATACAACAACCTATCGAAGTTTCGGACTGGGGGCGATTACGCCACCGTCAAGTGACAATCTTACTTGATCGTGCGTGTCGTCATGCGAAATTTAAGGCTCGGCGCAAACGGGCCCCCAGAAAACGCGGCCACCGGCCACTTTCCAGTAGTTTTCATACATTTTGTATGGACTCGTCACACACGGTGACGCTGGTGGCGGCCAATTAATTAGTAGGAAAGTGGCCGGTGGCCGCGTTTTCTGGTGGCCCGTTTGCGCCGAGCCTAAGGGCGCTGTATCATATCGCGTCACGTAGGGTTTCACTGTTTGGTAATTAGAGAAAAGGAAAAAAACGCATTCAATAATTTTAAATAATATACCTGAGCTAAAAAAAAATTAGTTTACAAATCACATCCGTAATCATGAATATCATGATATTTTTATTCAAGCTACCACTTTAATTTAGTTTCGTTCCGAACCGCTAGTAGTGTTTGTTTTTTTTTGTTTCATTATAATACATGCCTTGCTTCTGATATAGAGGTAAATAAATATTTGATTCTTTTAATTATCAACTGTACGACGTGGGGGGAATATTAAAATTTCTATATTAAAATCACGTCTTTATTAACAGTTACATTAACACGGTCGTACGTCTTTGTCTCCAAAAGGGATATATAATATAACTAATTTTATTAAATTTTAATGTCCCTCATTAAAATTTACACTCGTTCTTCTTTTTCTTTCTATAGTTTTTACATTTTGGGATATGTATAGCGTGAAGTAAGACGTAAGTCTCTTTTTCCTATTCGTTGTTTTAACAATTAAATGCACCTACAATGATACAAGATTCAAGACAAGGTCGGAAGTTACAAACGTAATATACAAGTTGGCTTAAGACATCCATTCTTTCTCAATATGCTGATCATAATTTTTCTATTTTTAGGTGAACCATCGAACAAATCCAAAACAGTCTCTCGGCTTAAAACAATTACTATAAAGAAGACGCCTTTGACAAGTACAATAAGCAAGAAAGGATCTCGCCAAAAATCTAAACCTTTAAAAATACAATGTCCAATACAGATATCCTTGAATGAAGACTTGTCAAAGTTAAATTCTATGGATCAGTCTCTGCCTAATTCAGTAACTGTTAAGGAGGAATCTGTACTAACTATTAAAGAAGAGAATCAGACAGATTCAGATACGAACGTAAGATCAATAATACTTAAAAAAAAGAAAACACAGAAATTAACGACAGCTAACAAAATGACAATCAAGTCACTGCCAGCGAATACAGTGAGAAAAAGCTGCATAACACTGCTAAGGGACACGACTTTGTGCCCGTTCAAATTCAGCCGAGGGGCCTTCCAATGCTTTTACTGTACAGATGCATTCCCTGACATTGCTCAGGTAGAGGAACATGTGAAACAGCACGACGCTGTAACTAAGGAGGATATTTACAAAGTCCTCGTGAGAAAGTCCACGACTGAACTTATAAAACTTAATGTTCGCGAATACGGATGCAAAATTTGCGGTGTTGTAACCGAGAACATGAACACGCTTAAACAACACTTGACGGAGAAACACGATCTGAGAATAGACCCCGAAAACGATGGTGTGGCACTTTATAAAATAAATGAAAGTAGTTATGAATGCGTCCATTGCGATAAGCAATTTTTAACGTACAGGCTTCTTAATACTCACGTCAAGGAACATTATATGAAGTTTTTTTGCGATCAATGTAGCTCTGGTTTCATTAGTTCCAACGCGATGAGCAATCATCTAAAATCCACGCACGGGACTGGTTTCTTTCCTTGCACCGTTTGTGGTAAAGTCTTTAAAAATAAAGGTGGTAGAGACGTACATAACAGGACAGTCCATACAAAAGCTAAAAAGAATGTGTGTAACATATGCCGAGAAGGCTTCGTCGAATACTATTCTAAATTGAAACACATGAAGGAAGTTCATGACGCTAAGCTTCCAGAGTACAAATGCAGTTTCTGCCCCAAAGTTTACCTAATGAGGTCTCTTTGGAAGAAACATGAGAGTTTGTCCCATATAAAGTCTACTTGCTTCAAATGTGATTTGTGCGATTATCAACATCATAACAGGGCTTCTTTGAGGAGACACATGATCGTGCATGGCGGCGAGAAACTTCATAAATGCCACGTTTGTGGGAAAGCTTACGCTAGGAGGAACACCCTGAGAGAACATATGCGTCTGCATAATAATGATAGGCGGTTTAAATGTAACTATTGTGAGCGAGCATTCGTGCAGAAATGCAGTTTGAAAGGGCATATGAAAACGCATCATAAAGATGCTAGTTTTGAGTGATTTATAAATCTTGTTTTGCAGCACAGAATATAAGTATTACATACGGAATGGAAACTTCTAGGGCCCCCGCGCAATATGCGTCCCCGTTTGCCGTCCCCGCACCTCTCCCCCGTTCTCGCCTTGTAGTGTTTGATGTCGAAAATCATTTATTTATCTCTGGATATTTGTATCACTTGATAATTGTCAGATTTTTCTTTCGATTTCGTAATAGGTAGTTGTAAACGTCAGATCATTTACTTACAACTAAGTTTACTGCCGCCTCCTAAGCGCAAGTATAGAAGAAGCGGTAACAAACTGTACCGCAGCATTTTCTCCAAAAACGTCAACTTACTGATACTGATATTAATATTAGTATAATATTAATATCAGTATCGTCATAATTATTAACTAAGCTAAGAATGATGTCAAATTCGAAATTAATGTCAATTTGTGTAGCTATGATGACAGTAGTTTAACGGTTTGTAGTCTTGACTCTTAGGGCCGGCGCACATATGACGAAGCGCAGCGCATTTTCATATTATCAATATACAAAATCAATTTACGTAATACTTACTTACATATGACGTATTTCCACTTGGCTATAAGTATTGTGTTAATTGATTTTGGATACTTTTTCAAAGAGGACAATGTCGATAATAGTTTGACATTGAAAAATGTTATGCGCTGCGCTTCGCTATATGTGCGCCAGCCTTTAGTTAAACTCAGATCTGAATAATATCTACTATTTTACTGCCCATATTGCCTACCGAGTCTTTGCCCAGCTGTGGGACAAATAACAGGCTATGAAAAAAAAAACTGCCCGAATTCCTTTCTGTTTATTTTTCTATTGCCCATATTTTTTACCCGACTATTATTTTTGCAGTCTATGTATGTATGTCTGTTCCACCGTAGCCACCAAACCGCTTATAAAATTTTCCCAAATGAGATGTCAATCGTTTCGTCTTTATTGTCCGGGTGACATACCCTTAGGTATAAGGTACCCTTTGTACCCTTTGTTGCATACAAAGGGTACAAAGGGTAAGGGTAATAAATGTTTGTATAACAAATGCTAAATACAAAAAAGTGCGAGCCATCAAAAATTTATTTTCTTTCTATTTCGGGTGGGGTATCAAATGAACGATCTTACTTAGCATATTCCAAAAATATATGCAAAGTTACCTGCAAATAGCTGCCGAGCTTGAATAAATAAAATAATTCATACTTTTAAGTTAGTATTTTCGAGTAGTCGAGTATTAGTTTTTTATTAAATGTACATATACATAAAGGTATCTTGTTTAAAGCCTATGGTTATTTAATTGTTGGTCAAAACTCTGTGTTTCTATATTTAAGATTAGTCAGCTAAATACAGTTATGTGCAAATGTTATTTCTTAAACGATTTATAAAAATAGGCATGACGAATGGAAAAATATTTTTAGTCGACGTCGCAAGCCCCCACTCCGGAACTTTGATGCTTCGTATCTTTGTGATTTTTTTACTTTTTAGGCAAACTAAAAAATATGGGTCCATTATTTTTGGATAATCAAAAAGACGGACTAATTACAATCATACTTTTCTAACCCTGTCGTCACTCCTATTATAATATATTAGTGTTTTTTTTTCTTTCATCTGGATATTGTGGTATTTCCTGAAATAAAAAAGCGTTATTATATAAATCCATTGCTTTTATTTTAACTCCAGTAGCTTCCATTATTAACCACCGACAAAAAAGAAGGGTGTCAGAAGTTGGACGCCAATGTCTGTCTGTGAAATTGTAGTTCTCGGATGGATAGACCGATTTCTATGCAGTTTTTTTTACGTAAAGGCTAGTTTCCTTGCGGGGTTTGTAGCTGTGGGCGCGGAGTAGACTGTATTAGGACATTTGATAGTTCACCAACCTGGAGCTCCTGCTGTGCTTCCTGTCTTCAAAATGCAGACGATCTTCGCCTGGGCCCAGGTCTGAGGTTCACACACCTTTCACTTGTTGAAGAATGGTTTTGTCCTCGAGATGACCATAGTGGGGCGTCACTTTAATTTTATTTAGAGCAGTGCGCGGCGGTCCAGTCCAGTCACGTATCAGACAGTACTTGGTCAAAATGCGGTGGTTTGCACTAGCAATGAGAAAAATATTAAAAAGGATGCGGGTAGTTATGAGATGCCTTAGTGGCGCGAACAGTGGCTGTATTTGATGGAAATCGGTTCAGCTGTTCAAAAGGTGTGTGGGGTGAACGCTTGAAAGTCTTTTTTTTAATTTGCCAGGCAGATTGTCTTTTCTCTTGACTTGTCTCTATCCTTCGTCATCTCAACCGTTAGGTACATCTATTTCCTAAACATATCCGAATTCATACATCCATCTACCTTGTCTTTAGCGATTTTCTCAAAAAGAGGGGTGTTTATACGAGTAAGTTTCACGCTTATTTCTGTCTCTGAGTCTGTCTGTGGCATCGTAGCTCTCAAACGGATGGACAAATTTCGATGCGGTTTTGAAAGCGAACGTGAAAGAAAGTTCGTATGAGGTGGATCTTAGTTATGTTTGATGAAAATCTTAAAAGTTTTTGGGGGTTAACGCTTAATATATAAATACTGTTATTTGTTATAATTTATGTACCTGTTCCATAATTTTTCAAAACTATAAAACTACTTCTTTCCCCAAACTACACAAACGATTTTGATAAAATTTCCTGGACAGTATACACTTTCAAACAAAAAAGAATTTTCCCAATCGGTCCAGATATCTTCGAATAATCGGTGAACATATACAAAAAAAAAAATTAATAACCTCCTCGTTTGTGGAAGTCGGTTAAAAGTTAAAAAGGAAAACCAAACCAACTTCGCCTGCGTAAATTTAGTACTTGGTAATAAAGTTTATTATTGTATGGCAAAATAGAATTCTTTATTCAAAGTCCTCTCTCTTTTAATTCCCTATAGGGTCAATTTTTGGAAAAAAAAAATTCTGTGATCTTCCCCGGGTCTTTAAGCTATATCCATACTAAATTTTATCTAAATCGGTTCAGTAATTGAAGCGTGAAGAGGTAATAGACAGACAGACAGAGTTACTTTTGCATTTATATATTACTAAAGAGGTAAATAGATTTAGCACTATATAGGTACTTATTTTTTTTGTAATAAACATTTAACCAACATCTATATTCATATTAAATATTCCAACAGGCGTTTAATTCCATGAGTAACTGAAATAAGTTAATCATATACCTATAATTTCTTATAATTTACCCTTTATGAAATTATACAATGAGGTATGACAAAGTAAAACATTCTAAATACTTCCAAATTCATAATCATTCTATACAGGGAGTATAAATGCTGATTTTTTGTTTTCTATTTTTAGGTGACCCATCGACAGAATCAATAACACTCACACGATCTCTGCCAAGTTCAATTACTATTAGAAAGATGCCCGTTACGATTTCGAAAAGCGACAAGAATGTACCTGAACAAAATAAAACTGTTCAAAAAAAATTGTCGGTTCCTAAACCGATAATCGTAAAAAAGGAGCCCCTACCAACAGCATCTGTGAATCAGTCTTCAGCTCGTCCAGAAACTGTTAAAGACGACTCCGGCACAAATTCAGTTTTGGGTCAGACAAAGCTTGCAAAAAATTTGGCTGAAGCAGAGAAGACAAAGAAATGGTTAATGGATAGGATGATAAGCAAGATGTTACCACCACCCGTCAAAGACACAGAAAGATCCAGCCGCACGACTTTGTTGAAGAACACTACTCTCTGCCCGTTCAAATTTCGTCGAAACTCATTCCTATGCCTGTATTGTAAGGATGAATTTTCAGACATAACACTATTAGAGGAACACAATAAAAGACATGAATCATTAACCGACGATGCTATTTCTAAAGTGTTAGTTAGGAATGTGTCGACGGAACTTTTAAAACTCAACGTCAGAGAGTACGGCTGCAAAATTTGCGATGACGTCACGGATAGTTTGTGCGCGTTAAAGCAACACTTGTCCGACAAACATGATATCAAAGTCGATGCTGAAAACGATGGTGTGGCGCTCTTCAAAATTGACAAATCGCATTTCGCATGCGCTCATTGTGATCAAACTTTTGAAACGTTCAGGTATCTCAACATGCACATTAAAGAACATTACATGAAATTCATCTGCGATCAGTGTGGCGCTGGTTTTATTAGCTCGACTGCTTTGGGTGCTCATTTAAAGTCCCACGAGGCAGGCTCCTACCCTTGCGCAGAGTGTGGTAAAGTGTACAAAAACGAAGTTGGCAGAGATGAACATTACAAATCCGTTCACGCTGGGAGCCGAGCTGTATGCAGTGTATGTGGCAAGGGCTTCCACAGCTACTATCAGAAACTTAAGCACATGAAAGACATTCATGGTACAGAAGTTCCGGAGTACAAGTGCAGTTTTTGCCCTAAAGTTTTCCTCATGATTTCCTACTGGAAAGATCACGAGACGTCTCATTTGAAAACTCCCACTAATACTTGTACTGTTTGTGAGCAGAAATTTTATAATAGATCATCGCTTAATAGGCATATGATTATGCACAGTGGCGAGAAACCTCATAAATGTGACATGTGCAGCAAGGCGTACGCTAGAATAGGCAGGTTGAGGGAGCATAAGAAAGTGCATCACAGCGATGTTCAATTTTAATGCAAGAAAGCCGATATTGCTAATTGGACAAGGTCTTGTACAATGCGGATTTGGACTATCATTTTTTGTTTTTGGCTTGGTAGATTATTAAAACGTTTTTTATTTCTTTTGTCTAATTTGCTAATCAGACAAAATAATAATGACGAAGATTCGGTACGGTTTTCACCAGGGGACGTATTTTTGAAGTCACTTGTCACATTACGAATGGTTTACGCGAGCGTTTCCAAACGAGCGCATTTTTGAAACGATCGTATGCGAAGGATTTGCAACGAGTGGTCTCGACTCGACCACTCATAACTTTGACATTTGTGGCGTAGATATGTCAAAGAAACCTTTCATGGAGAATCCGTTCCGATTCATGCTGCTTTTTTATTCATGGTGAAATACTGAGTGTTGACGATAGCTCACGCGCTTAGTGGACTGTATGACTTGAGTTCAAATTAAACAAAGAGTTCGTAGTACTAGATATTTATTACACACTGTTCGCTATGCCGATCTGGCTGAATACAAATTAACCTAATCACTATTTCACAATGGTTCTTTTCTTCTGGAGGCTCCTTGTAGTTCCGTTCGTTGATCTGTTCGTTGGCACACCGCAGATAACACTACACAATACAACATTTTACTAACTAAACTTACAGCTATATATACAATATCTTAACGCTAATCGTAGTACATGGCTCGCGTTGGCCATGTACCAATAGGGACGCGCCAATATTTTGCGTCTCGCTCTACTCGTCGCGTTCTCTCCGGCCTCCCCTCCACTTCTGCCGCCAGGTGCTCACGGCGATCGGTCGGGTGCGCTGGCGCTGCTGCTGTTGTCCGCAACATCCTCCTCCCGGCTGCATCCGTCGCTCGACGCAGCCTCCGCAATTGGGAGGACAACCAGCTTCCTTGTCGGCCTAATGAATGTGCCCCCGACGGTCTTGACTTCGGCGCTCCGAACGTCGCCATCGGGGCCAGTGTGTACCCGTCGCACGATGCCGCGAGGCCAGATGTTCCGGGGCATCGCTGGGTCGACCACCAAGACAAGGTCGCCTTCTTTGATAGGCCGGCGACGGTCTTGGGCTCCTTGCCGCGGCACCAAAATGGGTAGATACTCGCGGATCCACCTCTTCCAAAATTGATCCGCTAATCCTTGCGCAGCCCGCCAGGTTTTCCGGTCTGCCGTGTCACAGAGGCCTGTCGGTGGTAGGCCTGAGGACGACCCGATCAGGAAGTGGTTTGGGGTCAGCGCCTCAGGATCGGCCGGGTCCGTCGAAACGTGGCTCAGGGGTCGTCCGTTGACTGCTTGCTCCGCCTCCAGTAGCAGAGTGTGCAGCGTCTCTTCCTTCGGCGTTTGTTCTTTCAGCGTGGCGTGCAGCGCAGTCTTGATGGAGCGCACCAAACGCTCCCATGCACCCCCTTGGTTGGGTGCTCCCGGCGGGATGAAGCGCCAGTCCACTCGTTGGACTTGCGCGTAGCTGCGTAGAGCCGGGGCCCACTCCGTGTAGGCGGAACGCAGCTCTGTGTCTGCACCACGGAAGTTGGTCCCGTTGTCGCTCCAGATCTGTCGCGGCCATCCTCGGCGGGCTGCCATGCGCCGGAGGGCCATGATAGCGGAGTCGACGTTCAGACTCCCGACGATTTCTATGTGGACCGCCCGTGTGGTGAGGCACGTGAAGAGTGCGCCCCACCTCTTCTCACGCCGGCGGCCGATGGTAACCATCATTGGCCCGAAGTAGTCGACCCCGCAGTTCGTAAAGGGTCGGCAATATGGGTCCAATCGGGCCGGTGGCAGATCTCCCAGCGGCGATATGCGAGGTCTGGAGCGTCGCACCTTGCATAGGGCGCAGTCGCGGGCGATGAAGCGCACGGTGGGTCGTGCGCGCAGGATCCAGTAGCGCTGCCGCAGGTCGTTCAACACGCGTTCGTTCGTGGCGTGTCCCGCGGCGGCGTGTTGTCTCAGCACGATCAGCCGAGTCAGGGCGTGGCGGCCGTCTAGGATGAGCGGTCGCTTCATGTTGGTGGGGATGCGGGCAGCGTCGATTCGGCCGCGGACGCGTAGAAGCCCGTCTTCGATCATGGGGTCCAGCTTGGCGAGGCGGCTAGATGCCGGCAGTGGTTGGCCGGCCTGTAGTTTCTTGATTTCCTCGCTGAAGCTGTCCCTTTGGGCCTTGGCTACCCACATTCGTTCAGCTCGTTCAAGATGGTGAACTTCGAGTCGGGTCGTCTTCTTTCTGCACTTGTCCACAAAGGCGATGATTGTTGCGGTAGCTCGTATGAGCCGCTCATGTGAGGAGAAGCGGCTTATATCGGGCAGGACGCCAGGCTCGTCGCACTCGTCGGCGTGGAGTGCGACCGGCGTCTCTTGTTCTTTTTGGTCCCTCCGTTCTTGGGGCCAGGCGTCTCGAGGCTCGTGGAGAAAGGCAGGCCCGGTGAACCACCTGTCATGGCGGCTTGGTGTGATGTTGGCCGCCCGTGTGGCGTCTTCGGCCACATTGTCTGCCGTAGGCACCCATCTCCTTTGGGCGACGCGGCCATGACGTCGCTCGTCGCTGTAGTCTGGTGTTGGTGGGGCACGGTCGTGTTCTGCTGCCCTAATGTGCAGCACCGTGCCTTCGTCACGTCGATGAAGGAGGCGGGGCACGGTCCCGTAAATGACCCAGCCCAGGTCCGTGCGTGATGCAGCCGGCTCGTTGTTCTTGCCGGCCCGTAGCTCGTGCGATGTCATTAGGTGCCAGTGATCAGCACCGATGAGAAGCAATGGCTTGGTGTTCTCTGCACAGGCCGTCTCGAGGCCTCGCAGGTGTGCGTACCGCCGCGTGACGTCGCGGGGTACGCTTTGCCGGCGCAGCTCTAGCTTGCTGACGGTGCGGGCTGACAGCTTGTGGTAGGCTCGTTCGTGCTGCCCGCGGATCGAGATCTGGACCCGCTGGCTGTCCTCTCGCTGTCTTGATGAGTTGACCCCCCGAAGTGTCAGGGGGGCCGGGCTTCCCACGGCGCCGATCGCGTCCGCCAGCTTCTTATCGACCAGAGTGACTGTCGATCCTTCGTCCAGCAGGGCGTGCGTTATGATTTCGCCCGCGGGACCGTTGACCACGACGCTGCAGACTTTCAGCAGCACCGTGCGATCGTCGTTGGCAATCGACATGACTGCCTCAGCCTCTCCTCCCGTGCTGGCTGGTCGTTCTGGGGCGGCCTCTCGTTCAGGCCGGGCTTCCTCGGCGTGCAGCAGTGGGTGGTGTGAGCGGGTGCAGCCGTTGACCCCGCATCGCGGCGCGCTGCATGTGGCGCGTCGGTGTCGTTGCGCGATGCACCGGAAACACACCTTCGCGTTCTTCGCCCACGTCCATCGCTCGTGGACGGGCATGTCACGCAGCTTGCGACATGCGGCCACGATGTGTTGGTCGCCACAGCACGCACACTGCTCTGGCTTCCTCTTCGCCTCTGTTGCGGTGTAAACGTGCGTCCTCTGGTTTGGCCGCTCGTTCCGTCGCCCGGACTTGGCGACGGGGTTTCTCGGCTCGGTTGTCGCCGAAGTCCTTGCCTTGGTGATGCTGCTCGACGATGTGAAGGCGTGTCGGAGAGCTCGGTCCGCTTCTTGCGTCAGGAAGTGTGACAGCGTGATTATCGACGGTTCACTCGCGCTGCAGTTGACCTCGGCGTAGTCGCACCAACGGGACTGCAAGTGCGGACTCAGCTTTTCCAAGACTTCCTGCGTCAGCATGGGGTTATATAGGTAGCCCCGCTGGTCGAGGCTCTCCAACACGTTGACTATGTTCTGCAACCTCACAGCTAGTTGGTTGAGGTCGCTGGCGGTGTTGCCCGGTCGGGGCAGGCGGCGTAGGTCGTCCAGTGTCTTGCGCACGATGACCTCTGGTTGTCCGAAGCTTCGTTGTAGTGTCGTCATGACGATCTCCGGGTCCTGTCATGGCGGCTTGGTGTGATGTTGGCCGCCCGTGTGGCGTCTTCGGCGTAGGTCGTCCAGTGTCTTGCGCACGATGACCTCTGGTTGTCCGAAGCTTCGTTGTAGTGTCGTCATGACGATCTCCGGGTCGGTTGCTGAATGCAGCAGGGCGGCGACAGCTTCCCGCGCTTCCCCGCGCAGGCAATTGCGTAGGCGCGCCATGTTTTCGGCGCGCGAGAACTTGTAAATGGTCGCCGAGTCTCGCCACGCTGCTTTGAAGGGCAACCATTCGGTGGCCGCGCCGGAAAAGCTAGGCAGGTCTGTAGCTTGCCTCGGCAGTGGCCGGGTCCTCGCCATCTTCTCCAGGGCCTGGGCGAGTTGTTCGATGCCGCGACTGCGGCTCCGAGCCGGCGTCGGTGTGCGCCGCGTATCGTTCGGCGACTGCGAGTAGCGCCGGCGGCGCTGTGTCGGCGTCGGCGAGCGCTCTAGTCGCGCTCGGCTGGCGTCCTCTTCGCGTTGCTCGTAGCGAAGAGGCGGTGGCGTTGATGCGTGGCCCGCTCTGGGCCGCCGTCGTGGACTGAGATCTTCATCCTCCCCGCATCGCTCGTGGCGGGAAGAGACCGGCGATGCGTGGCCCGTTCGGGGCCGCCGGTCGGGGCTGCAGTAGTCGTCCTCTCCGCGTCGCTCGTGGCGAAGAGGTGGCGCTGGTTGAGAGCGGCCCGCAGTTGTGGGTCGCCGCTCAGGACTGCGGCTCACGCTGCCCGTGACCGGCGCGTCGACACGCCGCTCGTAACTGCATGGCGTCGGTGATGTGTGGCCTGCTCTGGGCCGCCGCCGTGGGCTGTGATCCTCCCCGCGTCGCTCGTAGCGGGAAGGGATAGGCGATGCATGGCCCGTTCGGGGCCGCCGGTCCGGGCTGCACTCGTCGTCCCCTCCGCGTTGCTCGTAGCGGAGAGGCGGTGGCGGCGATGTGTGGCCCGCTCTGGGCCGTCGCCGTGGGCTGTGATCCTCCCCGCGTCGCTCGTGGCGGGAAGAGACCGGCGATGCGTGGCCCGTTCGGGGCCGCCGGTCGGGGCTGCGCTCGTCGTCCTCTCCGCGTCGCTCGTAGCGGAGAGGCGGTGGCGGCGATGTGTGGCCCGCTCGGGGCCGCTGGTCAGGGCTGCAGACGTCGTCCTCTTCGCGTCGCTCGTAGCGAAGAGGTAGCGCTGGTTGAGAGCGGCCCGCAGTTCTGGGCCGCCGCTCCGGACTGCGGCTCTCGCCGACCGTAACCGGCGCGTCGACACGCCGCTCCTCCCGTGGCCGAAGTGTCTTGTCATCGTGCGGTACGGTCTGCAGCCATTGGTCGCCCCGCGATCGGCTTACCTCCGCATCAGCCATGCTGCTTTCTTCCTCGATTTGTGCAATGTCGTGTTGCAACCTCCTGCGCAGTGCCTCCGCCTGCAGCTCTAATTGTTGCTGCCTGATCTCGGATAGCCGTTCGGCCGTCTCGAGCTCGAGGCGTCGGATGCGGGCGGCGCTAGTGTTCGACCGCCCAGTCCGGTTCGACGCAACTGATCGTGGAGGGCTTGTTGGGCGCGGCGCAGTGAGTCCAGTCACCGTGCTGAACGACGGTTGCAGTGTAGTCGCGGTGGTCTGCGATGGTGATGCGGGTGGCAGGTCGTAAACAAGCCCGCGCTGTAGCCCAACGATCGATTGAGGCGCGGCTTCACGATCCGTTGAAGGGACGGCCACACTAGTGGGGACCGTACTAGCGGTGGCGGATGCACCGTCGTTCTCGCTAGCTCGTAGTTCATCCCCAGCTTGGCTCCTCGTTACGACCATTTTGAACGCCTACTCTTGAACACCGAACTTGCGCACCAGAATTCTTGAACGCCAAAGTTCTTGATCCGGCTCGAAGGACCATGTGTTGACGATAGCTCACGCGCTTAGTGGACTGTATGACTTGAGTTCAAATTAAACAAAGAGTTCGTAGTACTAGATATTTATTACACACTGTTCGCTATGCCGATCTGGCTGAATACAAATTAACCTAATCACTATTTCACAATGGTTCTTTTCTTCTGGAGGCTCCTTGTAGTTCCGTTCGTTGATCTGTTCGTTGGCACACCGCAGATAACACTACACAATACAACATTTTACTAACTAAACTTACAGCTATATATACAATATCTTAACGCTAATCGTAGTACACGGCTCGCGTTGGCCATGTACCAATAGGGACGAGCCAATATTTTGCGTCTCGCTCTACTCGTCGCGTTCTCTCCGGCCTCCCCTCCACTTCTGCCGCCAGTTGCTCACGGCGATCGGTCGGGTGCGCTGGCGCTGCTGCTGTTGTCCGCAACACTGAGAACAACAACGATGTTTTCTGCGTGAAACAATATTGTTTTTAGCTGGCACGACGGTTTCAAAAATACGGCCAAATGGTTTTTACGCAAGCGGTGAGTTGGAAAACTACACGTTTCGTGTTTCGGTGAGTCATAGCACTCCAGAAGTACGTCGCCGCCACTCCGAAACTTCGATGCGCTGTATCTTTGTGAGTTGGAAAACTACACGTTTCGTGTTTCGGTGAGTCATAGCACTCCAGAAGTACGTCGCCGCCACTCCGAAACTTCGATGCGCTGTATCTTTGTGAAATTTTACTTCTTCGCTGAACGAAACAATATGGGTCCTAACTGGACTATCGATATTGAAATAATCTAGTTGACGGAATAAATAAAGTTATAGACTAGTTTAAAATTTATTTTGTACTTTTGGTATTCAATCCAGGGTAGTGGAATTGTTGGTTATTTGTGGCCGCAACTATAATATTGATTGAGAATTTTGAGTTTCTTTTACTGTGAACACATAGTTAGTTATACAATCGTCATGATTTCACTCACATGACGCCTTCTGTTGGACGTAGATTAATAAAATATATAGATAGATAGATAGATAGATAATACGTTTATTTACGAAAACTGCATCACATACACACACTTATAGTAGACACAAGAACAGAACAGTACATAAACAATACTTAACAATAAACATGCAACAATAACAGTAGAAAACAGTGATACTGCACATGTATGTGCTGCAGTGGCGCAAAGTAGGCCAAAACTCAGCGTGGTTGGCCTAAAAGGCGGCACACTGGTTTTCAGTTTTAGCATGGAGGTGTACATCGGGTGGAATGGTGTATTAAGATGTGTGAAAGATAAATTTATTACGTAATGAATGATTGATACAGGAATATAATTTATTAAGAATAAGTGAGTATGTTTTCTCGGAATAAAACACTTGTTATCGAGTCCTCAAGTAAATAAATGCCAATAACATTGCCAACAACTTCGTTCCAACTGAGTATTCCACGCCACTCATACGTTTTTTCATCTGTGTTATACTTATGTTAAATTTAGTTCCGATTTTTTTCGCAATACGGTGAGGTCCATTATTCTTTTTGTCAGACTTTACTTATAAATAACGTAATGTTTTAGATAAGAACCCGTCCTCAGCGACCTTATGATTTGTTAAGTGTATGAGACACGTTTTTTGTTGACTATGAAATACTAGTTTAGTTAATTGAATGCACATAATGACACGCTGTAATTTAAGTCCAAAGCCCAAGTCTCTCGCTGGGTAGAATATTCCGTGTAGCTTATTTGTATTCTCGTTTAAAGAGTGAAAACTTGCCAAGCAGACTTTAATAGTTAAGGTTGGGACTCATCTGTCTACATGCAACTTTCGCATGCTGCTATCCTTTTCTGTCGCTCAGCACCGTCATTTGCTAGAGCGAGAGAGTGCGACGCATCAGCATGGCCGGTTCCGGGGCGTTCCTTCGCCCTTTCCCGCTCTAGCAAATGGCGGTTCTAAGCGACAGAAAAGGATAGCAGGATGTTTGTTTTTTTTTTCGTGGGTTTAAGTGGCCAACACTGGTGTCAAATTTTTCAGGCTGCTAATGGCATCTGACATAACTTGACGACTGCCAAACAATTATGACAGCCGGGACCAACGGCTTATACGTGCCTTCCGAAGCACGGAGGAACTCGAGATTTTTTTTATGCCAATTGACCGGTGTCGCTTTACTTGCGAAAACGCTACTAATGCGCACTCCCGCTGGGCCTCCAAGCTCCTCGATAGCAGAGTAAGAGAGTGCAGTTGAGTCCTAACCCTGAGATGTATATTGAGAAGTGGAGACCAACACACCATATGTGGAGAACTCTGGACCGTAACTCCATAAAATACGACAGTCGTCGGATACAATTGTTCTGCTATTTCAGTCTCTAACCAAATTAGACTAGATCATCATTTTTTAGCGCTCAATGTAGCTTGACACTGCAACTCGGGACGTAGCTACGTACGTATGTCGTGTCGCTTTTGGAGTACAGTTCCTAGAAGATACTACGTTTTTGCGCTCATAATAAACCCTAATATCGCAATGATATAACAGTCTGATTACCTACACCTACATGCGACACAAATAAGTTGAACAAAAATGGCGGACTTCAAAGCATTTTTGTACAAATTCCCGACACGTAAATTGAACCAAAATGGCATTATTTGTACCTGCGCCGATAACCGCTATATTGGTTCAACCTACGTGCCGGGAATTTGTACAAAAATGCTTGGAAGTCCGCCATTTTTGTTCAACTTATTTGTATCGAATTGTACGTAGATAGAAAAAAGATTAATTTAATATGAAAACACCATTATTGAAGTTACAACTCACTCTCGCTTTTTGGCCAAAGATAATTCTTTCGGCAAAAAGAGTGAACCTTTTTACTTTGATGGTTTAATTTTTGGATAAAATCTTAGATATCTAAAATAATATTATCTGTTATTATTAAGTATTATAAGTAATTCTCTTGATGAATAAAGGTTGATGTTTCTATTTTGCGTTTCTCTTCGCTTAATCATATCACATAATATTCCAAGTGCAAGATATAAGTAGGTGAAACCCTCATTAAGTCACTACAGCGTAGCAAGCTTCAGACTGCGGCAGCGCGGGAGTACTGCGGACTGGCAGGATCAGGCCTGGTATCTCCTCGTTTAGTTATCGAAAATATACCTACATTATTACTATGCAAATTAGTAAAAAAATCTGTTATATGAATCGTAAGTTCAGAGTAAAAAGAATGAAATTGGCTTCATTTATTTATTTAATATTCTTCAGAAGATTTACAGCATATAACAAACTCCTAAATACTAAGTGCCATTACAAATATATTGAACTTTAAAATAACAAATAATAAGTAGCATTTTAATAATTCTACTTATTAAATGGATGGAAAAAAGAAATACTCTCAATATCAAATAGTGAATGCCAGATAAACTTCAAACAGCTTGCAATGGATTTATAGGTGTCTAAACAAAAGATGCTGACTTCTGACGCGAGCTAAATTAAACCACATCACTAACCACATTCAGTAGATATTTCTTTTAATTTATTTGCTGAGAGAGACTTGTGTACGTGAGTACACTAGTACTAAAGTATTCTGAGGCAGGGTCGCGCATTTCTCCAGCGCAGGTTATAAGGGTCCGTTTACTTGACACGAATTGTGCAACGCGGAGTCCGCTGGGGTGCCCATAACCGCGCGGTTTGAGAATTGTGAAAATATTATAGTAAATAAAGTTAACATTTGCCTTCACTGAAAACTAGAATGTGGCGACCGCGTGGATTACGAAATACATCAAATATATACTTACAGCATTGTCTCTTTTTTACTCGTGTGTGTGTATCGCGCCCGCCGCTCTCAAAATTCGTATAGAAAACCGCTCCAAACAAACTCTTTCGGTAAGAATAAAAAAACACATGAAAAAATTGTGGGCGGATCTGGTCCAAGAACTCTGAAAGAACACATACTTCAAATGATAGGCCATAATACAGTCTTTAATCTTTCCAAGTGGCATCAAATTATAATCTAAAAATATTAAGTTATAAGCGACCAAACTTATACCTCTTACTACGTCCATTTGGGAGGTCTGTCTATACTGGACTTCGAATATCGTTATGCAGGAATAAAATTGAATGCAACTTAAGATTTTCCAAAAATAATTTGATGGCATGTTTAAAGACTGCATTATGAGCTTTCATTTAAAGTATAATATGTGATCTTTCAGAGCACTTAGACCAGCAGCTATAGCGCTGTGCTCTTTATCCTTTTTAAACATATTAAGTGTCGACATAAACAAGTTACGTATATTAGAAAGAAAGAAAGAAAAATATTTTATTCAGTGCAAATTGACATCAGTTGCATTACTAGGTTAAGTATTACTATATTGACACTAGGTTTAGAAATCTGGCCTTGCTTACACGCTTCATATATGCTATCAAAGAATGGAACGTATAACGGTATGAATGTTAATATCAATTTTTTTATTCAAAGAAGACGAGGTGGATTTTCTATAAGAACTTAGATGTAATAGCAAATTAATATAGCTTTTCATTAGTTTTATTCTTTCAGAAAAACTAAATGCTGATATTTTCTTTTTTCTATTTTTAGGTGACCAACCGAACAATTCAGTAAAACTTGAGCTTTTACCAAGTTTTATTAAAAAGACGCCTATGATGAGTACTATAGTGAAGAAGGAACGTCTGCAACATCCATTCTCAATTAAGAACGAATACCCAAAATCTAGAAGCGCAATGAAAGAGCGTATTCCTCAGACTATAACCATAACCAAGTCTCTGTCGAGTATAATAAGAATAAAAAATCCATCTCTAACTGTTAACAAAATTTCTCCACTAAATTCAGTAACCATTAAGAAGACTCATGTTCCAAATCTAACTGTAAAGAAAATTTCTCCACAAAATTCAGTAACCATTAAGAAGACTCATGTTCCAAATCTAACTGTTAAAAAAAATTCTCCACTAAGTTCAGTAACCATTAAGAAGACTCATGTTCCAAATTCAACAACAAACAAGCTACTGTCTATTGGCAGAACAATTATTTTCAAGCCACTCAAATGCAAAACTAGAATCAACTGTATAACACTGCTAAAGAACACAACGATGTGCCCGTTTAAATATGCAAGAGGTACTTTTCAATGTCTTTACTGTAGCAAAGATTTTACAGAAGTAGCAGGGGTCGAAGAACATATTAAACAACACGATTCATTAACAGATGACGAAATGTATAAATTGGTAAGGAAGTCGACGACGAATCTTGTTAAAGTCAATATTCGTGAATACGGATGCAAAGTTTGCGGCGATACACTGGAAGATATGGGTGCGTTAAAGCAACACTTGATAGACAAACATAGCGTTAAAATAGGTCCCGAAAATGATGGCGTGATTCTTTACAAAATAAACAAAAATGATTTTGACTGCGCCCATTGTGGTAAACGTTTTTTGAAGTACAGGCTTCTTAACATTCACGTAAAAGAACATTATACAAAATTCTTTTGTGATCAATGTGGCACTGGATTCATTACTTCCAACGGATTGAAGCATCATTTGAAATGGCACGAGACAGGCTCCTTCCCTTGCAGTATTTGCGGGAAATTCTACAAAAACAAAACGGCTAGAGACGAGCACCATAGATCAGTTCATGTCAGAACTAGAAGGAATGTGTGTAACATATGTCGCGAAGGCTTCCACGGTTACTATCAGAAACTCAGGCACATGAAGGACGTCCACAATGCAGACATCCCGGAATACAAATGTAGTTATTGCCCAAAAGTTTTCTTAATGAATTCATACTGGAAAAACCACGAAAAGATGGCCCATTTAAAATCTGCTTGCTACATGTGTGACATTTGTGACTATAAGCATCATAACAAGGCATCCTTGAAAAGACATATGATCGTACACAGCAGCGAGAAAAGTCATAAATGTAATTTTTGTGGGAAAGCTTACGCTAGACGGAACACGTTAAGAGAACATTTGCGAATTCACAATGATGATAGAAGGTTTAAATGTAATTATTGTGATCGGGCGTTCGTACAGAAATGTAGTCTAAAAGGTCACATGAAAACGCATCATAAGGATGTCAGTTTTGAAGGTCTATAGGAGGCTTTCTCTTTTATTGCCTTATTTGTGCTGTTATGATTGTTGAATCAAAGTTTTTTTAGGAGATCATCAGAGACCCCACAGATTCAATTAAGGAAAAAAGATATGAAATACATATTAAATCTGGGTCATAATTCAAACATTAATAGTTCCGTCGTTTGATCAAAAAATATTTAATCAAAAAGAAATAATGAAATAGTGTTAAAGATAATTTTAACAGTAGAAAGTGTTGTTTTCATTATTATATACAGTCTATAATTTAATTTTAGAAGTCACTAGTTGATGTTTGTATTTTTATTCTTCTTAATTATTATTTTGACACGTAATCATCTATGTAATAAAATCAAAGTAGGAATTAAAAATATACATTTTTTATAATATTTTGAATATAAGCTATTTGTTTGATTGTCGTAAAGTGTTTTTCTCAGTATCCTGGCTACACCACATACACGAATAGCGTAACAAATTCTGCTTTGTATGAAAGTAAAAATACTCATTTTTTTGGTTACTTGGACTCATACATAACATGGTTAGGAGGGTAATAAGTACATAGACCCTGGCAGTATGTAGCGAACTATAAGTATATATTTTAGTTTATTTTATAATAGTGATTTCAGGAATATTATAATTGGGATATGTTAGAAATTGTAGTAATTCAATAGAATGTCAACAGATACATAGAACTTATAAGTCAAATATTAATTTCAGGGAAATTCGATAACATTTAGATAAAATTCGATGTAGTTTTTGATAAATTTAAACATTTCAAATATCAATAAATAATAATGTCAAAAATGATTTAGAAAAACAAAGTATAGTATAAATGTCAGTATAATAATTTATGTACGGCTTGAGAATAATCTTTAGAACAAAAAGTACTCTTCAACAGAATAATAACCTTTTTTAACATATCGCAAAAGAAAAATTAGGGGATATACACTGTATTGTAATGTAAGATTATGAGATCATTCGTCGATCCGATTTCTTGCTATTTTTAACCGATCTTTTATGTTTTTTTTATGTATGTTCACCGATTATTCAAAGACGCCTGGACCGATTTGTAAAATTCTTTATTGTTTAAAAGTCAAAATTCTTTATTGGTCAAGTGGTCCTATATAAATTTTATCAAAATCGGTTGTGTAGTTTGAGGGTAAAGTCAGTTTATAGTTTTTTAAAATTATTCTATGATTGCACGCCTTGATTTCGGTCCGAGGGTTATTACGCCGATTTCTATTGAAAATTCAATTTTCTGCAGTATTTTCAACTTTCAGGTATGGCATTAACTGAGTTTTAAATACTTAACTAATATTACAATTACTTATTTTACATGGTACATTATATTCTTACATATTTAATTATTTTTCTATTTTTAGGTGATCCACCGAACACTTCAATAAAACTTCCTCGTCTGCCAAATACAGTAACTATTAGGGTAATACCCCGGACAAATAAAGTCGTGAAGAAGGAGCCTCTACAAAGTTCGCTGACTATTAAGAAAGAATTTCCAAAATCTTTAGGCGTCAAGAAAGACCGTTTGCCACAATCAATAACAAAACAGTCCTTAACTAACGTTAAGAAGACGCTTCAAACAAATGCAGTAACTATTAAGAAGGTTTCTCCGCAAAACAATGCACAAAATTTAAAGTCAGCCAAAATAGCAATGACAGTCAGGAAAGCGAAACTACAAGACAGGTTTACGACTAGAATGAAGCGTATAACATTATTTAAGAACACAACACTGTGCCCATTCAAGGGCGGGCGAGGCTCGTTTCAATGCATATACTGTGATGCAGGTTTTTCAGAGATAGCACTATTAGAACAACATGTTACACAACACGACTCGTTGACTGAGGAGAAAATTTATAAATTGGTAGTCAAGAAATCGATTTTTGACCATATTAAACTCAATGTACGCGAATACGGATGTAAAATTTGTGGTGAAATAACGGAAAATATGGATTCTTTAAAGCAGCACTTGACGGATAAGCATAACCTTAAAATCGATCTCGAAAGCGATGGCTTGATTCTTTTTAAAATAAACAAAAACGATTTTGAATGCGTCCATTGTGGCAAACGATATGTGAAATACAAACTTCTTAACTTTCACGTCAAAGAGCATTACACGAAATTCGTGTGTGATCAATGTGGCGCTGGCTTTATTACTAATAACGCAATGAAGATGCATTTAATTTCACATGAGGATGGGAACTTCCCTTGCACAGTATGCGAAAAAGTCTTTAAAAATAAAAACGCTTTAGATGGCCACCACAAATTAGTCCACATTAAAGTTAAGAGGAATGTTTGTAATATATGTCGCGAATCTTTCCACGGTTATCACCAGAAACTTAAGCATATGAGAGACGTCCATGGCTCAGACATTCCCGAGTACAAATGCAGTTATTGCCCGAAGACATTCTTGACGAATTATTACTGTAAAAGGCATGAGGAGATGAATCATATCAAATCTGCTTGTTATGCGTGCAGTCTTTGTGACTATAAGCATCATAACAAAGCATCGTTGAAAAGACATATGATGATTCACAGTGGGGAGAAGCCACATAAGTGTAATTTCTGTGGAAAAGAATACGCTAGACGCAGTACGTTAAAGGAACATCTGCGTGTACATAACGTCCAAGTGTAACTTGTAAATCATATCTTTCAAGCATTCGTACAAAAACGTAGTCAAAGTGTAAAAAAAAATCGTTTTGAAAGGCGTTTTATCAGATACTTTTAAGCTTGGTAGTAACGTCAGATGTTTAGACGCAAGAAGTATTAATACTCTTTTATAGTGTATTCTTATTTTATTCAATAAAAGTTATCAGAGTATATACTTTTTCGTTTCTACTCTCCCATGTTACTGTAGATTTTTATTTTTTCCTGATTCACACTTTCATCAATTGATCCCAACAAAAATTTTGGACCAGTCTTTAATAATAATGTCATCGGAAATTACTTAAACCCCGCTAGTAGTAAACATTAAGTATATTTAATTAATCAATTTCTACATCACCTCAGGCGAATAAATTTAAAATTAACGGTGTAGGTGTTTCGGCGAGTGAGCGTCTTACCAAGAAGCGTCAACGTTTTTAGCATGTCGATAATTTAAGACTAGATAGTCTTAGTTGCTCTTACTGTCTGTCATTCTGAACTTCTCAGGATTCTCTTCAAGAAGTCATCAATAAAGAAAAGAAAACAAAAAATACAGAATGCACAACTCACACTTGGAGAAAAAATGGTGGGTGAGCCTTGACTCATATGCATGACTTAAGACAAAAAAAATCTTGAGTATTTTGCTGAAGATATATTTGTTTTGGTTATTTTATTTTATAAGATGCATGTGAAAGTATATCAATGCTCATGCACACATATTTTCTCGTTTTAGGTGATGATGACACAACCGTTGACGATGGAACTATTTTGAATGAAGATGTAGAAAGGAGTGAAAACCAGATGAAAACAGTAGAAGCCCGCAAACGCATGGGCGAAGAGATAAGGGCGCGGAAACTGTGCGCTGTAGCTCTTTTAGAGAATTCTAGAATATGCCCTTTTAGGTGGATGAAGAATTTGTTTTTATGTATGTATTGCGATCAGTATTATTCAGATCCGGCGGATTTGAGAACACACCATGCTATTGAACATAGTAATTTAAAGTTCACACAAATTAAGCACTCCATATCGAAATTAAAGCCTTACGAACTAATAAAAATAGACATTACAAATGTAAACTGCAAACTTTGTGATGAAAACATCAAAGATTTTGATAAACTTAAGATGCATTTGTTTGGAAAACACAATGTTATAGATCTGAAATTCAGCGATGGAGTTTTACCTTTTAAAGTAACCAAAACCGAGTTTAAATGTGCCTTGTGTGAAGAAACATACGATGAATTTAAAACTCTTAATCAGCATATGAACATACATTTCCAGAATTTCATTTGCGAGCAATGTGGTAATGGATTTATAACTCCTGAAAGGTTGAGGACTCATGCTTACTCGCATGAAACAGGCTCATTCCAGTGTGAGAGTTGTCATAAAATTTTCAAATCTATGAACGCAAAGAACGAACATTTTGCAGTAGTCCACATGCGAGCTAAAAGACATAGATGTCCTCACTGCCCTGAAGCATTCAAAAACTATTTCCAAAGAAACAAACATATATCAAACATTCATGGAATGAAATTAAAAGAATTTAAATGTAATATGTGTCCGAAAGTGTTCTACCTAAGTGGAAAGCTTGGAGTTCATATAAGAACTGTTCATTTGAAAGAAAAGAGGCACGCTTGTGATTTATGTGAATGGAAGTTTTATTCAAAGTCTGAATTAAAAGAACACATGGTGAAACATGGAGGAGAGAGAAAATATAAATGTAACGTCTGCAAAAAAGCGTATGCAAGAAAGTATACGTTGACTTTGCACATGAGGATTCATGATCAGGATAAAAGATTCATTTGTGCCGCCTGTGGTATGTCGTTTGTGCAGAACTGTAGTTTAAAGAAGCATATTAAAATACACCATCCTGATATAGACGTACCGAAATTTTCATGATGTCAAACTTATACTTGTAGATTAGTGTTTTGTTAGGCTATATTGTATATCCTCAACTTTGATAATTTTGAGTTACGAGTACTTTAAATTTGCGGCAGTTTTCAAAAGTATGTTTTTGTTCATGGTATGTTTTTTTTAAATAGAAATTACATAAACTTTTAATAGTCATAAATAGCATTTTTTTTTAGTTTTTGTTACATATTTAGCTCATAAAAATACCAGTTCAATGTATTCAATCATATCATGTTTTGGTGCAAAAAAGTGTTACTTATTTTTTTCTTTGCTGGTCAAATTTTACTGGTGTAGTGAAAAAGCTTAGAGTTTGATTGACATACATCTGAAAAAGATAAGTTTTTAGAATATTTACTGGCAATACTCACTAAGTATCTTCATGCAAATATATAATTTTAAATTCTGTAAAAAAACACCACTTAAATGCAATTTTAAACAATTTAACTAATGGAAATGATATAATGCACTTGTAACATATTTACACAAAACTAACAAGCATGAAGGACTCAAACAAGTACATGCATTTTTTATTTTCTAGGAAACGACAACGATGTTCCAACGCCTCGGATTGTGCCATTATTCCAAGTTTCATACGACCGCAGTGTTTCTAAACCGCTGGGCACAGTGGACTACAAAAATCTACGAAAGATGAAACAAAATAAAATGGAGACCAGAATGAACAGTAACTTCACTCCATCAAGGAGCGCTTCACCTATTTCACTACCAAAACTAGACGCTCCTATGGAAACAAGTGTCTTTGATGTCGCCGTTCCTGTCATGTCTAATGTGGCTGTCAATCTAAAAGCCCAGAAATCACCAGCAGCAGATATAAGACAAAACGTTTTAACATTATTCGAATTTTCCACGGTTTATCCTTTTGTATACGGGAGTAATAAATTTAAATGCTTTATCTGTTCGCAGCCTTTTCTTGAAATTAGCATTTTAAGACAACATATGAAAGACAGTCATACATATGCTTCTTTGAAGAGACTAGTTAATAATAGAAGAGAGAATATTTTAAAAGTTGATGTCAGCGAAATGAATTGCAAGATTTGTGGGAACACACAAGAAAATTTTGCAGAATTGAAAGATCATTTAAAAGGTCATGGCAAACCTATAGACCCTGATTTAAAAGACAACATAATACCTTTCAAAATAGATGGAGGAAGAGAATCATACCAATGCGTAATTTGTGAACAAGAATTTATCAAAGTTAGGATCTTGGTCATCCACATGAGCGTTCACTTCAACAATTACAGCTGTGAAATTTGTGGCTCAGGCTTCATGACACTCAGACTTTTAAAAAAGCATTTAGAAGTGCACGAAAGTGGGAATTATCCTTGTGATAGATGTGATAAGGTTTTCATGACACCGTATAAAAGAACCCTTCATATAAGAGGAGTTCATATGAAACAGTATCTGAGGCGTTGTCCGATGTGCCCAGAAAGGTTTAATTCAAATTACAAAAGGACTATTCACTTACAAGACGTACATAATCAGGCAACGAGAGTGCATAAATGTGGAACTTGCGGACGAGCGTTCAATTTGAAGTATCATCTACTATGTCATATAAGATCGGTGCATCTTCAGGAGAGAAACCAGCAGTGTGACGTGTGTCACGTGAGATTTTGTAATAAAGAAACGTTAAAGAGGCATATGGTGATACACACGGGTGAGAAGAATCACAAATGTGATGTTTGTGGAATGGCCTTCTTGAGGAGAAAGAATTTAAAAGACCACCTTAGGTTACATGATATGGGAAGTTAGGATTTAATTGGATGCCATTCGGTCCTCAATAAGTTTTTATTACAATAAGAATCGTTTTGGTGAAAAAATAATAATCATACCTTGAATAAGGAATAGGCAGTGACGAAGATTTTTTTAGTACGCCTTCTTTCAAGTCTTATGATTACGCTTATTTAATTACTCGTAACTCATAGGTTACTTGTAACTCAAAATATGTATTAGTGTAAATTTAATGTTAATTTTGATCTCTTCATTAGTTTATACATTAGTTGAATAGGTATGCCTTAAAAATTAGTCTGGATTTTATCAAAGCTATAGTTATAATTACGTATATAATTTAATAAAAAAAAGATTGGTTTTTATTGTTTTAGAAATAGTTCTGCTGAAAAGCTAGCACACAGATTGTAACGAAAACAAACTTTTATTTACAAATGTAATTGATTTCTTACCTTTTATATGAATATAGTTAATTTCAAGGAAAACAATTATTTCATTTCTCTGACCACTTGCTTTTCCTACAATTTCTTTTTAAATTACTTAAGTTAATTTAAAATTAATTTATGGCAAAATGTAAGTACCTAGATAACTTTAAATCATTACGTTACTGAAATGTTTTAGCTCCTAACATTGACATAATACTATAAAATAAAATATTTACTAACTGGTGAAGGTTAGAAATTAGTAGTATCAAATAATATCACTAATTTAAGTCTATATTTTTTCTTCTAGGATCCACCTGTGAATTAAAACCAGCAATTGTTCCCAAAGATCAAGATGCTGCTGATAAAGGAGAGATATTGAATACCGATGCAATCAAAATAATTAAAAGAAAAGCGAAAACGCCCGGAACATCTCTAAAAGATATATCTTTGTATAATAGTTACAAAATAAGAAATATTACTTTACCAAAAGAACCACCAGATAAGTTAAAATGGACGAAAAACGCTGATACGAATGCACCTTACAGTAAAGTTGAAGGACTTGTTTGCAAGAAAGCTAAGGAATTAAATTTTAGTATAATGAAGCAAAATGCTTTAGCGTTATTTGAATACTCTTATATTTACCCTTTTATCCATGCAAATAATAAATATAAATGTTTTATTTGCCCTAAAACATTTTTAGATGCAAATTTACTCACAGATCATTCCATTTTAGATCATACTGTACAGGAATTAGACAGAGAACTGCGTAACAGAGCGAAATATAAACATCTTAAAGTTGACGTTACAAATACTCAATGCAGAATTTGTTTACAGAAACTCCAAAACTTAGAAACTCTGAAAGTACATCTCAAACACCACGGAAAGGATATAGAATTGGGCCATAAAGACAATATCATACCGTTCAACCTCGGTGGAGACACTTTCGATTGCCAAATATGTGGAGAAAAATATTTAAAACTAAGATTACTCGTTATACATATGAGTAAACATTTTAATAACTTTAGTTGTGAAATCTGTGGATCAGTTTTTATATCTCTAGTTTTGTTAAAGAGACATTTGCAGACCCACGAGTCTGGTAGCTTCCCTTGTGATAAATGTGAAAAAAAATTCAGCAATACAGCCAAAAGGACTCTTCACATGCGAGGGGTCCATATGAAGACTTTACCGCGGAGATGTCCAATATGCCCCGAAAGATTCAACTCAAATTATCAAAGAACGAAACATCTGAGAATCGTTCACAATAAATCTAACGGACTTTTTAAATGTGAGACTTGTGGCAAAGAATATGATTTGAAATATCATTTATTACTTCATATTAGATCAGTACATCTGCAGGAGAGAAACGAAGAATGTCATATTTGTCATTCTAGATTCTTCTCGAAGTATTGTCTTTCGAGACACATGGTTGTTCACACGGATGAGAAAAAATTTAAGTGTGAAATCTGTGGAAAGGCTTATGCAAGACGAAAGAATCTGAAAGAACATGCTAAGAGCCATGAAATTATAGCTGCATGTACTATTTGTGGCCAGCAGTGTGAAGACCAAACTGCTTTGGTGGCTCATGTCAGTGTGGTTCACGTTATGCAAGCAAACTGAAACTTATGATACCATCGTCCATGTAGCAGAATTAATCACCGATAAATAAGTTGTCCATCATTTACTCGAGATTCGAAAATCTGTTAGGTAACTACTATTATGTTATTACTAAGATCAGTTGTAATTATTTTATTGATCTTTAAGACAGAACAACAGGAGCACATAAGCAGCACTATATACGAGTAGCAAATGTTATAATTTGTTATTGAAATGCACATTTAAGAGTATAAAGAATCAGTGTCGCTTAAAAATCTTGATATTTATAGTTTTTGCACGTGTTTATGTGAAAACAAGAATTTAAGGCAGAATTTTATTTTCCCAGGACCACCGACAAACCGCCCGGGGCCACAGTCAAGCATATGGCAAATGACCATATCTGAGAGGCAAAATGCTGCCACCTTCCTAGAATGCACTACGGTCAAACCTTTCTTCTACCAGCAAGCGAATTTTAAGTGCTTCTATTGTAACGAAGTCTTCCCAGAGATACATTCGGTCTTGAAACATGCTGCCTTTCATATTCCACCTGATAGATCATGTCTTCTCAAACAGCATTTAAGGAAAGGGAAAAGAGTAATAAAGGTTGATATATCGGACTTAAAATGCAGGATATGCGAACAAAAGTATTCAGATTTGGACGATATTCGTAAGCATCTGATGGCGGCACATAATAGAGAGTTTAATTATGCTGGTAACGGACTCATGGCGTATAATTTAAGTCCAAATAATGGTCTTCTCGCTTGTCACAAATGCTCAAAAGCTTTTAACTCGTTTTTCTTATTAAATAGACATATGAACGTACATTTCAATGTTGTCTGCGAAACGTGTGGTTTGGGATTCATGTCTCATCAAAGATTGATAAATCACAGGATAGTTCACCAGAATGGTGTTCACAAATGTGATAAATGTCAAGAGATCTTCCCAACCAAATTGAAACTAAGATATCACATGTTGAAAAAACACGAAGTAACAAACGCGAAGAAGATTAAACCATTAAAATGCCCTCATTGCTTGGAAAGGTTCGCAGAGCACTACAGGAAGATGACACATTTGAAAGATGTACACGGAATAACGTTCTCTTTCGAGTGCCAAGTATGCAAATCTGTGTTTCCTACTAGAAGAGCCTTAACAGAGCACACGACGAAGTTGCATACCCAAAAAATTCAGTGCAAAGTTTGTGGAAAATGTTTCGGGACACGTTCGCTTCTTAAAATGCATTTGCGAGGGCATTCTGGGGAACGAAATTTCTTCTGCTCTGTTTGTCAGAAAGCTTACATGCATGAACGGACGTTACGGCAGCATATGAGAGTCCATGGGCCCACTTGGAAATTCACTTGCTCTGAATGTGGGAACGGGTTCCATAATCGAAATGATTATAATAAACATATAAAGCAATGGCATCCACAATGGCAGTTCAAAACTATAGTTAAGAACTTTGCTGGTGAACTTATTACTTGAATCACAAATCAAACTTATTGTACTTAGGAATAAGATAAGTAAAATTTTAATTTTAATTAGTACGTTATAATTATGTTTATCAAATATTAATAATATAAATGTAGCTTGAGTAAAATCATACATTACTTAAGAACGCTAGAGAAATCATCAATACAGTATTATAAATTTATTTATTACCTAGAATAAAAAGATTTGGATATTCAGTTGTTTAATTGTTGTTGAAGATTTACTTGCAATAAATTTGTCTGATTCCTACATTGCAAGTCCGACCTTGCCTTTATTTACATTGTTCTCTAAATCACGCGGTTCTATCAGATCAGACGTAACCTCATTTTGTAAGATCCTAAATATCTATGCACACTTTTACCATTTTGAATAACCATATAATTTTTGTACCTAATTGTTGGTACAATAAAGTGGGTGATTTCTTGGATACAAGCATAAAGGATGCAGTATGAGACTAAAGGACCATTTTATCTTCCCAGGAGAAGCAGAAGAGAGGAGGCGACGGCAAGGACCACTAACTAGCTTATGGGAGATGACTCTGTCAGAAAGGCAGAACGCGGCATTACTCTTAGAATGCACCACAGTCAGACCGTTCGTATACTGCAGATACTTCTTTAAATGCTTCTTCTGCCATGCACAGTACTCTGAAATCAAGGCGTTATTAGAACACAGCATTACCCATAATATGCCTGAACAAAAGATCATACTCAAAGATTTACTCCCGAAAGGAAAAAGAACTGTGAAAGTCGACATTTCAGAATTGAAATGCAAGATTTGTTTGAAAGAATTTGATGATTTGGACCTTTTAAGAAAGCATTTGATCAATGATCATGAAAAACCCTTTACCGAATCAGGAAACGGTATAGTAGCTTATAATTTAAAGACAAAAGATGGACAGTTCTCCTGTCATATTTGTAACAAGATCTTCCAGACATTTATACTCTTGAATAGGCATATGAACGTACATTTCAGCAATGCTGTGTGTGAGACTTGTGGTGCTGGATTTATGACGCATCAGCGGTTGATACAACATAAAGAAATTCATCTACCAGGAGGATATCCTTGTAATAAATGTAATAAAGTGTACACTACCAATTCGAACCTAAAATATCACATAGAAAAGACACACGAAGGGGCGACAAAGATGAGAATGTTAAGGTGCCCACACTGCCCGGAGCGTTTTGCAGAACATTTCCGAAAGCTGAAACATTTGAAAGAAATCCACGCAGTAACATTTACTTTCGAATGTGAGATTTGCAAAGCGATATATCCAACTAGGAGGAGTCTAACGATGCATACTAATAAATATCATACGCAGAAAACTCAGTGTAAAATATGCAAAAAATGCTTCAGTTGCGTGACTACTTTAAAGAAGCATATGATATGCCATACAGGAGAGAGGAACTACATCTGTGATCTTTGTCAAAAGGCTTACAGACATCAGAAAAGTTTAAAACAACATATGAAAACCCATACTAATGGGGAAGACCATAAGTTTCATTGCAGTGAATGTGGCAGTGGGTTTGGAAGTAGAAATGAGTACAATAAGCATGTCAGGGAGTGGCATCCTAGATCGTACTTTAATTTTGCTGTCAATTGATATTAGAGTTTTTGATAGTGAGATTTCGTGGCTTTCGTGTGTAGATGATTTCAACATCATCATCCTCAACTATCTTAAGCCCACCGCTAGGCTTAAGGTTCTTTATTCTGCGCCATCTTGTTTTGTCTCGGCCCATCGCGGTCCACTTCTTTCTGGCGACTTTGATATGTTAATTACATATTTGTGAAGTTTTAATTGTCTCTAGTCTGTTTAATAGTATTTAAGAATGTGATGCCATACAGATTTACAGTACCTAATCTTATGATAGAATAAACATTTTTCGATTTTATGTCTATCTCTTTTTTCTTTGTTCATTTCCTGTCTTTTACATCTTGTGTCTATTGTGATCTGGCGCTTTAAAAAAGTTAGGTAAGGTTAAGTTAAGATTAAGGTTAGGTAAGTACCTACTTATGCCTATTTTTATATAATTTTCCTAAAACTTACTATTTCGGATTATATTGAGTAAATTCTGAATGTTATTTCTCTTTCGCAGGCAGTAAATCTCTACCAGAGACGAGTATATGGCAAATGACGGTATCAGAAAGAAAGAATGCCGCTCTTTTCATAATACACACCACAGTGCGACCCTTCATCTTCATGGGATTCACTTTCAAATGCTTCTACTGTATGGACTACTATTCAGAGATCACGTGTCTTTTAGAACACACTACAACACATTACATCGAAAATATTGATGCAATCCTAGAAAAATACGTGCCAAAAGGAAAAAGAACACTGCAAGTAGATATTTCGAATTTAAAATGTAGAAAGTGCAACGAACTTTTTTCAAATTTAGATTCCATTCGAGATCATTTGGAAAAACAACATGGCGTCGAATTTTGTCCTGCTCACAACGGTATGACTGAATACAATATGTCCGTCGTTAACAATATATTAACATGTCATTTGTGCAGTAAAGAATTTCATAATTTTACTCTACTAAATTCCCATATGAACTCACATGTTGGAAAAGTCGTTTGCGAAAATTGTGGAGTTGGTTTTCTAAATCAACATCTGCTAATGAAACATAAAGAAAGTCATCTAACAAAAAGGTTTAATTGCAAATCGTGTGATAAGGTGTTCTTTAAAAAGAGCAAGTTGAAGTATCACACTGAAATAGTGCATAAAGGAAGAGAGCGGGCTAAACTTAGGAAATGTCCACAGTGTACAGAGACGTTTAAAGAATATTATAGCAGAATGGTACATTTGAAAGAGGCTCACGGTATATTAAAGACATTTCAGTGCCATATTTGCAAATCTATACATAATACTAGACGTGCATTAACTGAACATACTACTCGAATTCACACTGAGAAATTTAAATGCGAAATATGCCTTAAATGCTTTAGCATAGAGTCTAAATTAAAACAGCATATGCGGGGACATACAGGAGAAAGAAGTTTTGTCTGTCCTGTCTGTAAAAGTGCGTATATGCATAAAATGACTTTAAAAAAACATATGAAAATACATAATTCTGTATATAAATTCGTTTGTTCAGAATGTGGGTCTGGTTTTCATAGTAAAAGTGATTTTGTAAAGCATAATAAACAGTGGCATCCATTTGGGAATATTTTGGAATAAAAAGATGTTCATCGTGTATTATATCTTTTATTTATATCTAATTGTCAACCATATTCATACTTAATACCTCAAGTCCCTTGTCATATAGTAACTATATTCTTCAATATGACAAAAAGGTTAGTACTTAACCATTTCATATTATTATTGTAGTTGTAGACATATCTCCATTGTTTCCTTTTTAAGTTAGTTTCCATCACAACGTCTTATCTTAATTCTGTTTTTATCATTTGTGGGTTTTCGACAATTCTAAGTAAAACTTATCTCATTTTCAGTGCGTACGACCTCAAGCATTTGGGCGACAACGTTACCGGAGAGGGAAAATGCAGCGATTATTCTAGAATTTACGACAGTTCGCCCTTTCACGTACTTGTCCTTTCCGCTTCGGCTTCAATGTTTCTACTGCGGGAAGCCTTATCCAGAAATGGATGTCTTACTACAACATACGAGTAGTCATGAAGTACCCTCACGCACAGAACTCTTGAAAAGATATCTGAAAAAAGGAAAAAAGACTATTAGAGTAGACATATCCGAACTCAAATGTAGAATATGTAACGTTTCGTTTTCAAATTTAAATGATGTTCGAAATCATTTGACACTTGAACACAGAAAAGAGTTCTCTACTTCCGAAAATGGAATGATTGCTTATAATCTAAAAACTAAAGATGGCGTGTTCTCATGCCATTTGTGCAGTGAAAAGTTTAACAGTTTCTTTCTTTTGAACAAGCACATTAATGTACATTATAATAATGCTATTTGTGAATCTTGTGGCAAAAGTTTCGTTTCACATAAAAGGTTGATACAACACAAAGAAATTCATAGAAACGGACAGTTTCCTTGTGATAAATGCAAAATGGTATTTCCGAGCGCAACAAAATACAAATATCACAATGATAGAGTTCATAACGAACAAGAAAAAAAGAAACCGTCAAAGTGCCAGTATTGCTCTGAGCGATTCGAACACCATTACGAAAAAATGAAACATTTGAGCGTCTGTCATGGAATTTCTTTCGAATTTAAATGTGAAGCGTGCAATTCTATTTTTAATACTCGCAAATCTTTAGGTGCACACACTATAAAGTATCATACTCAAAATATAGCTTGCGAGATTTGCAAAAGGCCGTTTTCTGAGCGAAATCATTTGAAGAAACATATGGCGATGCATACAGAAGAAAGGAATTTCGCGTGTCCTCTGTGTGCGAAGACTTATAGGTATGAAAAAAATGTAAAAGAACACATGAGAGTGCATAATCCAGATTGGAAATACGCTTGTTCGGAGTGCTGGGTCGGTTTTAGTAATAAAATGCAATTAAGAAAACACTTAACTGAACGACATGCAAGGAAAGAAAATTAGCAGTATTCACTTTTAAATTTTTAGAATCTTTGAAGGAAAATATCTTATGACATGGGAAAATTCTGTAGCGTCTGACTCTGTTCCTAAATAAGGAGGTACTTACAGAGTAAATTTAACATTGCAAAACTATAAGCTTGCTTTTCGAAAAATCTAAAAGTTTTAATGACTTATACCTCGAAGATATTCCTAAGAAGTAATAAAAAATAACTTTTGTTTATTTCTGAAATGACTTTTATTTCCTACTACCACCAGGTCCAGGTTGCGGCAGATCTGTATAATGCCTCCAAATATTCCAATATGTTTTAGTTTTCCGAGGCGGCGGTTCGATGCTAAAGACTACCACCGGATCAGAAGGAATGTGTTATGGGATCTCTATACGGCGTCTCTCTCTTTAAGTGAGTATTGTGGATCGCCTGTCTCTGTCACTCGCATGCTGGATGAGGGTGATGACTGAAAGATTCCACGAGGGACGTGCGCTGTTCTGTACCAGAAGAAATTTGCAGTTCATGATAAAAATTTATCATATCTTTCGATAACCCACTGCTGTGCATAAGCCTCTTTTATCTGCGTCATGTTACTTACCTACATACATATATTTCAGCACGGAACGAAGTTTTATTTGCTAGAGCGAGAGAGTCACGGAACGCATCAGCATGGCCGGTTCCGTGGCGTTCCTTCAACCTTTCTCGCTCTAGCAAATGACGGTCCTGAGCGACAGAAAAGGATAGCGGCATAAGAAAGCGCTATTCGTTGTTGCCAGATGTAACCTAATCCTGGTGTCAGATTTTTCGAGCTGTCGGAAGCCTAATTATCAATCATAACTAATATTAACATAAAAAATACCTAATACTAAATCTGACCGATTTAGTATTAGGTATTTTTTTATATTATCCATCTTTTGAAATGTATTAGGTATAATGTTATGTATTAGGTATCATACTGTCAACAATTTATCATCCGAGCGTATTCCCGGTTGCATCATCATCATCATCATTTCAGCCGCATAACGTCCACTGCTGGACATAGACCTCTCCCAAGGCTTTCCAAAATGACCGATCAAGAGCGGCCTGCATCCAGCGCTTTCCAGCGACCTTAGTCAGGTCGTCTGACCACCCTGTGGTGGGTGTCCTACGCTTCGTTTGCCAGTATGCGTTCGCCATTCGAAAACCTTTTTGCCCCATTTGCCATCGGTTCTTCGCGCTGTGTCCCGCCCACTGTCACTTCCACGAGCTAATCCGCTGGGCTATGTCAGTGACGTTTGTTCTCCTACGAATTTCCTCGTTTCTGATTCGATCACGTAAAGAAACAGAGCCTTCTTATGAGACCCATAGTAAGGGACCACGTTTCAGAGCCATAAGTCATCACTGGTAACACATTGATTAAACACTTTTGTCTTGAGGCACTGAGGTATTTTGGACGAGACAATGCGTAGCTTCCCAAACGCTGCCCAGCCGAGTCGGATTCGTCGAAAGACCTCTTCCTCGAAGCTGGAACTTCCTGCCTGGATCAGTCGACCCAGGTACATATACTGGTCTACAACTTCGAGTGTGGAGCTTTCGTGACAGATTCCCGATTGCATCCTCAGCGGTAATACTTCAGAGTTCGGGGTCCGCTATCTAACCTAGATGACCGAAACACGGAACCATCTTTATTTTTGGATAATCAGGTGATTCAAGCAAGCAATATTCTAACCAGACTGGCAACAACTTCGTTACAAAGTATGCTTTCTCAGTAGGATTTGAACCCACGACCTCTGGGTCACAAGGAAAACGCCTTGACCACTATACTACATAGTGTTCTGGAAATCTGAGGCATGCATGTCTAAATAAAATGCAAGAAGTAAAAATTCTTATTTATTTATTTTCAATTAAATATGACAATACTTTAATACATAATTTATTGTTAATCATAAATATTATTTCACAATCTATTTACAATTAAATGTACAATACTGTAAACTTGGCTATAAAGTTAAAAAAAAACAGGTATAAACCATTTACTTAATTTAACTGACAGCAAATTCTACATTCTGAAAATAATACTCTAATGGCAGCACAGTGACGTCAGGTCCAATATTTGATACTTGACGGAGCAATAGAGCCTGTCAACTAATGGTCCAATGATAACAATCGAACTTCACTGTGCTTTCACAAATTTTTGAGATCGGACCTTCCAGTTCATATTTACCTAAACTTCGAGGCAGTACGTAACATAGAGTGGTAAAACCAATTTCTAAAAAATATTTTTTTTTTGATACCATGATTTAAGTCTTGAATTATTATTGAATTTTACAGAAATAATAAATGGTCAGGTATAAATTATTGATTTGAACTTGACTATTTATTTCTGTAAAATCCAATTATAATTCATAATTTCAAATCACGGTATAAAAAAAATATTTAATTTTTTAGAGGTGGTATTAAGTTTAGGTAAATATGAACTAGAAGATCCGATCTCTGCTCATAACTTTTGAATGGCTTGCTTTTCGTGTGTGTAAGTGGCTAACACTAGTGTCAGATTTTTCAAGCTGCCTAAAAGCATCTGACATAGCTTGACGACTGCCAAACAATGATGACAGCCGGGACCAACGGCTTATACGTGCTTTCCGAAGCACGGAGGAGCTCGAGAAATTTTAATGCCACTTGTGGTCACCAATCCAAGTGCAGACCACGCCCGGTGTCGCTTTACTTGCGAAAACGCTAATAATGCGCACGCCCGCCGGGCCACCGAGCTCCTCAATTTATTTACTATTTTATTTTACTATTTTGTATCCGTAGAAAATTTATAATGAGACAAAACGATATCATGTTAAACTTTGAATGTACAATGTCAAACAGTGGAAGAAATACCCTCCGAAATTTGTATAATAAAAGTATCGACTAGTTCGCTCTTAATGTCGTCACTAGATGCTGGCCGTCTGCATCTTAGTGTTGCCGAAAAATAGATAGTATTAGAATCAATAGTTTTAATCGAAAAATTCCAAACTATCGACAGTATCAACAACTGTTTTAGAGCAATACTCATGATATCAACAATATGACGACGAACAACCGATCGATAGTATCGATCAGGGACAGGAATATCGATATTCCTGTCCCTGATCGATACTATCGATATTTTAATCGATATATCGATACCCGATATCAGTATTTTATCGATATTTTTGTAGATATATCGATACAAATATCGACAATATACCAGTATTGTATTCAAAATATCGTTATAATACCGTAATATTTAGTATCGATATTTTGCATCGATATATCGATACAAAATCAATATAAATATCGTAAAAATACTGATATCGGGTATCGATATATCGATACAAAATATCGCTATTCCTGTCCCTGGTATCGATAGTTTTTTCGTCGTCACTTAGACTATCAATAGTATCGGTTTTATTTAAAATACCGAGTCTATTAGGCAATCGATGGTGGACTATAGAGCGGCAACACTACTCTTTTCGATCTTCCCCGTAAGGTACAAACACGTAGGTACAGAAACGCAGTTTGGATTGATGTCTTATTAGCAGAGGTCGGAATTAGGTAGTTATTTATGACATATTGATTTCATACAGCGAAAGAATAAAGTGGATATGCCTCAAATCCTGGGAGTAATTTTAAAGAGCAGAAATATCCCGCGATTTCTCAAATAAAAAGTTATTTACTTCTATACAATTTAAACCACTGCACGCGCGATGTTGCTAATATGTAAAAACGAATAAATACGAATAAAAATTGTATATAATTATCTTTGTTTTATTTGTCTGATCTATCTCTGAGGTTTTCATGATTATTTATTTGTAATATTGTTGGCAACATGGGATTGTCCATTAGAAATCCCGGGAAGATCCATATTAATATCAACATTTCGATGCAAGTACATAAATAACCATCTAATTCCGACCTTTGCTTATTAGTTAAATTGGTTTACAGTTATTAGTTAAATCCGCCATTTTGTTTTGTTTTATTTTGATAAACCCAGTGACACTCTTACAGTAAATACAAATCTAACGACACCTCTTAAGCTAAAATCCATCGAGCCGTTCAGGCTGCAGAGCGTGCCAAACAATTATACATACATACATACTCTCGAAAAACATAACCCTCCTTCTGGCGCAGTCGGTTAAATACCTGGATTAACATTTACAGATTCTATCAAAATAGGGGGTCCCGTTTAATCCTACTTGGTTTCTCATAACGAATTTTTCATAACGTTGTTAGACATAATTGTAGTTTTTGGTTGCCTCTCTTTTGTTTCCTAGGCTGCTATCCACATAACCCTCCTTCTGGCGCAGTCGGTTAAATATCTGGATTAACATTTACAGATTCTATCAAAATAGAAAACAAAGTTATGAAAAATTCGTTATGAGAAACCAAGTAGGAATAAACGGGACCCCCGTTTATTCCTACTTGGTTTCTCATAACGAATTTTTCATAACGTTGTTAGACATAATTGTAGTTTTTGGTTGCCTCTCTTTTGTTTCCTAGGCTGCTATCCACATAACCCTCCTTCTGGCGCAGTCGGTTAAATATCTGGATTAACATTTACAGATTCTATCAAAATAGAAAACAAAGTTATGAAAAATTCGTTATGAGAAACCAAGTAGGAATAAACGGGACCCCCGTTTATTCCTACTTGGTTTCTCATAACGAATTTTTCATAACTTTGTTTGACATAATTATAGTTTTTGTTTGTCTCTTTTTTGTTTCCCAGGCTGCTATCCTTTTCTGTCGCTCAGAACCGTCATTTGTAAGAACGAGAAAGGGCGACGGATCGCCGCGGAACCGGCTATGCTGTTACGTTCCGTCGCTCTCTCGCTCTGGCAAATGACGGTTCTAAGCGACAGAAAAGGGTGGCAGCATAAATTCCGTTCCATACTGACAGATGTGTCCCAAAAATAAGGGTTGGATTCCACTTGTAACCACGGAATAGCACTTTCCTATACTGCAGAGCGAGAGAACGACGAAACGCTATAGCACGGCCGGTGCTATAGCGTTCCGTCGCTCTCTCTCGCTCTAGCAAATGACGGTTCTGATCGACAGAAAAGGATAGCAGTATACGAAAGTTCCGTGACCTTGACAGATGTGTCCCAACCTTTAATCAGCCTGTAGTTGAGTGTTACTTTAAAGCTAATTTATATTAAACTAGGTACATTGCTTATCCATACTCAGGATGCTGACTCTTCATGTGGCCCTTTAGGCTGCAGTTTTGGATGAAGGCTTGACCGCAGATGTGGCATCTGAAAAAATGAGACGACTTTTAACTTCCATAAAACAGCACCGATATAGGTTTCACCAATTCCCACCTCATTCTCGTTTTAAGGAGTTACAACCCAAACATATACGTTCTACTGAACTAGTACGATTGGGTAGACAATGGGGGGCGGGGGGAGGGGGGGAGGGGGGGGGGGGGAAAGGGAATTTTTAGACAGTGATAAATAGAACCACAGGTTATACTAGATCACCATAGTACAGTGAAATTAAAATAACAGTCAAAAAACAAAAAAAAAACCGGCATTTACATACAAAAGTGTCCAGCCACTCGTGCAATTTGTATGAGAATGACAATTCTTTATAAATTTTTTGACTGTTATTTTAATTTCATTACACCGTAGTGGTATAGTATAGCATATCGTTGGTATGTATCCTCATGTGGTCTTTGAGGGTCTTCAGCCGAGGGCAGCACTTCTCGCACACTTTAGCTAGATAGAGGGGATGAACAAGGGAGGGAGAGCAGACAAGGTATGCAATATAGATATTTTTCGATAATGTGAGTTAGTTACATACTACTATATCTCCTATCATTAGTATGTTAAAAAGATAGAGGGGTGAAAAGGGCCCCCCCTTTGGGGGGAGGGCAGACAAAGATGCGATAGAATATTTTTCCACAATCTGAGTTCGTTACTACCTATATCTCCTATCATTGGTATGTTAAATAGATATAGTGGTGAAAAGGGGGGGGGGGGGGGAGCAGATAAGGATGCGATAGAGATAGTTTTCAACAATGTGGTTGGTTGTTGGTATGTATTCTCATGTGGTCTTTGAGTGTCTTCACTCGAGGGTAGCACTTCTCGCACACTTTGGATAGAGGGGGTGAACAACGGGGGAGGGGGGGGGGGCAGACGATGTGAATTAGTTACACACCTATATCTCCTATCGTTGGTATGTATCCTCATGTGGTCTTTGAGTGTCTTCAGTCGAGGGTAGCACTTCTCGCACACTTTGCACTTGAAGTTCCGCTCCCTGGTATGGGTCGGCATGTGGTTGTTGAGCGCGAACCGCGTGAAAAACTTCTGCCCGCAGCACTGGCATTCGTATCTGTGAATACAGGCACGGAGTAAGTACTAGTAATCACATTCATAAGCAGGCCTGTGTCACTCCCGTTTAGGTATCGAAAATATACCTACATTATTACTATGCGCGCAGCGACCACTCCGGAGGGGAAAATTCAGTTACATGAATCGTTTGTCCAGAGTAATAAGAATGAAATTAGCTTGCAATGGATGGTATCTAAACGAAGGGGTGAGGAGTTCTGACGCGAGCTAAATTAAACCATAGCGCTAACCACATTGAGTAGATATTTCTTTAAATTTCTTTTCTGAGTAAGACTTCTGTATGTGAGTACTAGTACTTATTCTGTGACAGAAGTCTAATTCATTTCTTATTACTCGGGACAAACGATTCATGTAACTGAATTTTACCCTTCGAAGTAGTCGCCGCGCGCATAGTAATGGATGCGGTGTTTTATGTAAAATCAAGATCCCTTGTGGTGGTTCTTAGCTGAGTTTGCTGAAAATCGGTTCAGCCATTTAAAAGTTACTAAGTGTTAATGCTTGAATGCCGGGGTTGTCTTAATTTGCCTGGCAAATAATAGATGGCGCTACGGATATTAATTCCACTTAATTTAGATCGGAATATGTAGTTCCTCCTCTGATTAAAAGATGGCGTTTACACATGAACTATTGAAATTCAGGGTTTTTAGGGTTCGGTACCTCTAAAGGAAAAAACGGAACCCTTATAGAATCACTTTGTTGTTCGTCTGTCTGTCTGTCTGCCAAGACCCTTTTTCTCAGGAACGCGTGGAGGTGTCAAGCTGGAATTTATATAAAATACTCAGGTGTACTGTCCCTTGAAGCTGTAAAAAATCAAACCTCTAAGCCAACGCAATCAAAAGATTCAGCCGTTTAAACCTAAAATTTCCGCAAATTTTCTATACTCGCAAGGGAATCAAAACCTACAGGGTACTTCCCGTAAACTCAGAATCTTGAAATTTGGTACAAAGTAACGTCTTTTAGCACAGATCAAGGAAAAATTGTGAAAACCGTAAATTTTTAGTGACATCATATAATAAAAATATTTTTAATAATTTTAAACTTACTGTAACTACAGGTTTGTACGGAACCCTCGGTGCGCGAAATATAGTCTCTGATTTGACTTATTGGAAAGTAGAGAATTAAAATGTACGAGTGAATTATGTGGAAGAAAAAGTACTAAGGATGGAAATGTCAAAACAAACATATTCCATGGGATTTGTATGAAATAAAGACTAATGACGTCATAGTTTCTTGGAGGCAAATAGCGCTCTTAATATTAGTTTTTCTGCAATAATAAATCCAAAATAACGTTAAAATGGATATATTCTATGGCGACCTCTACGGCCACTACAAGGAACTACAATCAAGAGACAACGGACAATATAGTTCATAAGAATCATATGAGATGGCGCCAGCTCTATCCTACATCTCGGTCTCATCGCTGCATATTTACAACTTCCGACGATACACCGTCGGAGCCGCGGTTCCCCAGGCACAACATGCCTGGCGGGAAGATCTTCCCTTTGTGACGGTCGAGCATATCACCTCGCTACAATTTATATTAATTTTAGAGTACCGTCATGTGCAAAAATTAATATAAACCATTTATATTAATTTTTGCACATGACGGTACGGTACACGTCTTAATATTAGTTTTTCTGCAATAATAAATCCAAAATAACGTTAAAATGGATATATTCTATGGCGACCTCTACGGCCACTACAAGGAACTACAATCAAGAGACAACGGACAATATAGTTCATAAGAAGCATATGAGATGGCGCCAGCTCTATCCTACATCTCGGTCTCTTCGCTGCATATTTACAACTTCCGACGATACACCGTCGTAGCCACGGTTCCCCAGGCACAACATGCCTGGCGGGAAGATCTTCCCTTTGTGACGGTCGAGCATATCACCTCGCTACAATTTAAACAACTCAAAGACAAGTGACATTATTTTGCGATGTTTTATTTCCTTAAATATACCAAATAATTTATGTTCCACCCAGGAATCTTCCTTATTAAAAACTTGGATTTTTGCACATGACGGTACGTTACACGTCTTAATAGTTAAGTAGTTATTGAGTAATCTTCCAAATTTGAAACTAGGATCGCCATCTTTATGACGTTATAATACAACAATATGGAAAGCGACAACATCAGTTTTCCTAATCAATTCAATTCTGTACCTGTAGTCTTTGAGATGGTCCTTCCTCCGGTGTATGGTGAGCATTCGTCTGGTTTCGAACACCTTGTCGCACGTGGAGCAGGGGAAGGAGAGAGGGGCCTCCCCGTGCGCCTCCACCAGGTGCTTCAGCTTCTGCGGGTATGACATCAGTTTGATGTCGCACTTCGGACAGTACACTCTGCCTTTTTTCTTGTGTACCCTGAAGAAATAAAGGATTTTGTTTTTTTTAGTGTTCCATATCCAAAGGGTAAAAAAGGGATCCTATTACTAAGACTCTGCTGTCCGTCCGTCTGTCTTTCACTAGGCTGATTTCATGAACCGTGATAGATAGACAGTTGCAATTTTCACAGATGATGCCGCTATCATCATATCAGCCACAGGAAGTCCACTGCTGGACATAGGCCTCCCCCAAGGATTTCCAAAACGACCGATCGGAAGCGGCCTGCATCCAGCGCCTCCCTGCAACCTTGCTCAGGTCATGCTATAACAACAAATATTTAAAACAGAATAAAATATATATTCAAGTTTGTTCATACAACAAACGTGATTTTAATATAGATAATGATACGGAATCCTTAGTGCGCGAATTCGCACTTGGCTGGTTTTTCTTTTCATTTTTACGTCACCCTCTCAGCGTATTCCCAGTAGCGTCTTCAGCTGTAATGCTGTGAAGCGCGTCCGCTTTCTTGCTTTTTCTTCTCCACTTTGCACGGTTTTGACTCTTGAGGATCCTTGGAAGTAAGACGATTGGCTTGCATATCATCCTTGATGACGTCAAGCCAGCACTTCTTGGATCTACCCCGCCTGCCGGGCCCCGGCGGAGGCGGCATGGCTATACATTTGTCTCCCACGTAACTTGCCGGCTTTCGTAGGACGTGACCGTACCAGCGTAGGCGACTTTCTTGCAGTTTGTCTGATATGTCACGGACATGAAGGCTGCTGCGGATGCGGGTGTTTCTCACACGATCTCTCCGAGATACTCTGCATATCCAGTGCAACATTTGCATATCCGTGACACGCAACTCCTGCTTGTGCCGCTCAAGCAAAGGCCACGCTTCACTCCCATATAAAAGGACAGGTCTAATGATGGATTTGTAGACCTGTCCCTTCGACCTAACCAGCATTTTGGGGTCACAAGTGACACCAGTCACGGCAGATATACGGGCCTTGACGTCGGCATCGATGTTTCCGAACGCGCGAAGAACAGATCATAAGTATTGAAATGGTCCTTACGCTTGCCTATGTGCTACGGATAGCAAGCCATTATTCAGTCTTATTAGAAGAGTACATACCTGTCTATATGTAAATCCCTATTATACTGCGCTTTGAAGATCTTGCCACAAGTCTCACACGGAAAGTCCCCTTCTTCGTGCCTCTGTTGGTGCATCACAAACCGGCCTTTGTCCACAAACCCAAGCCCACACGTCTCACACACATAGTTACTAAAATGAGTATTCATATGCTTATTCAACGCATGAAAATACGGGAACTCAACACTACACAACGCACACTTCAACTCGTCTTTAGTCAAACGGAACGGCAACACTGAGTCTTTATAATTAAAATAATACTTCTTATCGTGCACTGTGCTTATATGCCTTTTGAATTCTTCCAAGTCGTCGATTGTGACATCACACAATCGACAATCGATTCTTGTTAAATCGATTTTTATCATGTTCTTGTGTTCGGTCACTTTGAATTTCTTCGGATGGTGGTATGTTTCCGTATGTTCCCTTAAATGTAAGGGGTCGGCGAAGTTCTGGCCGCAGTAGTAGCAGAGGAGGTGGTTGTGTCGACACTTGAAGGGGCAGACGTAGGAGTACTCGACTATGGTCAGTATGTTCGTCTCTGTCATGTATGTGGGGTCTCTTTCGCGCATCAGCTGTTGGACTTTCGCCATGGGTAAATCTGGAAGAAAGACAATATTTTGTTTATCAATCAATACATATAATAAAATAGTAAAAAAATGTGTCTGTAAAGTGCTAAGAAGAGTGTCTGTTTGTACACGCTAATCTCCGGAAATACTGGAAGGATTTGAATGAAACTTTGAACTGGGCAGCATAAAGGGTATAATTGATTTTGGATAATGGAACACCTGATGCAGAACCATAATGGTCCAGCTAAACTACAAGAAATATAAAAATGATACCGTAGCAAATGTTGTTCAGCCTGATGAGCATTTTTTATTAAGGTACAAAAAACGAAGATCTGAAACACCTGATGCAGAACCAAGTATTGTCGTGTGAATGTATCTATACAGGTCTAATTACTGAATAATTTTTGAATATTTGAATTTTGAATCAAGTTAAATTTATTTGCATAAACATGTGTTTACAAAAAATCGACGATCATCTGAAGTGGAAATCTTAAAGGTTAAAGACATATAACACTGCTACAAGTATTTTCTTATGTAACTATATTAGTTCGTATTCATATAAATACGCGGGAGTCATAAAGTCCACGCGAACGAAGTCAAGTCACCCTTTTTTCGGCTAAATGCTTGACCTCCAAGTGCGACACGACTTTTATCTTTTCTTTTACTTCATCCATGAACGACCTTCTTGGTCTTCCTTTTTCCTCTCTTGGCTTCCACTTTTCCATCCAAGATGTTTTTTATGAAGTTGTCATGTCGCTTAAGAATCCCCTTACCCTAGACTTTACCATAAGTCTAACTTTTATTTTGAAATGACATGTGGGATTTCGGCTGTATTTTGTAATCTAAATATATATATCTCAAAGGTGACTGACTGACTGACATAGTGATCTATCAACGCACAGTCCAATCCACTGGACGGATCGGGTTGAAATTTGGCATGCAGGTAGATATTATGACGTAGGCATCCGCTAAGAAAGGATTTTGATCAATTATACCCCCAAGGGGATAAAATAGGGGATGAACGTTTGTATGAAACTTTGTCAATTTTAAACCGATCGGGCTGAGACTTTGCATGCATAAAGCTACTATGACGTAGGCATCCCCTAAGAAAGGATTTTGATCAATTACACCCCTACGCGAGCGAAGCCGCGGGCAAAAGCTAGTTTTAAATAAAATGCATATATCTAGGCAAATAACTAGTTTTCGACGGTCAAATATGAACTTGAAAGAAATATGAGAGTGTAGTTTTCCATACTGATAGTCAAATATTATATGTATAATACACTATATTCTCTTTTAAGTTCATATTTTGACTGTGAAAACTAGTTATATGCCTTAATATATGCAATTTTTTTGAAATAACATAATATCGCCAATATCTGACATGTCGTTTCAAAATAAAAGCTAGACTACGTTTGTATGGGAAAGTCTGCTTCTGTCTAGGGTAAGGGGACTCTTAAGATGGCCAAACATCACCTACGATTTTTAACCAAAGGTGACGTAAATCCCCCCCGCTTTGAAACTTCGACTACTACTTTGGTAAACGAAAAAATATGGGTCCATTATTTTTGGATGATCTAGTCGACGGACTAAATAAAAAAATATCTTTTTCACACAGTCCACATACCTATTGGTAGTGCACTCATGGCGTTAAAGTGAGGGTCGTGGGTTCGAACCCCACTCGCGGCGAAATTTTTCATCACATGTTTTAATTTGGATAAGTAGTACTCACTTTGTTTCTTAGGCACAAGTTGCGGCGGGGCCTCGTGAGGCCTCTTAGCGGGCCTAGGCCTCGGAGACGGGGCTTTGGCGAGCTGGTTTAGCGGCATGTCGTCATTCGAATTGTACTCTTCCAAGTCCTTCTCCGATTTGATGTCGACATCTCGTGGCTGAGTGGGTTCTGGCGGTGGTTCATCTGGATATTACAATAAGGTTGTAAATACCTTACTCGCAGGGCCGAATTAACCCTATCAGGGGACCCTAGGCAGTGCCATTCTCTGGGCCCCTTTCCTTTTCCTTTTCTTACTTTTTAGGGTTCCGTACCCAAAGGGTAAAAACGAGACGGTCCCGTTTTTACCCTTTGGGTACGTCCCGCCGGGACCCTATTACTAAAACTTCGCTGTCCGTCCGTCCGTCCGTCTGTCACCAGGCCATATCTCAGAAACCATGATAGCTAGACAGTTGAAAATTTCACAGATATTGTATTTCTGTTGCCGCTATAATAACAAATAAAATAAATAACCTACAACTAGCAACAAATTGTTCTTAGGCATTTCGTTCGATAAAACTTTTTATTTTTTCTTGGTAAGTGCACGCACGGCGCCCCTAGTCGATGCGAGGCCCTTAGGCAGTTGCCTTGTTCGCCTTATGGATAATCCGGGACTGCTTACTCGTCTATTATTCACTAATCTGACTCCCAATTTATCAATTCAATTCAATTCAATTCATTTATTGCATTCATATTATACATCAGTTCTTAGTTTTACTAATATTACCACTGTTTATAATTAGGTACAATATGAACCCTGTTGGGTATTGCAAAGATAAGATGGAACGGCAAGCGGGTGTCCTAGACCAAGAAAAATTTATTAGAAACAAATAAATTAATGAAAATACTATTCAAAACTATTCATTAATATTTATTAGCATTGTAAGCAGAGGTTTTTTTTATTTTTTATTTTTTTATATTTTTTTTTTTCTTTTTGACATAATATCGCATAAATCATTTTTTTATTACATGCAATTTTAATTTACCATGCACTTTTTTATTTATTTATTTGATTTTACTGCGTCAATTTATCAAGTCCATTTAAAGTGTTAATGTCAAGTTATATAAATTATTTTTATGAGTACCTATATTTATATACAAGTGAGTTAAAAAAAGATTATTAAATTTTATTAAATTGGATATGGAATTGTGTTAATTAATATTGTAAATGTTAGTTATAGTCAGTTGGATATTCCTTTATCGTTTAAAAACTCGTTTACAGTATAATATTTTTTTTCCGTAATTATCTGTTTTAATCTTTTTACAAATAAAGAATCCTTTTGCTCTGCCCTTAGGCTGTCAGGTAATATCAACTGAATTTACCGGAAGTTTCCTAGCTACGTGTCTGTCTAGGAGAGTGTGGATGTGCCTAGCTATCAGGGTTCAGAAAGGCAAAGTGAACAACACTTGTATTCTTCTGTATTATCAGTTCACACGTACAGTTTACACAAACAGTCACAAGTTTCCGCTACACGGATAAACAGACGAACCAACTACGGGAGCTATCTAGGGACAAGCGCGTGCTTACGAATACAAAGGCAGCGTACGACTAACTAGTCATGCCGTCGCATTGTGGCGCGCAGTTAAAACTGCTTACATGGCATACTGTGTCCTTACAAGGGTTTGGACTCATCGGAACAGCACTTTCCTATGTTGCCATCCTTTTCTGTCGCTCAGAACCGTCATTTGTGGGGCCTGGAGACTTGTAATACAGGTGCATAGCTAGTACAGGCCAATATTTTTTATCGATATATCGATACCCGATAAAAATATTTTATCGATATTTATATAAAATGCTGGTATCGATACAAAATATCGATAAAATGCTGGTATCGATATATCGATACAAAATATCGATAAAATGCTGGTATCGATATATCGATACAAAATATCGATAAAATGCTGGTATCGATATATCGATACAAAATATCGATAAAATACTGGTATCGATATATCGATACAAAATATCGATAAAATGCTGGTATCGATATATAGATACAAATACCGATAGAATACTGGCATCGATACATCGATACAAAATACCGATTAAATACTGGTATCGATATATCGATACAAAATACCGATAAAATACTGGCATCGATACATCGATACAAAATACCGATTAAATACTGGTATCGATATATCGATACAAAATACCGATTAAATACTGGTAGTATCGTTGAGTTAGTATCCCATAACACAAGTCTCGAACTTACTTTGGGGCTAACTCAATCAGTGTTATTTGTCCCTATATATTTATTTATTTATTTATCCTGTCCCTGAGTATTTTTTATTTTAAACATTTTCTATGGGATTTGTACGAAATAAAGACTAATTACTCGTAATCGTAACTAATGATCATAGTTTCTTGGTGTCAAATAGCGCTCTTAATATCAGTATTTCTACAATATTAAATCTAAAATCACGTTTAAATGGATATGTTAAAAGACAAGTGACATTATTTTGAGACGATTCAATTTGTACCAAATAATATATTTTTGACCCAGGAAACTTCCTCATTGTCTTCAAGCATTTGATGTAAATACCGCATTATTGTATTGCACCATGCTTTGTATATTGGTTTTGTGGTGAGAAATAAATTACAATGCGACACAAATAAGTTGAACAAAATAGCGTACTTCAAAGCATTTTTGTACAAATTCCCGCCACGTAAATTGAACCAAAATAGCGGTCGTTGGCGCATTACTTGAACTTGCGCCGATAACCGCCACTTTGGTTCAACCAACGTACCGGGAATTTGTACAAAAATGCTTTGATGTCCGCCATTTTTGTTCAACTTATTTGTGTCGCATTGTATCTATTGAGGTTCTTTATGGTTTGATTTTTTTCGTGTGTGTAAGTGGCCAACATTGGTGTCAGATTTTTCAAGCTGCCTAAAGGCATCTCACATAGCTTGACGACTGCCATAAAATGATAACAGCTGGAACCAGCGGCTTATACGTGCCTTCCGAAGCACGAAGGAGCTCAAGAACTTTTTATGCCACTTCATCACCCATCCAACTGCTGACCACGCCCGGTGTCGCTTTACTTGCAAAAGCGCTAGTAATGCGCACTCCCGCCAGGCCACCGAGCTCCTCATGTATATAGTGAATTTTATAGGTGTATTGGTGCAGCATACTTACAATCTAGCACTCCGTCGTCTTCACAGCCCGACCCTGAGTCTCCCTCGCTGTCAGGCGGGGGCTCAATCTTGACCACCTGGATCTCTTCTTTAGGGGCACCTTCTACTAATGCTTCTTCCATTTGGGTAAGGTTTTGTTCTGTAATAATTTTTTACAAGCTCATTTAGATTCACCTGTCCCATTGTCTGTCAGTCTATCTGTCTATAATCAAATCCTGAATATTAAATTTGACCCACTTCCCGGTTTCCGATTGAGATAAAATTTTGCACTCATACATATATTGTGTGACAATGCAATATTATGATGACATGGAGCTGATCTGATGATGGAACCAAAACGTTGCCATAGGTACTCTGTAATGAGACAACGTCATCGAGTTTGGGCTCATTTGATCCATCTTGAGGAGAACTTTAAACTTTTAAGTTCATTGTTATACTTTTAGATTTAGGCTTGTTTTAAAAAAGTTTTTCTTATAAGATTACTTGTTTTAATCTATAATTTCACAGAGTTTTCAGTTCACTAGGTGTGACTATGCCAGTCTCATTGGGGACTTTGATTAAGTATTATCTAAATTCTGTGCAACCTCAATAGATGGCTTTTGCCATGTGTCAGATACAGAATATCTGCATGATTCCTAGCTCCCTCGTGTCCCATTGCAACGCCTGACAAGGTACATATGTATTGAGTCAAAATATGTAAAATATTTATGCACAAATCATATATAATGCAATGTAGTGAATGAATAGTTCAAGAACTGAGGCCAGCATCAGCTCCCCACGCAAAATAGCCCCAAATATATATACAATTGCGGAAAAACATACTCAAAGGAAGTAAGTACCTTCCCTGTCAGCATCATACATCTTCATCTGCAGGAACGCCTCCTCGCATTGCAGCACCTGCTTCCGGAAGTCGAACGCTTCCCGGAGCCGCATCACACACGTTGCACAGATGAGCCGCTCTGAAGGCTTGCCATCCAGGTGGGATATCTGAAATGTTTTGATTCTAACTTTTAGAGCTTCATTTATTAAAACGTTTGTGAAAATTGTGAAAAAAAAATTACAATTACCAGGACATAAGTTGAACCAAAACGGAGGTAGTCTTTGTCCCTACGCCACGACCGCCATTTTGGTTAAACTTATTTACGTTATTGCCTTATTATTAGAAATGTAATTAAGTATTATATTGATTTAAATAGTTTTGTGATGCTATTAAATTCATGAAACCAAGCCTTTTCCACTTTAATCGACTTTCAATGCATCTACTATGAATTGAGTTGAATACCACACTACTAATTAGTGGATAGTTATGAAGTGTAGGAGATGTGATGGAGAAATTCGCTCAGATGATTCGGGTGATTCGAAGTCACGGTAGCACAATAGGGATGAGAACCAAAAATATTTTTTGGCTCTGTAGATAGATAAATCAAAAAGTATGGTAAACATATTGTTTTTTTTTTATAAGCAAATAATGACGGAAGAAACAGCGCATTAAAATTTCGGGCGACGTCACGTTTAGCTATTTTTAACCAAAGGTGACGCAAATCAACCCCACTCTGACACTTGGAAGCGCTATGTTTTTGTGAAATTTTACTAATTAGCTAAAAATATAAATAAGGGTCTTTACTATTGTTTATTCAAAATCTTTGATTTCTTAGGTAGTAGCAGCGTTATAGTGCGTTTGGGCCATTGCGACAACTCAGGGCACCCTGTGACGCCCCTTTATTAAATTCCCTGATGATCTCCAATAGAAATTAACTGTAACATCTGAATCAGATACAGATAGATGTGTGTGGTGTGATGAACTCGTAAGTCTGAAATCTTTTTTGCTTGATCAGACTTACACAGTTAGACTGTAGCACAAGCACAACCTTACATATACTTAACCGATGATACATTTTCATATAGGTTTGAATTTCTGTTAGGGGACGCCGAAGAAATATCGCCCAGGCCGCTGGTAGTGCTAAACCTAGCAGCAGCAGGCTCGGCGGAGGCAGCATGGCTACGAAACGACTGCATATGACAGACAGATGCAACTAGCATTGTTACCTCTTACTTACACTTGTTTGCAGGCCTAAGGAATAATGGACTTCCATGAAATGGTGGCTAAAGAAATTCATTCACACTTGTTTGCAGGCCTGAGGAACAGTGGACTACCATGAATTGGTGGCTAAAGAAGTATAAGGTATATTTAAGAACGAGCGAGCGAAGTTCTCAGATTCTCCTTGGACAATGCGGCGTTTGTATGTATGTTTCAGATAAAGACAAAACTAATAGAAAGTAAAGCAAGTGGTTGTGTTGGCAGAACTTAAGAACTTATTTGAATATGATAGTAACTTACGATTAATCCGAAACAGTCCATCAAAATATCCGAGTATACGACTTTCTGGCCCATATAATCGTATTCAACATTTAAAACTCTACACTTCTTCATGGAACCACAACATCTGCACAGGCCGGGGTCAAAAACCGGCCCTTTGTTCTTCGCACTCATTTTAAGGCTCGTTTTACTTACGTTGTGGAACACATTCTTTTACACAAATCTAATGGTCTCATTCATTTATGTTCTACCTAAACAAAACTACATCGAAAAGCCATTTTCACAAAGCAAGCTCGTCAACTAGGTACCATAGTTTACGATTAGAATAGAAATAGATTTTGACTTGACTTGACATTCTTTAATCTTTATTCAAGAATGTCAAGCAAGCACAGATGAAGTTGCAAGCTAGTGTCATGTCAGTCAATCAAATCAATTCAAAACACAAATCCATAATGATCACCATAATGTTGCCATAAATGAATACAAAATACAACATTGCTGCGTGCGTGTGTAGAGTGTTTCTTGTAATTTAACTGCGCCATCTAGTGTCGAGTAGGTATGTCGCTGTCTAGATTTATTTAGAATATAATACCAACCTACAGTTTTTAGCTGTCAAATGTCACCCAACCCAATCATCAAATTGTCAAAAAAAAGACATTTCGTTGAAAAAGTAGGTAAATAAATTGTATAAAATCAAAATAATAACATCAAAAATGAGTGCGAACAAAAACAAGCCAGTTGTGGAGGCTGGCCAGTGCCGCTGCTGCGGGAACGTCAAGAAATGTAGGCTGCTAAACGTGGAATACGAGTGGCTTGGTCGCAAAGAGGTGTACAGTGATATGTTTGTGGATTGTTTTGGTCTCGTTGTAAGTACAACAAAATCTGAAATCTGGCTTTCTGAATAAACTTTCGATAAGCATTTAGGAATAATTTATGTCAGAGGTAAAAAATTAATTAGAAATTTGAGAAAAGTTAATAATGACAATTTTATTTACTTTTCTCAAATTCTCAAAGTGGGTCAAATTTAACTGCAAGATTTGATTACAGACAGACTGACAAACAACCTACCTACATTAAGTAACCACATTAAGTAAATATTTCTTTGAATTTATTTTCTGAGTAAGAATTTTATACGTGAGTCCTAGTACTTATTCTGTGCTTTTGCCCAGCAGTGGAACGTGGACCTCTAATAAAATGTCTGTTGTTCCAGCTGTCGCACTTGGAAGTGGGCACTGATTGTCTGATCTGCGCGACGTGCGTCTCCCGGTTGCGGGAGGCTTGCTCCTTCAGGGACCAAGTACTGCAATGCGAGGAGAAACTGCTGCAGACCAAGTTTTTTGTCCATGAAGGTAAGGCATTTATTATTATTATAGCCTTATTTTACAGGCACGTGTTCTGGCCATTCTATTATGTTGGTTTTCCTCTTTTTCTGCAAGTCTGATTGCCCTTCTGCACAGGCCTGCTCCAGCTTCTTCCACTCCTTTTTATCTCGTGCCACTCTCAAACCAGGTCTTTCCTGCCACCTTGCTTATGAATCTTGCTCTTTTTATTCCTCGGCATCAGCCATCCTGCAAACTCATACGCCTCCCCAACAGATTCCACCTTTCCCTGTCCCCTGCTACTGTAATCTATAGTGATCCAGCAATCTTTTTTTAAGAGTTGCAAGGTATGATGTATGTTGATTATTAACCTCCTAGATTAATAATGTGCGGATATGGATGTAAAAACTGGACCGGGTCGACCTCGACGAACGTTCTACGACCATATTGCAGACGTTCTGAAAAAAGGTGAAGTAAGGAGTACTTATAACCAGAGAGCATGTATGAAAAGAGTTATGAGAGATCGTAGCAAGTGGAAGTCTATAGTCTCTGCCTACCCCCATGGAAAACAGGCGTGAAAATATGTTTGTATGTAGATTAATAAAACAAATGTAAATCATTAAATAATTATTTTTATCTTTTTTTAATTAATTTATTGCGTCTTTTCACGTGAAAATAATAGATGGCGCTGCGGAAAAATTTAGGTCCGCTACTCATCACAAGATTTTTAATTTGCCTAGCAAATATACTTGCCTACAATACCCGGCACGTGAGTCGAACAAAAATGGCGGCCGTCGGCGCATGTTTCATTGAGCGCGAAAAGAGATTTTTTGGTCTTTCTTCAAAGTCGAAATCATTTCTATCTGAAGTTCGGATGGAAATGTTATAGAAATGTGATTCTAAACGGACAAACAACGTACAACAACAACCGCCATTTTTGTTCAACTTACGTGCCGGGTATTGTTCTATTATGTATTATATGTCTGGTATTCTTAGCAAACAAAAAGCTATAGTGTAAAAAGTGATTATTTGTTTATTTTCGTTTCACAGAGAGCAAAGTGAAAGCTGAAATAGATGTGGAAATAAAAGAAGAGGAGGGAGACTCAGATCACCATGGTGCTGAGGATGGTACAACGGAGAACAATGAAGGAGGCAAGTATAAAGCAAAATCTGACATCAGTGTAATGTTGGCCACTTAAAAAAACAAAACCTTTGTTGAAATTTTATAGAGGTGAAATCACACATCACAACTCATTGAAGTGGCAGTGGGCGGGGCACATAGCGCGAAGATCCGATGGCCAATGGGGCAGAAAGGTTCTCGAATGGTGGCCACGTACCGGCAAGCGCAGCGTAGGACACCCACCTGCTAGATGGTCGGATGACCTGAGCAAGGTTGCAGGGAGGCGCTGGATGCAGGCCACTTCCGATCGGTCGTTTTGGAAATCTTTGGGGGAGGCCTATGTCCAGCAGTGGACTTCCTGTGGCTGATATTATGATGTTGATGTGCTAGCCCCAAATTATAGTTCATAGTTTTTCATAATATTGTTACGAAACTGGGGTTCGAGATTTGGAGAAAAACGCCAAACTTCGTAAGAGGGTCTTTATTCACTACGGAACCTTAAGTTGACACGTGAAGATGGTCTTCCTGATGTCTAAGTCAAAGACACATAGCAGCTGAGGTCCAGATATCTCGCCGAGGTTGTCCCAGGTACTTCCACTTGTCGCACTTAGGTAGACTTCTTTCGCTTCAGTTCGCTTCGAAGTGATCGCTTCCGTAGCTCGTATGGAACTGCCGTGGTGACTCGGTCGTCTTTATACATGCGCCGGTACAGAGGTCTACATTATTCTCGAATATTCCCCATACTTGAAAAATGTATTTTTATGCCGGGAAACATCGAAGCGCCGGTACGTGTATGTGAGTGCAACCGGCCGAACAATTCTAGACTTTATAAGGCCTAGTTTAGCTTGCACCATACCGACGTATTTCTACGCGGTTCTTGCTCGCGAACATTCTGCGTCTATCTCGTTCGCGACAATATGTATCTAAATCATTTCATTTCGAAAAATTAACAGTATTGGTGTCGTTAAAGGGAGGAAACCGTTGATTCTTTTACAAGTTTTTTTTACTTGCAATGTTTTTTTAGGTTAAATCTTGCAAGCCAATTTTCAACCAGTTATCCTCAACCAATTGAGATGAAATTTTGCTTACTTGTGTAAGTAACCTCACTAAGTAGGAGTCGTTTCATTTGTCTTGAAAAGCACTTTATGGTAGACGATGTCTAGGGTCTGATCACGGAGACGGAAAGATTCAGGACCAATACTGTGAAAATGAATTTCTTTCGGCGTTTCTTCTCAGCAGTGGTCGTTACGAAGCGCTGGTATCGGTAGCTTTTCTTTAAAAATAAATTATATTTTAATATACTTTACACGTAACGTAAATTATACTTATTGACGTGTAAAAGTTTCTGTAAAGGTGTAATTACTGAATAAACATTCGAATCTTTGAATCCTTGAATCAGTTATAAAACGACGCAACTTCATCGAATTTTGGACTTATTTCATTCGTTTTAATACATACTTTGGCCACAGAATAACTAGAAGTACTAACGTACAGAAGTCTTACTCACAAAAGAAATTCAAAGAAATATCTACCTAATGTGGTGAACGCTACGGTTTAATTTAGCTCGCGTCAGAATTCCTCACCTCTCCGTTTAGATACCTAGACAACCATTGCAAGCCAATTTCATTCTTATTACTCTTGACAAATGATTCATGCAACTGAATTTTCCCCTTCGAAGTGGTACGCATAGTAATAATGTAGATATATTTTCTAAAACCTAAACGGGGAGTACACAGGCCTGCTTTGGCCTCACAGTAAAGGCATGTAAGTACAAAAAAATATTAAAAAAAAAAAACATCTTATTACGCAACGTGAAAAGGACATACCCGTAATAAATCAAACCACAGGCTATACTGGATCATCAGGCTGTAATAGAAAAAGCAATAAAAAACTGGCACTTCCATACAAAAGTGTGCAGCCGCCTGGGCAATTTGTACGGGATTGTAGATTGTTTTATGACTGTTATTTTAATTTCATTATACTATAGTGATCTAGTATAGCCTGTGGTTCGATTTATTACGGATACTTATGTCTCTTCCACGTTGTAAAAAAAAATCAGTTACAAAATCATCTCAACATACGAAATTCTTGTTGTTAAAGAGCTAGAAGTAAAAGTGGAACCGCCGCCAGAGAAAAAGAAAAGGGTAGTAGCAAAAAGGAAACTGGTGAAGAAAGTGTCCGACGACCACCTTAAGGCCAAGAAGGAGCTGTTGCAGCGGATCAAGAAGATGAGGACTAAGCTGAGCGGCTTGAAGGATTACGGTGAGTTGGAATCCACACAAGCTGAGACACACATTATTTTATAACTGGCCAAGTGCGAGTCGCACTCGCGAACCAAGGGTTCCGTACTATTATCTATAAAAAATCACATTTGTTGTATGTGAGCCCCTTTAAATATTAATTTTATTCCGTTTTAAGTTAGTTAATTTGTTGTTATAGCGGCTAAATAAAAACATCATCTGTGAAAATTTCAAGTGTCAAGCTATCGCGGATCATGAGATACAGCCAGGTGACAGACATACAGACGGACGGAAGGACGGACAGCGGAGTCTTAGTAATAGGGTCCCGTTTTCACCCTTTGGATACGAAACTCTAAAAACTCCGGTAATGCCGACAGAAGTGAAAACTTGGTGTCGGTTACGGTAACAGTGTCGCTAGATCCGTTTCTCATTTCAAAAAATGCTTTCCGTGCATGCCCAACCTGCCAATAGAAGTTTTCACTTCAATAATATACTTCGCCTGGTATTCGCTTCGCCTGCTCACGTGTTTGGCCTAAGAATACGTCATCAGTTGGGAGTGTTGCCACTGTGTGTGATTGAATTACCCGAGCATAATGTATTTTTTTAATTTAACTAACCAATTATGAACTAATATTTCAATAAGTATTTAAAAAAAATGTTTAAAAACTGAAATCTTATCTTACTTCTTACTATAATATTATAAACGCGTATGTATGGATGGATGTTTGTTACTCTTTCACGCAAAAACGGCTGTACGGATTGGAATGAAACTTGGCATGTAGATAGCTTATAACCTGGATTAACACATAGGATACTTTTTATCCCGGCTCCCGGAAAATGTGAGGCTCCCGTGGGATTGTCAAAAACATTCCACGCGGGCAACGCCGCATCGGCTAATACTAAATAGATAAGTAAGAATTTTTTTTATAGATAATGGTACGGAACCCTTCGTACGCGACGCCGTCTCGCACTTGGCCGGTTATTACATTTAATTTACATGTTTTTTCCACGTTAGCCGCTTGTCAAGGGCAAAATTAAGAACCTCCGCTCAGGGACGCTGGCGCCCGCGGCGGGTTTCAGTCTATCTCTGTCATAAACTCTAAGTGCGAAAGAGATAGTATATTCCGTCGCGGGTCTCCTGTCTCTGTTGCACGTAGAGTTTGTAACAGAGATAGAATAAGCCCGCCGCGTGCGCCCGCGTCTCTAAGTGGATACCCTAAATCATATTTTTCCCTCCAGTAGATTGCCACTTTTACAGCGTTGTCTGAGGCGTCACATGGGTCACGCTTAGTGCAGCTGGTGGGGCACGATGAATGGCACTAATATTGTTCCTTTGGGTTTCCAGACTCATCAGACGACCTTCCTCTAAAGCCTCCAGTGCAAAAGACAGCAGACAAAGAAGTCAACGCTCTCCGGAATGCAGTAACCATAGTGCAAAACTCATATGTGTGCCCATTTCTCAACACATTCAGCGACTACCACTGCATATACTGCAAAGAAATGTTTACGGAACCCATAAAACTAAGGGAACACACCCTAACACATGACCCAAGTGGTTACGAAGAAGCTCTATACGATAAGAAGATACCTCAAATCGATATCACCAGAATCGATTGTCGATTATGTCCCATCATAATAGAGAATCTAGAAGATTTTAAAAATCACATCGTTACACATGGGAAAGTTATTTACGATGATACGGACAATGAATTTTTACAATTCAGACTCAAAACAGGGAAGATAGCGTGTGTTGAATGTAATACGAGTTTTGGTTATTTTCACGGTTTAAAACGACATATGGCAGAGCATTTTGGGACTCACATATGCGAGTTGTGTGGCGCGCATTACTTCGACCAACACGGTTTAACTATGCACATGAAAAGTCACGAAGTAAAATCAGATTTTCCTTGCAACCAGTGTGGTAGAGTTTTTAAATCGAAACATGGGAGGAATTATCATGTAACCCATATGCACGATAAACCACAGTATCCGTGTTACAAATGTGATGATATATTATTTTCTTACTCAAAACGATATAGACATATGATAGAAGTGCACGGAGAAACGAGATCTTTTCCGTGTGAGAACTGTGACCGGGTGTATGATAGTAGAAAAGGACTGAGAGAACATAACAGGCGGACGCATTTAAAGGTTTTGAGGCACGAATGTACTGTTTGTGACAAGAAATTTTACCAGCCTTCAGCGCTGAAGGACCATATGACGTCACATACGGGGGAACGTAACTTCAGATGCGAGTATTGTGGGAAAACGTACCCTAGGATGAGGGCATTAAGGGTGCATTTGCAATCGCATGATAGCGAGAAGCGGTATAAATGTACTTTATGTAGTGCTGCGTATACGCAAGCGAATAACTTGAAGAATCATATGAAAACTAAACATCAAGGGTTTGATGTGAAAGATGATGTGGAATAATTATTTTAGAGGGATGTTGCCATGCGAACCAGCGAACTATACTACTATTTATAGGCGTACCGAGGGGGGAGGAGGGGGGGGGGGGGGGTTATCTGGGGATTCAAACAAAATAATGTCACTTGTCATGATGATGTCCATTTTGAAAGGGTTTTTTTTTACAATATTTTGCTTTAGGCATTTATCTTCAATCTCACCTGATGGTAAGCGACGATGAAGCATGCCTATCCAAAAGATACCAATTCAATCTACTTTTGAATGTCCCAGGACTGTACTTCTTTGGGAATTTAGACGCAGGCAGTTCATTTCACACCTTAGCTACTCGAACCAAAAAGGAATTGTCGAAGCGTTTAGTTCGAGACTTAGGTATTTCAACGACAAAGGGGTGAAACCCCTCCGCGCCTCGTAGTCCGATACAGAAATAGTGAGGGTTTCACGAGATCAAAAAGAGCCTTCGAACACTCTCCAAAATGTATCCTATAAAAAACCGATAAGCAGGCGACGATGCTTTAGGGACTGCAATTTTCTATTCGAAAGCTCATCGATGTTTATAACTGATATTATGAGCGATATTTGACTCCAAGAGACTATTACGTCATTAGTCTATATTGCATACAGATCCCAAAGAAAATGTTTATTTTTGACGTTTAGAAAAAAGTACTTATCTGATTTGAGTTGTTGGAAAGTAGAGCCATGTCTACCCATCGTCTTCTAAACATAATTATTTCTTAGCCTTGTGACTAGATGGCGCCGTAGGTATTAATTAAAACATAACATTTTTTATTACTATTATTTGAATAAATAGTACTTACTGCAATTAATTCAATACGACTTATATGAAATGCAATAAATATTTTTAAAGCGTATTCGCCACTGTCAATTTTTTCCTAGTCGTGTGTGCTGCCATCTCTGTGTGCCTACCCGCAACTACAGTTTTGCCTACTTTCAGGCTCTCCAACAATTTCTATGGCGTTGGGTATCTGTAACGTTTAGTAATTATATTTTGGTAAAGCGAATTGCTGAACCCATCAGTGGCTGCTTTATGACGCTGCGTCATGCGGCAGTCATGTATACAATGTCTTTTTTAATTAAGTACAAATATTTTAAGGGGTGATTCAGTCCATCATTTGGAATAACTTTACCCAATAAATGTATATAGAAATTCAAAAAAAATATTTTTCAATTTCCATAGTAACGATATCACGTGACTACTTCGATTTGTATGAGAAGATAGAATTTTTTTTCGTATTTCGAAATAAATTAATTGGGAAAAGTTGATCAAAATGATGGACTGAATCACCCCTTCAAATATTTGTACTTAATTAAAAAGAACATTGTATAAATTTCGTAGGGTCGTTTTTTCGCGATGATGTTTAAAGTTACTCTTCCATATTTTATAGTTCGCTGAAGTGAACACATGCCAATAGATTTTCTATAAAATTAAAGGTAAACAGATAAGTTGGTGACCTCGCTAAAACCGGCCAAGTGCCACCCGCAGTGTACGGAATCGTAGTCAGGAATGCTGACTTTTAGTTCACGGGACTAAAAACATCTAAAAAAAATTAATTTTCTATTGAATTTATTTTACCACTTTCTTGGCATGATTAATATACATGCCAAATTAAAACTTTCTAGTACATAAGTTTTGTTTGTATAAGTGGAACAGAGAGACAGACATGGCGAAACTATAAGGGTTCCTTGTTTACAACGGAACCCTTATACAAAAATGACACAGCATACTGCATGGCAATAAATCTGTGTGAGCCAGGTCCACTAACTTACTTGTGGGTTGACCTTATAAATGAACTCGAGCAGAAGTGCGATTTCTGAAATGCGGAGTCACCTAAACGAATGGTTTTTTTTTTTTGGACTCCGCGTTTCAGAAATCGCACTTCAGGAGTGCTATTTTTCTTTTAAGGACTCACCGAAACACAAAACGCTCCAACTCACCGCTCGCGTAAAAACCATTTTGCCGTATTTTTAAAACCATCGTTTCAGCTAAAAACAATATTGTTTTACGCAGAAAACATCGAAAATATGTCTATGGTTTTCTAAGAATTTCACTATGAATAAAAAAGCAGCATGAATCGGAACGGATTCTCCGTGGTTTCTTTGACATATCTACGCCACAAATGTCAAAATTACGAGTGGTCGAAATCCTTCGCATACGACATACCATACGATTATTTCAAAAATGCGCCCGTTTGTAAATGCTTGCGTTTCCATTCGTAAAGTGACAACTGACAAGTGATTTCAAAAATACGTCCCCAACTCCCCAGGCCAAGTGATTGTAAATGAAATGTAAGTTATCGTGTAAATATTTGGTGTTATTGTTAAGAAATATATATTTAATTTATTCAATAATTTGTCTTATTTGTTTTTTTTTTACAAAAATGCCATTAATTCGACAAACACCAATCTCTTTTAGGGATTGAAAAGATCAAAGTTAGCTATTAAAATCCCAATATCAGCTTTGTGATCTACGGTGCCAATTTTCAAACGGGGAGACACTTTTAAACAAACGATTTTTTGTAAGAAAAATCCATTCTTTTAGGTGACTCTTAAAAAATGGCACTTCTGATTAGAGAAAAGATGGTGAAGTGAAGCAGTTGCCATATTTTCCGTGTATTCCTACAGCTACAGATTTGCGTGGTCCAATCAAGTTAGTTATGAAGTAGTCTCCAATAGATGCATGAGATATCCGGGAAATAGACTTAAAATAGATGTAAATAATTTCAAAATCTGTGACGTCACTCTACAATTTTAAGAACCGCACCCCCGGTTCGTAAAACAAAGAGGAGAGGGAGCCAGTCATAAAATTCATGTGACGACTGTGACGTAAATTATGGACTGTTATAGCACAAATAATATATTCATATATTAGTGGAGCCCATGGATATAAATGGACAGGATAAGATGTTTAATGGACCATGTACTATTTTATACAGATACTTAGTTTTACTCCTAAGATAGATGTTTCAGCTATGATTTTTTTGTTCTTTGCTAAACTCCGTGATTAGGCATTCAATGTGTCATTGTCACAACAGGTAAAATAATCATATGTCAAGTCAATCGTGACATGACATTGACAACTTGACAAGTAAATTTTAAGAAGTTGCGTGTTTTCATTTATTTTGAATTAAATAAAATAAATATTGTTTTAAACTAAATACAGACACGAAATAAATATAAATTTATTTGTAAGATATGTCTAAATCAGCGCACGTAGTGGAAGGCGAGGCTTCGGAATCAGATTCTGAAATAGAAGTTGGTAGATCACCTGTAAGTGTACATTACTGTTTACTTTTTTGCTTTTAATGATAATTTAACTTATGTACTTCAATGCAATTATTTTGGCTTTCCACTATAAAATATAATTACTTACTAGTCGGTTTGACTCAATATTAGACGGAATTAGTATTAATTAATATTTAGATATTGATGTGGTACATTCTATATTGTAATGCAATGGGTCTGTTAAACTAAGTTGTGTATTTTTCAGGAGCTGATAGAACCTAATGCAGACGTTTTTGTTATCGCTGGCGAGGCTCCGGAGTCTGATGATGGTAATTATAATTTTATAAGTATTGTTTTTTAGGGCATCTTTATTCTTTTGGTAATGTATTAAATATGTTAAATATGAAGTGTCTTTGCCAACCTCCTTGGCATATTGGTAATCATGTAAGTGCGCCTCCTGGGGGATCTGGGTTTGATCCCCGGTCAGGTCAAGATGGAAAATGATCTTTTTCAGATTGACCTGGGTTTTGGATGTTTATTGAGATATGTATTTGTTATAATTATCGTCTAGTTAGTATCCCATAACACAAGTCTTGAACTTACTTTGGGGCTAGCTCAATCTGTGTGATTTGCCCCTATATATATTTATTATTGGAAGTAGCTCAATCAATGTGTTATGTCCTTAGACCAACTACTTACTTCTGTTGCATTGCGAATTTGCCGGTCTTGTTTTGCATTTTGAACCACAAAAACTCGTCGAAAATCATTGGAGGATGTATTAAAAAGCTGAATATCGTCACTAAATATCTTTTCTGACATGACTACTGTCATTAAAAAGTAACAAGCACAGGTTTCATGCCAAGTGAAGGTTTTTCTTTATCTAGTAGAGATATTTTTATATAGACCTATATGTGTCTGCAGAATGCGCTGATGATGAAGAATAAAGTGAACTAAAAATGTATATTTTAAATATATTCTATATATATTTTAATTAGTGTATGGGCTAGTATAATAAATATAGTAGAGAGATACAGATCTTTGGCTATGCCCCTTTATTCATACAAAAACTTTGTTCACACCGTAATATGAAAAAACTAGATATGCATCAGCAAAAACTAGATAAAAAAGTACAATGTCTTGCCACTTTCAGAATCCAAGATAACCATTCCACAAGCTGAACCAGACGTGCCCCTCCACTCAGTGATGTCTCCTGCTCCGCCGAGCCCCAACAAACTGATGTACACTTCATTATTACATCAAAAGCTGTGTAAGCATCATTCTACGAGTATATGGATAATATCACCACCAAAAAGAGGAACTGCCACCTGTCTAGACAGACAGGTGGCAGTCTGCAGCACCGTAGCTCTCGAATGGATGAATCAATTTCGATTCGGTTTTTTAACGTGAATGCAAGGTTCGTTGCGGGGAATCTCAGCTATATTAGATGAAAATCGGTATAGCCATTTAAATTTAATTTGAAGTTAACGCTTGTAAGTCCTGGCAAATAATAGATGGCACTAGGGATATCAATTCCACTTAACATCTGTTTGAGTTTGTATTTCCGTCACACATCACTAGGTGGTGTCGGGCTTTTTAGGGTTCTGTACCCAAAGGCTAAAAACGGGACATTATTACTAAGACTGCGCTGTCCGTCTGTCTGTCTGTCTATCACAAGACTGTACTTCATGAATCGTGATGGCTAGACAGTAAAAATTTTCACAAATGATGTATTTCGGTTGCTGCTTCAACAACGAATACTAAAAACAGAATAAAATAAATATTTAAATGGGGCTCCCGTACTAAAAACGTGATTTTTATATATAATGATACGGAACATTCTCTACGTGATCGAATCAGAAATGAGGAAATTTGTAAGAGAACAAACGCAACTGACAGCCCAAAGGTTTTCGAATTGGGACCACGTACTGACACCCATCCACCACCAGGCGGTCTGACTATCTGACAAAAGTCGCTGGAAAGCGTTGGATGCTGGCCGCTCTACTCATTTTGGAAATCATAATCCAAAATGAGCGATCTTGTAGATCATAATCATCAAAAATAAATAAATATTTAACATTTGCTTATTCATAAAAAATATTTAACGTTTGCTTAAGTTATTTTACCTAAAATATGTTTTGTCTCATTCCTACTATGTCAAATATTGAAAAGAGAGATAAGGACCAAACATATTTTAATTAAACGTTCAGCTAACGTTCGATATTTTTCATGAATAAGGGGGTAAATGTTTTCTTAGGGGAGTGCAACGTGTCCCTCCGGGCTACCGCCGAAGGCCTGGTGCGGCACACCACAGACATATCCGTGGAGAAACTCACCAGCGCGGACAAAACTCTACTAAATGTTCAAGTAAGTATTTGTTTGTAATATTTTTACTATACCAAAAAGCAAAATTCGAAAGAGCAAATGTACAATGGCGGATGGTGATATAGGGATCTCTTCCAGTCGACCAGCGAAGATTTTTGATTTATAAGTACCTACGATTTTACATTATATTTGAAGACATCTGTGGCGTAATTTTCAACACGCTAGTTCGCCAATCCGGAGGTCCTGGGTTCGATCCCCAGTCAGGGCAAGTTGGAAAATGGCCTTTTTAGTGTTCCGTACCCAAAGGGTAAAAATGGGACCCCATGACTAAGACCCCGCTGTCCGATCGTCCGTCTGTCTGTCTGTCACCAGTCTATAGGTCATGGACCGTGACCGATGATACTTACTTATCATAAATTATAGTATTGTTGAGTTCCTTTAAAACTTTATTTGGACATGTAGGTAATATTGACATGAATTCGGCTTTTAAACTTACCTAATATATATTTATATAAAAAAAAAATAAGTCGGGCCGTGACTGTTGGCACCGTTCTCTATAATGTAAGTTTAGTTTACCCTATCTAGTTCTCAAGTACATTACTCTTTCATTATCTCATTTCAGCCGCATAGCGTCCACTGCTGGACATAGGCCTCTCCCAAGGATTTCCGAAATGACCGATCTAGAGCGGCCTGCATCCACCGCTGCGTCGTCTGACCACCTTATGGGTGGGTGTCCTGAGTCATGCCTACCCACTGCCTGAAAAACATAATTATTTCTCTTCCTTGTTCATTAGATGGCGCTGTTGCAATTTATTAAAACATTAAAATATTTTATTGCTATTATTTAAACAAAGTAGTACTCTAATTAATTAAATATGACTTATATGAAATGCAATAAATATTTTTAAAGCATATTCAACACTTTCTTTGTCACTTTTTGCTAGTCGTGTGTGCTGCCATCTCTGTGTGCCTCCACCGGCAACTCCAGTTTTGCCTACTTACGGCCCCTCCTTTAGTGTCTATGGCTCCTATAGTGTCTAATATATCATTGGGTATTTGTTACGTTAATGATTATATTATCTAAGCCTGAGTAGCCAAATACAACGTGTAAAAAATGGGCGGTATCAACCCGAAAGAGAGTAAACATTGCGATTTCAGGTATGGTCCCATAGAAAAAGTTGTTCACATTGATTAGTATATTAACCCTGTCACCGTGAGACTTTATATCAGTGGTCGTGCCCCCAGCGCGAGGGGTATGAAATCAAAAATAAATACCTACAACCGAAAAGGGATGTGGATACTTAAGTTATGTGCAATACGAGCGGTTTTTTTTGTCGGAAATATCCGACGCTCGCGGAATGGGCACGAAAATGTTTGTCGGATAAATCCGACGTTCGCGGTGAAAGGGTTAACTCCCTTTCGGGCTGATACCCCCTTTTTGTGACACATTGTATAATATAATTACATAGCTCTTTGTTTAATAATAAATGGTTTGTTATTAGGAGAGCATGCGAGCTACCAACGCCAACCTGACGTTGGCCCGGGCGCGACTCAAGCAGATCCACGCGGCGCTCGAGAAAACCAACTGCGGCGCAGCACTGCCGACCGTCAAAGTCAGAACGTGAGGACAAGTCATAGTAAAGGTGCTCCCACACAGTTATATAACGTTATAAAACATTGTGTAACACGATAACATTCTATAACAATGTGTAACATTTTGCTACAACATGTTATACAATGTTATATGTTATAAACGCTCCGCACACTGGTTGAACTTGTTGTGTAACATTATTCTGTTGTATGAAGTTATATAACATCACTAACAATTTATAACTTTTGTTATAAAATGTTAGACAACAAATGTTATGCAACATTCTCTAAAATTATATAACTACTGTGTGGGAGCACCTTTATATATCTCGGGTATTTAAACAAAGATACCCGTAATAACACTATACTAATTGAACACAAAAATAACCTTAAAATATTATAAAAGCATAAGTTTCCGAATATGAATATTAAAAAAAAGTCTCAATTATGTTCATAAGTTTTGTTAATTAATATTCTATTTTATTATTATTATTATATTAACAAATATTCTTGATGATTTTTAACAAGTGTAATGAAATTAAAATAACAACCAAGAAACAAAAAAAACGTCAGTCCCTTACAAATAGCCCGGGCTGCACACTTTTGTATGGAAAAGCCAATTTTTTTTTGGGTTGTAGCTGTTATTGTAAATTCATTATACTATAGTGATCTAGTTATAGCCCGTGGTTGGATTTATTACGGGTATGTCTTTTCCACGTTGCATAAAAAATCTAGGTAAGTATATTAAAATATGCAGAAAATAAAAATGAGGGTAACTTAATATTATACAATGCCCTTTTTTATAAACTACAAATATTTTAAGGAGTGATTCATTCAGTCCATAATTTTGAACAACTTTTCCCGTAAAATGTGTATCGAAATACGAAAAACACATTACATTTTCCATAGTTCTAAAAGTGTTTTTCGTATTTTGGTACCTATACATTTATCGGGAAAAGTCGTTCAAAATTATGGATTGAATTACCCCTTAAGTTATTTGTACTAATTGTACTTAATAAAATAGGACATTGTATAAAGTAAATATTTATTTAAGGTCTAACAAAATATACTGAAACTATTGTAAGGGTGATTTCAGTCCGTGATACTGAGCAACTTTCCCCATGGAACATGTATCGAAATATTAAAAGTAATTTTTGGCATAGTACATGGACCCGCTCGTGTAAAATACAATTTGGCCGTATTTTTTGCGTCAGCGAAAAACTATATTGTTTTATCCAGAAAACTTGAAAATATGTCCATGGTTTTCTTAAAATTTCACCAAGAATACAAAAGCAGCGTGAATCGGAACGGATTCCATCAAAGGTTTCTTTGACACATCTACGCTACAAATGTCAAAATTAAGAGTGGTCAAGACCACTCGAGGCAATCACTTCACAGACCGAATCAAAAATGCGTCCATTAGGAAACTCGCTTATAATGTGACAAGTGATTTCAAAAATGTGTCCTCAGCTAATCCGAGTTAGTATGGAAAGCCAAAAAATATTTTTCATATTTCGACATATTTTCTTTAGGGAAACTTTCCCCAGTATCACGGACTGGATTCAACCTTAAAATAATTTCAGTATATTTTGTTAGACGTATATTTTATTGCACCAAGCACCAAATAAAGATTATATTGTTACAAAATGGTTTTTTGTTTCATCACCATCCGAGCGTATTCTCGGTTGCATCCTCAGCGGTAACGCTTCAGAGCCCGGGGTCCGCTACCTAACCAAGGTGACTTGACGAGGTTACTGGTTTTTAAACAGAACGACTGCCGTCTGACCTCCGCAACCCAAAGCGTTGACCAGAACCAGTCCTTGGATAGGTTCGATGAGCAAACGCTAGATGGCGTTCGAGACAGTTTACCTTCCAAAACACGGAATCATCTTTATTTTCGGATAATTAGGTGATTCAAGCCTGCAATATCTTAACCAGACCGGAAACAACTTTTCACAAAGTATGACTCCCAGTGGAATTAGAACTACCCTAACCTCCGGATCACAAGGCGAACGCCCTGACCACTGGACCACGGAGGCAGTCATAAAAATGGTGTTTTGTTTATACAATAAAATTAGGTATGTCGAATAAATTGTATGACGCTTCTAATTAGACTTGGAACTTTAAAGCCAGCTTTCGATTCGGAGGGGGGGGGGGAGGGTCGCATGCCAAATGCATTCATTATAAAGTTGGTTTGTAAAATCTTTATTGTACATAAACACAGGACAAAAATACAGGTTAGAACTAGAGAACAGTACAAAGGCGGACTTATCCCAAATAGGGATCTCTTCCAGTCAACCTTAGTTTGCATCTTCTAATGGAAATTACTGACAATTTCTTTCGTTATGCTCTTTAAAGGGTCCTTCTACTTAGATTATGTATTTTAAAGTTCATACTGCCAGCCACATTATTTACGAAATACCGCATTTTTACTTTACAATTTAATTTTACAAAGCGAAAATAAATCTAAAGGCGTCTGAAATAAGACAAAAATTGCTATAAATGGTTTAATCTCATCTGATATTATAATCTCGCTCTACAAGTTATACCCGCTGCTGTCGTACCCCCAGTCCGCCATCTTGTCGTCCAGCCAAGTCCTGAAAGCATAGATTAGACATAGATTTATAAATTTCTAGGTCTATGGATATAGGATTGCGCGTTGAAGTCAGTATAACCTGTTTCGAAACGTAGTGGTGCATTTTTTGTATGAAATAAGCCAGGACGTGTATAACTCTACTAAATAGAAAAGTCACCTAAACATAGATCAATCACCTTTACCCTATATCTTCATGGATCAATGTCATTAGACAGCGTCGTAAACAGTTACTTTTTGCTTGTGACGTTTAGCGAAGTATCATTCTTGCAACAATAAATTCCCATACGAGAAAAAGAGACACAAGATGGGTTTTATTGTAACAGTAAATCCCCATAAGAGGAAAAGAGATATGTCTCTTTTCCTCTCTATAAAGTAAGAAAATAAAACATCGGCATCGTATTTGACCCAAAGGCTTTCTCTAGCCATTCAAAGGGGTAATGCTGCGAGCATTATGGGAACCTTTTAGCCGGGTACGAACCGTGAGGGTTTGTTTGACTGATTTGAAATACCTACCTACTTATTTGATTTAGTTACATGAATCGTTTATCCAGAGTAATAAGAATGAAATTGGCTTGCAATGGATGTCTAGAAATCTAAACGAAGAGGTGAGGAGTTTCGACGCGAGCTAAATTAAACCATAGCGCCAACCACATTAAGTAGATATTTCTTTGAATTAATTTTCTGAGTAAGACTTCTGTACGTGAGTACTAGTACTTATTCTGTGATCGTGGTTCGATTTATGACGGCCCTTCCACGTATATATTTAAAAATTATTTGAAATTGTGAATGGATTGCGCTATAATGTACCCAGGAAAGCTGTAATGAGGGAGGTTCGACCTCGTCCCCTGTTCGATATTAGTAGATGTCGTACGAACAGTGGACATAGAGCACTTCTGCATCGTATGATGGAATCTTACAATAGTGACTTTGTAGATATCGATATTTTTAGACACAGTATGTGTAAATTTAAAAATCTAGTTCTTCAAAAACTAACTTCTTCATAACTGGCCTTCCTCGTTTTGTTTTGTTTTTATTTTATTTTACTTTTTACTTTTATTTTGGTACATGTTATTTATTATTTACATTAAAATCCTATAATTTTCTATAAAACATCCTCTTATGTAATTTGTTTCATAAAATTTATGTATGTACGCATGCGTTTTTTCAAATTAATTTAATTAACTTAGTTAGCTTATATGTTGTTAATAGTCCTGATTACCATTTGTTATTATGTGAATAACGTTGTGGGCTACGTTATTAATAAGTCTCTTTATGTAAAATGTTTAATGTATCTGTACTTATAATGTAGCTGTTTGTTGTTCCTATTAAATAAAATAAATTAGTAAAAATTTAATATAAATAAAAAATTTAAGAAGGGAAATTTTTTTGGTCTTTGCCTGAAAGCCGCCACGTTGGCATAGACTGCCGGAACATCCTTGCCCCCGCAGCCGATACCCCACGCGACTAGTCCCGCCAGCTTGAAGCGGTCGTCGCCCAGCGGACACGCTAGCGGGGCGCCACCGTCGCCCTGCAAACGAAAATAACCTCAATAGTCAATACGCACAGGGCCGGACCGTGAGTTTAGGGGGCCCTGGGCTAATACTACTTATGCCCACCTAATTACTCAAAGTATAGAAGACAAATAAGGCATTAAATATTACGCTTTAGTATTTGTTAATTATTATAATAAGTAATAGACTCGCTCAGTCTTATTATAAAACAAAGACTAAGTTGGATCTATCGTATTCTGTGTTTGGTTCAGGTTTTGTAATAAAAGAAAGTCTAAAGTAGATTTATCGCTTGTTACCGTACTAAACCCCGACTTAGATAATACGGGACTAAACCACGATTATGGCCTTTTTTATAATAAGACTGGCTATGTTTATGGCATGGTAGTAAGATATATAAGCCAAATATGCTTACTCACTCTCGAACGAAAAAATACTCGTTGTGGGTATTATAAGTGGAACGTAATTATTATCGCAATGGTATTTAGAAATATGTTAGAAATATAAATAAAATAAAGATACTTATTAAAAATTATAAATAATGGTACTATAAATAATTGTAGCAAAAAATAAAGAGACATAGTCTCAAAGGGAAACAGCGGAGCAAGATCAAGCTCGAATGAATGCGTAATATAATGGCTGCCGAACATTTTAACCGTCAGTTCGAGGTACCAACACCTTAACATAAACTTGAATTAAATGAATTGAATGGATTTGATTAATCGCAGGATTCGCAGGGCTGCAAACCTAAAGATCTGTTTAATTTAATAAAATTATAAATCTTCTATTTTTGAATTTGACTTGACTTTGCTGGGGGCCCCTGGAATCCATGGGGCCCTGGGCTGAAGCCCAAAAAGCCATATGATAGATCCGGCCCTGAATACGCATGTGGACTGAAAATTTGTTTCGACGCAAGGTCAGGCACATTTAAAAAAAAATGCTTTTTATAAACCAACGACGCTTTGACGACCCACCAACACGCAATGGACCAGTGAGATGGGGTTTAGGTCCAAAACCCCCTTTTTGATGATTTATACAAAAAATAAACGACGTGACGGACTTCAGAGGAGTTCTGGAACATGGGGTGCGAAGAATCCCCGGGTAAGGTCGATATCCCGTCAGATGACTACGACCACGAAATTGGACTCTGATACACTAAACACCTTGCGCGTACCAAAAGAGAGAAGACCTGGGGGGGGGGGGGGGGATAAATCAAAGAACAGAAGGAATTGATGGCAGAAGATTGCTCGGGATAGAGATAGATGGAGAGGAGAGGGCGAGGCCTTTGCCCAGCAATGGGACACAATATCTGGCTATTAAAAAAAAGTATTTTTATTTACAAAAAAAGGGGGGTGTGATGAAATTGACGCTAATGTCTCTCTGTCTGTGGCATCGTAGCCCTCAAACGGATGGACCGATTTTGATACGGTTTTTTACGTGAAAGCAAGTTGCCTTGCGGTGGATCTTAGCAACATGAAAATCGGTTCAGCAGTTTAAAAGTTATTGGGGGTTAACGCTTGCAAGTCAAGTTCTTTAATTTACCTGTCAAATAAACTTGTTATTTTCTCCGACTAACAAATTATGACGAAGATTTGAGTTTCGCATGACGTCACTGTATCGGTCGGTGACATCACAAGCCCTTCTCCGGAACTTTGATGCTGTGTATCTTTGAGAATTTTTGTTACGTAAAGAATTACCTGGCAAGTGTCCTTTCCCTCTTCACCCCCCGCACAAACAAATGTCTTGTGAAGCTTGAACTTAGACCCAAGGCGCGTCTTCTTCAACAGCTGGTTACAACGCTCGTGCTGCACCATGTCGATCTCGAGTTTCTTCATGATCACGGCGTAGCGGCCTTGCGCTCCTGGAATGAATTATTTTCATATAAAAAACTAATTTAGCTAGCTCTAGCGAAGACTTCAGACGAAGTAAGGTGACATCGTCTATTGAAAGTCTTGTACAATACGTAACTTCCACCCGCTAGTACCATTCACCTATTCACTCCTCCCTGCTAGCATGCTGTCTAACTCTCCCCCTCTACTCGCTACACTTCTCCCCCTCCGGTACTCTTTACTTTGCCTCGCTAGTATGCTAAATTCACCTCTCTTACGTCTCCATCATCATCTTAATTATTTATGACTTACCAAAATAGTCATTCCATCGAAGCTCTCATCCTCTCAGCAGACACACCACGTTGATGTGTTCAGTCAACTTCAATGGGAAGGCCAGGCGAAGTAAGGCGAAATATACCTTTATAAAAACCCTTGTAAAATACGTAATTCTCCCCCTCTGGTCCGCTACACTGTCCTCCTCTAGCACGACACTCTTCCCCTCGTACGTCATCAGTTACTTACTACAGTTAGCTATTTCTTACCGAACCAGCTCCAACGGGAAGTACAAGCGACGAAAGGCGACATTATATAAAAACTCTTGTAAAATACGTTACTATCTCTCTCTAGTACACTACACTCTCCTCCTCTAGCACGACACATCCTCCTCTTACGTCATTATTTATTACTCACCGAAGTAGTCTTTCCCGCAGCCGTTATCGACGTACTCTTTCTGCCCGTCGAAGCTCTCGTCCTGTCTCAGCAAGCAAACCACGTTAATGTGTTCAGCTAGCTCCAACGGGACGTCCAGGCGACGTAAGGCGACATCTTTAAAACTCTTGCAAAATACGTAACTTCCCCCCCCTATAGTAGGTACACTCTCCCCCTCCAATACGCTACGTACTCTCCTCCTCTAGCACGACACATTCTCCCCCTCTTACGCCATCAGTTTTTTACTCTCCGAAGTAGTCTTTCCCCCAGCCGTTAGCGACGCACCCCTTCGGCCCGTCGAAGCTCTCGTCTTATCTCGGCAGACTCACCACATTGATGTGTTCAGCCAGCTCCAGCGGGGAGTCCAGGCGAAGTTAGTCCACGTCGTTTTTAAAGCTATTGTAAAATACGTAACTCTCTCCTGCTACCATTCATTCATCCGTACTAGCATACTACACTCTCCCCCTCTAGTGCGCTACAATCTCCCCCTATAATACGCCATATGCTCCCCAACTAATACGCTACACTCTCCTCATCTAGCATGACACATTCTCCTCCTCTTACGTCATCAGTTAATTACTCACGTTGATGAGTTCAGTCAGCTCCAGCGGGAAGTCCAGGCGAAGTAAGGCATCTTTACAAAAACTCTTGTAAAATACGTAACTCTTCCCCTCTGGTACGCTACACTCTCCCCCTCTAGTACGCTTCACTCTCCTCCTCTAGTACGCTACACTCTCCCCCTCTAGTACGCTTCACTCTCCTCCTCTAGTACGCTACACTCTCCTCATCTAGCACGACACATTCTCCCCCTCTTACGTCATCAGTTAATTACTCACCGAAGTAGTCTTTCCCCCAGCCGTTAGCGACGCACCCCTTCTGCCCGTCGAAGCTCTCGTCCTGTCTCGGCAGACACACCACGTTGATGTGTTCAGCCAGCTCCAACGGGGAGTCCAGGCGAAGTAACGCCACGTCGTTTATTAAACTTTTATTGTTGAATCCTAGAAATTAAGTTTACCAATCTATAGATTAAAAAAAAATATATCTTCGGTGAAGTATTTTCCATGTGTCCCTATAATTAACCGACTTAAAAAAAGGAGGAGGTTATCAATTCGTCGGGATGTATTTTTTCTGTATGTTACCTTCCCTTTATTCTTTTCTTACTATTTAAAATACATTTTTTTATGACAAAAGTCGGGGCGATCATATCCATTCCTGGTATTCTGTTACTTCAACATCATACTTATGTGATATTGCAACAACATATTTGCCGTTAGTCCGTAACTTTATGCTACAGCATCACTTTACATACCTGACTCATTGGTTTTTTTCCTTTTTTTTTTTATAATTACTTGTTTTAGTTTTACTATGTATGAAGTATTTCATCAACTGACAACACGCGTCGTAAAAACGGAATGCAATTATTATAAATTAAGTATACAATTTACAAAAAAAAATATCGTGGGATGAAACATTTTTTTTTTGTCTTTGTGCGTGCATAGGGCCCCTAGTCCATGCGGGGTTGCGTAATCCGCCTTATGGATAATACGGCCCTGCCAACAATACTTACCAGTATGTAGGTACCATTCCTGCACCTCTCTCTCCTGGTACGGCAGTCGTTCTTTGTTCGTCTGTGTGTCCCACTCTCCCGCGCGAATCTTCAGCGCGCTCGGTTCTGGGTATCTGAAAAGGGAAGATTTAGGCCCGTCACATACATTACGGAATTCCCAACGCAGCAAATCGATACAAATCTTTGACTCACACATATACAGCAGTTTTTCCGTACGGAAAACTTTCCGATTCGGAATTCCGAATGATCGCTGCTGCATTCGGAATTTCGCACGGAAAAAATCCGTTCCAAATGCACATCTTCAATGTTAGACCCATAACGTAAACGTGTGGCCTTCTCACACTTACCTTACCTACTTATTTTTCTAGCTAACATTCATACTGCTTAGGTTTCCGTATGCGAAGGGTCAAAACGGGACCCTATTACTAAGACTCCGCTGTCCGTTTCGTCTGTCTGTCACCAGGCTGTATGTATCTCATAAACCTTGATAGCGCGATAGTTGAAATTTTCACAGATGACGTATTTCTGTTGCCATACAACATACGTGATTTTTTACTTGAAACGTGATAGTGTGTCGTGTAGCGGTTTCGTGTACAAATGTCACATTCGCCCTGATGAAGACCTCCGGATGAGGTCGAAACATGTCAGCAAGTAGCTGACTCTCTACGTAAGTAACCCGTGCTTATTAATAATGATTTTTTATTCGACTGTGCTAGAAGGAGGATTTTTTTTCGAGAGTATGTATGTATAAGTGTTTGGCACGCTCTGCGGCCTGAACGGCTCGATGGATTTAAGTTTGAGAGGGTCATTAGATTCGTCTTAATTCCGAGATTGACACTAGGTATAGAAAAAGGCAGTCGGGCTTTAGTTTTTTTTTTAATAATGACTTGTTATAGATACTGATACGGAACCCTTCGTGCGCGAGTTTGACTCGCATTCGGCTGGTTAATCTCTCGACTTGTCATGAATAGGGGTGACGACAGGGTTAGAAAAGTATAATTGTACTTACTTCCAGATTATCCAAAAATAATGGACCCATATTTTTCAGTTTGCCAAAAAAGTAAAAATTCACAAAGATACATAGCATCAAAGTTCCGGAGTGGGGGCTTGCGACGTCAATTCTATGTAAAAATCGTAAGTAGCCCTGACGTCATGCGAAATATCAATGCGCTGTATCTTTGACATTTTTTGTTTCCCATAGAAAAGAAAAATTACGTGTATACCTAATATTTTTGAATATTCTAACTGATGGGTTAAAGATATTTTGTCATTCTTCATGCCTATTATATTCTACTTACCTGTAAGGGATGTGTGCGCCAGTGAGCACCACCTGGGGGTGGATGAGCACTCCTACGCCCGCGTACGACTGGTTTCTGTTGTCCAGCAACGCCACCACCCACGGGAACTCGCCGAACTGGGACTCCGCGCCCTGGAGCGAGGAATTAAGGGGAAACATGAATTTTCGGGGTCCAGTGCTGCTCCCATTTGAAATAAATTATTTGAAAGGAAACGGAGTTATCATTTAAAATGTTGTCTTGAGTAAGCTATAGATAACCCTTCAAACTATTTAATGAACGAATGTTTACAGTTTAAAGTGAGAACGTGAAGCTTTTCTTCGCACATTTGCGAAAAACGGCCGCTTTTGGCTAACGTGCGAAGAAAAGCTTCAAGTTCTCAATTTAAACTGTATTTCATAAAATAGTTTGAAGGGTTATCTAGGGTCTGATCAAGACAAAATTATAAATGATATCTCCGTTTCCTTTCAAATGATTTATTTTAAATGGGGGCAGCACTGGACCCCGGAAAATTCAGGTAGCCCTTAAATTAATGTGCAATACGAGCATTTTTTTGACGGATATATCCGACGCTCACAGAATGGGCACGATTATGTTTGTTGGATAAATCCGATGTTCGCGGTGATAATTAACCATTACGCCACGGAGGTCGGCAAAAACAAATTCACTCATTTATTAATCGGTAATATGTTGCATAAGATGACAAAATATTGGTGCAGTAATGAATTTATCCATCGTGGGTGTGGCGATACAAACAAATAAAATTTAAAGGTAAATAAACATTAATATAAATAACCGTTCAATTGTAATTTGCATGTGAAATGCTACAGATAACCTCGCTCATCCAAACGTGTCCCCGGTTGCATCGCATACTGCTGTAATGTTATTACCTATATCAAGCAAGCAGTTTGCTTGAGTGCAGTGATTACAAATAATCTTAAAATGTAGGTCCATTCAGACTAGGTATTATCTTTAAATATATGTCCTATGTCTGTGCGTATTATGTACAGTTTTTAAAAATAATACTACAATACTTGATCTATACTACATGTTTAGTACCAAAGATAATATAATTAATATAATTTCTAACTTAACAGATACCAAACGCCATAGAAACTATTGGAGGTAAGTATTCAAAACCGGAGTTGCGTGCCTGCCACACAGAGATGGCAGCACACACGACTAGCAAAAACTGACAAAGAAAGTGTTGATTATGCTTTAAAAGTATTTATTGCATTTCATAAAAGTCAAAGTTAATTAATTAGAGTACTAATTTATATAAATAATAGTAATAAAAGATTTCAATGTTGTGATAAATACTAATAGTGACAAGGAAAAAAAAAAATGTTTATAAGGTGATGTGTAGGCATGTCAGCACTTACACTGCCTCCCTTGATGGTAAAGTCCACTCCTTTGGGGTTGCTGTACCCGCAGCCCCGTAGTCTTGTCGGGTCTGGCTTGGGGATTACCACGTCCTTGGGGTCTTTGGGGTTGGTGCAGCAACGCTCCACACTTTCTTGGCAGTCATCTTCACCAAACCTGTACAATGGACATGGATGGTCTAGGCACCTACATTTAAGGATTTTTTTTGGGGTAAATTGATATTTAATTTTTCTTAAACAATACTTTTCTTGGCATTTTTGCGAAAAACGGCCAATTTTGGCTAATGTGCGTAAAAAAGCAAACAATTTTTGATGATATCTCCATTTCCTTTTAAATTATTTATTTTAATAATATTCCTCTTAGAGGATACATGAATTTTTCGGAGTCCATTTGAAATAAATTATTTGAAAGGAAACGGAGTTATCATTTAAAATGTTGTCTTGAGAAAGCACTAGATATTTAATGAACTAATGTTTACAGTTTAAAGTAAGAACAAGAAGCTTTTCTGCGCATATTCGCGAAGAACGGCCATTTTTGGCAAATATTCGAAGAAAAGCTCCAGGTTCTCACTTTAAACAGTAGACTAGTACATAAAAGTTTGAAGGGATATCTAGAGCATGATGAGATCAAAATGTAGAATGATGTCTCCGTTTCCTTTCAAATAATTTATATCATATAGGGACAACACTGGACGTCGAAAAAATTCATGTATGGTCCCATATGTTAAGTACTTATACTTAAGGGTCTTCACTCTTCATCTAAGAACTAGAAAAGATCTTACCTGATGTCCAGCTCTCCCCAGCCGGTCACCGTCCTATTGTTGGCGTCTATCCCCTCAAACTCACTGTTGCACAGATAGTACGGCACGCATTTGCACGCTTGCCCGTTTTTGTCTATAAAGTCGTTCTTGTCCGTCGGTTTCACTGTGATCTGTAAGAGAGATTTGGCGTTTTATACAATATGTAACAAAAACCCTGTCCGATTCCTGTAGGAGCAACTCAGACCGTCAATATGAACAACTTTACCTATGGGACCAATGGTTGAAAAACGAAAAAAATATCGACATTTTCATACAAAGTGTTCGGCTGGCCCGGCAATTTGTATGAGAATGTAGATTTTCATTCAGCATTATTGGCCCTCCGTCATTAAGGCTTATTTTGTGAGCCGAGAGTCCATTTGCTGCAAGAGAATTAAGAAACTCAACTGGATAATTGGTGGCGTCGTCCTGATCAATAACACTATCCAAAAAAGTATAAACCACTTCATTACCAATAATTTGCGTCATAAGTTCTTCATTAATTGATGTGTATTGTTCATTTTTTGGTGTCTATATGGCGCGTTCACATAACCAAGAATTTTCCTGGTGTGTTATGCTCTGAAGGTCCGCAAATACTGAACTTATAAGTTCTTCTTCGGACGAAACAACTTCGCCAAGTATTACGGGAAGACTCACCTGACCATTCTCTTCAAGAAAGAGACCTTCCCCAACTTTTAATAATATTCTTGAAAACTCTTGGGCATGTGAACTAATACCGCCAAGCTGGGCTCTCATATTAATTGTCAATCTGAACTTTTGTATTTGAAGCTACAGATAAGACTGTTTTAATGAGGAGTTAGTCTCATCTGCCCAAAGCCCCGGCATAAAACTGGAAGGGGTTGACGAAAATCTTCCGACAACAAAATGTGACATTGTCTATTGGCCTGTCATCTCGACGAATCTCTCGCAACGTTCTATCTACAGCTTCCACTGCCTTTTTGTTGGCCATTGTGCATTCATCCCAAACGATTAGACATCAAATGAGAGGTTTAGCCAGTTGAGGCAAGTCGATATCAAAAATCAGGCCCAAACTGACACCGCCTTCACCACATGGAGTTACTCCCAGCTTATGTTATTAATTATTATATTATGCTAAACAACTTTAAACTGATATCTTAGATTTCCACATCAGATGATAATCGATTTTAGTAAACAAATATTTATGCAAATAAATTTAATTTGGTTCTGCATCAGGTGTTCCAAATCTTTGATTTTTAGGGTTCCGTACCCAAAGGGTAAAAACGGGACCCTACTACTAAGACCGTCCGTCTGTTTGTCTGTCTGTCGCCAGGCTGTATCTCATGAACCATTACAGCTAGACAGTTAAAATTTTTATAGATATTGTTTTTTTGTTGCCGCTGAACAAAAACATGCTAAATACAGAATAAAGTAAATATTTATGGTGGGCTCCCATACAACAAACGTGATTTTTCATAGATTATGGTACGGAACCCTTCGCGCGCATCCGACTCGCGCTTGGCCAGTTTTATTATACCTCAACAAAAAGTTTTCATCAGACTTAATAACTTTTGCGAAGGCGGCATTTTAATATTTCTTATAGTTTAGCTGGACCATTATAGTTCTGCATCATGTGTTCCATTTTCCAAAATCAATTATAGCCTATATGTTGCCCAGGCTTCACAGCTATATAACAAAAAAAGTTTCATTCGAATCCGTCCAGTATTTCCGGAGATTAGCGTGTACAAACGGACAAACAGACAAACAGACAGTAATTTTTTTTATTTTCTTACTCTATTAATATGTCTCCATCGCCCTAAATATTTTTTTTTTGGATTTTTTTTTAAATGTACAGACACATTTTTTTTACTCTTTTATTATCGTATAGATGTTGCGACATTTGTCTTCTATAGTCCATCATACATTTGACGCTTATTTTTAGTGCAGAAAGTTACTATGATTAACGTTAATAGATTTACTTTCGAATACTGGTGAAGCCTGGCTGAAGTACACCAAAACTGAGTAATTCCTATCATCCCGGATCGACGAATCTCGTGGCCTGCTAACCCACGACCCCTATCTGTGACTATTTTCAATGTTCTTTTCCTAAATTGTTAAAATTTGAATTAAAAAGTTCTTCTTAATATTGTTTCTTTTAAATAAATCATATCGCCACAAGTGTTATACTTTGAGTATAAAGTAAGATAATACTTACATCCTGAAGCTGCGGCGACGTGGTGACAGTAGGCTCGGTGGGCGGCGGGGTCCCGAACACACTGTCGATCACGTCTTGCGAGATGGAGACCTGAGCCGACACCACGGCCAGCACAGAGAGAAGGTACAGGAGCATCCTGGAAAAGAACAGTGTACACGATCAGCAATCCGCTATTTTCCCACAAGTCAAATAAGACATTTTTTTCTAAACTTCATAACATAAATTTTCTGTGAGATTTGTATGAAATACAGGCAGATGACGTCATAGTTTCTTGGAGTCAAATAAACCTCTTTATTATCAGTTGTTCAGCAATTATAAGTCTAAAATTACGTTAAAATGGATATGTTTAAAGACAAGTGACGACTTGATGGTTTTTAGGGTCGTTTCGTTTTACATATGTATCAATAAGCTGAATTTTTGACCGAGCGTAAATATCTACATGAAAAGTAAACTCATGGTTAGCTTTTAACGAAGACGCAGATGAACTGTATCTTTTCGATATCTTCAGATGTTGCAGAATCTCCATTATAAAAATAGTCATAATGTTTTTAAGTGGTACTCGTATTATAAGAAAAACCGATCGTTGTAGGAGCAACTCGGACCGTCAATATTGGACAAAACTTTTCCTATGAGACCAATGCTTGGAACTCGCAAAATCGACATATTCACAAAAATGTTCGGCCTGCCCGGCAATTTGTATTAAAATGTATATTTTTTCTTTGAGTTTCAAGCATTGGTCCCATAGGAAAAGTTTTTCACATTGACGGTCTGAGTTGCTCCTACAAGAATCGGACTGGGTTTTTGTTACATATTGTTTGTGCTAAAATAACCATGAATGGACAGTGCCCTGCGGTCCCTTTGTATATCATGGTCATCTTTTAATTCAGTGAACTGATAGAATCATTTTAGTTCCGTTTATAAAGTCGTATTTGGTCGGTCACCTTACCGTCCTTAGCCCACCAAATGACAAGGCTCCCAGGTGGCCGGTTACAGCTCTAACAAGTTTTGCAATTTAATATCTTTGCTCATTTTCCTTATGACATTAAAAAAGAATTTAAAAAAATGCAGCGCGGCACTATAAGTTAATGAATAAGTATAATTTGTTATTAATCGACCAAACGATTAAATATGCTAGTGTCCGGTTCATTAAAAATAAACTCATATTTTTAGCCTTATATTAAAATCCAACTTTCTTAGAAAAAGATACAATTTAAGAGATTTGGACCTAATAGGAAACTACTTCGTCGCCGTATTTCTATACTAACGTAGTCCCCTGTTTCCAGTAGAGCAAGTTTATTTTGAAAAAATAATCTTTCCCTTCGCTATGTATTCGTTTTTTTTTTTCATAATTTTATTATCAAAAGAGATACCTACGAACGAATAAACCTGAAAAATTGATGAGATTTTTCCACTGTGTTCCAACATCTAGCAAATATGACGAGATAAAAATAAAATATTTATAAAACAGCCATAGATTTTTTTTATAAAATAGAAATCAAATCGGTTAACTTTTGCAGGAGAAATCAGGGGATTACGAAACGTTGCTTTTGTGTACTTTTCATAGGTATTTTCAGTCCGAGCTGCAGTTGTCTCTATCACACATTGCGACAGGTGGTTCGGGCACAGTGAAAGAGCAATAGTTATAATAATATACTTAATATATTTTACAAATACCTAATAAAGTTTACAAATTATAAATTTTTTATTTATTTTCATTGACTGTGTTTTGTAATTTGACATGTTTTTTTTAAATGTATATTATTTTAATTGTGTTATTAAGATGTATAATATACTTTAAAAATCACAAATATATAACATTATATAATGTTTACAAATACCTATTTTTTAATTATCTCGACCTTAGTGTTTCCTCTTATAAGTACCAAATTATAAAAACAATCGAGTAAGTTTAAATGATGCAATTAACTAACAAGTTTGCGTTCACCACTTAGGTAACCGCTGAACTGTATTCCATCAAACATAGCTAAGAACCACCACAATGAAACTTGCTTTCACGTAAACCGCATCGAAATCGGTCCATCCGTTCGTGAGCTCCGATGCCACAGACAGACAGACAGTGGCGTCAAACTTTAAACTCCCCTCTTCTTGCGGCGAGGTTAATAATAGGTACCTATTCTAACATAATAAAAAACATTTTTAATATAACTAGGTAGCTTTTATTTTAGATTTACCTGTCCCGCTATCTGTCTGTCTGTGATCACATCTTGCAAGTAAAATTTAACCCACTTCCCGGTTTCCGATTAAGCTGAAATTTTGCACGCACACGTATATCGCGTGACAATGCAATATTACGATGACATGGAGCTGATCTGATGATGGAGCTGGAAGGAGGCCATAAGAATTCTGTAATGAAGCGACGCAACCCTATCGATTTTGGGCTTATTACATTTGTCTTCATAATACCATCGATGAAATATAATATTTCATCGACAATAATACGAGCTTGTACAAATGTCTTTTTTAAATATATTTTAGGTTATATTTCAACTTTTTTCAATTCCACCTATTTAATTATATGATTCTACCCAACCTCGAACAGTTACGCATGCGTACAACAAACACTAATTATGATTGTTCTTTAAGGAAAACCCAGTGTAGAAATCACGCGGCTATTGCAAAATAGTTATACGAGTGCATAACTTAAGGTGAAGACAGGGCAGAAGTGACGCCCCGGGCGCCAAAATCTTTGAATATTTGGTGCATATTTAGTTTATATTTGGCTTCTTATGAGTCTAAACTCGTAGTACCTAACTATTCTGGTTTAGAAGAAAAGTTGGAATGTAAATAAGTACAGATAGCACGCTAAAACCAGCCCTTGGGTCTTGAGGCCCGGGATCTACTCAGTGGCGTAACGTGCTTTGGCGGGGCCCCGTATAAAAATTTGTTTGGGGGTCCTTTGGAAGGGTACAGATTTCACAAAAAAGAAAACAAAGTTGCATTAAATTAAAAGACTGTCTGTTTGTCTATCACTTTTTCCAAAACTTTGAAAATCCCAAAATTCCCCGTTGAAGTAAGGTGGGTGTACCATGGAAGGCCACTCTAACAAATAAACAGTTATTATTCGTTTATTTACTGGATAAATGAAACTAACGAATATTTAAGTGGTACTTTGTTTTATTAAGTACCATATAAACCACTTCTTTTTATTGCAGACTTAATCAATATTGATTGAACTTAAGTTTCATTGAACTCTTCCAAATGGCCTTACTAGGAACAAGGCTCCTTAGAAGGCCATTATAATAAATCAGTCATTTAACACTAAAAGTTACTAAAAAGCGATTAAATCTGCAATTTAAAAAAGTGGTTTATATGTTACGTAATAAAACAAAGTACTACTTAAATATTTGTTAGTTTCATTTATACAGTAAATAAACGAATAATAACTGTTTATTTGTTAGAGTGGCCTTCCATGGTACACCCACCTTATTTTAACGTCGTCGATTCCTGATATCGAAGAAGCGAGGGACCGTACTACCAAAATAGTAGCGCGAGAGATTCGCCGCCGCGTCTGTGATTTCCAGTTCGATGGGTGTTTGTGTAAATAGAAGGAATTTGTCATCACATAGCAATTACTACAAAATTTTAACAATTGGCCTTCGAAGGAGCATGGCCTTCCATGGTCCACCCACCTTAAATGACTTAAACGGGGAAATCACGCAGCCCGCGAATCCCGCGATAACCGATGTGGGGTGTTGCCAACTTTTGAGCGCACGCTTTACGCGGAAAGATAAAGAAATTGCTTTTTTTACTTTTGTCATTTCGGAAATAAAAAAAAATTGGGAAGTTTTTATTAATTTTCGCTTACGCACGTTGGGGCCCCCGTGGCCCGGGGGGGGGGGGGGCGTATTATTGATACGGTAGATGCGGCGGTAGCTACGCCCCTGGATCTACTGTCTGTTAAGAGTAGCAAGCAAGACACAAAATGCTATGTCTACTGTAGAGATGGGTCAAGGGCAAAAACAAATTGGGCATAAATGGTCATAAACAGGCGTAGATAGATAACTCTTAATTATATACCAAAAGAAAAATGTAACAAAGAAATAATTTTCAATTAAATGAGTTAAATGGGCGGTCTTATCGATAAAACGATCTCTTCCGGACAACCAGTCAGGGCCGGACCGTGAGGTTTGGGGGCCTAATATTACTTAGGGGCCCACCTAATTACTCAAAGTATATGAAAAAAATACGACTGTAAAACATTTTATTTATATTGTAATATTTTAAGCTTTAGTGTTGGCAACCCTGATGTCAACCCGTAGGTGGACACTACACATTCAATCTTGATAAGATCAGCTATATTCCTTTATCGTTTATTTTTGACTAGACTTGGCTGGGGGCCCCTTGAATCCACGGGGCTTGAGCCCAAAAAGCCATATGATGGATCCGGCCCTGCAACCAGTGGATGGAGAGGAATGTGGGAAAGACAAAGACGGTGGTGCAACTGACTGAAGGAAAATTATATCTAAAGCAACTATAAATTTAACTCAAATTTACACATATTATACACAATTACAAACCTTTATAAATACACAAAAACATAAACTATACTCACACAAATAGGTATAGGTAATATACATACATAAGTAATATATATTATTATACGTTTTGGACAAAAAACAGACAAATAAATAATCACAGTCACGTGAAATCACAATAAATCTAGCTTCTTCCAATAAATTCTAAATTCTCTTCAGTTTTCATGCGCTCGCGTTGCGTCGACTCGACTGGTCCGGTCAGCCGAAAGAATAATATTTTGCCTACTCAGATTCAAAAAGTAAATAAAAGTTCTGTTAATGTTTTGGCCCTGGCAATGGACATTTATTCGGCATTTATGCAATGCACCCAATATGCCCGGGCATAAACCCATCTCTAGTCTACTTTGATGATAGGTGTATTGTATTATACTATAATTATATAAATATAGTAAGTACCTAAATCACGTTTTTATCAGAGCCTGAGTTCATAAACCCCTCAAGGTCTTTATAAGCATTATATGAGGTCAGAATATTATACAAAGGAAATCAAAAACGTTTTTGCTCTTTCCCTTGATCGAAGTTACGGTCAGCTTTGAATTTGGCACAGTTTCACACAAACTGATGTCATTAATATCGCTATAAGCTTTTAAAAAACGGCCAAGTGCGAGTCGGATTTGCGCACAAAGGGTTCCGTACCATTGTCTGTAAAAATCACGTTTGTTGTATGGGAGCCCCTCTTGAATATTAACTTTATTCTGTTTTTAGTATTTGCTGTTATAGCGGCAACAGAAATACATCATCTGTGAAATTTTCAACTGTCTAGCTATCGCGGTTCATGAGATGCAGCCTCGTGACAAACAGACAGACGGACGGACAGCGGAGTCTTAGTAATAAGATTCTGTTTTTACCCTTTAAGTACGGAACCCTACAAACTGGCGAAACCTAATCGGGTTTGGGAGAAAAAAACCGTTCCATTGAACGATTTTCTATATTTAGCATTAGTTTAAACAGTTTTTCTACATGCTACATTTAGCTTAGCAGTCATTGTGATCGTGTTCATCGTAAAAGCCGATTAAGGGACAATCGGCGATAATAGCTATTTATTTCCCTTTTAGACAACTATATTTTCTAAACCTATAGGAACCTACTAATATTATAAAGAAAAAATATTTGACTGTGGTTTTTTGTGGTTAGCTAATTGATAAAAATTTACCGGCCAAGTGAGAGTCGGACTTGCGAACGAAGGGTTCCATTATCTATAAAAACTCACATTTGTTGTATGGGCTCCTTAATTTTTAACTTTTTTACTTAAATATTTATTTTATTCTGTTTTTGTTGTTATAAAGGCAACAGAAATACATCATCTGTGAAAATTTCAACTGTCTAGTGTCTAGCTATCATGATTATCAGGTATCATGAGATACACCTGGAGACAGACAGACAGACAGTCTTAGTAATAGTTACCCGTTTTTACCCTTTGGGTACGGAACCCTAAACATTACGGATTCACCAATTGCAAGCTACCTACATTATCAGTTAATAATATAGGCTATACCAACCATAGCGCTAATTTAGTTGATATTTCTTTTCTGAGTAAGACTTCTGTACGTGAGTACCTACTACCTGGTACTTATTCAGTGGCTATACTTACTTTGTTTTAAAACCGTGGACCACAGCTAGCAGATGATAAAACTAGAACTTATTCTGACGTCATAGATCATAAATGATTCTCGGTAAGTATGAGGTATTTAATAAATTATTGTAAGGCAATTTGGGTTTTTTATACATTCATTAATTAACCTCGGAACACGAAATGATACATCATTAGTCCCCTTACCTTAAAGAACTTAATTTAAAAATCACAGCACAATCAAAACCACATAACTGCCTAATTTGTTTCGGAATTAAAAAGTTAGAAAACTATATTCTTTATTTTTTTTAATTATTACTGCAAAGACGCGCGCGATTCGTTTCGCATCGCGGTAGGTACTGAATTGACTGATAAACAGGTTTTGTATTAAGTTAGTTGTTTTGTTGGTCAATATGCGAGAATCAGAGATGGTCGCAAGTGGCGAGGCTTCTTGGATAACCTTTGCGGTCATGCAGCCAGATTGGCTACATACGCACTGTACGGAAAAGCCTTGAAGTACGCAATCCGTTGTATTACATTCTTTCTACACTTCATATTATATGTTTATACTTAAACGTCCGGGGACTTCAATGAATAGATATTATCTACATTGGCGGCCCGCCCCGGCTTCGCACGGTTATGCATTTTATTGCATAAAAACCTACTTATATTGTAATAAATCGCATTAAAATCTGTGCCGGGATAAGCCTGCGCGGGGCCCCTAGAAAATTCTATCGAACAGAGGACTGTCTTTCTCTTACCTTGGATTTTAAGATAGTAAAAAACTGAATTGTTTCAAATTAACTTTTCTCCACTTAATATGTCTTATCACTTAATCTCGTCCACAAGTCCCTCATTAACAACGTCACAACCATCGAGAGTATTTTTAGCAGGGTAATATACCTGATACTCAGAGTATCTAAAAGATACTCGCTGAAGGTTATACAGGTATATATGCCAACCGAAGATCACTCCGATGAAGAGGTGGATGAAGTGTATGAGGACATCAGTAGGGCCATACATACTTCTTAAACCTATTTTACGGTTGTTATGGGGGATTTCAACGCAAAACTGGGCAAGCGAGGCGATGGAGAGTTTAGGCTGGGAAACTTCGGATACGGAGTGCGAAACAACAGGGGACGTAGGCTGGCTGATTTTTTGGAGCAAGAGGGACTCTTTGCGATGAACTCTTTCTTCAAGAAGCCGCCGCAAAGAAAGTGGACCTGGATAGGTCCAGCGAAGAAGAACCAGCCTCCTGTTAAAAACGAAATCGACTTCATCCTTACGACAAAGAGACGAATATTCAACGATGTCTCAGTGATCAATCGGATCAAAACCGGGAGCGATCACCGAATATTAAGAGGCATCGTAAATATTGGTCGTGGCGTGTTGTAGATTTTGATACCAATATTTATCTTTTGGCCGGTTGTCTCCCTTTTGTAACAATGCTTGGGCTAATCCTGCACTGATTAAAAACTGTAGCAGTTTTAAATATCTAAGCGTTCATACATACAGAGGGTCCTTAACAACCGGAATGGGTGTCCCATAAAAAATAATCGGGGCGCGCCCGGCCCGTTAGGGCCCTCGTTGATGCGGACCTAGGTTATAATGTGCCTACTATTTATTTAGGCCCTGTATTTGTCATATCCACTCGCCTACCTAAAAATACTTGAGTTATTGTAGCCTCGAGCCGTCAAATTGTTATACTTATGTACAAAAATCGCCTTGTTCAAGTAGACTCGGAGACCAGATCTCTCATTCAAATTCAAATCTAAATTTACTGTATAGCCAGACTACAAAATCATGAGAAAGAGATTTTATTTATTTAACTTTATTACAATACACGTAAATGGCGGACTTAAGGCCTGAGGCTTTTTATACCAGTCAACCAACAGGTGATGCTGAGAAAGCAATTTTTTGGGGGTAGGTAAGCAAGCAAAAAAATTTATACATTTTGATATTTCCAAACTTATACATACAAATAAATTACATATAATAACCCTAAATTTATACGTAAATATATACTACCTATAAAAAATATAAATGTACAAATAATTGCGTTATAAATCATATAAATAAAGTACATAATGGTTACTATGACACTGAGTGTTTTAATGTTGGCAATAAGCTGTTACAGAAACTTTTATAGAGGTTTATAGCATGGGTGTAAATACTTTTAATATAACCAGTGACAGTTTTTGGAGATAGTGTGCATGCACTGCCTTTTAATATTTTTTTTGAGATTGCACTTAAGTACTAAAAAGAAGTTAATCTATCAAGCGTTTCAAGTTTTCTGCCGGCCCGCCCAAAACGATTATCACGTACAGTGCGTAAACAAGATTGTTCAACTGTGACTCGTCTCGCATACGTAATGAAAATAATGACAGCATACCTATCTATCATAATAATACCGTCAATTAAATTAAAGCGATTTGTTTTCATAGTACATTTGAGTATTTATTGAACTCGTGAACGGGTGCCGACATTAACTGGTTTGCAGGCGGACTTACCAATAGCCTGAGCACTTTTTAGGGGTGGTCTAATCCCTTCCCACCTCCTGCATCGCGGCAATCGAGATGGTTGAAGGGTGCTTTTAATTTGAAAATAAAAAGTATAGTTATTACCCGACTACGGCAAAGCCAAGAGGAAGGGTAATGATTTCAGCAGTCTATGTGTGTGTCGATCTGTTCCAGCTTAGCATCCGAACGCTTGTCCAATTTTTACAATTAGTCGGGGCTGTGAACTTTCAGTTGTATGACATTTTCGCTATAAAGCTACAGTGGAGATTTTTTGAAATTTCTTAGAATGTGCTATTCAACTGTAACTTACAGGCTTTCTCTTAAAAATGATAAAAGATTTTTTTTAATGATATTTTTATACTCATTGTTATATCTTTGGAAAAATAATTTCTACACGGGAGATTTTCCATCACATGTTTAGTGTTTACTCATAAATAATAAAAGCTTGATTTAAGAAACCCCTCCTTAATAAGAAGAGGATGTTTTTCGTATTCCCGAATTTTCACCATAAGCTAATTGTTACCATAGCACTGGAAACTCTTAATAAAAACTGGAGAACTTTTATTAGAGGATAGTGGTGTCTTATTAATTGATAGATAGTGTACATTAATCTCTACTGTATGTTTTTTTTGTACAAGCAAGCCTGCATAGCATATTTCCTTCCCTATTTCATAATGGTCCCGGAGGAATAAGACAAAAGTTGTACAAAAAACATCACAATAACATTTAGGATAAGAAAAAGAAGAGGGTAGGAATTCGGTATTTGACTCGATTTTTCTTCATAATCATATCAAAAAGTAACATGATACAAAAAACCGAAAAATAAATAAAAAATTTACTCCGCTCAAAAATAAGCAAGTTATAAGCCTTTCAAACCCGGTGGAAGGGGAAACCGTCAAATAACAGAAAAAGGATGCACATACACCCGCGTGACGTCACTATCATTAGGTGTCACGCTTACGAGAGATAACGAGATGTCCCCACCAAGCTCTTTAGATAATTGCTGCATCATTTAATAACCAATTTACTTTCTATTTTCGGAAAACGGTTTCTTGTTAGTGTTATTTGTTTAAAATATTGTCCAAAAACAAACTAAGACAAATAGCCTATTAATCAAAATCCGTTTTATTGTAAAACCCAGACTAACTTTGTTACTAGGTTTAAACCATTATCCGACCAAATCAAGTTGACATTTACTAATATCACACTATCTCATCTGTCAATGTCAACTTCATTTTAGGCGGATAATGGTTTAAACCTTGTAACAAAGTTAGTCTTGGTTTTATAATAAGACGGTATTTGTTTAACGACTGATCCAAAATGATATGTCAATCGATTCGTCATTTTCATGGTATAATAATATACATTGTCCGGGTGACATAGGCTAAAATTTGTATGCAACAGATGTTACGTATAAAAAAGCGAAAGCAATTTTTTTTTGTTCTATATGTGCTGTATCAATTTACAACAGCAACAAGGTCTTGATAAGCACATTTCAAAAATATCTATGTACATTGTTCGCCGTATATGCTTCCCGTAGTCGTGTATTAGTTTTTTAAACGTACTCCTTGTTTTTGCCATCCAAAAAATAATAAAAAGCAGTTGGAGACTACAAATAGGTTGTTTGTTACTATAGATTAAAGGAGACTGGAGCCTGAAGAAGGTAAAGCCTTATACCTATTATGGTGTTCCTATATTAAGGTTGAACTAGTCGCGGGCCCGAACTCACAGGTGGGCGCGGCCTAAAAGCATGCTGTCTCACCTGGCATTGTGTTCGGGCGAAGCAGTGAGGTGAAATGCACGACAAATTCATAGAAAACCGAACGCGTAAAATATACGTTAAGTTCTTTGGGAAAAGGGTTTTTATGCAAAAACGACTGCATTGATCGATTACAAATAAAGTTTATTAAAATCTTCAATAAATAAGCCGTGTCGGTGTGGACTTTAGTTTTGGAGATTTTACACTTCTTGTATTTCTTATTTACGCCGAAAGTTGCGTCAAAATAAGCAAAAAAAAGTTATCTTTAAATGGCTCATAACTTTTTAATGGCTTTTTATTTTTCTATTCTGTATCCGTACAGACAACATTTTTAATCAGCCCAAACGATATCATGTAACTTTGAATGTACAATGTCAGACAGTGGGGGAAATCCCCTCCCAAATTTGTATAGAAAAAGTATCGACTATAAATTCGCTCTTAAGGAAGGGTAATTTCATAGTACAGATTGATGATAATACATGCGCTAAAAACATATCCCTTCTACGGTAATCGGATACATAAATAAAACATCCACTCGTGATAAAATACAGTATATTTCAGTTACTACAGCGACAGATGCGACAATTCTCCATGTTTTTAATTATTATACAATTTTCATTAAATAAACATAGGACTAGGAAACCAGTTATACGCAGAGTAAATCTGTTCCGTCTTATTATAAAACCCAAACTAACTTCGTTACTAGGTTTAAACCATTATCCACCCAAAATGAAGTTGACATTGACAGATGAGATAGTTTGATATTACAACTTGATTCGATCGGATAATGGTTTAAACCTAGTAACAAAGTTAGTCTGGGTTTAATAATAAGACGGGTAAGGTTTAAATCATTATTGGCCCAAATCAAGTTGACAATGAGCGTTTTCACAAACAATGAGCGTTTTTACAAACTGTGGGTCCCGAACGCCATCTAGTGTTTGTTCATCAAACTTATCCAAGGACTGGTTCTCGTCTGCTCTTGGGTTGCGGAGGTCAGACGGCAGTCGCTCTGTGTAAAAACCAGTAACGTCAAATCACCTAGGTTAGGTAGCGGACCTCGGGCTCTTAAGCGTTACCGCTGAGGATGCAACCGGGAATTCGGACGATGATGAATAAGCGTTTTCACATTCGACGATAACGATAAAGCTTAACGAGACGATATCGTGTGACTGCTAGTTTAATTCATTTTTATAGAACGCTTTCGTTAGTTATCCCGATATCAGTGACGAGTGACGACAGTCATGGCGACATCGGCAGACGACTTTTAAACCTATTACCCACTTTCTCATGTACGTGTCAAAGTCAAAAAAAATTATACAATGAAGGATAAATTTTAATCTCTTATTTTTAAATTTAATTTATTTTTAAATATTATTTTAGTGCAAAAGCTTAAAACTAGCGTTTCAGAACGTCCACTGCTAGGAAGATTACGCCGAAAGAAACTTCTGACGACCCTTACGCCGCTACGAGAAAACTACAGGGACAACATAGTTCACCAGAAATACACGAGATGGCGCCAGCAGTATCCTACATCTCGATCTTAGAGTTCTGATTGCAAATAATATATAGCGGCCGGTGAAGAATTTACCTCATCAAAAGCCATATTTGTTATGACGCCGACACCCACAAGTGGCAGAATTACGAACTAAATCTACAATCTTACGTTATCTGTTTTGTTAAACGTAATCCAACTGAACAATTTTCGGCTGTTTTACAAAAAACCGAGCTGTATTGTCAAACATCGAATTATATGATCCAACTGCGACATATATAATTTCCGAGCGATACACTGTCGGAGCCACAAACGTTTAAACAGTTTCGCAAACGCAACACTGAGATTTATAAAAATCTTCTTTCTCTCCCTCTCTCTATCTCTCTCTCTGCTGAGAAGCCCGGGGTACGCTTTCCGATTTTTTTTCTCCACTTCGCACGGTCTTGAGCATCCTTGGTTGTAAGACGATATTAGAAATCTTCGCTCCACTCGGTTGTAAAAGCCGGATTGTCTATTGTTACATTGTTCGATGTCGTCCCGATATCGTTAAACGATATCTTTTGTCGTGTAGTCGTTTCAATATAAAAATGCTCATTGATGAATGAGGTAAATAATGATACAGTCCTCGAGGCACAAGCTCAGCTTTGCATTAATATGAGTGAGCGTTAAAAGTAGTCACTCAAAAAAATTACATAAAATTAAAATCAATGTTTTATTTGAAAGAGAAATCTACTTTTTTTATTATTTAAAAAAACACATTTTAAATTATTACATTATTATATAATTAATGTTAGTTTATTTTTTCAAACACTATGACAGCATCTTTATAGTCGTACGTGACGTGAACTAGGAAATATATTTAATTATTTATCAAATAATTTATTTTGTTAATTTTGTACATCACGTACTAATTGGACGTGTAGATTCAATATAACAATATAACACTGTACAATGTTTTAGTATAAATCCTCTGCATAATTCAAATAAATTATCCAGTATCCCGTCGCCACTCCTGGCCTGTAGACGGTGATGAGTCATCTAGATCCCATGGGTTTCATTAGTACCTTAGTGGTCGCTATACACAACAACACTGGAACGTCGAGCTGCAAGCGGTACCAAAGGCGAAGATGAAAGTGGAAAGTGCGCGGCAAGAAGATGACGTGCGAGGATCGAGCCGCGACTCAGGCCGTTTCAAAAACCAGTATAAACCGGTTTAAACCATGCGCGGGCCGTGCCGTGCCTGAGACCGATGTTTCACCTACACTATCAGTGTACACTCACACAAATGCAAAGCTAAGCTCACGTCTCTAGAGCTTGTATATTAGTTTTACTAATTTATCAACTTGTTTTGGCGGGTAACGGTTTAAACCAAGTGAATCCGTGTTTTACAATATGACTGTATGATATCGCGCAAGAGGCAATAGCACAGAGACCACACTCCTGTGACGTCCAAAAGTAGTTATAATATCAATAGTCATCGTTTCAAGTGGAACAGCGATACCGTCGGATCGCCGCTCCTGACACTCGCCCTAATGATGATCGCCTAAATCGAGACTTGGTCAGCCTTTCCGATTTTACTACGTGAGTAAGAACGTGAAGCTTATCTACGCACAATAAATGAAAAACAGCCATGTGTGGCTAATGTGCGCAGACAATAAATAATAAATAAATAAATATATACGGACAAATCACACAGATTGAGCTAGCCCCAAAGTAAGTTCGAGACTTGTGTTATGGGATACTAACGCAACGATACTATATTTTATGTCATTCTGAAAAAGATCATTTTCCATCTTGAACTGATCGGGGATCGAACCCGGGATCTCCGGTGTGACAACGTGGCATGATGACCACTAGGCCACAGATTTCGTCAACAAAAGCTTCACGTTCTCACTTTAAACCAGTCTTTCCCAAAATGGGCGATAACGCCCCCTTGTGGGCGCTGGAGGCTTTAAGGGGGGCGGTAACGGGCCCAGAATAAAGTTGGGGGGCGCTGATGTGATTTAAGCAATGAATGATTTATAACTTCAGCTATTTCATATTTTAAATTTCACTGAAATTAAAATCCTCTTACTACACAACATCCATTTATTAGTTCATATTTATATCCTTTTTTATTGTACAAATATAAACGAAAAATGTAATTAATATTTATTATTTTAATGCGTTCACAACGCTATTTATATCGTTAAAGGAAGCAAACACTGAAAAAATTTCGTGTTTTAAAGTTTCGCAGGTGAGGTCCCCCTTCCAATACTCTTTATTATTGTAAAATTGTATTATTATTGCTATTTTTTTATTTAAAATTAACAATATTGATTATTGTTATTTTTTATAAAAGATACTCTAATGTACTGGTGTATGTATTATTATTGCTCTCTCGTTTAGAATATAGGTTGAATTAATCTACAGGCAAGACAAATATGTGATTCAGGTTTTTATGGTGAAAAAAATGGGGGGCGCTACAAAATAACTGATTTTTTAAAGTGGGCGTCTGACAAAATAAGTTTGGGAACCTCTGCTTTAAACTGTAAACAGTAGTCCATAAAATAGTTTGAAGGGTTATCTAGGGCTTGGTAAAGGCAAAATTTTAAATGATATCTCCGTTTCCTTTCAAAAGATTTATTTCAAATAAGGGGCAGCACTGGACGCCGAAAAATTCAGGTATCCTCTTAAAAGTTTCAGTATATTTGGCTAGGCGACATGAAACCTTGTTCATGAATATAAGGACCACTTTATCTTTGACATTAAATAGTTTTGACGGATTTGGAAGTTTTAGGCGGGAAGTCAAGGGGTTCAGTTGGAGTTTGCTTTAAATTGTTTTGCAAATTGATTCTAGTGAACTTTATAATATGAAATCGGTGTAGTTTAGTGTTATAAATGCTCATGCTCATGGACAATATGTGAAATGGGTAAGTGGACACTCATAGTGCGGCTGTAGTGATATTTATTTGCGGACTATGGTGGGCGTCTTTAGGCGCCGTCCGCCACTCAATCGGCTATGAAAACCAGTGGGCTCGTATAGATTTGTCGCCAGAAGCTCCCTTGAAGCAATCAAAAGACCTACACCAACCTTTGATTGCGGGTTAGGAATAAAGAAATGATAAAATAAAGATAGGCTCTAAAGGCCTAGTATCCAGAGCCGTAAAATAATTATATAAAAAAAAACGGATTTGGAAGTTGAATTTCACATTACCAAAAATAAAAAAAACTATAAATAAATAATTATCCATCCACCTGTTGCCATGGCATCGAGGTTATAACGCTTAAAGGTTCACATGTAGTAGCGTGGCCGCCTGAGATTTTTGCAACCGGCCCCTCCCCCAATTATTATACCCCCCTTCATAATGAACACGTGGGCGCCAGTATTATCCTCCTTAGTTAATAAGGGAGCGTCATCATTATCGCCCCTTCTTAATGATAGGAGCGCCATTATTTGCCCCCTCCTTTATAATTCACAAGGGGGCGCTATTATTTCCCCCCTCCTTTATAATTAACAAGGGGGCGCCATTATTAACCTCCCTTCATAATGAACAACGGAGTGCCATTTTTACCCAATTCATAATAAAAGGGGCGTCACTATCCTCCTCTTCGTATCAAGGGGGCGCACTTTTAACACCCCCCAACACCCCCCCTTTAAGAAAAATCAAGACCGGGGCTTGCGCGCACTACCCTCCACCCGCTGGCTGGTTTACAAAGGAGGTGTAATGTTTACAAGTTTTCGTGTAAAAAGTGCAGCAGAGTCGCTTCGTAGTGTTTGGCGGCGTGCATCGCGCGAAGCGAGTGGCGCTCGCCGGGGTACACCTGCGAAATGGAAAGGGAATAGTAAAACAGTTATATCTACTTATATTATCTAGGAGAAAATGAAAAAAACTATGAATTTTTAACTCATTCCGCCGCCGTTTTGTTTGGTTAGGGCCACATTCCTAAAAAGGAAAGATTATTTACAACCGGGGGGTTGTAAATAACCTTTACCTTTTAGGAATGTGGCTCCATCCAAAGAGGACTACTGTGTTCCATTGGGGGAGGGACACCAATTTTGATTGGTGTCGCATTTCTAAAATTGCAAGGTAATTTACAACCACCCCCCCTCCCCCCAATCCCCCTCCAAAAAAAACACGGTGATTTTTATCTGTTAATCTGGTAAAAAAGTATTATAAACATGGACCATGGAAGTATACAGACATGGACCGACCCGTCTCGACTCACTTTCACGTCTTACTTACATGAACCGATTCCCCCCCTCCGAAAAACTGGCGCCTAGGTACGCCTATGGTAAAATACGCCAGGGCCGTAGCCAAAAGTAAAACATTTAATTTTATAAAAAATATTATATTAAAAATGTGGTCCCGCGCCGAGGTGCCTCTCACTCACACGGCTTTACCTTTTATTAATACAAAAGATAAAAGAAATAGCTATACGTAAGAAAACCGCGCTTTGGTGTTGATTTTAAATCTGTGAGCATAAAACTTATATCGTCTTATTATAAAAACAGGACTAACTTTGTTACTAGGTTTAAACCATTATCCGCCCAGAATGAAGTTGACATTGACAGGTGAGATAGTGTGGTACTACTAGATGTCAACTTAATTTGGTCGGATAATGGTTTAAACCTAGTAACAAAGATAGTTTGGGATTTATAATAAGACGGATAATGTACAATACACAATTATATCAATAATTACATTTTTTTGAAAGTTTAGTTGATACGAGTAAGTATGTATGTAAAATAGGTATGTACACCTACAAACCCATATTGGTTTGGTTGGCTCTGAAATTTCGGAGGGGGTTGAACCCCCAAACCCCCCCTGGCTACGGCCATGATATACGCGACTTTACAAACTAACCTGCACCCTGTGTGGCTTCCCGAGCCGCACCAGCTCAGCGAGCAAAGCCGCTGTATGACAGAAGTGTACGTTTTCGTCCGCCAACCCGTGGATGATGAGCAGGCGACCTTCCCTGTGGACAAAGCATGTTATTAACTTCTGTTTTCGAATACTTTCTACCCGATTGCGGCAAAGACAAGAAGGGTAATGATTTTCGCCGTTTGGTAGGTAAATTCATCAAAGAAATTGAAGTGCCTTCAAAACACTCTATTGTGTAAGCCTTAAGATTCCTAAAAGGACCAATGAAAGATTTGTCATTTTAAGAGTTTTCAGGGCTATGCTATGTCCAGCAGTGGGGTTTTTCATGGGCGCCACCAGGATTACTTTCAGCGATGTGTATTTGCGTGTTATTTTTGGTGCAGGGGCTATATCAAGTTATTTCTGGCGGAGGGGGGGGGGGGGGGTAAGCGTGTTTTTTTCCTGAAATGACAATGAGTTACTAAAGGCCGTTGTAGAGTGCAGTGTGTAGTCAACCTATTAATTTTATTTATTTCTTTAACTTCATTACAATACATGCAAATGGCAGACTTAAGGCCATGGCCCTTTTCTACTAGTCAACCAGCAAGTGATGCTGAAAATGTAATCTTTTGGGGTAAGTACAACAGAACTAACATGTGTATTACATATTTAAACTCTTTAAATAGTCTGAAGTACGTCAGTACACTTCGATCGTTAGTAAAGATTGCGCGTACACTGTCCCCTCTCAAGAAGTGCCATGAAATGCTCTGTCTGTTCCATTAGGGCAAAAATAAAGGCGTGATAGTATGTACAAGTAAATGTTTGCGCGTGTGCTGTCCATCCCCCCCCCCCCCACCCCCAACCTCAAAAAATGTCATAACTTTTTAAGATTTTGAAGACCCACGCCTAAAGGCTTTTGTTCACTAGTGTGCAACTCACTGGTCCGGGAAGAGCGTGTATGTAGTTTCGTCTCTCCCACCTACCCATCAAATTTTTTTTAAGATTTTGACGAAGAGCGTTTCAAGGCAACTCACTGGTCCGGGAAGAAGGGCGTGTGCGCCAGCACGGAGGCCCTGGTGTAGGCGTGCGGTGCAGCGCTGGGCAGCCCCATGTAGCGCTCCGTGTAGGCCGTGTCGTATAGCCGCCACGACGTCACGGGCGCGCCCGCCACGCACACCTTGAAGATGTTGGGCCGCGTCGCCAGCCCCAGCAGCGACAGGTAGCCGCCTGACAACCACAAACCTTCTGTCAAAACTACACTAACACCCATGATGCTTCGGCAAAAACAGATTTTATTAAACGGGAAATCAGCAACACAGAAGAACGTTGTTATATATACACACACGTATGTTATGTACACAACGTCACAACAAAAACGTCTGGTTTGAGCTGGGCGCAGGTTCCTCTTAAATTTGAATTTGTACACTCATAAATATCAAAATTTGAGTAAAATCGGTACATACATACACTTTATTTACAAATCGACATTAATTTCAAATTTGACATCATTCTTAACCCTTCAGCCACTATGAATTATATGTCAAATTTCATGAACTGTCACCTAAGGAATTGCGAAAATTAAATGTTGACACTTGTGATACAAAAAATTATGCAACTGTCAAAAAATGCTCGATGACGTCAATTTACGATGCTCGCCAAGGCTCCCATCGTAACCTGCGCCACTCGCATTTTTTAACCCTCCTTATACAACTGCATAAAATACTGTAATCTACTCGAGTAGACTCTACTTTTTATCTCCATCTAAAGAAATATTTACAAAATACGAATCATTTCATATCGCCCAAACTCATTTATCGATAACATTATTAAATGTTATAGACACGTGATTTCTACTTTTTAATTATGTGTATGTATATGATAAAATATATGATATAGGTACATGACTCACCGTAACTCCACCCGTGTATTGCTACTCGTTCCATGTCGATGCAACCAGTCTCTTTGGCCAACCATTGTAAAACCTCCACCTGCGAAAGGACATTTCAAAAAAGAAACGATCAGCTTATAATTCAACTAACAAATAAAGTAAAAATCTTATTATTGTCATAAACGTCGATGCTTGAGATCCGGCTCGAAGGAAAACTTAAACGATCAGTGATTCGCGTGGGACGAAAAAAAAACCACGCCGGTTAAGATAGGCGTAGTCTCTATGTCTAAAGGAATAAGGTCTTTTTCTGTCTGTGGTACCGTAGCTCTCGAACGGATGGACCTTTCGATGCGGGTTCCCCCAACAAAAAAGAGGGATGTTATAAGTAACGCCAATGTCTCTTTGTCTGTCTGTGGTACCGTAGCTCTCGAACGGATGGACCTTTCGATGCGGGTTCCCCCAACAAAAAAGAGGGATGTTATAAGTAACGCCAATGTCTCTTTGTCTGTCTGTGGTACCGTAGCTCTCGAACGGATGGACCTTTCGATGCGGGTTCTCCCAACAAAAAAGAGGGATGTTATAAGTAACGCCAATGTCTCTTTGTCTGTCTGTGGTACCGTAGCTCTCGAACGGATGGACCTTTCGATGCGGGTTCTTTTACTTTTGGTGGTTCTTAGCTATGTTTGATGGAAATCGATTCAGCCGTTCAGAAGTTATGGAAGAGCGAAAGGTTGGAAATCAGGTTTTTTTTATACTTTACCCTATCTTTTTTCATTTTACCGTTTAAAAAATTTAAAAATGCAAGTTAAAAGTAAGTTAGTTTTTGCTAATTTTATGAAGCCTCTTCGATTAATCGGGGAACACCCGTAAAAATTCCGACAAACTGAGAACCTACTCCTTTTTTAAGTCGGTTAAAACAAGCTCTAACCTGGTCGTCCAGCTCGACCTGCCCCATCTTGCCCCGTATGGCGGCCTCCCAGGCTCGCCCCCGGTGCTTGGAGCCCCGAGAGTCCACGGCGACCACGTTGAACCCGCGCGCTGCGAGCATGTGCATCCGCAGTTGTCTTATACCCTGGAAGTAACAAAAGTTTTTTTTATTTATTATACGAAACGCTTCAGCACCGGCCGTGCTAAAGCGTTCCGTCGCTCTCTCTCGCTCTGGCAAATGACGGTTCTGAGCGACAGAAAAGGATAGCAGCATAGAAAAGTGTTCTTCCGTGCTGATAAGTGAGAGCGTATATTGGTTACACACACACTCGGCTCTGTTACGCCCTCGCCTGCGGCTCGGACTGAAACTCCGCCTCGTGTGTTATAACTACCGTAACGCACTTATATCGTAAAGTTATATTTTGTTACTTTGTAGCTGTTGGTGATGGTCTGCATTTCGGGGCCGCCGTACACGCGCAGAACGCCGTATCTTGGTCAATTTATATCGTAGAATTTGCACTGTTTGTTATGGATTTCTCAGCTCTATAAATCTGCATTCTCAACGAAATTCGTTGCGGATTCTTATTTTGTTACCTACCTTGTAGCTGTTGGTGACGGTCTGCACCTCGGGCCCACCGTACACGTGCAGCACGGTGCAACTTGGTAAATGATTATCGTAGAAAGAAATGTTTTGCACTGTAAGTTATTGATTTCTCAGCTCTATAAATCTGCATTCTCAACGAAATTCGTTGCGGATCCTTATTTTGTTACCTACCTTGTAGCTGTTGGTGAGGGTCTGCACCTCGGGCCCGCCGTACACGTGCAGCACGCCGTAAATTGGCCAATTTATATCGTAGAACAAATTGTTTTGCACTGCATGTTATGGATTTCTCAGCTCCACAAATCTGCATTCTTAATAAATACGTTACGGATCCTCATTGTGTTACCTTGCAGTGGCGTTGGGTGAGAATTTGGGCTAGTGCAGCTATAATAAAATGAATTAAATACCTACCTTATTAGGTTATGTAAAGGTTAATAAGCCGTTCAATGTTCGGCTTATAATTCGCATCCCAACTAGCAAATTTGTCTTCCAAAAGAGTCCTTTAAAGTGCTTCAGTATTATAAAAAGCTTATGCGTATCTTGACTACGAGGTAAAATCTTAAGAAAGCATAGATTATAACATATAACACTCAAGAACATTCGAACTTCATAGTTACTTTTATAGATGTATGTAAGAAGTCATGAAAAGATATTCATAAGACCACAGGTCTTACAAGTACATTAATTATGACTCATTGCTCTTTAGGATTAATGTATACTTAGTCAAGCATTTCAGAAGGGAATTTGTTCTTAGTAAAGATTGCACTACATGCTTCATAAGAATTTTGTTCTTACTAAATCTTTGCTTATAATTATTATAAGGGTAACAAACAGTAAGTGTAATATGTATTATCAAAGTCGTATTTAAGAACTTAGGTTTGTGAATAGATTTGTTTAAGATCATTTGGTCTAGGAGGAGTCTTATGAATTATTTGTTTTGCATTGCTTGAGAACATTTTATCTAGTTAATGTCTTGTAAATTCTTTAATAAGAGTTTTCTTAGAATATTCTCACTTCCAATAGTTTTGTTAATTCTTTTGTAAGTTAAATTACAACTGCCAAAACTGTGTGTGAATAGTATTCTCATTATTTTAACCATGGATTATCAAAAATGGAAGAGATTTAAAAGAAGTGGAGGTTATCGAAGAAAAGTTAATAAAGTAAACTCGGAATTACTACAACGGCCAGAGTTCGTACAACAAGTCTTAGCAAAACCGGCTGAGGTTAGAGCTGCAAATTACTGTAACGGTTCCGTACTATATAAAAGTGACACCAGTGTTTCTGTGGACTATGAAGAGATAGTATAGAAGAAGATAGCAGTGAAGATGATTTGAACATAACGGAAGGCGACAAAGATTTAATGTTTCGGGAAAATATTAAAATGTGGGCCATTGGAAATAACGTAGCGCACTCAACATGCAATCAGCTGTTTCAGATTATAAATAACAGATATGAGCACGTTTTACCTAAGGATGCCCGCACGCTTTTAAAAACAACTCAACGAGAAATTGAAATTTCTGCTTTAGGAGCTGGATATTATTGGCACAATGGCTTAAGAAAGCAACTGAAAAAAACTACTTGAAAACGATCATGTTCCTTTGCCCAATAATCTGTCTCTCAATTTTAATATTGATGGTTTGCCGCTTTACAATAGCTCAATGAAACAATTTTGGCCAATATTGTGCACTGTCGTGGAAATTCCTTGCTCTCCGCTGGTGATAGGTAGGTAATAAAGAGGTAACGTAGAAATATAATTAAAACTTTCGTATTTTTGCGATATTAGGTATCCTGTCCCAACTTGTTTTATATATATATATACATATACTATATTTAAATCGTATTTTTTCCACGTATATATGCCGGAGACAACAAACCGTCTGATTTGGAAGCATTTTTAAATCCTCTAGTAATAGAACTGAACCAAATAACAGATACGGGTTTGGAAATAACAAATACATTAAGTGGCGTTACTAATGCAGTTCCCGTGAAGATCAGAGCATTTATTTGTGATACCCCAGCGCGAGCATTTATTAAAGGAGTAGTTAATTTTAACGCCAAGCATGGCTGCATGAAATGCACCGTTGTAGGTGAATACTCCCATTCATCCCACACCGTCGCATTTTTAAAGTTTGACTGCTGTTTATGTAACTATAGTTACAAATTAAAGCAATATTGTGACATGTCATACTCATAAGTCATCATAATTAATAAGTGACTTAATTAAGTATACCTACTATCACAAATTTATCGCAAATTTTAAAATTTATGATAGCAAAAAGAACCCTAAAATTATTAAAATGGCTACAAAACTTTGTCTCGTCCAGTGTTGTACAAGAGCGACATTCTTATATGGAACTTCTTAAGTGTTACAAAAGATAAATTAAACTTATGCTTATCACATAGAAGCACAGTAAGTCTTTATATTTGTGCGTCCATGTTTTCTTTTAATTTACTATTAATTTTATTAACTTATTTTATTGATTGTTAGTTCTCTAGATATATTACGAAGGCCCATGAAAATTTTAACAGTTACTTTCGATAACTACCTGACAAAATGCACTCCGCAAGCAGTTCTTCGGTATAGTAGCAGCAGCAAGAATATAATTAAGTAACTTAAAGCAAGGACGTAAAAATGGAAGTTTATAATGAAATAGAAAATAATTAATACACTGTCAATAAAATTATGACACCAGCACTGCACACTTTCTGTCAAATGTTTTGCAAATAATACACTTACACTGAACTTGTAGGAAGTACAGCAGAGTATCGTAAGAGATATAACACTTAAGAGGGTTTTACTAAGAGCTTTAAAAGGCTGATCGCCCTCACGGCATGCCAGTGTGAGATTCTTCTAAGTGTAGTATATTCTTACAGAGTCATTAGCAAAATAGTTGTAAGAAGAAATTTTCTTAATGAAAACCACTGTAAAACATCTGTAAGGGTGAATTCCCTTACAAAGTGCGCCCAAATCCACACTAACATAAAGCTATAAGTGTACTATAAGTTTGGTCTTGGGATATTTCTAAGACAACATTTTGCTAGTTGGGATATTTTTATTGAGTTAGTGTGAGTAATATAAATCTGAACTGAAATGAAATCTCTCTCGGGCTGAAATTCCGCGTCGTGTGTTATAATTACCGTAACGTACTTATATCGTAATGTTCTATTGTGTTACCTTGTAGCTGTTGGTGACGGTCTGCACCTCGGGCCCGCCGTACACGTGCAGCACGGTGCAACTTGGTAAATGATTATCGTAGAAAGAAATGTTTTGCACTGTAAGTTATTGATTTCTCAGCTCTATAAATCTGCATCCTCAACGAAATTCGTTGCGGATCCTTATTTTGTTACCTACCTTGTAGCTGTTGGTGACGGTCTGCACCTCGGGCCCACCGTACACGTGCAGCACGGTGCAACTTGGTAAATGATTATCGTAGAAAGAAATGTTTTGCACTGTAAGTTATTGATTTCTCAGCTCCATAAATCTGCATTCTCAACGAAATTCGTTGCGGATCCTTATTTTGTTACCTACCTTGTAGCTGTTGGTGACGGTCTGCACCTCGGGCCCGCCGTACACGTGGAGCACGCCGTAAATTGGCCAATTTATATCGTAGAACAAATTGTTTTGCACTGCATGTTATGGATTTCTCAGCTCCACAAATCTGCATTCTTAATAAATACGTTACGGATCCTCATTGTGTTACCTTGCAGTGGCGTTGGGTGAGAATTTGGGCTAGTGCAGCTATAGTAAAACGAATTAAATACCTACCTAATTAGGTTATGTAAAGGTTAATAAGCCGTTCAATGTTCGGCTTATAATTCGCATATTTTTATTTAGTTAGTGTGAGTAATATAAATCTGAACTGAAATGAAATCTCTCTCGGGCTGAAATTCCGCCTCGTGTGTTATAATTACCGTAACGTACTTATATCGTAATGTTCTATTGTGTTACCTTGTAGCTGTTGGTGACGGTCTGCACCTCGGGCCCGCCGTACACGTGCAGCACGGTGCAACTTGGTAAATATTTATCATAGAAAAAAATGTTTTGCACTGTATCTTATTGATTTCTCAGCTCTATAAATCTGAATTCTTAACAAATATGTTACGGATCCTCATCGTGTTACCCACCTTGTAGCTGTTGGTGACGGTCTGCACCTCGGGCCCGCCGTACACGTGCAGCACGGTGCAACTTGGTAAATATTTATCATAGAAAAAAATGTTTTGCACTGTATCTTATTGATTTCTCAGCTCTATAAATCTGAATTCTTAACAAATATGTTACGGATCCTCATCGTGTTACCCACCTTGTAGCTGTTGGTGACGGTCTGCACCTCGGGCCCGCCGTACACGTGCAGCAGGGTGCAACTTGGTAAATGATTATCGTAGAAAGAAATGTTTTGCACTGTAAGTTATTGATTTCTCAGCTCTATAAATCTACATTCTTAACAAATACGTTACGGATCCTCATCGTGTTACCCACCTTGTAGCTGTTGGTGACGGTCTGCACCTCGGGCCCGCCGTACACGTGCAGCACGGTGCAACTTGGTAAATGATTATCGTAGAAAGAAATGTTTTGCACTGTAAGTTATTGATTTCTCAGCTCTATAAATCTACATTCTTAACAAATACGTTACGGATCCTCATCGTGTTACCCACCTTGTAGCTGTTGGTGACGGTCTGCACCTCGGGCCCGCCGTACACGTGCAGCACGGTGCAACTTGGTAAATATTTATCATAGAAAAAAATGTTTTGCACTGTATCTTATTGATTTCTCAGCTCTATAAATCTGAATTCTTAACAAATATGTTACGGATCCTCATCGTGTTACCCACCTTGTAGCTGTTGGTGACGGTCTGCACCTCGGGCCCGCCGTACACGTGCAGCAGGGTGCAACTTGGTAAATGATTATCGTAGAAAGAAATGTTTTGCACTGTAAGTTATTGATTTCTCAGCTCTATAAATCTACATTCTTAACAAATACGTTACGGATCCTCATCGTGTTACCCACCTTGTAGCTGTTGGTGACGGTCTGCACCTCGGGCCCGCCGTACACGTGCAGCACGGTGCAACTTGGTAAATGATTATCGTAGAAAGAAATGTTTTGCACTGTAAGTTATTGATTTCTCAGCTCTATAAATCTACATTCTTAACAAATACGTTACGGATCCTCATCGTGTTACCCACCTTGTAGCTGTTGGTGACGGTCTGCACCTCGGGCCCGCCGTACACGTGCAGCACGGTGCAACTTGGTAAATGATTATCGTAGAAAGAAATGTTTTGCACTGTAAGTTATTGATTTCTCAGCTCTATAAATCTACATTCTTAACAAATACGTTACGGATCCTCATCGTGTTACCCACCTTGTAGCTGTTGGTGACGGTCTGCACCTCGGGCCCGCCGTACACGTGCAGCACGGTGCAACTTGGTAAATGATTATCGTAGAAAGAAATGTTTTGCACTGTAAGTTATTGATTTCTCAGCTCTATAAATCTACATTCTTAACAAATACGTTACGGATCCTCATCGTGTTACCCACCTTGTAGCTGTTGGTGACGGTCTGCACCTCGGGCCCGCCGTACACGTGCAGCACGGTGCAACTTGGTAAATGATTATCGTAGAAAGAAATGTTTTGCACTGTAAGTTATTGATTTCTCAGCTCTATAAATCTACATTCTTAACAAATACGTTACGGATCCTCATCGTGTTACCCACCTTGTAGCTGTTGGTGACGGTCTGCACCTCGGGCCCGCCGTACACGTGCAGCACGGTGCAACTTGGTAAATGATTATCGTAGAAAGAAATGTTTTGCACTGTAAGTTATTGATTTCTCAGCTCTATAAATCTACATTCTTAACAAATACGTTACGGATCCTCATCGTGTTACCCACCTTGTAGCTGTTGGTGACGGTCTGCACCTCGGGCCCGCCGTACACGTGCAGCACGGTGGCGCTGCGGCCGGCGCGGCCGCAGCGCCACAGCGTGCAGTAGGCCGCCAGCCCGCACGACAGCCGCGTGCAGTAGATCTGCGGCGCCGGGATGTCCGCGCACGACAGGGAGCTCTCTGCGGACAACACACAAGTCATCATCATCCGACCTCCGTGGCGTAGTGGTCACCATGCTAGTCCGCCACCCAGAGGTCCCGGGTTCGATCCCCGGTCAGGGCAAGTTGGAAAATGGCCTTTTTCAAATTGTCCTGGGTCTTGGATGTTTATCTATATATGTATTTGTTATAAAATATAGTATCGTTGAGTTAGTATCCCATAACACAAGTTTCGAACTTACTTTGGGGCTAGCTCAATCAGTGTTATTTGTCCCCATATATTTATTTATTTATTTATTTATCCGAGCGTATTCCCGGTTGCATCCTCAGCAGTAACGCTTCAGAGCCCGGGGTCCGCTACCTAACCAAGAAGATTTGACGGGGTTACTGGTTTTTACACAGAGCGACTGCCGTCTGACCTCCACAACCCAAAGGGCAAACCAGGAACCAATCCTTGGATAGTTTGATGATCAAACGCTAGGCGGCGTTCGGGACCCACAGTTTTACGTGCCTTCCGAAACACGGAATCATCTTTTTTTTTCAGATAATCAGGTGATTCAAGCCTGCAATATCCTATCCAGACTGGAAACAACTTTTCACAAAGTATGCTTCCCAGTGGGAATCGAACCCATGACCTCCGGGTCACAAGGCGAACGCCTTAACCACTGGACCACGGAGGCAGTCATAGGACAACACACAAGTCATTACAGAGATCGCAATCACGGTTGCTATTGCTTTCAAAAGTATGGACATGACTAATAGTCCCGGGATTTCTCGAGAATCGGTATCTTTCGAATGTAGATTATTTTACTGCTTGTAGTGTACACAATCTTTCTCTTTAAATGAATGATATAAAATTAGGAACGCAAACTAAGTCAATAAAACAATCACAATTATGTGATTTCAGGATATATTTTAATCGAAAAAAATATATCCTAAAATCACATTGTAATTATAATTGTTTTATTCACTTAGTTCCCAATTTTCTTTGATAGCTAGATATTGATAGCAATAGCATCCGCGATTGCGATCTCTGGTAATTACCCGACTGCAACAGAAAAAGGGTTGTTTGTTTGTAATAACTTTATTATAACTAAAAACAAAAAGTACAAAAAAAAATCGAAACAGCAAATATACAATGGCGGACTTATCCCATTTAGGGATCTCTACCAGTCAACCTGCGACAAATTGAGAGGATATTTACTCAATCAAAAAGGTAGAACTTTATTGTACCAAAAAACAAAAAGTACAAAAAAACTCTAAAGAGCAAATATACAATGGCGGACTTATCCCATATAGGGATCTCTTCCAGTCAACCTGCGATGAATTGAGAGGATATTTACTCAATAAAAAGGTAAGTAAGTACGTACTAGATATTTTAAAATTATTTTCGAGATTTATGTTTTTCGATATGTATGCATGTATGTTTGTATGTATGTATGTATAATTGTTTGGCACGCTCTGCAGCCCGAACGGCTCAATGGATGTTAGCTTGAGAGGTGTCATAAATTTTTTTCTACACAAAAAAAAAAACTTTTTTACAAAGGTAATTTTTTTTTAAAAAGCTTATTAAAAATTGTACTAACCTCTAACAAGTATAGCGCTTTCAGTACATTCGTCATCCCCATCACCAGACCGACTATCCCACGAGCCGTTGAAACTCCGCGTCTCTGAAGTTTCTGCAAAAGAATATTCGTTGTCAGCGAACTTAATACTGTGAATTACCGTGGAAGCAAAGCGATACGCAATAACCAGTCATAATTATACAAGTAATTATTTAAAAAAAAACCGACTCCTTTTCTAAATTGTCCTGGGTCTGAGTGTTTATCTATATGTCATAAATAAAATAGTATCGTTGACACATAACACAATTTTAAGAACTAGCTCAATCAGGGACAGGAAAACCAATATTTTTTATCGACATTTCGATACATATATCGATAAAATAAAAAAGTATTATAGAGGACTGTATATTAAAACGCCTCCTCGATATATTTTCTTCTTTTTTGTTCTCGAGGTCTGTACACAATGAAATCACCGAATGCACTGAATGCACTGCGGGCCCTCGGCCGCTGTTTATCACAAATTACAATAGCGCCTTTGTGTGCGATACCGATGAGTGCGCCGGCCAATCAGGAGCGAGTGCATACTATACCGATGAGTTCATCAGCCAATCGGAAACAAGACAAATAAATTAAAGTAGGCGCTCTGATTGGTCGGCTGTCGGTCGGGGTGGCGTTCTGCGGGCAGGCTCGTTGTCCTTTACAAGTATTTTATACAACATATCAATATAATTTAGTATCGATACAAAATTTCGATAAAATACTGGTATTGGGTATCGATATTGTTATCTGCGATATAAGAAGATCATGGGAGGATGAAGGTCACGGTGCGTGCAGTGGGGCCCGGCAGGAGTCCCGCTCAGAGCCGACTAGCGTGGCTTCCAGATAAGACGTGTTCTGATACTTACCTACCTGTGACGTATCGTGTTTGTCTACGTAATAAATATTAAGAGTACCTAATTGAAAGAAAGAAAGAAAAATATTTTATTCAGTGCAAATTAGTATACATCAGTAGGATTACTAAATAACTCAAATTAGTTTTACACCGAAATGGCACAACTCAGCATAGGGCAATGATGTGCCTTTACATCATGCCGCTGGTCTTCCGTGGTACCAAAATACCAAAATAAATTGCATATAATAATTTCATTAGCGCATTGTAGTGCTAACAATATCGATACAAAATATCAGTATTCCTGTCCCTGAGCTCAGTGTAAAAAAAGAACAGTTTAACTGACCTGACGCCGCTCGCTCCATGAGGGTCCCCTGTATCAACAACTGTGGCTTAGGCGTATGCACGATCCGATACACCCTCGTGGCGGGCACGCTGCTTATGTTCGACGACGTTATGACCGCCGTTGTGCATTCCTTCAACAAAATTACGACGAATTAATATCAATTTTTGCCGTGTGTTTCCGGCAGAGTAGAATACGACCACTCCGAGTCTTCCCGTGGATGTCGTAGAAGGCAGGGAATACAAGCTAAACAAAGCTTATAAATGAGACCTCTCCAACCCGTCTGGCCAGCGTGGAGAGTGTAGGCCTCTGGCTGCTCTGGCCAAGTATGGCTCTGGTAGTACAGAGAGGGTCGTACTCCTGCAGTGGAGACTAAAAAGACCTTGATGATGATGATTTCGAACCTTATGGTGAAGATTCAATACACTAAAGGTGCTCCCGCACAGCAGTTATATAACGTTATATAACATTGTGTAACACGATTATATTCTATAACAATGTGTAAAATTATGCTACAACATGTTATACAATGTTATTATATGTTATAAACGCTCCCACACTGGTTGAACTCGTTGTGTAGCATAATTCTGTTGTATGAAGTTATATAACATCACTAACAATTTATAACTTTTGTTATAATTTGTTATAAAATGTTAGATAACAAATGTTATGCAACATTTGTTATCTAACATTTTATAACTGCTGTGTGGGAGCACCTTTATGAGAGATATTTTCTTTGAGGGAGTCAGCGAAACAAAACGTGTAGATAGTAGACTTTCTCTACACGTTTCGGTCTGTCTGCGACCACGAAAGATGTTACTCCTATTCGAAACGTTGGACGTCACAAAAAAGGTTCGTGCTAAGCCCCGTTTATATACAATATGTAACAAAAACCCTGTCCGATCATTGTAGGAGCAACTCAGACCGTCAATATGAACAACTATTCCTATGGGACCAATGCTTGAAACTCGAAGAAAAAATCTACATTTTCATTCAAATTGCCGGGCCGGCCGAACACTTTTGTATGAAAGTCGTTTTTTTCGAGTTTGCAGCATTGGTCCCTTAGGAAAGGTTTTCATATTGACGGTCTGAGTTGCTCCTACAAGGATCGGACAGGGTTTTTTTTACATATTGTATACTTCTACACAATTTAAGTTGACCATACTATATCAAAATATATTTCACTGAAAATTATGTTAAAAACACTCACCTCATCGATGTCCACTGTGCACAAATGGCCAACAGTGGTCAACAGTACGGTGGCACTCCAGGGGAGACTCCCGGAGCCCTACGAAGTACACTAGTTGCGATATTGACCCCTATGACGAAGTGAATACAGCATACAAAACACTCACCTCATCGATGTCCACTGTGCACGAATGGCCAACAGTGGTCAACACTATGGTGGCGCTCCAGGGAAGACTCCCGGAGCCCTACGAAGTACTCTAGTTGGATATTGACCCCTATGACTAAGTGAATACAGCTCAAAACACTCACCTCATCGATGTTCACTGTCCAAGAATAGCCAACAGTGGTCAACAGTGTCATAGAACTCGGTCGTGGCGGTGCGAACGACGCTACGTACAGGTGGCGCTCCAGGGGGCACTCCCGGAGCCCTACGAAGTACTCTAATTGAATATTGACCCCTATTACTAAGTTAATACGGCTCAAAACACTCACCTCATTGATGTCCACTGTGCACGAATGACCAACAGTGGTCAACAGTATGGTGGCCCTCCAGGGGGGACTCCTGGAGTCCTACGAAGTACTCTAGTTGGATATTGACCCCTATTACTAAGTTAATACGGCTCAAAACACTCACCTCATTGATGTCCACTGTGCACGAATGGCCAACAGTGGTCAACAGTATGGTGGCCCTCCAGGGGAGACTCCTGGAGCCCTACGAAGTACTCTAGTTGGATATTGACCCCTATCACTAAGTTAATACGGCTCAAAACACTCACCTCATTGATGTCCACTGTGCACGAATGGCCAACAGTGGTCAACAGTATGGTGGCCCTCCAGGGGAGACTCCTGGAGCCCTACGAACTACTCTAGTTGGATATTGACCCCTATCACTAAGTTAATACGGCTCAAAACATTCACCTCATTGATGTCCACTGTGCACGAATGGCCAACAGTGGTCAACAGAATGGTGGCGCTCCAGGGAAGACTTCCGGAGCCCTACGAAGTACTCTAGTTGGATATTGACCCCTATGACTAAGGGAATACGGCTCAAAACACTCACCTCATCGATGTCCACTGTACACGAATGGCCAACAGTGGTCAACAGTGTTATAGAACTCGGTCGTGGCGGTGCGAACGACGCTACGTACAGGTGGCGCTCCAGGGGGGACTCCCGGAGCCCTACGAAGTATACTAGTTTGCGCGTTTCGTCTACCTGTAGGAATTAGGAAGTTTACTGGATTAATATTTTTGATACCTAAACGAGGAATTAAAAAAAAATCAAAAATTCAAATATTTATTCAGTAATTAGACCTTAAAAGGCACTTTTACACGTCAATAATTTACGTGTAGTTTATATTGAAATTTAATTTATTTTAAAGAAAAGCTACCGATACCAGCCCTTCGTAACGACCACTGCTGAGATGAAACGCCGAAAAACGAGAGGAGTGACAAAAGCCTGCCACTAGTTATGAGATACTAACTCAACGATGCTATGTCTCCCCCAGGGGAGCCAACAGGGGAGACACGAGTCCGGAATCATATTTTATGATATAGATAAATACCAAAAACACAGGTCATGAAGGTTTTCAAAAATATGTGACAACAGATGGCTGCACAGTGACGTCATCTCCAACCGACTGTTGTGATTGGACCCTCAGTTGACAGGTTTACTTGCTCCGTCAGAGGTATCCAATAACAGCAGCTTATTGTTGTGCTGCCATCTAGTGTCCCATATTTTTAAAAACCGTCATTTGAAAAGGGCAATTTTCCAACTTGCTCTGATTGGGGATCGAACCCAGGACCCCAGCGTCGCGGACTGGCGTGTTGACCTTTACGGCTAATTTACACTGATACAGTAGCTGGCGCCAGCATCACTGGATTCCAGCGCTGCATTGGCACTGGCACTGGATCGCGTCGTTTACACGCGTCCGGTAGTCATTTCTACTTAGTTTTATTTATTTAACTTCGTACACAAATATAAGTGTAATGGCGGACTTAAAGTCTAAGGCCTTATCTACCAGTCAACCATAAGGGTGATGTAGAGAATGACAAGGGTAGTGCAAAACTTAAAATAGGTATGTGGCGAAAAAAACCGACTATATGAAAAATAATCATCAAAATAATAAACTACATACAAATAGTACACACCATAGACCTGAGATATTTTTTACTACGTAAACAGACAGAACTAGCAAAGTGAGACAAACAATACGTTAATGGTCGCCCTCACAAGAGCAATAGATATAGCGGTTAGATTGACGTGTGACCAACTTTTGAATGAATCGACTTCTGGAAACCATACTTATATTGTGTCACACGAAAATTTGATTTTTCTAATTGTAAACTGTGTTAATTCATAACTTTTCTTACCTTGGAAAGATGGTATCGTGCAGCTTTATCGACTGTGATACAACAACAAACTATAATCCCAATAAATACACTTTTAACAGGTAACTTTGCTAGACTCGTCCTTTACCTGTTAGTCAATATTTTCTTCGCAACTCCACCAAAAAACCATTTAAAATCACGCATTTTATATTTTTATTTAGAGATACCACAATATTTATTAGTTATTAAATTGAATTCAGTAATATATTGCATAGCATATAAAAGTATTTGATTTCGCTAGGGCTTGACTAATTATTGACGTCATTTTGTGTCATAAAAATATATATCGATAAAAATCAATTGTAATTTGTACTGATTCGACCAAAATCAATTTGGTCGAATCAGTACAAATCTTTTTAAGTAAAAATGTTTGCAGATTTTATATCGAGTTTCAGTTTTGGTTGGTAAAATTTATTTCCCAACATTTGTTAAGGTCAATTTTATCAGCATAGCGCAACTCCTTGTAAAACATCGATATTAGTAGTAAGAAACACGTAAAAAGTTCTCAAATTGTAGCAAAAGTAATTAATGACTTATTATTTTTACAAATTTACAATAAATGTAAATTATAGAGAAAAATGGATAACCATTGTAAATAGACCGGGTTGGACTCCCACAAAGATTTGTACTGTTTGCAGTTAACATTTTGAGCTAACGCGTTAAATACAAAGAAAGTAGATGCACGATCTAATCAAGGATCACATTACACGTTTTAATCAATGATTCCAACTTTTTTGTACCTGTAAATGTACATAATGTGTCAGTTGGATGGTGGCCTACTTTTTGTTATTATTTCAAATGAAGCCCTTTTTACGTGACAAGTATTTAATACGTGAAAATTAAGTTCAAATTTGAACATGAACTCAGTAGAATGTCGCTCCTTTTAACGATAATCAACGATATCAATTTTGGAAAACTATTGTAAATTTTCAGGTGAAATTGAAAATCAGAAGACCAACTTCGAATGTAAATAGAGACATTTTATCTACGTCATCAGAACCTGGCCCTTCAAATAAAACAGTTCATTTTACGAAAAAAATTGCAAAAAAATAAGCTTCTTAAAAATTTAAGAGCGAAAGTTAAAAGAAGAAAATAAAAGTTTATTACATTTTCAAAATTCTTCCATTTTCCACTTACGGGTCAACTAATATACATATTGACTTTTGGGCTTGGGCTAAGTCTACTCCGCTTGGGAAAAAGAGATTAAAATGTTTTAGTATTTATTTATTATCATATATTAACAAGAATATTAATTCATAATGAATATAATTTTTTTTATCGATATCGACGAACCATATGATTATTATGACATATGAAAGCACCAACACTGATTTAGATTTTTTCTTTGACAACTGGTCTACCATTATTAAGTCACTCCTAAAGTACTCTGAAAATCATGACCAATGTAATATTCGCGACTATGAAAGTGACGAAAGTGAATAATGACAATATTTAAAATTAAATGTCTTATAATTAAAATTATTATCTTTGTTATTAATTCTGCAATTATTATTCTATTTTTGTAAAAATGCATGTGTGATAAATGTAATAGATATAAGTCGTTTTTATCACAATAAACAATTAAACAATTAAACATATGTGTCGTGTAACAGGTGCAACCATTTTAAAGTCAGACATTAAATTTTATTTCTGGTCTCATTTTACATTAAGCTAGTTCAATCTTCTTACTTCTAAATCTATGGTACACACTATTAAGTATATACTAGTAGTATAAACAAACCTACATAAATACACTATGATCTATCTGACAGTTTTTGGAGAAAGTATGCCTTCACCTCTTTCTTTAATGAAAAGCGGGTTTTAGCCTTGTTGTGGTGACTACTGTACGATTAGGCGCTAGGGACAGGCGTTCACTGGCGCGTTGTTTATACGGATCTAGAGCCACTGGCTCGGGATGCGCGGAGTGTGGGGGGCGGTCACTGGATCGAAAAATAGGCAGCTGGTCTATTTTGATTCAACGCTGGATAGTAGAAGCTGGACTGGATTGAAACATGTTTAAGGCTGATTAACTTTGATACAGTAGTTGGCGCTAGCATCACTGTATTCCGGCCCTGGATCAGCACTGTATCAATGTTAACATGTTCAATCCAGTCCAGCGTCCAGTAATCAGTACCAGTGCAACCTTGGCGCCAGTGATGCTAGCGCTGCTGTATAAATTTCAATCAGCCTATACATTGATACAGTTTTGATCCAGCGCCGGAGTCCAGTGACGCTGGCGCCAGTTACTGTATCAATGTAAATTAGCCTTACGATGGTGACACTCACCCATATATTCCTGCCCATGACCTCCCACTCGCCGGCAGTGATGGCTTCTTTGCTCACTATGTTAGGCCCGACCGCTATGTCGTCTTCCGTTATCATTTCTATCACCGCTGTGGACAAAACGAATTATAATATAAATAAAAGAACGTGAGTGTCGTGGAGGAATGTGAAAAATCTTACTCTTTTCTATAAATAATAATAATCTTGGTTGGTCGGGGTGGAGACCCAAGAGGGCTCGCAGGGCTCTCAGCTCTGCTTTGCCAATTGGCCGTGCAGAGAGGGGTCGTCAGAGCTGTTGCTCCAGGGGTGGAAGTGTTAAAGGGCATAACGCCGCGAGTAATTTCGGAGAAAGCGCAGCACACCTCTCGATACCCCTGAGTCGCCTGCGCCGGTGTTGCTCCTTTGTCGGCAATTGTTGTCGGCGCGTTTGAGGGGCCCATCTAGTAGGCGGCAAGCCACCACCTGCCTACAATAGTCAGTAATCATGATTATGGCAGGTGACGTTGCTATTGCAATATCCCAGCATCAGTCCATCCCACTCTCATTCCATAACCCATAGACCTTTCCCTTTTTCTTGCAATAGATCTTTCTCCTGCCGAAACTTATTCAAGGGTACACCTTTCATAGGTATATTCGGCATTTCCATACAAAAGTGTGCAGCCGCCAATTTGTATGGAAGCCGTCAATTTTCTTTTTGTTTTGTTGACTGTCATTTTAATTTCATAATTATATAGTGTCATAGTATAGCCCGTGGTTCGCTTTATTACGGGCAGAGTTAACTACTATTGTGTAGTTTGATTACAAATTACAATTACATGTAGTTAACTACAAGTAGTTGAAATTACATTAAATTTAACTACAACAATTGCAACTACTGTAGTTGTAATTTGTAATTGTAATTAAGTAGTTAAACTACAAATTAAGAATTTATTACCGCGGGCGTGTGTTAAAGGTGTTGTATTTCGAAATTGTGAGTGTTAAAAGTTGTAAGCAAGAAACGAAAATCTTTATAAAATATGTAATTTCAAAAAGTAGTTTGTAATTGTGATTACAACTACTTTTTGTAGTTTATAGTTCAACTACTTTTTCAATTACTTTTTGTAATTATGTAGTTGCGATTACTAACTACAAAATGTAATTAAGCTACTAATTACTAAACAAAATGTAATTGTAGTTAGTAATTAGTAGTTTAATTACATTTTGCCCAACTCTGATTACGGGTATGTCCCTTTCACGGTGTATATATATTGACGTGTGCCGGGTTTGAGTTGGGAACATCAACCATCCCAAGCATACGCTCTCCCAAATGAGCTATCTTCGAAATAATAAAACTTGTGAAATTACCTTTCGCTGCGTTCTTATCGTAAAGGAAAAAAGTGACGCAAAAATCTTACACCGTCGGAACCGTTCCAAAAGGAACTTCGTTTCAAAAATAGTATAATAGTAAGCCGTTGGTTCCAGCTGTCATCATTATATGGCAGTCGTCAAGCTATGTCAGATGCCTTCAGGCAGCTTGAAAAATCTGACACTAGTATTGGCCACATGCACACATGAAAAAGCAAAAAAGTAGAATAGTATATCGTATACAATATTAAACAAAGTATAAGAGACGTATTATTCGTAATAAATCGAACCACAAGCTGCACTAAATCACTTTAGTATAATGAAATTAAATAACTGTAAAAAACTAAGCAAAATTTCGATATTCCCATACAATTTACTCGAGCGGCAGCACACTTTTGTATAGAAATGCCGAATTTTTTTTGACAGCCACCTTTCCTTTTGGCTCAGTTTCGACCGATACTACTTTAACGGCTACATGAATTTTCCGGGGTCCAGTGCTGCCCCCATTTGAAATAAATCAATTAATAGGAAACGTAGACATTACTTAAAATGTTGTCTTAACCAGGCACTAGATAACTCTTCAAACTATTTTATGAACAACTGTTTACAGTTTAAAGTGAGAACGTGAAGATTTTCTACGCACATACGCCAAAAGTGGCCGTTTTTCGCAATTGTGCGTAGAAAAGCTTCGTGTTCTCACTTTAGACTATAAACAGTAATTCATAAAATAGTTTGTAGGGTTATCTAGTGCTAAACATGTTCTATATATCTTCAAAAGTTCGCGCCACGACGCGTCTCGGTTTGAACTAAACCTAAGCTCGCTATCAAATAAATAACAAACGATACCGTAAACATATGGGGTCATCTGTAACATGCACATGACAGAAGGAGATAAGACCTTATGAAAACGTCTTAAAACACAAATTAAAACGGCACTCACATCTCTGTCGATCCCGCACTATTGCACACGTGATGAGGTACAGATGCAGATGGCCGCTCTCCTCCGAGGCCCAGATAAAGGAAACTGCGTCTTCCGTCGACGGCAGAAAGTGCAGAATGTCGTGGACGTTGATCCACGCATCTGGCGCTGACTCCGACACGAGGACTTGGATGTCTTCTATTTTCTGATAAAAAATTGTTTATAATAAAATTAGTGAATAAATGACGGATTTAAAGCGAGGGCCGTAGATAAATCACGAGCAAGTGAAGGATTCTAACGTCTGAATCAAGACCGTAGGAAGTGATCTACTCGAAAAGCGATGTTTTCATCCCAAAACATATGGAGCTAATGTTACTGGTTATTCTCTCGGGACTAAAAAGTGAAAAAGAAGATCTCTAGGGATAAAAACCAATTTGAAAACAAAACACGAGTGTTATCTATGTAAAATCAAAAATAACGTCGGCAGTCCAGCAAAAAAAAAAGAATTTTGTTTTAAAATAGAAAATAACTGGCACAGATGTAGTGATTTTTTAAATTTGAAATACATATCGTCATCAACATGGATGAATGTAGGTAGGTTAATATTTTTATGTTCTTCGCTTCGGAAAACAATATATGTATAATTAAAAAAAGCGCAATTTTTCTCTTTGATTCAAGTAATTACAGAAGTTTCAGGTTATTTTTATTGAAATATAATTATTTGTGTAAATGTGAATACTTTTCGTGAGTTTAAGCCAATAGTGAATAGTTATCAAGTTTACTTATAAAAATAAAAATATATGAAGGACCACGCAAACAAAGTTATGAAAAAATATTTCTTAGAATTTATTGTATGAAAACGACACCAAACCAATTGTCGTTTGAAGTCTGATTAGGTATTTTAGGTGTTCTTCTGTTCTTTATATTCTCTTTTGTATGTGCTAGTTTTTCTCATAGATGGAGATGAAAAGTAGAGTGTGCTACTCGGGCACGGTAATATTTTTATCTCTGGCGATATACAAAAAACCCTCGCTACACTCAGAATTCCACCGTTTCGCTCTGGATTCAAAGTAGCGCCCTCGCCTTAAAATATCATCTTATTTCCCTTGTAGCACAATCTACTATATACCTAATGTCGATATCGACACAAAAACAAAATTTTTTTTGACTCACTTTTTTTGCATGTTACATTCGTTGTATACATTTTTTGCATACAAATTGTAGCTTATGTTGCCCGGACAATAATGACAAATCGATTGACATATCATTAATGGAAATTGGACAAGCTATTCGGATGATACTACAAAAAATTTATTTAACGAATGTTAACGTAGTTATCTGATTTTTGTTGTAGGAAACCGGCGGGGTAATTGTCACCTGATCTATATTGTGCTGTAACCTGGGGGACTCCCCTACTTCGTAGCTGAACGGCGCGCTGAACGAGCTGAGGGGCAGCAGGCACAGCTCGAGCCGCTGCTGCTTGCGGTCCAGGAGCTGCACCCACACGCTGTCGAACAAAAAAAACACATGTAACTCATCTTTGCAACGAAGTTCCTTTTCGGACGGTACGGATTTGGCGGATGGGAAAAAAGGTGTAAGATTTTTCCGGTACGAATTCTTTTTTAAAACCAAACTGCCATTTATTCAAAGAATTATACATCAGTTACAAAATAACACAAATAAATTTCTAAAAAAAAAAAACTTATATTTTAAAAAAAGTAAAACAAAAATTTTATAAGTTAATCCCTCTCTGGCAATAGTTCGGCAGCTATGGAGGAATATCCGTTAATGCATCTCAATGGTACATTAAGGGATACCGAGCTCGGTGGCCCGGCGGGAGTGCGCTTTACTAGCACTTTGCAAGTAATGCGACACTGGGCGTGGTCCGCACTTGGATTGGTGACCACAAGTAGCATGAAAATTTCTCGAGCTCCTCCGTGCTTCGGAAGGCACGTACAAGCCGTTGGTCCCGGCTGTCATCATTGTATGGCAGGCGTCAAGCTACGTCAGATATCATTAGACAGCTTGAAAAATCTGACACTAGTGTTAGCCACTTACACCCACGAAAAGCAAGCAGGAAGCAATTAAGGGATATACCTCCATAGATGCAGCCATCTCACTTTTTAGATAAAAAGGTACTAAAAGGCCTCTTCATGTTGGCTTTGGCCCCATGAACGCCTTAAAGGGCCGGGTCCCCATGGACCTGTGGCTGAATAGCGTAGCAACATAATAATTATACAAAACCTATTCAAAAATCCCACCCGCATTTTTATTCACTTTTAAATTAAGAGGCTTTTCACATTTGGTTGGCTGTCTCGCTCGCACAATCAAACATTTTTAAAGATTATTAAAAAATGGGACTCATTTGAAGAAAATTGTTTCATAAACTTTTTAATATGGTTTATGTGTGTTTGTACCTGTTAAAAAGTATCTAAAATAATCATTCATATACAAAGTAATGACCTCTGTTCATAGTTTGTAAACTCTTTTCTGCATTATCTATGATATGTCTATTAGAAGAAAAATAAACTTGTTCTCTTTTGAATCTCAACGCGGTCGTTTTATTACAGTACCTAGAATAAGGTCATCAAAAATTTAAAATTTTGATGACCTCATTTTCGATGTAGTCAATGTCTACACAATATACAAACATGTGCCCCCACTCTAGCCAAGTACTCGAACCACGGGAAGGCGTCTTTCATTATTTTAGACCTTATTACAGGGCCATAAGGTTTCATTTCATTTACTGTCATGATCTTCACTTACCATTCCAACAAATCCCCGATTGCAACTTTTCGAAAGAGTTCCATCACAAAACTTTCAAAAACCGCCTTATTGCAAGTGTATAAGGTTTAAAATCCAGTAACTTACTATTTTCCGTCAGGTTTCCACCCCACTATAGCCAAGTACTTGAACTACGAGAAGGCTGTCTTATATTATTTTAGACCTTATTACAAGGCCATAAAGTTTAATTTCATATACTGTCATGATCTCTACTTACCTTCCAACAAATCTCCGATTGCGACTTTTCGAAAGAGTTCCATCACAAAACTTTCAAAAACGCCTTATTGCAAATATGTAAGGTTTAAAATCCAGTAACTCACTATTTTCCGTCAGGTGTCCACCCCACTCTAGCCAGGTACTCGAACCACGGGAAGGCCTCTTTTAAAGGCGTCCGAAGGCCGAACCACCGTATATCTGTTACCTCCATTGTTTCATTGCTATCTGACGCTGAAAAAGTAAAAAAAAAAAGAAAAAATATATTTTAATGACGACCTCCGTGGCATAATGGTCAACACGCTAGACCGCCAATCTGGAGGCCCTGGTTTCGATCCCAGCCAGAGCATCTCGCTCTAGCTAATGACGGTTCTGAGCGACAAAAAAGGATAGCAGTATGGCGAAACTGCTGTTCCGTTCTGACTAGTGTTCCTGCAGAGGACTATAGGCGGAATAACAAACAGTTACATAATAGTGTATTAGTTATCTTACAGATACAATATTGAATATATATGTGTTATTAATTACATAACCCACAACGTTATTCCGGGCTTAAATTATATGCATACTATAAAAGAAGTTGCCACTAGAAGTACTTATAAATCGGATAAACGATAAGAAAGAATATTTGAAAAGATTATTAATAAAACATTAAAGGAACAAATAGCAAACGATCCACAAGACAGAAAGATAAATGATTGTGTGAATAATTAATTACAAGGCTTCATATCTAGTTTTCTTAATACTATAAAAAATGATTTCTTATATTCATATAGCTTGTCTGCGAATATATCTGTATTAAAAATTTAAGCCTGTCGGTCCTTTTTTTGGGGCTATGTCATTTTTAAAAGCCTATGAGCCTAAAATGCCTTTTTTTGTGACTGTAGGTTTTTTTAGAGTAATAGGCTTATGTTTAGGCTAAAGCCATGTTTTAGTATCAGCCATCATAATTATGAACAAGGGATTTATTTTATTTTTAATTAATTTTGAAAAAAGAATAGTGAATTTATATTTTATTTAAATATCGCCAAAAAATCAATCCAAAAACCTATAAAGACTTGTCCTTTAGCCTTGGCCTATTCAACAGGCCGAGCCTGAAAGACTAAAAGCGTTTATAGGCTTTTAGCCTGTCAAGCCCCTTATTTAATTTAGTAATTAGCCTATAGTTCTCGGGATTACTAGTGAGATGAAGCCCAACCCTTAGGGAGCCTGAAAAATCTGACACCAGTGTTGGCCACACACACACGAAAAACGAAAAAACGAAACTTACAACAGTCCGAGGCTCCTTCTTGATAGTAGTCTAGGACGGTCGTGGGGGACGCTTTTTGTAATCTGAACGTCACCATTTTAAGTATGGACTTGGCGTTCGGAGTGCCTGCACGGGGAAATCTGTAAAAAAATATTTATTTCAAATACACTTTTTTTTAAAAAAAAAGGTATGTCCACTTTAGGGAATATGCATGAAAAAAAATATTTGTTATCTAACCAGTTTATCCATAAATGTTAAGTCAAATACTAACAGTGAAAACAGAAAAAAAAAAATGGTAGAAAAACGATCTCCGGCTCCCTCACTCACAGAACGAAGCATAGAAGCGGTGACGCTACTACTCAGACGTCGATTTTCTGTGAGAGTGTGGTACTTCCCCGGACGAGCCGGCCCATTCATGCTACTAGCAAAACAGAGTTTTGCCGGTAGCGTGGCTCTACCACAATAAGTTCGCCTATTATATTGCTTTGTTTTTTTTTCGCTTTTACGATCTGCACGGGCAGAGAAACAGCTGGTAACGGTACATTCTGAGTTTTTTCAAACTAGCATGGTAGAGGACAGACAGCATATTTCGGATAAAATGTGGCGATCTACGGTAGTCCAAGATTTACTCGCATACGGACGCGTGCGTACGTACGCATGTTTTTAGTGTGTTAAGTTACCCAAAGGGTAAAAACGAAATCCTATTACTAAGAATCCGCTGTCCGTCTGTCTATCTGTCACTAGGCTGTATCTCATGAACCGTGATAGCTAGACAGTTGAAATTTTCACACATGATGTATTTGTGTTGCCGCTATAACAACAAATACTAAAGACAGAATAAAATAAGTATTTGAGTGGGGCTCCCATACAACAAACGTGATTTTTTATTGATAACAAGCTATGCCCGTGGGCTTCGCTCCCCGTGGGAATTTCAGGATAAAAACTATCCTATGTCCTTCCCTGGGTCTCAAACTATATCCATACCAAATTTCATCTAAACAGGTTTAGGCGTGAAGTGGTAACAAACAAGCAAATATATAAACTCACTTTCGCATTTATAATAAAGTTAGGATTAGGATAGGATTAGGATAGTATTAGGATAGGATTAGGATAAGTTTAGGATAAGGATAGGATTAGTATAGCATTAGGATAGGATAAGGATAAGTATAGGATTAGGATTAGATTAGGATAGGATTAGTATAGGATTAGGATAGGATTAGGAAGGATTAGGATTGGGATTAGGAAGTTAGGATTAGGAATAAGATTAAAATAAGGATAAGTATTAGAATATGATTAAGATTAGGAAGGATTAGGAAGTAAGGATGTTACTGTCATGATTCTTAAAAATAGTCACATTATTCTGCTAATATTTAATTATGGCAATGTTGAACTGTTTAAAAAAGTGGCGCCATCTTATAAAAAAAGAATAACATTGACATATGAAGTTTATGACCATCGCCGTATATATAAAGAAAAAGTATAATACCGGTGTAATGGCCGTGGCGATGAACAATTTTGGGCTAAAGGTGGACACACGAGGAGTTGGAGACTAAGACACGACTATGAACTCATCACAGCACGGAATCATTCGTACGCGAGTCCGACTCGCACTTGGCCGGTAATTCCTTTTCCCCCAGAGCTGCAAGGAAGATAGTACCTGAATTCCTCGACTTCTCCACTGCTGGACTGCGAGGACGGGAAGCTGAATATCTTGACGTCGCTTTCGTCTACCTCCTCGTATACTATCCTGTACACGTCATCTGGAAAAGAGAACATACTGTAGACGTCGAAATACCAGTTCTATACTTTAAACGTATTGAAACTCAAAGAAAAAAATATCGAAATTTTTATACAAATTGCCGCGCCAGCCGGACACTTTTGTTTGAAACTCGAAAAAAAAATCGACATTTTCATACAATATGTAACAAAAACCCTGTCCGATCCTTGTAGGAGCAACTCAGATCGTCAATATGAACTTTTCCTACGGGACCAATGCTTGAAACTCGAAAATGTCGATTTCTTTTCGAGTTTCAAGCATTGGTCCCGTAGGAAAAGTTCATATTGACGGTCTGAGTTGCTCCTACAAGGGTCGGACAGGTATTTTTGTTACATATTGTACAGGGACAAATAACACTGATTGAGCTAGCCCCAAAGTAAGTTCGAGACTTGTGTTGATAACCTATCACAAACTCTAATTTCTTTTCTTCGATTTTCATTTGTTCAAAAACGGTACAACGAAGTTTTGAATGCCAAATGGCTTCTTTACCATATTTTCTGCTTATATAAATTCAACAAACATATTCCCGGTTTGTCGTACCGGGGGGGCTCAGTACCCGTGGTAGCCTCGAGCCACGGGGAATCTAAGCGGAACCCGCGAGGGGGCGCTCCTGCTGTCGTCAACCAGCAGTGAGCGCCCACATTGGGGCGGCGGGGGAGTGGGAAGATCTCCCCCCACCCGGGGAGGGGCGCTCCCGCGGGCTCGGCTTCGGCCTTGAGCCTGTAGGGATGCGCCCAATGGGGCGGCGGGGGAGTGGGAAGTTCTCCCCCCACCCGTGGTGGGGCCGCCGGGAGAGGAATGTTTCATTGCTCTCCCGGGGCTTCAGGCGGGGCCACACCGCCGTGGCTGTGGTTGGAAATCGGTCGCGGAGGAGGAGGAGTGTCGGTGTTACGTTGCCGCTCTCCCTATCCTCCGCGACCGAGCGGTGCCGCACCGCGTTTGCGGGGAAAGGCAGGCGGCGGAGCCTATCATCTTCTCCGCCGCTGGGTGCCGGTTTATCTGGCTCCCATGGGTCCACAGGCGGTGGACTGCGTGGGAGTCTGCCGCCTTTCAATTGGCCCGAGGAGGTACGGCGCGTCCGTGAGTTCCGGACGCGCCGACTTGGTGAGTGGGGGGGCGCTTAGACGTCCCCGAGGAGGGGCCGCTTTAGCGCCCAGCCGCGCCGGGGTTCGCGGTTGTATTTCCGTTCCCGTGTCCCCGGCAAAAGCGGTTGAGATGGAACTCCGGAGGTTTTTTTTTAGTGGGTAGGCACGTCGCTCTGGCGTGGAGTCCCACATAACCCGACAGCCTCCCACGCAGGCTGACGGGTATCCGTAACAGGGATCTTTCCTCCGAAAAAAAAAAAAGAAAAAAAAAAAAAAGAGGTGGCCCTGGGCCACTCCAAGCCGCACAACATGAATACACACAAAGAGAACATAACTACATAAGTACTAAGTATATACTCTGTACTTTGTATATATAAACATTATGTATTTAAAAATTATGATTTAAATTATTTGGTATTTGTCATGTTGTAATTTAATAATATGGAAATACTTTTTAGGTTAAATAATTATTTTCTTTATGAAACATATAGAAATAGTATCTTCGGTTTAACGTTAGGTTGCAATACAAAGCATATAGCTTTCAAAAACATAACAATCAAAAATCGGAATTTCAACCAGATGGAAAAAGAGTTTTCGGTCAAATGTAATTATAGAAAATAAAAAAATTACGAAACGTTTTTGGTATTTTAAAATTCATAAATAAAGAATTATAGTTTGTGACAGGTAACCGGACAATTTGAAAAAGATAATTTTCCATCTTGACCTGACCGGGGTTGGAACCTGGGGACCTCCGGTGTGAAAGCTTGGCATGATATCAATGTGTTTACTATACTTCTGCACTAACAAAGTCAACACCCTGTATAAAAGGCCCAAGAGTTTATTTACATATTTTAGATAAACACTCAGGAAATGTATATGTTTTTACAGACGGTAAAATAAATTCAGGACGTCCATTTTTAGTTTATTGTCACCATCGCGTCGTCCCCACTTGGGAACACCGGGACCTACTATTTTTTACACAGTTTTATTCGTCCTCAGTGGGGACGAATGGGACATACTTCCCCTATTCCTCACCTTCCGATTTGGGTTGCCACCAGAAACCGGTGTATCTAGAGAACTCTTCTTGTGTGACGTAGCACGGGACCCCGGCTTGCCTTGGGTCGTCCGCTAACCTGAGAACATAATTAAAAAAACTAAAGGCTTTCTGATCTGTAGACTCCGAACTTATATACACATTTGCTTTCATAAAAAGACTTTTCTTTTATTTGACGACCTCCGTGGCGTAGTGGTCACCATGCTAGTCCGCCACCCAGAGGTCCAAGGTTGGATCCCCAGTCAGGGCAAGTTGTAAAATGGCCTTTTTTAAATTGTCCTGAGTCTTGGATGTTTATCTATATATGTATTTGTCATAAAATATAGTATCGTTGAGTCAGTATCCCATAACACAAGTCTCGAACTTACTTTGAGGCTAACTCAATCAGTGTCATTTGTCTATATATATATGTATTTATTTATTAGCATGAATTAAGAATTTCCTTACTCTAGACTTTTCCATACAAACGTAGTTTAGATTTTATTTTGAAACGACATGAGAGATTTCGGCAGTATTTTGTAATTTTAAAGGGATTGCTTATATCTAGGCATATAACGGTAAATATGAACTTGAAAGAAGATATGAGAGTGTAGAAGTTTTCCATACTGATGGTCAAATATGATATAATACACTATATTCTCTTTAAGTTCATATTTTGATTGTGAAAACTAGTTATATGCCTTAATATATGCAATTTATTTGAAATTACATAATTTTCACCAATATGTGACATGTCGTTTCAAAATAAAAGCTAGACTACGTTTGTAAGGGAAAGTATGATTTTGTCTAGGGTAAGGGGACTCTTAAACGGTTTAGACTCGTAGAGTCACTGGCCGACATCTTTCGACCTCATCCGCAGGTTTTCATCAGGGCCTTAACAACTTGATTTGACATTATTTCAAAATTTCGACATTAAGAAAATTAATTTAAATTATGACAACAAACAATGTATACTCTGTCCACATATCAACTATAAATAATAATTTCATTGTGAGTTGACGTTCTTGGAGAAAATGCTGCAGTGCAGTTTGTTACCGCTTCTTCTGCACTAGCGCTTTGGAGGCGGCAGTAAACTTAGCTCTAAGTAACTTTTTGACGTCAACAATTATTGTGCAATAAAACAAAGTGACGATTATTAAGAGATATTATAAATATCCTATGATAATAAAGATATATTTGAATTGAATTGAATTTGGCCAATGTGACTAGAGGATGCATGCACTCGATGTCAACATGAGCCTGATGTTAAATCAAAAACAATTATTTTTTTTCTTTCAAAAGTTGTTTAATTCTTTTAAAAAAGAAAGCAATTTTTTGCCTTATCCTATACGTATCAAATTTATATGTACCAAACTTTTTTTATTTAACCTCTACTGTTTCAACTTAAAAAACCAAATACATTTTGGATTCCTGTACAAATTGCCCGGGCGGCAGCACACTTAAGTATGGAAATGCCATTCTTTTCTTGTTTCGTAATTGTTATTTTGAACCACAGGCTATACTAGATCACTGTAGTATAATGAAATTAAAATAACAGGCAAAACACAAAAAAGTCGCCTTTTCCATAAAAAAGTGTGCAGCAATTTGTCTGTGATTTCGATTTTTTTTTGTTATTTAAATTTCATTATACGATAGTCATCTTGTATAGCCCGTGGTTCGATTTATAACGGGTAAGTCCCTTCCATGTTGTATGTATAGTACCAAACTTAAAAAAACATTATTTTTTGAAAGTCAAACAAAATGAAATAATAATTAAATTAAACTAATAAGCTAAATAAATCAATTTTAAAAAATTAAATAAGCTTGATGTTTTTTTAATTTTTTGTAAGTACATGTTCCTTGAGAAAAGATCTTCGGTAACGCAAACTAAACCTTAACTACCCTCATTACATCTTGTTAGAGGTTGTATAACGGCATATTCATCCCCCCCTCCCCCCTCCACACTCACCGGTCGGGCTCGCGGCCTTTGCAGGCATGCGTCAGCCTCTTGGGTCCGGCCAGCCCGCCCGCCAGCCAGATGTCACCTCTGGCCGCATGAGCGACCAGCGCGGGGCTGCGCGGGCACAGCGCCGGCGTCAGCGGAGCACCCCCGCCCGTGTGCAGCGAGCGGGGCACCAGGGGAGGGGACTAGAGGGGAGAAAACAACATTTGAAAGAATAATGCATAGCTAAAATTACAGAATAAGTGCTAATACTCACGTACAGAAGTCTCACTCAGACAAGAAATTAACAGAAATAGTTATCTTTCGATGAATATATTTGAAGACCTCCGTGGCGGATGCCAGTCCGCCACCCTGAGGTCCCGGGGTTGAACCTCAGTCAGGGCAAGTTGGAAAATGGCCTTTTTCAAATTGTCCTGGGTCTTGGATGTTTATCTATATATGTATTAGTTATAAAATATAGTATCGTTGAGTTAGCATCCCATAACACAAGTCTCGAACTTACTTTGGGGCTAGCTCAATCTGTGTTATTTGTCTCTATATATTTATTTATTTATCTACTCAATCTGGTTGGCTCTATGGTTTAATTTAGCTCGCATCTAAACTCAGCACCTCTTTGTTTAGATGGAGAATACACTGAGATGAGAGTCTTTTGAAAAAGCCATCAATATGAAGCTGTCTCCCTAACCTGATTTGGGCCCTCCTCAGCGACAAAGAGAGACGATGCACATGGGAACAGCACCCTGCCAGTTCTTGGATGCAACTCGTATGAGGCTATGCCCCAAGCTGCGACGCGCTGTCGTTCCCATAGCAACTGCTCCTCCCGTGACCATTTCCCTGATGTGACTCCGAGTGCTACGTTGGATTCGATGAGGGGCTTCCAGTCTAACCTGGAATTAACAAAAAATAAATAAAATATAATTGTTTATTGGGGAAACAAGTTATTACAATTAATAACAATTGCTGGAGCCTCCTTTTAAGCAAAACTATGCTTGTACTAGGACACTCCGCTCTTTCTTATCTCGTAAGTTTTATAATAAACAATAAACAATATCTTAAAAATATATGTGTATGTATGTATGTAAATTGTTGATTAAATGTTACGAGGCGATATGGCTAGCAACCCGTCACTATTTTGCTTCCCTTTTTTTCTTCTTTATGCTTGCCACCACACTAAGCATGGGTCCTTCGGCCCTAGGCTTTGTCTACCACATAAGGAATAAAGTGATTCTTCTTATCGTGTTGTTGGCTTAAATTTTAAATTTAGGTCACCAAGATTCAAAGATTCAAAGATTCAAATGTTTATTCAGTAATTAGACCTTTACAGGCACTTTTACACGTCAATAAGTATAATTTATGTTACTTGTAAAGTATATTAAAAGTTAATTCTTTTTTAGTTTCACGGGTCTTATCACCCCGGTCCTTTGAGAGGCTTGCGTGGGGATACAGATCCAACACGTAGAGGCCCTTTGGAGAAGTTGATGTTATGTGGCACTCCCGTCAAAACTCATTCCTGAATATACCTATGAAAGGTGTACCCTTGAATAAGTTTCGGCAGGAGAAAGATCTATTGCAAGAAAAAGGGAAAGGTCTATGGGTTATGGAATGAGATTGGGATGGACTGATGCTGGGATATTGCAATAGGAACATCACCTGCCATAATCATGATTACTGACTATTGTAGGCAGGTGGTGGCTTGCCGCCCACTAGATGGACCCCTCAAACGCGCCGACAATAGTTACCGGCAAAGGAGTAACACCGGTGCAAGCGACTCAGGGGTATCGAGAGGTGTGCTGCGCTTTCTCCGAAGTTACTCGCGGCGTTATGCCCTTTAACACTTCCTCCCCTGGAGCAATAGCTCTAACGACTCCTCTCTGCACGGCCAATTAAGGCAATGCAGAGCTGAGAGCCCTGCGAGCCCTCTTAGGTCTCCACTCCGACTGATGAAGACATGTCGGGGACGAGGGCCCTGACCGGCTCTCTGGAGCACTCGGGTCCGTGGTGTCGTTACTCACCAACAGCTCGCCACAAGCTGCCCTGCGGTTAATTTATTTTTAAAGAAAATTACCAATACCAGCGCTTCGTAACGACCACTGCTAAGAAGAAACGCCGAAAGAAACTCATTTTCACAGTATTGGTCGCCTACTCGCCAGAAGAGCTTTGTCATATTATTATAATTGTCTTTTAATTAATAAATACTTATAATATAATACAATGTTGACACATTATAACATGTAATGCTTGCGAACAAGTAAACAAACATAAATTGCGTAATAAAAAATATTAAGTAGACAAAAAAGCGAAGCCGAGCTGACCAGTCCCTCGCGGCAGCACCCGTTCACGAGTTGACGCACGGATCAGCTATCGTTAAACTCAACCATATTAGTGGGAATCCAACGACCCGACCAGCGACGCCACCACCGGATTGGACATTTTAGTGAGCATGAAAAACCCGAACTCGCAGACCTTGTCAAGAGAAAATATTAGTTATATGTTGGTCACTTATTGATCGCAGAGCATTTACATGTTTTTACAGTAAGCTTATTACGGTAACAGAAAATGCAGCTATTTCATGTTTCATGTGTGGAGTGTAATGGAAAATGTTTAGGAAGTATCCACGCGTTTTTATCTCTTAAATAAAACTTTTTTAACATGTATTTAGGTAGGTTAACTTCGGGAAGTTTATTAAATAATGTTATACCTAGACCTAAGAGTGACTTTCTAGTTTTAGCAAGTCGAAATTTAGGCGTATAAAGCTGATTTTTGTTGCGAGTATTATAACTGTGAACATCACTATTTTTCTTGAAATTATTTAACCTAGATTTAACAAATAGAAGATTGTCGTAAATAAATTGAGATGTCACAGTAAGAATATTTATAGATTTAAATAACTCTCTTAAGGAATCGCGTGATTTTAGTCCGTAGATCGACCGAATTGCTCTCTTTTGTAGCACAGAGATAGCATGTATGTTAGCCGCTTTACCCCATAAGAGCAAGCCATATGACATTATGCTGTAAAAATAATTAAAGTATACTAGCCTAGCAGTTTCAACGTTAGTACACCGTCTGACACTCCTCACAGCATATGCTGCCGAACTAAGTTTCTTGGCAGTGGCCTCAATATGTTTATCCCATTTTAAGTTCCAGTCTACAGTTATGCCTAAAAATTTGGTGTTGGGTACCCATTCTAGAACTTGGCCATTAAGACTCAAAGGTATGTGAGTATTGGGTTTATTCAATAGTGAAAAATTAACGCACTTAGTCTTTTGTGTGTTTAAGGCCAGATTATTAGTCGTAAACCAACTAAGTACTTGTGACATAGTATTGCTTACATCGTCTTAGTTTGTGCATTTTCTGTCAACCTTAAAAACATTATTGAGATAATGGAAGTCAAGTTCAACATTATATGGTATGTAATAATTTGCTGCGCTACTGGACATAGCTGTTAAATATAGCACCACCACAGAATTAATATAATTATTACATACAAAACCGAATCTCATAAGATCCCGCGCAATATGCGTCCCCGTTCCCTGTTCCTGCACCTCTTCCCCGTTCTCGCTTTGTTGATGGTGTTGAGCGATCAGCTGCAGGCACCTGCAGCCGCCTCGACAAGGCGAGAACGGGAAGGCATATTGCGCGAGACTTTAGGAGATTCCGATCTGTATATGTATAATACTTATAAGTATAAAATACTACTAATATAAGACGTATTGACCACCTGAAATGGAGTTGGACTGGCCACATGCTAAGATGCGGAAGTGACACTTTGGTACCCAAGGGATGGGACAAGACGACAGGGCCGCCCAATCGCGCGCTGGAAGGACGACATCTGCCTAACCTTGGGGCTAAGAGATCGTCAAATATACTGGACTAGAGCGGCAGAAGATAGATCACAATGGAGAGAGCTGCACAAGGCCTATGCCAAAAGGCACACCGAGCTGCGGGACATTATATAGAATGACTTTCAAAATGAAATCCACAATAGAAAGAAACCATGAAAGCTCGGAAACAAAAGACTTTATTATTATTAGTCTTTATTTATTTTAAATAATCTTAGATTAGATTTTTTTTTATAAAATATAATATTATCATTTCTTTTTTAACTCAACCAAAGTTGGCCAAAGCCAACATGAAGAGGCCTTTTAGTACCTTTTTATCTAAAAAGTGAGATGGCTGCATCAATGGAGGTCTATCCCTTAATAATTAAATAAATTACGTCTAAACTATTGAGATGCACTAACGGACAGTCCTCCACAGCTGCCGAACTATTGCCAGGGAGGGATTTACTTGGTTTGGGCTTTATGGATGGGATGTTAGTAGACCGGATAACTGGGTTATGGAGTGAGATACGGACATCTACCTAAAAATCTCTCACAACAATTTTAGCTTATTATTATTATTATTTTATAATACTTCAATTAATTCTGTGGCACCACAGAGGTTGTCCAACATTGCTTCTGGTGTTGAAATACCATGTTTACATCACACGCAATATAATAGATTAGCCTTAAGGGTCATAATGACTTTGCAACATGTTTCTGCGATGGAATGTCAGTATGAATAAATTAATATCAATTAATATTTAATTACCTACCATCCACGCTGGTCTGGGAGAACAGAAACATAATTAGAATGTTCCAGCTGCTTCTCTACCCACGCAGATCGTAGAAGCCGATCGAGGGAATGATCGAAAATGGGAATCTTGTTAATAGGCGATTTGGCTAGTAGCCCATCACTTTTGATTCCTTTAAGTTGCAGCCCTGGGCTTAGAGATGTAAAGAACTCGAGTCTTTTGAGTCCAAAATTTTAGACTCGGCTGACAAATTGCACAGCCCGACTCCCAGACTCGAGCACTTAAGCCTACATAAAGACTCGAGCATAACATGGTGCTCAAGTCTTAATTCGCGCTCGAGTCGTTTTACACGACGAGTCGCGCTTAAGTTCTTTTTCATTTGGAGTTCCTTTATAAATAAACAGGAAATAAAATATGTAACTTTTGTGAAATATAATAGTAATTTAGTAATTTTTGTAAAGTCTAGTATTCATAGCTTTTGAAAATCCTACTAATATTATAAATGCGAAAGTTTGTGCGTAATGGATATACAAGAATGTTTTTTACTCTTTCACAAAAATACTACTGGACGGGTTTGGTTAAAACTTTACATTAATATAGGTTATATGTCAGATTAACACATAGGCTATAATTTAGGAAGTCGCAGGAAATAGCATAAAATTATAAATAAAAATATTTAAGTAAATCAACCTTGATACGCTCAAGACTCGATACGCTCAAGCTCTTTTTAAGACTCGAGTTCTTTTTGAGACTCGAGCTCTTTTTGAAATACGAGTTCTATACTGGCGCTCGAGTTTTCGAGAAAGGACTGGAGCTCGGCTCGACTCAAGGCTCTGAGTTTTGTGAGTACACCGAGTCTTGTAAAATTGAGCCGAGTCAATAGAATTAAGACTCAAAGACTCGAGTTCTTTACACCCCCACCTGGGATCTATCAGCTAAGCGCTAACAAAATGCGCTATGCCCCATTACAGATAAAGACGAGATTTCAACGCGGCTCCACGATGTTACGGGCGACCTAAGGGCGGGAAGTTTCTTTGCACAAAGAATTTCTATTGCGGTGCAGAGGCAATGCTGCCAGCCTTATGGGCTCTTTTTATTAGTAATTTTTATTATATTTAAATTTGTATAAAAAAATGTATAATGATTGAATAAATAAAGATAAAGATGTAATATACAGATAAAGATGTAATATGTGTATAATTAATTAATTATTAATAACCAGAGGTGGGAGTTAGGTAGAGTTACTTATGTACTAACTATGTGGATATGCCTTAAATCCCGGGATTAATTTTAAAGTGACATCTTAAAAAAAAAATTATTTACTTCTACACAATTTACTGCACAGGCTACATTACCAATAGTTAAAAGGAATAAAAATACTAATGTAAATACTTATAAAAATTGTATGTTATTATCTTGGTTTTATTTGTCTTATCTATCTCTGAGGTTTTCATGATTATTTATTTGTAATATTGTTGGCAAAATGGGATTGTCCATTAGAAATCCCGGGAAGATCCATATTAATATCAACATTTTGATGCAAGTAGATAAATATTTCTGTACTCTGTTGAAAACACTTAACATGCTGACCGCCATACCCAAGTTAGTGTGCATTTGTTTCTAAATGGATACACATGGCGCTTAACATGTTAAGCTACTCAATGTGGTTAGCGCTATAGTTTAATTTAGCTCGTGTCAGAACTCAGCACCTCTTCATTTAGATATGTAGACATCCATTGCAAGCCAATTTCTTATTACTCTGGACAAACAATTCATGTAACTGAATGTACCACTCCGGAGTGGTCGCCATACGCAAAGTAATAATGTATGTATATATTCGAACCTGGCATAAACACATCAAAACCAAAAGAGAATAATTGAACCTGAGATACAAAGACGTGTACTGGTTGAGGGCGCGCAACTCAGTGTTATCTTTAGACAACAAGCTCTTAATTTATTAGACAATCCTAAAACCAATATGAAGTGCATGTAATTCCAACATCGCCATCATGCAAAGATTGCAAAATGGCCAACTTAGGAACATCGCCAACACACCATGGCTTATCACTAACAATGAAGTCCATAAGGAATTAAAAATTACCACCGTAAACTAGGAAATAAGACTCCTGTCTGAGCGATATGAGAAGCAACTCGCTAACCACCCTAATGAGCTAGCGTGCAAGCTAGTCAACATTAGCTACAAAAAGCGTCTAAAAAGACACGATATTCAAGGACTAAGTTCCAGATATTAAGAAATGATTGCTGCCGCTGGGGAGCAACTTCACACACCACTCATCCGCTTATAGTCAAGGACTGATTGCAGATTTAAAAACACAAAAAAAAAATTGATACCGAAACAGAGAGTGACACAGGCCTAGTTATATATACACTGATCTAGCTTGCTATTGTAGTTGAAATATTTTTAAAACTTGATCAGTAGTTTTTGCTTTAATCTATTACAAACAAACACAAAAGCAATTCTTTTTTTCCTTTTATTATATTAGGACGTACATGTAGTTCATTTGCTGAATTGATTTAGATGCCGTCGGCGCGAGGCCGCATCTTTGTAAAAGCCGCCGCCGCCTTTGAAGCGTGCCAATAGCATATCAACCAATTGAACGAATAGATTTTTATACATTTATTTTAAAGCTACACAGCCCAGCTGATTGACTTATGTCTACTGTCAAAAATTATTCCATTGTTAAATTTACTAACCTTGCACTATTGGGCTGTGTTGATGGAGTTATATCAGTATACAGCAGAGTTATCTCCCAGCCGTTCTGCGGAGTCCTCAGGAAGTATATCCTCATCTTCCCATTGGATAATCTCCGAAAGGATATGGCCATAGGGACCATGGTTGACAGTGAGGATAGTTCCTTTCGTAAATCGTGAACGGCTTGTCGTACCTCTGCCCAGGTGTACCTCTTACTTGGAGGCCGCACGTATTCACCAGCTGCGGCCCCATCGCCCGCCTCCCGCACCTCCATATTCACAATATCCATTAAATTCATGGATAACTAAACAAAACGTTTCATGGTGATATAACAAACGCCTTACGTCAAACGTACACGGCTTGTAACGCTTAAATTAATTTACTAATAAAGTATTTCTACTTAAGATTCATTATAATATGTTATTACGTGATTAATATTTGACTAAAATATAAATTAAGCTAACAGGCCAACACACTTTTTTGACTTTGGCAAATGGTTGCTGTTTGGTGGTCTACCATTTTTGCGTTCGTGAACTACTTAATTTTCGATTTTCATACGGACGAATTTAGCAGTTAAGTGATGATGATTCGAGTTGCGTTCGAGTTTCGAGTTTCGTTTGTTCGAATACGCGACCGCAAATTAGTTTTGGTTTCTTTCAAAATATATTGCAATTAATCCGAACGATTTCCAGTTGGGCAACATTACGAAAAAATGACATTTAAAATCGGAAACACTCAACTCAAGTTATATGAAAGGTACTTCGTAATAATAGTACCTACCTATATTTCAAAGTAATTACATACATTGCAGTGAAGGAAATAGAAATAAATAAATAATCTATTACAAAGTAATGATTTCAAAAAATGCTTATAAATAAAACATAATATTGAGATATGTGCACCGGATATGTCAAATTGACATTCATCAACTGCAGTTCCGGCAACGATTGCCGCCGAACTGTCAAACTGTGTCAATCGAAAAAAATGTCTCTCTGCGTATGTATAGCGCACTGCGTTGTTTTATTTTGAATGGACGTGTTATAAAAATGGCACCAGTGTCTAAAGTGCTACGGACTTGTGGGTTACTAGTTTATTTAGTTATAAATGCAGTAGCTCTTGCGAAGATTATTACAGAGCCAAGGATACTTAAGTTAGAAGTGTTGAAAAAAGATTGTGAGGAAAACAGTTGTAAATATTTACTAAAAGCCGTCGGTGGTGACTTTCTCGGTCATTATTCGTGGAGGTTGACCCCCGAGGGTGGCGTGCAGGGTGGTAACTGTGACGTGAGTTATCCGAATTATGAAATACGTGAAATAGAAACAAAACAGTCGTATACGGAAAATGAAGTGACCGTGCCAAAGAAAAAGGGGAAAATATATTTTTGTTTACATTCTGAAAACAGTCAAAACAACCCCTTCGGTGGAAAATGGTTGCACCAAGGCGAAGATATTTATTTGGACCCCACAAACGATGAAGTTCCAGCTGTTAAAGAGAAAATATTGTAAGTATTAAATTTAATAATAAAATGTATGTTGTAGATAAAAGTAACAGAGAACGGGCAGCAGCATCACCTATGTGAAGGCTTTATACCATCTACTGCAAACACAACTGCCTACCCAGCTTTTATTATAAGAGGCCTTTTGTCCAGCAGTGGACGGGTTGGTATTGCAATGAAATGATATTCTTTATATGCAAGGGTTATACACTAGAACACGAAAATAAACTTTAAACTCATCATCATCATCCTCACGTATTCCCGGTTGCATCCTCAGCAGTAACGCTTCAGAGCCCGGGGTCCGCTACCTAACCAAGGAGATTTGACGAGGTTACTGGTTTTTACACAGAGCGACTGCCGTCTGACCTCCACAACCCAAAGGGCAAACCAGGAACCAATCCTTGGATAGTTTGATGTTCAAACGCTAGGTGGCGTTCGGGACCCACAGTTTTACGTGCCTTCCGAAACACGGAATCATCTTTCTTTTCGGATAATCAGGTGATTCAAACCTGCAATATCCTATCCAGACTGGAAACAACTTTTCACAAAGTATGCTTCCCAGTGGGAATCGAACCCATGACCTCCGGGTCACAAGGCGAACGCCTTGACCACTGGACCTTGAAAATAAACTTTAAACTGTTAGTATAAAATATTCAAATGCATGACAAAGATTGGGCTTCTTTGAGTATTTTTTGTCATGTTTTAATCTTTATGAACTTTTTACTATAACAGATTTATATTTGAGTGTTTTAAAGTCCTCTTTGCTGTGCTCCTCTTGGTCTGTGTGTCTTGGCTTATACAATACAATACTATTGTACTTACATAATCCTTGAGCATACCAGGCCCATTAAACCAGTTCAAAGATATTTTTTTTTTTTACCAAAAAATCACACAGATTGAGCCCCTAAGTAAATGTGAGATTTGTGTTACGGGATACTAACTCATCGATACTATATTTTATAACAAATACATATATATAGATAAACATCCAAGACCCAGGTCAATCTGAAAAAGATTATTTTCAATCTTGACCTGACCGGGGATCAAATTCTGGACCTCTAGTGCAACTGCATGGCAATAATAATATGAATCTAAAGAGGAGGAATGATGAGGAGCTCACTGGCTCAGTGGGAGTAAGCATTAGTACCAGAAAACTAGAGCTTTCGTAAGTTAAGCGAGACCGGGTGTGGACCACACTTGGATGAGTGAACACAAGCTTCATTATATTCATTATTTAAAAAAAAAATTTCCGATCCTTGTAGAAGCAATTCAGACCGACAATATGAACAACTTTTCCTATGGGACCAATGCTTGAAACTGGAAGGAAAAACCGACATTTTCATATAAATTGCTGGGCCAGCTGGACACTTTGTATGAAAATGACAACTTTTTTTCGAGTTCCAAGCATTGGTCCTGTAATAAAAGTGGTTCATATTGACGGTCTGAGTTGCTCCTACAAGGAACGAACAGGGTTTTTGTTACATATTGTAAATTTCTTGAGCTCCTCCGGGCTGTGCTTTGAAAGGCTTGTAAAGCCATTGGTCCTAGCAGTCATTATTGTATAGCATCAAGCTTTGTCAGTTGCCTTTATTCTTCTTTTCTTAGATTATTGCTCCATTGTTTTTAAATGATTTTGCCATCGTATGCCTTAAGGCGGCTTAAAAAATCTGTCACTAGTGTAAGCCACTTTAACACGTGAAAAACCAAACAACATCTAAAATCCCATCTGTGACTCATATTCTATGGAAATGGGGTGAGGTAACTAATCCATTTATAGTATGGTGTCAACTAATATCCTATATTTCCATATTTGATGGGATATCTATATTTCACTTTGATATCATTTTCTGCCTGACCAGGCCTGTGTCACTCCCCATTTAGGTATCAAAAATATACCTACATTGTTACTATGGGAAAATTCAGTTACATGAATTGTTGGTCCAGAGTAATAAGAATGAAAATAGCTTGCAATGGATGTCTATAGTGCGTTTGTTTAGGTATTTAAAGAATTTAAACAATCTTGACATGTCTTTTTCTTCAAATATACACTTTATAAATCAATACCTTTGCAAATTACCAATAAATTACGTAATTTATAATTTATAAAATAAATTATTTTTAATTTGCGAAGGTATTGATTTATAAAGTGTAAATTTCAATAAAAAGACATATCAAGATTGTTTACATTCTTTTAAATACTAAACAAATGGACTATAGGTATCTAAAGGAGTTATGGATAGATAGGTAAATATATTCATTTATTTGCAGCTATAACAGGCATAAGTATAAAAACTATACAAAAAAAAATGTAATGCAGACACAAAAAAAGATACCTACCTGCATAATTTTACATGTATGTGTTACCGCAATACAAAAAGACGACAACTCAGTGGTAATATTGCAGATTCAAAAGATTCAAATGTTTATTCAGTAATTAGACCTTTACAGGCACTTTTACACGTCAATAAGTATAATTTATGTTACTTGTAAAGTATATTAAAATGTAATTTATTTTTAAAGAAAAGCTACCGAGACCAGCGTTTCCTAACGACCACTGCTGAGAAGAAACGCCGAAAGAAACTCATTTTCACAGTATTGGTCGCCTACTCGCCAGAAGGGCTTTGTCATCTATACTATGATAAAAGAGTAAAAAAATGTGTCTGTACATTGAAAATTTTTCAAATAAAAATATTTGTGGCGATGGAGATATAGTAATAGAGTAAGAAAATAAAAAAAAATGTCTGTCTGTTTGTCTGTTTGTACACGCTAATCTCCGGAAATACTGGACGGATTCGAATAAAACTTTTTTTGTTATATAGCTGTGAAGCCTGGGCAACATATAGGCTATAATTGATTTTGGAAAATGGAACACATGATGCAGAACTATAATGGTCCAGCTAAACTATAAAAAATATTAAAATGCCGCCTTAGCAAAAGTTATTAAGTCTGATGAGAACTTTTTGTTGAGTTATAATACAACTGGCCAAGCGCGAGTCGGACGCGCGCGAAGGGTTCCGTACCATAATCTATGAAAAATCACGTTTGTAGTATGGGAGCCCCCCATAAATACTTATTTTATTCGATTTTTAGGGTTCCTTACCCAAATGGGTAGAAAGGGGACCCTATTACTTAAACCGTCCGACTGTTAGTCTGTCTGTCTGTCTGTCACCAGGCTGTATCTCATGAACCATTATAGCTAGACAGTTGAAATTTTTATAGATGATGTTTTTTTGTTGTCGTTGAACAAAAACATACTAAATCTATACTACAAATAAAAGAGTAAAAAAATGTGACTGTACATTGAAAATTTTTCCAAAAAAAAGTTGTTTCGTCCGAAGAAGAACTTATAAGTTCAGAATTTGCGGACCTTCAGAGCATAACACACCAGAAAAATTCTTGGATATGTGAACGCGCCATATTGACACCAAAAAATTAAAAATCAATTATTATAGAACTTATGACGCAAATTATTGTTAATTTCTTGGATAGTGTTGTTGACGACACCACCAATTATCCAGTTAAGTTTCTTAATTCACTTGCAGCAAATGGACTCTCGGCTCACAAAATAAGTCTTTACGTCGGAGGGCCAATAATGCGAATGCGCAATTTGACTCCGCCGAAACTGTGTAACGGAACCCAGTTTAGTGTCTCAGCACTGTATGCCGAAGTTCAGCGGCTGAATTTCAGCCAATGCATGCCTGCAATGTTATTTGCATTACTAGCAACACATAATGCCGAACTTCCGATGCTTTTGCCTGAATCGGACCCGTACCCGTACCCGTACCCGTACCTGTATCCGTACCCGTACCTGTACCCGTACTCCCTCTTCCGCTCCCGCCGCTGCCGCCGCTGCCGCCGCCGCCGCCGCTCCCGCCGCCGCCGCCGCCGCCGCCGCCGCCGCCGCCGCCGCCGCCTCCACCGCCGCCGCCGCCGCCGCTCCCACCGCCGCCGCCGCCGCCGCCGCCACTGTCGCCGCTGCTCCCGCTCTCGCCGCCGCCGCTACCGCCGCTGCCACCGCCGCCGCCACTGCCGCCGCCGCTTCCGCCGCCACCGCCGCTGCCGCCGCCGCTGCCGTTTCTGCTCCCGCTCCCGCTTCCGCTCCCTCTTCCACGTACCCGTTCCCGTACCCGTTCCGCTCTCGCTCCCACTCCTGCTCCCGCTCCCGCTCCCGCTCCCACTCCCGCTCCCGCCGCCACTCCCGCCGCTCCCGCCGCCGCCTTCACCGCCGCTGCCGCCGCCGCTGCCACTGCCGCCACCACTGCCGCCGCCGCTCCCGCTCTCGCCGCCGCCGCCACCGCCACTGCCGCTGCTGCTGCCGCCGCCGCCGCCACTGCCGCCGCCGCTCCCACCGCCGCCGCCGCCTCCGCCGCCGCCGCCGCCGCCGACGCCTCCGCCGCCGCTGCTACTTCCGCTCCCGCTCCCGCTCCCGCTTCCGCTTCCGTTCCCTTTTCCACTTCCGTTCCCTCTTCCGCTCCCGTGTCCGTTCGCCGCAGACGCGCCAATAACGGAAGATTAAATTCTCATATCGGCACATCACTACAGTCCGGCGTTTCCACCGAACGTCAGCGGCTGAACTTCAGCTTATTTAGTGTGTCATCCCCACCGAACTTTAGACACTGAACTTTAGCCGCTAAACTTCGGCATAGTCTGCTGAGACACTTAAAGTTTACTGTGAGTGGTGCCAGTGAAACTGTATTTATTCCGCGTATAACAATTTTCCTTTTGAAAATACACAGTTTTACAAATACACAGTGTTTACTTGCTTTCCTTTGAAAATAAGTCACAGTTTTAGAGGCTTAAAGCTGCTGATGTCGATCTAAGGACTGCTTTTTCGCATGGCCAACTTAATGTGGCTTTCTCCAGGGTTAGTAACACTTCAGCTCTTTTCATATTAGCTCCCGAAGGAAAGAATTAAAATAATATTGACTTTTAACTCCTAACACTGTTACAAGTACTTTCTTATCTCTCTCTATCTTTCTCTCTCATTAGTTGTTATTTATATTAATACGCCGGAGTCATAAAGTCCACGCGAACGAAGTCGCGGGCATCAGCTAGTATTATTATAATTGTCTTTTAATTAATAAATACTTATAATATAATACAATGTTGACACATTATAACAACGTGCTAGGAAGCAATACACTGATTTTCAGTTGTGATCTGAGGAGATGTGCGGTGCGGATCCAATACTAAATAATGAAAATAAATAGGAAAAATAAGAGTACGAGTTCTGATGGGAGTTTAGTTAATCCATAGCGCTAACCACATTAGATATTTCTTTTCTGAGAAAGACTTCTGTATGTGAGTTCTAGTACTTATTCTGTGGCCTGACACAGTTTGTAGATTTGGTAAGCTGAAGCCCAATGGGCTAGATTACAACAAGTTGAATCCTTTTTAGACACTTTTTTTTTAACAGCAAAAAATAAAATGAGATGAGATTTGTATATGTGTGTCTAACAAACCCAGGCTGTCTACCCCATTAGAGATAAAGAAGTGATATAATAACTCTATCGTTCACCAAACCTTCAGTTTTCTGATATCAATCCTTTTTTAACCCCCCACAAAAAAGAGGATAAATTTGATGCTAATGTCTGTCTGTAACTCTATTGTCTGTCTGTAACTCTATTGTACACTAAACCTTTTACAGTTGTACCTTCAGTTTCCTGATATCAATCCTTTTTTAACTCCCGACAAAAAAGAGGATAAATTTGATGCTAATGTCTGTCTGTAACTCTATTGTACACTAAACCTTTTACAGTTGTACCTTTAGTTTCCTGATATCAATCCTTTTTTAACTCCCGACAAAAAAGAGGATAAATTTGATGCTAATGTCTGTCTGTAACTCTATTGTACACTAAACCTTTTACAGTTGTACCTTCAGTTTCCTGATATCAATCCTTTTTTAAGCCACGACAAAAAAGAGGGGTGTTATAGGTTTGGTGCTATATCTGTCCGTGGCATCGTAGCTCTCGAATGGATGAACTGATTTTAATGTGGTTTTTTACGTGAAAGCAAGTACCTTTGTGCTGGTTCTTAGCTATGTTTTATGAAAATCGGTTCAGCCGTTTAAAAGTTATTTGGGGTTAACGGTTGGAAGGGGTATTTTTTTTTACCACGCAAATAAATGATTGCGCTACTGTTATCAATTGCACTTAACGTTGGTGGCTGTAGTACCGCCCCTCACCACTAGATGGTGTCGTAGGGGTTCTTTTAACGCGACTGCAACAGAAGGAGGGTAATGTTTTTCGAGCGTATGTATGTATGTATAACTGTTTGGCACGCTCTGCAGCCTGAACGGTTCGATGGATTTTAGCTTGAGAGGTGTCGTATTTACTGTGAGAGTGACACTGGGTATATCAAAATAAAAAAATGATAATAATAAAAAAAGTCTGGTTTTTGTAATAATTGCTTGTTTAATTTGCCTGAAAGTAAGTTTATTGAAAGTTGAAAAGTGGCCTTTGCAAACTGTCAAAGGTCTCGTGAGTCGATCTATGGTTGAGGGTTGATGAGGTTAACATTTGAATTGAAAGTCGAGGTTTTCGAATTTGCGTAGCAAATAAAGTTGCACTGTTATCTGTAATGTATGTGTGACGGATGAATGGGGAATAACCTGTTGTTCACACATACACGATAAATGCAGAAAATTATGACATATTGTGTGTCAAGAGCAGGTTACTGTGACCATGTAATCATTATTTGTTTATTTTTCATTATGTTGCTATATGGACTGAGCAGTGGCGGAGTTAGATTTAATTTAGGCAGCGGTGAATTAGCTTTGCCAGATCCGTTAAAAGGTTGCCAATTGGGTATTTTCCTGGGTCAAATATAATTTATTTTGTACTGATACGTCGCAAAGTATTGCCATTTGTCTATGACAGTTCCAATTTTTAACGCGATTTAAGATTTATTATTGCAGAAAAACTGATAATAAGAGCGTTATTTGACTCCAAGAAACTATGACGTCATCTGCCTGTATTTCATACAAACTCCCTTAGAAAATATTTGTTTTGACGTTTAGAAAAAAGGATCTGATTTGACTTGTTAGAAAATAGCGGATTGTCGAGCATAAGAAAAGGCTATTTACTGTGTATGTTTTTGGTTAATATTTTATATTAAACAATATAGGTACCACTGAAAATAAATATTTTTCGAAACCAGCAAGAATATTGGTGAATTAATGAAGCAGCATAGCATTTCAAAATAAGAGTGGGAGCGTGGTAGGGACATTTTACTATCTCTTTCTTACGCGTGAGACCTAATAGGAGTGACGTCAAGAGCGCTGTACGTGCAACATTTTAGGGTTCCGTAGAAAACAAAGAACCCTTATAGTTTCGCCATGTCTGTCTGATTGTCCGTTCGCGGTTTTACTCAGCGACTTTAAGTACTAGAAAGCTGTGATTTGGCAAGGGAATGTATATTAATTATGCGAAAAAGTGGTAAAATAAAATATTAAAAAATAATCTTTATGGTAGCTTCCACACAAGTAAAGTGAAAAGTCATTTTTTTTTCTCGACTAAACAATCACGTGGGGTAACGTTAAATAGGCCCTTAAAAAATATTGTGAGCTTGTGAACACCGTTTTTCGATCCTTTCCTGAAATATTTGGTTTTAAAATAAAAAAATTTGTTAGACTCAAGTGTCACCCCGTCTATCTGCTAAACGGTTATATATGGACACGTGAAAAAATTCACAGCTATAGTAAATATAATGAAATTTAAAAGAAAACTATCAGAGCTAAGTAGGGTTTACAAATTAAAAAGTTATAGGCGATCAAGTTGTAAAATGCAGGTACTCGGAAAAGGAAAATTTCATACAAATATAATAGCAAAATAAATAAGTTTTTAGACGTTTTAATGGCATCAACTCAAAGTTGGCATTTGTTACTACGGAACCCTACACTGCGCGTGGCCCGACACGCACTTGGCCAATTAGTCTGTTACTTGACAGTTTCCCTTTTCATCAGATTTTAAAAGCTTTTATCTTACTTATTTTTAGGCAGATTAAAAAAATGATATTTTGTTTTCGGTTTCGGATTGTGTTAAGTACTTAATGATTTGAATCATAGACCTAAAAATTTTATGATTTGAATAGTAAAAATAAAATTTGATTAAAATTTTGTATTAATGTTGTTTTCAAGACGTCATAAGTTCATAGTCATCTACTAATTTAGATAATCTCTGTCACTATATCTAAAATTATATAGTGTATTCATTCAATTGGCTGGAATACCGTTGGCGTCCCGACAAAAGCGCATCGGCTTTTTCTAATTCGAGGCCTTTGTGGCACGCCGACGGCATACCATTTAAACAAATGAACTATACCGCATTCCACAGGCAAACTACAGAATCTTCCAACACACTACAAGACACGAAAAAAGAAACAAAATGGACAGACATCTCTGGCGACACCGACGTGAACTATTTGGAGCCCAAACCTCGACTCACTAGACGAGAACTTAACGACGTTCACGTATTCGCAGACAATACACAAAAAAACATCAAAAGAAATGCAGATTATAGCAATAAGTATCGATATAATGATTATAATAATGTTGTTGATGAGAATCTAGCGATAGATATTGGTAGTGGAAAGTTAGAAGGATATAATGACTATAACAAAGATGTCAATGAGAATTTGAATGTTGATAGAAGAAGACGTGATACGTATGATAAAGAAACTACAAGGTTTACACGACAAGCGACGGAGGTGACAGTGCCAGCCGATCCACAAGCTATAATAGTAGACGGTATAAGGATTGAGAATTCAGCGAAGGAACCCAAGGTGACGGAAGGTGGTGTGCCCAGCGTTCTAGCTGGGTCGGAAGTTACTTTAAGGTAAGTGCAAATTGTAGTTAAAGTTTTCTTAGGCGCTTCAGGCAAATTATGGGCGTTGTTGCACCTCAAACTTACTATACCTCTAGCACACCCAAAGCCGAGATTTCCTACCTGAGAGGCCCCTTAAGCCGCAGCTACTAGTTAATAAATAGTACTGGAAACTTGCTCACCCATGACTGAAAATAAAATGAAAAGAAATTAATCGATTGATAAAAATATTGCCGCCGTTCATTGTATTGCAGCGGAATCCGTTGCATCCACCTAAGTATGCATAGTCCACAAAACAGGCAATAAGTTGAAGTGTTTAATCCTCTCCATCAGGTTATTTGGCGATGGTCTGACTCCACGTACGGTCATAGCATTCACCGATTACGAACAAGAAGAAGGACAGAAATGCAAGTTTATACTAAAAGGAGAATATATGGTAGGTTTTTACTATGTTTATGGAATAAGGTATTATTAACTTTCAGGTTACTGTGTGTGTATACAGATAATTTCAAAATCGAAAAATATCTTGTTGGATCTATGCTATTAAAATTGTAACGAGACCAGATGTTAGCGCTACACTCTTCACAAATAATAAATTTTATTGAACTAATAAAATCGTTAGCAAAGAATTAGAAGTAGCATTTGATTAAATAAGTCGCGTTAAAATTTAATTGTAACTTCTATTTTTTGCCATAGCTCTGTAAGTAGAGTAACATTTCAATATTTTTTTCATCAATATTTACTTAATGTTCAACATATTTTTTGTTCCAGTATTTTTATATTGTAAGTTGATTAGCAGGTGTTCCACAAGGTTTTAATCTAGGTCCAGTTTCACTCAAAAATATTTGAGATTAAACTTTATAATGACAATAATTTCAAATTGAGTGTTCTTTTCAGTTGTAGAACTAATGTACGGATAAATAAAGCTTTACTGGCAGATAAGTTCAAGAGATTAATTCTGCAGCCTCCATGATAACCAGTGATCGGAGTAGATCGTTTTGGGGTCAATGCACTGATACGTTACGAATATATTATTAAAGACATGCTTTAGGTTTTTGGGATTTTAAAATTACTTAGATTTTTCCCTGAATTTCAAAATTGTTACATGTAAGATGAAAAACATATCAATATAAGCAAACATTTTTTTACACTTTCACCTTTATAAGTTTACAGACCGGCCTTCTAAAGCGAAAAAAAAAACTATGGCATGGCAAAACTTAGGGAAAAAAACTCATAGCAAGAGAGATAAATAAATTGGGAAAAAGGGACCTGAAATGAAATCCCGGAAAAAAGCTTATCCATGTTGTGATTTCTATGACAGTTCATGATACAAGTACAAAAAAATCGAGCTACCTACTCCGATCACTCATTATTACTTATAAATCTTATAAACCAAAACATTTTAAAGTTTAAATAACTTTTTATTTCTTCGTCATCAGCGCCATCTCTTTCGCTTACTATGAAAACTACAATCAAAACAACTTTTCAGGCACAAGAAGGTTCAATCACCAAAAAGTCGGCGCTATTCAAAATAACAGCGCCTCCTTCCACGCCCGGCGCAAAATTATACTTATGCGTCAAAAACCTAAACGCCGACGTGAAAGACTTAGCCAAAGACGAAGATAAGTACATACACCAAGGGACAGACCCGTATAAAGTGATGGCGACTCATAACTCGTTGCTGCCGCTCTGGGTAACTTTGATATTGATCCTCATCTGTCTGATGTTCTCCGCTCTGTTCTCGGGGCTGAATTTGGGGTTGATGTCGCTGGATCGGACCGAGCTGAAGATTATATCTAATACAGGTATGTTTTGGATAATAATGTTGTAGTTTTGTTTAGATTTATAGTAGTAGTCCTATTACTTGATTATTTTTAGCCCTCTTTTCGGTCGATAATATATTGCTTTTCTAATACTATTATTTTTTGTAATATCATTTCTTTCTATTCCATTCTACATTTGCCATGATAGTCATCTTCATTTCTTATTATCTGGAGTCGCAGCCTATTTAGTATTTCTACATTTCGTAATTCAACATCTTGCTCTTTGTTTCTATCTATCTATCTATGTTGAACACAACCGCCATCTATACGGCTTGCATTGTATTCAAGTACCCTAGTATTGAATATTTGTATCAATGCTTGATGCTATAAGCATCCCTGTCAATAAGTGATTCAAGTAGTCGCCACTAGATGTCATACTTTACTAGTATAGATCGTTAGTATAAAAGGGAATTTGGACAATGTCCGGCCTTCTGTTTCAACGCGCCCTTAACTTTTAAGGAGTTACAAATAAATAGATATATTATACCAATTTCCCTCTTTCTCTTGGGCATCTATTTTACAACCTATTTTGTATCGTTTCACAAGTAAGTTTCCTCCCATAGGCACAGAGCAAGAAAGGAAATACGCGAGAGCGATCATGCCAGTCCGCGACCACGGAAACTACCTCCTCTGCAGCATCCTCCTTGGCAACGTGGCCGTCAACTCGACGTTCACCATACTGCTGGACGAGCTGACGTCCGGCCTGTTCGCCGTCATATTCTCGACGCTGGCGATCGTGTTGCTCGGTGAGATCACGCCGCAAGCGATATGTTCCAGACACGGGCTGATGGTCGGCGCGAAGAGCATTGTTGTCACTAAGGTAAGGGTTGTAACTGTCTTCTGTTTCAAGCACTTCTTATTTTATAGTGTTCGTAAAAGAACTCGATGACATAGCGATAGTGCGCCCTCCCTCCCTTATGAGACTCACGTGATTAATGGCCGATCCTTAGGCTGAAAAATAAAGAAATGCAAATGTAATTGTATAAGTTTTTTTTTTTATATAACATTTTTTATGCAGGCTTATTATATTGTGAAGCCAAAGTACAAAAACAAATGAAATAAGCCTAATTTCAATTGAGTTCCGTCGTTTTATCACTTGAGTTCCATCGACCGCCCTCCGTCTCCGTGATCAAACCCTAAACATCGTCTACCATAAATAGCGTTGCCAGGCGTCCGGATAAAGCCGGACATAGTTAGGCTTTTTGATTGCGTGTCCGGCCAAAACAAACGATGTCCGGCTAGTCCGGATTTTGTTATACTTTTTACATTTTGCAAACGAAGCGAGAGTTTAAAAAGAATTCAAAAATCTTCAGAAATTCATTTAAAATTTAAGAATAATTTAAGAATGTCGATAAATATTTATCTAGAATTTAATTTCGACTGATGACTTTATTTGACTGATTAATAATAAGGCTACTAGACTGATTTGGCATCCGATTTTACTTCAATTTCATTAGAATGTAACATTATGTATGGTAATAATCAAAAAGCTTGGTTTCTCATAGATTTTTTTTGTCGTACGTACCTATTAATACTGACAAACTAAATCCACAATAAATATAATAATAAATAAATAAATATATAGGGACAAATAACACTGATTGAGCTAGCCCCAAAGTAAGTTATAGACTTGTGTTATGGGATACTAACTCAACGTTACTATATTTTATAACAAATACATATATAGATAAACATCCAAGACCCAGGACAATTTGAAAAAGGCCATTTTCCAACTTGCCCTGTCATTGTCTTTACAATATTGTGTTGTAACTCTTACACAAGTGTGCTAAATTTCAGCTCAATCGGTTGTGGAGGGACTGGTCTGCCGGGAGGGACTGGTCAGCTCGGCTTCGCTTTTTCTTTGACTACTTAATATTTTTTATTACGCAATTTATGTTTGTTTACTTGTTCGCAAGCTTTACATGTTATAATGTGTCAACATTGTATTATATTATAAGTATTTATTGATTAAAAGACAATTATAATAATATGACAAAGCCCTTCTGGCGAGTAGGCGACCAATACTGTGAAAATGAGTTTCTTTCGGCGTTTCTTCTCAGCAGTGGTCGTTACGAAGCGCTGGTATCGGTAGCTTTTTTTTAAAAATAAATTAAATTTTAATATACTTTACACGTAACATAAATTATACTTATTGACGTGTAAAAGTGCCTGTAAAGGTCTAATTACTGAATAAACATTTGAATTTGAATTTGGATAACTGGTTGAAAATTAAGTTGCAAGATTTGACCTAAACAAACATTAAAAATACCTCCTTGCTATCTGCTTTATACTTTTACGTGCTGGTATCTGGTTTCTCTCTCCGGTACCGGTACTGACGGAGAAATAGTACCGATACAGGTAGTACAGGTACTATGACTGGAACCGGTACCGCATCAAGGTCAATGGTTACGGTTTCCATTAATACCGGTACCGCACCAAGGTCAATGATACCGGTTACCATCAATACCGGTACCGCACTAAGGTCAATGGTACCAGTTCCCATCTATACCGGTACCGCACCAAGGTCAATAATACCGGTTTCGATAAATACCGGTACCGCACCAAGGTCAATGATACTAGTTCCCATCAATACCGGTACCGCATTAAGGTCAATGATACCGGTTTCCATCAATACCCGTACCGCACCAAGGTCAATGATACCGGTTCCCATCAATACTGGTACCGGACCAAGGTCAATGGTACCGGTTCCCATCAATACCCGTACCGCACCAAGGTCAATGATACCGGTCTCCATCAATACCGGTATTTCAAGCCTTGGCTGGAACACACACATTGACGTGTGCACGGATGTATAGTTTCGTTTGTAGTAGTGTAGGCACTGATACTCCGCTTCTATGAAGTGGCTTCTATGAAATGTTGTCCGCAGGCGGTCATGGCGATAACTGCGCCGCTAGCGTTCCCAGTCAGCAAGCTCCTGGACTACTTCCTAGGCGAGGAGATAGGCAGCGTGTACAACAGAGAGAGACTGAAGGAATTGGTTAAGGTAAGCTTTATGCGTGTTTTGCGACCTCTTTGGTTTTTAATTCAATAGAGAATATGCACGTACTTTTTTTTATTTGCTTATTAAAATCCTTATTGACCACAGTAACTAAATATGAAATAATTTATAAAATATCTTAATAAGCGACGAACATGTAATTGTTAAAAGTTTCAATTAGAAAGAGAAGTCCGATATGGACTGGTGACGTCAAAGTCCATATCATCTATACATTTGCCATAGAAAGTAGCGTTTTTATCGAGTGAGATAGACATATTTTCGTAAAATTGTTATATATCGTTCGTTTTTCAACCAATTTTTATTCTGTTTTTACTGTTAGTACTTTACTTTTGAATATTTATGGATAAACAGATTAGATAACTCATATTTTTTGGGACAAAAAAAATACTTTAAAGAAATTGAAACGTCTCAAAATAATGTCATGATCATATTCATATTATAATGTGATTTTTGATTTATTATTGCAGAAAACATAACAATAAGAGCGATATTTTACTCCATGAAACGATGACGTCATTAGTCTATATTTTATTCAAATCCCGTAGAAAATAAAGAAGTATGGCTCCGGTGTACAGAGAGAGAAGACTTTTCTTGTCTCCTCTGTAGGAGCACGATCCTGCAGAAGAGAAAACAAATGATGATAATGATTTTGAGTTGTTATTGCAGAAAACTTAACAATACGAGCGATATTTGACTCCATGAAACGATGACGTCATTAGTCTATATTTCATTTAAATCCCGTAGAAAATAAAGAAGTATGGCTCCGGTGTACAGAGAGGGAAGACTTTTTTTGTCTCCTCTGTAGGAGCACGATCCTGCAGAACAGAAAACAAATGATGATAATGATTTTGAGTTGTTATTGCAGAAAACTTAACAATACGAGCGATATTTGACTCCATGAAACGATGACGTCATTAGTCTATATTTCATTTAAATCCCGTAGAAAATAAAGAAGTATGGCTCCGGTGTACAGAGAGGGAAGACTTTTCTTGTCTCCTCTGTAGGAGCACGATCCTGCAGAAGAGAAAACAAATGATGATAATGATTAGACCCCGTCACCTTGTCGCATTAACATTACTTTCTTGTAGGGATTGATACTTTTAATCTATCGACTGTTGAAATATCGATAGTATTTAATTGTACTTGAGTTATATTATATGTCACTGATAATGAGTCCAATATAATTACTACAACATTAAAATGTGATAAAAAACAATGAGGTAAATAAAAGCCACGGGTAAAAAAAAAGTATAAAAATACGTACGTTCGTTAGTTATGTATGACTTATACACACATATTTTCCGCTCGGTCTAATGGTTGACCGGGAGAGAATGCCGTATGGCATTAGGCAGAGTTGGGCAAACTGTAATTAAACTACTAATTACTAACTTCAATTACATTTTGTAGTTAGTTATCGCAACTACATAATTACAAAAAGTAATTGAAAAAGTTGTTGAACTATAAACTACAAAAAGTAGTTGTGATCACAATTACATACTACTTTTTGAAACTACATATTTTATAAAGATTTACTTACTTATAAATTTTTGTTTCTTGCTTACAACTTTTTACAGTTACAATTTCGAAATACAACACCTTTAACACACGCCCGCGGTAATAAATTCTTATTGTAATTTGTAGTTATAACTGCTTAATTACAATTACAAATTACAACTACAGTAGTTTCAATTGTTGTAGTTTAATTTAATATAATTTCAACTACTTGTAGTTAACTACATGTAATTGTAATTTGTAATCAAACTACACAATAGTAGTTAACTACACCCAACTCTGGCATTAGGTCCGCCTCTTGTACATTTTTTTTTTATTGTGCAATAAAGTTTAAATAAATAAATAAATAAAAAAGACTTATCATAATTTTCCCACAATGATTACAAAAAACTATACAATTCTACATCGTACGTGTCACTTAAGGTTTTGGTGAGAATAAGAAGTCGATAAATTAAATATTTCAATCCCTACAATAATGACGCCTGTGCGACAAGATAACGTCTAATAATGACATATTTTTAGGCTTTCACCTTTTATCTACCCTCCGCTTTGACTTTTTTGTTGCAAAAGCCCCCAATACTCCCAACAAAGGACACCTAAACGCCCCTCACATAGATCATGTCATTCAAGGTGACGACTGACGTCAACGACTTGGACAAGGACGAGGTGAACATCATCTCGGGAGCGCTAGAGCTCCGCAAGAAGAGCGTGTCGGACGTGATGACGAAGCTGGAGGACGTATTCATGCTGCCCATCAGCTCGGTGCTGGACTTCGAGACCATGTCCGAGATTGTCAAGTCAGGTCAGTCTCTTAGATAAAAAACTTCGCCCGGGGGGGTACATACTTTGTTAGGGGGGAGTGAAACGCTATGCATGAGATGGATAACTCTTAGCTAGGGGGAAAACACTTAACTAGGACAAAATACGCTAAAGGGGAGTAAAACACTGCAAGAGGTGGATAACACTCAGCTAGGGGGTAAAAACTTTACTTGGAGGGCGGATAAAACACTTCACTGGGAGGGGGTACAATAATTTAGCTGGCTCTTGGTTAGCTAGCACTTATTTGAAAAGAAAGGTAAATATACTTGGCTGAAACACTTTAGTAAGGACACATTATTCGATTGGGGATATAAATTCTCGGCAAAGCTAGAGAACGACTTGAACAAGGACGAGGTGAACATCATCTCCCGAGCGCTGGAGTTCCGCAAGAAGAGCGTGTCGGACGTGATGACAAAGCTGGAAGACGTGTTCATGCTGCCTATCAGCTAGGTGCTGAACTTAGAGACCATGTCCGAGATCATCAAGTCAGGTCTTATTAAAAACTTCGCTCAGGGGGATACACACTTTGCTTGGGGGCGTAAAACATTTTGCTAGAGGGGAATAACACTTAGCTAGGGGGGGGGTCAACACTGCTTGGGGTAAGCTACAAAACACTTAACTGGGGGAGATAACTTAGCTGTAGAGATAAAAAACTTATCTGAGAGGTACTTAGTTAGATGGGTTAATACACTTAGCTAAAGCACCTAAGTAGGGACACATGACTGAAGGAGTGTACAAATACTCGGCAAAAACATATCATTGATTTGGGGGGTTTTTACCCCCCTTAAGAAGTCTGTTAAATAGGTTCAGTATTATTTTGTTAAATATTATAATATGACTATAAGTAAATATATACATATAAGAAATACAAGCTGGGCGACCAAGCTTTGCTCGGTTACTTTTTTAATGAAAATATTTTTTTTACCCTCGTCTCTCCCTTAATACCGTGTTTCATCAAAATCGTTGGAGCCGAATCGTTGGATAAATATTTATTTACAAGAATTGCTCGTTTTCAGTATAGGATAATTACACACGCCACCTCAAAAATACACCTATCCGCCGTAGGCCTGGGCGACCTTCAATCGATGTTAGTGGCTCAAATTGCAAAAGGTAATTACTGTAATAGAGAAGTAGAGTGATTATGCTCTAACTCTAATTGCAAAGGTAACGAGCTTTCAGTTTTTGATGGATGATGAACGTTTTTTGTCAAATCGGATTCGCTTTTTATCCGACGACGGGGGTTACTAGGAGGGTTATGTTTTTCAAGTGTAAGGTTGGGTCTCATCTGTCAGCACGGAAAAGCACTTTGCTATGCTGCTATCCTTTTCTTTCGCTCAGAACCGCCATTTTCTAGAGCGAGAAAGAGCGACGGAACGTCACGGAACCGGCCATGCTGATACGTTCCGTGATTCCTTCGGTCTCTCTCGCTTTAGCAAATGACGGTTCTGAGCTTCTTCCTATTGTGTCGATTGGTTTAAATTTCAAATTTTGTTCTTCCAATACTTTGCTACTTTTACGCCTTCCTCCGAGGCAGAGTATAGGTCAAGCATGGTACAGCTGGTAGGGCGCAAAGGGCATGAGAGGAGGTGCTGCATAGTCTGGTCATCGTGACCACACTGGCACTGTGCTTCTGCTTGGTCAATGTAGCGCCAGCGCGCCAGATTGTGCCTACATCGACCTACCTCAGTTCGGAGGCGATTCAAGCTCCTCCATGTGACGGTTCTGAGCGACAGAAAATGATAGCATCTTGCGAAAGTTCCATCCCAACCCTAAGTAATAGGGGTGTTCAATAAAAAGTGAGAATGAGGATGACGCAATTATTTTTTATTAAATTTTATTCTATTTTTAGACGTATTCAACTTTCAGGTTTACACACTTCATATATCTTTTCTCTAAAGCTAAAATTCCCTTTCTGAAAAATCTTCTTTCTGATCCCTTGAAAATCGTGTAAGGCGGTGACCACTGCGTCATCATCTTCAAATTTCTGATTCCTGAAATGTTCCTTTAACCGCGTAAATAGGTAAAAATCATTAGGAGCGAGGCGAGGTTCGGTCAATATGGAGGATGTTCCATCAATGCGAAGCCACCTTCTTGGATTGCAGCCATCGCAACTCTTAAATTGTGCGCGGGGGCGTTATCTTGGTGACACAAAACAACTTTAGCAAGTTTGCCACGACGTTTCTTGCGTATGTCCTTGAATAACTTGGCAATTTGTCCTGCGCAAGTAGTCCCCGTAATACTCGTAGTGGCTCCATAATTAAGGTGTTCGATCAAAACGGGTGGTATTTGGCTGTCCCAGAAAAGACACCCCATGTCTTATGGAATCACCTCAAAATTCTTCGGTGTTAGAGATGACGATCTCTTCCAAGTCATGGACAGTTGTTTCGTTTCCGGCTCATAATGGTGAAGCCATGTTTCATCCAAAGTTATGAATCGAGCAAAATCGGTCGGGATCTTGTTGTAACAAATCCAAACAGCTTTGTGAAATTCTCTGTCTCGTTTGTTTCTGCGCGCTAGAAAGCGTTCTAGCGCTTTTTTCATACCCAAATGGACGCGTATAATATTATGGACCCGTGCTACCGAAATCTTTACTCCTTCAGCTATAAAACGAACAATAACACCAGGACCCGCCAAGACAATGTTTTCAACTTTTTTAATAATTTGTTCAGTCACTGCCGATGTAGGGCGTCCCGTGCGTTGGTCGTCGTTAGTGGAAGTTCTTCCTCGCTTGAACTGAGCACACCAACGCGCAACCGTAAAATATGGAAGAGCATGAACCCCTAATGTTGCTCTCAACTCTTGATTAACCTGCTCCGTAGTATTTTTTTTCATGCAGAGATTTTTATTTTATCCATTTCTAAGAACACAAAAGTACTCCTGGCGGTAAATGAGTAAGTATGTATATCAGGATTTTTCAATTTAATCCATTTCTAAGAACACGTTCCGACACGGCGCAAACAAACGATTTCTATTAAAAAAAAAACAAAAGAGAATAGATTTCTTTATTTATTTATTTACCAATTTATGTACACGGAAAATATATACAGAGAATACATCAAATAAAAGTTGTATAAAGGCACCACTTATCTCAAAAAGAGATCTCTTCCAGTAGGCCTGTGAGAGATGTTTATGTAAGAGAGGCATACAGGCTTTATTATCATTATATCTAATTTTTGGGCTATGCCTGCCAGTATTTATTTTTTTCTTTCCAAGGAGAATGTATCGCATTATTACTATTTATTGAACACGAGGGGTGTTCAATAAATAGTAATAATGCGATATGACTGCCTCCGTGGTCCAGTGGTCAAGGCGTTCGCCTTGTGACCCGGAGGTCATGGGTTCGATTCCCACTGGAAAGCATCTTTGTGAAAAGTTGTTTCCAGTCTGGATAGGATATTGCAGGCTTGGATCACCTGATTATCCGAAAAGAAAGATGATTTTTATTTTTATTTATTTATTTATGTACTAGAACACTACAGTATAATAAGAAAGTAACAGTCAAAAAATTAAAAAACATCGACATGCCCATACAAATTTCCCGAGCGGCTGCACACATTTGTATGGAAACGCCGATTTTTTTAAAAGTTTTACTGGTAGTTTAGTTTCATTATACTTTAGTGATCTAGTATAGCCCGTAGTTCGATTTATTACGTGTATGTCTCATACCAGTAATGAATCGAACCAGAGTCAGGGTCGTCTTCGACGAACGTACAGACGACGACGAACGTAAAAAAGGAGATGTCAGAAGTACCCGTAACCGGCGGGCATGCATGAAGAGAGTGCTGAGTGTAGATGAAGCGAAAGAGGTCTGTCAGGACCGTAGCAAGTGAAGGTCCATAGTCTCTGCCTACCCCTGTGGGAAACAGGTGTGATAATATGTATGTATGTATTTAATTTAGGGAATGTTTTAGAATCTCATACTTTTGACCCAGGAATGCAACCAATTCAGATTTTCGCCCATTCCCTCCATTTTATCAGTAGCCGTAAAATTTGAATGACGCCACATCTTCCAGTCGCATTTCATAATCCGTCTATATTTATTGCGTACAAATTTAGCAGTATTTCTCTTTGGCCGCCGGCCAACTGTGTCCGACGGAATGGCCTTCACCGCCATTTTTTACGGATTTTGAATTTTTTTATAGCTTGGACAGCTTCAGGAAAAGCCTCTTGAAATCTTTCAGTATTTTTAAACTGGTTGACATATTGCGCAATGAAAGGAGAACAGTTCGCGCCGAATATAAGCGAAGTCATAACATATTTTTTTACCGGTTTGGACGTCTGTTCTCTCCATAAAAATCTAAAAGCGTTTATGTCCTCTTTTCTTATTTTAATGCGCAAAAACATATCTTTAATGTCACCTATTACTCCAACTGGATGCTCCCGAAAACGTAACATAATTCCCAAGAGAGATTGCAATAAGTCAGGTCCCTGCAAAAGAAAATCGTTAATACACACACCCTTACTTTTTGCAGCCGCGTCGTATACAAGTCTGAGCTTAGATTTATTAGGGTTGTCGACGCCGAAATGTGGCAGGTACCATATGCGATCTTTAAACCGATCATCATCAGCGCACAACTCCCGGGCAAAATTATTAGTAAATAGATGTTGTACTCGTTCACGATATCGGGAAGCGTAATTCTTATTACATAGCATTTTTTTTTCAACATTTTTTAGCCTATTAAAAGCCTGAGGGTAAGAGTCCGGTAGTACTACATCGTCGTGTTTCCATGGTAGACCGACAGTCCACTGACCATCAATCAATTGTGACGTTTCGTCTAGAATAGCCATAGCTCTTACATCCTCCGGACTCTGTCGTGGTTTTAAACTAACCCCTATGGACTCTAACATAAATGATTGACGCACTTCGTCATATAACTTTGCATCACGATCTTCATCGTACTGATACGGTAATGGCTGTGAGAGAGTTTTTATATCTTCTACCGAAACCAAATGACAAATGGGTACAAAATTTCCCCCCTGTTTTGGACATACTTTAAAGTTGAGAGCGGGTTCTGAGCACTGATCGGCTAACATACACGTAGACTCACTTACCGCGTTATTTCCGTGGACACACCACCCCAAGGCAGTCTCCGTCAGGTACGGCGCACGCTGCTTACCTCGTATACACTTCTCAGTCGCGATAAGGTCGTGATGATCTTGGCCAATCAACAATTTGGGCTGTACACCGCAATCACATATTTCAAAATCTTCTGGTATCAGTCCATTGTATTTAGTAAAATCAATATCGCTTAAATGCTGCGTCGGTAGGTTCAATTCTTTTATCTTCCGTCCCTTCAAAAGATATTTCTCTCCGTTATTGTTGGCAATCTGAAAATCAATCAACTCCATTTGACATACTAATTCTACGTCCCATGCTCTACGTGCTCGCATCGTGCGTTTTTCGCCATAAAGGCCTAATTCATCTGCGACATCTGCCGATAGTAATGTCACTGTCGCACCTCCGTCAAGTAGAGCATGAATATGTTTACTTCCCTTAGGTCCGTATACTGTCAAAGGCACTATCTTTAATAATACTTTACAGCATCGCTGTACATTCGTCTGTGTTACTGTCTCGTCACTGTTCTCCGAAGGCTTATCGCCTGCGTCCGTTTCTTTAGTTTTACTTTGGGGTGCGACCCAGTGCAAGAGGCGGTGATGTGGCTGCCCACAATCATTTATATCACAGTTGGCGCCTTGGCACGTATCTGTTTCACGATGACGACTAGACAGACATTTAAAACATAGGCGTTGCGTTCGAGCAAACCGCCAACGATCTTTACGTAATGCTCTTTTGAACCTGGGGCAAACGGGTAAGGCGTGGCGACCCACACGACAAAACCTGCACTTAGGGGTCTCGCCAGCGTCACTACTACCAGCTGAAACGAGGACAGCATGAGTATCCGGTTTTCGTTTTTCAATGTTCTGATAACGAATGTGGCTTACGCCAGATACAGCAGTTTTGTTTGCTTCCTTGTATAAAAAATCTGACAACTTTTCTAACCTGGGTAGGCCATTTTCCTTATTTTCAAATGCATATTCAGTCCACTTACAGACTAAGGTACTTGGAAATTTTGAGATTATAATGGCGGCCATTTCCGGGCTTCTTAAATAATCATTTTCTTCTATAGCTTTAGCGGCATTCACATAGTTTTTAACTTTAATCGCAAAACTTACTATATTATTATGATAATTTAAGGACAAAGGTTGAAGTTTTTTAAGTTGGGCAATCAGCTTATTTATTATAGCGTCGGGATTTCCGAATTGCAGCTCTAGTGTTTCGATAATTTGATTTGGTAAATTACCTCCAATTAACAAAGATGAAACCGTATCCTTCGCTTCTCCGCGTAGGCATTTTCTAAGACGCCATAAGTTTTCTGTGTCACTATAGTTACATAGCTTCGACGACTCATAAAATGCTTGTTTGAATTGCAGCCATTCAAGGGGGTCACCGTAGTAAAAAGGCAAGTCTTTCGAAGTAGCTAATCTCGTGAGGAGCTTATCGTCACGATCTTTTGACGTAGAAGAAGCAATAATGGTTTTTTGTAGTGCGTCGGCTAATTTCTCTATGTCAGTCTGCTTCTTATTATTTCCGACATTATCATGAGAGCTACTTTCCTGAATTTCCGGCTCTGGTGAAGGCTGACGTTGCTGTGACATCAGACTTTCATCTATCCATTCCTCTACTCTGCTGGCAAATGACATAGTCGTACTGCCGGTGATAGACCGGGATGATCTTGACCGTCTATCTCTGTTTAACTCCGCTATATCGGCGGCCAACTGTTTATCGACTAAGTCAGCCTGAATTGCTTTAATCTTAGCGGTAGCCTCGGCCTGAGCTCGAGTAGCCTCTATCTGAAGTATGGCCTTAGTTCTAGCCGCTTCCAACTCTATGTTCCTCCGCCGTGACAAGGACGAACAATGTGACCCTGTTCTATTAGCTGCGGATCTCGACTGCTTATCAGAAGCAGCAGCTTCTTTTTTAATAAGAGACGGCATCTCACCCTCATGTTCTCGATGCTCCATATCTCGTGCAGGGCCCTCCACGGCACCGCGTAATTTTCCTATGCGCGATGTAGGCGGCGTGCGAAACATGGTACCAAACCCGCCTCAGGTTTCGGCTCAAGGACCAGTCTGTAGACGATGAGAGGCGCTGGCTCGGGTTTTATTGGCGAAAACAGAGAGATTTTCTTTAAAATAGTTTATTTAAATCAACATATAAATTTTCCCTTTTTCTTACATGACAAGCAATCGTCAGTCAAATCGATAATCCAAAAACAAAATTATATAAAAAAATATTTAGGCAAACGCAAGGAGGTCGAAAGCGTGGCCGTTCCCAACATTTTCCCCCCTAGTGTCCTTCGGGACACTCAACACCTCGTGTAAGTGAGGCCACGCGTGCAGCCGGTCGCTTCATCACTCCCGCTCTCGTCCTAACGTCTACTACTCTAACTCGTCCGTCTGGACCAGGATAAACTTTTTCTATTATTCCTTTTGGCCAAGTATTACGTGGTGATGATGGATCGGCAACTATAACTAAATCACCTACTTTTAATTGCAATCCCTCTTGGTTCCACTTTCGCCTTGGGATTAGTTCAGGTAGTACTTCCTTTACCCAGCGGTTCCAATATAAATCTGTTAAACGTTGCGCCATTCGCCACTGTTTTCCGAGGCACAAATCTCCATCACTGAATAAACCTGGTAGAGGTAAGTTGGAAGAGCTTCCTAACAAAAAATGATTAGGAGTAAGAGCTTCGTCACTCTTGGGGTCTACTGATACATGCGTCAAGGGTCTACTATTAATAATATTTTCGATTTCAGCAAGAAAAGTAGACAAAACTTCTTCACAGGGTGCTCTCTCTTTAAGAACGATCTTTAAGGAAGTTTTAACGCAGCGTATCAGACGTTCCCAAGCGCCACCCATGTGTGGGCTGGCTGGTGGTATAAAACGCCAGTTCACACTTCTGTTAAAAGCTTCTTGTTCAAGTTCCTTTAGATCAACTTCCTGAAAGGCCTTTCTTAATTCAACATCCGCTCCTTTCAAATTGGTCCCATTGTCGGACAAGATTGTACGTGGCCATCCACGTCTAGCTGCCATTCGTCGCAAAGCCATAATAAGAGAATCAGTAGTCAAAGAAGCTACTACCTCAATATGCACTGCGCGCACTGTTAGGCACGTAAAAAGCACACCATATCTTTTTGGCCTCTGCCGACCAACAGTGACCTCTACTGGTCCAAACAAATCTACCCCACATACAGTGAACGGACGTTCGTGATGCGTCAACCGTTCTTCGGGTAGATCACCAAGTCGTGGAGGTATTGGTGTAGCTTTTCTTATTCTGCAAATAAGACATTGAGAAGCGACAGTGCGTACAGTAGGCCTAAGATTCAAAAGCCAGTACTTTTGCCGTAACTCATTCACTACTAACTCATTGTACGAATGTTGCGCGCGTACATGGTAGTCTTTTACTATTAACCTCGTCATGTGATCACGACCATCTAGGATAATAGGATTTTTCACACACTCTTCAACTCCTTTTACAGCGGCTATGCGCCCGCCAACTCGGAGAAGACCTTCATTATCAAAGTATGGTGTAAGCTCACGCAAACGACTGTCTCGTTTCAACGGTTTATTCTGTTTCAAAGAAAGTATTTCATCATTAAACGACTGTATTTGTGCATTACGTAAAAGTAACATTTCTGCCTTTCTTAGTAGTTCACCGTTGAATTCTACTTTTTTCTTTTTACATTTTTCGATGAAAAACAACACAGCAGCAGAACTACGCAATAACCGCAGCCAACTCGAGAACCGATGGGAATCGGGTACAGGTAAGCTATTAGATTCAGCATCTTCACTCGAAATTGCTTGTATTTTCTCTAGAACATCATCATTAATAACTTCTTTTTTCACAGGATCCTGTGGCCAATGATGACGCTCTTCACGCAAGAAAGTAGGCCCAGAAAACCACATAGAATCACTACTCAGAATAAATTCGTGTTTCTTCGAAGCAAGATCAGCTGGGTTACATTTGGATGGCACATAGTACCATTCAGATATGGAAGACGTGTTACATATCTCTCCTAACCTGTTCGCAATAAATGGCTTGTACTTTTTGTTTTCACTTCTGATCCAATGTAGAACTGTGGTTGAATCAGTCCAATAAAACGTTTTATCAGGTTTAAGGCGATGTTCTGTTTTAATTGTCTCTGCTAAACGACTACCTAATAACCCACTTTGTAATTCTAGTCTAGGAACACTGACCCCTTTGACTGACGCGATGCGGCTTTTACTGGCAATAAATGACACTTGCACCGGTCCATCGCCATACTGTTTTCTCCAGTAAGCAACTGCAGCGTATGCGGACGGCGAGGCATCACAAAATACATGCAGTTCTAATGTACTTAAATCCTTAGCACTCGTAGCGTCAGTGCGGATGTGTTTTGAAGCAGTGTTACATGAATTAATTAATTCATCTTCAGTATGAAAGTACCATCTTGGAATTAAAATACGATTTAACAACTGAAGTTGTTCTAACCAAGCGTGAAATGAAATAAATAACTCGTCCGTAATAGCTTGATCCCATTTTATGTCACTTTTCCAAGCCTCTTGCATAATAATTTTACCTTGTATTGTAAATGGACCAAGAAATCCGTGAATATCGTAAATGGACATAATTATTCGTAACAACTCTCGTTTAGTAGGCTTTCGTTCTTTATCAAATACTTCTTTAGGTATACGTTTAAATGATAAGTCAAAACCTAGTTTGTCTGTAGCTGGATACCAAAGAAGACCAAGAGTACGCTCAGACTGATTTTCAATATTAAACCTAACAGCCTTTTCATTTAAGGTTTCCTTTGGCGTTCCTCTTAAAACGTCAACACTGTTACTTAACCAATTACGCATGAGGAAACCTCCCTGCTGATTTATATTCAAAATATCGTTCACCATTTTAACCGCATGCTCTGCATCGGGCAAGCTGTCAATATAGTCGTCCATATACTGATTTTTCCTGATAGCTTGGACAGCTTCAGGAAAAGCCTCTTGAAATCTTTCAGTATTTTTAAACTGGTTGACATATTGCGCAATGAAAGGAGAACAGTTCGCGCCGAATATAAGCGAAGTCATAACATATTTTTTTACCGGTTTGGACGTCTGTTCTCTCCATAAAAATCTAAAAGCGTTTATGTCCTCTTTTCTTATTTTAATGCGCAAAAACATATCTTTAATGTCACCTATTACTCCAACTGGATGCTCCCGAAAACGTAACATAATTCCCAAGAGAGATTGCAATAAGTCAGGTCCCTGCAAAAGAAAATCGTTAATACACACACCCTTACTTTTTGCAGCCGCGTCGTATACAAGTCTGAGCTTAGATTTATTAGGGTTGTCGACGCCGAAATGTGGCAGGTACCATATGCGATCTTTAAACCGATCATCATCAGCGCACAACTCCCGGGCAAAATTATTAGTAAATAGATGTTGTACTCGTTCACGATATCGGGAAGCGTAATTCTTATTACATTGCATTTTTTTTTCAACATTTTTTAGCCTATTAAAAGCCTGAGGGTAAGAGTCCGGTAGTACTACATCGTCGTGTTTCCATGGTAGACCGACAGTCCACTGACCATCAATCAATTGTGACGTTTCGTCTAGAATAGCCATAGCTCTTACATCCTCCGGACTCTGTCGTGGTTTTAAACTAACCCCTATGGACTCTAACATAAATGATTGACGCACTTCGTCATATAACTTTGCATCACGATCTTCATCGTACTGATACGGTAATGGCTGTGAGAGAGTTTTTATATCTTCTACCGAAACCAAATGACAAATGGGTACAAAATTTCCCCCCTGTTTTGGACATACTTTAAAGTTGAGAGCGGGTTCTGAGCACTGATCGGCTAACATACACGTAGACTCACTTACCGCGTTATTTCCGTGGACACACCACCCCAAGGCAGTCTTCGTCAGGTACGGCGCACGCTGCTTACCTCGTATACACTTCTCAGTCGCGATAAGGTCGTGATGATCTTGGCCAATCAACAATTTGGGCTGTACACCGCAATCACATATTTCAAAATCTTCTGGTATCAGTCCATTGTATTTAGTAAAATCAATATCGCTTAAATGCTGCGTCGGTAGGTTCAATTCTTTTATCTTCCGTCCCTTCAAAAGATATTTCTCTCCGTTATTGTTGGCAATCTGAAAATCAATCAACTCCATTTGACATACTAATTCTACGTCCCATGCTCTACGTGCTCGCATCGTGCGTTTTTCGCCATAAAGGCCTAATTCATCTGCGACATCTGCCGATAGTAATGTCACTGTCGCACCTCCGTCAAGTAGAGCATGAATATGTTTACTTCCCTTAGGTCCGTATACTGTCAAAGGCACTATCTTTAATAATACTTTACAGCATCGCTGTACATTCGTCTGTGTTACTGTCTCGTCACTGTTCTCCGAAGGCTTATCGCCTGCGTCCGTTTCTTTAGTTTTACTTTGGGGTGCGACCCAGTGCAAGAGGCGGTGATGTGGCTGCCCACAATCATTTATATCACAGTTGGCGCCTTGGCACGTATCTGTTTCACGATGACGACTAGACAGACATTTAAAACATAGGCGTTGCGTTCGAGCAAACCGCCAACGATCTTTACGTAATGCTCTTTTGAACCTGGGGCAAACGGGTAAGGCGTGGCGACCCACACGACAAAACCTGCACTTAGGGGTCTCGCCAGCGTCACTACTACCAGCTGAAACGAGGACAGCATGAGTATCCGGTTTTCGTTTTTCAATGTTCTGATAACGAATGTGGCTTACGCCAGATACAGCAGTTTTGTTTGCTTCCTTGTATAAAAAATCTGACAACTTTTCTAACCTGGGTAGGCCATTTTCCTTATTTTCAAATGCATATTCAGTCCACTTACAGACTAAGGTACTTGGAAATTTTGAGATTATAATGGCGGCCATTTCCGGGCTTCTTAAATAATCATTTTCTTCTATAGCTTTAGCGGCATTCACATAGTTTTTAACTTTAATCGCAAAACTTACTATATTATTATGATAATTTAAGGACAAAGGTTGAAGTTTTTTAAGTTGGGCAATCAGCTTATTTATTATAGCGTCGGGATTTCCGAATTGCAGCTCTAGTGTTTCGATAATTTGATTTGGTAAATTACCTCCAATTAACAAAGATGAAACCGTATCCTTCGCTTCTCCGCGTAGGCATTTTCTAAGACGCCATAAGTTTTCTGTGTCACTATAGTTACATAGCTTCGACGACTCATAAAATGCTTGTTTGAATTGCAGCCATTCAAGGGGGTCACCGTAGTAAAAAGGCAAGTCTTTCGAAGTAGCTAATCTCGTGAGGAGCTTATCGTCACGATCTTTTGACGTAGAAGAAGCAATAATGGTTTTTTGTAGTGCGTCGGCTAATTTCTCTATGTCAGTCTGCTTCTTATTATTTCCGACATTATCATGAGAGCTACTTTCCTGAATTTCCGGCTCTGGTGAAGGCTGACGTTGCTGTGACATCAGACTTTCATCTATCCATTCCTCTACTCTGCTGGCAAATGACATAGTCGTACTGCCGGTGATAGACCGGGATGATCTTGACCGTCTATCTCTGTTTAACTCCGCTATATCGGCGGCCAACTGTTTATCGACTAAGTCAGCCTGAATTGCTTTAATCTTAGCGGTAGCCTCGGCCTGAGCTCGAGTAGCCTCTATCTGAAGTATGGCCTTAGTTCTAGCCGCTTCCAACTCTATGTTCCTCCGCCGTGACAAGGACGAACAATGTGACCCTGTTCTATTAGCTGCGGATCTCGACTGCTTATCAGAAGCAGCAGCTTCTTTTTTAATAAGAGACGGCATCTCACCCTCATGTTCTCGATGCTCCATATCTCGTGCAGGGCCCTCCACGGCACCGCGTAATTTTCCTATGCGCGATGTAGGCGGCGTGCGAAACATGGTACCAAACCCGCCTCAGGTTTCGGCTCAAGGACCAGTCTGTAGACGATGAGAGGCGCTGGCTCGGGTTTTATTGGCGAAAACAGAGAGATTTTCTTTAAAATAGTTTATTTAAATCAACATATAAATTTTCCCTTTTTCTTACATGACAAGCAATCGTCAGTCAAATCGATAATCCAAAAACAAAATTATATAAAAAAATATTTAGGCAAACGCAAGGAGGTCGAAAGCGTGGCCGTTCCCAACATTTTCCCCCCTAGTGTCCTTCGGGACACTCAACACCTCGTGTAAGTGAGGCCACGCGTGCAGCCGGTCGCTTCATCACTCCCGCTCTCGTCCTAACGTCTACTACTCTAACTCGTCCGTCTGGACCAGGATAAACTTTTTCTATTATTCCTTTTGGCCAAGTATTACGTGGTGATGATGGATCGGCAACTATAACTAAATCACCTACTTTTAATTGCAATCCCTCTTGGTTCCACTTTCGCCTTGGGATTAGTTCAGGTAGTACTTCCTTTACCCAGCGGTTCCAATATAAATCTGTTAAACGTTGCGCCATTCGCCACTGTTTTCCGAGGCACAAATCTCCATCACTGAATAAACCTGGTAGAGGTAAGTTGGAAGAGCTTCCTAACAAAAAATGATTAGGAGTAAGAGCTTCGTCACTCTTGGGGTCTACTGATACATGCGTCAAGGGTCTACTATTAATAATATTTTCGATTTCAGCAAGAAAAGTAGACAAAACTTCTTCACAGGGTGCTCTCTCTTTAAGAACGATCTTTAAGGAAGTTTTAACGCAGCGTATCAGACGTTCCCAAGCGCCACCCATGTGTGGGCTGGCTGGTGGTATAAAACGCCAGTTCACACTTCTGTTAAAAGCTTCTTGTTCAAGTTCCTTTAGATCAACTTCCTGAAAGGCCTTTCTTAATTCAACATCCGCTCCTTTCAAATTGGTCCCATTGTCGGACAAGATTGTACGTGGCCATCCACGTCTAGCTGCCATTCGTCGCAAAGCCATAATAAGAGAATCAGTAGTCAAAGAAGCTACTACCTCAATATGCACTGCGCGCACTGTTAGGCACGTAAAAAGCACACCATATCTTTTTGGCCTCTGCCGACCAACAGTGACCTCTACTGGTCCAAACAAATCTACCCCACATACAGTGAACGGACGTTCGTGATGCGTCAACCGTTCTTCGGGTAGATCACCAAGTCGTGGAGGTATTGGTGTAGCTTTTCTTATTCTGCAAATAAGACATTGAGAAGCGACAGTGCGTACAGTAGGCCTAAGATTCAAAAGCCAGTACTTTTGCCGTAACTCATTCACTACTAACTCATTGTACGAATGTTGCGCGCGTACATGGTAGTCTTTTACTATTAACCTCGTCATGTGATCACGACCATCTAGGATAATAGGATTTTTCACACACTCTTCAACTCCTTTTACAGCGGCTATGCGCCCGCCAACTCGGAGAAGACCTTCATTATCAAAGTATGGTGTAAGCTCACGCAAACGACTGTCTCGTTTCAACGGTTTATTCTGTTTCAAAGAAAGTATTTCATCATTAAACGACTGTATTTGTGCATTACGTAAAAGTAACATTTCTGCCTTTCTTAGTAGTTCACCGTTGAATTCTACTTTTTTCTTTTTACATTTTTCGATGAAAAACAACACAGCAGCAGAACTACGCAATAACCGCAGCCAACTCGAGAACCGATGGGAATCGGGTACAGGTAAGCTATTAGATTCAGCATCTTCACTCGAAATTGCTTGTATTTTCTCTAGAACATCATCATTAATAACTTCTTTTTTCACAGGATCCTGTGGCCAATGATGACGCTCTTCACGCAAGAAAGTAGGCCCAGAAAACCACATAGAATCACTACTCAGAATAAATTCGTGTTTCTTCGAAGCAAGATCAGCTGGGTTACATTTGGATGGCACATAGTACCATTCAGATATGGAAGACGTGTTACATATCTCTCCTAACCTGTTCGCAATAAATGGCTTGTACTTTTTGTTTTCACTTCTGATCCAATGTAGAACTGTGGTTGAATCAGTCCAATAAAACGTTTTATCAGGTTTAAGGCGATGTTCTGTTTTAATTGTCTCTGCTAAACGACTACCTAATAACCCACTTTGTAATTCTAGTCTAGGAACACTGACCCCTTTGACTGACGCGATGCGGCTTTTACTGGCAATAAATGACACTTGCACCGGTCCATCGCCATACTGTTTTCTCCAGTAAGCAACTGCAGCGTATGCGGACGGCGAGGCATCACAAAATACATGCAGTTCTAATGTACTTAAATCCTTAGCACTCGTAGCGTCAGTGCGGATGTGTTTTGAAGCAGTGTTACATGAATTAATTAATTCATCTTCAGTATGAAAGTACCATCTTGGAATTAAAATACGATTTAACAACTGAAGTTGTTCTAACCAAGCGTGAAATGAAATAAATAACTCGTCCGTAATAGCTTGATCCCATTTTATGTCACTTTTCCAAGCCTCTTGCATAATAATTTTACCTTGTATTGTAAATGGACCAAGAAATCCGTGAATATCGTAAATGGACATAATTATTCGTAACAACTCTCGTTTAGTAGGCTTTCGTTCTTTATCAAATACTTCTTTAGGTATACGTTTAAATGATAAGTCAAAACCTAGTTTGTCTGTAGCTGGATACCAAAGAAGACCAAGAGTACGCTCAGACTGATTTTCAATATTAAACCTAACAGCCTTTTCATTTAAGGTTTCCTTTGGCGTTCCTCTTAAAACGTCAACACTGTTACTTAACCAATTACGCATGAGGAAACCTCCCTGCTGATTTATATTCAAAATATCGTTCACCATTTTAACCGCATGCTCTGCATCGGGCAAGCTGTCAATATAGTCGTCCATATACTGATTTTTCCTGATAGCTTGGACAGCTTCAGGAAAAGCCTCTTGAAATCTTTCAGTATTTTTAAACTGGTTGACATATTGCGCAATGAAAGGAGAACAGTTCGCGCCGAATATAAGCGAAGTCATAACATATTTTTTTACCGGTTTGGACGTCTGTTCTCTCCATAAAAATCTAAAAGCGTTTATGTCCTCTTTTCTTATTTTAATGCGCAAAAACATATCTTTAATGTCACCTATTACTCCAACTGGATGCTCCCGAAAACGTAACATAATTCCCAAGAGAGATTGCAATAAGTCAGGTCCCTGCAAAAGAAAATCGTTAATACACACACCCTTACTTTTTGCAGCCGCGTCGTATACAAGTCTGAGCTTAGATTTATTAGGGTTGTCGACGCCGAAATGTGGCAGGTACCATATGCGATCTTTAAACCGATCATCATCAGCGCACAACTCCCGGGCAAAATTATTAGTAAATAGATGTTGTACTCGTTCACGATATCGGGAAGCGTAATTCTTATTACATTGCATTTTTTTTTCAACATTTTTTAGCCTATTAAAAGCCTGAGGGTAAGAGTCCGGTAGTACTACATCGTCGTGTTTCCATGGTAGACCGACAGTCCACAGACCATCAATCAATTGTGACGTTTCGTCTAGAATAGCCATAGCTCTTACATCCTCCGGACTCTGTCGTGGTTTTAAACTAACCCCTATGGACTCTAACATAAATGATTGACGCACTTCGTCATATAACTTTGCATCACGATCTTCATCGTACTGATACGGTAATGGCTGTGAGAGAGTTTTTATATCTTCTACCGAAACCAAATGACAAATGGGTACAAAATTTCCCCCCTGTTTTGGACATACTTTAAAGTTGAGAGCGGGTTCTGAGCACTGATCGGCTAACATACACGTAGACTCACTTACCGCGTTATTTCCGTGGACACACCACCCCAAGGCAGTCTTCGTCAGGTACGGCGCACGCTGCTTACCTCGTATACACTTCTCAGTCGCGATAAGGTCGTGATGATCTTGGCCAATCAACAATTTGGGCTGTACACCGCAATCACATATTTCAAAATCTTCTGGTATCAGTCCATTGTATTTAGTAAAATCAATATCGCTTAAATGCTGCGTCGGTAGGTTCAATTCTTTTATCTTCCGTCCCTTCAAAAGATATTTCTCTCCGTTATTGTTGGCAATCTGAAAATCAATCAACTCCATTTGACATACTAATTCTACGTCCCATGCTCCACGTGCTCGCATCGTGCGTTTTTCGCCATAAAGGCCTAATTCATCTGCGACATCTGCCGATAGTAATGTCACTGTCGCGCCTCCGTCAAGTAGAGCATGAACATGTTTACTTCCCTTAGGTCCGTATACTGTCAAAGGCACTATCTTTAATAATACTTTACAGCATCGCTGTACATTCGTCTGTGTTACTGTCTCGTCACTGTTCTCCGAAGGCTTATCGCCTGCGTCCGTTTCTTTAGTTTTACTTTGGGGTGCGACCCAGTGCAAGAGGCGGTGATGTGGCTGCCCACAATCATTTATATCACAGTTGGCGCCTTGGCACGTATCTGTTTCACGATGACGACTAGACAGACATTTAAAGCATAGGCGTTGCGTTCGAGCAAACCGCCAACGATCTTTACGTAATGCTCTTTTGAACCTGGGGCAAACGGGTAAGGCGTGGCGACCCACACGACAAAACCTGCACTTAGGGGTCTCGCCAGCGTCACTACTACCAGCTGAAACGAGGACAGCATGAGTATCCGGTTTTCGTTTTTCAATGTTCTGATAACGAATGTGGCTTACGCCAGATACAGCAGTTTTGTTTGCTTCCTTGTATAAAAAATCTGACAACTTTTCTAACCTGGGTAGGCCATTTTCCTTATTTTCAAATGCATATTCAGTCTGTAGACGATGAGAGGCGCTGGCTCGGGTTTTATTGGCGAAAACAGGGAGATTTTCTTTAAAATAGTTTATTTAAATCAACATATAATTTTTCCCTTTTTCTTACATGACAAGCAATCGTCAGTCAAATCGATAATCCAAAAACAAAATTATATAAAAAAATATTTAGGCAAACGCAAGGAGGTCGAAAGCGTGGCCGTTCCCAACAGCTAGGCTAGGGCCGATCGAGGAGAAGTTGAGCCTCGTTTTAACCCCCGACAAAAAAAAAGGGTTTTATAAGTTTGATACTAACGTCTGTCTGGCTGAGTGTCTGTCTGTGGCATCGTAGCGCTTGAACGGATGGACCGATTTTAATGCGGTTTTTTACGTGAAAGCAACTTCCCTTGCGGTGGTTCTAAGCCATGTTTGATGAAAATCGGTTTAGTCGTTTAAAAGTTATCAGGTGTTTTCGGTGTTGTTTACGGTTTGTAATTTACCTGAAAAATAATAGATGGCGCTACGGATTAGAATATTATGTAGTTCCGCCACTTATTGCCTTTATCAGTTGATTTGCCTGCAAATCAACGTGTAAGCTATTATTTAGTTTCACCTGTCCTGTTGTCTGTCTGTCTATCTGTCTGTAATCAAATCTTGCAAGTAAAATTTGACCTACTTCCCGGTTTCCGATTAAGCTGAAATTTTGCACGCGTACGTATATATCGCGTGACAATGACACTGTTTACAGTTTAAAGTGAGAACGTGAAGCTTTTCTTCGCACGTTTGCGAAAAACGGCCACTTTTGCCTAATGTGCGAGGAAAAGCTTCACGTTCTCACTTTAAACTTTAAACATAATTATTACTTAGTTCATAAAAGGTCATCTGGCGCATGATCACGACAAAATTTTAAATGATGTCTCCGTTTCCTTTCAAATAATTTATTTCAAATGGACCCCAAAAAATAGGGATGTGGACTAGGTAAAAAATATATTATTTTATTTAGTTCGTCAAGTAGATTATCCAAAAATAAAATACCCATATTATTTCGTTTAGCAAAGTAGTAAAAATTCACAATTCACAAAGATACAGCGCTTCAAAGTTTAAAGTTTCGGAATGATTATTTATTTATTTTTTGTTTATTTATTTTTATTTATTTACAAAAAATAACTTATTACATGGCACTCGGATGAGCAAAAACCATTCAAGGTTTGTACGCACATCCAACTCGCAAAAAATTATTCACACTCACTAAACCAATATACATAGTAGTAATATGCATAGTACATTGGGTACATTACTGTTTAATATACATTTTTTTTTCGAAGCTAAAACTCAACAAATATGCCTACTTATACGAGGCAATACCAACTGCAATGCGCTTCACAAAATCTATTCATTGTATTGGAAATGATTTACGTCACCCTTGGTAAAAATCGTAGCTGATCGTGACGTCGCGCGAAATTCAAATGTGCATAATTATTAATATATTCATATATTCATCATTATTTATTCATCAGAGAAAAGAATAAAATACGTAATGTGTGTTCAAGTCCATCAGAGTCTATCTCATAAAATGTTATACACGGGAATTAACGCGAAACGTACCGGTACCGTATTACCTGATTGCGCCGTAGAGAAAAGTTATGTTACTAGCAGACAGTTCGCTTCCAGCTTTTAGCACCACATTTTTCAATGTTCCATGAATATCACGGAATAAACGAAATAATAAATATTTTTTATAAATATTTTTGAAGGAATTTACAAGCATTATTACTTATAATTTAAAAGTCAATTTTAAAAAATTATTAATTTATTTAATATTGTTCGGCGTCCTGGAAAACCTAGGCGCAGATGACGTGATGACCTAGATGTCTACTCAAAACTGACAGGAATAAGCGCAAGATAAAAAGAAATGGAGAGGGAGACATAATTCCCCTACAATGCGATCTAACGGGCTTTAAATAATAATAATTCGTTTATTAAATTGCAAGTACCCACCTAAGTATTTGTTTTTTTGCAAATTTATACTTTGAAGTTTTGTTATAGAGTCAGTTGCTTTTTTTTATAGTTTTTTACCTTCATCGTTTCAAATCTCGTTTACCGTCTAATAAGTAGGCAAAAACAAAGTTGCACTTCAAACAGTTCGCCTTTCACGGAACTAAAGTGACGTCATTCACGGTAGCTAACTACTTTTGCCGGTATTTCGGTAACCCCCTTAGCGAAACAGGTCGATGCTATTATACGCAAACATTCACCCCAATAACGCAAGGTCAAGCCAAATGTTAGCGAGGGTGCGTTGGATTGTGCCTACTTTACACGAACATTGTAGTTAGAATTTTTTTGCAAGCTCAGTATATGATACTGATTACGTTCTGTGTAATAATCGTAACATTACATATTGCCAAAATACATTGTTTATAACTTGGATGTCTCCCCAGCCCAATATTACTTAATAGGCTATTTATCTATGTATGTTTCTGGTTAATATTTTATACAAAGTGAAAGGAGCATACCCGTTATAAATGAAACCACGGACTATACTAGATCACTATACTATAATGAAATTAAAATAACAGTAAAGAAAAAAAATTGCATTTCCATACTTAAGTGTGCTGCCGCCCGGGCAATTTGTATGGGAATGTCATTTTTTTATTTTTTGACTGTTATTTTAATTTCATTATACTATAGTGATCTAGTATGGCCCGTGGTTCGATTTATTACGGGTATGTCCCTTGCACATTATATAAATCAATAAATACCACTGAATAGAAATATGTTTTTAAACAGTAAGAAAATTGCTTAATGAATGAAGTAGTAATTTGCATTTAAAATGTAAGAGTAATTTTACTATCTCTTTCGTACGCGTGAGACCTGATACTAGAGACGTCAAGAGCGCTGTACGTGCATCCTTTTCTGTTACTTGACAGTTGCCCTTCCATCCGATTTTAAAAGCTTATAACAGTTACAACTTACTATTGTTTTATACTAAAAAATATAATAAACTTAAAAAGTTCATTTTGTTTTCGGTTTCGGATGATGTTACTTATAGATATGAATAAAAAAAATTGGATTAAAATACTGTATTGCTCAGTAATGCATGTACCTACCAGTATACCTTACTTGACGAAATACTGTAAATAAAATTCGACCATACATGCTTAATTAGATCTGGTGATCGCGTTTATATATATTTTTTATGAGGATGTTTACTGAATCGCCGTATATTAATTTACTAGCTGTGCCCCGCGGTGTTACCCGCGGAAAAAGTAGCCTATATGTTAATCCAGGGTGTAAGCTTCCTGCATACCAAATTTTATCAAAATTGGTCCAGCCGTTTGCGCGTGAAGAAGTAACAAACATACACCCACACACACCCTCACATTCACACACACACACACACAAACTTTCCCCTTTATAATATTAATGTGATTAAATATAGTTAGGTAATATGAACGGCTTAGAAACTGCTGGGTAATGATATATTTCATCGACGGTAATGGCAATAAAATTACGCATTAAAAAAAAAACCTTTATAATACTAAGCGCATAGAACTTAAGCTCGTGTAAATAAGGCATTAGACGCATAAGCGATAGGTCAGTCAATTTTACTTATGTCATGTATACGTAGCTTCTTTCGTGTCTGGGGTGTCACCATTATGTACTCATACATCGAGATACGAAAGCCTTCGTCCATGCCCCGTATCTACATACCTACATACATACTATCACGTTTTTATCCTTAACAGGGCAGATAGAGCGTTTTGGGTCTTGCCGCTCTAAACAAATACAGCCTAGGGCACCGTTTCTTTTGTTTTCTAACCGGCTTCCAAAAATGAAGAAAGAGGTTATGAATTCGTAACGATTTTTCTGTTTTTTTTTTTGTGTGTTTTCACCGATTATTCGAAGACCCCTGGAACGATTGTAAAAAATCTTTTTTTGTTTGAAAGGGTATACTTGTCAGGTAGGTTGAGCCCATAGATAATTTAATCAAAATCGGTTTGGGGGCGAAGTCGGTTTTTAATTTTGAAAAATTATTATTCGGGATTAACAAAAATTAACTATAACATGACTATATTTTTTCAAAACTTAAAATAGACTTCAACGGCAAACTCCACAACCGATTTATTATTATTTTTGACCGACTTCAAGAAAAAGAGAAGGTTATCAATTCGACTGAATGTTTTTTTTTTGTATGTATGTTACACGACATCTTCGTCAATCGTACACCGATTTTTATTTGTAAGTAAATCTTTTTTTTTTATTTGAATTTTACCAATTTGGTCCCATATTAATTTGATGAAGATATGATGAAGGACTATGGATGAAACTCCTAAAAGAAAATTGAGTCGGTTGTTTTTTTTTTTTGTTAATCCCTTCACCGCGAGACTTTATATCAGTTGCCGTGCCCCCAGCGCGAGAAGTATGAAATCTAAAATAAATACCTACAACCAAAAAGGGATGTGGATACTTAAGTTATGTGCAATACGAGCGGTTTTTTTTTTTGTCGGAAATATCCGATGTTCGCGAAATAGGCACGACAATGTTTGTTGGATAAATCCGACGTTCGCGGTGAATAAGGGTTAAAAAAGGGAATTATTTGGTACTCGTTACTAACTGATTTTGATAAAAATTTTATGGGACCACCTGACAAGTATGCCTTTTCAATATATTTCCCAAATTGATCTAGGCGTCTTCGAGCAATCGGGAAACATACATAAAAATACTCCTCCTTTTTTAAAGTCGGTTAAAAAAGAATAATATTTATGTGATCTATTTATAGTATCCGCAGTTCCGCAACCATTTTCCCTCTGAAAGCATTAACGTCAATCTGATTTCGATGTCTGTAGTGAACAAGTCATAAAGTAGACCACGAGGTAACGACGTGACGCCTTCTCGACGTAATACGTGGGTATGTGTAGTACTTAAGAATCCCCTTACCCTAGACTTTTCCATACAAACGTAGTCTAGCTTATATTTTGAAATGACATGTGAGATGTCGGCAGTATTTTGTAGTTTTAAAGAAATTGCGTATATCTAGGCATATAACTAGTTTTCGACGGTCAAATATGAACTTGAAAGAAAATATGAGAGTGTAGAAGCTTTTCATACTGAAGGTCAAATATGATATAATCCACTATATTCTCTTTTAAGGTCATATTTTGACTGTATAAACTAGTTATATGCTTTAATATATGCAATTTCTTTGAAATTACATTTAAATATATTTAAATAAATTCTCTAACATCTAACATGCCGTTTCAATATAAAAGCTAGACTACGTTTGTATGGAAAAGTCCGATTCTGTCTAGGGTAAGGGGACTCTTAGGCTGGGAATACACTATACTGAATTAAGATACTGTTTCTATATACATTGCCTGTTTTGTAAAGATCGGTCAAAATTGTATCATTACAAAACCAGCAATGTATATAAAACCAGTCTCTGAATTTCCGTATAGTGTATTCCCAGCCTTAAAGTCGTTTTAAGAATGGACGGAAAACCTTGAAGAATAATAAACCAACTTCAACCAGGTCTGTGCCACTTTTAGGTATCGAAAATATACCTACATTTATGCGCGCGGCGACCACTCCGGAATGGGAATTTTAGTTATATGAATCGTTTGTCCAGAGTAATAAGAATGATATTAGCTTGCAATGGATTTCTAGGTCTTTTCTATTCTAAACGATTAGGTGATGAGTTCTGACGCAGGCTAAATTAAACCATATCGCTAACCACATTAAGTAGATATTTCTTTGAATTTTTTTGGTGAGTAAGAGTTCTGTACGTGAGTACTAGTACTTATTCTGGGCTTCAACTAAAAACATAGGTACCTAGGTACATAGATATCTTTATAGGCGTACCCAGGTCAGTTTGATCGGTGTCTATGACGTCAGGCAGGCGGTCGCCTATTTTTAACAGACTTTCAAAAAGGGGAGGTTATTTTTAACCCCCGACGCAAAAAGAGAGGGGCGTATAAGTTTGACGTGTCTGCCTGTGTATCTCTCTGTCTGTGGTATCGTAGCTCCCAATAGGATAAACCAATGGGCATTGTTCATATTTTTTTAAAAAGCGAAAAACTGAAAGCTATTTGAAGGAATAGTCACTCTAAACACTCTTTATCAGTTTACAACAGCAAATAAGGTTTGGATCAAAAGTATTTTGGAAATAATTGACTAATCTTCATTTGACCCTAATGACGTCATCACTTGGTGGTATAGATTGATATCTTTGCCTAGATGAATATAGAAAAACTGAATATCCTATGTCATGACTTTTCTGTCAAGTTGACATATCAACCAACATCAACATAACCTGATATAAACTGTTTTGTTGTTCTGTTTTCCAATTAGTTAGGGAAATCTACTAAATCATATGGAAAAATAAAGAAGGTTTTTTTACCCCTACATGCAAAAATGACACAATGTTCTATAATATAGGTACTATGTATGAAATCTTTATCACAAATAAGTAGATATACTTAAAATCTTGGCTCCTCTTTTTTCTGCCAAACAATGTTGAATGCTCGTCACGATGTATTCTATAATCATGATGTTATTTACTTTAGGTAGATTGCGTGAGTTGGCTTTTACAAAAGTATAACTCATGATAAATGCGTTGTTGAGATGATAAACAACGTAAATTTGGAAATTTAAATAGCAAATGACTTTGACATTGACAAATGTTAATATGACGAGCACAAATGGTTTTAAAGATGGCAAAGGAATAAGTCAATTAGGCCTGGTGATGACGATTCAAGTCTCAAACTTTAAAAATCAATAACTGCATAATTACATCGGAATAAAAAAAAATATTCAAATTCGTTTCTTAGAATAGCCTATATTTTTAATAAAAGCCAAAATTGTACTGGTTAGAAAATTTAATCAATGCCCATTTTCGTTTAGTTTTTTTGTATCATAGATAATTTTATCCCGATTATTCTTAGCCATTTTTCATGAATATCTATTCAACCGTTTGAAGGTCAGCTTTTTTCTAGTTGATGAGGGAATCTGAATTGTTAAGTTTTAGAGTTTATTTTTTGTGTCGGGGTTTTTTTTTTAATTTTTAATTTTACTTTTTATGTATGTTCACCGGTTATTCGAAAACGCCTGGACCGATTTGGAAAATTCTTTTTAGGATTCCGTACAAAAAGTGAAAAAATGGAACCCTTATAGGATCACTCGTGCGTCTGTCTGTCCGTCCGGCTGTCACAGCCAATTTGCTCCGAATCTACTGGCCCAAATCACGTGAAATTTGGTAGGATGGTGTTATCCTATGACCCAAACACAGATGTGCAAAGTAAATAAATATATTATTTTTTAAATAAGTGTCACTTTTAGGGGACAAATAACGAAATTAAAAAAGGTTGCACACCTTACTTTGTCATAATATATCAAATGAAAGGGCTCATAAAGAGGATCTCAAATATATTTTTATTATTATTGTAAAACAAAAAGTTTTGATTCTATTCATGAAAGAAGACAAAAATTTACCATTCCCCCTCCGATTTCCGAAACAACTGAGCCTAAAATATAAAAAAAAATGTAGTTCAGTGCTTTTGTTTAGATTACAGGAAATCCTATAAGAATTCTATCAATTGAAAAAAAAAATGGTAACCTCAATATAATACGTTCAGTTACGGAAAATTTTTGGCATTATACGGAACCCTCTCCACGCGAGTTCAACTCGCACTTGGCAATTTTGTTTGAAAGGACATAGTTGTCAGGTGGTAGATAAAGTCGGTTTATGTTTTGGAAATTTTATTAAAAGAAAAGGGGGAGAGAAATTTAATTAAAATTATAAGTGCCGACGCATCATCTGCCAACCTTCATGAAGGAGGACTTCTGGCCGCAGGGTGTCGTATTTCGGAGGTTCCGAGGTCGGCTGCCCGACGACACCGTGCGTCACACGTCGCCGACACTACGTGTAAATTAGGATAGGAATTATATATTATGTATGTTAGTTATAAGGTATTTATAATATGGGCCTCTGGCATTGTACAAATTTGTAAGTACAATGCTATTGCCTGAAATAAATGAATTATTATTATTATTTACTTCAAAAAAGGAGGAGCTTATCAAATCGAATGTATCCGTCTTATTATAAAACCCAGACTAACTTTCTTACTAGGTTTAAACCATTATCCGTCCAAAATGAAGTTGACATTGACAGGTGAGATAGTGTGATATTAATAGATGTCAACTTGATTTGATCAGATAATGGTTTAAACCTAGTAACAAAGGTAGTCTGGGTTTTATAATAACACGGTATATGTTTTGTTTTTATGTACATTTTACAATAACTTCTCAGTTGTTTAACCGATTTAGAATTATTTTTTTAAATGTAAAGGTATACATGTCAGTTAGTCTCATGCCCACCAGATCAAGATCTGATGAAATTCTCGAGTAATCATGGGAACTCCTCCAAGCATTTGCATTCAGAAATAGAAGTCGCTTTGTAGGATTTAGTACCCAAAGGGTAAAAACGGGACCCTATTACTAAGACTCAACTGTCCGTCTGTCTGTCTGTCACCAGGCTGTATCTCATTAACCGTGATAGCTAGACAGTAGAAAATTTTCACAGATGATGTTTTTCGGTTGCTGCTATAAGAACAGAATAAAATGAATATTTAAGTGGGGCCTCCATACAACAAACGTGATTTTGCATAGAAAGTGTTACTAAGAGTCAACTGTCCGTCTGTCTGTCTATCACCATGCTGTATGAGCTGTATCTCATAAACCGTGATAGCTAGACAGTTGAAATTTTCACAGATGATGTTTTTCGGTTGCTGCTATAAAAACAGAATAAAATAAATATTTAAGTGGGGCCTCCATACAACAAACGTGATTTTGCATAGACAGTGTTACTAAGACTCAACTGTCCGTCTGTCTGTCACCAGGTTGTATGTCATTAACCGTGATAGCTAGAATGTTAAATTTTCACAGATGATGTATTTCGGATGCTGCTATAAAAATAGTATAAAATAAATATTTAAGTGGGGCCTTCATACAACAAACGTGATTTTGCATAGAAAGTGTAACTAAGAGTCAACTGTCCGTCTGTCTGTCTATCACCATGCTGTATGAGCTGTATCTCATAAACCGTGATAGCTAGACAGTAGAAAATTTTCACAGATGATGTTTTTCGGTTGCTGCTATAAGAACAGAATAAAATAAATATTTAAGCGAGGCCTCCATACAACAAAGGTGATTTTTAATAGACAATGGTATGGAACCCTTCGTTCGCGCACGTAGGGCTCCGTACCATTGTCTATTAAAAATCACGTTTGTTGTATGGGGTCCTACTCGCTCTTTGCCGGTTATTTATAGATAATGTTGCTTCGTGCGCAAGTCCGACTCTCACTTGGCTGGTTTTATTTGGTTTATAAATTTTGTTTCAAATAAATTTTTCCTCCTTGCAAAGGTTGGCTGGAAGAGATTGCATTTATAGATTTATAGCGATAAATCCGCCTTCGTGCTATTATGTTGCAATAAAGTTGATTTGTATTTTATTGTATTGTATTGCATTATCACTATAAATCTTTCTTTTACAGGTTACTCCCGCATTCCGGTGTACGAAGGTTCTCGCGGAAACATAGTGACTGTCTTATTCATTAAGGACCTCGCGTTCGTTGACCCCGACGACAACACCCCTCTTAGAACGCTCTGCCAGTACTACCAGAACCCGTGTAACTTCGTGTTCGAGGATGTTACTCTGGACGTCATGTTCAAGCAATTTAAAGACGGTGAGAGAACTAGAAATATTATGTATGAAAATTAGATGCCACTCTACCACTCCGTTGCTCTTTGCATGATATGGAGCAGTGAACGCGTGTCTTATCCCTGAATTTGTTCTTTGTAACATATGGTGTATCTATAGTCTGTCAAATCACGTGACATATTAAATGCTTCCGTCCATGAAGAATATTGCTGCAAGTATTATGTGACTGACCATTTTCAGTTCATTGATAATATATTCATCATCATCCGAGCGTATTTTCCCGGTTGCATCCACAGCAGTAACGCTTCAGAACCCAAAGTCCGCTATCTAACCAAGGAGATTTAACGAGGTTACTGGTTTTACACAGAGCTACTGCCGTCTGACCTCCGCAGCCCAAAGGATAAACCAGAACCAATCCTCGGATAGTTTGATGATCAAACGCTAGAGGCATTCAGGACTCACAATTTATACGTGCCTTCCGAAACACAGAATCTTTTTTTTTCGGATAATCAGGTGATTCTAGCCTGCAATATCCTAAACAGACTAGACAACTTTTCACAGAGATGCTTCCCCGTGGCCTTGAAACCCATGACCTCCGGGTCACAAGGCGAACGCCTTGACCACTGGTCCACGGAGGCAGTCGCATTGGTTGATAATATATTGTCTTTTTATATTTTTACATTTATATAACTGCCTCGTACATGATCTGCTGATGAGATTTAATTCGTTATGGAGAAGACAAAGATTTACTTTTTTCCTTTTTATCCATATCTTACACTTAGTTAAAAATTACCATACCTGAGTACAAACTCTGAGGTACAAGTCGAGCCTATAAAAATCGATCTCTTCCTCAGACAGACGCACAGCCAGTAACTAATCCACATTGCCACCACCGTTTCAAAAATACCCTTAAAGGAAAAAGATTGAAATATATATGTTTGTTTTAGGTCACAAAGGTCACATGGCGTTCGTCCACCGCATCAACAACGAAGGCGAAGGCGACCCTTTCTACGAGACCATCGGTTTGGTCACACTAGAAGACGTCATAGAAGAAATGATCCAAGCTGAAATTGTGGATGAAACTGACGTTTTTAGTAAGTAAAATGATACGTATGATTTGATTGTACTCTCTCTCAAACAGACCATTAGTTTGGGGATGATATATAGATGACGTTAAAAAGGAACGATGACTTAGGCTTAGATTGTGAATTTCATTGATGTTTACATTTAAAAATAAAGTGAAAGCGCTGTCTGTTTTTGTTGTGATTTTGACCAAAAGGTATTATGACCAACCAGGAAAGCAAATTCGTTGAGGAAATAATGAAAGTTTTCAATGTGTTTAATTTCAAGAGAAAGGTCACAATATAGGAGACAGCACTATGTCTCTTTATGTGGTGACTTTATTTTAACCAGCCAATTTTGGGACGATAGAGATACAAGAGACAATTCACTGTTATATTTAATGTGTAAAATGATAACGTATAAAATTATCTCTCTCAACCAGACCATTGGTTTTGGGATGATAGGGAGAGGGCGTTATGTAAGATATAATTCGTTAAAAGAAGAAAACGATCGTAATAAACGATACATTTTGTCCAACAGTGGACAACCGTACCAAGCGGCGTCGCAACCGTCCGCAGAACAAGTTGCAAGACTTCGCCGCCTTTGCTGAACGACACGAAAACCAGCACATTCACATCTCGCCGCAGCTGACTCTAGCGACCTTCCAGTTCTTGAGCACTAGTAAGATTGTTTCCTTCCGGTTTTTCTATGATCTTTTCTATGATTTATAAAAGAGGTTGTTTACTAGTAATATCCAAGGCCTTAAAAAATGTACTGAAAGTATTTTAAGGTTGAATTTATACCGTGATACGGAATAACTTTCTCCGAGGAACATAGATGGAAACAGAAAAAAAAAATTTTGTCCTTTCAAATTGTCCGAACAGCTGCTTCAAGTTTCTATACAATATGTAACAAAAACCCTGTCCGATCCTTGTAGGAGCAACTCAGACCGTTATGAATAACTTTTCTTATGGGACCAATGCTTGAAACTCGAAAAGAAAAATGACATTTTCATGCAAAAGTGTTCGGCCGGCCCGGCACTTTGTATGGAAATTTCCATTTTTTCTTTTTTTGTTACATATTGTATAGTGAAGAAATTTCATATCTTTCCTATATAAGAGGATGCAGGGTGTCTTTTTATTTACGTGCCTAAATTTTGGAGCAAGTTCAGTCCATGATCCTGAACTACTTTCTTAATCAAAACGTTTTTAAAAAATAATTTAGTATTATGGACAGATCTTACCCAAAAATTTGGCTGGTTAAAAAGACACCTTGTATATGTTCCTTGGGGATAGTTATACAGTATGATAGACTGAATGTGCCCTAAAAATAGTTTCAGCATATTCTGTTAGACGATATATTCTTCCAACAGGTGTGGACGCGTTCCGGCCCGACACGGTGTCAGAAACAGTTCTCCGTCGCCTACTAAGGCAGGACGTTATACAACACATCAAACTTAAGGGCAAAACCAAAAAAGACCCGAGCACTTATGTCTTCCAGCAGGGGAAACCGGTAAGTTTTAACGGCTTCAACTTTTCTAGGTGGTCTTAATATAGGTTCTGGGGAGGGCCTACTAAGGCAGGACGTCATACAACACATCAAACTTAAGGGCAAAACCAAGAAAGACCCGAGCACTTATGTCTTCCAGCAGGGGAAACCGGTAAGTTCTGGCGGCTTCAACTTTTCTAGGTGGTCTTAATATAGGTTCTGGGGAGGGCCTACTAAGGCAGGACGTCATACAACACATCAAACTTAAGGGCAAAACCAAGAAAGACCCGAGCACTTATGTCTTCCAGCAGGGGAAACCGGTAAGTTCTGACGCCTTCAACTTTTCTAGGTGGTCTAATTATAGGTTCTGGGGAGGGCCTACTAAGGCAGGACGTCATACAACACATCAAACTTAAGGGCAAAACCAAGAAAGACCCGAGCACTTATGTCTTCCAGCAGGGGAAACCGGTAAGTTCTGACGCCTTCAACTTTTCTAGGTGGTCTAATTATAGGTTCTGGGGAGGGCCTACTAAGGCAGGACGTCATACAACACATCAACCTTAAGGGCAAAACCAAGAAAGACCCGAGCACTTATGTCTTCCAGCAGGGGAAACCGGTAAGTTCTGACGGCTTCAACTTCTCTAGGTGGTCTAATTATAGGTTCTGGGGAGAGCCTACTAAGGCAGGACGTCATACAACACATCAAACTTAAGGGAAAAACCAAGAAAGACCCGAGCACTTATGTCTTCCAGCAGGGGAAACCGGTAAGTTCGGACGGCTTCAACTTTTCTAGGTGGTCTAAATGTAGGTTCTGGGGAGGGCCTACTAAGGCAGGACGTCATACAACACATCAAACTTAAGGGCAAAACCAAGAAAGACCCGAGCACTTATGTCTTCCAGCAGGGGAAACCGGTAAGTTCTGACGGCTTCAACTTTTCTAGGTGGTCTAATTATAGGTTCTGGGGAGGGCCTACTAAGGCAGGACGTCATACAACACATCAAACTTAAGGGCAAAACCAAGAAAGACCCGAGCACTTATGTCTTCCAGCAGGGGAAACCGGTAAGTTCTGACGGCTTCAACTTTTCTAGGTGGTCTAATTATAGGTTCTGGGGAGGGCCTACTAAGGCAGGACGTCATACAACACATCAAACTTAAGGGCAAAACCAAGAAAGACCCGAGCACTTATGTCTTCCAGCAGGGGAAACCGGTAAGTTCTGATGGCTTCAACTTTTCTAGGTGGTCTTAATATAGGTTCTGGGGAGGGCTATGCTCGGTGTTTCTCTACAAGGGGCCCATCTACATATTACGTCACGCAGAGTTTCGACTTCTCTCTCTTACCGATATCGCTGTGACGTAGTAGTGTTCTCCGTCGCCTTCTAAGGCAGGACGTCATACAACACATCAAGCTGAAGGGCAAAACAAAAGAAGTTTTGTTGCGCAATTTTTTGGGTAGTTTCCATGCTCGGTGTTTCTCTACAAGCGGACCCCGGGCTCTGAAGCGTTACCGCTGAGAAAGCAACCGGGAATACGGAAGGATGATGATGATGATGAATGCTTTGCTTTTCGTGTGTGTAAGTCGCCAACACTAATTTCAGAGTTTTCAAGCTGCCTGAAGGCATCTGACATAGCTTGACGATTGCCATACAATGATGACAGCCGGGACCAACAGCTTATACGTGCCTTCCGAAGCACTTGTGGTCGCCCATTTAAGTGCGGACCACGCTCAGTGTCGCTTTACTTGCGAGAGCGCTAGCAATGCGCACTACCACCGGGTCACAGAATAAGTACTAGTACTCACGTACAGAAGTCTTACTCAGAAAAGAAATTCAAAGAAATATCTTCTTAATGTGGTTAGCGCTATGGTTTAATTTAGTTCGCGTCAGAACTCACCTCTTCGTTTAGATACCTAGACATCCATTGCAAGCCAATTTCATTCTTATTACTCTGGACAAACGATCCATGTAACTGAATTTTCTCCTCCGGAGTGGTCGCCGCGCGCATAGTAATAATGTAGGTGTGGCGACCTCTACGGCCACTACGAGGAACTACAATCAAGAGACAACCGACAATATGGTTCACAAGAAGCATATGAGATGGCGCCAGCAGTATCCTACATCTCGATCTCAGATTTTGCCCGATTCGCTGCATATATACAACTTCCGACGATACACCGTCGGATCTGCGGTTCCCCAGGCGCAACAACATGCCTGGCGGGAAGATCTTCCCTTTGTGGCGGTCGAGTATATCACCTCGCTCCCGCTACATAGGCATATTTCGGAGTTTCATTCTGAATTTTGACGGTTAATTATTACGACAGTCCCAATTTTGAAAAACCAAAATTTGACCCCCCTTTTCGATACCTAAACGAGGAGTGACAAGCTCCTCGATGAGCCTGATGATGATGAGGCATGAAGACGTTATTTCTTTAGACTGACTTCACTTTGCAGGTGGATTACTTCGTGCTCATACTAGAAGGTCGAGTAGAGGTCACAGTGGGCAGAGAAAACCTGGTCTTCGAAGCGGGGCCGTTTACGTATTTCGGTGTGCAAGCGCTGATGCAGAACGTCGGTGTTGGTGAGTTTCTTTCGTGTAATTATAATTTTGTACCTGACAATAATTTTTCAAAACTAAAAACCGACTTCACCCCCAAACTACACAACCGATTTTGATAAATTTCCATGGTACCACCTGGAAAGTATACCCTTTCAAACAAAAAAAGAATTTTCAAAATCGGTCCAAGCGTCTTTGAATAATCGGTGAATATACATTAAAAAAATAAAAATAAAGGATCGCGAAGAATTGATAACCTCCTCCTTTTTTTGGAAGTCGGTTAAAAAGAGACTTTGGAAAAAAAGAGGTTCTTTAAAAATAAAACCTAGCTAAATAATTTTCACCCCCAAAACCACCATATACCAGTTTTTATCGAAATCGTTGGAGCTGTTTCCGAGATCCTAAATAGGTATATTTATATATAACGTGGAAGTGACATACCCGTAATAAATCGAAGCACGGGCTATACTACATCACTTTAGTATAATGAAATTAAAATAACAGCCAAACACAAAAAAAATCACGGCATTTCCATACAAAAGTGTGCAGCCGCCCGGACAATTAGTATGGGAATGTCGATTTGTTTTTGGAACGAAGTTCCTTACGGCAGGCTTGGAGGAGATAGGGATTTTGCTTCGCGACCGAACTGAAAAAAATGTGATAGTAAAACCGTAAGGATGACCTCGTTAAATAAAACCGTTAAATGAGACGTGCGCAGGCGCGACAGTCGTATACACAAGAACTTTTGAACTTCATTCCTACCTGGTGTCCCACGACACCACATTTTTTATTCCTTTTTTTTACTTATATTTCTGTTTCATTATACTATAGTGATTTAATATAGCCCGTAGATCTATTTATTACGGGTATGTCCCTTCCACTTTGTATACAAAAATTGCTGGGTTTTTGTTTGTTTTTCGTGTATGTACATGGCCAACACTGGTGTTAGATTTTTCAGGCTGCCTAAAGGCATCTGACATAGCTTGACTACGGCCATACAATGATGACAGCCGGGACCAACGGCTTATACGTGCCTTCCGAAGCACGGAGGAGCTCGAGAAATTTTTGTGCCACTTGTGGTCCCATCCAAGTGCGGACCACGCCCGGTGTCGCTTAACTTTCGAAAGCGTAAGTCCCCTACGTCCTGTCATACCATCGACGCAGCTGTACGTGTCCCGTCTGCACTGGTCTACGAGGACAGAGGAGGTCGTGGACTACGTCCGAAAGAAGTCTAACTTCACCTTGAGGGTTGAGCGGCTGCAGTCTCGCCACAAAGCGAATTTTAATTCAAATGTGGTGAGAGTGCCGACGCATCATCTGCCAACCTTCATGAAGGAGGACTTCTGGCCGCAGGGTGTCGTATTTCGGAGGTTCCGAGGTCGGCTGCCCGACGACACCGTGCGTCACACGTCGCCGACACTACGTGTAAATTAGGATAGGAATTATATATTATGTATGTTAGTTATAAGGTATTTATAATATGGGCCTCTGGCATTGTACAAATTTGTAAGTACAATGCTATTGCCTGAAATAAATGAATTATTAATGCGCCCTCCCGCCGGGCCACCAAGCTCCTCATTGCTTGGTAACAGTAATAGGTGCTAGAAAAAGAGTACAGTAGCTTTAGACCCAATAAATGCTGGTTTGACGTCGTCAAGGATGATATGTGTACTAACTGCGTACGTCCTACTTCCAAGGATGCTCAAGACCGTGCGAAGTGGAGTAGAAAAAGTCGGAAAGTAAACCCCTTGCTTCACAGCATTACAGCTGAGAACGCAACTGGGTAAAAACATGTGGCACTCGGGGACTGCCGCGGTAAAGCTATTGCATAGCATTTTTTTTATCAACTAATGCAATTATAATTAATTATTTAATTTTTATTTAAGCAGTATTTTTTTTATATTAATTCAAATTACACTTTTTGGGTGTTAGGTTTTATTTTCGTTGCGGAATTTCTTGATTCGGTCGCCGCGCTCAAAGCCCACGATAAAAGTTATGCAATAGCTTAAAAAATATTTTTTTCGGTACAGTTCATAAAATATAACGTCACAAAATATTACCTCTTCTCATTGATCATATCCAATTTTTGAAAAAAACTTATATTGAGTGCGCTATTTGACTCCAAACAAGCATGACGTCACACTTATGTATTACAAACAAATCCCAAACAAAATGTTTTGACGTATAGAAAAAAAGTGTCTGATTTGTTGTCATCTGGCAGACTGGGAATAAGATGAGATGAGAAAAGAGAATGTGCAGAACCTTCATCTAAAATACAAGATCGTGATATCTGCTTACAGCCATACTATAACTTTTATGTTTTTATCTATTAGTGACGTGCCGCCGAGAAATTCTGTTCTCGTAAATTTCTTACCTTGAAAATTTCCGCAAATTTTCAACATTTCTAGAGAATTTTCGTTAAAAAACTCTCTATAGACTCTCGGAAATTTTACAGACTGTTTCGGAAATTTCTCGAAATTTTCAACTAGAGTCCGCTAAAATATTTTTTTTTTCAAAATAATTAAAAGCAGATCCCACCTTTGAGAGAGGCCTATGTCCAGCAGTGGACGTTATGCGGCTGAAACGATTATGATGAACCCCTTGATTCCACGCCAAACTGTGTGTCAACTTTTTTTAAATGGATAAAAGATGGATGTAAGTGGGAGAGACCTTTGCCAAGCAGTAAAACAAAACAGGTTTAATGAAAATTATGATTAAAACAAATAAGAAATTGCTTTTTTGCAGCGGAATCTCCAACTCCGTCAGCGATGGGTTCGCTACAGAACATCAACATAGATTCGCAGCTGCGCCATACATTCGTCCCGGATTATTCGGTTCGAGCTATCACCGAGCTGTTCTACCTCACTGTCAAACGGTAAAATAGTCTGATTCATATCTAAACTTATATTGGGGGCCCGCAAATTTTTGGGGAAGAGGAGAGGGAGTTGCAAATTTCGAGGCCCCTTCGTTGCCTGAGGGTCTCCAAACGGTTCCCTATTTTTTTGCATAAAATTTTATGTAATAATTTAAAATGACATACTTTTACTTATCCTAATAATAGTTACGCACAATATTCATTTGGCATAAATTTTAGGCACTTTTTTTAAAGCATAACAACTATAAGCATAATTATTGTTAAGTATACTATTCTAAAGCCTAAATAAAACGCATAGTGATATTTAGGCATAAGTTTTATAGGCATAATACGCCGAGTAAATATGTGACTCCTAAAGTGTTAAAAACATTATTGCTTTCATAAATATGTAGGCACTTAAAATAGTGGGTAGAAAATACCCTCACAGGTTCCGGGTGGTCATCAAAAAAAAATAACTTGAACCTAACTTTCTTTCAGCCCTCACAGTTGTTTCGGGTGGTCATACATTTTTTTGTATGATAATTAAAAAAAATATCAGGTAAAAATAACTTAGTTTTATTTCTGTTATTCCTAGAAATATTATGCCTAAATACGAGTTATTACGCCTACGGAGTTGATGCGAATTAACATTATGACAAAACAAATTAGCGTAATAGTTAATTATGCCAATATTACCCGTATGCCAAAAAATAATTATGCCTATGAACTATTATGCCAAAATATTTTATGCCGAAAAAAATTAGGACAAAAACAAATTATGCAAAAAAAGGGATCCCGTCTCCAGACAATAGGGTTCCACCACATTTAGAACGGCCGCAAACAGATTTTGTTACATACCCGTTTAGTTTAGTTTCCTAATGGGTTGTTTTGATAAGTTATTTATCTTTATACAACTTTTTTGTTTCCTTTCAGGTCTTTGTACTTAGCCGCCAAACGGGCGACGTTAATGGAAAAGGGTGCTTTATCTAAAGGCGCTACCAACGAGCAGTTTGACACTGAAGTCGATAAGGTAAGTTTTGTAGCGTTAAGGCTACTTTACACTTTAATTAGTGATTAGTGCCAAGTCACGCCAAATTTAAATGCGTTTTCTCTTCGTCAATACTTACTAATCAGAATAAAGACAAATATACACCACACTTTTCAATAATTTATCTAATGATCGAAAAAATAAATTAGACCACATCCCTATTGGACGGAAATGGGGTATCAACCCGAAAGGTGATCATACTAATCAATGTGAACATCTCTTACATCCCTGAAACCGTAGAAAAAAAAAATCTTCACCTCCGTACAAAATTAAATACCTGCCGTGCCAAAATGTATGGAGCTGCAGTTTTGTTTTTACGATTTCGAGTCCCATAGTAAAAGTTGTTCACATTGATTAGTATGTTTACTCTCTTTCGGATTGATACCTCCCTTCCGTTACACGTTGAATATACAACCTTCGACTATACACCAGGTTCATATCAAATAGATCGAAAAATAGCGTGTCAAGAGATGGAAGTATGTAAGGAAAAATATTTCCTCATACAATAAATTTTACCGTTAGAAACTTGCAATAAGAGTGACTTAGTTGCCCCGTATTATAGGCTCAAAAGAGTTAAACGTTTATGGGGAACGGTATACTTTTTTATAATAAACTGCCACAATCGGTCCTTGATATGCCTGACAAAAAGTTTAAAGCTTATGTAAAGAAGGTTCTCTGTGAGAAGGCTTATAATAGGACCGATGACTATCTTAAAGACAACAAAGTCTGGCTTGAGCTTGGCGCGGGTCCCTCTTAAAGGTTTGTATACTCAGAAATGATCATAATCTGGTACATTAGGTACATACTGAATTTACAACTTGATTTGACATTATTTCAAAATTTCGATATTAAAAAAAAATTAATTATGACAACAAACAATGTATACTCTGTCCACATATCAACTATAAATATTAATTTCATTGTGAGTTGACGTTCTTGGAGAAAATGCTGCAGTGCAGTTTGTTACCGCTTCTTCTGCACTAGCGCTTTGGAGGTGGCAGTAAACTTAGCTCTAAGTAACTTTTTGACGTCAACAATTATTGTGCAATAAAACAAAGTGACGATTATTAAGAGATATTATAAATATCCTATGATAATAAAGATATATTTGAATTTGAATGGGAGAGGGCTCAAAATATCAAAAATCTGCTTGACTTTATATGCGGACGGCCCCTTATTGGCTATTTTCGTGCGAGTTTCGGGCATAAAGTACCACTTTTAAAGTTGTTATATAATTACTACATTCTTTCCTATCCTGACCTAAAGTAGGTACCTCATTACTACATCCTTTCCTTTCCTTCCAGCACCTTTGTCACTCCTCCAGCGCTAACATTCCTATATCCATGATATCGAAAAAGTTGCTCGGAAAATCTACTAGCACTCCCGCTGCGTACAACCCAGACGATTGTGGCTCTTGTTCCACTATGAATAAGGTTATTATTTCGTTGTATATGTTTTGAAAGGTACATTGTTTACGCACGATTGTGGATTTTATACCATTTCCCCCCTAAAAAGTTTATTTTATTCACTGAAAATCTAATATATAAAATTCTCGTGTCACAGTTTTTGTTGCCATACTCCTCCGAAACGGCTTGACCGATTTTGATGAAATTTTTTGTGCTTATCCGGTATCTATGAAAATCGGCCAACATCTATTTTTCATCCCCCTAAATGTTAGGGGTAGTCCACCCCTAAATTTATTTTTTTATTTTTTAGACAAAATGTTTAATTTCTATTTTTTTATGATACAACATACAAAAATACATACAATCCTCAATTTTTGCAAAACAACGTTTGCCGGGTCAGCTAGTAGTGAATAAAATCACTTTTTATTACAATTTTGGAGTTTGAATTGAGAACAATTGCTCTTAATTTTAGTAATTGATCTAATTTTAATGTGCATTTTTATTAATTTACCCTTCTTTTTCTTCATTATCATCATAAATCTTTATTTTTCTCGTAGTTATGGCATAAAGTATAGTATGCAACTCTTGAACTAATTTATATCGAGGGCCATGAATCACTCGCGTCGTTTAGGATTCTAACATTTGACGTCGTGTTTCAGTCGTTAGAATCCTTCACTTGATCGTGATTCATCTACGGCCCTCTCTCTATAATTCCGTTCATTATTCACTATTTGTATAATATTCAATTTTACCTCCTCCAATGTCATAATCATACTAATATCTATACAACCCAGATGATTATATGGTATTAGTGAATTAAAAAAAAAACAGATTGTGTGAAAAACTAAGGATACAACATCTGTATGCCTAGGATGCATGTATGAATGTATATTGGCATTTATTTCCACTATGATTTTAAGATGATTGTGGATTTTATTTCACTGCAATTAAGTCTCTTTTTCTTAAATTGTAATTTAAATCGTAGCAGTTATTACTTTTATCTACACCCATGCTATAAATCCTCTATAAAAGTTTCTGAAACAGTTATCTTATTGCCTGCCATACCATAATATCACAGTAACCATAATATCATCCAAACGAGTGTTATAATGTTGTACTAAATTTCATTATGCAACGCGAACTCGATCCCTTCCTTACTCATCAATCAGCCACATTCTTTATGAATTTCAAAAAGAACATTGTCATGTACGCGCGTTTCTGTACCACAGCTCCGTAATTAAAAAAAGAAGGTTATTCCAATAAAATTCACGTCGTGTCCCGCCATTTTTGTTCGATATTAACTAATTTCGAAAAAAAAAATTATTTGCATTCTAATAATGGTACCATCCAAAATTTAAAAAAATATAACAATACATAATTTCATTATTACCAACACATACATAGTTATGTAGTTTGTATTAGATACTCAGCAATTAAACGTATCAGGAATTTACATAAAGTTTTACAACACTGTGCAACACCCTATGGATTTAGAACCTTTTATAGAGGATTCATATCATGGGTATAGATAATGTATTGTATGCAACTGTAATAATTAGGTATTTAAACACTCATGTGATACTATTATCACACTTGGCTTCGCCTCGTGTGATACACCCGTATTCGTGTTTTCATACCCCTTATTATAATACAGTTGCATAAATAACTATGAAACAATATAATTTACTTACAGCCAAGTCAAAAGCACATAATAGAACTGTTACAAGTATCGCCCCAAAACTACCCCTCCTCGGAACGAATTGAAGCCAACTCGGACAGATTCTCGACCAACTCCAGCAAATGCATGCAAAACTACGCGAAATGTTTGCCAAACATCAGCCTCCAATACGACCAACATTGGCCAAACATTGACAGACTGGCTAACGCTTGCGATACGACCAAATCGTTGGCCAACGTCACGAAATCGCTGTCCAATGATATGTTTGCCAAATCTATGCCAAATACGTGCGAGGTGTCAAGATATGAGAGGGAGATGGACGCAAATGTTTGCGACGAATGTGTGAGGAATAATTATTGGTTGAACAAAACTATTTTGAACAAGAGCTTCGAAGGGAAGATTGGTTAGATTTTTTTTTTCTAATTTATAGTAGTTTGTTCCACACACTCACACACTATGAAAATTGCAATGATTATACATACGTAGGAGAGAAGGCATTGCAAAGAGGTCCATTATCTCTGCCAAAAATCGACATTCCATACAATGATTCTCCTAAATTGTAATACATAATATTGTTTGTCGTAACGTTTTTTCTCCTAATGTTTACGTAGTCATAATCTTTATTAACCTAAAGTTTTTGAGATAATGTTAAGTTTTATAATGTAATAAGTAACACATAATATTATATGACATAAACTATAGTATATGCTAAAGTGCGGGAGTAGCCCTCGCTCGTGCCACCCCATAGCCGATAACATTTTTTATTTTTTTTTTAGTCTCAAGTACTATTTATATTTTAATGAAATTATGATAAAGGTAAACTAATTATAACGGTAATAAATTATGTTTAGTAAATATTATGTTAAAATACATTATGTGAAACTACATTATGACAAATAATTTTATTAGAATATATAGAAAACCCTAGTTTCAGCCTTCCAAATCCCAACATTAACCCTCGTTTTAATAAAAATAACCACCGCTTGCTAAACCTATTTTGATGAGGATCTATAACGAATTTAGTTGAGAATGCAGAATTATATAGCTAAGACTAAGAAATCCATTAATCCATTTCAGAATTTCTGTTCTACGATAAAAAATTACGAAATTATGACCTTAGTAGCTTGTGGCCGGCACGGTTGCTGTGACGTCACGTGGCCGGTCGCACGCATCTATACATGGCGGGGGACACAGCGCGGCTTCAAGCCGAGCGGTCGCTGTATTCGGTGTAACGTCACTTGGCGCAGTCTAACATCCCGCACAGTGATATAAAAAATATGTAACAAAAACCCTGTCCGATCCTTGTAGGAGCAACTCAGACCGTCAGTATGAACAATTTTCCTATAGGACCAATGCTTAAAACTCGAAGAAAAAAGTCGACATTTTCATACAAATTGCCGGGCCGGCCGAACACTTTTGTATGAAAATGTCGTTTTTTTTTCGAGTATCTAATTATACTCGAAATGTAATATTAAATATAGCAGTAACATTTGAGTAAAATATCATAATATGGTAAATCGTAATCCCACTCACCAGACTCAGAACGCATCAAGAAAAAAACCACTTTCCACACCGACTCCTCCCTCCTGACCTTCCACGACCTTGGGCCCGACTCGATCGGCGAGCGGTCGGACTTCGACCGAGACTCGATCGACAAGCGTGACTTCGACCGGGACGAGGTCGAACTGAAGAGAAACACGGACGAACTCGTTCTGATGCAGCTGTCGAAGATAATTAAGTTGTTAGAAAGGAATCATACTTGAGGTTTTGTTTTTAATTGTAGATAGGTAAATTTTTTCCAGTAGACTCCCTCCGTGGTTCAGTGGTCAAGACGTTCGCCTTATGATCCCGAGGCTGTGGGTTCGAATCCTACTAGGAAGCATAATTTGTTGAAGTTGTTTGCAGTCGTCTGGTTAGGATATTACAGGCTTGAATCACTTGATCATCAGAAAAGAAAGATGATTCCGTGTTTTGAAAAAAATACTTAATGCTCTGAAACGTGGTCCCTGACTATCTCATAAGAAGGCTCAAGGTCGCTCAACGAGCTACGGAAAGGGCTATGCTCGATGTTTCTCTACGTGATCGAATCAGAAATGAGGAAATTCGTAAGAGAACAAAAGTCACTGACATATTATAGCACAGCGGATTAGTTCGTTGAAGTGCCAGTGGGCGGGACACATAGAGCGACGAACCGATGGCCGATGGGGCAAAACGGATCTCGAATGGCGACCGCGTACTGGCAAACGAAGCGTAGGACACCCCACAAGGTGGTCAGACGACCTGAACCCAAGGTCGCTGGATAGCGCTGGATGCAGGCCGCTCTTGCTCAGTCATTTTGGCAATCCTTTTTTTTTCTATTAATTATTTTACGACTCTGGATGCTATTCCTTTAAAGCCCATCTTAATTTTTTCACTTCTTTATTCCTAACCCTACCCCTTGACTTCCCGCGAAAAAAACCTTTGGGAATCCTTGGGAGAGGCCTATGATATTATAATTTCAGCCGCATAACGTCCACTGCTGGAAACGTAATACATACATAGTTTAAGTGAATTTTGATCTTGTTCCAGTTACTTCAATCGGTGGACGAAGACCTCAGCATCACCGGTGAACACAAGACTCCATCCAGACAGGTATGACAATATTCATCTAATCATCCTATAGCAGTGGTGGCCCGGTGGGAATACGCATAGCTTGCGCTTTTGCAAGTTAAGCAAGACCGGGCGTGGTCCGCTCTTGGATAGGTGACCACAAGTGGCATAAATTTACGAGCTCCTCGGTATATCAAAAGGCATTTAGGTGGTCCTGGCTGTTATCATTTTATAGCTCCTTACCCTAAGGGTAAAAACGGGACCCTGTTACTAAGACTCCGCTGTCCGTCCGTCCGTCTGTCTGTGTCCGTAATAGGCTATACCAGGGATGTTGCGGATGCCGATTTTTTCACATCCGCGGATGTGAATGCGAATGCTGATATTCGAAGGCTCATCCTCGGATGCGGATGCGGATGCAGCTGTTTAAGATCTTATATAAATTTAGTATATTAATAAAGAATTAAAACAATGATAAAGTAATTATTAACATTTTTATTAATGAAAATTAGTATTAAGTATATTGTTACTATTTTTTTAACTTCGCTACATATTTCTTATTAGTAAGTGAAGTAAAAAATAGCAGTAATGTACTTTAAAAAGGGTAGTATTGCAGCCTTCTCTGATTCAAGGCAGTCACGCAGAGGTTATAAATTAAACCCGCGCTACTAAATAATTGTTCACTAGAAACACTTCCCGGAGTGGATAAAAATCTTCGTGCTATCAGTGATAACATCTTAAATTCCTCTCGATTAACACTCTACCATTTAAGAGGATTTTCATCCACATTAATTCTTTCTTTAATTGCGGTAAGAAAGTAATTCCTTGTTGAGTACAGTTTCAGTGCTACCATTTTGCCACCATGCGCCATTCGCCGGCCCCGCCCTATATCTTTCTTGTCGCAACTTGTATTCCATTCGAATCCGCATCCAAATCCGCATTGATTATTGCGGATAAGGATAAATCGCATCCGCATGAACATCCGCATTGATTGTTGCGAATGCGGATACAGATGTTCAAATCTATGCGATGGATCCGCATTTGCGGATGCGGATGCGAATATTCGCAACATTCCTGGGCTATACAGTTGAAATTTTCAGTGATGATATGTTTCTATTGCCGCTATTACAACAAATCACACAAATTTTATAAAGGCGAAAGTTTGTGAGTAAGTGTGTGTTTGTTACTTCTTCAATAGAACTTGTAAAATAAAAATATGAGCCCGATTGGTATTACGTGCGCATTTCCTATGTATGCATGCGTAGTTGTTAACCTATATCGTCCTTACTAGTAGCTACTATACTTCCCTTTGCGTTGGTCCTAGAATCTTGAGAAAAGATTGCCTTAATTAAGCCTGGTTTACATATAGGTATTCACTCGTCAGTGACAAGTGGATTTCAGTAAGATCATTATTATCTATATGTCGTGTGTGACGTGCCGGCTGCAGCAGAGGCGGTGGGAAAGTGGGGGGAAAACGAGGCAGTGCGGGGGGAGCTACTTGTCACAGTGCTTGTTCACACACACTATTACTTGTCACTTCTCTCTCTCATCTCAGCGTTTTCCCAGTTGCGTCCTCAGCTGCAAGGCTGAGAAGCCCGGTGTCTGCCTTCCGACTTTTTCTTCTCCACTTTGCACGGTCTTGACCATGTTTGGTTGTAAGACGATTAGCACGCATATCATCCTTGACGACGTCAAGCCAGCACTTCTTGGGTCTACCCCGCCTGCCGGGCCCCGGCGGAGGCGGCTTGGCTATACATTTGTTTTCCACGTAAGTTGCCGGCTTCCGTAGGACGTGACCGTACCAGCGCAGGCGACTTTCTTGGTCTGCTATGTCACGGACATAAAGGCTGCCGCGGATGCGGGTGTTTCTCACACGATCTCTCCGTGACACTCCGCATATCCAACGCAGCATTTGCATCTCCGTGACACGCAATTCCTGCTTATGCCGCTCAAGCAAAGGCCACGCTTCACTCCCATATAAAAGGACAGGTCTAATGATGGATTTGTAGACCTGTCCCTTCAACCTAACCTATTACTTGTCACTTGTCAATATGTAAACCGAGCTTTTGTGGTATAAAATTGTCTATTTCCAGGTATCCCCCAACCCGCTACCAGTGTCAGCATCGCCACACACGCGTTCTTCATTCGCTCGCCGCGCGTCTCCCGCCCGCGACATTCAGTGCGATGAACAAGAAAAGCTGTTGAAATAAGTACTTACCACTGCATTAATATTCCATAGGCCACTTCTATACTTCATTAACTCCATATCACCATGGACCTTATGCCGCCGTGTTCAGGTTCAAATAAGTATTGTTATACCCTTAATTTGATGGTATACTTCTGTACTTTATTAACTCTATGTTACAAATATGAACCTATGCCTCGGCATTGATGTTTAAATAAGTACTATTTACCTGCCATCTTACAGACCTCTATAATTTATTAACTCTATTCCACGGATATGAACCTTATGTCGCCGTGTTAAGGTTCAAATAAGTATTGTTATATCCTTTATTCGATAGTACACTTCTGTACTTTATTAACTCTTTAAATTACAAATATGAGCCTTATGCCTCAATGTCACATTCATAACAATCTGCCCTTTTAAATAAGTCATATAGTGAGTAATCCACCAATTTGAGTAGTGCAGACTTTTAATGATTTTGACGGAAAAATCAGCGCTCTTTAAATCGGTAGCATTATTCATAAAAAAATACAAAAAGTTAAAATATTTTTTGTCTCGTTCTTTCAAAGTCAAATATTGAAAAAGGGAAAGGGACAAAACATATTTTAACTAAAATAGGTTTAACAGACGGTTGTCAGTTTTTATGAATATGGAAATACTGTATTACTGAATCATGAAGGGCAGGTTTATTATTTCTACCGCGGTCAGTATTAAGGTTCAAATAAGAACTATTATCCTTCATCTCATTGTACACTTCTGTACTTCATTAACTCTATGTTACCCTTAAGTACAACTTCAGATTAATATCTCATACAACACTTCTTTACATTCATTATTTGTGTACCAATCTGATCCTTATGCCAAAGTATTAAGGTTCATTGCACCTATAACAATCCATTACAATGCGAGAAACAAGAAAATCTATTGAAGTAAGTGCATTTAATGCACTTACTTCAATAGAATTTCTTGTCACGTCAAATAATTAATTATAATGGTACATCTCTAATCATTTATCAAGTCTGTAATCTTGCCAAAAAGTAAGCCTTATGTCCTGAAGATAAGGTTCATTTTGAACGTGTAAATTTAATTAGCACATTAAAGGAGTTAAGTCCTCTATTACTTACATACACTTAAATTCATAGTACATATAGTACACTATAGTATAATAAATCTAGTACATTAACCTCCTGTAAGTGTACACTGTACAGGAGTCTATATTACCTCTATTTTGAGCCTTATGTCTCAGTGATAAGAGTGGCTTGTAAGGTCTCAGAATGCCTAAGGTAAATCTAGTCAAAATTATGTCGTAAATAACGAATAAAATCTCATTAGAGTACGTATTCATCATGGTTTTTTAATTCAATATTTGTTTCAAAGTTTAATAGATGGCGCTGTTGAACTAAAAGCACAAGTACAGAATTAATATAAGGATTACATATAGAATAGAATCTTCTAAGACCCCGCGCAATACGCGTCCCCACCCCCGTACCCGGACCTCTCCCCCGTTTGCGCCATGTGGAGATTTTATTTTTATTTTTTATTACGCAATTTATGTTTGTTTACTTGTTCGCAAGCGTTATATGTTGTAATGTGTGAACATCGTATTATATTTTAAGTATTTATTGATTAAAAGACAATAATAATAATATAACAAAGCCCTTCTGGAGAGTAGGCGACCAATACTGTTAAAATGAGTTTCTTGCGGCGTTTCTTCTCAGCAGTGGTCGTTACGAAGCGCTGGTATCCGTAACCTTTTTTTAAAAATAAATTAAATTCTGATATACTTTACACGTAACGTAAATTATACTGATTGACGTGTAAAAGTGCCTGTAAAGGTCTAATTACTGAACAAACATTTGAATCTTTGAGGGTTATGAGCTGTTGGCTGCAGCCGCCTCGACAGTCCACAAGGCGAGAAAGGGAAGAGGTGTGAGGAAAGTCAACGGGGACGCATACTGCGCGTAATCTTACATCCGTACACATGTCAATGTGTGTGTGTTCGCACCTCGCGAGAACTGGTGAGAGGTGCGGGGACGGGGAACGGGGTCGCATATAGCGCGGGACCCAAGAAGTTTCTGTTCTGTATGTACTTACTTATTCTGTTATATTAATTCTGTGCTTAAAGCCTCATTTGTACAATAATGAAGGATTTTCTAACAGCGCCATCTATTGGTACGACTTAGTACCGTGAAGACCCTCATCGAAGTCATTTATAAACTTTTTAGTTAATAAATATGAGTAAATACTAGTATAAGGTTGACTGCAAAGTGTAGAAACAGGCACCACTAAGTCTATTTCCAAACCATAAGAGCGGTTACCCAGTCCTCCGCCGCAGCAGCGTTTTTCGCCGCAGCCATTTTTTTTTACGGCTCTTGATACTAGTCTTTTAACGCCCGTCTTTATTTTTTCACTTACGAGTATTTATTCCTAACCTACCCTAAACCTGTAACGATGATACAAAAAACCTCATCCTTCATGTTCCCGTTTACCTCCTTTTCCGTTTTCTAAAAAATAATTTCATTTTCAGATTCAATTTTTAAATTTTATATTTCTTCCTCATCATTCTGATTCATTCCACTACCATCTCTCGAGCTGATTTCATCTATATCAGTATTGTAAATGTATATTTATCAGTATTGTAAAGTTAAAATAAATAAAATAACTCTCCACTACGTACCTTACCTACCTCTTCATGTAGGAGCCCCAACTGCCCCAGCTAGTCCGCGGCTACCTACCTACTAGGAGTTCCTACAACCCTAAGTATACATCCAAAGGTTGGTGTAGGTCCTTTGATTACTTCAAGGGTTTGGTTGGTTTTCATAGCCGATTGAGTGGCGGGGCGGCATCGTGTGAAAGGGTCAGAACATCTATCATCATCCTCCCGTATTCCCGGCTGCATCCTCAGCAGTAACGCTTCAAAACCCGGGGTCCGCTACCTAACCAAGGTGACTTGACGAGGTTACTGGTTTTTACACAGAGCGACTGCCGTCCGACACCTCCGCAACCCAAAGGGTAGAACGGAACCAATCCTTGGATAGGTTTGAGCAAACGCTAGATGGCGTTCGGGACCCACAGTTAATACGTGCCTTCCAAAACACGGAATTATCAAAGGGTCAGAACAAATGTTTACCAAACCCAATGCGCGCGGAATGTGTAAACGCTCTAAGACGCTCTTTCTTGCCATTTCTGTTTATCCTATTATTGGATATTAATTGGTTTTTCATACTAAATATATTTACTTGAAATAAAATATAGTATCATTGATTGTGATCGTGACCATAGAGAGGAAATCGTCCGTATTTCCATACAAACGTAGTCGCCTGATGCCTCGCCGGATAGTGCCAATAGAGCAAAGATTTTATCAAAAAAATATCTTTGGATATATTAGCATATCCCTATGTATTCGTTTATTTTTTTTCATAAGTATTACAATTAAAAGAGATATGAACCTACATAAACCTGAAAAATTTATAAGATTTTCCACCGTGTTCCAACATCTCGGAAACAAATATGGCGGGATTATATAAAAACAACAAAACATAGGAACACAGCCAAAGCTTTTCGTCAACTTTTAAAGAAAAAAGAATTTATATCGGCTAAGTTTTGGAGGAGAAATCAGGGGACTACTAAATGGCGATTTTGTGTATTTTCCATAGGTATTTTCGGTCCGGACTGCATTTTTCGCACATCGCGACAGTGGTTTAGCCACTTTGCGACAGCAATAGATTTTACAAATACCTATTTTTCAAATTTCTCGACCTTAATGTTTACTTTTAAAGACTTCTATACGCTTTATTTTCTTTCAATTACATCCAGTTAAAATCTCAGATATACAATTTCTTAAACTTTTTAAAAAATGTCAGTTTCGGACTGTTGTTTCAATATAAATAAAAGCAAGAGTTTGTGGGTGTTCAAATTTTAAATTAGACAATCTACTCGTATAACCCTATTTTGATTGTTTTTGCGAACATAGAAGTCTTGCGCTTGCTAATGTCAGTTTCGTTTTTAAACTTTGCAGTTGACCTGTAGTTATTTGTAACCAACTTAAAGAAATGTTTCCGAAAATAAGCGCGGTGACACACACGTAGTTAAACCAGCTTGTACTGACGTAGACCGAACGATACAGAGTGGTTATTACCACTTTATCTTGACATCAACATCTTTTATCCAAAAGTCCCATTTTAACCCCAAGCAAAAAAGAGGGCTCTGTCTGTCTTTGTGTCTGTGGTATCGTAGCGCTCGAACGGAACGATTTGACAAAAAAAATCAATTATTTTTCGTATTTTTCACATCTGAGTTTAGGTCAGGATTACACCATCCTACCAAATTTCACCTGATTTGGTCTAGACAATTCGGAGCAAATTGGCTTTGACAGACGGACAGACAGACAGACGCACGAGTGAATCTATAAGGGTTCCGTTTTTCATTTTTTGTATGGAACCCTAAAAAGGTAGTAATATCATTATTATTCAAACCACTCTATGTCATTCCAAAGTCAGCGTGTCACTCATGTCGACGTTGGGGTGTGTGTCACCGCTTAATGTAGAATTACGAAAATGATTACAAGGAATAGATAATAAAGCACTAGTATTTATGATAGAGTGCACTTACTTAGATAATAAAATTATAAATACTTGTAGCTTGTTACTATATTCCCAATATTGGACCTCAGTAGTCAATAAATGCTTGTAAGAAAGCTATGTAAGATTTGATGCAGTATTAGGCAAAAAATGTATAAACGGTCAAAAATACATTTTTCGATGTCCAGTGCTGCCAAATCCAATGCTGCTGCTCGAAGCCCCCATTTGAAATAAATTATATGAAAGGAAACGGAGATATCATTAAATTGGTCTTGATCAAGCCCTAGATAACCCTTCAAACTTTTTTAAGAACTGCTGTTTACAGTTTTGAAGTGAGAACGTGAAGCTTTTCTACGCACATTTGTCAAAAGTGGCCGTTTTTCGTTTATATCCGTTTCCGTTCAAAAAAATTATTTCAAATGAGGGCAGCACTGGACCCCGAAAAATCATGTATCGCCTTATTGGCAAATTCATTTTTATATTTCATTCATAATTTTTATGTGGATTGATTCTTTTGATCTGTTGTGTGCTATGGTTTGTCCAGGGTCTACCAAAATATAGTGACACTATTTTAGCGGTAGAACAAACAACTTCCACTAAGGAACATACGTCGAAGTATGATAATAACGTTTGGCCTCCTATACAAGTTGGCCGAATAACTGATCCGGTTTGTATGGAAAGTCAAAAAATATTTTTCATATTCGATATTAGGTTCGTTGGAGAAAGTTGTTCACGTTTAGGGAAAGTTTTTCAGTATCAAGGACTGAATTCACCCTTAGATAGTTTCAGTATATTTTGTTGGCCGTTTAACTACTAAGTAATTGAGATAAAAATCTTGGTTTTATGTGTTAATTTTAGTAGTTTCTCAATGTTAGGGCTCTTACAAACAAACGACTGTATGTCACAAGACGGCGATTTGTTGACGAGTCGAAATTATAAATAATAAAATAATAAATAAATAAATAGGGACAAATAACACTGATTGAGTTAGCCTCAAAGTAAGTTCGAGACTTGTGTTATGGGATACTAACTCAACGATACTATATTTTATAATAATAATGTTTATTTATTTCTCCACAAACAATAAATAAACATTATTTCGATTTCAATTTCAAATATATCTTTATTATCATAGGATATTTGTAATATCTCTTAATAATCGTCACTTTGTTTTATTGCACAATAATTGTTGACGTCAAAAAGTTACTTAGAGTTAAGTTTACTGCCGCCTCCAAAGCGCTAGTGCAGAAGAAGCGGTAACAAACTGCACTGCAGCATTTTCTCCAAGAACGTCAACTCACAATGAAATTAATATTTATAGTTGATATGTGGACAGAGTATACATTGGTTGTTGTCATAATTTAAATTAATTTTTGAATGTCGAAATTTTGAAATAATGTCAAATCAACTTAATGTACCAAGTACTTAATGTACCAGATTATGACCATTTCTGAGTATACAAACCTTTAAGAGGGACCCGCGCCAAGCTCAAGCCAGACTTTGTTGTCTTTAAGATAGTCATCGGTCCTATAATAAGCCTTCTCACAGAGTACCTTCTTTACATAAGCTTTAAACTTTTTGTCAGGCATATCAAAAACCGATTGTGGCAGTTTATTATAAAAAAGTATACCGTTCCCCATAAACGTTTTACTAACTGTTTTGAGCCTATAATACGGGGCAACTACTCACTCTTATTGCGTAAGTTTCTGACGGTAAAATCGCTTACTTTATTTTATGAGGAAATATTTTTCCTTACATACAGTATGTTTTCAAATATATACTGTGATGGTAAGGTTAGTATACCTATTTCCTTGAATAATTCTCTGAGTGAGTCTCTAGATCCTAAGCCGTAGATAGCTCGAATTGCCCTTTTTTGTAAAATGAAAATAGTCTGAATATCGGCTGCACTCCCCCATAGCAGTATGCCGTATGACATTAAACTATGGAAGTAACTAAAGTAAACTAGTCTAGCAGTTGCTACATCTGTCAATTGTCTTATTCTCCTAACAGCATAAGCCGCAGAGCTAAGCTTATTTGAAAGTTTAGATATATGAGCGCCCCACTGAAGTTTCGAGTCGATCGTAATTCCTAGGAAGGTAGTACTTTCAACAAGATCGAGTTTTTCGCCATCTATCAGTATGTCGACGCAAGCTTGCCTCACATTGGGAAGAGAAAATCGAATGCATTGGGTCTTTTTCGCATTTAACATGAGGTTATTGGCAGTAAACCAATCAGAAATGGAAGACAAGGTGCTGTTCACCGCGCTAGCATCTGTGCTATGACGGTCAATTTTGAATATTAGCGAGGTGTCATCAGCAAACAGCACTATGCCTGCCTGTTTCACAACCATTATTATAAAATATATTACAAAGGCTCCAAAGTGTTCGCAAGAGCTATCATCTCATTGTGCTGCAAAAGGGATGTGGACTGGGTTCAAAAAATATTATTTTATTTAGTCTGTCAACTGGATTAGCCGAAAATAAAAAAGCAATTTTTTTTCGTTTATCAAGAAAGTGTAGTAGAAATTCACGAAGATATAGCACTATGAAGTTTTGAAGCGGGGGGTGAATTACGTCACCTTTAGTTAAAAATCGTAGCTGATCATGACGTCAAGCCAAATTTAAATGCGTGTAAATGTTTTTGATCATAATTTGGTAATCAGAGAAAAAGAATACGTTTACCATACTTTATAATAATCTGTATTACGAGCAGTGACCAGAATAGTTACATGTTTTGGGGTCAATGAACTGAAACGTAGTTATTAATATAGACATGCCTCCAGGACTTTAAAATGATTAAAACTTTTTTTCCGAAATTTAAGAATTTTTATATGTAGGATGAAAAATATTTGAGCAAGAATTTTTTCACACTTTCAACATCATTTCAACTGGATAAGTGACTGGCCTTCTAAAGGAAAAAAATAATAATAAAGGCATGGCAAAACTTAGAGAAAAAAAATTAGCAAGAGAGACAGGAAAGAATGCAAGAGATGGACACACTGTGCCGACTTTAAATAAATTGGGAAAAGGGAACCCAATACGAAATCCTGGAAAAAAGGCTTATCCATGTTGTGATTTCTATGACAGTTCATGATACAAGTACATAAAATCAATCTAACTATTTATGAGAAACCTTTTTGTTTCGTGCACATCCCTATTTGGTGACCCATATTTTTTAAAACCCTCATTGCCGCGCAACGGTTGCCGACTTTTAATTTTTACGATCTCCGTGGCGTAGTGGTCACCATGCTAGTCCGCCACCCAGAAGTCCTGGGTTCGATCCCCGGACAGGGCAAGTTGGAATATGGCCTTTTTCAAATTGTCCGGGGTCTTGGGTGTTTATCTATATATGTATTTGTTATAAAATATAGTATCGTTGAGTCAGTATCTCGTAACACAAGTCTCGAACTTACTTTGGGGCTAGCTCAATCAGTGTTACTTGTCCCTATTTATTTATAATTTATTTAACTGACATTATTTTCTTAACAGTACTAAACAAAAGTACCCAATTTGTTACACTGGTCGCCGACCCGGATCGCGAGCTGTCGCTAGTCTGTCAGAGCCCTTATCTGATTGTAATTTTCAATTTGCTATTCAATAGCAAATATTGTTCCTATATAGTCCCACAGTAAGAGAAGGCGACACGAATTATTTACTTTAGTTGTATCGTTTGTAGACTGATTTTTGTGTGTAATTTATTAGCTTGTCTACTTAGGTAGTATTTTTTTTTTAAATTAAGTCTACTTTGCTTTTAGTACTTTAATGGGATAACACGGCACGTGTCGAACGGTTGACAACTATGGAAACTAACCAAATATATCTTCCCCTTACCCTAGAGTTTTCCATACAAACGTAGACTACTGTTTATATTAAACGACATGTCAGATTTCGGTTAAAATTGTAATTCTAAAGAAATTTCAATTATCTGTGGTTATTATTGGTTTCCGACGGTAAAATTATAAACTAGAAAGAAAATATAAGTGTGTTGAAGTTTTCCATACTTATGGTCAGTATGATAAATTACACTATATCATCTTTCCAGTTCATAGTTTTACTTTCAGAAACTAGATAATTGCAATTTCTTTAAAATTACATAATTTGGCCTATATCCGACATGTCGTTTGTAACGTAGACTACGTTTGTATGGGAAAGTCTGTCTAGGTTAAGGAGACTCTTAAGGAAAATAATTCGCGAAAAGTTTGCATAGCTAGGGTTAGAAATCGGACCGAGAAAATCGCAGGCGAGAGTATTTTTTGACACTCGAAAATAAACTTTAAATTATTGGCATAAAGTGCAACACGCGAGCTTGGGTCTGCTTGCATGGCCACAGAATAAGTTCTAGTGCTCACATACAGAAGTCTTAGCAAAGAAATTCAAAGTATTATCTACTCAATGTATTTAGCGCTATGGTATAATTAAGCTCGCGTCAGAACCCAGCACCCATTCGTTTAAATACCTAGACATCCATTTTATCTTATTACACTAGACAAACAATTCATAGTAGGTACCTAAACAAAAACAATTCAGTGAGCAGCGGATTTAGTACTGAATTTCCCACTCCGGCGCGGTCGTCGCGCGTATGTAGGTATATTTTTGACAACTAAAGGGGGAGTGACACAGGCCTGGCATGGCCTCGAGACAGCGCGAGCATTTTGTCATGTTCAAACGTTTATGCACTCCTATACCTAAAGTTTAAAGTTTATTGTGTCATAAAAAATCGATCCTAACCTACTCAAAGTCGCTCGTGTTGTAAATTCGCAGGGTACATTGGTACATAGTACATATAATCCATTTGCCTAAATGGTTAGCACGCTTTGTCCGCGGCCCGACAGAAACGGTGTACACTCGCAGAGTACGTTGCGCTGATTTTTTTTATTCGAACTAAACTTCTATACTTAAGAATCCCTTTACCCTAGACTTTTCTATACAAACGTAGTCTAGCCTTTATTTTGTACTTTTAAAGAAATTGCATATATCTAGGCATATAACTAGTTTTCGACGGTCAAATATGAAATGGAAAGAAAATATGAGAGTGTAGAAGTTTTCCATACTGATGGTCGAATATGATATGATCGACTATATTCTCTTTTAAGTTAATATTTTGACGTGAAAACTAGTTATATGCCTTAATATATGTACATAATTTCGCCAATATTTGACGTGCCGTTTCGAAATAAATGCTAAACTACGTTTGTATGGAAAAGTCTTAAGTCTGTCTAGGTTAAGGGGACTCTTAACACAAAGTGATTTTATATTCGTTTTGATTTACCGTTGTTTATTTTATAGTTTCTAAAATAGCTTGTGGATGTACTACACACCATTTGAGCGAATGAACTATATCTTACTTGGTCGTAGGTGCTTATCAAAATGTAGGTGTTTATGCTCCTTTGTGTTTTTTTTTTAATGTTTTAAGACTACACTGTAGTAGTACATTTATTTGATCTAAGTACCTGCCTTTGTACTTAAAACTTATTTTTGTCAAGCTTTACCTGAAACTTGTACATAATTGTGATATGTATAACCAGATCTGATTGTAGAATAGTAGAATGTTGATTGTACACAGTGCGGTTGAAACGCGGCGTTGGAACGCTCATCTATGTATTTGCGTAATTTTTTCTCTTAACGTACGTAAAATTGACAATAAGTAGAAAGTAATAATGTCATTAAACTGCTTGTATCATCTCAGTTTGCGTTTTCTCCCACTTAAATTTTATTATTTTCTATTTTTTTTCTTTTTTTTTTTTTTTGATTGTACGCCATACCTTTTTCTAACAAAACAAAACCCAATTTTATCTAGTTATACCGCACTAATTAGCAATTGTGTATCACGCTTTACTGATTTAATTTTAGTCAGCATATAGATTTTTTTGCTTTGTTTATATTGAAAATATTGAGATTTATTACTTTTATTAGTTACGTTCGTGACTAAGTTATCTATTCGATGTAATGGACATTATTTTAATTATAAAATGTCTTGATAAAGTTTAAACGCGGCGTTTCACCCGCGTCGTGCGACTTGTCCCTTAGGTTGTTAGTAGTGTACTCTTGAGACGTAAGCTCAGCTTTTCATGTGTGAGTGCACACAGATAATGTAGGTGAAACACCGGCTTGAGGCACGGCCCACGCATCGTTTATACTGGTTTTTGAAACTTTGCCTGAGTCGCCGCATGACCGTGTTATCTCCCAGCTGCGCAATTTCCGCCTTCACCTTCACCGCTAGCAGCTTTACGTTCCAGTGTTGTTGTGTTTGAATTATGAGTGAAATAATAAAAAATACAATAAAATTAATAACTATAATATGTGTTTTTTTTTTCTTATCAATATGGCTCATTTCTTTATAACAAATCATTGATTTTTTATTTTTTTACTACTACTAGCGCTCACTCACACTAATCCAAAGCTGAGCTTATGCCTCGAGAATAATGTTGTTCGTTAATAAATAGTTAAGATCATTTGTATTATCGAAATAAAGTATTATTCGCTTGCAGATTTTATTTTATTATAAGTTTTCACCAGACCACCACCACCAGACACAAGATGGCAGCACAGTGACGTCAGATCAGAGATAATATAATTACTAACGTAACAGATACCCAACGACATAGAAACAATTGGAGGACCCGTAGGTAGGAAACTGGAGTTGCGGGAACAAAGAAGCGACAAAGAAAGTGTTGAATATGCTTTAAAAATATTTTTCTACTCCTGTACTGTTATCTTTCTTTTAAATGGTCCCGAACACTAATATAATAACATAGATTATATGATTTCAGAAAAGTCTATAGTCTATTCCTAATATAATATTTGACGGAGCAAAAACCTATCAACTGATGGTCCAACCAAAGATATAGGAGGTTAAAAATTTTTTTTTGCTCTTTGCGTCCAAATCCAATGACAACAGTCGATTGGACCTGATGCACTGTGGTGCCCATAGACTTAAATTTTTTTGATGGTGCCCATATTTTTAACCGACTTCCATAAAGAGGAGGGTATCAATTCGTCGGAATCATTTTTTTTTCGTTTGATATTTTTTATTATATGGCGACCTCTAACTACGAGAAACTACAACCACAACTAAATCAAGGGACAAAGGGACAACATAGTTAACAAGAAGCATACGAGATGGCGCCAGCAGTATCCTACATCTCGATCTCAGAGTTTGACCGATTCGCGGCATATATACAACTTCCGTCGGAGCCGCGGTCTTCCCTTTGTGGCGGTCGAACATATCACCTCGTTCCCGCTACAATTAATAAGTGGGCTAGCAGGGTAGAATGAAAAATAAAAAGCATCTATTTATTTGAGTAAGTACAGTCGGGGGCAGATAAACCTAACCCCCTTGACTTTAAAAGCTGTACTGTAGGGGGTCACTTTTATCTGCCCCCGACTGTACTTTTATATTTTAATTTCAAAGATTCAAACATTTATTTGCTAACTATGAGTCATAAATAATTTAAAAAAAACTATTTTTTTCAAAGTCATAAATAATACATACAGACCTTAAGTTGTTCTAATCTTAGCAACTCAATGCTTATTGCAAATACAATGGGTAGATGTAAATCAATTAAATTAATAAACAAAACAATCAAAATGATATTAAATATGACTAGAATGGAAATGTTACAATATTAAAAAAAAACCGTTAAATTAAAAATAATTAACATGACTTTCCCATAAAGGATGATTGAGTATGTATGTTTGTTTTAAGTACAAGTTCAGTCTATTATACCATCAACATTTTTATTCTGAAATAAGCTTCCCATTGTAGAAACTTATAATATTTTTTTCTTATATCTGTTTTTTTTTTGTACAATAAAGAGATTTTCTTATAAATGCATGCGGCCGATTTTCATGTTTCCAAATACAGTTCTTATGTATTTTTTTTTTAGATTGTCGCTAGTCACTACCCACATTGTCTTAATCATAGACATTGTTCTTTTTTACCTTGATGTAAAGGCTGATTTACATTAATACAGTAGCTGGCGCCAGCATTACTGGATTCCGGCGCTGCACTGGCACTGGATCGCGTCGTTTACTCGCGTCCAGTAGTCATTTCTACTTAGTTGCGGTGACTACTGTACGATTAGGCGCTGGCGACTGTCGTTCACTTAGTGTTTATACGGACTCATAGTGCCACTGGCACGCGGCATGCGGGAGGGGGTCACTGGATCGAAAAATAGGCGGCCGGTCTATTTCGATCCAGTGCTGGATGGTGGACTGGATTGAAACATGTTTACATTACAGTGCTGATCCAAAACTACTTGAAAGACACCCGGAGACCTCCTGGCTTTAAATGTGGCGCAACAGGCAATACGCACCTCCTTCTAACTTTGTTCCTCTGTCGTAAGAGCTGCCTCCGGGCCATAACCTACCTTGGGCAACTTGGTGGTGCCTAAATCGACTACGTACTGAGAAGGGCAGATGCGGTCACGAGCTCGTGAAGTGGCGATATATTGAAAAATCGGAGGCCCGCTGCCAATGTGGTCACGCCGATCAGACCATGCAGCAACTTCCTTTGTGTCCATCGTGCCCGACCATCTGTACAAAGTACGACCTGTACTCGGCGCCGGAGAGAGGCATAAGAGTGGTAACCTAATGGAGGGACAAAATTTAGTATAATTTGAGCCAACCGACAAGAAAAGAAGAAGTGCTGATCCAGTGCCGGAATCCAGTGACGCTGGCACCAGCTACTCTACCAATGTAAATCAGCCTTTATGCATCAACACTGGTACAACTTCGTTGGAAGTGTTGGAAGTTTGGAATCCAGTGATTGCAAAAGGCGAGTAAGTCAATGCAGAGGCGTGAAGTAAATAATACCTTAAATGTTTGTTGATTATAGTATTAGAGTTGGATCTTATTTGTCAGCACCGAGCAGCAGTTTTATGTTGCTATCCTTTTCTGTGGTCCAGTACCGTCATTTGCCAGAGCGAAAGAGCGCAGAATGCTGAAGCATGCTATCGCACGGCCGGTGCGATAGCGTGTCGTCCGTCGCTGTCTCGCGCTGGCAAATAACGGTTCTGAGCGACAGAAAAGGATACAAGCATAGAAAAGTGCTGCTTCGTGCTGAAAAATGAGATCCAATGCTTAGCTGTTAGATCCCCTTGAAAAAAAATAAATAAATATGAAACCTAAAATGTTTACCTAATTAATTAGGTAAGTACCTACGTAACTACTATTTATTTGCTACTTATTAAAATTACTGATTAATATGGAATCTAATCATCTAAAAAGATTACATATTTTCGCACACAATATCAGAATGACGCGATTATGGTTTATAGGGGATTATTAGATTTATAATTAAGTTTGTCATAAGTACAGTAAGCGGCAAATGAAACGTGACCATGCCTCTCATCTTGCGAATGTATGAGACATCACGCTTTCTTGGCCGTTGTCTGTACTTTTACATATGGATTATTATTATATATTTATATTTTGATACATTCTGAAGTATCCTCTTCGCGACATCAGACCTGTGCGTCACGTGCATACGTCTGTAGTGTGTCAGTTAACTAGGGCGTTCCAGCTAGTGTTTCCGAAAAATCCATAGTTTCAATCGAAAAATGACAACATATCGATAATATATACTTAACGCCAGATGAAAAAATAGTCAATTTTTGAAAAATGTGTATGACTACTGCCCTGGTGCAGTAGTCAAGGCGTTCGCCTTGTGATCCGGAGGTCGTGGGTTCGAATCCCATTGAGAAGCATATGCCTATTTTGTGAAAAGTTGTTTTCAGTGCAGGCTGACCTGATTATCCGAAAAAGAAAGATTATTCTGTATTTCGGAAGGCACGTATAAACTGTAAGTCCCGAACGCCATCTAGCGTTGGCTCATTAAACCTACCCATGCCAAAGATCGGTTCTGGTCTACCCTTTGGACTGCGGACGCAGAGGTCTGACGGCAGTCATTCTGTGTATTACCATTAATCTCGTCTCGTCAAATCACCTAGGTAGGTAGTGGACCCCGGGCTCTGAAGTGTTACCGCTGAGGAATGCAACATGAGGAGTACAGGATGATGATGAGCAGTGGTCGGATTATCGGGCCCTTATTTGCCTAAACTTCACGCGGTACTTAACACAGCGTTGTTACAACCACCAACCTAAGGGCCAGGGGGGGGGCAAATCAGATTTAAATAGGTATTTTTTTTATTATGTTTTAATTAAACAATAATATCTAGGCATTCAAAATATTTAATGATGTCTTCGACGGTTTTTTTTTACGTGATAGCAAATTTCCTTGCCGTGGTTCTTAGCTATGTTTGATAAAAATCGGTACAGTCGTTCAAAAGTTATTAGTCGTGAACGCTTGAAAGTCTTTTTTTTTTATTTGCCTGGCAAATAAACTTGTTTTTTATTGTATTGCAAATGGCAAAAGGTTCTTTGTCCTAACTTTTATCGACAAAAGTAGATAGTTAGTAGGGATGTAAACCAAATCCAGGGGGGGAAATGTTTCCTACTTACTATTTTTTTGAAAGTCATTATGAATAAATAATGAAATTGAATTCTGCTTACGTACTTTTAATGGGGCTACTTCCACACGAGTTATAACAATAAAAGCAAAGTTACATTAAGATTATTATCATTTATATCAGGTTAGTGGTTGTATCAACACTGTGGTACCGCATGAAGTTTAGGCAAACAAGCGCCCGATTATCCGACCAGTGATGATGAGGTATGTATTTAAGAACTAATAGAAATTATTTCTTTACACACATCAGATGTCGCGAAGAAAATTGATTCTAAAAATTATTTGGAATGACGGAACGTGAAGCTATCATGACCATAGTGGCTCTTTAATTCAGATATATTTTTGAAAAACAACGTTTTCTATCAGGTGGTACGTAACTCCTCTATGTATATAAGGCCTATATGTATATGAAGTCCAGTTGCTGCCCCCATTTAAAATAAATTATTTAAAAAAGGAAACGGAGCCAATTCGCTAATGTGCCAAGAAAAGCTTCACGTTCTCGCATTAAATAGAAGTTCATAAAATAGTTTGAAGGGTTATAATTTATAATATGATGAAGACAAAATTTAAATGATGTCTCCGTTTCCTTTCAATAAATTTATTTCTAATGGGGGCAGCACTGGACCCCGAAAATTCATGTATGAACTCATCTGCCAGCACGAAACGGAATCATCAAAATCGCATGATACTACGAGTATCCTTTTCTGTCGCTTAGAAATCTCAGAATCGTCCTTTGCCAGAGCGAGAGAGAAAGACGGAACGCATCAGCACGGCGGATTCTGTGGCGTTCCGACGCCCTTTCTCGCTTTAGTAAATGTCAGTTCTGAGCGACAGAAAAGGATAATGGCATAGGAAAGTGCTGTAAAGTTCCGTTTCGTGCTAACAGATACGTCCCAACCTTAAGGGGCTACCTGAATTTTCGGGGGTCCAGTTCAGCCCCCATTCGAAAAGAAACGGAGATATCATTTAAAATTTTGTCTTGATCAGACCCTAGAGAACCCTTCAAACTATTTTATGAATTACTGTTACAGTTTAAAGTGAGAAAGTGAAGCTTTTCTACGTACATTTGTGAAAAACGGCCACTTTGGCTTATTTGCGTAGAACAGCTTCACGTTCTCGCTTAACTTTCCACCATTCCATAGCCTTTAATACATGCTATTATACTGCTTTAATTTAGCTGTTTAATACATGTTCAAGTACAATTATTTTTTATTGTTTATTGTGATTTCAGTACAAAAATAATTCTCTTTCCACAATATATTTCTTTTTAAAGACTATTTGTTGTGTGAATTATCGAAAATTGTGAATGTGGATTGCTTACTCCTTATTTTATTTAGTCACTGGACCATGGATAAAGAAAAAAATTATCACAAAGTGTGACTTAGGTCATCAAGTTGCTAGACATTTATTCCATATTGTTAAAATATAGGTAAAGTACACGTAAGTTGAACAAAAATTGCGGTCGTTGTTGTAGGTACTAACGTTGTTTGTCCGTTTAGAATCACATCCGAACTTCAGATAGAAATGGTTTCGGCTTTGAAGAAAGACCATAAAATCTCTTGTAACACTTTTATCTCCAATTAAACATGCGCCGACGGCCGCTATTTTTGTTTTGTAGTAGTATATTATTACCCATTAATATGGATATACATAAATTATTGCATTTCATTTCGACAGCCTGCCAACAAAAAATTAAGAGTTTGCTTATTTTGAACAAAAAAAAATAATAGACCTTTTCTAGCAAGTGTTCGGTTGACAACACAGTAAATAAAGTATTTTTTGTGTTTCGATTGTCACCACCGCGTCCTCCCCTCTGGGGACGAATGGGAAAGACTATTATTTCACAGTTCCATTCGTCACTACAAGGGACGAATGGATCAAGCTATATATGTAGTATTTATGTACTTTACCTATGTAGGTATGGTTTATTTTTGAACAATTATTTATGTAAATATTTTTGTGTAGTTTATCTTCGATATATACGAGTATATGTAATGTATGTACTTACTTAATAATAATAAGTTTACTCCTTTTTTTTATTGTTTTTAGTTAGTTCTGTTGTACTTACCCCAAGAAATGACTTTTTCAGCATCACCTGTTAGTTGACTGGTAGAAAAGGCCCCTGGCCTTAAGTGCGCCATTTACATGTATTGTAATGAAGTTGAATAAATAAATAAGAGACGAATGGGACGACGTCCATTACAATTCCAGTCCGTTGTTTCTCCCCAGTAAAACCGCTGCGGCGCCGCGGGTATAACCCATTCGTCCCCAATGGGAACGTCCCCATTGGGGTCAAATGGGAATGGTCCTTTCCATTTGCCTTAATAAAAAAAAGGGAAAATTCCCACTCTCCCCAGTGAAATTGGTGATGAATGGGAATTTCCATATTTTTATTTTCATTTGACCTCAGTGGTGGTAAATGGAATGGACCATTCCCATTTGCCCCAGTGGGGACGTTCCCACTGGAGACGAATGGGTAATACCCGCGGCGCCGCAGCGGCCAAACCGCCACCGCGGTGGCATCATGTGGTAAACGATCTAACACAGTTTAAAACACATTTTAACTACTTATTTGATTTATATACCTATTATGTTCCTTTCTATTTTATTATACTTGCTAGAAGTGTTCTGTAATTTATTCTGGTTTAAAATAAGAAACTGTTTAAAGTTTGTTGTTTGCAAGTAAGTAGTATCCACGTGACTGGGGGATTACTCCATAAAATAATACGAAAGTCGTCCGATAGTGACGTCCAATTTCTATGTCAAACCATAGGAGACTTTATCTTCATACATTAATGCTCAATGTGGATTGAAACTAAAACGCGGATACTCAGTAACGTCCGTCTTGCTCACCGTTTTTGGAGTAACCCCCCAGTTCACCCAGTAGCCAAAGTTTGGGAGCAAGCTCAGTGCATGAAATTGACTTACTTTCTATTATAAAAGTTATTATATATACTAATAGATAAAAAATATTCGGCTTCCCATAAAAATCAGCGCTCGGCCAAACGCTATTTGTATGAGAGATTATTTAAAACTTTTTTCCAAAAAATTTGACTGGAGGGTTCAGTCACCCTGTATTATTATGTACGTAGGTACTATTTACTACACATAAGTCGTACTTCGACGCGGAAAAACACAGATCCAGTGACTAATAAAGCGATTGAGGCTTGAGTCTACCAATCAATTGCAGTTTAATGAATTTTAGGTCACGTGGACAAACTTTATATCTACCCCACCCCTTTATATTTACCCCACCCCCTCCCCCTTTAAATAAGCTGCTCAAAGTCACGCCAAAGTGCTTGCGAGGTTGAGTAGAAATTGCTAAAACAGCTTTAATGATTTGGGTATTGTTTAATGATAGGTCAACCCTCTATAGGAAAAAGTAAGTACATTTGATTGGTAGAATCATTCGAATCATTGAACTATGTTTGCGCTTGTGTTGCATGCGTGTTGTGTTATGCGTGTGTGCAGCCGGCTGCCTCCTCCGGCGGGGGGGGGAGGGGCGCGCTATGGAGGGGTCATACTGCCGCCGTACTCAGGGGATGCTCCACGACCTGGATATGCGTCGAAAATATTAATTACTTAGTGGGCGCAAGTTGCGTCGCGTAACAGCTAGAGATGGGCAGTGGATAGTACTCATTCTACCCATTTGAGTATTTACTCACTAGATTTAATAAATAGAGTAAATAGAGCGTGCTCATATATTGACATCGCATTTGATGTCTCTTTACTTATTTTAACATAAAATTACGTCTTTGCACACCTCCCAGCAAAAAATGATAATAAGTCAAAGAAGCATACTTTCAGTGTATGATTAGTATGGTATATTTTAGCGTCGCATTTGACGTTTACCTACATTTTAAACATATTATAGCATATTCACACACTTTCCGACAAGAATTACAAGTGTAAACTAGATTTAAGTATAAAATTTTTCATGAAAACATAAAATAATGAATATAAACATTAATATGAGTTGCAACTCATATAAATCAGTCAAGTCACCAAATGGATAAATACGGATATTTCTCTGGTATTTACTCAATTTACAGAGTAAATATTCAAATGGGTTGATTTAGTAACTATGCACCGCCCATCACTAGCTGTTACGCGGCGCAACTTGCGCCCCGTCAGTTCCGGCCCTTAATGAAATCAAATCGAATCAAATAAAATTTTCTTTATTATCGGATAACAAGATCCATTTGTTACAAAATTACTTATACCTAACTTATTCGGTACTACATAAATAAATATAAACGGATCAATCACACAGTTTTAGTTCGAGACTTGTGTTATGGGACTTATGGGATACCAACTCAACGAAATTATATTTTATAACAACCAAAATAGAATAACATCCAAGACCCAGGTCAATCTAAAGAAGATAATTTTCCATATTGACCTGACCGGGGATCGAAACGGGGTCCTCCGGTGTGATAGCGTGGCGTGTTGACCACTAGGCCACACAGATCGTCAAATAGTTTAATAAGACAGATTCTGCCTATTTTAGTAAATGGTACCTACCCCGGCCTCTGCCGCGGCCTCGACCCCTGCCCCTCCCGCGACCGCGTCACCTGCGTCCATCGCCCAGACCCACCATATCTGGAAAAGAGAAGTATTGAGCGGTGCCATAGACTATATAACTTTAGAGCGAACTGATCGATACCTTTTTTTTACAAATTTCGGACGAGGTTTCCTCAACTGTTTTACATTGTACATATACCGTTTTATTATAAAACTCAGACTAACTTTGTTACTAAGTTTAAACCATTATCCGACTCTATTAAGTTGACATCTAGTAATAAATTATTTGAAAGGAAACGGAGATATCAGTATCACACATTTGCCAAAAGTGGCTGTTTTTCGCAAATGTGCGAAAAAGAGCTAGACCCCCTTTAAAGTACTTTGAACTGTAAACAGTAGTTCATAAAATAGTTTGAAGGGTTATCTAGGGATAGGATAGGGCATACTAAAGACACAATTTTAAATAATATCTTCGTTTCATTTTAAATAATTTATTTGAAAAGGGGCAGCACTGGAGCCCGAAAAATTTATGTATTCGCTTAAAATTGTCCATTATATTTTGTTTTACCCTTATATCATGTCAGTCAAGCAGGAAATAAACCATACACAGATAGTCTTCATGATCAAACCGTCAGGCAATGGCGTGTGTTTCATATAGACACATAGAATGTGTCTACCCTGTCCATCGTAATATAATGTCAGATACTAGCGAGAAATGTATTTTTCAACACACTTGCTCGTGAAGTAGATCTAATTTCACCGGTTTTAGATATATTTATAAAGTAGCTTATAAAACTCGCGTGTGTTATAAACGCAAATGGTGAATTGTGAATTCTATAACCGCACTATTTGCTAAAACTGTTTTCTTTTTCAAATTTCGAACTTGCTCGCCGGCCGCCGCCCTTCGCCAGCCAGCAACTATAGGCCGCGCGCTGATTTTAAAAGTAAAACAACGAGAAAACAACAGGTTGCATTACAGTGGTCGAGTTTATTATAAATCAAAAAATTCAGAGTATTAGGTTTTTTTCCTTGCAATTGTGTTGAAAAACGTCGTATGATATACGTGCGTATATTGGTTAAACACGCTCGGCTCTATTACGCCCTCGCCTGCGGCTCGGGCTGAAATTCCACCTTGTGTGTTATAACCACCATAACGCACTTATATCGTTATGTACTATTGTTGGATATGGAGCTATTCTAGATTATCGCCTACCCTGTAAAAAATAGTTGTGCCCGTCACTGCCCAGTTCTAACAAATCACCTCACCTATATTAGTCGCAGTTTTCTCCAAGTACGCCAGCGGGCCCTGCAACGGGGCGCCGGCGTACGCGCCGCGCCCGCCCGCCAGGAACATGCCCTGCGCCAGGCTGTTCTGCATCTGCAACACTCGGACTGTTGCAGGCGAGTCCTAGCTGGGACTAGCTTACTTTGATTTGATGGTTATTCTATTTTTTCGTTTACATATTTTTCTAATTTACACCATATTTATATTTTATAATATTTCAAATATAGGTACGAGTATATTTCTGAGATATTTTCACTACGAATAGTTCAGACCACTTTTTCTGTTAAGTTCAGTGGACAATTGTTTATATAATAGAGAATATGCATGAAAAAAATGTGTTATCTAACTAGTTTATCCATAAATATTCAAAAGTAAAGTACTTACAGTGAAAACAGAATAAAAATTGGTTGAAAAACGAACGAAATATAACGATTTTACGAAAATATATCTATCTCACTCACATAAACGCTATTTTCTATGGCAAATGTGTAGATGAAATGAACTTTGACGTCACCAGTCCATATCGGACTTCTCTTTCCAATTGAAACTTTAAAGTATCACATGTTCGCCGCTGATAAAGATATTTAATAAATTCTTTTATATTTGTTTACTGTGGATAATAAGGATTTTATTATACAAATAAAAAAAATACGTGCATATAGCCTGTTGTGGTTCCACGGAAGACCAGTGCTGCTGTTTGCGTCAATTGGCGACCAGCAGCTTATGCTGAGTGGATATCACTTTCAGTGATAAAATGTTTTTATACCAAAGTAGTTTAAGTTAAGGACTGAGTTAGTATTTTTGCAATATTAAAGATTTATTGTGAGATTGTAAGTGTGCATTATTATCACTAAAAGATTTTTCTTTTATATTCTATTCATTTCACAGATAGATATAAAGGTGACTATGGTTTGGCAGTAAAGTAGGCTGCCCGCCGCTGCCGTACTGGTGTGAGTTAAGCCTAAGGGTTTTAACAGATGACCGACATATACCCGCAAGTCCCGCAACCCTGAACGGTGACCTGATTGTCACCACCGCGACATACCTACTGGGGACAAATGGGAATAAATATTATTTCACAGTTCCAATACAATTCCCCATTGGTGACGAATTTTTGTATTTATGATTCCCATTTCTCCCCAGTTATGTTAAACAGAATAGCCGATAATGATTTTTAGAAAAGTATATTGTTAGGATAGATAGAAAGTAGGGCTTTATTTATTACACTAATATTATAAAGGCGAAAGTTTGTGAGGGTGTGTGTATGTTTGTTACTTCTTCGCGCGCAAATGACTGGACCAATTTTGGTAAAATTTTGTGTGCAAGGTAGCTGACAGCCGGGATTAACACATAGGCTACTTTTACCGCGGGTAACACCGCGGGGCACAGCTAGTATTGATATAAAGGTTACATGTATGTAAAGTATATTTTAGGATAGTACACACATGTAACAATTATTTCAATACACATAAAGCACTACTTTGTATCTATCCTAAAATTTTCCTTTTAAAAATCATTATCAGCTATTTGATTTAACATAACTGGGGACAAATGGGAATCATAAATATGAAAATTCCCATTTGGCACCACTGGGGACATACGGGAATTGTAATGGAAGTCTGTCCCATTCGTCCCCACTGGGGAATAATAGTAATTTCCATTCTCCACAGTGGGAACGACGCGGTAGTGACAATCGAACACATAAAACTATTTTATTTCCATTTTCCCCACTGGGGATGAATGGGTTTGAGAAATGGCACCTGTGTCGCACGATGCTCGGCTAATGCCGACGTTCGCCTAGGAGTGCCCCCGCCAGAACGACGCACCGAAAGCGCAGGGCGCTACTTACCTTTTCTCAAAGCATTTCGTCGTATTTTTTAAGCCTTAAAGCGATTTTATGGAGCACGGTCCTGGATCGCCATTTTTAAAACGCTGAGTGACTAAACGAATAGTTTTTTGTGGTTTTAAAAAATAGTTCCCCTGGTAGAGTAACTGATTAGTAATTTGTGCTCTTAAGCTTGGTCATAAATCTGAGTTGTCGACGCAGTTAAAAACGTCGGGAACTTGGCTGATCGGCCAATAATACACAAAAATTATTTTCATTTAATTAATGAATATTATAAAACTTATAAATAATAAGGTAAAAAATAAATAAAACAAAATAATAATGCAAAAGAAAATTGTATTCCTCAGTTTTACAAAAAAACTAATTTTAACTTAAATAAATACAAATTAAGATTTAAAACTAAAATACAAATCATATTTAAACTAACTAATGAGTTTAGGAATACTTATTCTACTTTTAAATCTACTTTTAGCTTACTTTAACGAGTTTTAAATAGTTTCAATCAATACAACAGTTTTTCATAACGAGGGTAAAGTTATAAAAATATTTCTTTTTAAAAGTCTATAACCAGATGTTTTTTTTAAATATTGTCTCTATATTTAAAGCCCTAAGTTATTAAAACATAGAGAAAAAAGTGGAAGTGCCAAGTGGGCGTGGCGCGCGTGTCATAATTACGCACAACTGCACTCAATCCCGCAAAATATATTTTGACACAAATTAAGACCTTAAGTTAATCGTACTTACGTTTATAACGGTTATGACTTTATTTTTTTTTTTGTTATTCATATCAAAAATTAACATGATACGAAACCGAAAACACAAATAATATTTTTTTCTCTGCTCAAAAATAAGCAAGTTATAAGCCTTTCAAATCCGATGGAAGGGGAAACTGTCAAATTACAGAAAAAGATTGCACATACACCCGCGTGACGTCACTGTCATTAGGTGTCACGCGTACGAAAGAGATAGCAAGATGACCCCACTACACTCCCACTCTTATATTTAAAATGATGATTGCTGCCTCATTTAATAACCAATTTACTTTCTATTTTCGGAAAACGGCTTCTTGTTAGTGTTATTTGTTACTCGTATAAAATATTGTCCAAAACAAACTAAGCCAAATAGGCTATTGCTTCTTTTGAAAATATTTTTCTTCCATCTTTGGTAAAATACCAGAGATTTTTCCTTAATGGATACTACAGACGGCAAAAATTTTTAAGTACTTTTTGAACCGTTGTAAAATAAATTTTATTAATGAGACCTAAAGGCCATTATTGAAATAAATAAAAAAAAAAACAATTAAACGAATTGTTTGTATGTAATGCAAATGTGATCATTAGTTTATTTGTGTGAGTTTGTCGACAGCGGTTTCGATACTAATTTTTTTAAGTAGCACTTCCACTAGTTTTTCCTCTTCCGTGGTATGCAATGTTTCTTTTTATTAAGTACAAATATTTTAAGGGCTGATTCAGTCCATCATTGCGAACAACATTTCCTAATAAATGTGTATGGAAATACTATTCTTTTCTTTTTCATTTTCCATAGTAACTATATCACATGAATTGTTTTTTTAGTATTTCAGTATACAATTTGAATAGTTGTTCAAAATGATGGATTGAATCACCCCTTAAAACATTTGTACTTATGACATTGTCTATTCCATCTATGTAGTAAATGATTTTACCGTGCGGCGCGGTAGCATTCGAAAAAGGACATCTGTATTTTTGTCCTTGTTTTTTTTTCACTTATTCATTACAGTATAGATACATTATCATGTCTATATCCCTGACGGAGAAGACAGAGAAAAATGCCACGTAGTTAGCATTCATCATTTCAGCCACATTACGTCCACTGCTGGACATAGGCCTCTCCCAAGGATTTCCGAAATGACCGATCTAGAGCGACCTGCATCCAGCGCTTTCCAGCGACCTTATTGAAGTCGTCAGACCACCTTGTGGGTGGGTGTCCTACGCTTCCCTTGCCAGTGCGAGGTCGCCATTCGAGAACATTTTGCCCCATCGGTTCGTCGCGCTGTGTCCTGCCCGCTGCCACTTCAACGAGCTAATGCGCTGGGCTACGCCAATGACTTTTGTTTTCCTACCAATTTCCTCATTTCTGATTCGATCACGTAGAGAAACACCGAGCATAGCCCTCTCCATAACGCGTTGAGCGACCTTCTCTTATTAGACCCATAGTAAGGAACCACGTTTCCTTTACGGAAATGCCGAAAAATTTTTTTGTGTCTTGGCTGATAATTTAATTTCATTATACTATTATATAGTGATCTTAGTATCTAGCCTGTGGTTCGATTTATTACGGGTATGTCCGTTGTATAATTCAAACTCTTTCGACGAATCCGACCCGGCTGGGCAGCGTTCGGGAAGCTAAACAGTGACTTCTCGACCAAAATACCTCTGTGTCTCAAGACTAAAGTCTACCACCAATGCATGGGCGTAGTCACGGTGGGGCAGAGTGGGGCGCTTGCCCCACCTTGGCTCTGACTGAAATTAATTTATCTAGGTACTAACTACAATACGTAATATCCGTAAGAAAGTTTACACTTGACAGTCGACACAAAAAAAAATGCGATCAAAACAAAAGCGCGCAAGCAATAGACACGCGGTAGCGTGTCAAAACCAAGTCCAAAGAAAGGAACTGGCGACACACAGCAGTCCTGGTCAAATATTAAGATTCTTATAAATAAATTTCGGGATGCTCTACTCTTTTGTTAGCATCTCGATTCTTTTGTTTCTTTATTTTTACTTTGATGTTTATTGGGATATTATTATCTTCATGTTCCTGTTAGAATACAAACAGATAAAGTAACAACTCGCCTTTATAAACCCGAAAGAGTAACGTTTACCAAATTTTAGTTATAAAAATATATTGCTACCATTTTATTGCGGGCGTGTTGATCCTACGAAAAATCATCGGTCGGTCATGCGTTACACAAATTCAATCCGTGTGTGTGAGTGAGTGGTTAAGTTGAGCGGAAAAGCGCCCCGAAAGATTTCGTGTTATACGTAGGTGAGTAATAAGAAAGTGTTTTGGATAATTCGAATTATACATACAGATATAGGGTGCCATAGGGTGTAACCATTTTGAATACAAAAAATTACCGGGGCTTACACCCGCAGTCTTAACTGCGGGTGTAGTTTGCTAGGTACATATTATTTTAGACTGCTGCCCCAACCTGAGCCGATGGCTGGCTACGCCTATGGACCAATGTGTGTTACCAGTGATGACTTATGGCTCTGAAACGTGGCCCCTTACTATGGGTCTCATATGAAGACTCAAGGTCGCTCAACGGGCTATGGAGAGGACTATGTTAAGTGTTTCTCTACGCGATCAAATCAGAGAACAAAAGTCAGTGACATAGCCCAACGGGTTAGCTCGTTGAAGTGGCAGTGGGTGGGACATGCTATTACGGGTGTCCCTTCCATGTTGTTTATCTTTTCCTAGCTTAGCTACCGCCGCTGCACGTTAGCGGGGTACGCGGGCGGCAGCGCGGGGCGCGGTACCTGTTGCTGCTGCAGCGCGGCCTGCTGCTGCAGTGCCGCTTGCTGCGCCGCTGCCGCTGCTGCCATCTGCTGCGCCTGCAACGGAACAACATTAGGGTTGGAAGGTGGAAGGACTTTGACGACCTCCATGGCTTAGTGATCACAATGCTAGTCCGCCACTCAGAGGTCCCGGGTTCGATACCCGGTCATGGCAAGTTGGAAAATGGCCTTCTTCAAATTTTCCTGGATCTTGGATGTTTATCTATATATGTATCTGTTATAAAATATAGTATCTGGTGGCGCGCTAGCGCCCTCTGTTTTTTTATAAACATTAATTACGCTAATTAATAGCAGATCATAATTTTATCACTGCTTTCAATTACTATGTGTGCTGTGCTGGCCTTGTTGTTGTGCCGGTTTTGTTGGAGTTCTCGATGAAACCGAGAGATGGCACTAGGAGTGACAGTTGAGGTCACTCTCTTAGAAGGCTTCTCGGAGAAGCCATCTATCAGTCTTCGCTTGTTCTCCGCACGGCACTTGTGCCAATCGCCGCAGTGTGCTTCCCGTTTGCACATTTTTCCTTGTTATTCCCAATTTCGGGATACGCCGCCCGTCCGACGCTGTGGGGTTCGTCCTCATTTCTTTTTGTAAACTGGCGTTAGTGAGGACTCATTTTTTCGTGAACTATAGACTTTTGTGTGACACTGACCGCGTGCTAACCGACCCACGCCTCCGAAGGTTCCAGAAGTGCCTGCAGCAGATCCTGGGAGTATTCGGGGACGAAGACAAGATTCCAGGTCAGTGCTAGCCTTCACATTAGTAAATTGAAAGCAGTTCTCACTTCCCTTTACAAACGCTGTGAGATACCTTTAGGTATTTTACTTTTGGTGAGCAATCACACTCCCCGTAGGGACTATTTACACGTCCCTACCATAAAGTTGGTCCTTTCAGAGCCCGGATATTATTCCAGCATATTTATTTACGCTTATTTCACGTTTTTACGCATAAAACGCATTTTTTCCTATCGACGCCATTTTGCATGGCCGCCGCCCATTTTCGCATTTCATGCTGTTTATTACAGTATCATAAGTTAATTCATTTTTATAAAGTTAATTAACATAAATTGATTTAACCTATTGTTGGTTATAATCCGTTCATTCGCTGCATTTAACAAATAATTCTTTCCGCTACGCACCGCACCACGCACCGCATATCTACCCACTTTTATTTTGATTCATTTTTGCATCGCACGCAATCATGACAGAAAAATCAGGAGATACTGAAGTTATGTTAATTTTATTAATTAAAAAGAGAGACACGTTATTTCAACGTATTAATCGCTTGTATGATATGTCTAAGAAAATTGTTTCTTACGATTCTTCGTCGAGAACAAATGAAACCTTTATGTCGGAATCAGAAATTATTGATGACTGGCGGGAAAGATTTGCATCTATTGTAGATGAAATAAATAAAAGAAAATTGTTGTTAAAACCTAACGAGGAACCAGATTACGCTTGTTTAGATTCATTTGAAGACTTGTACACGCGAATTAAACGCACACGTAATAAAATTGATGTCAGTATTAAGCCGAGTTCACATAGTGCGAGTGACTCGAACAAGTCAGTAATGAAATTACAACCTTTGGTTATTCCGAGTTTTGACGGACGCCCAGAAAATTGGAATATTTTTTATCAGTCATTTAAGGCCAATGTACACTTGAATCAACAATTGTCTGACTCGCAACGCGTGCAATATTTAATTTCTAAATTAACGCATGACGCAATAAAATTTATTGCCGGTATAGTACCATCTGGAGAAACATATCAAATACTATGGGATACTTTAGTTAAAAAGTACCAAGACAAACGCGCTTTAGGCACATTTTATTTAAATAATATTTTAGATTTAAAAAATTGTTCTCACAATGCAAACGCACTCGATTCATTCATTTCAAAATTTTCCGCATCATTTTCCGCAATTAAAGAGTTAGATTTACCCGATTTGACAGATTTTGTTATGCTTCAAAGCGCCTTAAGAAAGATGGATGCTCAAACTATTCAAGCATTTGAATTATCCGTTCGAGATGACAAGATACCTACAACGCAACAGCTGATCACCTTTGTACAAGATCAAGCTAAAATATTGGAGCGCTCCAATCCTCGTAACTCGCCATATGTGAGCAAGCCGCCTGCTACTAAATCACGCAATCAAACCGTGCATACCTACAAGTCGTTTGTCGCCGATACGAATATTCGTACAGGTTGTAGCTTATGTGCTAAAAGTGAACATAGACATCTATACGATTGCCCACAGTTTAGGAATATGCGAGATGCTAAAACTCGATACGAATATATTAAATCGAAACACGGTTGTGTTAACTGTTTGAGTACATTACATACGCTACCGGATTGTAAAAGTACGTCCGTCTGTTTCTGTCAGAAAACCATCATAAGTTGCTGCACTTCGGAAATCATAGTGATAACAAATCACGCGCGGTTTTAGGTACAGAAGCCGCTGCTTCTCCTCCCGCCGCCGCCGGCGCCGTCGCGCCTATGTGCGCTGCCGCATCTGTGTCCCGATCCGTTCCCGCGCATAATGATATTACCCATTCTGTCACTGCTGTGATGTCGCACGAGAGCGCATCGCCGAATGTAAAAATACCTACGCATTCTCAGTCGTATCCGTCTAGTTTTAAAGGTCATATTATTTTGTCAACCGCTCAAGTATATGCACGCCCCAAAGATAGTGTAGGTAAAAATATGTTATTCGTTGTTTAATTGACAGCGCCTCGCAGAATAATTTAATAACAACGGAATGTTGCCGTTCATTGAATTTACCGATAACGCCAATAAGTAATTCGTTCGTTAAGGGTGTTGGTTCCAACGCTAGTCCTATTTTAGGTTATGTTTATTTTGACATAGAATCACGCATCTACCCAGATAAAAAATATACTATTAATGCATTGGTCGTAGAACGCATTACGGATCAATTACCGTCGCGATTTGTCGATTGTAGGGAATTCAATACTCGTAAGTTACAACTTGCCGACTTAAGTTGGAATGTCCCGGGAGACATTAATGTAGTGTTGGGCGCTCAGCTCTTTCCGTATATACTTATACCTAGGAGATAAGGTGGACTGTGGTCCGCGCGCACCGCCCGCTTTACTTACAACGTTTGGATATGTTTTTATGGGAGATTGCCCACGTACAGATGTTCTTCCCGTCGCCGCGTCATTTACCGCGTTAGCATTAAATGATTTAGTGCAAAAGTTTTGGGAACTAGAAGAAGTACCCACGAAACGCTTGTTGTCTCCTGAAGAGACAGAGTGTGAAAATATTTTTACATCGACCGTGAGCCGCGATGATTTCGGTCGTTATTCCGTCGCTTTACCTTTTAGCAGAGACCCTGCTGAACTTGGCAACTCGTATGCCATCGCTTACCGCCGCTTTATTTCTCTTGAGCGTAAACTACGCCAAACGCCTCTTGTACGCGAAAATTACAATAAAGTAATTCAAGATTACATTGACAATGGGTATCTCAGCCCAGTCGATGATTCTGAATTAACCTCTGATGGTTATTATATACCGCATCACGCCGTGGTACGCCCTGATAAGCCGTTACCGCGTATTGTATTAGACGCTAGTGCCAAAACGCACACTGGACTTTCTCTTAATGATGTGTTACACATCGGTCCAAATCTACAGGCTGATTTATTTTTATTATTATTAAATTTTAGGATGTTTCCTATTGCTATGAACGCAGATATAAAACAGCATTATTTACAAATAGGAGTTCCGATGGAACAACGTAAATACCTACGCATTTTGTTTAGGTTCAATGACTCACAGAAAATACGCACCTTTGTTTTTAACAGGCAACCCTTTGGCCTCAAGTCTAGTCCTTACATAGCTTAACGCACAGTGAAGCAGTTAGCTTCTGATATGAGCTTTCACTATCCTGAAGCAGCCAAGGTGGCTGAAACCTGCTTATATATGGATGATCTAGTCCATTCGTCCACAGATAAAATATCTGCTACACAGTTAGCTCGTGATTTAATAAATTTGTTCAAAGCAGGTGACTTTGACCTTGTAAAATGGTCGAGTAGCTGTCCTGAGCTTCTCGATTCACTTCCTGATTCGCACCGCAAGTCGCTTGAATTTGATTCAAGTGATAGTTCTTCGAAAGTTTTAGGTCTCTCGTGGGACCCCTGCGAGGATAATTTCTTTTTCACTACCGCCGCGATTGCTGAGATATGCACTTAGAGAAATATACTTTCGATTGTGGCCAGATTCGACAGAAGAATTGAAATGCCTAAGAGGATTGATAGGGTTAATCAGGCCCTGCCGCAACCCCTCCTCCCCCTCTGACTGTGTTTGATTGTGTTGTGTGTGTAGTATTTTGAAGTCCCCCCTTAAAAGGGTCACGTAGTTTGGGTATGTCTCCTTACCTGTACGCTTTGTTGCACATTAGGCGGCTGCCGAGGAGACGAAGCAGCTTGCTGGATGGCCGGCTGGGCGCCCTGCTGCTGTTGACACTTGTTGTACTGCACCGTGTGACCCTGCGAGGGAGAATTCAATAAGGGTGTTACAATACTTCCATCGTCAACAGATCATTAAGTGAATTGAAGCAGTGGAGGTAAAAAAATGTGCCCTATGAGATCTGTCATAAAAAATGATTTAAAAAAGAAACATTGTTTCGTATTAGCTTTTATAGAGGCCTAAGTCCTCCGACGACCTCCGTGGCGTTGTGGTCGCCATGCTAGTCCGCCACTCAGAGGTCCCGGGTTCGATCCCCGGTCAGGGCAAGTTCGAAAATAGTCTTTTTAAAGTTGTCCTGGGTCTTGGATGTTTATCTATATATGTATTTGTTATAAAAATATAGTATCGTTGAGTTAGTATCCCATAACACAAGTCTCGAACTTACTTTGGGACTAGCTCAATCAGTGTATATTGTCCCTAAAAAAAAAATAAAAAAAATAGAGGCCTTAGTACTTGTTACAGTCCTATGGCTACATTTCGGCTCCATCATCAGATCAGCTCCATGTCATCATAATATTGCATTGTCACGCGATATACGTACCTATGCGCGCATTTCAGCTCAATCGGAAACCGGGAAGTGGGTTAAATTTAACTTGCAAGATTTAGTTACAGACAGACAGACAATGGGACAGGTGAAACTAAATAAAATTAGATATAACCTTTTTTAGAAAAAAACAATTACTTGTTATTATGGGAAATAAATATACAATATGTAACAAAAACCCTGTCCGATCCTTGTAGGAGCGACTCAGATCATCAATATGAACAACTATTCCTATGAGACTAATGCCTGAAACTCGGAAAAAAAATCGAGAATTTCATACAAATTGCCGGGCCGGCCGAACACTTTTGTATGAAAATGTCGTTTTTTTTTAGTTTCAATCATTCAAAGGAAAAGTTGTTCATATTGACGGTTTGAGTTGCTCCTACAAGGATCGGACAGGGTTTTTGTTACATATTGTATAGATAAACACCCAAGACTCAGGACAATTTGGAAAAGGCAATTTTCGAACTTGCCCTGGCTGGCGAACTAGCGTGTGGACCAGAGCCACGATGCCACGAAGAGACACTCACGGAAGAGAAAATCTAGTGGAAGTGCTACTTGAAAAATTTAGTATCGGAACCGTTGTCGTCAACACGAATAAACCACTAATCACATTTGCATTACATACAAACAATTCGTTTAATTAATCGATTTTATTTATTTTAATATTAGCCTTAAGGCCTCATTAATAAGACTCATTTTTCTACAGTTCAAAAAGTACTTACGATATATTGCAATCTTAATTATAACTTTACGAAGAAATTTTGGTACTTTACCACAGATGGCGCTATTTTAAAAAAAAGTAATAATAAACTTAATTCCGAATAAGTTCTTAATTTACGTTAAAATATACTGTCGGGATTGAGTGCAGTTCTGCTTTTTTATGACACGCACGCCCACTAGGCACTTTCACCTTTTCCGTGGGTTTTTTCCTCTTATCCAGTGGTACCATTTTTCAAACGCGAAGTCACTAAACGAATGGTTTTTTTGTACCGAAAAACCATTTGTTTAGGTGACTCTGTGTTTCAAAAATGGCACTTCAGCAGTGGTAAACGTGACCAGGCATGATGAATGATAGTGGTGAACCTACCTGTAAGTCTGTAAGCGAGTTCTGCCACTGGCTGATCTTGTCGTAGTGCCTTCGTAGAAGCTCGTCCTTTCTCTGCAGTTCACACTTGAGTTCGTTGTTGTCTTCCTTCACCAGGAGCTCGGGCTTCATGGCTGATAGGAGAAACCTGGGTAATTATTAAAAAATTTCTTTCTTTAATTATAAACTATATGCACTTTAAAGTGACTGCCTCCATGGTAGTGGTCAAGGCATTCCATTCGCCTTGTGACCTGGAGGTCGTAGGTTCGAATCCCATTGTGGGAAACATACTTTGTGAAAAGTAGTTTCTAGTCTGGTTAGGATATTGCAGGCTTAAATCACCTGATTATCTGAAAAGAAAAATGATTCCGTGTTTCGGAAGGCACGTATAAACTGTGGGTCCCGGACGCCATCGAGCGTTTACTCAAACCTATCCTAGGATTGGTTCTGTTCCACTCTTTGGGTTGCGGAGGTCAGACGGCAGTCGCCCTGTGTAAAAACCAGTAACTTCGTCCAATCACCTAGGTAAGGTACCGCGTGATCCGCACCTGAATTGGTGACCACAAGTGGCAAAAAAAAATCTCGAGCTTCTCCGTGCTTCGGAAGGCACGTATAAGCCGTTGGTCCCGGCTGTCATCATTGTATGGCAGTCATCAAGCTTTGTCACATGCCTTTAGGCAGCCTAAAAATTCTGACTCCAGTGTTAGTCACTTACACACACGGAAAACAAACAAGTAAAATAAAGAAGGAACAATGAGCCTTGCAAAGCACCTCTTCTGCAAGAAGAACGCCTCCATCTGCCTGGCGAGGTCGATGAACCGCTCCACCTCCACTTTGACTTCCTCTTTCTCCACGCTGGGGGATGCCTCCTGCTTCGTAAGCACGTTCAGACATGCCTGGTGAATAAGCGATTTTTTTAGTATTTTTCTTCTAACCTTACAATTTTATGGGATCCGTACAAAAAAAATGAAAAAACGGAACCCTCATAGGACCACTCGTGCGTCTGTCTGTCCGACCGTCTGTCACAGCCAATTTGCTCCGAATCTGCTGAACCAAATCAGGTGAAATTTGGTGTAATCTTATGACCCAAACACAGATGTGCAAAACAAATATTTTTTTTTAAATAAGTCATTTTAGGGGGAAATTAGGAAATGAAAAAAAAAAGTTTTGCTAACCTTACTGTGTGTACATAATATTGTAAAATAAATAATTTTGATTATATGTATGAAAGAAGACGAAAATTGGCAGACGAAAAACAAACAGGCCAAGCATTTATTTGGGCGTAAACTTTTTTTGCCCAATACGCCCGTAAAAGCCCATTTATGCCCAATTTGTTTTTCCCTCGACCTCCGCGCACGACGCGAAATTCGTTTCGTGGCCACGGTATCCAGAAGGCCACGACACGCGAATTGGAAATATGTATGACAGTTGGATAGACATTCATTACTTTCTAAAAGGGCCCAAAATTCTTGTGTGCCCAAGGGCCCTAGCATAGTTTAGACCGCGTCGCTTGCCCCCATGATAACTAGTACTTATTGATAATTACTATCTCACTATCTGATAGAAGTTACGTGAGAAAAAATATGTTTATTATTTTACAGTAATCAAATTGCTGTAGATAGATGATAAGATAAATGAATTTAAATTATTAGCAATCAAAGTGTAAACTTTGACGAATGATGCTAATGCTAACACAGTTCTAATACTTAAGTTACTTTCGAGTTTCGAAGTTTACAAGTTTCCGCTTGACGTAGTTCACACCCCTATATACAAACATACATATATACAATGTGTATATTTTATACTTGATCAAACGAAATTTGCGGATATTAGACGAAATATTATAGATAAAAAAGGAGATAATATCGTTATAGTCAGTTACTAAAAAAAAAAAATTTTATTAATTATTTTTAACTAAATTTCTGTTTGGTATTTTTACTTTCTCAGCTCATTAAACTTTGTAGCTTTCAAATGAGAGACCACTTTAAAGAAAATACACCGTTTACATAAAGAGAAAAAATAAAATAAAAACCGAAACACGAAATTTACATTTAAAAAATATAAAGTGTTAATAACGATTTTTTTCCCGTTTTTTATCAATAATATTTCGTCTAATATTCGCACATTTCGTTTGATCAAGTATAAAAAATACACATTTTATTCAATGTCTTTTTTATCAACCCTTTCACCGCGAACTCCTTTCACACCTTTCACCGTCTGATTTATCCGACAAACATTTTCGTGCCCATTACGCGAGCGTCGGATATTTCCGAAAAAAAAAAACCGCTCGTATAGCACGTAACTTAGGTATCCATCTTTTTTTGGTTGTAGGTATTTATTTTAGATTTACTACCCCTCGCAGTTGGGGCACGGCAACTGATATAAAGTCTCGCGGTAAAAGGGTTAATTCATTTCATCATTTTGAACAAAGCGAAATAAATGGAATGGGTATCGATCACGCCATTGTTTATGAATACGCCGCATTTGGGCGTGTAGTGAACTGTAGTGTGCATCAGAATGGAAAGGCGGGTGTTTGACCACTTTGACCAAAACCAACACCCGCAAATAAGGATATAGACTAAAAAAATGTTTTGGCCCATTAGATAGATTCTTAGGTCATTTAATACAGGATGAGTTACGCAGACAAATCTTCTTACAATACTTTTTGCCGCTTTTGGTGCGGGGGTACATCTAAAAAAAATCACACATTCACACAAATAATTTGTGTCGCTAATGTCGCTATAAATGCACACTACCAAAAACTCAAACATTTGCTTATTTTTTGCACACCAATAAGAGCTTTATTGAAAATAATGTGTAAATACACATAATAATACACTCTTGGCAAGAAAGAGAGAGAAGAAAAAAAATATATTCAACTCTAATGCACAGGAAATAAAGACGAAGGTTGTATATCATAATTACATAGACTCGTGAGTGCGCTATAGTCTCTGGGATGGAAGGAAATCAGTGGTGCGATTTTTCAAACGCGGAGTCACTAAACGTATGGTTTTTGTATGGAAAAACCATTCGTTTAGGTGACTCTGCGTTTGAAAAATGGCACTTCAGTTGCAAACGTTATTCGATTATTTTTTTCGTAATCGATACTAATAGATATTCCTTCGATTTTTCAGAAGTTACATTTAAATAGAAAACAACGTTAATAAAATAAAAAAATACTAATGAAAGGTTATGCTATCTTTTGGAAGATTAAATGTGTTTGACCTCTTTCTACACGAGAAAATTACATAATATGGCATTTTTAATCGATTACGCAACTAGTTTTTATGAACGTATTAGATTTTTGTTCTTATACTTTGGCAGAGGGGAACGCGCAGGTAAGGCTTATCCTGTATTAAATGATCTAAGGATAGATTATAAGAAATTTTTTCTTTTCTTTGATAAGCAAAATATTGAAGAAGATACAGCGCATTTAAATTTCGCGTGATGTCACGGTCAGCTACGATTTATAACCAAAGGTGAAGTAAATCACCCCCACTCCGAAACTTCGAAGCGCTGTCTCTGTGAATTTTTACTACTTTGTTAAACGATAAAATATAAGTAAATCCTTTTTTTGTTGGATAATCTAGTCGAAGGACTAAATTTAAAAAAAAATCCCGGTCCACATCCCTTTTCTGTTGCACACACTTATCTTGAGCACCTTCGTATTTAAGGCGCGTGAAGCAGATGGTGCCGACTGCTATATACGAGTAAGTGGCTCTCAAAACTGACAAAAGTGTTGGACACGAAAAAAAACAACGATTGAAATAAAAGATATAAAAATTCATTACAATTTTTATTGACAGAATTCCATATTATTAATTAAAACAGTTTTTAAATTACTTTTCCGTATCTAATTTAAACGATTCTAGCAGACTCTTACCCAAAAGGATTCCTGCAAAATCAATAAGAAAAATAAAAAATATTCATACAAACTGTATTTTTGTTCAATTGGCTGACATGCTGTCGGTGTGCCGACAAAGGCGCATCGGCTTCTTCAAAGGCGCGACATTCGAGGCGTGGCGACAGCGTGCACACCATTTTAACAAATGAAATAGGCTGAAGACGCAGAATTATAACATTATAAGCCAAAAAGGATCATTGCACACAACAATGCAAACAACTCTTAGGCCAAACTCCATTGGAAATAAGCGAGACAATATTGTGTTGTTTTGACAACCAATAGGATTTCGATGTCACAAAAAAGATATTTTATATGAAATAAAAGTATTTTTTTGACAAAAGATATTCTTTCTGGGTAGTGACTCACTACAAAGAAAAAATATGATTATCTTTTTCATCTATATTATTATTTAATGTTTAGGCCAAATCTTGCCTTCTTGCAACTTTAAAAAGCCAGTTATCCTCATCCGGTTGAGCTGAAACTTTTATTTGTGTAAGTTGGATGAAAATGCAATATTGTTATGACAAGTAGCTAATCTGACGATGAAGCCGAAAGGTGGCTACAGGAACCCTGTTAAAATGACGCAACCCCATCGTTTGCGCTTATTGCATTCGCCTTGATAAGTACTTAGACATCAAAATAAAAGTATTCAAGAAAAAATTTTTTTTTTGTTTTTTTCAAAAAATGTTTATTAAAAGTCAGCAAATTCTCGCTCATGGCTAATGGAGTCTGGCCTATTATATGGTTACCCAGAAACGAGAAAACTAAGTATGGAACGTATTGTTTTTAAGATTCGGGGTTGGTCCCATAATAAAAGTAGTTTGTATTGAAGAGTACATTGACCATTTCCAACAAAGTACATAAAAAATGTGCAACTCAAATTCACAAATATTCAGTGGACTTATATTATTTATTCTAACATTAAAATTATTAAATCTTTGAACTATTATATCTAACGTCGAACCTTATTTACCTGCTACATTTTAACAAACTTTATTACGAACACTATTTTTTATTAAACATTTAATTCAGACGTCATTTTCAACTATTATTAAGTAATTATCCGTATAATAAATATTTAACGAATCTACATTTTTCGTCGGTGAAAAGAGTATTTAGTTTTTGTGTATATTTTCAATTGTATGCTCGCAACAGAGGACGCAATACTAATCATTTTGAATATTTTCTTTAATTCCCATTTCAGCAAACTGCACTGACACATACAAATTTCGCTTTTCATCATTTTATAAATACTCTTAAGTTTTTTTTCGCTTCATTAACAATTTTTTATATTATACAATGAGACAGATTGATTGACATATCAATATATCGATACAAAATTCGATAAAATATCGGTATTTTAAACAAAATATCGGTATTCCTGTCCCTGTTTCTAACGGAGTGGACAGGATCTGGGACCACAGGCCTCGCTTAGCAGGATTGTAGGCATATGTTAAAATGTAATCTTTGAAGTACGATTTTTGGGCCTTAATGGATAAGAGTCTGTTTTATAGTGCCTTTTTACAGATGCATATATTATATCCTAATTACACCAATCACTTACCTACCAAATATAATTGCCAGCCTTTCTGTTAACTGAGCTAGGAATAAGCAAGGTTTTATTCATTCCGCTAAATTATACAACCGATTAATGACACGGATTAATGTAGATTTTTCTTATCATTATTCGCTCAGTACACCAAATTTATTCCAGGCACAGTCACAGCTTTAAGGCAACCAAACGGACACAAAACAGCAATGTTAAAGAAATTACTGTGTTTTCAAGTAATTTATTATGTCCTGATCTGGGCATAACTATCCAATATAACTAGTTTTAAGTCATCCGCTTAACTTTGGAAACATGGTACATAAATCCAAAGATAAACCACATCCGAAATGTTTATTATTTAAAGGACATAACATACTCAAAAGGGGTAAATAGTGCCCGTCACGATTCCTTAAGAAATAGGTGTAACTATGACATGCCTAATGCCTTAAACTACAGCAAAACCATAGACACAGACTTCGCCACACATATACTCCGTTTTTCTCTTATTTAATCTTACTAGCACAAGCAATGTTTTTTATAAGTAAACTAAGATGTGGAGGGGAAAAAGCCCTCCCCCCTACCTTCCGTAACACATTTAGGGCAAAATTATTTTTTCTTCAAGAAGAAAATCAATCTTTATTACCATACGATAAGCTTTATTTTCACTTGAAACATCTCAGATACAAGCAAATATCATAAACTTTTTCTGTTACTCAAATTGCACCTTCTGACATGGTATTAAGGATTAGTTTTCTAAATCAAGCTAGTGGCAAAGCCCACGTCCGTGGTTTAATAGCAACGATTGCTTCCGAAATATTCGCGTAAATTATCCTATACATAAATAGCATCTTAAATCTTTAAGATATAGTAATGAAATCTCAATTATAATTCTTAACACTCGATTGCAATTATTTATACGTCAATTTATAGCTGCGACGGTCATTTCAACGCAGCCGTGGCTGACATAAACGCAAAAATGTGAATAGACAAATTACTTTTAAAAGTAATATAAACAACAATTACCAAACGAAAATTGTAATCTTTAAATTTTTGAAGTTCGTACATCCTGATATATCACTTCTGCATTAAAAAATATCTTGACAGAATCTTAGTACCAGGGACAATACCGATATTTTTTATCGATATATCGATATCCGATATCGGTATTTTATCGATATACCAATATATCGATACAAATTTCGATATAATACCGGTATTTTATACACCATATCCGGTATATGTGGAGGGCCTCTTAATATCATTTCAGCTTCATATTATGACATATCAAAATTCAAAAACATTTTTGACTCATTTTCGATTATGTCAGAAGCAGAAAAAATCTATTAGACTCGTTTTTGCGTCTCCGTCAGTCACTCACTGGACAATCTTCAAATAAAATATACTCCACACGCGTTTGTTGCCACGAATTTATTATCACACAGTGAAACATGAGTTGGGTGCGACATTTTGAAAACCACTGTAAAAATTAGAATACAAGGTACGTATTCATTAAGCCTATTACCACAAGTAATAATACATAATTTTAATGGGAAGTAGCGGAAGTACGTCAACATCGGTGAATCGTTCCGCGTACTGTGTTCGCGGAGAGTTGATAAATTCAGGACTTTAACTCCTCTAAATTTAAAAACTTTAAAACAATTTTTAACTGTATGAAACAGAAAACAAAACGCAAACACTCAAACGACACACTCGAAGCGCATTCGAGAACGGAATGGCAATATAAGGTCGTCGCGTCCGCTTGCTTTTCGGGCCGCGGTTGACAACAACTTCGAGCCTCGTACCACGAAGGTGGCGAAAGCGGGAGACAAGCGACGTCCGCCATACAAAATGCGATAATCAAGCGAATCGCTACTCGCAGACGAATTATATTTGTCAACTCTCGGCGAACAAATTTTCGACTTTCAGCTTTTAGGTCTGGTCGCTACAGAGAACATCCATCAGAGCTAGCTCGACTATTTAAATTTTTTTTAGGCAATGATTTTCTTTAATTACTTTAATAAGTATGAAATAGACATATAGTCTAGTATCACATACTTTTTGGAGTAACCTCTTAAAACATAAATCAAAATAGGCGCACGGAACTCAAGTTTTATCTTTAAAAACTCAATTAAAATAAACTAAAATAAAGCTATAGCTCCTACGTTACACTATTCTTACACCTGTGATATACATCAGTCATTAAAATGGCTATATCTAGAAACAAAATGTCACATTTGTTGGTTTTGTACGGGTCTCATGATAGTCATGGTACTCATAAGTGGTCTAATTTCTTCGATGTGTTATTACCAATACTGGTGTCAGATTTTTCGAGCTGCTAAAGGCATCTGACTTAGATCAATAGATGTTTTCTAGGGACAATAACACAGAACAAGTACTGGTACTCACGTACAGAAGTCTCACTCAGCCAAAAAATTGTTTGTCCACTCCAGAGTCAGAGTAATAAGAATGAAATTGGCTTGCAATGGATTTGTAGGTAACTAAACTAACTAAACGAAAAGAAGTCAGAAGTCCTCACCTCTTCGTTTAGATACCTAGACCTAGACTTCCATTGCAAGCCAGTTTCATTCTTGTTACATTGTACAAACGATTTATGTAACTGAATTTTCCCCTTCGAAGTCCCATAGTAATAATGTATTGTCGATACCTAAACGGGGAGTGACACAACTTGACTAAACCCCTTTCTTTTGTTTTAAAACCATATCATAATTTAAACATTATGCTTAGATATAATTGTTTTTCAAGTAACAATGGCAAGAATATACAAATAAAATAGTGAGTTGTCTAATTTTAAAATATTTTTTTTTCAAACGCTAAGTGCTTTTTTACTACTTTATGTGACGAAATGTTTCTAGAATTAAGTATTTTACAATGTGGAGAGCTAAATCCAGTGTGATTGAAGATGTCATCTAAATAGCGCCTAAAATTTAGATTTCCATAATTTCACATTTACTTAGCGTTACTTAAGTAAAATTTAAGAACGCACACATGTGAAAAAACCTAAAACAGTTTTCACACTTATGGAACCCAACCCAAGTCACCACAGTTAAGGTTCATCTTTAGAAACCAAAAATTTCACAACAATTTATTAATTGATTTAACAAAGATGAAAATCTAAAAATGAGGCAATTTATTACGCTATGTGTATTTAGCAGCATTATTAAAAAGAAAAACGTGTTTACATTGTTTAAATTAGCAAAAGTTTTTACAAAAACTTATTGGATAGACCCTAAATCCCGCTCGCTTGTAAACTTTCTATACAACTGCAGTATATGTAGAATGTGCAATTTGAGATTGAAAATATGACCTTTTATCTAGTAAAATGTGAATTGTAATTTTGACTGAACTAAATCCAATATTCTTTCCCATTAATATCTCACACGGAAGGTATACGCTGCGAGGCAGGACCACAGGAGACATGTTCATTCTATCTCTTTCAAAAACTATACGTGCGAAATAGACAGCAGAATACGTCGCTCTGTGTCTCTATCCCACGTAGGGTTTGTGACAGAGATAAGACACGTCGCGTGGTCACGCTTAAGGGTTGGATCTCATTTGGCAACACGGAATAGCACTAATCTATGCTGCTATCCTTTTCTGTCGCTCAGAACAGTCATTTGCCAGAGCGAGAGAGAGCGGCGGAACGCACGGCCGGTGCTATAGCGTTGCGTCGTTCTCCCTCGCACGTTCGAATGACTGTTATAAGCGACAGAAAAGCATAGCAGCATAGATTAGTGCTATTCCGTGCTGAAATCCAACCCTAACGCAGCATACGCCCTGAGGCAGAAAAGGGATAAAAATTACAATTGACAGATACCAGACTTAACACAAAGAAAGATTATATCCCAATCCCAATTATCAAATTGATGACTGCCAGAAGCAAGCATGTTAGGGCCACAAGAACATCTTTCCTTCTCTTTTTCTTCTTTATTCAACTGCAAACATCAATGTTACCACACCACATAGATCTCCTAAGTCTCTAAAACTAATACTGTTTATTTATGGTATTCCTGGTATCCAAACCACGGAGACTGGTACGGACTTCTGTAGTAATCTGTGTTCATCTGTCCGTACACTTGGGGGATGTTTTGTACGGGATTTTGGTGGTAGTACTGCTGTTCTTGCCGCCATGTCCTTTCGTTTTGATGCTGTTCTTGTGGTTGAAGTCGTTCATTTGGGTTTTGGTAAGTTCTGTAGTCTAAAGGACTAGGATTAACAAATATGTTGTCATTGTACTGCCCTATAGGCGTCGGGTAGTCTTGTTTCGGTGGTTCAATTTGTTGGACAACCACCCTGTCTCTCTTTTCAGCTTTTGGTGGTTTGTAGCTTCTAGGTACTGGACTAGGTGAGATCTGTTCAATTTTTTGTTTATTTACCATAAACTTTTGGAATTCGCCTTGGAAAGCGTTCGGGTTTTTGTCTACAGGTGGGACGATTGCTACGCGTAAATTCGCGTCTAGAAGGATGTCTGCATATGTCTTCAGAGGTGATTTTGGGCTAGTTTTGTGTAAGCTTGGCGATGAAGCGGAATTTGGACTATGTCTTTGACCTGCTGTGACAGTGTTTACGGTGAGAGGGCTGTGTCTTGGTGCTGTGATGGTACTAGGGAGTGGATTGTGTTTCAGTGCTGTGATAGTACTGGCGACTGGGCTATAAGTTTTAGGAGGGGTCACTATCGTACTTGTCTGCTTCTCTCTTCTTTCATAAGGAGTTTTATTCTCTTGCTTTGCCATTATTGGTTCTAGAGGCGAGTTGTACTGAAAATTCGGCGACTTCTTCGGCGTCCGGGGCTTTCGCGGTTTCTTTTCTTTTTTGCCTTCCTCGTCTATCTGTTTCGGTTCTTTTGGAACTTTCACTTTGGGCTCCTTTTTGACTCTTTCCTTCTTTGGTTTTTCTACCTTTTCGCTGTCAGATTTGATTGAGGACTTGCGCTTCTTTGGTTCCTTTTTCATTACTGGTACCATTTCTGACTTTTCTGGTTCTACATTCTTTCGTTCTTCTAACAGGTTTACAGATAATGGATCAGCTGGGTCTATCTCTTTCTTCACCACTGGACTGTTAGCAGTTTCTTCAACATGTGGTGGGGATTCCCAATTGGAAACTAAAGCTGCCATATCCTCCAACTGATCTTCAGATAACTTCTTTGTTTTGACTTTCCTACCTTTTTTTTTCGGAGTGTTATCGTTTTTCTTCTCTTCTTCGGGTTTAGATTTATCTATTTCGGCCTTTTCTTTCTTAACTTTAGGTTCTTTTTTACTAGGTAGAATGTCTTTACGTTTCTTTTTTGAATTCTTTTTGGGCTTTGGTTCTTCATAATCAGAATCTTTGTCGGAATCTATATAACCAGTATCAGGTAACAAAGCTTCTGATGGATCCATCTCATCCCCTTTCAGCCATATATCTTCAAGAGCATCCAGTTGGATGTCATCAGGGTCCATGGGCAACATGGGTCTTTTCATTGAAGTCATCATGTCGAGATCACCTTCTGCCATAGTCATTTCGTCATCGTCCATCACATCATGGCCAAGGATAGAGACCGCTATAGCCCCTTCAGAAATACTCTTACTAGCCATAGCTCTTTTTAAATGTAAAGGATGCCGCTTCTTCTTCTTTAAACCTTCAACTTCCGCTTCTATGAAGGATTCTGGTAATTCTGTGTTATTCTTATTGCAGAGAATGTCTTGACCTGATGGGTGTGGAGCTGGCACCATCTTTTCAGGCTGTTCTGGGTGGCAGCCGATATCTTGACCCTTAAGCCACAGCTCGTAACGGTCTGGTTGGAAACGCTTGACAAATGTATCCATGGAGATTTTTACCATGTCGTTACTGCAAGTACACTGAGTTGCTCTCTTGCCGTACTCAACCCATCTTGGAGCTGCAAAGTTTGTTGACTCCGCACAATTAAATCCATGATTAAACCCAGCATGGTAACCAAATGGAAATGTAATCATGATTTCTCCAGCTTCTTGTGTTATTTTATTCACTGGTACAGAATATTGTTTCAGTATTTGGGGAGATATCAATGTCATTTTGTGTCTCAGAAATGCTGCACATGTTTTGGCTGATGTAGGGAAGAAACCAGACGCAATTCTTTCAAATCTTTTACCATGCTCTGGTGGAATCGCATACCAAGTCTTTGGATCTCCAAAATGTAAGTAATTTATCGAATACAAATCCATATCTTCTGTATGCCAAGCAAAAGTTGTTTTCCACATTCCGAAATACAAGTATGCAGTGTTGACTCCATCAATTTCAATGCCATAATCAGAGTTTACGAAATCTAGAATAGTGCCCAAATGGTTAATGTTCCATTCTTGAACGTCCGGATCTGTAATGCTGCCATTCACATCAGCTCCATATATTGGAGCAACATAAGTGACATTTTTCCAGTACTTCCTCTCCAAGTCCTCGTAACTGGAGTGTCGAGGCGTACAGTACTTGGCAGAATTTGCCATAACAGCGAACTGCTTTACAGTCATAGCTTTTTTTTGAATATTGATCTGCTGGAACAAACCTTGCTTGCCAGTCACTACTTGGCAAATCGGTGACGGGATGGTCACGTCCAACTGGTCTAAGCTGTAACCAGACTTGCGAGGCACCCATTCGGGAGGAGGAATCACTTTCGCAAGCCCAGCCTTATGGGCACCCTTCGATTCCATATACTGAATGTATTTGTTAAAATCCTTGAATTCTTCCCATGTTGGGCGAAACACCTGAATGGCGACACCTCCAGCGGAGCACACAGTTTCCTCACCGGTAGCAGACATTGTCTTTTAAGATTACACGCGACTTCCAAAAATCAACAAATCAAATACCTAGTCACAATTTCACTGTATTACACCATTATGTTCAGCAGTTCAATCCTTATCTTCACTTCCGCGAATTAACATAATACACAATTATCTTTAGTTCATAAGAAAATCAAAAATCCACGATTATACTTTCGTAATGATTTGAAAACATTATCACTAAAATGGCCGACGTGAATGGGATGCGATGCGCTCGCTTGCAACAAAAATCTTTCACACACAAATCGAAGTACACTCGAAGTCGCATAAGTCTGTCCCGGTCACGTACACACAAAAGTATTAGGGATTTGAAATATCAACAACCAGATTTCGCTTATGAAGCTTCGACTGAACTGTAACACCGGCCACGGAGTGATTAGGTTTGTAAAGTTGGTACAATACTTTGACACTTGTCAATTTATCAAATAGGTATATATTTACAGGTTATATTTTTGGGTTATTTTCAACCAAAATGAAAGCAATTTTTGTTTAATTTACTTACCTCGAATGATTCTTCGAATTCTTCAACTAAGTTACCACTGCCGTTCGACGGTGCAGCCATTCTTGAATTATACTTTCTTCAAGTCAGTGTTATTATTGCGCGAAGCCGCGCAACGCCAAACTCGAATGAAACGAATATGACAGATTTTGACATTTCTGCTGACAGTCCGGGTCGGCCCCGCAGCGCGCCGGTCGGTAGTTTGACAGTACTGTCAAGAGAGACGTCAAGTGTAATATTGCTGTCACGACAAGCGAGAAGGAACTTGACATCGTGAGCACGATGTGTTCGCTGCGTACGAGCGAATCAGCTGTTTATTGTAAACAAGATTTAAGTAGTGGTGGTAGTGTGAAGTATAGTATGCGTCACTCATAATAACACAATCACCCATAACAAAACACAATGCCTAACAAAATATGCTGAAACCAATTATTCGTATATATTTATTATTCTAAGGGTATATTCAGTTCATGATACTGAACAACTCAAAAAAAGAATATCGAAATATGTTTTCTTTTTGCTTTCAAAGTAACTTGGATTAGCTGATCGGTTAATTTGTGTGAGAGACCAGCATTTGTTTATATTTAAGCATTTTCCTTGGGAAAAGATGTTACACAAAACTTAAACACTTATTGACCCAGTGAGCGAAGTGTCTCAGTTTCGAAATTGGCCAAAAATGCTTTTGTTTGACCGGCTGTCAGTTTGTCCGGCTTTTCTCGCCTACAGGTCACATTTCTTAACCGATTCTCGTGAAATTTTGTGAAAAGGTTTGAGAATTTCCGTTCTTTGAAATTTCGATTTAGTTTTTCGACATTTTTCAAAATGACGGAAATACATGGGTTAAAAAAACTATAAAAATGTCATATTTCAGCCATTTCAAATAATTTTCAAAAATATCACTAAACTTTTTTGTTACTTTGTTTTTTATAAAGACGCAATTTTTTTTGTCTGAACAACTTTTTTATCTATAGATAAACTTTATAGATAAACTTCAACAGGTCGGGATGACTCGCGAGGTCTACTACAGAGACTTTAGTCTAGCTAGTTTCCACCGATACCCCGTCACCTTGAGCCCTGCAAATTGAAATTGCTGAATTTAGGTATTTATACTTTTAACATTTTCGGGGAGGGTCTGGTCTCCCTACTGGGTACGCCCTTAGAATTGAGCCTTAAAATAGTTTCATTTTATTTTGTTAAACCCTGCATAGACGCAAATTCCATTGAATTTTTTTTATGTTTTCGTACAAAAAAATTAAGAAACGGAACCCTTATACGATCACTCGTTCGTCTGTTTGGCCGACAGTCGTTTATAGCAAAGCTCCGAATCTACTGGATCAAATCAGTTGAAATTTGGTAGGATGGTATTATCCTATGATCCAAACACAGATGTGCAAAGTAAATAAATATTTTTTTGAAGTAGAAGTCTGTTTCAGGAGACAAATTAGGAAATTAAAAAACAATGTTTTGCAAAAATGAAACGGCTCGTTATGAGGATCTCTAATATATATTTTTTTATAAATAAATATTTTTGATTCACCATTCATGATTTCCGAAATTACAGTGTCTAAAATTAAAAAAAATGTACGAAATATAGTTCATTGCTTGTAGATTACAGAAAACCTATAAGAATTCTATCAATTGAAAATAAATGGGTTAACTCAATATAGTGTTTTACTTACGGAAAATAGTTCACTAAAATACTACTAGATAGCGCTAGTAGTAGTACAATATGATATTTTTTATTAATTTAAAAACTTTGGCAATGTACGGAACCCTCTCCACGCGAGTTCAACTCGCACTTGGCCGGTTTTATTTCTTACAATGGTCCGCTGCGCGACCAATGACCTTGCGCGAGATGATTCAACTTCTATTCTATATGCCATCGGCCGAGCTACCACGTGCTTTTTATCGGTTAAACACCTCATTCAGCCAGCGGCGTTCATAACGAGATTCAGCCCGTGTTTCAGATTAACACCTACTTTTTAAAGGAAATAACGAACCGACTGACTGTTTTTATTTTATAAAGCTTCAATATAAGTATGCAGTGAAAACCAATTTGACATGGTTCATCTTTGACTTTTTTAAAGCATGTTTTTAAAAAACTGTTGTTTTTAATCGTAACAAATAATAGCCGTATAGGTACCTACCTAAGTATACTTGCTTGAGTTACATTACATTAAAACTTTGAATAACCAGCCAAGTGCGAGTTGGACTTACGCACGAAGAGTTCCGTACCATTATCTATAAAAAAATCACGTTTGCTGTATGGGAGCCCCGCTTAAATATTTATTTTAATCTGTTTTTCGTATTTTTGTTATAGTGGCAATAGAAATACATGATCTGTGAAAATTTCAACTGTATAACTGTAACGGTTCATGAGATTCAACCTGGTGACAGACACACAGACGAACGGGCGTATAGACATATGGACAGACGGTCAGCAGGTTTAGTAATAGGGTCTCGTTTTTACCCTTCGGGTATGGAATCCTAGCAATAACTTACCACTTCAGATTGCATTCATAAGTACATATTTCGAAATTTAAAAACGCATCACCTATCAAAATAACTTATTTTGATAAAAAACTGGTTTAGGGCCTTGACTTCTCATGTCAATTTTAATTTTAATTGTATACATATAGAAATGATCATGCACTAAGTATAGAAACGATACGATTCTAATTAGGTGTACGCGAACATCCGAATAACACGAGAAAATATTTAACTAAAATTATTTTGTAATGTCCAAAAAAATTCAATTAAAAATGATTTCGATAATAAAATTCGCTTTGCTAAAACTTAGGTTCATAAATTAACAAATACAGACATACATACATCTCGAATAGAGAACCTCCTATATGTTTAGTATAATGAATTAATGACCTACTTTAGTAAGCATCAGCCTGAAAGTAAACAAAGCAAACATGTACCTATACTCCCAAAATACACATACAATGAGCAAGGCTGCCAACATTGAGAAGTATGATTGTGCATACTACAAAAACTCACATCTTCTAAAACTCGATTTGATTCAAGTAATAGAGATATGGCCACAGAACAATATTACTCCTAGATATGGCTGCACAAAATTGTTATCTTTGCTCTTTTTGCACTAATCGGGAAAATAACTTCAGAAAAACAAGAGTTTTAAAATGGCGTCGGCGGTGGTCTAACCTCTTTCGTAAACATTTTTGCGTACAGAATTGAAATATTTGTTTGATTTATATTGATCTAATTTATGATATTAGGACGTATTTGTTATAAGTGTACATTCAAATAAAACAACCACCATGGCGGATGCAGCTGCCAGGCAGCTGCAATACGAGTACAAAGCTGTAAGTACGACTATTATTTACAAATTGTATTTCTCTTGATTGTGCAATTTTTAACTACGTTTCTTTACTGTTTATCCCAAAAGCACTCTTAATTTCTTTCATTCTGTAGCTTTATAGCAATGTTAGGCTAAGTATTTTAATAATAAGAGGTTATTTGTTTGTAGAACTCCAATCTAGTCTTGCAAGCTGATGTGAGGCTTATAGAAAGGCGTGGACGAGATGAAGCTACTGGAGAAGTTTTGTCATTGTCAGGCAAGCTCGGTGGGACCCGTATGGGCGACCGGGCTCAACGCACAAAGCCTGAAAAAGCAGAGGAAAGGAAGGCTAAGTAAGTTTCCATTGATTTTCTTTGTATACAATACTTTATCTATCTCTTTATGATAACATGTGTAATTCTCAAGCCCGGATTAAAATGCCCCTTTACGCCCTTAGGCTCCCAGGCCTCTAGGCCATTTAGCCCCAATGTGAAGAAATTTTAGAAAGTTTGTCCATCAAATGTGCTGCTTGTACATAATGTATCTAATAACTGCAGTGGTGTCTAAGCCATTTAGGCACTGGCTGTGCATCTGTTGGAAAGAATTTAAATAAATAATTATATATGAACAAATCACACAAATTGAGCTAGCTCTAAAGTAAGTTCGAGACTTGTGTATTGATGGGATACTAACTCAACGATACTATATTTTGTAATGAACACATACGAGGGGGTACCCAAAAGAAACCGAACTTATTTTTTTTTAATTTCTGTATTTAAATTTTAAAGAAAAAATCTTTAATCCCCTTCGAAGTACTCTCCGCTGGCACTAATGCACTTGTCCAATCTTTTATTCCACTGCTGAAAACATTTTTTAAATTCATCTTCTGTGATGCCCGACAGCGCCTCCGTTTTTTTTTTTTTTTACTTCAGTAATGTCGGCAAAACGCTTTCCTTTCATGTCTCTTTTCATTCGGGGAAATAAAAAAAAGTCGCAAGGTGCAAGGTCGGGCGAGTAAGGAGGATGGGGCACAGGAGTCATTCCATTTTTGGCCATAAATTTGCGCACAGATATGGCTGTGTGAGCAGGGGCGTTATCGTGGTGGAAAAACCAGTCGCCCGACTGCCACAAACCAGGCCTTTTCCGCCGTAAACTGTTGCGCAATCTTTTCAGAACTTCCAGGTAAAAAACCTGATTAACTGTCTCACCCTGTGGAACAAACTCTGAATGGACGACTCCTCTCACATCGAAAAAACAAATCAGCATTGTTTTGATGTTTGATTTCACTTGACGAGCTTTTTTCGGGCGAGGCGAACTTGAAGCCTTCCACTGGCTTGATTGTTGCTTCGTTTCAGGGTCGTAACCATAGCACCATGATTCGTCACCTGTAATGACCTTGTAAAAAAAGTCTGAATCATTTTTGAACTCTTCTTTCAAAGCAAAGCATGCTTCCACGCGACGTTGTTTTTGTTCAGCAGTCAGCAGTCGAGGCATGAATTTGGCAGCCACCCTTCTCATCCCCAAATCTTCCGTTAAAATTCGCTGAACTGAACTCCAAGTCACTCCAGACAGCTCCACAATTTCTTCAATAGTTCTTCGTCGATCTTCCACAATGATTTCACGAATTTTTTAACATTTTCATCAGTTCGGGCCGTGGACGGACGACCAGAGCGAGGTTTGTCGTCAATTGATATTTCACCATTTTTAAAACGGGAAAACCACTCAAACACTTGAGTTTTTCCAATAGCATCATCTTTATAGGCCGTTTTTAACATTTCAAGAGTTTCTGTGCCAGTTTTTCCGAGCAAGAAGCAAAACTTTACGGCCGCCCGCTGTTCACGAGAATCAGCCATTGCAAAAACGACGAGCACACAAAACAACTGTCACTAAAAAATTCACACAAACCAAACGAAACCTTCTTTAGCGACGACGCTTGGCTTACTGACTCAAGAATGGTGGCTCTATACGCCCCTAGCGGCAGAACGCGGTACTACAAAAATTTTGGCCGCAACAACATCAGTTCGGTTTCTTTTGGGTACCCCCTCATATATAGATAAACATCCAAGACCCAGGTCAATCTGTAAAATATCATTTTCCATCTTGACCTAACCGGGGATCAAACCTGGGACCTCAGGTGTGACAGCTTGGTATGAGGCCACAGAAGTCGACAAAGTTTAACAGTTCAATGTAAAAAAATCCTACAAAAAAATCGTATTTATTTAACTTCATTAAACTTTTAAGTGTAATGGCGGACTTGAAGCCTAAGGCCTTATCTACCAGTCAACCAAACTGGTTGTAGTGATTTTATTTATCTATGATGAAATGGATTTTGCCAAGCTTGCCAGTGGATTGCTGAACAATATTTAAGCTCAGATGCAATCTCTGATGTTCTCTGTGGCATAGTGGTCACAATGCTAGTCCCCACCCAGAGGTCCTGGGTTTGATCCCGGTCAGGGCAAGTTGGAAAATGGCCTTTTTCAAATTGTCCTGGGTCTTGAATGTTTATTTATATATGTATTTGTTATAAAATATAGTATCGTTGAGTTAGTATCCCATAACACAAGTCTCAAACTTACTTTGGGGCTAGCTCAATAAGTGTTATAACCTAGCTATATAGTGGACAATGTTCTTTGATCTTGGAATTTCCTTGTATCATCATCATTCGAGTGTATTCCCAGTTGAATCCTCAGCAGTTCAGAGACTGGAGTCCGCTGAGAAATCTAGGTGATTTGACGAGTTTACTAGTTTTTTATGCAGATCGAGTTCCATCTGATCTCCACAATGCAAATGGTAGACCAGAACCAACCTCTAAATAGGTTTGAGCAAACCCCAGATGGAATTTTCTTGCATACACACACACACCATCAAGTATATTATCCTTAATTTTATTATTCATTTATTATAGCTTTTTATTTCCACACATTCCACACTCTAGTTACAATTTTAGTAATTTGTTTTTGGTTTCTTGGACATGCAGTCCCTTGAGGGTATAAGCCTTCTCCATCTTTTTCCACTTTTCTCTTAATTGGCTTTATTCCTGGCATTTCTACGATGTCGTCCACTGATCTTTTACTTGGTTATCTTATCCTTTTTTGCCCATTGGACCCAGCCATTTTGTGACTTGATAAGTCCATCTTTTGTGTTTACATGTGCTAAATGTCCGGCCCATCTCCATTTGTGTTTTAAACAGTGCTCGAGGGCTGTTATCTTCGTTTTTCTTTGCGAAGGTTTTTCAAGTCTCATTCTTAATACGGCCACCACGAAAAAACATTTCGGAAACTTATAACCTACCAGAGAAGCATGGAGAGAAGCATGCTAGGGCTCAGTATAAAACAGAGAAAGCGAACAGTAGACATAAGAAGAATAACAAAATTAGAGGACATTGGTAAAAAAACATAAACACTAAAGTGGAGATGGACTGGCCACATGATGCGCGACGTAAGGCAACAATGGTCAACATCAATAACCAACTGACACCAAGATACAAAACAAAAAGAAAGAGAGGTCAACCTAAAAAGAGAGTATCTGAAGATTTGAAGAGTATCGCAGGGTCATTATGGAGAAAAGTGGCGAGAGATAGACAAAAGTGGAAAGCTCTGGAGGAGGTCTATGTGTCACAAGGACACGCTGAAGACGCCAACAACTGATTAAAGTGCTTTTGTAAATGTATAAATAACAATTATTGTAAATTCAGCAATAAAGGCTAATGAAATTGTATTCTTAATAGGGCAGACAAAACATTTTTAGTCTTGCGTCTATAAGAAGACAGAACCCAGGCCCACAAGACTCAAAGGCCACTTTTAGCATGATGGTGGGCAAGAAGTTGGAAAAAAAGAAAAAGGTTGCTAGCCTTATATTTATTATGCTAGTTCATTAACCCTGCCTTTACTCCCAATTCCAGACACAATATTAAAACAATGGATGCATTTAAAAATGCCATGCGTAATTGACGGGACCATATTCGCATTTTTGCCCATTCCCTCGATTGACTTTTACGATCTGTGCATGAAGAAAAGCAGCTGATAGGTATATTCTAGGCTTTTTTTTAATCTCTCGGTCCAGCACGGAAGAAATTTTCTTGTATATAATACAGTGCCTGAAATAGACACATCGGCTTTAAACTGCTCATCTATGACGACCTCCGGATGTTTATTTATTTGGATGGATGTTTATTTATATATGTATTTGTTATGGAATATAGTATCGTTGAGTTAGTATCCCATAACACAAGTCTCGAACTGACTTTGGGGCTAGCTCAATATATATATAACCCAATAAATGAATAATTTATGGACTTTTCTCTTCCAGGCGTCAAAAGCGAGACGAAGCTACCTACGAGTTGTCGAAGTCCAAAACAGCCCGAGTAGCCTGGGCGGACGACAGCGACACCCCCGGCGTGTTGTACCGTCCCCGAGCACAGCACACCAGACACGCTTATGAGTTACTGCTGTCGTTTATGCAGAGTGCCCTTGGGGATCAGCCTCGGGATATCCTTTGCGGTGCTTGTGATGAGGTGAGTGTCTCTCTCTGTCTCTTTCTCTCTTTCTTTCTCTCTCTCTCCCTCCCTCTCTCCCTCTCACAAAAAGCGATAGCCCCGGCGACCCGTATTGTACCGTCCCCGAGCACAGCACACCAGACATGCTTATGAGTTACTGCTGTCGTTTATGCAGAGTTTATGCTCTGTCTCTTTCTCTCTCTCCCGCTCTCTCTCCCTCTCTCTTTCTCTCTCTCTCTCCATCTCACGTGTTAAAAAGCGATAGTCCCGGCGACCCGTCTTGTACCCTCCCCGAGCACAGCACACCAGACATGCTTATGAGTTACTGCTGTCGTTTGTGTAGAGTGCCCTTGAGGATCAGCCTCGGGATATCCTTTGTGGTGCTTGTGATGAGGTGAGTCACTTTGTAACTGAGGCAGGCGCACGTGGCGCGCGGCAATTGCCGCGGCGGCAGGCGACACTGTGACTTTAGAACCACGCGACAAGTGACGCGCTCTCACTGAACTGAACTGAGTTTATCGAGCTTCACGTGCCGCCTGCTACACAACTTAAAGTGTAGTATCTTTATTGCTGTCATTCATGCAGAGTGCCCTTGGGGATCAGCTTCGAGATATCCTGTGTGGCACTTGTGATGAGGTATCTTACTCTCTCTTTCTCTTCCTTCCCATCTCTTTCTCTCCCCCCCTTTCTCTTTCTCCCTGTCTCTCTGTCTATATCTGCCTGGGTGTCTTTCACTATTTCTCTCTCTCTGTCTTTCCAAAAACGATTCATGAGATTTTCTTTGCGGTGCTTGTAATGAGACAAGTATTCTTCCTCTTTCTACCTTTATGTCCGATCACCTATTGATGATTCAGACTCTTATCTTAATTCCGTAATAAATATTGTCTTTCCTTTTCAGGTACTAGTCGTACTGAAGAACGAAAAGCTGAAAGACCTGGACAAAAAGAAAGAGATTGAGCTGTTGCTTGGTCCCATCCCTGATGAGAGATTTGCTTTGCTGGTCAACCTGGGTTAGAATATGCTCTTGATTGCTTGTTTGTTTTTGTATGTAAGCCGTCTACACACAACACAATTTTTCTGGCTGCAGATTGTACTGTGTGTAGACATGTTGTGGGTGTGTCCCAGCTAATTGCATGTCGGTTGTAGTTATACTGAACGGAATCTCGAGGCGGCCGCAGACGCTCACTCAACACTCTCGACAAGGCGAGAATGGGGGAGAGGTACGAGGACGAGGAACGGGCATGCATATTGCGCAGGACTTCAGGAGATTCCGTTCTGTGTAATACTTATATTAATTCTGTGACTATACGACGGTCACACTGCGAGACGTTGCTGGTTTTGTAATAATACAATCTTAAACTATTGTTGCAAAGCAAGCAATGTATCTATTTATTGTGGTCCAACTTGGATGGGTGACCACGCTATCACAGATGAAGCAACTCTAAGCATAGACAAGTGATGTTGCAAGTCAAGCCCCAACTCTGAAACTTAAATCTTTTGTGACTTTGTGAATTTTTACTTTTTCGATAAACTGAAAAATATGGGTCCATAACTTTTGGATAATCTAAAAGACGGACTAATTAGAATAAAACTTTTCCGACCCTGACGTCACCCTTATTATGTTCATGTAAAGCTGATGTACAATAACATTTTTAAATAAATAAATAGTTCACTGGTTACAATTTAAAATTAAAAATATATTTTCCAGGAAAAAAAATAACTGACTTCAACATCAGCACCACCACTGAGGGCAACACGGAGATCGACGAGACATACGGCATCAACGTGCAGTTCGAGGAGTCCTCGGAGGAGGACGACGAGGACGCTTACGGAGAGGTAACTGTGACGTAGTGGCGTAGTGTTTAACATCGACGAGACACACGGCATCAACGTGCAGTTTGAGGAGTGTTCAGAGGAGAACGACGAGGACGCTTACGGAGAGGTAACTGTGACGTAGTGGCGTAGTGTTTAACATCGACGAGACACACGGCATCAACGTGCAGTTTGAGGAGTGTTCAGAGGAGAACGACGAGGACGCTTACGGAGAGGTAACTGTGACGTAGGGGCGTAGTGTTTACAACGACGAGACATACGGCATCAACGTGTAGTTTGAAGACACCTCGGTGAAAGACGACGACGACGCTTACGGAGAGGTAACTGTGACGTAGTGGCGTGGTGTTTAATATTGACGAGACACACGGCATCAACGTGCAGTTTGAGGAGTCCTCGGTGGAAGACGACGAGGACGCTTACGGAGAGGTAACTGTGACGTAGTGGCGTGGTGTTTAACATCGACGAGACATACAGCATCAAAAGTCAAAAAAAGTCAAAAATCATTTATTTATCTTTGGATATTTATATCACTTGATAATTGTCATTTTTTTTTTCTTTCGATTTCTTAATAGTTGTTGACGTCAGATCATTTACTTACAACTAAGTTTACTGCCGCCTCCAAAGCGCAAGTACAGAAGAAGCGGTAACAAACTGTACTGCAGCATTTTCTCTAAAAACGTCAACGTTACAATTATACTGATATTAAAGTTAGATATGTGGACTGAGAATACATTGCTATGTCATAATTATTAATTGCGCATGATGTCAAATTTGAAATTAATGTCAATTGGGAAATAAATTACAGTTACAATGTACCGATTGTACTCAAATTATGTCATTTGTGAGAGTACAAATATAAACCTTTAAGAGGGACCCGCACCAAGCTCAAGCCAGACGTTCTTGTCTTTAAGATAATCATCGGTCATCAACGTGCAGTCTGAGGAGCCCTCGGAGGAGGTCGATGAGCTTACGGAGAGGTAACTGTGACGTAGTGGCTTACTCTCGAATAGATGTTTCGCCAGAAGCTCCCTCAAAGCATTCAAAGGACCTGCACGAACTTTTGATTGTATAGTTAGGGTTAGTATTTGGAATAGAGAAGTGAAAAAATAAAGATGGGCTCTAAAGGACTAGTATCCGGAGCCGTAAAATAATTATAAAAAGAAAGATGTTCATTGGGTTAGGGTTGGATCTCATTTCTCAGCACGGAGCAGCAACTATAGCGTTCCGTCACTTTCTCTCGCCGTCAGAAAAGGATAGCAGCTTTGGAAAGTGCTGTTCCGTGCTAACAAGTGAGATCCAATCCTTAACTGGTATTTAATAAAAATAATAAAAAATGTCTTCTTCTAGGTGCGCGAGGAGGACAAAGAAGATGGAGAAGGTTCAGAGAACGAAAAGGAGAAAGAGAGCAGTGGGGAAGAGGACAGCGACGGAGAGGGCAGGAAGAACGCCATACACGCTAATGTAAGTAGCCAGGGTTTTCAACAAGATATACGTTTAAATAACTGGCCAAGTGCGAGTCGGACCCGCGAATGAAGGGTCGTTCAATCTAAAAAAAATTACGTTAGTGGTATAATCATATTAATAGTGGTATAATCATATATAATAGTATGGAGGGTTAAAAAATGCGACCGTTTCAGCGCTACGATGCCACAGACACACACAGACATTAGTGTCAATCTTATACCACCCCTCTTTTTTTTAGGGGGGTTAAAAAGACATGAGTACAGGCACATATGCATTTGATGAATAGTTTTACCTTAAGAGGCATTTCACATTTGGTTTTCTGTCTCGCTCGCACAATCAAACATTGTGACATAATTTTACGGGGGTTAAAAAGACATGAGTACAGGCACATATGCATTTGATGAATAGTTTTACCTTAAGAGGCATTTCACATTTGGTTGGCTGTCTCGCTCGCCCAATCAAACATTTTTAAAGATTACTTACATGTTTTTTTTATTGTTTATGTGTATCGAGAATAAGGTCGAAAAAAAAATTAAAATTTTGATGACCTAAGTTTCAATGTAGTCAATGTCTACACAATATACAAACATGCCTACAATATCTAACATATAATATATATCAAAAAGTTTATGAAACACTTTTCTTTAAATGAGTCATATTTTTTAATAATCTTTAAAAATGTTTGATTGTGCGAGCGAGACAGCCAATCAAATGTGAAATGCCTCTTAATCTTTGACCAAACATAAGTAAGGAAGTGGAAAAGTGTGTCATATAGTACGGGTACGTACGTGTACCTTGAGCCAGGACACGCACTTAGCCATTTATTTGAATCTTTGCGTTGTCAATGTGTAGACGTTGACGACCTCTGTGGCCTAGTGGTCTACACGCCACCATGTCACACCAGAGGTTCCGGTTTCGATCCTCGGTCAGGTCAAGATGGAAAATTATCATTTTCAGATTGACCTGGGTCTTGTATGTTTATCTGTTTATGTATTTGTTATTAACAGAGATCGAAATCACGGGTGCTATTGCTATCAAAAGTATGGATATGACTAAAAGTTCCGGGGTTTCTCCAGAATCTAATTGGGTACTAAGTAAATAAAACATTGTTGATTGAAGTGATTTCAGGAATTAATATATTTTTTTCGATTAAAATAAATCCTGAAATCACATAATTATGATTGTTTTATTTATAGATTATATAATCATATCCATACTTTTGATGACTGCCTCCGTGGTCCAGTGGTCAAGGCGTTCGCCTTGTGACCCGGAGGTCATGGGTTCGATTCCCACTGGGAAGCATACTTTGTGAAAAGTTGTTTCCAGTCTGGATAGGATATTGCAGGCTTGAATCACCTGATTATCCGAAAAGAAGATGATTCCGTGTTTCGGAAGGCACGTAAAACTGTGGGTCCCGAACGCCACCTAGCGTTTGATCATCAAACTATCCAAGGATTGGTTCCTGGTTTGCCCTTTGCGTTGTGGAGGTCAGACGGCAGTCGCTCTGTGTAAAAACCAGCAACCTCGTCAAATCTCCTTGGTAAGATAGCGGACCCCGGGCTCTGAAGCGTTACTGCTGAGGAAGCAACCGGGAATACGCTCGGATGATGATGATGATGATCCATACTTTTGATAGCGATAGCAATAGCACCCGTGATCCTGATCTCTGGTTATAAAATATAGTATCGTTGAGTTAGTACCCCATAACACAAGTGTCGAACTTGCTTTAGGGCTAGCTCAATCTGAATGGTATTCTTAAATGTGGTGATTTTGTCCTCAGCTTTCAGAAGAACAATCGCAGAAGCGTCGCGACGCTGTGCTGCATCCGATGGACATCGATGCCTACTGGCTGCAGCGACGGCTGTCCAGACACTTCCCTGACGCCATGGTGTCTCAGGTGTGTAAAGCCGTACAGGCCGCGAGGCGTAAGCTCAACTTTGCATTAGTGTGAGTGAGCGCCAAAGGTACAGTCAGTCAAAAAAGTACATAAAATGAAAGAAATTTACCATTATGATGACAGAAAAACACGATATTGAGTAAATTCGTTTAACCCCCCCCCCAGACGGTCGGATCCGCCCGAGAGAACAATTGATAACAATGGGTTTGCAAAATTGCGGTTGTGGAAGAGTAAATTATATTGTTAATGATCAGTGGTTTATTTCACTAATAATTCAAACGTAACGTCAAGCTGCTAGCGGTACCAAAGTTGGAGGTAAAGGCGAAATGTGCGCGGCTGGGAGATGTTGTGCGATGGTCGAGCCGCGACTCAGGCCGAGTTACAAAAACCAGTATAAACCGGTGCGTTCCGAGCCGAGCCTCAGGCCGATGTCTCACCTACACTATCTGTGCGCACTCGCACAAATGCAAAGCTGAGTTTACGTCTCGAGAGCTGTACTATACTATCACATCCTTATCCCTGACGGCGCAGACGCGACACGATGCTCCATCCGATGGACATCGATGCCTACTGGTTGCAGAGTCGGCTGTCCAGACACCTCCCTGACGCTATGGTGTCTCAGGTATTTATTTATTGCAAATGTAATAGGCGGACTTAAGGGGATACATGAATTTTTCGGGGTCTAGTGCTGCCCCCACGTGAAAGAAATTATTTGAAAGGAAACGGAGATATTATTTAAAATTTTGTCTCACAGATTCTTCCATGTTAATCTGGGATTCTTCCAGGCTGGCTTGGGATTCTTCCATGCTAGTCTAAGATTCTTCTATGCTGGCCTGGCATTCCTCCATGTCAGTTTGGGATTCTTCCACGCTAGCCTGGGATTCTTCCATGCTGGTCTTGCGTTATTCCATGCTTATCTGGAATTCTTCTATGTCAGTTTGGTATTCTTCACGGACTTCAAGGACTTAACAACTTAACTAAACTTAAGTGTACACTTAAATTTTGGTTATCATTGTTTTCTTTATTTTACACCCCCAACGAAGTTTATGTTTCACGTATCCTTGTGTCTGTCTGTGGCTTCGTGGCTCCTGAACGAACGGACCGATTATGATGCGGTATGTTTTTGAAGGCTGACGTAATCGTGATTGTTCTTCGCTACAGTTGTGTCGGGGGTTACTTACAATTGGGTGCTTTGTTGGGTAATTTGGGGAAGTGCCTAATTGTACAGAGAATAAAACGTCACAAAATAATATCACTTGTCGTGATCTTATCCATTTTCAAAGTGATTTTAGATTTATTATTGCGGAATTGACATATTTGATGCGATGGATGAAAACAAACAAACAGACACTATATACACTGATTTTCGTAAGGCCTTTGATAGGGTGGATCATAAGATACTTTTAGACAAAATTGCATTTAATGGCATTAGGGGTAATTTGTGGAGATGGTTTAGATCGTACATACTTAATAGAACTCAAAAGGTAGTTATACAAGGCCATGAATCTCATATTGCGAACGTTACTTCAGGCGTCCCTCAGGGATCAATTTTAGGTCCCCTTTTGTTCGTCATCTACATCAACGACATTGTAAATTGTTTTCAGCATAGTAAATTTCTCCTTTACGCAGATGATCTCAAAATTTATAAAGTTATACAAAACAATGATGATCATGTTAAATTACAAGAAGATTTAAATAGATTTAGTATATATTGTAGTGATAATAAACTTCAATTGAGTCTGAATAAATGTAAAAGTATAACTTTTACCAAAAAATACAATATAAGTAATTATTCATATACATTGTGTGGGTCTACCATTGATAAAGTAAATACTATTAGGGATCTGGGAATTACATTGGATTCTAAATTACACTTTGATACCCATATAGATAATATTATCAGTAAAGCTTACAAAATGTATGGCTTCGTAATGAGATCAACAACTGAATTCCGAAACCCGTTTTCATACATTTATCTTTTTAAATCTCTTATCAGGCCTCAACTAGAATATGCAGTGTCAATATGGAATCCAATTTATGAAAAATACCATAATAGTATTGAGAAGGTTCAAAAGAAATTCCTGAAGCGAATACAATTCAAGTTCAGTCGTAATAAAATTACCTATGATAATCTCCTAAAGAAATATAATCTTGTAGATTTAAAATCTAGACGCAACCAATTAAGAGGCAATGCTTCTTTATGACCTTTGTAATAATAAATATGACAGTCTTAAATTGGTTAATGGAATAAGTTATAATGTGCCCCGTAGACCTCGTTTGCGGATGGTACGTCAGACTCCTGTATTATTTGCAATTAAAAGGGCGCGCACTAATGCAGGGGTAAGATCGCCGCTTAATCGCATGGTTAGAACCTACAATGAAAAATTTAATAACATAGATATTTTTGCAAATAAAGTTGGTTCATTTAGGAAGAAAGTACTGGCTTCTATAATGAGTGATTGATATGGATCATAATCACTCCTTGGAGAAACCCTTTAAGCTACGAGTGGAAGAAACATGTTGATGTGACCGAAGGATATCCCTTGGGTTTGTCTCGCCTTTGGCAGTTTTATAATCCACAAATTTGTATTCACTCTTAAAATGATTGATAAAAACATTTAAATATTATTGTAAAGATAAAATAATTGGATTAATAACATATTTTTTTAAAACCTATAATTCGACTTTACCTCTAACCTACACAACCGATTTTGATAAAATTCCTATGGGATCACCTGAAGTATGCCCTTTCAAACAAAAAAGAATTTTCAAAATCAATCCAGGCCAAGCGTCGTCGAACAACCGGTGAACTACATAGAAAAGAAATCGCGATAAATTGAGAGCCTACTCCTTTTTGCAAGTCGGTTAATAAATATCTGTCAGAGATGTAATATAGTAAATGTATTCAATTTGATGTTATCTAATTACCCATTACGAACAAGTACCTACTAACACTAGCTATGTTTAGTAATAGGTATGTGGGACTAAAATACATAGGTAGTTGTTTTTTGGCTCGTTGGATGGATTTGGATAATCTAGTTGACGAACTAAATAAAATAAAATGATATTATTATTTGTTCACCCAGTCCACATCCCTATTACCGTTATCATCCCTATTATCGCTTGTTGATATAATCTTTAAGTATCGTACCGTCCCGATCTCGAGCCTTTATCAAGTGTGGATATGTACCTACCCTTCGAACTGGTTTTATGGTGCGCTTGCTATTTGCACGTTATAATTATAATGAGCCTTTCTCTGTTCAGGTGGGTAACTATTGACGGACTCGGTTGCTATCATATATGGGACAGCATTTTGTTCTGTTGTGGATGTTGGATACTGAGTGCCGCGTGTAGCCATGTTTTAGTAAAATCTTTGTTTTCTGTTACGTTTTAGTGAGGTGGTGTAGTGTATATATGTGGTCCATTTGTTTGGGTATTTGGGGAAGTGTGGGCGGTCTTGGCATGTCTTTTTATTGGGGTATACGCTTTGTGGATCGATGCCTTTGTAGGTTACAAATTATTTATTTTATAAAATACATATCACACTTTTTGTGACTTGCAGGGTTATTGTTTTGTGGGGTGTGTGTTTCGGTGGGGAGACGTGTCGGGATTGTTTGCATTCTTTGGGGTGCCTAGGCGAATGGACTATGGGTACTTACTAAGACGTAGTCAGTGGTGAGGTTGGTTAGCCGGGATGCAGGTCTCGATTACAGTAAATGACAATGTAGATAATGTATATATAACCTTGTATGATGGTGCCTACGATCGTCACGATCGATCAATGGTCATAGGGGTTTCCTTTTGCCTACAGCCGCATTTCATCATAACGCTGAATGGTAAATCTTATGTCTATTTTAAGTCAATTAATTAATTGATCGTCATCGAGACCTTTATTTATTGCGAAGTTCTGCCTCTGTGATTGACTGTACTTATTTTTGTAAATTAACACCTTTAGTCTGTTACCACGGCCCATAATGATGGTTTTCTTTTATGTACGGTTTTATTTTGATGACACTTTTGAATGGCGGGTAGATAGTATAATGTTTGTTATAATTATCACTACAATCATACTCGTAAAGAATCTGCGCTTTATAGATTGATAGTGTAAGGCGATGCTGCTGATTAATTAAAAGTTTGGTTTTCTTTTTTTTCTCTGTAAAGGGGGAGGGGCGGGTTCTTTATGAGTATGTGGACTTTAATTTAATTTACTACTTTTATCACGGACAACTATTAATATTGGATGCGTTTGAGTACGGTATGTGCAATTTTTTACAGCCTGTTTCCTTTAACTAAGATAAATAAAGTATACCGTAACTAAGCAATTTAAATATATGCCTAGGTAGTGTCTTTAATATTGTAAAATAAAAACCACAAGATACTTATATTAGTACAGTAATACCCCGACTTACGCCTTCCCGACTTACGCCACCCCGGAGTTACGCCATAGGTCGCCAACACCCCCCCCCCCTCCCTACGCCGATCCGCCTCCGCATCTCACTGCTGGTTTTCGCGCACGAACTTCTCCGAACACGAATAAACATGTTTTGTTATGCTGTCGATGCTTTATTCGATTTTTAAATGTAAAAATAAAACTGTCTTTATTTTTTAGTTTTGTTCCACAGGCTTTCTGTGAGGTATGTATGATTATTTCAGGTGAGAATATATATATATGTATGCAAAAAACAACCGTATATAACGTGTACCCCGACTTACGTTTTTTTCGACTTACGCTATCCTTGTCGGAACGACCTATGGCGTAACTTCGGGGTATTACTGTACATCATTAGGAAGTATATTTTGTTCCTTGTTTACCTTATTGGTAACATTTAGCTCATGGGGACACCTAAACGAAAGAGGTTAAAATAGATATAGATACTTTATACTATATTGAAGCGTGTTCTTACTATCTAAGTACCTACATGGTATCTGCTTTTTGTTTAGAATTTTGTTTCCGTAATTAGTTGTCGATCACCTCATTCAACTTTGTAAAACTTAAATATAAATGAGGTTAATGTCGTTGGTGTATCTTTTAGTAATATTTAAGATTTATGAATTCTATTACGTTATTTGTAAAGTTACACTGTTTGTTAACCCAATATAAAATAAATAAAAAAAAAAAAAAAAAAAGAACTGATAAATAAGAGCGCTATTTGACTCCACAAAACTATGACGACCTCCGTAGTGGTCACCATGCTAGTCCGCCACCCAGAGGTTCCGGGTTCAATCCCCGGTCAGGGCAAGTTAGAAAACGGCCGTTTTCATACATTGTCCTGTGTTTTGGATGTTTATCTATATATGTATTTGTTATAAAATATAATATCTTTGAGTTAGTATCCCCTAACACAAGTCTCGAACTTACTCGTACTTTGGGGCTAGCTTAATCAGTGTAATTTGTTCCTATTAATTTAGTGATTGTTTTGTCGTTTAGGAAAAAGAATCCGATTTGAGTTGTTGGAACGAACCGAATTTTTAATTTTATTTCTTTTCTTAATCCACTATTTTCCAACAAGTCAAATCAGATACGTTTTTCTAAACGTCAAAACAGACTTTTTCTACGAGATTTTGTTTGAAATACAGGCAGATGACGTCATAGTTTCTTGGAGTCAAATAGCTCCCTTATTATCAGTTTTTCTGTTTTAATAATTCTAAAATCACGTTAAAATGGCTGTTTAAAGACAAGTGACATTATTTAGCGACGTTTGATTTTCTTATCGGTGCAAAATAATTTATTTTTGAGCCAGGAAAATGCCCAATTATATAAATGTCTCAACAGGCGAAAGCCAGCGAGGTCCTGAAGGCGCTGGCGGAGGCAGCTGACGACCGAGACCTAGAGAACAGACTAGTGTTGCTGCTCGGGTACGATTGCTTCGAGTTTGTCAAGACGCTGAACAAGTACAGGCACACAGGTATGAGAGCTCCTGGCTACAAGTGGCATTTTTCTATCAGGGCTACTGTACCCGCAGTAGCGTTATACAGTATGTAACAAAAACCCTTTCCGATCCTTGTAGGAGCAACTCAGATCGTCAATATCAACAACTTTGGGACCAATACTTGAAACTCGACGACATTTTCATACAAAAGTGTTCGCCCGGCAATTTGTATGAAAACGTCGATTTTTTAGGTGAGGACCACGGCCGGTGCCGTAATGCGCACTCTCGCCGGGTCAAAGAGCTTTTCAAATTATAAATTCTATTACACATATACACACAATCATGTTTGTACGTCTCAAATTTGGGATTATCTTCTGGAACCAGTCTATCTATGCTTTTGCCATGAGAAGTATTCTCAATCAATTTGAAAAAGGTCATTTACCAATTTGCCCTGGCTTGGTACCGAACCCAGATCCTTCGGAGTGGCAGACTAGCGTGTTTACCATACCGCCACGGAGGTCATCAAATCTCAATCTGTGTAATTTGTCCTTAGCTATTCATATTTAAACGATTTAAAAAAAAAAGAGGAATATTAATTCGACTTTTATATATACATTTCGGAAGGGACATACCTGTAATAAATCAAACCACGGGCTATATTAGATCACTATAGTATAATGAAAATGAATTAACAGCCAAGAGTTCTGAAAAAATTCGACATTCCCACGCGAATTGACAACATTTCATTTTCTAAAAGGTATGAAAATTCGAGAATCATTTCGAGATTTAGCAATTCTGAACACGTAAAATATTTTTTCAGATTTTTTGAGTTATATTTTTAGAGATAAATGAAAAAAACTAAAAAGTACAAGGATGTAGGCATTTAACAGGTTACGCCTTTGCTTGAACATCTAAAAGTGAAGAAATTATGTCAAGCTGTCAGCTGTCAATTGACACGTGCGTCAATCTGACAACTGACATCACGAGTGAGAGAGAGAGATAATAGTAGTGTTGTCTATTGAAGTATCAGTTCGATAGGAAGACCATCTAATATCGATAGTTCTTTCAGTAAAGTAGAATTAGGATTGGAAAAAATACACATGCATTAAAATGTTTACATAGTTTGGTGACGAAATTCTAATATTTCCTTTATATGATTGATATTTCATGTTAAATAAGAATAATATTGACATCCAGGTCTAAAAAACTATAAAAAAAAATGAAGTAAGGAAAAATGCTACCCTAAAATGGGGCGACTTTCAAAACACAAGGTGACATTTATGATAGCTTTTTTTTGGTTTTAAATTAAATCTTCCAAATTTCTGAACGAATATTTATTTATATTTTTGAAATAGCAATCCTGGTACGTCCGCCATCTTTTCACAACGCGTGTACGCCGGAGCCCTTGTTTTTATTTTCAGTCAAATTCACCCCAATTAACTTAAAAACGCTGTAACTTAAAAAGTAAAAAGTGAAACATTTTTTTCTTTGTGTTCTTAATTCCTGTAAGGGGCGACTATGAGAATTCGTTTAAAAACGTGGGTTACGAACGAAAACCCCAAGTCAAGTACATATAGAGATGATAGGGCAAATTTTTTTTTGTCGAGTATTACAAGCGTAATTTTTTATGCCATTTGTTTTCCACATACCAAGTCGAATATAATATTTTTATGCCAAATATAGCTGAGATATCAGCGTTTGAATTTTTAAATTAATTAAAGTAACCCTATTTTACGATACGTAAGTTTTTGTATCGATATCGATATCTTACTGCTACAAAACACAACTCTATAGACGTCAGTAAAAGTTTAATTTTTTAATTATAATGTATGGCAAAGATGTAAACTCGTTACATCCTAACTCTTGTACTTACGCTCTTTTAGAATGGAGAGATTTTAAACAATTTAATTTTAGGAGAAATAATGAAAAGAAATGAAAAAGAAAAAATACGTATGCCCTTTTTTGAAGTTCTTTAAGGAAAAAATATAAAATATGAATACAAAATTTTTGAAATGTTGTCAATTGCCCGGGCGGCTGCACCCTTTAGTATGGAGCTGTCAATTTTTTTCAAAACTTTTATCTGTTACTTATATTCATTATATTATAGTGAACTTCTTAATCCCGTGGTTTGATTTATTACGGGTATGTCCCTTCTAAGTTGTATACAATATGTAACAAAAACCCTGTCCGATCCTTGTAGGAGCAACTCAGACCGTCAATATGAACAACTTTTCCTATGGGACCAATGCTTGAAACTTGATTAAAAAATCGTCATTTTCATACAAAAGTGTTCGGCCGGCCCGGCCATTTGTATGACAATGACGATTTTTTCTTTGAGTTTCAAGCATTAGTCCCATAGGATAAGTTGTTCATATTGACGGTCTGAGTTGCTACTACAAAGATCGGACAGTAATATTGTATGTATTGCCTCTCAATATATTTCCCATAGAAGTTTTATCAAAATCGGTTGAGTATTTTGGAGTTAAGGTCTTGAAAAATTATTTCAGTTCTGTACTGCATAAGACTGGCGTCGGCGCAATCGGACAATGAGCGAGCGGCAATTAGAGAGGAGATGTCGAGGGAGCCTCATCTGCAGAAGATATTGGCTCAGCTCGACACTGGGAAGGGAGACGACGAGGTATGGAATCAAATAGGCTGAGGCATTAGATTTATTTATTCGCAAAGCGAAGTTGTCAGAGTCTACTTGAACAATCTGACGTTTGTATGTATGTTTGTTCGACGATACCACAGAATAAGTACTAGTACTGACGTACAGAAGTCTCACTCAGCAAAGAAATTCAAAGAAATATCTACTTAATGTGATTAGTGCCATGGTTTAATTTAGCTCGTACCTTTTCGTTTAGGTACCTAGACATCCATAACAAGTCACTTTTTCTTTTTGACAAACGATTCATGTAAACTGAATTTTCCCTTTTGAAGTAGTCGCCGCGCGCATAGTAATAATGTAGGTATATAAATAATAATAATGAATATATAGGAACAAATAACACTGATTGAGCTAACACCAAAGCAAGTTCGAGACTTGTGTTATGGGATACTAACTCAACGATACCATATTGTATAATAAATACACATATAGATAAACACCCAAGACCCAGGATAATTTGAAAAGCCTATTTTCCAACTTGCCCTGGCTGGGGATCGAATCCAGAACCTCCGGATTAGCGGACTAGCGTGTTGACCATTACGCCACGGAGGTCGTCAAATATTTTAGATACCTAAACGGGGAGTGACACAGGCCTGGCGATAACTTGAGTATCTTTGATCGCGAATAGAATTTTTAAGTTCGAACATGAGCCAAGTCGGTCAAGGGTTGCCGAGATATGGGGTTCGCGACTTCACAGTTGAAGATGGCGAGATGGATACACAGATAAATTATCATGTCTTTACACCTAGGGGGCAATTCACAGATTACGTGTCAACAATGGGGGAGGGTTCACGCCAACTGTGGTAGTACGTGTTGAAGGGATATAACGAAAAAGAGATTTAGTTCATAACTAGCTACAATACCCGGCACGTAAGTTGAACGAAAATGGCGGTCGTTGTTGTACGTTGTTTGTCCGTTTAGAATCACATTTCTATGACATTTATAACCGAACTTCAGATAGAAGGCCGCCATTTTTGTTCAACTTCCGTGCGGGGTATTGTGCTTGAATCTACTCTTAAAGGGGTAATTTATTGCGCTCGGTAATGATTTCATATTAATATAGTTTACTTAATTAGGGATCGTTCAAAAGGAGGAAATCGTTTGACCGTACTTTCATACAAACGTATCCCCTGTTTCCTCGCCGAACAGTGCCAGTAGAGCAATGATTTTTTCCAAAAACAAATCTTTGGATATATTGGCGTTTCCGTATGTTATCATTTTGACGTGACAACGTCTTATAAATTGGTTTGCCGGGTGACACTTCAAGAAACTGCGTTACGCTCCGCTCACGTTATGCGCTCACAATGAGAGCGAGTGAGAGGCACGCGTCCCTTCCACTCGGGCATGGTTAGCCCGCCTAAGAGCGAGAGAGACAGACATAAAAAGTGATCGATGTTGCGGTCACAGACGCTGCTCGAGTTCACTCAAAGTCGTTGTCACGTAAAACTTTCGCCCGTATACCGACTTTACAGGCAACCAATTTTTTTTTTAAATAATTTATTAATAAAGGAGCTAGGAACCTCCATAAACCTGGAAAATTGGTGAGATTCTAAACTGTATTCCAACTGAAAATGAAAACATATGAACACAGCTATTACTTTTTTGGTTTTTTACGAAATATGAAATTAAATCGGCGGAGAAATCAGGGGACTACGAAACGATGATTTTGTGTACTTTTCATAGGCATTTTCGATCCGAGCTGCACTTGTCTCTTTTGCACACCGCGACAGGTGGATCCGGCACAGCGCGACAGCAATCGATTGTACAAATACCTAAATTGTTTCGACTTTAGTGTTTCGTCTTAATCATGTCCGACTCGAAAGGGGAAAAGAGGTTTGGTATAAATCTCGAAATATTACAAGTGAAGGGGTGTAGGGGTGATATGACGTGTATTTATTTTTTCGTTGAGCTTGAGATTTCTTTACGTAAAAGCAGCGCCATGACCTTGATTTAAAAATTATACCTTTTTGCATAGATGGTCTGATATTGCAATGATAATTTGATTTCCTAAAAAAATCTGTTTCGAAAAATGGAATAAAAGGGAGAGCTTATTTATAACCTCACCACGTATAACAGGGAGGAGGGGGTTTAAAATATACGTAATTAATGGACGGCCCATTATTTAGAAAAAACGGTATTCCTTTTCTTTCAGACCGCCTTATTAAAAAAAATATTTGTTTTCCAGACGGCCCAACAATCCGAAGCGCCCCGCAAGCGTCACAAGTCTGAAGTGGAGACGGGCGGCACCGGCCAAGTGGGCGGGGCGCGCAAAGTTTTGCAGCTGGAGGAGCTGGTGTTCGCAGCCGGCGCGCACTTCATGGCCAACAAGCGGTGCCAGCTGCCGCCCGGCTCCTTCAGGAAGCAGAGGAAAGGTGAGATAACTGCCTATAGGCATCTCACATGGCTCGACAACAGGGGGGTTACTCCAAAAGCGGCACGCAAGACGGACGTTACTGCGTATCCGCGAGTCAGTGTCAAGCAACATAGTGCATTAAGAGCGGCCTACCCGTCTTACTTTTCATACAAACGCTTATTTATTCATTTATTTAAACTTTATTGCGCCATTTAAAAAAATGTGCAAGAGGCAGACCTAATGCCATATGGCATTCTCTCCCGGTCAACCATTAGACTAAGCGGAAAATACATGTGGCTGGCGTGATAAAATTTATGATCAAGTATACAAAATACATATAAATATCTACATAACTACATATACAAGAATAAACCATTAAACATATAATATATATCAACATACATAAAATACTATATAGATATAATTATACATATATATAACGGTGCCGTACAAAGTTTTTTGGTCCTTCGAGTTTTAAGTTTTGAAACTTCAAAACTACCTAGTGATAACAGTCACAAACGTGCATACAGCATATTTTTTGTTATAATTTTGGACATTTTTAACAAGTGGTGAACAGTCACATTTACCCAACACGTGACTTTGTGTTCTGTGAAACGTAGGACATTTGCATTGACCTACTTTTGTTTGCTGCCTTATAATTGGATTTCTTGCACTGTGAGCTAGGGATAGCTCCGGTGTGACCCCAACACACACTCGCTGAGTACATCAGAGGCCCGACCGTAAGCCATCGCAAGTCACCACCCCGAGTCTCTCAAGTAAGATCTTTCTATTTTACTTCTGCTACCATGGAGTCGCTGGTCAAGCGTCAGTCTGAGATCCTTGAGGCCATTAAACAAGTAGAACGTAATTTTAAGAAAGATTCTAGTGATCGCAAAACACGTCAATACTTAGACGCCAGGCTCGAGACTATCGACAAACTTTGGTCGGAGTTTAACACGAACGATAACAAGCTAGAAGCATTTAGGGATGATTCTCCTTATTTTGCGGAGAATCAATACGAACAAGCAAAAGAATATTACAACAGGGTTCGTTATCTCATAGCGTCCTATCAGCCAGTTCCACCCTACGTCAGCAAACCAAGCGTAAGTAACCGGGACACGGATGAAAAGTCTGTAACAGGAGTGAGCACTCCAGGCGACGCGACCCCTAGCGCCGCGCCGGCCAACCCGCCGCCCGCGCCGCCGCGCGACCTTCAACACCAACATGCTCCCGCACCCTCGCCGACTGAATCTGCTGAAATACTGTCGCAACAACAGACAAACTTCAGAGCTCTTTCGAGGCAAATAAAAGGTATGGATTTAGATACCATAACAGATAAGTGGGAGCTGGAAGACGAACTACGCAATCTGCAAGCGCGTTGGGATACGATTGATAAATTACACCTTAAAATCGATAACATATACCAGGGTTCCAACCTTCAATATGATGGTGAATTTAGCTATTATGAAACAATGTACAAAAACATAAAAAGGTCGATAAATAAAAAATTGTCATCCACTTCTCACCTTCAACAATCAACCCCGAAAATTGAAATTCCGGTTTTTACAGGAAAGTATATTCAATGGCCTACTTTCTTTGATTTATTCAATGAAACTATCCATAGTAATAACTTGTTAACTAAGTGCCAAAAAATGCAACACCTAAAGGGTAAGTTGAAAGGGGAAGCGGAGAGGTTAGTACAGCATCTTTGCATTTCAGCGGATAATTATGATACTGCTTGGGAACTGTTAACTCGTAGGTATAATAATACCCAATTGTTGTTTACTAAAAACATGGAGACCTTTTTGAATCAACCTAGTGTTCAAAAGCAATCAGCCTTTGAAATTAAACGTCTCTATGACACTAGTATGGAGTGCATACACGCCATACAAAATTTAGGGGTCAACACTTCTTCGTGGGATCCAATATTGGTTCATTTAATTTGTAAAAAACTGGATCCCGTATCTTATAATGATTATAAAGAGGCCCGTAAGTCACCACGTGACTTGCCCTCCCTTCATGAACTCATGAGTTTTCTAGAGGGCAAGTTTACGGCCCTCGAAGAGATTAGCAAAAAAGATTTATCTGCCGTTTATAAATCTAACTCTAATACATCCCAAGCGTCATCGAACAAATCGAATAATACTAACCAATTCCGCTCATCAAATCGCAATGGAAAATTTCAAACCAATGCTACACGTGTTTGGAATTGTCCATTTTGTAGGCAGAAACATATTTTATTCAAATGTAATAAATTCGCCAAGTTGGGACCGGATGCGAAATTAAAAACTATACAGAAATTGGATATCTGTGCCAATTGCTTGTTTAGTCATAACGGCAACGCGTGCAATTCCACGAAATTGTGTAAAATTTGTCAGGGCAAACATAATTCTCTTTTGCACGAATCATTTGCGTCAAACGTCACACCCTCCTCTCCAGCCGCTGCCGCTAGTAATTCTGCACATGGGTCCAATTCTCCGCTTAAGGTTACTACACCCACTGTTGATGCGAGCGTAAAGCTAGGTTCTAAAATCTATCAGGACCAGCAGAGGCAAAATTCATCTCCAAAACAACTTAACGTTAACTACGTTACTAACGACGATGAGGAGATTCTTCTCACTACATTATTAATAAAAGTAAAGGCGGCGGACGGTACATACATTACTCTGAGGGCCTTACTCGATCAGGGCTCCCAAATCTCGCTTATTTCCGAAAACGCCGCACAATGGCTAGGTTTGCCGAGGTCACGTTATCAAGCATCTATTTCCGGTATAGGTTATGGGGCAAAACAAAGCAAGGGTGTTATAAATCTGTCTTGTCAGTCTATATACGATGATTATGCGTTTGAAACACAAGCGTTAGTCATTAATCACGTAATAAACGACTTGCCCAATACTTCCTTTACCAAACAAACCTGGGAACATCTCCAGCATATCCAGCTAGCAGACCCGGAATATAATATCTCAAAACCCATAGATATATTATTAGACGCTAGTGTTTATTCCGATATCTTAATGAGCGGTCTAATTAAAGGCATTAGCAAAGCGCCCATAGCGCAACAAACAAAGATGGGTTGGATATTATCGGGTAATGTGAGAACTTTCAATTGTAGTGTCGTTATTAATAACATTTCTGAGTTGTCGAAATATTGGGAAATTGAGGAAATAAACGATTCGGCTACCAATATGACGGAAGATGAGAAATATTGCGAACAGATTTATCAAAGTACTACCAAACGTTTAGAGAGTGGTAGGTACGAAGTGGCGCTTCCTATGAAACCAAATTTTGAGCAGAAATTGGGTGAATCAAAAAATAAGGCCAGGGCCCAATTTATAACTTTGGAAAAAAAGTCAACTAACAATGAGCAGTTTTCGCAAAGTTATAAACAATTCATGGCCGAATATTTTAGCCTCGGTCATATGAAACCTGTTGATAACAGTCGACAAGGGCCATCATGTTACCTCCCACACCACGGAGTTATAAAGGCTGACTCAACTACAACAAAATTAAGAACGGTTTTTAACGCCTCCTCAAAAACTTCATCAGGTAACAGCCTAAATGATTTGATGGAGCGGGGTCCAAATTTACAGAAGGATCTACACAGCCTTATTTTAACTTGGCGCCAACATAAATACGTCATTACTGCGGACATCGAGAAGATGTTCCGACAGATCCTTGTAAACGAGTCATCTCAAAATCTTCAGCGTATAGTGTGGAGGGAGTCCCGAAAAGATCCCCTGGCAGAGTATCAGCTTACGACTGTCACATATGGTACCAAAGCCGCCCCATACCTAGCCATGCGCACACTACGGCAACTCGCAGAGGATGATGCGCAAAGGTATCCATTAGCGGCTGCCGCTCTGAAAAATTCGTTCTATATGGATGACCTTCTAGAAGGTTGCAGTAGCATAGAACAGGCAAAGGAACTTCAGCAACAGCTGATTGATATTTTAAAGGGGGCTGGCATGAAAATTCGTAAGTGGAGTAGTAACGACTCCGCGCTCATTCAAAACCTGCCATCGGAGGACGTGGACTCCTTGGATTTCAAATGTGCGGAGTCCCGAAAAACGCTGGGCTTACGATGGAATCCTAAATCAGATACCTTTACGTTTAAAAACATTTTCCGGGATTCTAAAGATGAAACACATCTTACTAAACGACAGTTGTTGTCAAAGATTTCAAAAGTTTTTGACCCCATAGGATGGCTCGCTCCGCTGACCATCAGGGCTAAACTTTTGTTTCAAAAAACCTGGTCAGAAAACTGCTCCTCCTGGGATCAAGAATTGCCGCCTCACTTAGTAGAAGAGTGGCAACAAATTAAAAGAGATCTCCAAAACATTGAAATGTTTGAAATACCTAGGTATTTTGGAGACGGTGATAAATTAAACATATTTGCCTTTTGTGATAGCTCAGAAAAGGCGTATGCTAGTGCAATTTTCGTAAGCACTAGAAATGCTAAGGGTGAGTGCACAACAGTGCTACTTACCGCAAAAACAAAGTTAGCGCCAATAAAAAATAAATTGACGCTGCCAAGACTCGAACTTTGTAGTGCATTATTGTTATCACGCCTAATGATAAAGGTAAAGGATGCTCTACAAAATAAAATAGGAAAAATACATGCTTTTACAGATAGCATGATTGTACTTGGCTGGATTCACGGAGACCAAAACAGGTGGAAACAATTCGTGACCACCAGGACGAAGAAAATTACTGACGTCATTCCTCCTTCCTGTTGGCGTCATGTAGAGTCAAAGCAAAATTCGGCAGATTCTGCGACGAGGGGAATGACCGCTGCACAGTTAAAAGAACATTCCTTGTGGTGGGAAGGCCCCGAATGGCTTCGTGAATACGACATTCAAAACGCACAGAGCGAATTCTACCCTCCCCTAGATATAGAAGTCAAAAGTAAACCCTTCAGTACGAACGTAGCCTTATGTGATAACAATGCATTTGTTATTCAATTAATAAATGAGTGCAGTTCGGTGAGACGCGCGGCCGTCAACCTGGGCTGGCTATCACGTTACATTGCATGGTTGCGCAATAAACAAGGCGTTCCGCAACTTAGCTACCTAACTTCCTCGGAAATACAACGTTCGTATGATGTTATAGTAAAAACTGTGCAAAAATATGAATTCGAGGAAGATTATCAACGTTTAATTAACAACACAAACGTTCGCCAAAACAGTAAATTATCAAGCCTTTGCCCCTATATAGACAATAAGGATGGGCTTATGCGAGTCCGAGGCAGGCTCAATAATTCACTTTTAAGCTCGTCGGCAAAACACCCGATAATACTACCGAGTCACAGCCGTCTAACAAATCTAATAATCTTAGAGGCCCATATATTGACGCTTCATGGTGGTCCTCGTCTTACTCTTTCATATATCAGGGAGAAATATTGGATAATTAGTGGGCTACGAACGGTTAAACGGGAGTTACGAAAATGCGTTAAATGCCGACGTTTTAGCGAACAGAAGTCACAACAATTGATGGCTGATCTTCCAAAACCAAGGGTTACCCCATCGCGCCCATTTATGTACACTGGAGTGGATTTTACAGGCCATTTTGACACTAAAATAAATAAAGGACGTGGGATTAAAACCTCCAAGAGTTACGTAGCAGTTTTCGTCTGCCTCTCCACCAAGGCAGTTCACTTAGAGTTGGTGTCCGACCTCAGTACTCCGGGGTTCTTAGCTGCGTTCCGAAGGTTCTGTGCTCGACGAGGGTGTCCTCGCCGTGTTTATAGCGACAACGGAACCAACTTTGTTGGCGCTAACAGGCTGCTTAAAAAGGAGTACGAGGAGATCATAAAAACAATAAATAATGACTTCTTTCGTGATATTAACACCTACAATGTCGAGTGGATATATAATGCACCTGGAAATCCAGAAGCTGGTGGCTTATGGGAAGGAGCCGTTAAGCGCATGAAATACCATCTTAAACGAGTGATCGGTGAACAAAAACTCACTTATGAGGAGTTTATCACCGTCCTTCATCAGATAGAGGCTTGCCTTAACTCTCGCCCATTAATTGGTTTAACGGAAAACCTAGAGGATGAGTATCTGACCCCTGGACACTTTCTGGTGGGTGGATCTTTACTCTCTCGACCTCAGACAGACCCCGAGCACATTAATTTGACCATTAGATGGAAGATGGTACAATCCATGAACAAACAGTTCTGGAGAAGGTGGTCTGCCGAATACTTACAGGAGTTGCAGTCACGAGCAAAGTGGCGGAAACCAACAAAAAATCTAGAGATAGACGATATCGTCGTCATTAAAGAAGATAATCTGCCTCCTGGTAAGTGGGCTCTGGGAAGGATCGTGGAAACTCATGCCGGCAAGGACGGCCTAGTTAGAGTCGTGTCGGTTAAAACTAAAAATGGCGTTATAAAAAGGCCGATTATTAAACTCATCCCACTTCCGGTGAAAGAGGAAACAAACTTAGAGACGCACACCAAGGCTTGTGACGTCACCGCTGCATCACAAAAACCCCAGCAACGGGCGCGCACTGGCCCACGAAATCGTCTTTGTAATTTTATATTAACATTTTTTACACTATTTCTCTTTACTATACCTTCTATACATGGATTTTATAACATTTCTTATTTTGATAACAATCAAAGCGTTTACTTTCATAAAATAAAAGACATGAGCCTCATTCGCGACGAATGGAAGTTAGTCGTATTTTATAACATGTCCACTTATTGGATAGGTTTACATAGCATTAGTAAATATGTCAACCATTTAAATAAAAATATATGCGATCTAAAGTTACCGCCACAATATCAAGGTATTCAATTCCAACTAGAACATGAATTATCCGAAATAAACTATTATAATGACATTCTTATGATTCACAATCAAAATAGTAGGGTAAAAAGAGGTCTGATAAACGGAGTTGGTTACTTAGCAAACAGCTTATTTGGTGTACTAGACGATAGTTTTTTAAAACGGTACGAAAAAGATGTTGAAAAGATAGAATTAAACGAAAACCATTTGCGACTCTTGCTTAAAAACCAGACTAGTGTTATAGAGGCGCAGTCTAATATTTTACGAAGAAATGAAGATATTATGAACAAACAGTTTGGTATTATACATGAGCATATTAAAAATATGTCATTAACATTAAATAGTATTCAGTTACACAATCAAAATGAATTGAATATTTTATCTTCTTTATTATCGGCTCAAATAATTATATCTAACATCAAAGGTATTCAAAAGGATTTGATTGATACTGTAACCGATATTTGGCAAGGTCATATGGACCCACACATTTTACCCCCTAAACAACTTGAAGAGCAGATTAATATGATATCAGGTCACATTCCTAATGACCTATCTTTACCTGTAGATAAGAATGATATCCAAACTTTGTATAAATTGCTTAAAATTAATGCTAAGGTAGGAACTAGGTTTCTAATCATAGAAGTAAGAATACCACTAGTTAGAAAAGAACAGTATGAGGTCGACCAGGTTTTCAGTTTACCTGTGAATAACTTTGTAATGGAAACCCTGACTCCGTATCTAGCATTCAACTTGCAAAAGGATTTACTTCTACTTCTTACAGAAAAGGATATGGAATCTTGTATTCAAGTATCTTCACAAAAAATATTGTGCTCCCATGATAAAGAAATCTACAGTGTTAGAATAACACAACATATATGCGACATACGGATAAATAATAGAACAATATGCAGTGCGAAACAAACGCGGTGCGAGGAGCGGTGGATCAAATTGCATAACATTGATAACCGGTGGCTATTCACCTGTTGTGAGAAATGCTCGCTACGCATTTTTTGTTCCGATAGCGTACAGCTGATTAGCATGACCGGCAATGGGCTGATTGATATAGGTCAAGGTTGTGTAATTAAAGGAGAATCCTTTTCACTTTACGGACACAGGAATTTCTTCAGCCAGGTAGAGGTTGGAAACATGTTAACAGTTGATCCTACTACCTCGGTTCTAAACGATATAGTTAATTCAACTTTACCAGAGACTTTCATCTCAGAAAACCATGAAGACACCTGGCGTGATTTACAGAGACGCATCGAGGATATGAAGTCGCAGTCTGACGGCTCACTAAGCGTGCACGATATTCACCAATACTCGGTGATGTATAGTATAATAGCGATACTAGGTCTGTTGGCATGTACGTACCTCACGATGCGTTGGTACAGAATCAGGCGCGGGTGGTGCGTGGCAGCAGCAGCTGCTCCGGTGGTGTTCCAGGCGGCCGCAGCCCCGCACGAACAGCAGGGGGAGGCTTCACGAGCGGTTCACAGTGAGATGCATACCCATACGTTAAGCGTGGATAAGGCAACTATTACATCGCCGACGGCTATTCTACGGTCTGTGCGACTAAACATACCAACCGTGAGTGATAGCGAATAGTGAAATAGTGATAAAGATAATTGAAGTGCAGTGAAGCAAAATCAACGCAAACAGGACCTATTATATATAAATTTACCTTACCTTCATTATTTTAGTAACAATCAATTAATTAATTTTTGAGTTTATGTCGCTAATACATAACGTACCTAAATATTAGCTAACTTGTATTTGAGATTTGGTTCGTATGAGCACCTGCCCATTTTTCTTTTGTACAAATCTCTTGTTTGTTTGAGTGGGCAGGATGTACAAAGTACATGCACTTTCGCAATAATGTTACACTCAAAACGCCTGTGTGTTGTGCATAGTTGCAATGTGCTTGCACTGCGATGCATTTACCTAATTTTAACAATAAATTCAGTGTACAAACAGCACTCGTGGAGTTTGGTTATTTCGTCGGTACCTAACTCTTCCCCTTTTGTACTTGCACTAACGGTGCCGTACATACATATTAATAGATATAAATGTAATATACATACAAATTAATAAAAATATCAGGATGACTGAGGCTAGGACTGCTGTAGAAACAATGCTCGTATGTGATTATGGTGTTGTAACTGATCTTTCTTGAAAACTTTTAAACTGACAGGTATTTTGTGCGCCATTTCTAGGTTTCTATAAAAATAATAAATTAAAATTTAGAAAAACAAATTCAGTATAAGCCTCCATAAATTTGCTTTTTTGTCAAAAATTTTAGCTAAACTTCGACAGTTCATAAATTACTCATAAATTGTAAAGGTAAAGAAAACATTTCGATACAAACGTCGCATATGTAATGAAAATATTAAATAAAAAGCATTTATATGTAAGGCTTACTGATAAACACGTATCACCTGTAACAAGTTTTATGAAATTTCAAGCCCTCAGGTGCTATCTCTTTTTTTTTGCTAGCATTGCCTTTGATGAAATAAAAAGCTTTTCAAACTATGCTCGCGTTGACGATACAGCGGCCGGGAATGGCCGCCTTAAGGGGTACATGATTTTTTCAGGGTCTAGTGCTGCCCCCATTTAAAATAAATTATTTGAAAAGAAACGGTGATGTCATCGAAAATTTGGTTTGGACCAAGTCCTAGATAAACCTTCAAACTATTTTATGAACTACTGTTTACAGTTTAAAGTAAGAACGTGAAGTTTTTCTACGCACATTAGCCAAAAGGTGCTTAAAGTAGCCACAAGTTCATCAGCTTTCAAAAACCCCTAATTTAGTTGAAATGTTTCTCTGACCAGGATACGAAGAGGTCCATGTCCCCGCTTTGAAACCCAAGCCGTTTGAAGACGACGAGACACTCGTGGCCGTGGAAAAGCTGCCCAAGTATGTGCAGCCTGCCTTCGAGGGATTCAAGACCTTGAACAGGATTCAGGTAAGTTTACTTTCTAAGCGTGGCTTTTGGGCTTCATGACCCCCGAAAAACCCCATCATCTGGTCGCACAGACGACTGACGAGCTCCCTTAAACGGATAAGTCCGCCTTTGTATTGTTTTTTGAATTTTTGACAAAAATTATCTAAATTGAACCTACATTGAAACCATTTCGACTAGATAAGAAGAACAAGAAACCCATATGAGAAAAAATCTACCAAATTTATCTGCTAGGCAAATTGAAAATACTGTTGGGAACGCCATCTAGTGTTGAAAGGCGAAATTACATATTATAATTGATATCCGTAACGCCTTCTATTATTTTTCAAGCGATGACCCCTAATAACTTTAAACGGCTAAACCGATTTTCATCAAACATAGCCAACAATGGGTGAAGTGAAGTATAAATTCTGCATAACGTAATATGTAGACGGCCCCAATAGAGGCTGAGGAAAAGCTTCTGACGAAGAAGGAAACTGTATGCCTGAAGTTTTATTGCTGTCATTTAAAAATCCTAATATACACATTTTTTTTGCAGAGTCGCATCTCAAAAGCAGCTCTGGAGACGGACGAGAACCTCCTCGTTTGCGCTCCCACAGGCGCGGGCAAAACCAACGTGGCGCTGCTCTGTATCCTGAGGGAGGTGGGGAAGCACGTGAACGATGATGGGACGGTGAATGTTCACGACTTCAAGATGATATATGTCGCGCCGATGAGGTCACTCGTACAGGAAATGGTGAGTTTGATATGAGGAACCTCTCTCTTCTTCTCTCTTATATCTGCGTTACAACTAACGTAGCTCTGCTCTATATCCTGAGGGAGGTGGGGGAGCACGTGAACGATGATGGGACGGTGAATGTTCACGACTTCAAGATGATATATGTCGCGCCGATGAGGTCACTCGTACAGGAAATGGTGAGTTTGATGTGAGGAACCTCTCTCTTTTTCTCTCTTATATCTGCGTTACAACTAACTTAGCTCTGCTCTATATCCTGAGGGAGGTGGGGGAGCACGTGAACGATGATGGGACGGTGAATGTTCACGACTTCAAGATGATATATGTCGCGCCGATGAGGTCACTCGTACAGGAAATGGTGAGTTTGATATGAGGAACCTCTCTCTTTTTCTCTCTTATATCTGCGTTACAACTAACGTAGCTCTGCTCTATATCCTGAGGGAGGTGGGGGAGCACGTGAACGATGATGGGACGGTGAATGTTCACGACTTCAAGATGATATATGTCGCGCCGATGAGGTCACTCGTACAGGAAATGGTGAGTTTGATATGAGGAACATCTCTCTTTTTCTCTCTTATATCTGCGTTACAACTAACGTAGCTCTGCTCTATATCCTGAGGGAGGTGGGGGAGCACGTGAACGATGATGGGACGGTGAATGTTCACGACTTCAAGATGATATATGTCGCGCCGATGAGGTCACTCGTACAGGAAATGGTGAGTTTGATGTGAGGAACCTCTCTCTTTTTCTCTCTTATATCTGCGTTACAACTAACGTAGCTCTGCTCTATATCCTGAGGGAGGTGGGGGAGCACGTGAACGATGATGGGACGGTGAATGTTCACGACTTCAAGATGATATATGTCGCGCCGATGAGGTCACTCGTACAGGAAATGGTGAGTTTGATATGAGGAACATCTCTCTTTTTCTCTCTTATATCTGCGTTACAACTAACGTAGCTCTGCTCTATATCCTGAGGGAGGTGGGGGAGCACGTGAACGATGATGGGACGGTGAATGTTCACGACTTCAAGATGATATATGTCGCGCCGATGAGGTCACTCGTACAGGAAATGGTGAGTTTGATGTGAGGAACCTCTCTCTTTTTCTCTCTTATATCTGCGTTACAACTAACGTAGCTCTGCTCTATATCCTGAGGGAGGTGGGGGAGCACAAAACTTCAATATGATTTACGTCGCGCCCATGAGGTCGCTCGTACAGGAAATGGTGAGTTTTATATGAGGAACCTATCCCTCTTTCTCTCTCACTCTTACTCTCTCTATCTCTCTCTCTCTCTCTCTCCTTCTCTATCTCTCTATCGATCTCTCCCTCTTATATCTGTGTTATAACCAAAGTGAGTGCTTAGTATCTTGAGGAAGGAAGGGGAAGCCCGTCAAGTATGATGGGAAGGTTGAAGGTACATGACTTCAAGATGATATACGTCGCGCCGAAGAAGTCTCTCGTATAGGAAGGAGTTTGAAATGAGGAACATCTCTCCCCCCTCTCAATGTCTTTATTTCTCCAACTCCCTCTCTCTCTCTTTCTTATTCTCACTCTCTCTGTCTTTCTTATTATCACTCTCCCTCTCTCTGTTTATCTTTCTTTCTATCTCTTACTCTCTTTCTATCGCTCTCTCTTTCGGATATCTGCGTTATATTCGTTACAAAAGTTATAGTTTATAGATAAAACAAATGTTTTGTGTCCGACAGGTGGGCAACTTCAGCAAGCGCCTCGCCCCGTACAACATGAAGGTGTCCGAGCTGACCGGCGACCACCAGCTGACCCGCGAGCAGATTGAGGCCACGCAACTCATCGTCTGCACGCCGGAGAAGTGGGATATCATCACCAGGAAAGGTGGGTTGTCGCGTAACTGAATTACCTCCTGCCACCGGCGGCTACTTGAATTTTTCGAGGGCCAGTGCTGCCTCTATTAGGAATAAATCATTTGAAAGGAAACAGAGATATTGTGGCGACCTCTACGGCCACTATGAGGAACTACAATCAAGAGACAACCGACAGTATATAGTTCACAAGGAACATATGAGATGTCGCCAGCAGTATCCTACATCTCGATGTCAAAGTTCGCCCGATTCGCTGCATATATACAACTTCCGACGATATACCGTTGGAGCCGCGGTTGCCCAGGCGCAGCAGCGTTGAAAGATCTTCCCTTTGTGACGGTCGAGCATATTACCTCGCTCCCGATACAATATCATTTAAAATTTTATCTTGATCAAAACCTTGATAACCCCTCAAACTATTTTATGAACTACTGTAGAGTTTAAAGTGAGAACGTGAAGCTTTTCTACGCACATTTGCGAAAAACGGCCACTTTTGGCTAATGTCTCACATTAAACTGTAAACAGTAATTCATAATATAGTTTGAAGGGTTATCTAGGGTCTAATAAAGAAAAATTTTTTTATGATATTTCTGTTTCCTTTCAAATGATTTATTTCGAATGGGAGCAGCCCTGGACCGCGAAAAAATTCAGGTAGCCCCGTAAACAAATTGATTTGCATGCAAATCAAAAACCCCTGACGACACCATCTAGTGACTGGCGGAACTACATAATATTCTAATACGTAGCGCCATCTATTATTTTCCAGGCAAAATAAAAATCCCAGCTTTCAAGCGTTAACACCTAATAACTTAACCGATTTTCAATAGACATGGCTAAGAACCACCACAAGGGAAGTTACTTTGAAACCACATTGAAATCGGTGCAGTCGTTCAAACGCTACGATGCCACAGACAATCACAGACAGACAGACGTTGTCGTAAAACTTATAACACCTCACTTTTTGTCGGGGGTTAAAAAACGTAAGTCGGAGCGAAGGTTTTAAGTTTTAACTTTGATAAAAAAGTCAAGAAACTAGCAAGTTGTTGAAATTGGCACGAAGGTTTCCGTGGTTACCTATTATAAAGGCGAATAGGTTTTGGACGAATTTTAATATACCGAAAACGTTTTTAATTTTATTTATTTTTTGTAAATAATTCGCTTGTCAAGTAAATAAAATAAAACCGGCCAAGTGCGAGTAGGACTCGAGCACGAAGGGTTCCGTACCATTATCTATTAAAAATCACGTTAGTTGTATGGGAGCCGCACTTAAATATTTATACTGTTTTGTAGTATTTGTTGTTATAGCGGCAACAGAAATGCATCGTCTGTGAAAATTGCAACTGTCTAGCTATCACGTTTCATGAGACACAACCTGGTGGCCGACAGACGGACAGCGGAGTCTTAGTAATAGGGTCCTGTTTATGCCCTTTGGGTAAGGAACCCTAAAAATTTACTCCCATCTTTACTACCCCAAAAATTGCATATGTATATATAGCATAGCATCTTGAATATAATTTCTCCGACAGGTGGCGAGCGTTCGTTCACCAACCTGGTGCGGCTGATCATCATCGATGAGGTTCATCTACTCCACGACGAACGTGGTCCAGTTTTGGAGGCGCTTGTCGCCCGCACGCTGCGGACAAGAGAACAGACACAAGAAGAAGTAAGTGTTTTTACAGACAGTCATACTGAACTCTGACTTTTAAAATATCGATGTACGGAACTTTGAAAGTTTCTGTATAGAACTTCGAAATTTGCTATGAAGAATAAATAAATAAATAAATAAATAAATATATATATATATATATATATATATATATATATATATATATATATATATATATATATATATATATATGTATATAGGGACAAATTACACTGATTGAGCTAGCCCCAAAGTAAGTTCGAGAATTATGTTATGAGATACTAACTCAACGATACTATAATTTATAACAAATACATAAAAACATCCAAGACCCAGTTCACAAAAACACTACGCTAAAGCGTTTTTTTATCACTTCAAATTTAATTATCGTTCGAGCGATTATTTACGCGGGAATTTTCGTAAAATCGGCGTGCAAGCGGCCAGAGACTCGCTTATCACCGACTACTAGTGAACGAATGAAGCGAATCGAAAGAACGGAACGGGGGACGCGGTGACCGAATAACCGAGGTGAATTCGAAATACAAGTTGCGAGCCGAGCCGAGCCGGTCAATAAAAGAATTCAACGCGTAATTTATGAATGAAGGAAATTGAAAATCGGAAACTATTTATCAGATAGTCGGAGTCGGAGAAAACCCTATTTGATTAACACTCGTTTGATTTTACTAGACGAGCACTTTATGGTAGACGATGTCTAGGGTCTAATCACGGAGATGGAAGGTGGTCGATGGTACTCAGTAATAAAAACAACGCAACTCCGTCGAGTTTGGGCTCATTTTATTAGTTTTAATAATATACATATTTTTATATTGATACTACAATAAAAGCTTGTAATTTAAAAAAAATATTAAAACAACTTATTTTTCCTTTATATTAGTTAAAATCAATTTTACCAAAACAATGATACAGAATAAAATGCATGAGTGACCACTGGTGTCAGATTTTTCAAGCTGCTTAAAGGCATCTGACATGTCTTGCGGCTGCCATACAATGATGATCACCAGGACGAGAGCCGTTTACAAAATAAGGGGGGGGGGGTGAAGTTGGGTTTTATTTGTTACCATCTGCATGAAAAGTAAATTAGCTGAAATTTCATTACGCGGCCGTAGGTTTTTTTTACCCGACTGCGTCAGAAGGTGAAGGTAGGTTATGTTTTTCGAGTGTATGAATGTATATTTCTATGGGACGCTATGCAGCCTAAACGGCTTGATGGATTTAAGCTTGAGAGTTGTCGTTAGATTTGCCTAAATTCGCTTGTCAAGCAATTTGAACAAGAGAACTTATTCGCAAACCTTTTTGAGGAATACCCTCTAAGAGAAGCTTTCTCTAATCAGAATTTAAAATAAGGTCTTACTTGTTAAGATATTTGTAAAAATGCAAATGACCTTCATGTTCAAGCAAGGTCAAGCTTATTTGAGGAAGGGAAGTCACGATGAAGAATGGCAATTTCCGCTTCAGTACTGTACTGTCTAACGAAGTACATATAATTCCATGGTACTGTCACTGTCATACGTGGGGCGCACTATAAGTTTCCGGAATGAATATGAAAAAATACTATTAAAGGTACAAAATTAATTTATTGTTTTTCAAAATAATCTCCCTTGGCGTCTATGCACTTTTTCATTCGATGAAACCAGTTTTGAAAACTTTTGTGCCACTCCTCTGTGGTGACCTCTGAAACGTGTTTTTCATACTCCTCGACAGCCTCTTCTGGTGATGAAAATCGTTGACCGAGTAATTGGTTCTTAATTTTTGGGAACAGAAAAAAGTCACAAGGTGCCAGGTCGGGACTGTATGCAGGATGACTCATGAGTTCTACATTTTTCGCCTTCAAAAAGTCGTTTGTCGGTCTGGCCGTGTGAGAACTAGCATTGTCGTGGTGCAGGATGATACGGCGTTTACGGTTATTTTTACGGAGTTCGTCAATAACTTCCGGCAAACAAATGGTCGTGTACCAGTCACTATTCACTGTACGACGATTCTTTAAAGCAACAGTAGCCACGTGTCCAGTTTTATTAAAAAAAGAATCAATCATCCGCTTAGATGCACTTATCTCGCGCGCCACTTTGGTTGGTTTCGGCTCATCTTGAAAGACCCATACGCTCGATTGCTGCTTTGTTTTGGGATCGTAGTAATAAATCCATGTTTCGTCACCTGTTACTATGCCCCACACCAAATTTGACGCACCTTCGTTGAATCTGGTAAGCATGGCACTACACCAAGTGACGCGGTCCGTTTTTTGAGACTCGGTCAAGTTGTGTGGGATCCACCGCGAGCACAGCTTTCTCACACCCAAATGTTTGTGTAGGATTAATTGTATTTGACTCATGCCTATTTCTAAGGATGCGCGAATTTCATGGTAGGTCACATGCCTGTCTGTTTCAATCATACGGCGCACAGCATCGATGTTTTTGTTGGTCACAGCGGTGGACGGCCGACCATCGCGAGATTCGTCACTGAGAATGATACGACCACGCTTGAATTCTGTAAACCAGCTATAAACAGTTGTCTTGCATGGTGCTTCATTGCCAAAAGCTGTTTCAAGCCGAGCGATGCTCTGTTGAGCTGTCAAATTACACTTAAAATCGTAGAAAATCATACTACGAAAATTTTCCCGAGTTAAATCCATGTTGATGCAGACACACAATTTTTTAAATGGCGCCACAAGGTAAAAACAAAAGACAGTCAGATGAAACAAACTGCATTCTACAGCCAAAGAGTTCTATTTTCAAATGTTGCAATAAATTTTTAAATATTGTTTATGTAAGTGGCCAGTTCCGGAAACTTATAGTGCGCCCTATGTATCCCTACAACAATATATGTCAAACGACTACAACCAACATAACAAAAGTAATTTAAACAGGTGACATTGACACATGACTGTTGTCATTGTTTTTTTTTTGTGCAGGCATAGGATAAATGTAAACTTCGATTGCAGTGTGACGTCGATGGTCAATGGTAAATTAAAACCATGTACAACAGCCAAATTTTATATTATTAGTTGACAAGCCAATTCTGACAGTGACACTGGGTGGCTATATAAAAAATAAAAGAAAAGAAAAATAGCGTATTTTCGGAAAATTTTCAAGCAGTCTGGGTGTTTGTTTTCTTATAAATCGATGAACGCCGGCTGCACGCACGAAAAATTGTCACGTTCCGCTTGAGCCGAGCGTGCGAGCGAGAGCGCAGCACGAGCGATAGAGAGGCACGATCGGCCCAAGCGGTCGGCTTGTTTCGCATCTATCATGTCGTTATCACGTAAAATTATCGTCCGTAAACCAACTTTACAGACAATTTTTTTTTTTTAAATTTCTCTTTTATGTTTAGGTCCGTCTGGTCGGTCTGTCCGCTACGCTGCCAAATTACGGGGACGTCGCCGCTTTCCTGAGAGTGAGACCTGAACAGGGTCTTTTCTATTTCGACAATTCATTCAGGTGCGTGATTTGATTAAATTTTGTTATTTATCATCATACTAAATAAACAACAGGACCTTATTAACCTGCACAAAATAATCCATTTCAAGATTGATTCTTCGACACTGTTATCCCTTCTCAATTTCAACACCTTAAAAAGCCCTCTCGAAGTCGTCTGACGGTATTTTTATTGGCTGTCTACAAAAATAACACCTCATATTATAACCCAATTGTTCGGATGTGTCGTTTGTATAACGAGCTTTGCTTGGCTAATGACTCAATTGACATTTATGTGGTTACCCGCACTAATACTTTTAAAAATCAGATCAAGCGTACCCTCCACTGACCTTTTTGACCTTTTTTCATGGTAAATTTTACATAAATATGGCTCAATTTATGTTATCATAATTCTAAACAATTTAAGTAACACCAATTGTTAAATACTTGCTGTAACGTATATAATGTAACTTTTTAATAAGCTGTCAATTTAAGTCAGTATCTTGAGCTTAACAATGTTTACATTGCCTGTCATGCTGTGTGTGCACGTTTTTTTGGGTCTCAGTCTAGAGCAAAGTGTCTGTACATTTTTAGATTTATACAAAAGTGATTGTGACCTGTTGTGTATGCCTTAATAAACAATAAACAATACTAGCTGCGCCCCGCGGTGTTACCCGCGGGAAACGTAGCCCATGCGTTTATCCAAGGTGTCAGCTTCCTGCATACCAAATTTTATCAAAATTGATCCAGCCGATTGCACGTGAAGAAGTAACAAACATACACACACACACTCACAAACTTTCGTCTTTGTAATATTTGTTTGATATCCAAGGAAGAGAAAGAACTTGCGGAAGTGCCAAGTGGGCGTGGCACGCGTGTCATATTAAACACAACTGCACTCAAACCGGGCAATATATTTTGTCGCAAATTAAGACATCATGTTAATCGTGCTTAAGTTTATTATTGTTTCTTTTGAAAATAACGCCATCTATGGTAAAGTAAGAGATTTTTTTATAAATTAAATATAAAAATATATATATAAATATATAGGGACAAATAACACTGATTGAGCTAGCCCCAAAGTAAGTTCGAGACTTTTGTTATGGGATACTAACTCAACGATACTATATTTTATAACAAATACATAATACATCCAAGACCCAGGACAATATGAAAAAGGCCATTTTCCAACTTGCCCTGACCGGGGATCGAACCCGGGACCTCTGGGTGGCGGATTAGCATTGTGACCACTACGCCACGGAGGTCGTCAAATTTATACAACAGATTGCAAAACATCGTTAGTACTTTTTGAACCGTAGCAAAATAAATCTTTTTAATGATATGGGAACGTACCCATACTACGTAACCTATTAAGGGGGGGGGGGGTCTTAAAAATACTACGATCAGTCACAGGAGTGTGGGGGGGTGGCTTAGATTTTTGTCACGTAGTCGATTTCACCGGGAGAAACGTCCTGTTTTTTGGACCATCTTTGAATCTGGCGCGCAATGTTGAGTGCTTCTTTAACTCACAGTTGGTGGCGCTGACGCTTGTATGTTGAAACGTCAGCTGATTGTAAACAGGCACTGTTTCACTGTTTGTCAGGCAGTTTGTCAAGCAAGTCGACGAGAGTTCATGCTCTACAATAATGTCACTGTACGATCGGCTATACAAAGCGTTTATAAAATGTTAAAGTTTTTCTTCTTCATAATATTTAATTTAATATGTAATTTATTAATAATTTTAAGCATGCATGCAGTCTTTTGCAATAAACGGCGTGTTAATAAACACAAATATGAGTCAAATTATTATTATTTGTTACACTTTCTGCTTGCAAACTGATTAAAAATCATACTTGTCAATACTACGTATAAACTTGAAGGGGGGGGGGGGTCTTGGTATATCCTACGAGTGGTTACCGAGGGGAGGGAGGGGTCAAAAAATTTTAAAAAATAGGTCACGTAGTATGGGTACGTTCCCTATCGGCCATAAATAAATAAAAACGACCGATAAAACGAATAGGCATTACGAATGGAAAACATGTTGAGCCCATCGGTTAGATTATTAAAAAAATATTGTACAAGTATTTTTTCTTTTATCTGAGAAAAAAAATGACAAAGATACGTAGCCGTGACGTCATACGAAATTTCAATGCGCTGTCATTGAAATTTCGCATGACGTCACGGCTTCGTACGATTTTTACATAGAGTTGCCCCACTCCGAAACTTTGATGGTTCGTATCTTTGTGAATTTTTACTTTTTTGGCAAACTGAAAAATATGGGTCCATTATTTTTGGATAATCTAAACGTCTTTTAGATTATCCAAAAATTATACTTTCATAAACCTGTCGTCACCCCTATTGTTTGTATGTAATGCAAATGTGATTGGTGGTTTATTTGTGTGTTTGGAGAAAACGGTACCGATACTAATTTTAACAAGTAGCACTTCCACTAGTTTTTTAGGGTTCCGTAGTAAACAAGGAACCCTTATAGTTTCGCCATGTCTGTCTGTCTGTCTATCCGTCCGTCCGCGGTTTTACTCAGCGGCTACTGGTACTGAAAAGCTGTGATTTGGCATGGATATGTATATTAGTTAGGCGGAAAAAAGGGTAAAATAAAATATAAAAAAAAAAAAGTTTTAGGTTAGCTTCCATTCAAGTACAGTGAAAAGGCATTTTTTTTTCTCGACTATCCAGTTATATTGGGTATCGTTTAATAAGTCTTTCAAAAATAATAGGTTGTGGACACCGTTTTTCGATTTCGGGATCCGTTTCTGAAATATTTGGTTTTAAAGTGAAAAATTTTGTTTGAGTCAAGTGTAACCCCATATCTGCTAAAAGGTTATATATAAACACATGAAAAAAATCACAACTATAGTATATATAACGGAATTTAAAGGAAAACTATCAGAGCTAAGTAGGGTTTACAGATTAAAAAGTTATAGGCGATCAACTTATAAAATGACTCGGAAAAGGAAAATATATGGCAGTCGTCAAGCTATGTCAGATGCCTTTAGGCAGCCTGAAAAAACTGACACCATTGTTGGCCACTTACACACTCGAAAAACAAAGACGTTTTCAATGGCATGAACTCAAAGTTGGCATTCGTAACCACGGAACCCTACACTGCGCGTGTTCCGACACGCACTTGGCTAATTATTTCTCTTTTAGAAGAATTCTTTGAAGAATAATTTATTTTTGTCTCGAGAAAAATACCTGATTATGGATGTTAACTTGATTTATGTTTTGCAGGCCCGTGGCTCTAGAACAACAATACATAGGCGTCACGGAGAAGAAGGCGCTCAAGCGGTTCCAAGTCATGAACGACATTGTCTACGAGAAAACCATGGAGCACGCGGGCAGGAATCAGGTATGTCCATGCTATTTTTTAATCATTGGCTCCCGTGCGTTTCACCCGACTGCGCCAGAAAGACGGTTATGCTTTTCGTGTGTCATCATCATCCGGGCGTAATCCCGGTTGCATCCTCAGCAGTAACGCTTCAGAGCCCGGGCTCCGCTACCTAACCAAGGAGATTTGACGAGGTTCCTGGTTTTTACACAGAGCGACTGCCGTCTGACCTCCACAACCCAAAGGGCAAACCAGGACCCAATCCCTGGATAGTTTGATGATCAAACGCTAAGTTGCGTTCGGGACCCACAGTTTTACGTGCCTTCCGAAACACGGAATCATCTTTCTTTTCGGAAAATCAGTTGATTCAAGCTTGCAATATCCGACAGACTGGAAACAACTTTTCACAAAGTATGCTTCCCAGTGTGAATCGAACCCATGACCTCCGGGTCACAAGGCGAATGTCTTGACCACTGGATCACGAAGGCAGTCCAGAGTCCAGTTAGATATAAGCCTGTATTAATGTAGTGCACAATGTATTTGAATTCTCTTTGTACACAATGGTGAACCTAACCAAGGAGATTTGACGAGGTTCCTGGTTTTTACACAGAGCGACTGCCGTCTGACCTCCACAACCCAAAGGGCAAACCAGGAACCAATCCTTGGATAGTTTGATGATCAAACGCTAGGTGGCGTTCGGGACCCACAGTTTTACGTGCCTTCCGAAACACGGAATCATCTTTCTTTTCGGATAATCAAGTGATTCAAGCCTGCAATATCCTATCCAGACTGGAAACAACTTTTCACAAAGTATGCTTCCCAGTGGGAATCGAACCCATGACCTCCGGGTCACAAGGCGAACGCCTTGACCACTGGACCACGGAGGCAGTCATTCGTGTGTATACAGGGTTATTTTTAATTAACTAGCATCCCTTCATGTGCAAGTTCAGTCCGTGATACTGAAGCACTTTCCATAAAATGAATTATCGAAAAACGAAAAATAAAATTCGACTTCCCATACATATCAGCGCTCAGCCAAATGAATTGGATGCTATTTAATTAAAAATAACCCTGTATATACAACGTGGAAGGAAAATACCCGTAATAAATATAACCACGGGCTTTACTAGACCACTATAGTGTATTGAAATTAATAGGACAGTAAAAAATTTGGCACTTCCATATAAAAGTGTGCAGCCGCCCGGGCATTTGTATGGGACTCTCGAATTTTCTTTTAGTCTTTTGGCTGTTGGCTTCTTTGTTGGTTGTTTTTTTTTTGATGCTTGATAGCGTCTCCTCACGATGCTCGCCAAGGATCGCATCGTAACCTGCGCCACTCGCATTTTTTGACACGTCTTATACAACTGTTCCATGAAATACTATTATCAACTCTCGCCGAACAGACTTTAGGTGTTACGAATTTCACTCACGTTAGTTTTGAAAAAAATACTTTTTTTGGAACGAAGTTCCTTATCGCGCGTTGCGAAAGGGAGCTAGACGGAAAAAATTAAGACCAAAAGTTGTAACGACATTTTTTGTTCATTCAAATTTATGAAGATAATAAAAACTTGATTTTAGAACGCAGAAAAGAGTTTGAATGTAATTCAGACCTATTTATATTTTACTTCGTTCCATCCGGGTGTCCCTTGACACCTTTCAAGTGTTTTTTTTATTTGTGTGTTGTTCACAGATACTGGTGTTCGTCCACTCTCGTAAAGAGACGGGCAAGACAGCACGCGCTATACGAGACATGTGTCTCGAGAAAGACACGCTTGGACAGTTCTTGAGGTTGGTTCTTATATTTTATGGACGACCTCCGTGGCGTAGTGGTCACCATGCTAGTCCGCCACCCAGAGGTTCCGGGTTCGTTGTTCAGGGCAAGTTGGAAACAAGCCTTTTTCAAATTGTCTTGCGTCTTGGATGTTTATCTGTATCTAAATATATATAACTCAAAGGTGACTGACTGACTGACATAGTGATCTATCAACGCACAGCCCAAACCACTGGACGGATCGGGCTGAAATTTGGTATGCAGGTAGATGTTATGACGTAGGCATCCGTTAAGAAAGGATTTTGATCAATTATACCCACAAGGGGATGAAAGTTTGTATGAAACTTTGTCAATTTTAAACCGATCGGGCTGAGACTTTGCATGCATAAAGCTACTATGACGTAGGCATCCCCTAAGAAAGGATTTTGATAAATTACACCCCTACGCGAGCGAAGCCGCGGGCAAAAGCTAGTTTAATATGTATTTGTTATAAAATATAGTATCGTTGAGTTAGTATCCCATAACACAAGTCTCGAACTTACTTTGGGGCTAGCTCAATCTGTGTAATTTGTCCCTATATATATGTTTACTTATTTTAATTGTTTTTTATTTTTATTTTAAATATATAGGGACACAACACTGATTGAGCTAGCCCCAAAGTAAGTTCGAGACTTGTGTTATGGGATACTAACTCAACGATACTATGTTTTAAAACAAATACATATATAGAAAAACATCCAAGACCCAGGACAATTTGAAAACGTCCATTTTCCAACTTGCCCTGACCGGGGATCGAACCCGGGACCTCTGGGTGGTGGACTAGCATGTGACCACTACACCACGGAGGTCGTCAATTGTGTGTTTTTTGGAAACCGATTTTACGTTTTAATTTAATGTAGTTATTGTCTTTATTATTTAATAATACTAAAAATCACCAAATAACACTACCGATTTTGATAAAAAATATATGAGACCACTTAACAAGTACTTGGTTTCTTTTAAATAAAAAAGGATTTTTGAAATGGGTACAGGCGCCTTTAAGTAATTTTTATTTATTACTTTTTTATGTATGATCCCCGATTACGGGGATCATACATAAAAAAAGTAACAAACGGTATGTATTTTCAGCAAAAGAGATACCTGACCAGGACCCCTACCTACATCTTCAATTTTTCTTAAACTGAAAATAATATTAACATGAAAATGTATATTTATGAATTTTACATTTTCTTGATATTATTTTCAGGTTCAGAGAAAATTCAAGATGTAGGTAGAGGGCCTGGTCAGGTATCTCTTTTGCTGACTGTATAATGTGCAAGGGACACATGACATACCCGTAATAAATTGAACCACGTTCTATTCTAGATCACTATAGTATAATGAAATAAAATTATAACAGTCAAAATCCAGAAAAAAATAAATTCGACATTCTCATACAAACGACCCGGGCGGCTGCACACTTTTGTACGGAAGTGCCAATTTTTTTTTAGCTTATCGATTGTTATTTTTATTTTATTATACTATAGTGATCTAGTATAGCCCGTGGTTTGATTTATTACGTGTATGTCCCTTCCACGCTGTACAAATTCGAATTGATAAACTCCTTCTTTTTTTAAAATATTGTCTAAAATCAAACAGTCAAATACCCAGTCAGTGCCGGATCTAGGGGGGGCAAGCTGGGGTCCATGCCCCGGGCGGCAAAGTCGAGGGGCGGCAAAATCGAATATATCCACCTACCGATACAGAATGGGGGCGGCCTCTGGTTACTTTTGAAGAAGTATTAAAGTTCATCTCGGTCCGAATCTCTAACTGACCATTACCCCCCCCCCCCTCTCCCAAGTGTACTAGCAATGTAGTATTTTGCCCTGCCTCAAAAAAATAAGACTGTTTACTACAATTTAAAATCGCATCTCGGTATGATTTAACTGACCATTACTGTCTGAACCAATGCACACGTACTGTTCAGGTACTAGTAATCATCCAGAAGGTGGCAAAACCAAGCAGGGGCGTCATATTCACATATTTTGTTTTGCCCCGCCTCAAAAAAACATCTAGATCCGGTACTGAATACCCTCCCCCACATTCATAAAAAAAAATACAAACGTTTGCTAAATCTATTTTAGTTAAAATATGTTTTGTCTCGTTCTTTCAATGTCAAATATTTAAGATAAGAGGGAAAGGGACAAAACATGTTTTAACTACAATAGGTTTAGCAAAAGGTTTTTATTTTTTTATGATTTTGAGGGAGCCTATATATAACGTTAACTTGTGTTTTTGACTATATTTTAGGGAGGGATCAGCAAGCATGGAAGTGCTCCGAACCGAAGCGGAACAGGTCAAGAACCCGGAGCTTCGCGAACTGCTGCCCTACGGGTTCGCCATCCACCACGCCGGGATGAGCAGGGTCGACAGGACGCTGGTTGAGGATCTGTTCGCTGACAGACATATTCAGGTGAGGGTTAACATGTCAGTTAGGGTTAACTCGGCTTGGTCGGCTATTTCTTCTCGATTTTGCATGATTTTCGGCAGTTTTCGGAGTATTTTCCACGTCTCCCTATTTTCGGTTAAATGCTCCTTAGGGTTGGGTCTCACCAGGCCTGTATCACTCCCCGTTTAGGTATCGAAAATATACCTACATTATTACTATGCGCGCGGCGACCACTTCGAAGGAGAAAATTCAGTTACATGAATCGTTTGTCCCGAGTAATAAGTATGAAAATTGCTTGCAATGGATGTCTAGGTATCTAAACGAAGGGGTGAGGAGTTCTGACGCGAGCTAAATTAAACCAAAGCGCTAACCACATTGAGTAGATATTTCTTTAAATTTCTTTTCTGAGTAAGACTTCTGTACGTGAGTACTAGTACTTATTCTGTGGTCTCACTTTTCAGCACTGTATGATGTTACGCGGGAGGGAACTAATGAAACGCCCGTAGTTGATGCTGGTCAAATATTAACTCATTTAGTCTTTTTTTTTTTAATTGACATACGTAGGTTGCCTCGGACGGCGTTTCCTACTTCACCGGACAAGGTTTGAGGAGCGAGCCAGAGGCCCGGCTTCCTATATTTATGAACTACCAGCAGCAGCGCAAAGGGCTCCCAAGGGGAAAACCTCTGCTTTGGGCGCGAATTTAGTAACGAACAGGGGAATTATCAAAAAAAAAAAAAACTTAATTTGGACAGCGTTACAGGCTTAATTAACTTACTTTCTATTTAAAACTAGTATTTATATTAATTTATTCTATTGTTCAGCGAATCCTCGATTTACGTCAATTGGAGAAATTGTCTATAAGCTTAAAAGATGTTGACGATCAATTAGGGTTTGCTGACAAAACGAAAAGAGGTGGGGTTGGCACCCTTAACTCGCGCTAGGGACTATGGCAAATTTTGGGGTGCTGCAACATCCATCTTTTGCCGGAAGGGCCGAAGCTACGGTACCAGAAGGGCCTACTTAGGACGCAAATCGTCCAGGTGCCGCCGGGCGGTATCTAGTGAACGAGCTAATGTTCCTACGCCTACGTATTCGATTACGACGAATGCGGGGGATCGGACCGCGTTATTTATTCTTTATCACACAGGGTTTATATACTGGTGTTCCATGAGTAGATACACATCAGTGACATTTAGCTTGTCTCGGGGAAATACTTGGATATTTGTTTGTTTGTAACTTTACTTTTATCTACACATATACTAACTATATATATAAACATATCCTACATATATATAAACATATCCTACATACATATTGAATAAATATTACAGATAAGTACCAATTTAGTCCAAGTGTGACGCAACCAGAGAAGACTTTAATAACCTAGTTTTAAAAGTGTCCAGTGAAGGTGCCATCTTTCCATCAGTAGAAAGCGAGTTCCAAAGCGTTGCCGCCAAGGCAAGATATTTAATAAGAATAATAAACTACATTGTCTTGAATTTTCTAAGGTATGCGTTGCTTTATGAATGACGTATCAGGGACGTGAGTCGTCTCACACTACACAGAACAGCGCTTTTCTATGCTGGTATCCTTTTCTGTCGTTCAGAACCGTCATTTGCCAGAGCGAGAGCAAAAGAGCTGTTCCGTGCTGACAAGTGAGATCCGACCCTTAATACGACACGACTTTCGCTTTTTTCCTTACTTCATTCACGAATGATATGTGGTCTTCCTATCGATTAGTGATATTCTGTTTCTTGTAGGTGCTGGTATCAACAGCGACCTTGGCGTGGGGTGTGAACCTCCCCGCGCACACCGTCATCGTCAAGGGCACGCAGGTGTATTCTCCGGAGAAAGGGCGGTGGAGCGAACTCGGGGCCTTGGACGTGCTGCAGATGCTGGGGCGCGCTGGTCGGCCGCAGTACGACGATAAGGGAGAGGGTAAGTGCTAATTTGGCTCCAAGGTAGAGGTTTTATATAAGCAGCCAATCGCAGAAACTTTGAAATCGAGTTGTAGGACACGTTCAGCGCCATCTAGTATGCCTCTGGTGAACTATTTCCAAAGTTATTATACAGGGTTACTGGTAACTAACGCAAAACCTCTTAACATCGTAATGAGAATTCTAACATAATATAGATCCGCAAGAAAAAAATAAAAAAAATCTAAGAAAAAAAATGGATTCTTCATAGAAACTCGACCAGGTGATCAGTGAATTTGTATGGGAGGCCAATTTTTTTTCTGCAATTTTCGCCTTTTTTCTTGCAGATCTATAATGTGCTGGGGAGTCTGATTTCGATATTAAGAGGTTATGAGTTAGTTACCAGTAACCCTGTATAGTGGCGTAGAGGTCGCCGCAGCAGTATCGAGAATAACCTTAGCCACGCCCGGGGTTTCTCAATTTGCGAAAACGCTTGTAATGTAGAGAGAAGAAAGAAAGGCGGTGGAGCGAGCTTGGAACCCTAGACGTGCTATAGATGTTGGGGCGCGGTAGTCGGCCGCAGTACGACGACAAGGGAGAGGGTGAGTTCTAATTTGGCTCTGTAGGTGTATCCACAGGTGTGTTGGCGACCCCGCACAGGAAGACGAAGAGTAGGTAGCCCAGCAGCCAGATGGTCGGACGATATCAAAATGACGGCAGGGCCGACCTGGAACAGAGTCGCCGAAGCATCTTAATGAAAATCCACGGAAGAGGCATATGTCTATCAGTGGACGCAAAAATGCAGAGAAGCAGAAGAAGAGGTGTAGCGTCGGAGGATATATATATATATAGCCAACGGCGTTGTGAGACGTTGTGAAACGTAGCAATCAAGGCAGAAATATGCATGAAAAATTATTTATATTGTAATGTGCGAATTGGAAATAAATGGCTTTATTATTATTATGTTGGTACGCTTTTCAGCCACGGGTCCATGGGGACCCGGTCCTTTGAGGCGTTCATGGGGCCAAAGCCAACATGAAGAGGCCTTTTAGTACCTTTTTATCTAAAAAGTGAGATGGCTGCATCTATGGAGGTCTATCCCTTATTGTACCATTGAGATGCATTAACGGACAGTCCTCCACAGCTGCCGAACTATTGCCAGGGAGGGATTTACTTGGTTTGGGCTTTATGGATGGGATGTTAATTGACCGGTTAACTGGGTTATGGAGTGAGATACGGACATCTACCGAAAAATCTCTCACAACAAGCCTGGTAGATGGTGACTTGCTGCTCGTTGGCTACACTGCCTGTGGGCACCCTAACTAGCCACGAAAATGCAGCCAGGGCGCAACACAATGTGAGCAGCTAAGGGTGTCGAGAGGTGCGGCTCCGGTTTCACCATCACGGGGCTTACCCCCGAGAGCGGGTTTCCCCGTTATTACGCCATTACGTGCAATACACTTCCACCCTGGAGCGTATGTTCTGCTCTTGCGACTCCACTCTGGCCGGCCAGTTAAGGCAAGACAGAGGCGGGGGGTGTGTAACTGTGTGTATGTGTGTGTGTAAGCGCATGTGTGTATGGTCCCCCTAGAGGTAGGGTACGTGGTGTCGCCACTCACCATCAGCTCGCCACAAGCTGCCCTGCGTTGACTGACTGCACTGGGAATACAGCGGGTGATGGGGTCGTCACGTCCCGACGCCTTATTATTATTATTATTATTATTATTTAGCCAACGGCAGAAACTGTGATATTGAGTCGTAGGACACGTTCAGCGCCATCTAGAATGCCTCTTGTGAACTATTTTAAAAGTTTTTCTGTAGTGGCGTAAAGGTCGCCGTAGTAGCATCAAGCGCGACCTTAGCCACGCCCAGGATCGCATGACTAGCTAAAACGGTAGTGATGTAGAGAGAAAGGCCTGTGGAGGGAGATCGGGGCCCTGGCCGTGCTGCGTCAATCGTTTGTTTTGTTGCACAATTGGGAATATCCACGTTTTTTTTTATTTGTTTCATAAAATCCTTATTAATCACAGTAAACAAATATAAAAGAACATGTGATTCTTTAAAGTTTCAATAAGAAAGAGAAGTCCGATATGGACTGGTGACGTCAAAGTCCATATCATCTATACATTTTCCATAAAAAATATCGTTTTTGTGAGTGAGATAGACATATTTTCGTAAAAACGATAATCTCATTCGTTTTTCAACCAATTTTCAAAAGATTTATTCTGTTTTCAAGGTTAGTACTTTATTTTCAAATATTTATGGATAAAGTGGTTAGATAACACATATTTTTTAATGCATGTTCCCTATTGTTGACGTCAAATCGTTACTTACAGCTAAGTTTACTGCCGCTTCCAAACCGCTAGTGCAGAAGAAGCGGTAACAAAATGCACTGCAGCATTTCCTCCGAGGATATATTAAAAAGAACATAAAAAATTATTAAATATAACATTATTTTTCTCTTCAGGTATCCTGATCACCAACCACTCTGAACTGCAGTACTACTTGTCTCTCCTCAACCAACAACTGCCCATAGAGTCGCAGATGGTCAGCAAGCTACCGGACATGTTGAACGCGGAGGTTGTCCTCGGATCGGTGCAGAGTGTCAGAGATGCTGTCACTTGGCTAGGTGAGATCATCACCATAAATAAATAAATATACAATATATAACAAAAACCCTGTTTGATCCTTGTAGGAGCAACTCAGACCGTCAATATGAACAACTTTTCCTATGGGACCAATGCTTGAAATTCTAAGAAAAAAATCATCATTTTCATACAAAAGTGATCTGCCGGCCCGGCAATTTGTATGAAAATGTCGATTTTTTCTTCGAGTTTCGAGCATTGGTCTCATAGGAAAAGTTGTTCGTATTGACGGTATGAGTTGCTCCTACAAGGATTGGACAGGGTTTTTGTTACATATTGTATAGGGACAAATTACACTGATTGAGCTTACTCCAAAGTAAGTTCGAGACTTGTGTTATGGGATACTAACTCAATGATACTAATTTTTTTTTAAACAATACATACATAGATAAACATCCAAGACCCAGGACTATTTGAAAAATGCCATTTTCCAACTTGCCCTGACCTAGCAAGGTGACCACTACGCCACGGAGGTCGTCGAATCATCATCAGATCCTTTTAGGGTTGGGACTCATTTATTTATTTCTTTTTATTTAAAACTTTATTGAGCAAATATCAACAATATCGATAGTTTGTTCGTTGTCATCGATTGATACTATCGATTGTATTGTTGGTTGTCAACAGTAAAGCTCTAAAACAGCTATCGATACTATCGATAGGCCTAGATTCAAAGATTCAAATGCTTATTCAGTAATTAGACCTTTACAGGCGCTTTTACACGTCAATAAGTATAATTTACGTTACGTGTAAAGTATATTAAAATTTAATTTATTTTTAAAGTAAAGCTACCGATACCAGCTTACTTACTTACTTCTTACTTCCTTCGAGGACAACTTTTCCGCAAGTAGGTCCGATTTTGCCGATCCCGTTTTGCGTGGGGAGCTGACTCCGGTCTCAGTTCTCGAACCAGCCCAGCTCCTGCAGAAAGCCTAGAACGCCTGCTGGCGCCCTGCACGCCTCTGCCATAGTTCCCGGATGTTCTAGGAACCTTCTTCTTATGTGTGCGACACCATCGCACTCCAAGAGGAGATGGCTCGCAGTTTCTTCAGCCTCCATGCAAGCTCTGCACAGAGGACTGTTAGTTAGACCTAGGGTGAAAAGGTGTTTGTTTAGTGCACAGTGACCAGTAATGATGTCAATCATACGGCGTAAGTTCCCTCGCGGCAGTGATAGCAGACGCCGGGATAAGCGGCTGTCCCATTTGGGTAGTGCCTCCTTGGCTTGCCTGCATGTCCGAAGGGATTGCCATGATTGAGCTTGTTCTTCGCTAATTCTGATCCAGGAGCGAACCTGTGTGAAGGGAATCGGAGCCATCGGGAGGGGACCTTCCGTTGCCATGCTCGATCCCCGATGCGCCAGTTCGTCTGCTGCATCGTTACCCAGTGAATTGCTGTGTCCTTTGAGCCATTGGAGAGTGACATTGTTGTGCTTACAGAGTTCATCCAGGGATCTGTGGCATTCTTGTACTAAGGCGGAATCTACATATGCCCGATTTAGGGCAAGCAGAGTCGCTGCGCTGTCTGTCAGGATACGGATGGACAAACCTGATACTTTTCTCCTGGTAATTTCTGTTGCTGCCTGGGTTATGGCTGCGCACTCGGCTTGAAAAATGGAGTTTTCCTTACCCAAGGCGGTTGCAGAGTGGATGTTGAGTTCATGGGAGAATACACCAGCTCCCACACCAGTGTGTGTCTTCGAGCCGTCTGTGTATACTCTCACTTCTTCAGTACCAGAGCTGTCTGATGGTGCCTCGTGTAATTGTATTTTGTATTTTTTGTCAAAGATAAATTGTTTACATATCCTATCGTTTATGGCACCTATGAGGTGTGATGCGCCGAGAGCTATTGACAGGATTTGTGTATGTGGTGCCTTGTCATTGTTTTTCCACAGGCCCAACGTATTGAGTCTTGCGGCTGCGACTTGTGCTTCCTGTTTGATGTGTAAGTGTAGCGATCTGATGTCTAAGATTGCTTCTAGAGCCGCTGTTGGGCAAGATTTCATGCCGCCGCCAATTGCCAGGCATGCTGTTCTCTGGAATCGCTGTAGTTTGTCTTGTACTGTGGTCAGCGTAGTTCTATACCACCATACTATTGCAGCGTATGTCAGACCTGGTCTAATGACTGTGATGTACAGCCATTTCATGATTTTTGGGGATAGTCCCCAGTTTTTAACTAATAATCTACGGCAGTTCCATAGGTTTATGCATGCTTTGTTTAGTTTAACACCGATACCAGCGCTACGTAACGACCACTGCTGAGAAGAAACGCCGAAAGAAACTCATTTTCACAGTATTGGTCGCCTACTCGCCAGAAGGGCTTTTGTCATATTTTTAATAATGTCTTTTAATTAATAAATACTTATAATACAATGTTGACACATTATAACATGAAATGGTTGCGAACAAGTAAACAAACATAAATTTGTCATTGAATATTTTATTTATAAAAAAACCATTTTCGTTGCGTTATAAAAAAATATTAAGTAGTAAAAAAGCGAAGCCGAGCTGACCAGTCCCTCCCGGCAGCACCCGTTCACGAGTTGACACACGGATCATCCATCGTTAAACAAAACCATATTAGAGTGAATCCAACGACCCGACCAGCGACGCCACCACCCTATCGATAGATTGGCATTTTTCGATTGAAACTATCTATTTTCAAACTATCGATAATTTCAATCGATACTATTGATAGTATCGGCTTCCAACAGAATAGTATCAGTTACCAACCGAATAGTATCGGTTACCAACCGAATAATATCGTTTACCAACCGATATTATCGATAGTATCGGTACTATCGATAGACAGGCCATCGATAGTGGACTGTCGACCGTCAGTACTAGTTTGTAAGCGCAGTCTATTTTACCTAGGTTACACGTACCTGTACATCAGGATGCTGCGTCAGCCGGCCCTCTACGGCATCACGCCCGAGAAGATACAGGACGACCCCCTGTTGGAGCTGCACAGGGCGGACTTGGTTCACACCGCGGCCAGTTTACTTGACAAGTAAGTTAATAAGACATGTCAAATTACAATTCATGGTCATAATAGTTTTTATACAGGATTACTGGTAACTAACTCAAAACCTTTTAACATCGGAATCAAAATCCTAACATAATATAGATTTACAAGAAAAAAATAAAAAATCTAAGAAAAAAAATTGGAATCCCCATAGAAACTCGACCAGGTGATCAGTGAATTTGTATGGGAGGCCCATTTTATTTTCTGCATTTTTTGCCTGTTTTCTTGCAGATCTATAATGTGTTGGGGAGTTTGATTCTGATGTTAAGAGGTTTTGCATTAGTTACAGTAACCCTGTATATGCAACTGTTGTATAATAAAGGATATTAAAACACGAATGTGTTCACCTCGTATGATAATAGTATCACATGAGTGATTTTTTTATACCTGATTATGACAGTTGCATACAAGACTATCTACACCCGTGATATGAATCCTCTGTAAAAAATCTGAGACCATAGAGTAGGTACAGTAGACAGTGTTGTAAGAACTGTACGTAAATTCATGGTAAGTTTAATTGCTGAGTATCTAATACAAACATACTATGTAGGTATAGGTAAAATAATAGTTTTTTTTTTAATATATGGGGTCAAATAACACTGATTGAGCTAGCCCCAAAGGATACTAACTCAACGATACTATATTTTATAACAAATTCATATATAGATAAACATCCAAGACCCAGGACAATTTAAAAAAGGCCATTTTCCAACTTGCCCTGACCGGGGATCGAACCCGGGACATCTGGGTGGCGGACTGGCATGGTGACCACTACGCCACGGAGGTCGTCGATTTATTGTAGTGATTACTTAAATTTTGGATCGTACACGTAAGAATTCGAAACGTCTAGGGCAGGACTCCACGGTTTTTTCTGCAATTCGAAGTAATAAGTAACTTTTTCTATTATACATACATTATCAAGTCTTTTTCCCGAATGGAGCAGACAGAGCATTTTGGTTCTTGCAAACCGCAGTTTCTAAGCAGAAAGAGCCCAGGGCCGCAAAATTAAAAAGCCACCTTTAGGGTGATGGTGGCCAAGCTGGAAAAACAAATCAAAATAGAGATAGGTACCTTTTCTCCCAGACCTAGCATGGATGAAAAGTAAGTTAAAACAACTACGTTTAGCTAAAGAAACGTTAACACGTTCCCTGTATAAGTCTGATTTTTAAATATTGAATGTAAAATTTAAAATTTTCTTTTTGAAGCTTGAATTTTAAGTCACAAATTTTGTGTCTTGAATTTTGAATCTAGAATTTTTGCATTCTCTTGTCAAATTCAAGAATCCTTTTGTGTCTTTTTTTCTTCAGGGCCGGCCTCATAAAGTACGAGCGGAAATCCGGCCACTTCCAGCCGACCGAGCTCGGCCGCATCGCGTCCCACTTCTACTGCACGTACGAGACGATGCAGGCGTACAACCAGCTGCTCCGACCAACCCTCGGCGAGATCGAGTTGTTCAGGGTGTTCTCGCTGTCGGCGGAGTTCAAGCACGTCACGGTGCGGGAGGAGGAGAAGCTGGAGCTGCACAAGCTGATGGAGAGGGTGAGGGACTTAACGTGTCTTCAGTCACTTAACGTGCCTTTCACCACTTAACATGTCTTTTGCAACTTAACGCGCCATTCACAACTTAACGTGCATTTTGCAACTTACCGTCCCTTCTACTAGTTAACGTGCCTTCGAAAACTTAAAGTGCCTTCAAAGACTTAACGTGCCTTCTAAAGTCTTTGATGACTCAACGTGACTTCAACGACTTAACGTGCCCTTGCAACTTAACATGCCTTCAGTGACTTAACGTACCTTCTAAAGCCTTGTACGGCTTTATGTGCTTTTTACCACTTAACGTGCTTTGTTAGTAGTGCGCACTCCTGCCGGGACAGGCCTGTGTCACTCCCCGTTTAGGTATCGAAAATATACCTATATTATTAGTATGTGCGCTGCGACTACTTCGAAGGGGAAAATTTAGTTATATAAGTCGTTTGTCCAGAGTAATAAAAATGAAATTGGCTTGCAATCAAATGGATGTCTAGATATCCAAACGAAGAGGTGAGGAGTTCTGACGCGAACTTAATTAAACCGCTATGGCTAATCACATCAAGTGGATATTTCATTGAATTTCTTTTCTGAGTAAGACTTCTGTACGTGAGTTCTAGTACTTATTCGATGACTGGGTCATCAAGCTCCTCGTCCTCCGTTACAGATAAATTATATATAATTATATATAAATCACACAGATTGAGCTAGCTCTAAAGTAAGCTTAAGCTTTTGTTATGGGATACTAACCGAACGATACTATATTTTATGATAAATACATATATAGATAAACACCCAAGACCCAGGATAATTTGAAAAAGGCCATTTTCCCACTTGCCCTGGCTGGGGATCGAACCCAGAACCTCCGGATTGGCGGACTAGAGTGTTGATTACGCCACGGAGGTCGTCAAAACGGATCGGACGGTTGTCGGATAAAGACGTGGCACGTAAAACTAATCAAGCATTTTATTCACAGGTGCCGATCCCAATAAAAGAAAGCATAGAAGAGCCGTCAGCAAAAATCAACGTGTTACTGCAAGCGTACATATCTCAACTCAAGCTGGAAGGGTTCGCTTTGATGGCGGACATGGTCTACGTCACGCAAAGCGCTTCGAGGCTACTAAGAGCGATATTTGAGATTGTTTTACACAGAGGTAGGCTTTAGAATAGTTTTTTTTAGGTATCTGTCATTTTTGTTTAATAGCCATTTTGAAATTAAAGATGGCTTCATTTATAAAGGTCCTTTAGCAAGCAAAGACACAGGTGTTCAAGGCTGCTGATAGGGCCATATTTGAGATTGCTTTACACAGAGGTAGGTTTTAGAATAGTTTATTTTAGTTTGTCTGAATTTTTCCTATTAGTACCTATCTTAACTCAAGCTGGAAGGATTCCCTTTAATGGCGGACATGGTCTACGTCACGCAAAGCGCTTCGAGGCTGCTGAGGGCCATATTTGAGATTGTTTTACACAGAGGCAGGTTTTAGAGTAGTTTATCTTTTCTTTAATTTTTCCATGATAGCCATTTTGAATTTCAAGATGGCTTCTTTTATAAAGGTCCTTTAGGAAGCAAAAGCCCAAGTATTTTATGTAACTTTTCGTCGCCCTTCCAATTCGTAGCCAGAGCCGGAGTTGCTTCACAGCGTGGGGAGCGAAAGCGCTTGTGATAAGTACTCCAGCTGGGCCACTGAGCTCTTCTTGCCACCATGATAGGATAGTAAGTGAAAGAAAGCATAGAAGAGCCATAAGCTAACGTGTTACTGCAAGCGTACATATCTCAATTCGAGCTGGGAGGGTTTGCAATAATGGCGGATGTAGCGGGAGCGAGGTGATATGCTCGACCGCCACAAAGGGAAGATGCCCGCCAGGCATGTGTTGCGCCTGGGGAACCGCGGCTCCGGCGGTGTATCGTCGAATGTTGTATATATGCAGCGAATCGAGCGAACTCTGAGATCGAAATGTGGGATACTGCTGGCGCCATTCCATATGCTTCTTGTGAACTATATTGTCGGTTGTCTCTTGATTGTAGTTCCTCGTAGTGGCCGTAGAGGTCGCCACAGCGGACATGGTTTACGTCACACAAAGTGCTTCGAGACTGCTGAGGGCCATATTTGAGATTGTTTTACATAGAGGTAGACTTTACAACAGTTTATGTCATTTTTCCATTTAAGCCATTTTGAATTTCAAGATGGTCCTTATTATGGCGACTTCTGTGGCCACAGAGTGGTAGTGGTAGAGTAGTGGTCATCATGCCACACCGGAGGTCCCGGGTTCGATCCCCCATCAGGTCAAGATGGAAATTGATATTTTTCAGATTGACCGAGGTCTTGGATGTTTATCTATATATGTAATTGTCATTAAATATAATATCGTTGAGTTAGTATCCCAGTAACACAATGTATTTGTTATAAAATATAGTATCGTTGAGTTAGTATCCCATAACACAAGTCTCGAACTTACTTTAGGGCTAGGTGAATCTGTGTGATTTGTCCGTATATGTATTTTTATTTATTTAAAAGTCCTCATGTAATGACGGAGGCAACAAATTTAGGTAAAAATTGTTGGGTCTTAGTTAAGCATTTATACATGACAGTTTAAGTTTAGAAGGGCTATCAGAAATGGGTTTATCATTTTAAAATTCAAGATGGTCGTCTATAGAATCATAAGTGTTAGCCACTTATAACTCTCTGGAAGACCATCTTGAATTTTAAAATGAATCTTGTCTATTTTTTTTTGGCAGGTTGGGCGCAGTTGGTTGACAAGACATTGGCGCTGTGCAAGATGGTGGACAGGCGCATGTGGCAGTCCATGTCGCCGCTCAGGCAGTTCAGGAAGATGCCAGAGGAGGTATTTTATAAAACTATTATGAGTGGTATAATGACATTACAGCACTATTAAAGAAAGTACCCATACTACGTGACACATATTCTCTACTTTTTTACCTATCTTGGTATCCCCCCCTTTCGGTGACCATCCGTAGTATACGCGAAGACTCCTCCCCTCCCTCTCTGTTTTCACATAACGATTGGAAAATATGGTTTTAAACCATTTTTGCAAACAAAAGGTAAAAAAGAATGTTTGGTTTATGTCTGCTTGCCGTGTGACGCCAAGAGTGCCTGCATATCTATCATATCCAATAACAAGTGAAAAAAAAAATATTTATTTTTTTAATTTTTGACCAAAACTTAAAGTAAAGATCTTCATTGAGGTTGAAATAGTCGATACTTTTTCCATACAAATTTCGGAGGGGATTTGACATTGTACATTCAAAGTTTAACATGATATTGTTTTATCTCATTATATTTTTTTTTCTGTACGGATACAGAATAGTAAAATAAAACTCCATTAAAAATTTATAAGCCATCAAAGATTCGTTTTCTTTTGCTTATTTTTTCACAATGCCAATTTGGTCATTCCGAAAAGAATCTTAATAATTTTTAAATCCCGGAGGTAGTCTATATTAATATAAACGTTTCAGTTCATTGACCCCAAAACAATCTATCTACTCCGATCTCTGAAAATAAGTTTAGCTTTACTCTTTAAACTGTTGTTAATTTTCATCGATTTGAGGGTAACTCTATCCAACAGGTAGTGAAAAAACTGGAGAAAAAGAACTTCCCATGGGAAAAGCTGTACGAGCTAGGACCGAACGAGATCGGCGAGTTGGTCCGCGCCCCCAAACTGGGCAAGATGATTCACAAGCACGTGCGTCAGTTCCCCAAGTTGGAGCTGTCGACGCATATACAGCCTATCACCAGGTCTACCTTGAGGGTGGAGCTGACGATCACGCCAGACTTCCAGTGGGACGAGAAGGTAATTGCTGGAGTTTTTTCTTTAGAATTGTTGACACATATACAACCTATCACCAGGTCTACCTTGAGGGTGGAGCTGACGATCACGCCAGACTTCCAGTGGGACGAGAAGGTAATTGCTGGAGTTTTTTCTTTAGAATTGTTGACACATATACAGCCTATCACCAGGTCTACCTTGAGGGTGGAGCTGACGATCACGCCAGACTTCCAGTGGGACGAGAAGGTAATTGCTGGAGTTTTTTCTTTAGAATTGTTGACACATATACAGCCTATCACCAGGTCTACCTTGAGGGTGGAGCTGACGATCACGCCAGACTTCCAGTGGGACGAGAAGGTAATTGCTGGAGTTTTTTCTTTAGAATTGTTGACACATATACAGCCTATCACCAGGTCTACCTTGAGGGTGGAGCTGACGATCACGCCAGACTTCCAGTGGGACGAGAAGATAATTGCTGAAGGTTTTTCTTTAGAGTTGTTAGCACATATACAGCCTATCACCAGGTCTATCTTGAGCTGACGATCACGCCAGACTTCCAGTGGGACGAGAAGGTAAGTGCTGAAGTTTTTTTTGTATTTTCGACGCATATACAGAAGACGATCATGCCAGACTTCCAATGGGACGAGAAGGTAAATGCTGGAATATGTTTTTAAGTGAAGATCAAGCCAGACTTCCAGTGGCACGAGATGGTAAATGTTGCAGGATTTAGTTTTTTTCTTTTTTTGCCTTTTTATACTTTGACGATTTTCATTGGGAATGAGATCGGCGAGTTAGTCCGCGCCCCGAAATTGGGCAAGATGATGCACAAGCACGTGCAGCAGTTTCCCAAGCTAGAGCTGTCGCCGCCAGGTTTACGTTGAGGGTGGAACTGACGATCACACCAGACTTCCAGTGGAACGAGAGGGTAAATGCTGCAGTTTTTTGTTTATTTTATTTTTTAATTTCCGGCGCATGTGCAGCCTCGCGAGGGAGACCAAATTTAATTTAAATCGATTCAGTGGTTGAAGCGTGAAGAGGTTACAAACAAACAAGTATAGAAACTCACTTTTGCATTTATAATATTAGTTAGGTTTAGGATAGATGATGCTAGCTTAATTTTTTTTATAACTCCATGGGAACTTCTTATATTACCGGGAAAAAAATAATCCTATGTGTTAATCCAGTTAATAAGCTATTGACATGCCAAATGTCATTCCAATCCGTACAGCAGCTTTTTGGCATGAAAGCGGAACGAACTACAAAAAACCTTACGATTATGTTTTCGCAGATTCACGGCCAATCTGAAGCCTTCTGGATCCTAGTCGAAGACGTTGACAGCGAGGTGGTCCTTCACCACGAGTATTTTCTCCTGAAAGAGAAGTACTGCAAAGACGAACATCTGGTGAAGCTGTTCGTGCCCGTTTTCGAGCCTCTCCCGCCGCAGTACTTCCTGAGACTTGTGTCTGACAGGTGAGGAATATTCTTCTTTTTTTTTTATATCATAGGGCGGCAAACGAACAAGCGGGTCACCTGATGGTAAGTGATCACCGCTGCCCATGGACAACTGCAACACCAGGGGTGTAACAGAAGCGTTGCCGGCCTTTCAGAAAGGGAAGATGTAGGGGGGGGGGGGCTCCGGCTCTCTCACTCACCGAACGAAGCATAGAAGCGGTGACGCTACTACTCGGACGTCGATTTTCTGTGAGAGTGTGGTACTTCCCCGGACGAGCCGGCCCATTCATGCTACTAGCAAAACGGAGTCTTGCCGGTAGCGTGGCTCTACCACAAGTGAATTGCACAATGAAATTCTTTATTGCAGTGTCGTTTTCAAAAAGGGAAAACAGAAAATAATGGAACAAAATCCACCGGCAAGAGCTTAATCTTTTCATTAGCACCATTTTAATAAACATTATTAGATTTGATGTGTGTTGAATCCAGAAAATGACAACCATCTTGGAATAAATAAAAATAAATATATACGGACAATTAACACAGATTGAGCTAGCACCAAAGTAAGTTCGAGACTTGTGTTATGGGATACTAACTCAACGTTACTATATTTTATAACATATACATATATAGATAAACATCCAAGTCCCAGGACAATTTGAAAATTGCCTTTTTCAACTTGCCCTGACCGGGGATCGAACCCGGGACCTCTGGGTGGCGGACTAGCATGGTGACCACTACGCCAATTGGAATAAAATATGGCTCCCTGCGACTATTTTCACTTAGGTGCATCAATAGTATCGATGCTATCGAAAAGCAATACTATAGATAGTTTTGGTTGTAATATTAATAAAATTGCAAACTATTGGCCAAGTAGTCACCGTGCTAGGTCGCCTCCCAGAGGTTCCGAGTTCGATCCCCGGTCAGGGCAAGTTGGAAAATGGCCTTTTTAAATTGTCCTAGGTCTTGGATGTTTATTTTTATATGTGTTTGTTATAAAATATAGTACCGTTGAGTTAGTATCCCATAACACAAATCTCGTACTTACTTTGGGACTAGCTCTATCAGTGTAATTTGTCCCTATATATTTATTTATTAGCTATCGATACTATCGATATTGTGACTATTTTTCCTGGTCAACTATCAATAGTCCTGCAACGCTAGTTATGACGTCCTCCTAGTCATGAAAGCATTAGAGCATGATCATGTCTTCAAATGTAGGCAAATGGGATAAGTGGTTATAATAAATGCACAACAACACGAACACTTTTCTTTCACAGATGGATAGGCGCAGAGACCCAACTACCAGTCTCCTTCCGCCATCTGATTCTACCTGAGAAGAACTTACCACCAACGGAGCTACTGGACCTGCAGCCTTTGCCCATATCGGCTTTGAGGAACCCTAAATATGAAGAGTTGTACAATGACGTGTTCCCGCAGTTCAACCCTGTGCAGACTCAGGTGAGAGTTAAGATTGAAGAATCCCAGAATTCTTTCGTAGAATCCCAGAGTTCTTTTGTAGAATCCCAGGATTCTTTTGATCAATCTCAGGATTTTTTTGGAGAGTTCAACACGTTTTCGAAAGAAATCATGTTTTTTAAGAATCTTATGATTTTTTAAAAGAGTCCTGGGGTATTTAATAGAATACTCCGCTAGCTAAATGACCACACTTTTTTGATCCACAAAAGACAATTGCTTTTAATTGGTGGACTTTACGCAAAGAGATATTGATGTAAATGTTAACAGATATTTGCAAAATAAAACATCAGTACTTTCGTGCAAATTTATTACTCCTCAAAACGCCAACAAAAACAAAAGAAGAACCAATCCGTCATCGTAGTTTTTTATGTTCTCAAAGAGTTTGTATACCTTGTCCTTACGGTAGAGGTTTTATACTAGAACTCTTGCTGATCAGATATCCCGTTTGTTATCTGCCATTACTTCAAGTAATGTCAAGAGATTCTTGATGTATTGTTACTTTAGACTTTAAGTTGTTATTTAGATGTCGTAAACATCTCTGTTGTTCTGAGAACCTGTATTGACTTTTTGTTGATATCTTTTTATGTTTAGAATATTAAAAAAATAAGTCTTCTAAATAAAAAATAAACATGAATAAGGCAGTGGCAAACCACTCCATTATCTCTGTTAAAAAATGACATTGTGTGCATCTCTTAATCTTTCCTTTATTGTATAATGACAGTGACAGTGAATTTACCAGTAAAAGAAGAAATAAAATTAAAAAAAGTACAATGCGACATAAATAAGTTGAACAAAAATGGCGGACTTCAAAGCATTTTCATGCAAATTTACGACACGTAAATTGAACCAAAATGGCGGTCGTCGACGCATTATTTGTACTTGCGCCAATTCGCGCCATTTCGTTTAATCCTACGTGCGGGGAATTTGTACAAAAATGCTTTGAAGTCTGCCATATTTGTTCAACATATTTGTGTCGCATTGTAATACCTTTCTTTTTAATTTAATTGTTTTCTAATAATGTTCTTCCTACAGGTGTTCAACGCAGTGTACAACTCTGACGACAACGTGTTCGTCGGCGCCCCATCCGGTTCCGGGAAGTCCGTCATCGCTGAGCTGTCACTGCTGAGGCTGCTGTCGAGCAACGCCAGTGCGAGAGCGGTCTATGTGCTGCCGAAGGATGCGTTAGCGGATATCGTGTTCGCTGATTGGTACCACAAGTTTGGGACCAAGTTCAATTTGAAGGTATGTGATCACACATATACATATACCTCCACACACACACACACACACCCTCACACACATACACACATACAGAATATAATAAAATACTCATGTTCGTTCCGTTGTAAATGCTAAATACACACATCTGATGGAGATTATAGATCTTTTGTACAGTTTTTATGAATATTAAAAAAATGCCTATTATTAAACCTACTAAATCTACCTATTTAAACTGTAAACTACTAAATCTACTATTGGGAATGTGGTAGATTTAGTAGTTTACATTACTATGCGGTAGATTTAGTAGCTTTTACTTCAGTTTTTAAAAGAGTATGAAATCTTACTTTAAGGTAAGTTCCTAAGCTTCTATTTCAAGAAAAAAAAATTATTACTTATTGCGATAAGCCTGCAGTCCAGCAGTGGACTAGTAAATATTCGTAGTCGGGTAAAAATGACTTATTTTGTCTCCAGGTGGTCCAACTGACAGGCGAGACCGCGACCGACCATAAACTGCTGAACAAAGGACAGATCATCATCACCACCGCTGAGAAATGGGACGTCCTATCTCGAAGGTACGTACACTGTACATACAGGGCGACTTATTGCCCAACGGCCAAATTTTTGGAGCAATTTTAGTCCATGATACTGTACTACTTTCTATAAATAAAGTAATTAACCCTTTCACCGCGAACGTCGGATACATCCGACAAACATTGTCGTGCCCACTCCGCGAGCGTCGGATATTTCCGACAAAAAAAATGCTCGTATTGCACATAACTGAAGTATCCACATCACTTTTCGGTTGTAGGTATTTATTTTAGATTTACTACCCCTCGCGCTGGGGGCACGGCAACTGATATAAAGTCTCGCGTAGAAAAGCTTCACTTTCTCACTTTAAACTGTAAACAGTAGTTCGTAAAATAGTTTGAAGGGTTATCTAGTGCCGGGTCGAGACAGGGTTATCTAGTGCCGGGTCGAGACAAAACTTTAAATGATGTCTCAGTTTCCTATCAAATGATTTATTTCAAATGGGGGACAACAATGGACCCCGGAAAATACAAGTATCCCCTTAACTGGAGAGGTCATTGTTTGACTTTGTCCTGTCCTAATCCAGAACATGCGGGCAAGGGGGGTCCGTGTTCTTTATATAAAGGTTGACGGAGACATAATGCTTTAGCATTAAGAGTACGTATTGGAGTTTTTGGTTCATAACGTTTTAAATAAATAAATATATCTAAATCTTAGGCGGAGTCAACGTTCAGAGCAAAGCGGACGAAACGTTAGTAAAAAAAAACTGGTTAATCACGTTGATTTCCATAAATTTTAACGATGTAACTTTTAAGTTTAAAAAAAGTTAATCTAAATCAGTTGAAATTAATAGATTTTGTAAAAATTATAGATTTTCTAATTCATTTCTAGATGGAAAGTGCGCAAGAGCGTGCAAAGCGTGGCCCTCTTCATAGTGGATGCGCTGCAGTTACTAGGGGGGGAGGAAGGCCCAGTGCTGGAGGTGGTGTGTTCCAGGATGCGGTACATTGCTTCCCAGACAGGTACGGCACAGATACAATAGTAAAGTGGACTGAGCAAGAGTCGACAGAGCGTGGTGCTGTTGGGGGGGGGGGAGGAACCGTTGCTGGAGGTGGTGTGGTCTCGGATGCGGTACATTGCTTCGCAGGCAGATACGTCACAGATACAAAAGCAAAGTGATGTGCGCAAGAGTCGACAGAACGTGGCGCTGTTGGGGGGGGGGGGGGGGGGAGCCCTGTGCTGTGCATTCCACACAGATACAATAGCAAAGTGCGCAAGAGTGGGCAAAGCTTGGCACTGTTCATAATGCAATGAATGCAATGTCCTGCAGCTATTGGGGGCGAGAGAGAAGGGCCAGTACTGGAGGTGCTGTGTTTTCGAATGAGGCACATTGCTTCGCAGACGGGAAGCAATGTACCCCATTCATAAATTGAAAACCCATAAATATACGAGGAGACAACCTCGTATATTTATGGGTTTTCAATTGTCTTTCGTAAATTTTTTAAATAAAATCAATATATTTTTGCCAACAGGCAAACCAATACGTATCGTGGCTCTGTCGCTGCCGTTAGCGGACGCGCGTGACGTCTCGCAATGGTTGGGATGCAACGCCAATGCGTCTTTCAACTTCCACCCCAGTGTAAGGCCACTGCCCTTGGAGTTACATATTCAGGTAAGCTACTTATCAGTTACTTAAGGTGTATATATACAGGGCAGAGGTGGCGCCCTATTTTGAATAAATAGTTAAATCTTTAATTAATTTTATGAAAAACGCGTTTTGTTCTCAAAGTGGCCATTCTATCTATATATATAAACGAAGAAACTGAATGAATGAATGACTGACTGACTCACTGACTGACTGACATATCAACGCACAGCCCAAACTGCTGGGTCTATCCTTATGAGGTCGAGGGACTAAGAAAGGATGTTTAAAACTCACCCGCTAAGGGAATGAAACGGGGGTTGAAAATTTTATGAAGAAACAAGATTAGTTTGAAAATTTTGAAGCGTTCCGTCGCTCTCTCTCGGTCTAGCAAATGACAGAAACGGGACCGAGACCGAGATGGGAGAGGGAGAACGAGAGGCATTTAAATTCCTACGTTATAATAAAGAATGTTAAATTTTATAAGTATTCAAACATTTCATCATAATTCATATGTTATAATAACAAAATGTGTAACGAAAACAGCCAATTAGAAATCCTATTAAAACCATTTCCGACTTCTATGCGGACGAAGTCGTGGGTTAAAGCTAGTATTACATACTTATCATTACATTTAAAGTACATACACTTATTTTGTATCTCCTTTTGGAATCACGGGGTCTTTTCACCTTGGTCTCAGAAAGAAATAGCAAAATATAAAAAGAAAACTGCCGTTCCATGGAAACTTGGCATTTTGAAAACATTTTGTGCTAGTCATGTTATTACGGGGATACATGAATTTTTTGGGGTCAAGTTCTGCCTCCATTTGAAATAAATTATTTGAAAGTAAACGGAGATATCACTTAAAATTTTGTCTTGACCGAGCAATAGATAAACCTTCAAACTATGTTATGAACTATTGTTTTTAGTTTCAAGAGATAACGTGCAGCTTTCCTACGCAGAATTTCAAAAATTGCCACTTTTGGCACTATACAATATGTAACAAAAACCCTGTCCGATCGTTGTAGGAGCAACTTAGACAGGCAATATGAACTACTTTTCCTATGGGAACAATGCTTGAAACTAGAAGAAAAAATCGTCCATTTTCATACAAAAGTGATCGGCCGGCCCGGCAATATGTATGAAAGTGTCGATTTTTTCTTCGAATTTCAAGTATTGGTCCCATAGGAAAAGTTGTTCATATTGATGGTCTAAGTTGCTCCTGCAAGGATCTGACAGGGTTTTTGTTACATATTGTATACTGTAAACAGTAGTTCAGAAATCGATTGTATAATGCAAATAAATGATAATTGATTCTTCATAAATAGTTTGAAGGGTTATCTGGAGCTGCATGATACAAAATTTTAAATGATATCTCCGTATCCTTTCAAATAATTTATTTCACATGGGGGCAGCACTGAACCCCGAAAAAATCATGTATCACAAGTAAAACCACTATAGATTTGTATACTAAATTGGCATTCGTCCACAGGGCTTCAACATCTCCCACGCGGGCTCCCGGTTGGCGGCCATGACGAAGCCGATCTACAGCGCCGTCTGCCGGCACGCGGGTGCAAGACCGTGCGCGGTGTTCGTGCCGTCGCGGAGACACGCCAGACTGCTCGCGGCCGACCTGCTAGCGCTGGCCGCGGCTCATGGGAGACCCACGAGGTTCCTGCACGCCAAGCCTGACCTCGTGCAGCCATTCCTGAAGAGGATTCATGATAAGGTAATTTTAAGGATTCATTATAAGGTAAGTTTGAGGATTAATGATAAGGTAAGATTGAGGATTCATGATAAGGTAATATTGAGGATTCATGATAAGGTAAGATTGAGGATTCATGATAAGGTCAGATTAAGGATTCATGGTAAGGTAAGATTGAGGATTCATGATAAGGTCAGATTGAGGATTCATGATAAGGTATGATTTGAGGATTCATGATAAAGTAAGATTGAGGATTCATGATAAGGTATGATTTGAGGATTCATGATAAGGTAAGATTGAGGATTCATGATAAGGTCAGATTGAGGATTCATGATAAGGTCAGATTGAAGATTAATGATAAGGTAAGATTGAGAATTCATGATAAGGGATATGAGGATTCATGATAAATTCTGGTATCCCCTTAATAAGTTATCTTACCTAAGGAGTATCGTATTTATTTCCGAAATTTCGTTTAGTAGGTACAAATACAACCCTTTTACAAAAATATTTCGTTGCTGGCCAAAATCTATTGTCAAATCGATTGTGACTGTAGTGCTGGCAGACAAGGTTTAAGATTTAGGAATATGTTTTAAATTGTTACAGATGCTAAAAGAAACACTATCCGCCGGAGTGGCGTACTTACACGAGGGTGTGGAGGTGAACGACCGGCGCATCGTGCAGCAGCTGCTGGAGTCTGCGGCCGTGCAGCTGTGCGTGGTGGCGGCCGAGCTGGCGTGGGCCTTCGCCGCGCACGTGCACACTGTCATAGTGGCCGACACACACGTGTGAGTAGAGAGGGGGAAGGGGGGGGAACGAATGTTGCATCGTGCAGCAGCTGTGCGTGGTAACGGCCGAGCTGGCGTGGGCCTTCGCCGCGCACGTGCACACTGTCATAGTGGCCGACACACACGTGTGAGTAGAGAGGGGGAAGGGGGGGGGGAACGAATGTTGCATCGTGCAGCAGCTGTGCGTGGTAACGGCCGAGCTGGCGTGGGCCTTCGCCGCGCACGTGCACACTGTCATAGTGGCCGACACACACATGTGGGAAAAGAGGGGGGGAAGGGGGGGGGAGGGGAACGAAAGTTGCATCGTGCAGCAGCTGTGCGTGGTAGTGGCCGTGGTGGCGTGGGCCTTCGCCCCGCAAGTGCACACTGTCATAGCGGCCGACACACGCAGTGAATAAAGGGGGGGGGGGGACAAATGTTGCAAATCCAATTGTTTTCTTGTTTTTCGTGTGTGGAAGTAGCCAGCATTGTTGTCAGATTTTTCAGGCTGCCTAAAGGCATCTGACATAACTTGACGACTGCCATACAATGTTGACAGCCGGGACCAACGGCTTATACGGCCATCCGAAGCACGGTTGAGCTCTAGCGATTTTTATGTCACTTGTGATCACCAATAAAAGTGTGGACCACGCCCGGTGTAGCTTTACTTGCGAAAGCGCTAGTAATGCGCGGTCCCGCCGGGCCAACGATCTCCAATCCCATTGGAAACGTTTAGTTTGACGTTCAGAAAAAGATTTGAGTTGTCGAAAGTAGCAAATTCGTAATAATATTGCCAACAGATACAACGGCAAACTGCACGCGTACGAGCAGTACCCGATCACGACGGTCCTGCAAATGCTCGGTCGGGCTTGTCGGCCGCTAGAGGACGACCACTCAGTTGCCGTACTGATGTGTGTGGCGCACCACAAGACTTTCTTCACCAAGTTGTTGAACGACTGTCTTCCTTTGGAGGTAAGTTGAACATCGTGAAAGTGATTTGAAGTGGAAATAATCATTAATACATCGGTTGCCCAAGCCAAATGTCATTTTCATAAATTCGAATTAACCATTTGGAGTAATGAAAGCAGTCTTTATACAAAACTATATAAAGTAAGTCGTTCTACAAATATTAGGGTTTTAGCAGACTTCTAAAAGACTTTTCTTTTGACGACCTCCGTGGTGTAGTGGTCACCATGCTATTCCGCCACCCAGAGGTTCCGGGTTCGATTCCCGGTCAGGGCAAGTTGGAAAATGGCCTTTTTTAAATTGTCTTGGGTCTTGGATGTTTATCTATATATGTATTTGTTATAAAATATTGTATCGTTGAGTTAGTATCCCATAACACAAGTCTCGAACTTACTTTGGGGCTAGCTCAATCAGTGGAATTTGTTCCTATATATATTTATTTATTTAAAGAATGACCAGTCGATTACTGTATTTATGAGTGTGGCACGCCATAAGATATTCTTCACCAAGTTGTTGAACGACTGTCATTCTCTTCGGGTAAGGGATAGTGTAATATATTTAAAGGTTAATTAACAATATATTAGTTTACTAATGAGTATGGCTATTTAAGACATGCATTGCAGTAGTTCATTTTTGCAATATTTGCTCAAGCCAAATGTCATGCTCATAAATTCGAATTAACCATCTGGAGTAATGAAGGCAGTCTTTATATAAAACAATATAGGGTAAGGCGTTCTACAAACGTTAGGTTTAAGCAGACCTTTAAAGAATAACCACTTGGTTACTGTACTTATGTGTGTGGCGCACCACAAGGCATTATTCACCAAGTTGTTGTACGACTTACAACTTATACCTATACCTTTAGAGGTATAGGTATAAGTTAGTGAAAAATGTTTAAAAGTTAATAAACATACTTATTTTGCTCTATTTGTATATCCATATAAGACATGCATTGCATTGGTTAATTTTTTGCAAAATTTGCTCTAGCCAAATGGCATTCTTACAAATAGAAATTTGCTATTGGGAGTAATGAAAGCAGTCGTTATACAAAACTATGTAGAAGTATTAAGTAGTTCTACAAATGTATGGTTTTAGCCGACTTCTAAAAATGACTACTCGGTGACTGTAAATATTTATATATGTGGCGCTTCACATTGCATTCTTCACCAAGTTGTTGAACGACTGCCTTCCTCTAGAGGTAAGATAGTACAACAAAAAAAGTTAGATATTGAATATAGGCATTTATAGCATACATAAGTTGCTCAAGCCAAATGTAATTCTCATAAATTCGAATTAACCATCTGGAGTTATATAAAACTATATAGAGTAAGTCGTTCTACAAATGTAAGCTTTTAGCAGATCTTTAAAGAATGACCACTTGGTGACTGTACTTATGTGTGTGGCACACCACAAGACTTTCTTCACCAAGTTCTTTAATAACTGTCTTTCCATAAGAGATAGTCATTAATACATAGGTGTTTTGTTCAAGCCAAATGACATACTCACAAATTCGAATTGACCATTAGTTGCAATGAAAGCAGTTTTGTTTAAAACTTTGTTGTTCTTCCCTCAGAGCCACCTGGACCACAGACTACACGACCACATGAACGCGGAGATCGTGACGAAGACCATAGAGAACAAACAAGATGCTGTCGACTACCTAACTTGGACATTCCTGTACAGAAGACTGACTCAGAATCCCAATTACTACAACTTGCAAGGCGTTACACACAGGTAAAGTTCTATATATCAACGTAAGGGTTGTCATAAGTTATGTTTGTCTATGTCGGAATTTTTACTTCTGAATGGCTCGACTGATTGGCGAGCATTTTTTTATTTGAATGTTATTTGATATGATAAGTTGGCGAACAAAAACAGTATTCTTTACATACATCTAGTTTTAGTCTTGGTTTGGTTTTTAACTTCCCACAAAAAAAATATAGTGAAGTTTTTTTTTTAAAAAAACCTGTCTTTATAGTTCGTCCCGTTTATATAGTGAAGATACGATGTTTGGAAAAGTTGAAAAAACTCTTCAACTTCAACGTCCTATATCATTTAGACGACGAATTTGGTTTTTGAAAAGTTAAAACTTTATCGTTAACATCTTCATGGCTTTTTTCTTTCACAGGCATCTCTCAGATCACCTGTCGGAGTTGGTGGAGACGACCTTAACCGACTTGGAGCAGTCCAAATGCATCGCCATCGAGGACGAGATGGACGTACAGCCCCTTAATTTGGGCATGATCGCGTCTTACTACTACATCAACTACACTACTATTGGTAAACCAACACAATCGACCCCCCTCCCCCCCCCCCCCTTCAAAGGAATGTTCATTAAGGACGAGATGCCGTACAGCCCTTTAATTTGGGCATGATCGCATCTTACTACTACGTCATCAACCCCTCCCCCTCCCTTCCTGTAATAAAAGTGCATAAAGATCCGGAATTCAGACACCCGAAAGATTTTTTTCTGAAGTTAAAACGGAGGCTCGCTCGGTCAATTACAGTTTAAAGTCACATTTTTTTTAAATCTATGGGACATCACATTTAAGTATTTGGCATTTGTTTGGATATTATGATCAGGTTATGGGCCCAGTTACTATATAATCTATTTATAAAACTGTTTTATTTACAGAGTTGTTCAGCTTATCCCTGACCAGCAAGACCAAGATTCGCGGCCTGCTCGAGATCATTTCGTCTGCGGCCGAGTACGCCGAGCTCAGCATCCGACATAGAGAGGAGAACATCATCAAAGCTTTAGCTGCAAAGTAAGCGTTATTAGGGGCCATCCATAAATTACGTCAAACGAACATGACTTTTTGACTCCCCCCACCTCCTTGCAACAGTTGGTCACAATTTTGAGAAATAGTGTGACGTCACAGATATCGATTTACATATTTCAACTAAACAAAGAACAAGCGAGCGAAGCCACTGAATATTTAACTCATAAAACGGAAATATTTAAATGTTTATTTATTTTATTCGTTTTTGTGTTTAATTGCTTAGATATAGATTTCGTATTGTGACATCAAGAATGTTATGACCCCTCCCACCCCTTGTCAAACAATGTCACACTTTATTGACCCTGTCCCTCCCCTTTAATGTTTAACGTAATTTATGGATGGCCCTTACTGGTAACTGTATGGATGGTAAACTGCGTCAAGTGAGACCACGCGACGTGTTCAGCCTATCTGTGTCACGAAGGCAATTTTTTTTTGTTTCCATACCGAGTGGGCTGTGGGCGCGGAGTAGACTGTATTAGGACATTTGCTAGTTCACCAACCTGAAGCTCCTGCTGTGCTTCCTGTCGGCCCAGGTCCGAGGTTTCACACACCTTTCACTTAAAGAATGGTTTTGTCCTCCGGTCGAGATGACCATAAGGGGGAGCGTCGCGGGATGGTTTAGTATTTGAGATGATCAATTTAATTTTCTGTGGAGTGGTGCGCGGCGGGTGAGTCCAGTCACGTATCAGACAGTACTGGTTCAAAATGCGGTGGTTTGCACTAGCAATGTGAAAAAATATCTATAAAAAAAATATCCTTAGTGGCGCGAACATGGGGTGTCAAATGAAAGCTCTTAGCGCATTTCAAAAATATATTGCCCGGGCATTATGGCCCCTCATTCCTCCCATTTATCACTTGGTCCATAATATATATGTCACCGTATGATTGTGAACACCGATCACACTATAGTCCATTTGTTTAGGTATTTAAAAGAATGTAAACAATCTTGATATGTCTTTTTATTGAAATCTACACTTTAGAAATCAATACCTTTGCAAATTACAAATTAATTATGTAATTTATAATTTATGAAATAAATACTTTTTAATTTGCGAAGGTATTGATTTATAAAGTGTATATTTCACTTAGATCATTTACTACAGGATGAGTTACGCAGACAAATCTTCTTACAAAACTTTCTGCCGCTTTTGGTGCGAGGGTAAGCTGTTACTACATCTATACAAAATCACACATTCACAGAAATAATTTGTGTCGCTACAAAATACTCAAACACTAGCTTATTTTTTGCACACCAATAAAAGTCACACTGAAAAAAATGTAAATACGCATAATAATACACTCTTGGCAAGAAAGAGAGAGAAGACAAAAAAATATATAAACTCTAATGCACAGGGAATAAAGAGGAAGGTTGTAAATCATAAATACATAGTCTCGTAAGGAGTGCGCCTTAGTCTCGTGAGGAGTGCGCAGCAGTGCGCTATAGTCTCGTGGGGAGTGCGCCTACGTCATCAACTAATCGTTTTTCAAATTGAAACCTTATTACAGAACCTTAAGAATGTAATTGATACATTCAAAACGGGGGTTAATGAACTTTGCTGGGCTGGAAGGAAATCAATTGCAAACTGATTTCCTTCCAGCCCATAAAATAATAATAAGATAATTTTTTCCGTAATCGATACTAATAGATATTTCTTCGATTTTTCAGAAATTACATTTAAATAAAAAACAACGTTAATAAAATAAAAAAATACTTACTAATGAAAGTTTATGCCATCTTTTGGAAGATTAAATGTGTTTGACCTCTTTTTACACGAGAAAATTGCATAACATGGCATTTTAAAAAGAACTTTTAGACGTCTTTTCGATGCCTTACCGATTCACATTATGATCATAATCGATTACGCAACTAGTTTTTATGAACGTATTAGATTTTTATCTTATACTTTGGCAGAGGAGAACGCGCAGGTAAGGCTTATCCTATATTAAACGATCTAAGGTCGATGGTCACCCAACTGATTAAAATGCATGCGAACTCAAGAAGAATTAGCCGGAACAGTTTAAACAATTTGTGTATAGTTTTACGAGTTTTACGAACAGCCGCCTGACGTCAACCCTCAGCTGTCAGTAGCAGGCTGTGGTTCTATTCTAAGGCCAGAAGACACGGCATTTATGTTGTATAATATACGAAGATTATAAGAAAGCAATTTCCAAAAACCATCAAAAACGTATCCTGTATTAAATGATCTAAGATATTTCAATAAAAAGACATGTCAAGATTGTTTACATTCTTTTTAATACCTAAACAAGTAAGGGTTGCGGACCACTCCCCACTCGTGCAGTGCTCCTGCTGCTTGGACTACGGCCACAGCAGACGGTACACGGGGGGGGAGGACGTCTGCAGCCACTGCGAAGGTCCACACATGAAGACGGTGTGCTGAGCACAACGCGGGAACTGCAGCGAGCTGCCGCAACTGCAAAAAAGCAGGCGGCAGCCGGGCGGACCACAATGCCTTCAGCGAGGACTGCCCAGTGCGGAGGAAGTGGGACGCGATTGCAAGGTCGGCAACTGCGTATCGCTGACCTTGCAATCAGTACAGCGTCCACCGATGGGTGGCCGGGCCGCATGTCGCCAAAGTGACCCCACATTGTGTATGTAATGTAATGGATGAAAATAAAAACATTTTATTATTATATATTATTATTATTATATTGTAAAAAAATTATTTTAACGCAAAATAAAATTATTATAGACGGGCGTCAACGGAGGCGACATAGGGGACCGGCCAAACATGGGAGCAAAGTGTTCCGTTGAAGGCTATGTGGGCATGGCAATGGGGCGTTTTCCCTTTTCATTTTAACGGCGAATTTTTACGAATTATTTTAAAATAATCTCGTAATAAAAATTGTAGCAAACAAAGGGATACACCCCATCGCGGAAAACTGAGACTACTTCTGTATTTTACCTTAGTTTAGTGTGAATCGTCACGACTCTGTTTCTGTCGCGGGGCGGGCGTTTTCCGGTGCCGGGAGTGGCGTTTTCCATTCTCGGACCGAGCGCCGGGCACTGTCTGCCCCGTAGTGGGACGGAGACGTGACTTTTCAAAAATCCGTGCGGCATGTTTTCTGCCCTTAGGAAGTCATCCATGTAGGCGCCCAAGCGGTGAGTTCAAACCGATTTAAAAAGGGCTTTTCGAGTTGTTCGGCATGGCAACAAGAACATTGCAGGTTGCCATGTGGAGCACTTCGAAACAAATATGGTATGTATATGTATGTTTATTTAACTCTGGGAGTATTTATCGTATTTAGTATATTTATATTATATATTTATATATTTTAAGATATTTCTTTGTAAATAATTTTAACGGAAAACATAGTCCCTGATAATGTCAGGGGGTAGATAAAAAAAAAAAACCTAAACAAACGCACTATAATATTATAAAGGCTAAAGTTTGTGTGTGTGTATGTTTGTTACTTCTTCACGCGCAAACAGCCGGACCAATTTTGATAAATTGGTATGCAGAAATCTGACATCCTGGATTAACACATAGGCTACGTTTTCCGCAGGGCGCAGCTAGTAGTTTATAAACAATCGAGCGAGATTATAAACCGTCGATTTTGAATTGTATCGTACTGCTTACAATAAAGTACGTATTAATTAAGACGAAGTGTTAGCTAAAGTGGCGCCCTCATTTGAAATAAATTGTTTAAAACTAAATATGGTGAAATTAAAAATTTGATTTGTATAAATGTCTGAAACTATTTTATGAATAACCTTTGAAATTATTACTAATAGTCCGTCTAGTTTGAAAACAGTTTTTCGCCAAAAGTGGCCACTTTTGGCGAAAAACTGTTTTAAAACGAGACGGACTACCAATATTACATTCAAAGGTTATTCATAAAATAGTTTAACCTTTCGTGAGTGACCGCCGCTCGGGTGTCAAATTACGCCAGACCTGACACTAACAGTTTTTTTAGCGCGTAAGCGCGTTATCGCATTGTTTACATAATTGAGACCAGATGTTTACACTTCAGAGCCCTGGAGTGGCAATTGTGAGAAGTTGTTGTAATAAACTATCAACTTAAGCTAAATGGACAGCTTTATGATGTTTACATTATATTTTATCGGCGCCTGAAGTGGCCATTGTGATAAAAAAATTTGGTTCGAAATAAACAATCGTAATTCAAATTTAGAACTCGTAAAGTATTAACACCTTATGTATTTATATTCTGCAATATATAAGCTTTATAATGAGGGTTAAATATAGGTATCCGCCGATAGTTTTTTTTTTTATAAAATCACTCAAATACAATCGGGATTTTTTTTGCTCCGTACGGTCGGCTCCTATGTTTGTAAATTTATTATGGGGAGATTATAACATCTAACTATGTCGTGTTATTTTTTTTACATAGTTTAGTTATTCAACGATATAAAAACATATATTTTTTTCATATAATAATAAGTTTAGGTAGGTAGAAAATAAAAAACCGGGACCTATGTTAATGGTAAGGCATCGGTTATATACTAGAATTTACAAAAATGTTACAATTTATTATTTAAAATTCTAAAAACATCTTAATTATCTACATAAAATTACCTTTCTGAAAATATATAACTCGATAGGTCTCTTCTTTCGAAAAGAAACGAAAAACAAATCGAAATCTGGAACATATATATGTGTTCCTGAGATATGCAAACGCCGAGCCGTTTGTTCGTTTTTAAAATCGAATTTATTGGGTAGAAGTTATCTAAAAACAAAAGTTATGTGCACAAATGGTTTTGAGGAATAATTATCCTTGTGATTATTGACAATTTTAGTAGTTATAATAATAGTAAATAAAGAACGAAAAAAGAAACCATAAAAATACGTACATGAAAAATGGCGGCGCTGTAGTCGCGGTACCCATTACGTGAAAAAGTTGATTTATACACTAAATACACTACAAAATACAGGTGTTGTACTTTTAAACACTAAAAACACTATAACACAAACACATAATAGCACTTCACTTAGTTTTTTCAAGGATATCATCCTTGAGAACCCACTTAAAACTCTTGAGCACGGCACTTACACCCGTAATGGCCGGCCACTTCCGCGAACTGGGAAAGGCAAATTTTGAAGTGGTATTGTGTTAGTTTTTATTGGACAAATGTTCTGGTTGGCTGTCGAATGAATTGCTGCTAAATTCAGGTTATTGCCAAAAAAATTACAAGCCAAACAGAGCCGTAAGTATTACTAGATAAGGATGATAATCGGCTGACGGACGGAGGACATTTATAAATGTCCTCGGGTCTCGACGGTGCAAAAGTGACGACATTTATAAATGTCGTCGGTTTTCTAAAGTTTTCTTTCTAGACATTTATACAAATCAAATTTTTAATTATTACCAAATTTAGTTTTAAACAATTTATTTCAAATGAGGGCGCCACTTTAGCTACCCCTTCGTCTTAACGACAGTTTATAATCTCTCCACTTAAAATCTACATTATTTTAATAGCCGTTAATGGCTGCCGAGCTTAAATCAATTGGATAATGCATACTTTTCATTTAAAAAAATCCCATATTCGGGTATAAGTTATTTTAAAAAGTACATATATCTTATCAATTATACCTATTTGTATTATAGAGTACCACACAAGCCGACGGCGCCCTCTGGCGGCAACGTGAAGTACAACGACCCGCACGTGAAAGCGCATATTCTTCTCCAAGCACATTTGTCGAGGATGCAGCTGCCGGCGGAACTGCAGGCGGACACGCAGAAAGTGCTCACCAGGGTAAGTGATGCTGGTTTCTTTGCATTTAACCGACTTCAAAACAAAGGGGTTATTAATTCGAATGTATATGTCGCAGTGGGATTAGGGATGCAAAATGAAAAAAAAAAAACAAATTTGTTTTTTTTTTACAATGTTGAAAAAAAAAACATTAAAAAAAAACTTAGTAACCTTGATTTTCTTTTTCAATTCTTTTTTTCAGAAAAAGAAAATACTAGTAAATTACATAATTTATTGTTGTATGCTTTCATTGCTTTCTTATAAATTTCTTACATTTTACTAAAATTACATATCAAATTACTTAATATAGACTTTTTGATTTATTTAGGCTGAATTTTTGTTTAATTGGTTCATTCCTAATGAATGTTACTGTCTTCCGGACCGGGAAATCCCCCTTTTGGTTGGCGCAATATGAATGTTGCCAATATATTTATGTAAGCTTGGTACTATTCCACCAAAAAAGTTTGGTATGTTCAAAAATAAATAAAAAACCCTAATTATAAACTGTTAAGTATTAATCTTTTACGGAAACTGCCTTATCAATTTTGAATTCTGTATTCTTGAAAAAAAAAACATGCTTCAGAAAAAAAAGTTTTTTTTTTTCATTTTAGAAAAAAAAACGGTTTTTTTCAACACTAAGTTGGATTCGACTACGACTATTTAGATCTGGATATTTCATGTGGGAGCACACCTAGCTGGGGCAGGTGGATTTCCCATATTCGCGCCCAACGTGGGGGTCATGAAATGAAGGCCATCCGTCTGATCAAAGCGTGCGTGGATGTGGTGTTCGTACGGGTGGCTGTTCCCATGTGTGACGTCATGCTTTTTTGGACTCAGCGTCTAGTTTTACGGCAGAATCTAAAATCACAAATCACATTTAAAATGGATGTAATCACGAAAAGTGTCACTGTTTTGTGCGGTTTTATTTTACGAACTGTACTGTACCGAATAATTTAATATAGACTCAGTGATTCTACCCAATCTTCGAGTTTCCAACAAGCGTGGGACCACGAGTCAAAAATCATCAAAAACCTTTTTTCTGAACGTCAAAACAAACGTTTTCTATTCAATTTGTATGAAATATAGACTAATGACGTCATAGATTCTTGGAGTCAAATAACCCTTTACCTGTCCCTATAAATAAAACAATAGATAAACAATTGACCTGGGAGGAATTCCTCCCAGTAACAGGTAAGGGGATAACGGTCTTAATATTAGTTTTTTTGCAACAACAATTCTAAAATGACTGAAAATGGATATGATCATGATAAGTAATATTATTTTGTGACGTTTTATTCTCTTAACAGCACCAAATAATTTATTTTATACCATTCCCCCTCTCAAAAGTTTATTTTATGCACTGAAAACGGTGAATAAAAAGCACTTTTACTCACTATTTTGATGTTTGAATTTAGAACAATTTACTCTCAATTTTAGTAATTGTTCCACTTTTAATGTCCATTTTAATTAATTTAATCTTCTTTTTTCTTTATTAAATGTCTATTTACGCTAAAATTTTTCTTTTTTACCATCTTCCAAAAGAGGTCGTTATCAATTCGCCGGAATCTTATGTTTTATATATGTTGATCGATTTATTCGAAGACGTTTGACCGATTAAATTTTTTTTTTTTTAAAGGGAACACCTGTCAGGTGGTCCCATAATTTTTTTATTAAAAGCGGTTGTGTAGTTTGGTGTTGAAGTCGGTTTTTAGTTTTGAAAAATTATTCTCTTAGTCATGGTATATAGTATGCAATTCTTGAATAAAGCGGATTTACATCGAGAGCTATAAATCACTCGCATTGCTCAGGATTCTAACACAATCATCATGAATCACTCCCTACGGTCGTGATTCAGTCGTTAAATTCCTTCACCTGCTCGTGATTCATCTATGGCCCTCGAAGTAAATCCGTCCTTTATTCACTAATTGCATAATATACTATTTTACTCTGGATACTACCCTATTGTTGTCCTTTCAACAGGCCATCCGTCTGATCCAAGCTTGCGTGGACGTCGTGTCCTCTTCTGGGTGGCTGTCCCCGGCTGTGGCGGCAATGGAGCTGGCGCAGATGGTGACGCAGGCCATGTGGGCCAAGGACTCGTACCTGAGGCAGCTGCCGCACTTCACTCAGGAGTTGGTGCAGAGGTGTTCTGAAAAGGTAACAGTTTAATTCTGGCTTAGTCTGACGTTTATTTATTGGACTTTCCATCTATCTATATACAGGGTGTAATTGAATTCGTTAGCATCCTTTTAAGTATCTATTATACCCATGATACAAAGTAATTTAAGACTAATAAAACGTCAATCAAACCTAGTCATTTTCATATTAAAGAAAAAACATGCGTAAGACTCTTTGATAGATACCATTACTGCAATTATAAATAAAAAAACTAATCGTCACAAAAGTTACGAAAAATAAATTTATTATAATAGTATCAATTTCGTCGCGTCGTAGTTACCTAACATTCGTTCCTGCTTCAAACGTAACCTTGAATAACCTACTATCTTCAAGCGTTCGAGTGATACCACCCGTCCCCACGCGATTTAAAATCTTATTCACGAAACTTAAAGTCTACTTTTGTATGCAGGCCCAGCTGTGTGCGGCGAGGTCCCTGGCCTCGCAGCTGGGTATTAAGTAAACTATTTTATGAACTACTGTTTACAGTTTAAAGAGAGAACGTGAAGCTTTTCTACGCACAATTTCGAAAAACGGCCACTTTTGGCGTATGTGCTTTGAAAAGATTCACGTTCGCACTTTAAACTGTAAACAGTAGTTCATAAAATAGTTTGAAGGGTTATTTAGTGCCTGGTCAACGCAAAATTTTAAATGATGTCTCCGTTTCTTTCCAATGATTTATTTCAAATGGGGGCAGCACTGGACCCCGGAAAATTCAGGTAGCCCCTTAAATACCTAGAAAACTGGAGTTTAGGCACAGGTATGGCATAGAAGCGGAGTATCTTAATACATTCTTGCCCCCGTCAATGTGTGTGTGTTCGCTCCACAACACACGTGACAAGACGAAAACGGGGGAGAGGGGCAAAATTCAAATATTTACTCAGTTATTAGACCTTTACAGGCACTTTTATACGTCAATAAGTATAATTTACGTTACGTGTATGTAGTTTATATTGAAATTTAATTTATTTTAAAGAAAAGCTACTGATACCAGCGCTTCCTAACGACCAATGCTGAGAAGAAACGCCGAAAGAAATTCATTTTCACGGTATTGGTCGCCTACTCGCCAGAAGGGCTTTGTCATATAAAACGGGGTCGCATATTGCGCCGGACCCTAGTGTTTGTTCTGTATGTAACATTTAATATCAATTCTGTGGTTTATGGTTGCTTAAATCAACCTTTACAATTTACTAGCTGGGCCTCGTGGTATATATTAAAAGTAGCCTATGTTTTTATCCAGGGTGTTAGCTTCCTGCATACTAAATTTTATCAAAATTTGTCCAGCCGTTACGCTTGAAGAAGTAACAAACATACATACACACACACACACACACGAAACCACTCGCACACACACATACACATCCTCTCACACACCCACACACACACACACTCACTCACAAACTTTCGCCTTTATAACATTAGTCGCCTTTATGTATAGATTAAGTTCCGCCCCCGCAAACTGCGAGAAATAACTTCCGAACAAAATTGGTCCAGCCGTTTGCTCGTGAAAAAGTAACAAACATACACACTCACAAACTTTCGCCTTTATAATATTATTGTGATTTCCTCAGGGCGTAGAAACGGTGTTCGACGTGATGGAGCTAGAAGACAACGCTCGAGCCAAGCTGCTGCAGCTGTCGCCGACAGAGATGGCGGATGTCGCGCGCTTCTGCAACAGATACCCCAACGTGGAGCTCACTTACGAGGTACAATACAATATGTATATGCTTTAGCTGCATATGAATTTCTTGAACTTGGTTTCTTGAATTAAATTCCGAAAAGTAACTTCTTGATTTATTTAGGATTTTACAATATGAACAAATTGTAGCCGTTGCACACGTATGTATCGAAGAAGAAGTGAGAAAAAAGTATGTAGATACATTATAAAATATATCACTAGCGGGAACAAGGCTCCTACAAGATTTGAAGAGCAAGGGATGCAAACTACGCAATGTCTTTGAGTGTAGAAGAAGCCCCAACACAATACAAAAAACGTTATTGCACCAAAAAACATTTACATATTCGAAATAATTACAAAATAAGGGTAACCAAAGTATGTAGATATTGGAGAAAACTACATATTTGAGCCTTTTGGGGTAGACACTTTTGGTCCGTGGGGTCCTTCAGCCCATAATATAATCAAATTTATATCAAAACGTTTGTTCGAGGTATCCCGTGACCAAAAGGCCGGTAACTACCTGGCTCAAAGAATCAATATTGCCATACAACGTGGCAATGCTGCCAGCCTTTTGGCCACGCTGCCGAGGGGTGATATTTTAGTGGGACTACACAATTTGTAATATTTATTTTTATATATTTTTTTAGTTTTAGGTTGTTTTAGTTCTTATTTAGTTTTAATTAAAATTTTACTACTCATAATTTTGATTAAATTTAAATTGTATTAAGAAGAAATAAATAGCTTTTTTAGGATAACGTAATATATACACAATACATACATATTTACTAAAAACTTCGTAGGGATCTTTACTGGGTTTCGTCATTATCATTATCCTCCCGTATTCCCGGTTGCATCCTCAGCAGTAACGCTTCAGAGCCCGGGGTCCGCTACCTAACCGAGGTGATTTGACGAGGTTACTGGTTTTTACACAGAGCGACTGCCGTCTGACCTCCGCAACCGAATGGGTGAACCAGAACCAATCTTTGGATAGGTTTGATGATCATTGCTAGAGTATTTCTACTAAAACAGTGTACAATGTTATATTGAATCTACACGTCCAGATTTTCTTACTCGTTGAGATCCGCATGGCATTTATAAATGCATTTTCTATTGTTACCTTATTGTGTCTGGTATTTTACGGTCTTGAAGGATTAAGTATATATATATCCTAGGTTACATCATGTACAACAATAAGGATGATGTCATAACGTCTTTTTCTTCCAAGCTGGTCTGTGAGAAAAGATATTTATCTCTATTTTATTTTTCCACCTCGCCCACATTCATGTTAAGAGTGACCTTTGGGCTCTGGGCTCTGTCTACCCCGTCAGGGAAAAAGACGTAAGATGCATCTGTATTCTAGGTGAAGAACGAGCGTCGCCTCAGCGCCGGCAAATCCATCGTGGTGGAAGTGTCTTTGGAGCGAGAAGACGACATCGTCACCCCGGTCATCGCCCCCTTCTTCCCGCAGGTAGGTGTAATTTGAATGTGTCCCTACTTCCTATATTTTTGTTCTGTATCGGAATCAAAAGAAAAAGAAAATGTATGGCTGTAAAATGTTGTCCTGTATCGTAATGGTAAAACAAAAACACTTTATAACATTTTTTTTGTTCAAGACGAAGTGTTATAAAGAGATTATATTTTTAAATTTAGATATACGTGTGCATAATAGTTATTTATGTAACTGTTGTATAATAAAGGGTATTAAAACACGAATGTGGGCCGAGTGTGATAATAGTATCACATGAGTGTTTTAGTACCTAATTATGACAGTTGAATAAAAGACTTTATCTACATCCATGATATGAATAATTTATAAAAGGTTCTGAAACCATAGGGTATTTTACCGTGTTGTAAGAACTCTATGTCATAGTAAGTATTGCTGAGTATCTAATACAAATAAAATATGTATACGCTATAATAGAATTATTTAATGTAATAATTATTTACATTTTGGATCGTAATTTTTTTCCCGTCACAGACCCTCCGAAACGATAATTTCAGCAACTATGACAGGCCAAATCGAAGATTTAATCTAGTATATCTGGATGATACCCTCTTTGAAAAAATCATTGCACGAGAAATTTTTATAATATCACAGACATGATCGATGTCGCGGGGCAGACAGAGCCCAGGCTAATGGGCCTAGAGCCACACCCAGCACCGGAAACTATCGCCTAGCGACGGACAGGGGCTTTAATTTAGGGATCAAGTTTGCGTTGCATAATGAAATTTAGTACAACATTATAACACTCGTTTGCGTTGCATAATGAAATTCAGTACAACATTATAACACTCGTTTGGGTGATATTATGGTTATAATGACATTGGATGTTGGCAATTAGCTAACTGTTTGAGAAACGTTTATAGATGATTTATAGCATGGGTGTAGATAAAGTATATTAATACAAAATCGTTATTGTTTATAATTATAATTTTACGAAAATTATACAACGTGGCAACGTGGAAGGGCCAAACTCGTATCGAACCGCGGGCTATACTAGATCACTATGGTATAATGAAATTAAAATAGGAACCAAAAAATCGACTTTCCCATACATATTGCCTGGGCGGCTGCACAATTTTGTATAGAAATGATTTTTTTTGTGTGTTTTAGCTGTTATTTTAATTTCATTACACTATAGTGATCTTCCACTTTTTTTTAAATATTTTAATTTCATTATCATCATCATACTTTCTTGTCGATGGAATTTCTTCCGTTCTATTTCATTTATTATTACTTCCATTCTATTCATTATATTTATTAGATTTAAATAGATTTCAGATGTTAATTCTTCTCTTTCCAGAAACGCGAAGAAGGCTGGTGGGTGGTGATCGGAGACCCCAAAACCAACACCTTACTTTCCATCAAGCGCGTCTCCCTCGCTCGCTCCGCCAAAGTCCGCTTGGACTTCGTATGCGGCGCCCCGGGGCGCCACACTTACACGTTATACTTCATGTCGGACGCGTACCTCGGGGCTGACCAGGAGTACAAGTTCACCGTGGAAGTCGGAGAGGCGAACTCGGAGTCCAGCGACTCGGAATAGTGTTTAAGATTTCAAGTGTAATTATAGTGGTTTAATAAATGATTTGAAATTGTAACTTTTGTTTATTTATATATTTGCCAATTCAATGACATATAAAGCGGGTCATAAAACACGCGTGTGTTATAATTGCAAATAGTAAAGTTTTATTCTATAACCGCACTATTTGCTATTTAGATGGTGCGATTTTTTTTTCAAATTTCGTATATGAGTATTCAGCGCCGCGCTGATATTAAAAGTAAAACGGCGGGAAAGCAACAGTGTGCATCATAGATTTATGGTTGAATTTATACCCTTTCACCGCGAACGTCGGATTTATCCGACAAACATTTGTGCCATTTCGCGAGCGTCGGATATTTCTGACAGAAAACTACTGCTCGTATTGCACATAACATAAGTGTACATATCCCTTTTTAAACACTTCCAAAAGGAGGTTATCAATTCGTTGCGATCTTTTGTTTTTTTTTTATGTGAACATACATAAAAAAAAAGATTATTTGAAGACGCCTGGACCGATTTTAATAATGAGTACAAATCTGTGTGGTTTTATATGTTATTTTAATTAAATTTCTTTTTGCATGTTATTCTTTAAATGTTAAATAAAATAAAATATTTTTTTTTATTTGAAATTGTATCAGGTGTCAGCTGGTCCCGTAGAAGTTTTATCAAAATCGGTTTAGTTTGGGGACGACGTCGGTAGTCAGATTTGAAAAATTATTGGTAGTAGGTATTTATTTATTTTAGATTCACTATGCCTTGCGCTGGGGGCACGGCAACATAAAGTCTCGCGGTGAAAGGATTAACATAAACAAAATATTAGGTATTTTTCCTCACAAGTGTGTTGAAAAACCTCGTACAATGTACATAAGTGCGTTTATTGGTTAATCACACTCTGCTCTACATACATACATAGACTGCTAAAATCATTACCCTTCCGTTAGGCATTGCAGTAGGCGGCTAAAACGAAAATGAAAGTATGTGTACGGGTGATTAACTTTATTGAAAAATAAACAAACTAAACATTTATAACCAAACATGTTGAGCATCCTATGGAATTACAAAAACACCCTATGTTTTACGAATATCGCCAACTACATTAATTGACTGATAAGTATTGTTAAATAGTGGAGTATACTTTTAAATCATTCTTAAACTATATTTTGTACATTACCTACATGATTCTATCAACTTTACTTTTACTTAAAAATACGACTCGAAAATGAATAACAAATTATTAAATTTTACTGAGGAAGTTGGAAAAAAAGCTGTCAAATAAAAAATCGCGGGAATACCTTTCATCCGAACATTCTAAATGAAACAGGCGCCAAAACTTTTCCTAGATAAATATATTATTTTCCCGGCGACGATGTTTCAAAAAAATTAACTGTCAAAAAAGTGCGGGATTTTTTTTTCCTTTAATGAATACTATTTTTAAAATGGCTGCTAGGCAAAGGAATCTACACGTCCATGCCCATTAGCTTCTTGTCGAAGATGAATTCTCCCAGTGAAGCGTGGCGATCCATCATCTTCTTGAGGGTGGAGGCCTTGCCTGCGAGGTCGCGCTGGCCCTTGTATTGCTCCTCTAGGAAGTCACCAGTCAGGTAGTCAACAAGCTGCAAAAAAAAAGAATAACTAATATTTACATACTGATTCAATCTGTTAACTTAAAACATCTGTTTTTTGATATCTTAGAACCTAGAAGATGGATATAAATAAATATAATACGGACCAATCACTGATTGAGCTAGCCCCAAAGTAAGCTTAAGCTTGTGTTATGGGATACTAACCCAACGATACTATATTTTACGATAAATACATATAAAGATAAACACCCAAGACCCGGACGATTTGAAAAGGGCCATTTTCCAACTTGCCCTGGCTGGGGATCGAACCCAGAACCTCCAGATTGGCGGTCTAGCGTGTTGACCATTACACCACGGAGATCGTCGAACCTAGAAGACTAGGAATTCCGCCAAAGCATTCATAACTAGTGTTAAATTATTTTATTTTTTTACTTGGTTCGCTAACTGGCTGAACAACACAAGTTTATACATATACTAATTAGAGCATATAAGTTGCCCACCTACTTGGATCGAACACACATCTGATATACTGCCCTTAGACATTTTTAACTAAACTCACGTGGTAGTCGTTGAACTCGGCGTCGTTCTCGCAGTCGGAGATGACGGTGCGGATGCTCTTGGTGACGTCGGACTCCATCTTCAGCGCGTGCTCCAGAGCCTCCACGCCGGTGGACCACTGCTTGCGTTCTGGAGCCTGTGGGCGGAGCAACAAAACATGAGACAGGTAATAGTACATTACGATATAAGTGCGTAATTGTGGTTATAACACACGAGGTGGAATTTTAGCCCAAGCCGAAGGCGCTGGTGTAATACAGTCGAGTGTGTTTAACCAATATACGCACGTATATCGTACGACGCTTTTCAACACACATGCGAGGAAAAATACCTAATATAGTGTTTTTTTATTTTGTTTTAAATAAACTCAACCATAAAACTGTGATGCACACTTTTGCTTTTTTCCGCTTTTTTACTTTTTAATGGTAGGCGCCACGCGGTGGACCATTTAGAAATTTGAATTAAAATAAAAACAATTTGAAGCATATAAAAAGCAATATAAAATATAACTTCACTTAAATGTTTAACGCGTGTTTTATGAGCTGCTTTATAAATCTTATCCCGGTGAAATAAGGTCCTCTTTGCGTGCATGTGTGTTGAAAAATATATATATACCATTATATATATACCATATATCCCAAAGGCAAACTGGTAGATTATTCATTAACATTAAGTTTGACCCATTGTAATTCGTCATAAGATTGTTTGCAATAAACTTATATAAATAAAATTTTATTGTGTATCTTTTTTTTTCACCGATGATTCAAAGACGCCTGTCACAGTAAACCTCCCCCCCCCTCGATCCTGGCCTGGTGAATAATCAAGAAGTAACTTACCCTGATCTGGATGAGCGAGCTGACGTCGGACGTGAGTTCTCCCCTCATGAGCAGGTATTCGATAAGCTTCATGGCGTGTTCGCGCTCCTCAGAGCCCGCCTCGAAGAACAGCTTGGCGAAGCCGGGCCGGTTGATCTAGAAATAGGAATACACTAGTTTATTTGCTAGGCAAATTAAAAAACCCTGACAGGAATACCTAAGTCTTTCGGGGTCCAATGCTGCCCCCATTTGAAATAAATTATTTGAAAAGAAACGGAGATATCATTTAAATTATTGTCTTGACCAAGCCCTAAAATACATCCTTGATTGGGACTAAAGGATGTGTTTCATTTTTTTTACCATTAACCCTTTCAACGCGAGACTTTATATCAGTTGTCGTGGCCCCAGCGCGAGGGGTATTAAATCTAAAATAAATACCTACAACCAAAAAGGGATGTGGATACTTAGTTATGTGCAAAACGGGCATTTATTTTTTGTCGGAAATATCCGAAGCTCCCGGAATGGGCAAGACAATGTTTGTCGGATAAATCCGACGTTCGCTGTGAAAGGGTTACGATCTATATAAACTCAATTTCCTGCGAGCCCATAGCCTAGTACTGCAGTGACGCGCGGGCCTCCATCTGTATCGGGAGTCCCTCAGGGTAGTGTTTTAGTTCCGCTAACTTTTTTTTCCTATTAAAAAATTCAGTCGCTCAAGAACGTATCTTGGGGCCTTAATTTTTAACATCTAATCGACATAGATTTGCCGTATCCCTAGAGAAGTCTGCGCCCAAACCAAGCACTGCAGCGACGTGCGGACGTCAATCTCTATCGAGTTCCACATGGTAGTCTCCTAGGTCCTTTAACATTTTCTTTTGACTACACATCCCTCAAGGACGTGTTTGTATTTTTTTATTATTATTTTAATCTACATTGATTTACAGAATCCCTAAAGAAGTGTGCGCCCCTCGCCAAGTACTGCAGCGACGCGCGGACTTCAATCTTTATCTGGAGTCCCACAGGGTAGTGTCTTCGGTCATCTAACATTTTTTTTTACTACACATCCATCTAGGACGTTTTTTGGGTTTGTTTGTATTTTTTACCTTAATTTACATATATTTACAGTATCAATAGAGACGTGTGCGCCCATAGCCAAGTACTGCCGCGACGCGCGGACATAAATCTTTATCTGGAGTCCCACAGGGTAGTGTCTCAGGTCCTCTAACGATTTATTTTGACTAAACATCCCTCTAGTACGTGCTTTGGGTCTGTTAATATTTTTTTAATATCTATATCTACATAGACTTAGTGTCTCTTGAGAAGTGTGCGCCCATAACCAAGTACTGTAGCGACGCGCAGACCTCAATCTCTATCTAGAGTCCCACAGGGTAGTGTCCTAGCTCCTCTAACATTTTCTTTTAACTGCACATCCTTCAAAGAGATGTTTTGGGCCGTAAGAATTTTTTTAACATCTAAATCTACATAGCCTTACAGTATCCCTAGAGAAGTGTGCGCCCATAGCCAAGTACTGCAGCGATGCGCGGACCTCCATCTGTATCTGCCGCCGCATGCTGTCGCGGCAGGTGCGGTGCATCGTAATCCATTCCCGGGGGATGCTCACGGGGTTCACGTGGCCTGGGGACAGAAAGGATATAATTTTATTGAAAATTCTTTAACCCTTTCACCGCGGACGTCGGATTTATCCGACCAACATTTTCGTGCCCATTTCGCGAACGTCAGACATTCTCGGCAAAATAAACCACTGCTCGTATTGCACTTAAGTATCTAAATCCCTTTTTGGTTGTAGGTATTTATTATAGACTAGCTGCGCCCCTCGGTGTTACCCGGGGAAAAAGTAGCCTATGTGTTAATCCAGGATGTCAGCTACCTGCATACCAAATTTTATCAAAATTGGTCTAGCCGTTTGTGCGTGAAGAAGAAACAAACACACACACACACACACATCGGGTGAAAGGGTTGATGGACAGTGACGAACTAGGTCTATCAAAACATATTGAATTGAAACAATTTCAGGGGTAAATTCAGTCCAGTCTACTGAACAACTTTTTCAGAGGAACATATATCGAAATATGAAAAAATATTGTTTGGCTTTCCATACAAGTTGAAGGGTCAGCTGACCCCATTTTGTATGATAAGCAAAAAAAAATCGTATTTCGATATACTATGTTTCTAGGGTAAATTTCTTTAGTATCATAGACGGAATTCTCTCTTATAATGGCTTTAATATATTTAATCGGACGTTATATATTATATAACAGTTTATATTTACATAAATAATCGTCGAATGATAACTAAATTTAAAAACACTTCCTTACTTCCTCTGTATTCGTTTTCTTATCAACTTTGAGGTCAATGTTAGCTCATCCGAAAATCCTTTGTCTGTTGTCTCAGTTGTCCGACTATTTGGTAGATTGTCCCACAAATAAAATAACAATGGTTCTATTGTGATGAATACGTGTCTATGACCTCTGGATTGGAGTATTGGACATAAAGCATTCTACATATAGGTAAGTAACTTTTTATTTCAACAAGTTATTATTATCCAAACTGATTTGCAGGCAAATTAAAAAACCCCCGACGACACCACCTAGTGGTAAGTAGCGGAACTAAATAATAGTCTAATCCGTAGCGCCATCTATTATTTTCCAGGTAAATTACAAACCCTAAGTTTCAAACGTTAACCCCCAATAACTTTTAAACGAATAAACCTATTTTCATCAAACATGCTAAGCTATAAGAACCACCGCAAGGGAAGTTGCTTTCACGTACAAAAATCCGCATTGACATCGGTCCATCCTCGGTCCATCCGTTCGAGCGCTACGATGACACAGACAGACAGACAGACAATGTTAGCGTCAAAATTATAACACCCCTGATTTTTGTGGGAAGTTAAAAATATATATTTTAAAACAAGCTTTCAAACCACGAACATAAAAGTTTAAAGTGCTCCTCAAGACGAATCAAACGAGCCCAAACTCCATGAGGTTACGTCGTTTCATTACAGAGTTCCTATGGCCACTTTCCGGCGCCATCATCAGATCAGCTCCATGTCATCATAATATTACATTGTCACGCGATATACGTATGCGTGCTTTCAGCTGAATCGGGACCGGGAAGTGGGTCTTTAACTTGCAAGATTTGATTACAGACAGACAGACAACGGGACAGGTGAAACTAAATAAAAGCTTGTATGTTGTATAAAGATAAAAATATACTTTTGGCAAACCGGCGCGGGCGCCAGCGAAACATCGATTGACCAATCGAGACTTTTTTACATTTTACATTGTAATCAATGTAAAATTTTTGACCGAGCTATGCGTCTCCAAAGTAGAATTATTTTCAGAGGTCGGAATCACGGATGCTATACTGCTATCAAAAGTATGGATATGACTATACAATATTATGTAACAAAACCTGTCCGACATTTGACGGAGCAACTCAGACCGACAATATGAACAATGCTTGATATTCGAAAAAAAAAATCGACATTTTCATACAAACGTGTTCGGCCGTCACGCCAGGCCGGCCGAACACGTTTGTATGAAAATGTCGTTTTTTTTTTCGAATATCAAGCATTGGTCCCATAGAAGTTGTTCATATTGATGGTCTGAGTTGGTCCTACAAGGATCGGACAGGGTTTATGTTACATATTGTATAATCTATAAATAAAACAATCATAATTATGTGATTTCTGGATATATTTTAATCGAAAGAAATAGACATCCTGAAATCACATAATTATGATTGTTTTATTTACTTAGTACCCAATCAGATTCTCGAGTAATCCCGGAACTTTTAGTCATATCCACACTTTTGATAACAATAGCACCCGTGATTTCGATCTCTGATTATAATCAGAGATCGGAATCACGGGTGCTATTGCTATATAAAATAAAATAATTATTTTATTTTATCAAATTTGGAAATCCAATACAGTTCTAATATCTACATCAGCAATAGTTATTAGATATCTAGGAAGAGAATGATCAGGTTTTCGCATGTTAAGGGGCTACCTGAATTTTTCGGGGTCCAGTGCTGCCCCCATTTGAAATAAATCATTTGAAAAGAAACGGAGATATCATTTGAGGGCAAATTTTAAATGATATCTCCGTTTCTTTTCAAATAATTTATTTCAAATAGGGGCAGCACTGGACCCCGCAAAATTCAGGTAGCCCCTTAATATCGAAACTTGCTTTCAACAATAGAAGTATAAGTAGTATATATAACACACTTACGACAGTTAGAAATAGTGATAGGGAACCTGGTCGAACCAATTTTTAACAAGAGGTTCTTAAATTTATTACTTTAACAGTTAAAATAAAGTAAAAAGTAATTTATTTCCCCCATACAATCAAGTACAATACAGAAAGAAAAAAACATTTTTCGGGGTGTACCCATGCAGATTGGAGGAGGCTGGAGCCTGTTAAAGGAAGAAACCTGTGTTACAGGACTCCAGCTCTCCCACTGAAGCAGCTAGGTACCATTAACAATCTCATCGCATAGGGATTCCCCATATTTGCGATGAGTGATATGCAAATAAATATATGTAAATTATATATAAAGTACAGCGCTAGAACTAAAATTACAGTTTCACTGACCACTGTTTCACTGACACTGACCTGAGTTAAAAAGGTCTAACTCGGGAACATGGACTATCTTATTGAGAGTAAAGGAACACGGTTAAAGAACGCGTGTTTCCTATATTTCTCTAAAATTCCTGTTAGGCATTCCTATTGTTGTACAAAAGTACAAAGCTAGGCAAACTCCAAAACCCCATATTGCCAAAAACAAAAACCGCTACTCATCACTAGATAGATATCCGTAGCGCCATCTATTATTTTGCTAGAGAAAGCCCTGACTTTCAAGCGTTAACATCAACCGATTTTCATCAAACATAGCTAAGAACCGCCGCAAGGGAAATTACTTTCACGTAAAAAACCGCATCGAAATCGGTCCATCCGTGTGAACGCTAAGATGCCACAAACAGACAGACCGAAAGACATTAAGCGACTTATAGAACAACCCTCTTATTTGTCGGCGGGTGAAAAATTAAAACGTCTTTGATCAAAAGTTAAGCATTCATAAGGTCATCTACATCCTACGAGATTGTCCAGACACGGTAGTAACAAAGTTATCACGTCAATCGCGTGATAAGGCGTGATAACACGTACGTGCCTCATCGTCTGTACTCGAGATACATTGTATTTGAATAAACAACAGATATGTTAGATTGATTGGGTTTCTATGTTGAGATAAATTGTCTAGCAATTTGTTGATAAGGAATTCATCATCTTTTTTTATGTAGGTATGTTCCCCGATTACTCGAAGATAGACGCCTTGACCTGACCTTAAAAACATAATTTATTTCTCTTCCTCGTCACTAGATGGCGCTATAACTATTTATAAAAACATTAAAATCTTTTATTACTGTTATTTAAATAAAGTTGTACTCTAATTAATTAAATATGACTTATATGAAATGCAATAAATATTTTTAAAGCATATTCAAGACTTTTTGTCACGCTTTTGCTAGTCGTGTGTGCTGCCATCTCTGTGTGCCTACCGGCGACTCCAGTTTTGCCTGCTTTTGGCCCTTCCAACCGTTTATATGGCGTTGGGTATCTGTTACGTTAGTAATTATATTATCTTTGGAATAGGAAATCTTGGGGTTCCAACCAAAACCACTGTTGGGTTACTCAAGATGCCTAAAGTCATCTTTTGGCGACCTCCGTGGCGTAGTGGTCACCATGCTAGTCCGCCACCCAGAGGTCCCGGGTTCGATCCCCCGTCATGGCAAGTTGGAAAATGGCCTTTTTCAAATTGTCCTGGGTCTTGGATGTTTATCTATATACGTATTTGTTTTAAAATATAGTATCCTTGAGTTAGTATCCCATAACACAAGTGTCGAACTTACTTTGGGGCTAGCTCAATCAGTGTTATTTGTCCCTATATATTTATTTATTATTATTTATTATCTGACTACCACACAGTGATGTCAGCCGGTGTCTTCGGCAAGCCTATTCTTTGCCTTAACCAATTTGTTTTTTTTTTATTACAAGGACATACTTGTCAGAAATTTTATCAAAATCGTTGTGTAGTTTAAATGTTTTCATTTTCTTCACAAATACATCTTACATTTACTTTTTTAAGTACAGATAAGTGATAACTTACACTAACAGTTTGGTGTTCAAGTCGGTTTTTAACCTCCGATAAAAAAAAGGGGTGTTATAAGTGTGACGCTAATATCTGTCGGTGTCTGTCTGTGAAATCGTAGCGCTCGAAGGGTGTCCATCCGGTCCGGCATTATAGCGCTCGAACGTATGGACCCTCTTGCGGTGGTTCTTAGCTATGGTTTATGAAAATCGCTTTAGCCGTTTAAAAGTTATTAGGGGCTAACGCTTGAAAGTCAGGGGGGTTACTACAAAAGCGGTACGCAAGACGGACGTTACTGCGTATCCGCGAATCAGTGTCAAGCAACATTGAGCACTAGCTTTTCCCGCGGCTTCGCTCGTGTAGGGATATAATTTATCAAAATCCTTTCTTAGGGGATGCCTACGTCATAGTAGCTTTATGCATGCAAAGTCTCAGCCCGATCGGTTTAAAATTGACAAAGTTTCATACAAACTTTCATCCCCTATTTTATCCCCTTGGGGTAGAATTGATCAAAATCCTTCCTTAGCGGATGCCTACGTCATAACATCTACCTGCATGCCAAATTTCAGCCCGATCCGTCCAGTGGTTTGGGCTGTGCGTTGATAGATCACTATGTCAGTCAGTCAGTCACCTTTGAGTTATATATATTTAGATTAAAGATTAACGTATGATAATAAAGTCTAATTTGGTTTGACATAAAAATATGACGTCACTATCATACGGCTAACGTTTAATTTTATTGAGTGACCACCCTGGGCTTTCCGTAGCAAATAATGGATATCGCTACGGATATCAAGTCGTATCGGTAGTTCCGCTACTCTTCACTAGATGGCGTTCTTGACAGTCGGTTTTTTTTAATTTGCCTAGAAAATAAACTTGTTAGTTTTGAAAAAATATTACCAGATAAACTATTTATATATATTTTTTTTAATTAAAAACTGCCTCCAAACTACGCAATCGAATTCGATAAAGTTTCCATGGGACCACCTGATAAGTATACTCTTTCAAACAAACAAGCAATTTTCAAATCGGTCCAGGCGTCTTCGAATAATCGGTGAATATACATAAAATAATTGGCCAAGTGCGTGTCGGGCCACGCGCTGTAGGGTTCCGTAGTTACGAACGCAAACTTTGAGTTCATGCCACTAAAAATGTCTAAAAACTAATTTTGTATTGAATTTGTATGAAATTTTCCTTTTCCGAGTACATTTTATAAGTTGATCGCCTATAACTTTTTAATTTGTAAACCCTACTTAGCTCTGATAGTTTTCCTTTAAATTTCGTTAAATATCCTATAGCTGTGAATTTTTTCACGTGTCCATATATAATCGTTTAGCAGATAGAAGGGGGGGGACACTTGACTTTAACAATTTTTTCATTTCAAAAGCAAATATTTCAGAAACGGATCCCAAAATCGAAAAACGGTGTTTTACAAACTCACAATATTTTTAAAAGACCTATTCAACGATAACCAACATGATAGGTTAGTCGAGAAAAAAAAATGACTTTTCTTTTTACTTGTATGGGAGAGACCCAAAAAAATTTTTTTTCAATATTCTTTTTTACCGTTTTTTCCGCCAAATTGATACACATTTTCATGCCAAATTACAGCTTTCTAGTACTTATAGTCGCTGAGTAAAACCGCGGACGGACAGACAGACATACAGACATGGCGAAACTATACGGGGTCCTTGTTTACTACGGAACCCTAAAAAAGATCGCGACGAATTTATAACCTCCTCCTTTTTGACAGTCGGTTAAACAGCATGACCTTATTCGTATCGGTTACCAACTCACTAACATCATTGATTTATCAAGGATTTATCTCGACACACTATATTCCATTGTGTTTATCATTTCACAATATGTAAGTACTTACAACAATATCGCATACTACCTATTAGTCATAAGGGTCATATATATAAGCTTATAGCACGTGGTCGGAACACAACACCTCAACTCTTTTAATAGATTTTTTCCTCATAAATATTGTTTGTTATGAATGAGCCATACTGATTGTTTTTTTAACTCACCCACTTTAAAAAATCAGTTATTTTGTAGCGCCCCCCATTTTTTTCACCATAAAAACCTGAATCACATATTTGTCTTGCCTGTAGTTTAATTCAACCTATATTCTAAACTAGACTTTTTTACAAGAGAGAGCAATAATAATACATACACCAGTACATTAGAGTATCATTTATAAAAAATAACAATAATTAACATTGTTAATTTTAAATAAAAAAATAGCAATAATAATACAATTTTACAATAATAAAGAGTATCGGAAGTGGGGACCTCACCTGCGAAACTTTAAAACACGAAATTTTTTCAGTGTTTGCTTCCTTTAACGATATAAATAGCGTTGTGAACGCATTAAAATAATAAATATTAATTACATTTTTAGTTTATATTTGTACAATAAAAAAGGATATAAATATGAACTAATAAATGGATGTTGTGTAGTAAGAGGATTTTAATTACAGTAAATTTTAAAATATGAAATAGCTGAAGTTATAAATCACTCATTGCTTAAATCACATCAGCGCCCCCCAACTTTATTCTGGGCCCGTTACCGCCCCCCTTAAAGCCTCCAGCGCCCACAAGGGGGCGTTATCGCCCACTTTGGGAAAGACTGCCCTAAAGCAAAGGCGGTTAGAAGTTTGACGCCAATTTCTGCCTGTCTGTCTGTGGCATCATAGCTCTCGCATATACCGATGTTGATGCGGTTTTTTTACGTAAAGCAAGTTTCATTGCGGTCGTTCTTAGCCATGTTTAATGAAAATCGATTCAAAAGTTATTTTGGTTGTGACGCAGTTCGTGATTTCGCAAATCGTCATTTTCGCACATTGTCATTTTCGCAACATGTTACTTTAGCACTTTGCCATTTTCGCAATTTGTCATTTTCGCAACTGGTCATTTACAGCTTTTCTGCCACATTAGCTAAGATATACCGTAAGAAATGGGATATACGACTAAAACGGTTCGCCACAACTGTTATTGTGTTTCTAAATATGTCAACATACCTCACATACAGATGAATTTATTTTTATCCAACTGATTAGGATGGGTTACGTTTTTCACGCATATTTTGTATGGATGTTTTGTTTTCATTATTACGCCGTATCATCAAAACGGCGCTGTATGGATTTTCGTACTTGTTTTTTACGATCTACGTCTTGTGCATCTTTTGTGTTGCATATATTGCGCAACAATCCATATTATACACACACAAGTTTTCTATCACATTTCTAACAGAATATCTTAGCTAATGTGGCAGAAAAGCTGTGAATGACCAGTTGCGAAAATGACATATTGCGAAAATGACGATTTGCGAAAGTGAAGAACTGCGTCACAACCGTTATTGGGGGGTAAACGCGTAAGTCTTTTTTTTATTTGCCAGGCAAACATGACTTGTGTAAGTGGTCAACACTGGTTGATTTTACAAGCTGCCTTAAGGCATCTGATATAGTTTGATGATTGTCATAAAACGATGACAGCCAAGACCTACGGCTTTCTATGCCTTCCGAAGCACGGGGAAGCTTTAATTTTTGTTTGCCTTGTGGTCACCAATCCAAGAGCGGACCACGCCCGGTATCGCTTAACTTGCGAAAGCGCTAGTAATGGAGTTACCGACGTTATCCAGTTTCCACACTTAATAAATAAATTCCCCGCTTAAATTTTTCTCTGTCTGTACTTGAAACTCTGAAACTACTGTTCCGATTTTAATGTGGTTCTCCGTGGCGTAGTGGTCACCATGTTAGTCCGCCACCCAGAGGTCCTGGGTTCGATCCCCGGTCAGGGCAAGTTGGAAAATGGCCTTTTTCAAATTGTCCTGGGTCTTGGATGTTAACCTATTTATGTATTTATTATAAAATATAGTATCGTTGAGTTAGTATCACATAACACAAGTCTCGAACTTACTTTGGGGCTAGCTCAATCAGTGCTATTTGTCCCTATATATTTATTTATTTATTTATGTAGAGCATTTCTTAGGGAAGGTTTGCAGGAACCAGCTGAGTTGATAAAGAAATAAGGTGGATAACATGAAGTCTTCATGAAATTTTCACCAACATTTTACCTCCTAACATTTCCATTTAATGTGTTTGCATTAGCGTTGCAACCAATAGTATAAAAATATCGATAGTCTATCGATACTATCGTGACCTCGAAAAACAGTAACAATATCGATAGGACTATCGATAGTATCGATAGTAAAGGTACTATTTGTATTAAAAATTATCGATAATATTGTGACGAATATCGATATTATAATACTATCGATAGTTTTTCGTACAAAAAGTAGTTACAGTATCTATACTATCAGTAGTATCGATAGTATCAATTAAAAACTATTGATACTATCGATAGTATCTAAATTCAATAGTATCAATACTATCGATAGTTTCACCTTTCATCAAAAGTATTGCAAACTATTGACAATCAACCGATAGTTGACCTCGAAAAACAGTCACAATATTGATAGGATTATCAATAGTATCGATAGTATCAATTAAAAACTATTGATACTATCAATTAAAAACTATTGATACTATCAATTAAAAACTATTGATACTATCAATAGTATCGATACTATCGATAGTCCTATCGATATTGTGACTGTTTTTTGAGGTCAACTATTGATAGTCAATCTATCGATTGTTATTAATGCTAGTTTGCATAGTACATCTATTTACAATACAAAGGGACATTACCTTATTAGGTTCTAATTAGAGAGTGATATGGTTTTTGCGTATTCTATTCAATATCTTTTTATTTAATTAATTCATTGTGTTGAATTTTAACACTCATTGTTTTTGAATTTTAAGTGACTTTTTCAAATCTAAAAATAAACTTTACACGGAGCTTGGAGATCAAGAAATTTTTATTGCCGCTTGTGTTGGACCATCCAAGTGCGGTCCAAGCCCGGTGTCACTTTTCTTTCGAAAGCGCTAGTAATGCGCCCTCTCCCCTGACCATCAAGCTCTTCAATTGCAATTAAGTTGATATTAAAAAACCGACTACTACTTTTTTAAACCCACAAGATAAATAGATCATAATAGTCAGCAAAAAAATGGTTGCTGGCAGCATCCTGCCTATTATCACGATTCAATTAGAAAATATGCATTAAAATAATAAATTATATAAAAAAGTAATTGATTATTGATAAGATAACCTATAAATAGTAAGATGCCCTATAATTTACAGCTGAATAGCGCTTAGCAAAAATAATCTAATACCAACGTGGGTATATGTAGGTGTGTGTGTGTGTGTGTACAATCAAAGTAAAAAGTGTGTGTATCTGGTATTGAATGCGTAACCCCAGCAAAATGTTGCGGCTTAGAGAAATGAGAGTATTACAGATACTTGGTTCATAGTAAGCCTCAATATGTTCAAATATAGCAAAATTCGTTCTCTGGTATTTTCTTTCCTCACAGGCTAGCATGAAAGAAATGCATTGAGTGTTGTAACTTAGCAATAGCAACAACAAGAAATGTAGTTACTTATAGAGTGGTACCAAAATAAATTTTGCTCTTTGGTTAATAGGTAAGTACATACATTGTTTTGGTACTTTTGGTTTCCATTGTTTTGTCTCTTTTGTTTATGAAAATTACAGAATTTGGACCTTGAACTGTTCCGTATTCAAAAAATGGTACGTAGAAAAAATGCATTGTAATGGCCAGTGTTTTTAGCAAAACAAGGAGGTCAAATAAAAAACTTTTTCTTTTTTTACTTACATTGTGTGGCGAATGCTGGGGCGATAACTGCCAGGGCACCAACGATTGCTACCAGGATAGCCTTCATCTTGAAAACTACAATAAATCACAGATACTTTGACGAATTAAAACAATAGAAATCAATCTTGTTCAGTAAGGGTACGCGTTGAAGTCAAGCCTTTACACACACTGGCGCAGAAGGCGACTTCGATCTCGGAAATATGAAACAAAGACGATCTACTCGCCTCGATAGCTCTGATTATACGAAAATAATGAACTACGCAACGATAACAAAACTGTCCCGTGTTGACAAGTGCTTTTCATAGAATGACATGAGCGAGCGAGACGCAAGATACCATCTGCCGCAATATGACGTCGAGGGTTTGTGTTCCAAGCCGGTCACGGAATTTTTCCTTGATTATTTTTTAAGATTTCAAGCTGAAAATGCATGAATTGTACATGTAATAAATTACTATTTAACAATATCATTTATTTAATTACCAACATGGGGTGTAAAATAGATAATAATCACGTCTATGACGAAATAGAAAGAAATTTCTTGAAACACAAAACCTCGACCTTTTTGATACGTCATTCATGGATTGTGGTGGAGGATGGGGCGTGCAGGGGAACTTACTAGAGGGGGGCGGAGCTAATAATGATACCAACTATTTTGGTTTTCCCGTAAGTATTGGAGCTGAAATTTTATATTTACAAGCTTTATTTTATAATTTATCATATTATCTGCATCAATTGAGATACAAGCAGAAATTTTAAACTATAACTTTGTTGAAATCTTGTCCATAAAGGCAACAAAACTAGCACAATAACAAGAAACTTCTAGTAAATTCGGTAAAACCAATTGACGCACCTGGCAACACCAGTCTTTGTTCCAACTTCACTTCACTCACACAGATGACTTTTATTTTTATTGTTTAGCTTAGCACAGTTGTTTAGTAATCTTTGTACGCTGTCAATTGCCACTCAGATAAATCATAAATAGATTACCAACGTGTATTCTCCTCGACTGCTCGAGTACTTACGAGTATCAATCAGTTTACGTCGACTCTTTGTTGGAGACTACCTTCTGCGCCAGTGTGTGTAAAGGTTGCCTTTCAACAACACGCTTCTCTGCTTTTGATTATCAGTCACAAAATCGCAAAATAATTGGTAAGTCCTCCTTTTTACATTTCAATACGCATTAGTTTGATTTGGAAGTCAGTACTTTTACATCTATGCCTTATATGTGTCCTTGTTTTTATTAAACCTATGTTCCTAATTTAAATTTATTTTTCCAAAGCAAAACAAAACTTTCTAAAAATAAAATCATTGTGCTTGTCAACATTCACCTATTTATTTACTCTTTTCCTAATTTTGGCATCTGTTCTGTTAAGTGCAAAAAAGAATATGATTCCTTTAATCATTGGCAAAGACATACTTCACTATAAGTAGGTATCTCTACCAAAGGAAATTAAAACAGTGTTTTTTTATTTGAGTTAACCATAATAGACTTCTTATCTATCAATTTTATTCTTATATGTACTCATACCTATCAAGATATTAAAGACAATAAAGTTCCATATCTTATAATAATATTACATATCCTAATCCATTTGTACAAAATGTATTTGCAGATACATTGTATGTTTATCAAATGCTTTGATTGGATTAGAGTAATAAGATTGTTAAATAACCTAATCATTGTATCAAATTTATTGTAGATATGTGTATTACTTGATAAGAACAGATAAATATGTGGACTTATTTCTTTGTGTCATACACCTATGCATAGAAATGCAACTTAAATTATAAGTTTATGTTTGAACCATTTCATATTTTTACATCAGGACCTATAGATCATTTTTCTTTACGAAGGCAATTAGGTTTGAGAAATAATAATTAATAGGTTGGGGAATAAAATTCAAGTAGGTCTAATATCTACTTATTTTCAAAATAAATAACAAATAATCACAGCTTCTTTGATTATTTTCAATTTTAACTGCTCCAAGTGACTAAATTCACGATATTAAATAAAATAACCATGAAACTAAGAATAATTTATTATAAAAACAATTATATTATTTACAACATTTTAATGATTGCGACAGTGTTGCCATATAAATAGAATAACTACTATTCAGTAAATTTTAGAAAGGTTTAGGTTATTTATTTTGTTTCCCAAAATAAATTAGTTAAAAATGAAAGGATATATACTTGGCTGCCTACGGCCTGTACTTGAGTGGAAAGCAGCAAACCTTAATAACAGAAGTTTCTTTAATTTTTTTTCTATAGCAAAATGAAGTCCGTCTTAGCTCTTTTCGCGTGCATGCTCGTCGGGGCTTTCGCCGCCGACCAGTGCTATCAGGACGTGTCAGTGGACTGTGGACCAGCTTCGGATGGCTTAAGTGAGTATTTAATTATCACCCTGAACTCTCAGACTGTCCTTCTTAGCGCGTTCCCGGTTACTTATGCTTTATTGATATGGAGCCCGGGTGCGCTTTCCGGTTTGTCCTTTTTAAAAGAATATATGCATGTCAATGGTCATACAATGATGCCGAAGATCGATAACAGGTAAGCATAATATGACCATACACGATTTATAACCCCCTCTGGATCCGCGCTTTACTATAAACATAGATACTTCACGACAAAAAATGGTCCGAGCGAAGTACCTACATATGCACATCATATCATCTTGAAAGTCTATCGTGCACTCGTCCATACAACAAGTCATTATTTATAAAAATAAAACTAAAAGCCCGACTGTCTTTTTATATACTCAAGTTTCACTCTCACAGCTATTAAGAATCTAACGACACCTCAAGCTAAAATTCATCGAGCCGTTCAGGCTACACAGGGTGCCAAATAATTATACATACATACATACTCTCGAAAAACTTAACCCTCCTTCTGGCGCAGTCGGGTAAATAAGAGAAAACGTTTTCGGTCTCACAAAAAGTCAAATGATTTTTGAAAACCATTTTCTCCTTTCTTGGTCTTTTTTAACTCCCGACAAAAAGGGGGGTGTTAAAAGTTGGACGCTAATGTATGTCGGTCTCTCTGTCGGTTTGTGGCATCATGGCGCTTGAACGGATGAACCGATTTCGATGCTGTTTTTTTTTCTAAAGCAAAGTTCCCTTGCGCTGTATCTTAGCTATGCTTGATGAAAATCAGTTTAAACGTTTAAAGGTTATTGGGGGTTGACTATTGAAAGTCAGGGCTTTCCGGTGCAAATAATAGATAGTGCTACGGATATCAAGTCGTATCCGTAGTCCCGCTACTCATCATTAGATGGCGTTCTTCATAGTAAGGTTTTTTTTAATTTGCCTGGAAAATAAACTTGTGTATGGACGGAGAGCGTGCTATAATTCCCTCATAAAGATCAACAACTAAATTAGTGGACTTGAAATGATGGCGACAGTGCCACCAAACGTTTTTAAGCTGCGTCGTTGGCACCGTGGCGGTGCCCTTTTGAATTTAGTTCCGATTTTGTCCGCAATATGGTCAGATCCACTAACTTATTTGTTGACCGTTTCATTCGTAAAATGAGATAAAGCGTCAAATAGCGTTGCATAACTATCGATAGTTAACCTCGAAAAACAGTCACAATATCGATAGGACTATCGATAGTATCGATACTGTAATTACTTTTTGTACGAAAAACTATCGATAATATTATAATATCGATATTCGTCAAAATACTATAGATAGTTTTTAACTCGAATAGTACCTTTACTATCGATACTATCGATAGTACTAATTAAAAACCATCGATAGTATCGAAACTATCGATAGTCCTATCGATATTGTGACTGTTTTTCAACTATCGATATTTTTATACTATTGCTTGCAACACTAGCGTGTAATACTTAGAAAACTATTACGATTTATTCTTACAGACGAAGACAGTTCTAGTAAGTTATAAACATTTTGTAGCTTTTTAATTTTTTTTTTAAATAATGACTTTAATTATCAGAAAGATAATTACCCTAACTCAATCTTTCAGCAGACGAAAGTTCTAGTAAGTGTCAATAATTTTGAGGCTATTACAATTGTTTTAATTTATATAATATTTAGAGACTACATTTTTTATTCGATCAAATAGAAGGCTTTTATTGTTTAACAAACCTCTTTCCGATAGTTTTTATCGTTTGCTTTAAAATCATCTGCCCATCGATACTACAATAATTAATAAGTTATAATGTTAATCTTTCAGAAGAAAAAGCTAATAGTTGTAAGTATTTAGTATTTTGAGACTGATCAAAAGAAGTAATTCTTGATTTATTGATAGTTTGGGTTGACACTACTTCCACTACTTGTATATTCTAAATCTTTGGATTGACGGCTTGTTTGGATTATAATTGGCTTGCCAACTAAATAATGTAAAGTTTTGAAGAAGGTTTCAATCGAAAATAAAGACAATTTTAAGAAAGTAATTTGAATAAAAAAGTTTTATCAGTGTTATCATTAAACCGGAAGTGACGACACACAGCAATCGAAGTTTACATTGTTAGAATGCCTGCACAAAAAAAAACAATGACAACGGTCATCTGTCAATGTCACCTGTTTAAATTACTTTTGTTATGTTGGTTTGTCATATTATATTGTTGTAGGGAGATGACAGTGACATTACAGTACTCAAAGTGGATATTGCTTATCTAAATCCTGACTTCACTTCCTCAAATAAGCTTGATATTGCTTGAAATGAAGGTCATTTGGATTTTTGCAAATATCTAAATAAGTAAGACTTAATTTTAAAATCTGATTAGAGAAAGCTTCTTCTAGAGGCTATTCCTCGAAAAGGTTTGCGAATTAGATTTTTCTCAAATTACTTGACAAGTGTATAACCAAAGATTTAGAATATACAAGTAGTGGTTATAATCAAAACAAAACCATCTGTCAACACGGAACAGAACTTTCGCATGCTGCTCTCTTTTTCTGATGCTCAGAACCGTCATTTGCTAGAGTGTGAGAGAGCATCGGAAGTTGGAACGCATCAACATGGCCAGTTCCGTGGCATTACGTTGCCCTTTATCGCTCTAGCTAATGATAGTTTTGAGCGGCAGAAAAGGATAGCAGCGTAGGAAAGTGCTACTGAAACCCTAACCCGAGCAGTTGTTATAGACGTAGGGTGATCATTTCTCACATCTGAGTCTGAGACAAGTCCTTGGTATTCCTTTCTCCTACCTGCTTTTTATTTTATGTATCTATGCTTCTACTCTATCTTTGTCCTATCTTTACAGATAGAAAAATGCGTAAGTAACTAAACCTTTTATATTCCCACAGCTAAATACATTACATAATTCTTCTGATCATGACCATAGTTGAACATAATGTATTTTGTTCATATTTTTTGTAGATATATACATCTTTTTCTTTCTTCCCTTATCTCATTATAAGCGGGATTAACCAAAAGATATTATGTATAATTTTTACTCTCACAATGTTTTTTCTGTCCGGGCATTGTTATAATGCTTATTACCAATGTGACAGAACGGGGTACTTGCCTGGGTCATAAATAAATTATTTGATACTTTTAAGAATATATGACGTCGCAAAATAATGTCATTTGTCATTGATCATATCCATTTTAACGTGATTATTATTGCAGAAAAACTAATAATAAGAGCGCTACTTGACTCTAAGAAAATATGACGTTATTAGCCTGTATTTCACACAACCCCATAGAAAGGTTTCTGTCTAGTCCCGACCATTATGCATCGCATGTTCTAAGTTTATTCCCTCCGCAGCCCTTCCCCGGTGTAACGCGGTATACGGCGAATACGGCCGCCACGGCAACGTCGCCAGCGAGCTCAAAGCCTACGCCAACCTGCATCTAGAACGCTCGTACGAGTACTTGCTATCCGCTTCATATTTCAACAACTACCAGACCAACAGGGTTGGCTTCAGCAAACTCTTCAGGAAACTGTCTGATGACGCTTGGGAGAAGACCATTGAGATCATCAAGCATGTAACCATGAGAGGTGAGATTAAAACAAATTGTTACAGTATTTTCACAAGGTTTTTAGTCATTAAAGATGCAGTACTAAAGTACTCAAACTAAATAAGAAATGGTGAAATTTACCACGTGATACGGATTGAACTAGCGACCTTAGTCTTGATACGGCCATGCTTTTACCAACTGAGCTATTTCGTGTTATTTCATTATTTAAATTGTTACAGTATTTCTATTTTTCTTAATAAATGAAATGAAGAATCTTCTTTTTAAAAAGTTCGAGGAATCTACTATAATTGTAGGTTCTGGGTTCTAAAACTAGATAATCGAATGATATTTTATAGGTCTAGATTGTATTGTGTATGATAAACACTGTTAGTTCATTGTTCGTTTAAAGTAGTCAACATTAGTCACAGATATTAAAGACTGTATCATGGCACAGAATAAGTACTAGTACTCACGTTCAGAAGTCTTACTCAGAAAACAAATTCAAAGAAATGTCTACTTAATGTGGTTAGTGCTATGGTTTAATTTAGCTCGCGTCAGAACTCCTCACCTTTTCATTTAGATACCTATTCATACATTGCAAGTCAATTTCATTCTTAGTTCTCTGAAAAAATGATTCATTTAACTAAATTTTCCCCTACGAAGTGGTCGCCGCGCGCATAGTAATATTGTAGGTATATTTTCGATATCTTAACGGGGTGTGACACAGGCCTGGTCATGGTGCGAATGGACAATGTAATATTATAATAAAATACAGCTGTAAGAGGTCATAGTTAGCCCCGAGTTGTGTTCACCAATCCCACGTTAATCTGGGTTGCTTAACATGCATAAACACTACTGTTCATTGCATAACATCTAATAAATTATCAAAGGTGACGAGATGGACTTCGCCCAGAGCAGCACTCAGAAGCCGGCCGAGCGCAGGAACTACACCGCCGAGGTCCACGAGCTGGAGGCGCTCGCCAAGGCTCTCGACACGCAGAAGGAGCTCGCTGAACGTGCATTCTACATCCACCGCGAGGCCACTAGGAACAGCCCTCATATGCATGATCCCGAGGTGAGAGCGATGTCTTATTCGATACTCAATTTGTATTTTTTATCTTCATTAAAGAACCTTTACTAGAAAGAACGAGACAGCCGTGCGAAAGTGTCTTCCTATTTCTGTGTCAAACCAAATTGACATCTATCATAATATCGTAGCGCTCAATGATACTTTAACGTAAATTCTGATTTTTTATTCCGTAGAATTCTGAAAGCTGTAATTTTTTGATATGTCAGTGATCACAAACCTTTTTGGCCGGGCACATTTTTATTAAATTCCAGATTTCAATAAGAGCCTAAACATTTCAGTCTATACATTTTAATTGTTAGTGATTGTAACCATTTTTTAAGTGTGCGATCCAAATTAAAAGGGGATTTACGATGAGCGATACTTGTGTCCTTTTTCATCACGCACAGTTGAATAATCAATTTAAAATAAAAACTATGAAAACTGTATCTGATCTAACAAACAAAAAAGCAGCATACTTTATTTTTTTAATTTTTCATCTTAATGGATAACGGAAAATAATTTGAAAAAGCTTTTGACCAAAAATGTTTATGACACCTGAATTAGTAGGGAGTGATGCCAGGTAAAGAAAAATAACCTGCTGATTTAAAAATATAACTTTGATAATTCAGCATTAAAAAATGTCATACCATATTAAATATACTGAAAGTTTAAAATGTATCTTTTTCTAGGTAAAACATAAATTTGTCAAGAATTCAATTTTTTATTGCCATAAAATGGGTTCTATTTTTAGTTGGAGATCTTTTTAGTAGCAACATTTGTGAAATATCAGAATTCTACGGAATAAAAAATCAGACTTTTTTAGCTAAGTACAGATCGCGCCAAATAACTAGGTGGCTCGGAAGTTAGCTGCAAGTGACAGTACGTTAGCCGAAGCCCGGCGCGGCGCACCGTCCCCGCGCACACTGGTATTCGTCTACTGCGCAGCTTCCGCGCGAAATTCAGAGCCGCCAAGTTATTTTGCGCGTACTGTACATGTTTCGTGCTTAGAGATGGGTTTGCGCTAGTGATGTACAAGATAAGAGTTCTCTGAGTTCCCTTACTTAGGACTCGTAGACGTTTACAGGGTTCGACTCTTTTAACGGAAGGCTCGACGACTGTGAGTTCAAGTGATCCTCGGAGGGTGAGATTAGAGCTCGAGTCTCTTTCTACACCCGAGCCTTTTTCTGCGCCCGCGTCCTTTTACCCGATTGCGAAGAGGGAGAGTTATATGTTTCAAAGGCAATGATTTTTTTCATATATAAATTGGATCTGTTAATGAGCAATAAAATATGATTGTTTTCAATATTAATTAAGAGAATGTTTGCTTGCATACCTTGGATAACTAAAATTCATCTGAAATCACGCCTCGAGTCCTTGTAAGCTTTAAGACTCGAGCTCTTTTAAAGGCTCGAGGCGTTGCTCAGAGAGCTTGGGCTCGCCTAGCCTCGGAACTCCAAGCCTATTGAGCTCATAGAACCCTACAAAACCGACGCGAGTCTTCAAAATTAGAACTCGAGGACTCGAGTCTTGTACATCATTAGTTTACGCCCGGGCATATTGGGCGCATTGCATAAATGCAGAATATTTGTCCGTATATGCCAAATGCCAGGGCAAAATCATTAACATAACTTTTATTTACTTTTTCATTTAAATAGTTACATTTGTGTATGCAGAAAAGCATTATTAGATTACGACTTATAAATCACCAATGAAAAATAGGAAAAATATCACTATTTCGACTCTCCAGTCGAGTCGACGCAGCACAGCGCATGAAAACTAGATTGAGGGAAGCTAAAATTGATTGTGATTTAACGTGACTGTGACTGATTATTTTATGAACAGATTATATTATCTTTTTTGTTGCAAAAAATATATGATTTTTCTGTTCAGCAATCAGGCCTTTATTTCGGCGTAAACTCTTTTAGTCCAATACGTACATTAATGCCTAACTTGTTTTTGCCCTCGACTCAACGTTAGTCGTGCCGCTTTCTAGGCTATGGTCCATGTCATTGTAGAGAAATAGTGGCACACAAAGACGATTTTGGCAGAGATAATAGATGAAAAGCCAATCGTTTTTTTTTTCGATTAAAATTATTGTATTTTTAAACAGATTGCCCAATACTTGGAGGAGGAATTCATCGAAGACCACTCCAAGACCATCCGTAACCTGGCCGGCCACACTTCGGACCTCAAGAAGTTCATCACAGCCAACAATGGTCAGGACCTCTCCCTCGCCCTGTACCTCTTCGACGAGTACTTACAGAAGACCGTCTAAATTATAATCCAATCTTTTTCCTTCTACAATACTCCACTATATCCCAAATTCAGTAGACGGGTTCAAAAGTATCTTTTAGTATGTATCCATCGGTTATGTACAAATTATAGGCTGTAACATGTATTAAGTTTGATTTTTTATGTTAAGTAAAACTGTATATTGTGTATTTTAAGTTGTAAACGTCAACTGTAGTTATTTCAATTAATTTTCAAATAAAAATTTCAATAGGAAACCCATTCTGGCGTTTTAATGTTAGAAAATACAGTATCTAAACTAATCAGCCTTTTTTTAATTAAATTTATTTTTACTAAGCAAAGTGTCTCCGTTTCAGCTTGGAGTAGAATGCTTTCGTTTGTGCGGCTAATCCCCTCTACAATGGTGCCATTTTTCAAACGCCTAGTCAATAAACGAACGGTTTTTTGTATGAATAAAAAAATCGTGACTCTGCGTTTCAAAAATGGCCCTTTAGGTCTCTTTTTTCAACCGCATAAAATTCAGGTACAAGAAATTTTCAAAAGTGCCATGGCCCTGGGGGATTTGTGCGCGGTGAACATTTATTTAGTTTTCATTTAAACTGTATAAAGACAGACTCGTAGTCGCAGAAGTATAAGATTCCACAACAATAGCTTGAAAAATAATCCTATTTCAAAATTCCACGCTGAAAGATAGTTACTTTTTAGTAGTCCGATAAAATTTTACTATTTTTATGGAGTCATAGTAGTTTTTATAAAACGGTCTATGCCAACACTAACACAAATGTCATTTGTCAAATATGTACACAAACGTCAGTCAGACAAAGCATAATAGCGTTTTTATATCAGATTATTTGATATTTCCCATTATTTTCAAAATAATAAATGAAATTGCGGCCAGAATGACTTCCCAGACAGCTTCTATGACGCCTAAAGGTCCAATCTTCGATCCTGGGCTATGCCGGTGCTGCAGGTCCATCAAGAAATGCCGATTATTGACTGCAGATTACGAGTGGTGTGGGAGCAAAGAAGTTTACTCCGAAATGTTTATGGATTGTTTCGGTTTGGTGGTAAGTTCCTACTAAATAGATAGATAGATAATCATTTTATTGGTACCAAAAAACGCACTATAGATACACTTATCTTAAACAGGGAAAAGAAATCAATAAAACTATGACTAATGGTACATAAACAAAGAAAATACGTATGCAAGGTTGTGGGTGTGTGCCGCAGCGATACCAAAGGGTTTTGACTTAGCGATACGTTTGCTCGTAGAACAAACCACTGGTTTTCTGCCACCACCTTGAGATTTACAGGTGCTACTAATTCTTACTTCACTTAATGTCAAAGTAACTGTCTATACTCTTCACGCTTTAACCACCTAACCGATTTTGATAAAATTCAGTATGGATCTAGTTTGAGACCTGGGAAAGGACTTATAATAGTTTTTATCCCGAAAAAATCTATTAACGGAATGAAGAGGGGAGGGCTCTTTATATGGGGAATTGTATTTTGCCATACAAAAGTAGACTATTCCAAAGTATAAAATTAATGCAGACGAAGTCACCGGTAAAAGCTACTGTATTACATACTCTGTTCTTGACGTAGTATGTACCTGCATACTGAACAGCCCCTGTTCTTCCGGAAATGATATTTCCCAACATGCCTTGGATTGAGATCGAACCCAGAACCTCGAGTGGCTGACTAGCATGTTAACTATTGTGCCACGGAAGTCGTCAATAGGATCTGTAGGAATGAACCCTTTTCTTTACAGCCTGTGGGAGGGGAGAAGCAGACGGTATGTAGAACATACCATCATGTTCAGAAAAGATAATTCAGTCAGAAAACTTGTAAAATCTAGTTGTATTTAGTTATAAACCTCCTAGCTGGTCAGGGGATAAAAGAAAATAAATTAGAATGTACAAGCTGCTTCTCTTCCCTTGCAGATTGTAGAAGCCGATCGGGGGATTTGGCAAAATTGCGAATCATGTTTAAAGGTGATGCTGCCGATTGTGGAAATCTGTGAAATTGTGAATTATGTTAATAGATGATGCGGGTAGCAACCCATCACTATTTTGATTCCCTTTTCCATCTTTACCCTGCTGTTCATGCTAAGCATGACCTTTGGATCTTTGACAGCCTTTGGCTCTGTAGCTCTGTCTGTGTGTCTCTCTGTGGTGGTATTTTTTTATGTGAAAGCAAGTTCTCTTGGTGGTACTTAGCTTAGTTTGATGAAAATTGGTTTAACCGTTTTAAAGTTATAAGGGCGCTTGAAAGTTGGGGTTTTTTAATTGACCTGGCAAATATGTGGTAGTAAGTAGTGGTTAATAACTGGAATAGACTACAGAAGAAGCGGTCATTGCACCTTCCATTTTATTTTTACTTTATTAACGTACCTACATACTATTGAATAAGTATGCTAATATTATTATAGTCTAGCCTATTAAGACTAATTAATAATTTTCCTTTGGCCTAGTTTTATAAGCAATAGCATAAGAATGTGCGCGAACTGCGCCTTCCATTAATGCATTTAAAACAGATTCGACAAGGACAAATAAAGTGTCATTAATGAATTAATGAACTGTGAAAAGACTTTATGGACTCTCCACACTGTGTGAAATAGACATATCAGCTTTAAGCTGCTCGTCTATAATAAACGAACACTATAAGTTTTTTGAAAAAATTACATTTTTGTACAACCTTTTATTGTACGGATGAAATAAGCCCAAGCTCAATAGAGTTTGATGTTTATCTAAATATGTATTTTGTTATAAAATATAGTATCGTTGAGTCAGTATCCCATAACACAAGTCTCGAACTTACTTTGGTGTTAGCTCAATCAGTGTTATTTGTTCCTATATATTCATTATTCATATTAATTTTTTATTTTATTCATATTGATATTCAGTTGCATCGTTTTATTACTGAGTTCCATCAACTACCTTCCGTCTCCGTGATTGTACCCTAGACATCGACTACCATAAAGTGCTTTTCAAGACAAATCAAACGAGTCCCACTTAACGAGGTTATGTTGTTTAATAACTGAGTTCTGTCGAATATCTCCCGGCTCCATCATCTGAACAGCTCATTGACTCCATAATATTGTATTGTCATCCGACTTACACAAGTATGCAAAATTTCAGCTCAATTGGTTGAGGATAAGCGGTTGAAAGTTGAGTTTCAAGATTTGACCAAAACAAACATATCAAGATTGACGACCTCCGTGGCGTAGTGGTCACCATGCTTGTCCGCCACCACAGGGGTCTTGGGTTCGATCCCCGGTCAGGGCAAGTTGGAAAATGGTCTTTTTCAAATTGTCCTGGGTCTTTGATGTTTATCTATATATGTATTTGTTATAAAATATAGTATCGTTGAGTTAGTATCCCATAACACAAGTCTCGAACTTACTTTGGGGCTAGCTCAATTAGTGTTAATTGTCCCTATACATTTATTTATCAAGATACATTGCAAGTTAAATAAAAGCTTCTAAAATGACATCACGTGTGCGCTACGTACTATTTGAATATGTAGTTTCGATACTGATCACTAGATGGCTTCTATAAAATCAGGGGCTTTTAAAGGCGGCCCTTCCCGTCCGCTCTGTCGTCAACGCGAGCATAGTTTGAAAAGCTTGTTATTTCATCCAGGGCAATGTTAGAAAAGGAAGCAAAGCAAAAAGGGAGAGATAGCGCCTGAGGGCTCGGTTTACATTCTATTGAATGGAATTATTATCATTATTAACTATCCATTGAACGAATATTCACTTTTCACTGGGTGCGAAAATTTCATAAAATTGTTCCAAGTGATACGAGTTTTTCAGTAAGCCTTTCAAGTGTGTGCAGTAAACGTTTTTTATTTAAAATTTTCATTACATTTGCAAAGCTTTCTATAGAAATGTTTTTTTTTTACCTTTACAATTTATGAGTACTTTATAAATGATTGAAGTTCAAGTAAAATTTGTGCAAAAAAGCAGATTTTTGGAGGCTTATACTGAATTTGTTTCTCCAAATTTTAATTTTTTATTTCGATAGAAACCTAGAAATAGCGCACAAGATACCTTTAGTTTAAAAAATTTCAAGAAAGATCAGTTACAACGTCATAATCACGTACGAGCGTTTGTATGAAAAGTAAGACGGGAAGGCCGCTCTTAATTTGCCTGTCGAATAAACTGCGGCTCTGCTGCTCTGTCTGTGTGTCTGTCTGTGGCGGTATTTTTTTATGTGAAAGCAAGTTCCCTTGCCGTGGTTTTCATGTTTGGTGAAAATAGGTTCATCCATTTAAAAGTGTTATAAAGTCGCTATCATTATAAATAATAATAATAAATCTTTATTCAAAAAAACTTACAGAGAAACTTAACATATTGTTAATTAAAATTAAAAGGTAGGTATATATTTATTGTGGAACCTGAGCTAAGATTTTGACAATCTTGTGTTTCAGGCTATGCTAAGCTAAAAAAGTAGGTACTATAAACAGTCATATCTAAATCAAATTTAACATTAAACATGTCTACTTTATATAAATTTAAAACATTCTTAAAAATGAGGAAAATTAAAAATTGTATATAAATAATACAACTTATTTTAATACTGTTAGTAAATCCTCTGTGTCCTCATAGGACATATTTAGAAGGGCTTCTTGTAGTATTCCCGTACACTTTTTTAGATTTAGTCGGTAAAAATCTAGTCTTATATTTAGTTTATTATAAATGAGTGGGCCAAGAAATAAAAAGAACCTAGATGAGAAAGCAAATGAGGGCAAACATTGTCTCTCCTATTTATTATCTTATAACTGTTATAAAATTTTCAGCTCTCAAACCTTGATGGAGAAAGCAAGGAGTGTTGCATTTGTGCGACCTGCGTGTCGAGACTGCGCGAGGCGAACGCGTTCAGGCGGCAAGTACTGATTTGCGAGGAGGCGTTCCTCAGTGCTAAACTAGAGAACCAAGGTAATTTTATTAACACTGTTTCATATTGGGTAGGCATGGATTTAGCAGAGTAGAGATAAGCGGAGCATAAGCATGTTGGGCAAACTAAAATAATTACCACTAATTACAAGACACTAACCACGGGCCATTCCTGAAGTGCCTGTATAATAATAGGCGGTGACCAGACATACATACAAATCAACAACTAAACACCTAATCTGAGTTAACATGAAATAAGTTAAATCTAACACTGACTGTCTTTTATGTGAACACCGTACGCCTGACTCTTCATGAAGTCTTCAGCGGATTTGAAGCCTACACTTCCCCAAGATGGCAATCGTACCCCAAAATTACACATAAATATCCGGAAACAAACACAGCACGGGTTATGGCTCGTTTACACAGTGCGATCAAGCGAGCGAGTCAGCCCGCCGAGTAGCTGCCGTGCAACTACTTGCACTGTGTGGATACATCATGCGTGTGGACCGTGTGGACAAGTTACAGTGTGTCAAGTCTTGGTACAAGACTGGTACTAGCCTTATCCGGCACGAACATCGATGATTTTTAAATTCTAAACTGTTATTTGAAATGTGTATCTCGCCAAAGGATGGTCGAGCCTAACACAAAAAAGGGATAAGTGGAAAAAGACGGGAGAGACCTTTGCCCAACAATGGGACAAATTACGTTAATGAAAAAAAAACTGTCATTTATAATAATTGTCCCAACTCAAATAAAATTTAAGTAACAAATTGCTAGGATCCGCAACACGGTTCGTCCAAATATTCACAGTTGGTAATCCGCAGTAGGCTTCGTCAACATTTTCAAGTTAGGGTAAAAACGGGATCTTATTACTATGACTTCGCTGTCCGTCCGTCCGTCCGTCTGTCCGTCTGTCCGTCTGTCCGTCTGTGTGTTACCAGGCTGTATCTCATGAACCGTGATAGCCAGACGGTTAGACATTTAAAGAGGATGTATTTCTTTTGCCGCTATAGCAACAAATACAGAAAAACAGAATAAAATAAATATTTACGTGGGGCTCCCATACAACAAACGTGTTTTTGGAATGAAGTTCCTTATGGCGCGTTGCGAAAAGGGGCTAGACAGAAAAAATTAATACCAAAAGTTGTAACGACAATTTTTGTTCATTCAAATTTATGAAGATAATAAAAACTTGATTTTAGAACGCAGAAAAGAGTTTGAATGTAATTTAGACCTATTCATATTTATATTTTACTTCGTTCCATCCGGGTGTCCCTAGACATTTCTCAAATTTTTTGTTATTTTATACATGGTGCGGAACCCTTTGTGAGTGATCCGACTCACACTTTGCCGGTTATGCATTACGTAATGTGTATCTTATACCTTTAGATATATGATTTTTCAAGCGAGTTTTTTTTATAAAATTCTTTCAGACTTTGACCACAGTCCGGACCTGGATGTAGACCATAAACTAGAGGTGAAGGTGAAGGCGGAACCATTGAGCAACGTGGATGACGATTCGTCTACGGACGACCGGGACGATCGTATCAATGACCATGGTAAGTTGAATTGTTAATGTTCTCTATTTTCCTTAGAAATATTTTTTTTTATTGACCTGCTGTGCAAAGGTCTCCCCCTTCTCCCTCCAAATATCTCGATCGTGTGCCACTTCCAACCATTCCTTTCAAACTGTCGCAAGTCGTCACACCAACGCTTCCGGGGCCTACCGCTTTTCCTTCGGCCATCTTCGAGAGTCCACTTTGTTACTACTTTGGCCCACCTATCAGGATGCCCAATCACTTATGGAAAAATAAAAAAAAAATTCGAAGCTATTTTTGTGAGGCCTAAGTACTATCAAGTCAAATGTAATAAGCCCCACCTCGATGGGGTTGCGTCGACTCATTGCAGAGTTCCTAAGGCCATCTTCCAGCTCCATCATCAGATCAGCTCCATGTCATCGTAATATTGCATTGTCTGTCAAAATAATAATAATAAATAAATATATAGGGACAAATAACACTGATTGAGCTAGCCCCAAAGTAAGTTCGAGACTTGTGTTATGGGATACTAACTCAACGATACCATATTTTGTAACAAATACATATATAGATAAACATCCAAGACCCAGGACAATTTATGAAAAAGGCCATTTTCCAACTTGCCCTGACCGGAAATCGAACCCGGGACCTCTGGGTGGCGGACTAGCATGGTGACTACTACTACGCCACGGAGTATGGAGGGTAAATGGAAGGAGAACTGTCTCTGTATGTAAAAAGTGTCCGCTGAAATGTGTTAAATTAGGGTGGCGCTACAGTAGCAACAGGGTAAATTTTAAATCAAGCGCCATAATTACTATTTTAGGTTATATTTTTCAAAATATATTGGACAACGTAAACAAGAAACGTTTATTAAATTTAACTTTTACTAGCTGACTAATTTAGCCACAAAAATTATTTAACCCAGTAATTCTGTGACTCGGCTAACTTCAATTTGTCACCAACGGCTACATTCATTCCATACCCTTTGCTGCAGCTAGCGCCACTCTTGGAGGATTTTTCAACTGTTATTTACTGCGTACAGCTGGACACTTTTTCAAATATCCCCCATATAAGATAGTTCTCCTTCCATTTACCCTCCATACCACGGAGGTAGTCTATAATTTTTTTTTTAAAAAACGTTTTACACGCATACGAAACTGGATGCCTGGGTCTTTAATTTGCAAGATTTGATTACAGACAAACAGACAGACTTAAAGACTGTTACCAGCATTCAAAAAATGATTTTTTTGTCCAAGAGTTTATTTGCAATTTTAAAAATATCTTCGACTTTTAAGCGTTCACCCCTAATACTTTTTTGAATAAAAAAAACGTTGTTGTTTAACAAAAGTAACAAAGTTGTTTGAAAATATTAAATTTTTTGTACAAAGTTTTATTGTAAGGCCAAAGTACTTATTAGGACAAATAAATAAGCCCAAACTCGACGGAGTAGCGTCGATTTGTTACTGGGTTCCGTTGACCACCTTCCGTCTTATTGATCAGACCCTAAATATCGTCTACTATAAAGTGCTCATTAAGAAAAATTAAAAAGTTATTGTCAATGAAGTCGTGTTTCATAATTGAGTTCTGTCGAATAATTCCCAGCTCCATCAGAACAGCTTATTGACTACACAATATTGTCGCGAACGAGATAGACGCAGAATGTTCGCGAGCAAGAACCGCAAAAAATGTCGTATAGTAAATAAATTCCTAAGTAGTTCTTACTAACGATTCTTATAAAGTGGCCTTTGGCTCCAAGCCAATGAAAAATCACCGTGTATAAGTATGCGTGCAAAATTTCAGCTCAATCGGAAACCGGGAAGTGGAATTTAAGTTACTTGTACTAGATTTGGTTACAGACAGAAATCAGTCTTTTATATTTTTATTTATTTTTTTCTTCTATTTTTACCAAGGGCCTGACACGCTTTGATAGAGCGTGAAGGTCTCATTAAGATTTCTAAAAGAACAAACAGAAAGGAGTGCCGTGTTTTGTCTATCACCGACCGAACATTTTTTCATGGTCGGTTTATAGGCACACTTCGAATTGCATATATTTAAAGTGTGCCTATAACCCGACCATGAAAAAAATATACGTAGTATCATTAATATGTCTTTCTCTTACCCCTGGACGCTCGATGGCAAATCTACACTTCTTGTGTATTCTAAATTTTTGATTTTTACAAGCTTTTATTTAAAAACATAAACCGTTTTTTGCTATTTTTAGACTATGACAGTAGAACGGACATAGAAGTGCCTATGTTACATACAAGAGAGGTGAAAGTGAAGAAGAGGAAGGTACCGGGGCAAAAGGACTTGCTGGTGAAGATGAAGAAGTTGAAGCATCAGTTGAACCAGATGATGGAAAAGCCAGGTAAATGTCTTAAGGTTTAACAAGTCGATACTTCTATATATATAAAAGAAGAAACTGAATGACTGATTGGCTGACTGACATATCTGGGTCTAAAGACTCCAAATTTGGCACATATACCCCTTAAGAGGGTGAAACGGGGGTCCAAAGTTTGTATGGACAAACAGGATTAGTTTGACCATTTTATTCGAAACTTCGCAAGAGTACTTCCGGCATTAAATAATTAAAAACGTGTTTCAGGATTTTTCAAAATTCATCCCGTAACGGGGTGTAACGGGGGTCCAAAGATTTTATGGAGAAACAAGATTAGTTTAACCATTTTGAAGCGTTCCGTCGCTCTCTCTCGGTCTAGAAAATGACGGAAACGGAAACGGGAAGGAAACGGGAAAGGGAGCGGAAGAGGGAGTTTGCCGGGTCTGCTAGGCCTTTAAATCCCTAAGTTATAATAAAAAATGTTATATTTTATAAGTATTCAAACATTTTAACATAATAATTCATATGTTATTAGTTATCACAACATTAATAACGTAAAAAACCAATTAAAAATCCAATTAGAACCATTTTCGACTTTTACGCGAAGTCGCGGGTTAAAGCTAGGTTTCTATAAAATTTCGCGCTTTCCAGCGACCTTGGTCAGGTCGTCTGACCACCCTGTGGGTGGGTGACCTACGCTTCGCTTGCCAGTACGCGGTCGCCATTCGAGAACTTTTTTGACCCATCGGTTCTTCGAGCTGTGTCCCGCCCACTGCCACTTCAACGAACTAATCCGCTGGGCTATGTCAGTGACTTTTGTTCTCCTACGAATTTCTTCATTTCTGATTCGATCACGTAGTGAAACACCGAGCATAGCCCTCTCCATAGCGCGTTGAGCGACCTTGAGCCTTCTTATGAGACTTAAGGGACCACGTTTCGGAGCCATAAGTCATCACTGGTAACACACATTGATTAAACACTTTCGACTTGAGGCACAGAGGTATTTTTGACGAGAAGATACTGCGTAGCTTCATTTAATGCTGTTTTTCATTTCAGCGCCATCTACAAGGAAAAAAACGAAGCAAATACAACCGAAAAAGCAGTCTTACAACGACCACGACCACATGGTCTACGTGAATACCGTGAACATAGTCAAGAACTCCTACGTCTGCCCTTTCCTAAACAGAATCAGCAATTATTACTGCTTCTATTGCAGAGACCAGTTCACCAACCCCACAGAGTTAAGGGAGCATACGGCAGACCACAGTCCAAAGTTGTTCGAATCGAGCATGGAAAACAAGAAAATACCCAAAATCGATATAACCAGAATCGATTGTCGATTATGCGACGCCAAAATCGATGATCTGTCCAAATTAAAAACGCACCTCACTGATGTACATTCGATTGAAATCTACCCAATCGAAAGCGAGTTTTTAAAATTTAAGCTTACTTCGAATAATTTAACGTGTTTAGAGTGCGGTTGCGTGTTTCCGTTCATCGACTCTCTGCAGAAACATATGGTCGAACATTTCGGTACTTATGTATGTGACATTTGTGGGGCATGCTTTTTGGAACAGACATCTTTAAGGACTCATATCAAGTCTCACAACAAGGTAGACCTCTCATTCCCCTGCGAAATATGCGGGAAGAACTTAAAAAGTAAATATAGTAGAATATTACACGTAGCCACGGTACACGAGAAGAAACCAACGGTCAACTGCTACAAATGTGAGGCTAGTTTCCTTTCGCACGCGCAACGAAATCGACATCTGATAGAAGTGCACGGAGATAAGCGTACTTTTCCTTGCAAATCGTGCGACAAAGTTTATAACAGACGGAAGACTCTAATGGAACATTACAGACGGAATCACTTAAAAGTTTACAAGCACGAATGTGACTTATGCGATCAGAAATTTTACTTACCCTCACGATTGAAGGAGCACATGGCGACGCACACAGGAGAGAGGAATTTCCGGTGCGAGTTTTGTGAAAAGAGCTACCCGAGACTACAATCGTTGCAGGAGCATCTGAGGTCACACAGCAATGAGAGAAAATACAAGTGTGACTTTTGCAATTCAACTTTCACTCAAAGTGGGAGTTTGAAAAACCATTTGAAAAGTCATCAGGGTTATGACATGGATGTTAGTTATAGTTGAAGAGCGAAGTGTAATTTTTTAGCTACAATTATGATTGATAAGAAGTACCAAATAGAGTAGGTGAAAAGAGACGCATCCTAGAGGAAATAGGCGAGGCAATATGTTGGGACATTCCATACGGCGTGACAAACAAACACACCCACACACACACACACACATACACACACACACACACACACACACACACACACACCTCAATCTTACTTCCAATTCAAGATTTATTTTATTTTTATTTCCAAAACAATTATTTGCAATCTTCCTATTGTTATTATGTTATACCTAGGCATTATATTATAATTTAAAAAATAGTACCTAATATTGCGAAACCATGTTATCTAAATTCACAAGTAACACATATTTTTTATACTTAATCGTAATTTATAATAATAATTATTTAAAAATGGAATTATAATTGATATATTTTTAATTTACAGGAACATAGTGATTGTATTTATTTCGGAGGTGGGCGTTGATGCCTGCGACACAGTTTTTATTAACTACTGCAGGTGTCATAGTACATGATGTTTTAAAAATTTACTGTATACTGTTCCCAATAAATTATTATTATTATCTTAAAAAAATAGGGAAGATGCATAATATAGCGACCACGAAGGTACTAATAAAACCCATAGGATCTGGTTCGATCCATCACAGTCTATAGGCCAGGAGTGGCGACGGGATAATGGATTATTTATTTGAATTAGGAAGAGTATTTATACAAAAACATTGTACAGTGTTATATTGAACGTACACGTTCAGTTAGTACGTGATGTGCTAAATTAACAAAATAAATAATTTGCTTATTAATTAAATATATATCCTAGTTTAAATCACGTACTACTATAAGGATGCTGCCATACATAATGTATTTTTCGATGTGCTATGGAAACCAAGAAAAAACTACATTGCTTAGCAAAAATCCCTTTAAGATATAAAGGTTACAAAGTCACGTCCGCCTTTGGACGGCGTCTCAGAGCGCCTTAGAAAGACCGGACAGGAGTGACGTCACTTATGTCGCATTTGTAGGCGTGATGTAAGAATATTTGTTCGGTTGCTATGTCAAATATTGTGTTTACAGGATTGGCTTCATAACAAAAGAAACTTTAATTTTTTGAGAAAATCATATGGTAATATTATTTTTTAAACATTTTATAACTTCTAAATTTGACTTTTTCAATCAACTAAAACCCAAAGTTAATGGAATCGATAAAAAATAGAATTGTGCTTAACCCTTTTACCGCGGGACTTTATATCAGTTGCCGTGCCCCCAGCGCGAAGGTACTAAATCAAAAATAAATACCTACAACCAAAAAGGGATGTGGATAATTAAGTTTTTTTTTTGTCGGAAATATCTGACACTCGCGGAATGGGCACGAAAATGTTTGTCGGATAAATCCGACGTTCGCGGTGAAAGAGTTAAAGGCCTTTTTTACGTAAGTGCTTACAAAATCAGAGACATTTATCAAAATCTACTCGTTATGCATCATCTCTATTTCATGCGCATTATAATACAAGGCAAAATAGAAGGGTAAGATGCTATATGAAGCAAGTCAAGGGAAAGGTGACAGCAGTGTCTTATCAAGATGTCAAGAGGTTGGCGGAAAACAGAATAGAATGGAAGAAACTCCGCCGACAAGAGCATCGCTCTTAAATTATGATGATGGTTGTCTCGAAGAGATCGCTTTAAGCGCGGCCTTCCCGTCTTACTTTTCATACAAACGCTCGTACGTGATTATGACGTTGCAACTGATCTTTCTTGAAATTTTTTGAACTAACAGGTATCTTGTGCGCTATTTCTAGGTTTCTATTGAAATAAAAAAATATTATCATAATTTAAAGAAACAAATTCAGTATAAGCCTCCAAAAATCTGCTTTTTTGCACCAATTTTACTTGAATTTCGATAATTTATAAAGTACTCAGAAATTGTAAAAGTAAAAAAATATTTCGATAGAAACCTTGCAAATGTAATGAAAATTTTAAATTTAAAACATTTATTTTACACACTTGTAAGGCTTACTGAAAAACACATATCACCTGGAACAAGTTTTATGAAATTTCCGCACCCAATGAAAAGTGAATATTCGTTCAATGGATTGTCAATAATAATAATAATTTTATTCAATAGAATATAACCGAGCCCTTAGGCGCTATCTCTTCCTTTTTGCTTTGCCTGTTTTTCTAGCATTGCCCTGAATGAAATAACAAGCTTTTCAAACTATGCTCGCGTTGACGACAGAGCGGCCGGGAAGAGCCGCCTTAAGCGATAACACCGGCAATTGTACTCACTTAATGTAAAGTTAATTATTTGTGTAACATTTTTCTTTTGGTGCACAATAAAGAGTTATCTTGGCTGTCCATCTATCTATGATGAGATGATTGGGCCAGAAAAGTATTATTCTATTTAGTTAGCAGGACCGGATTTAGATATTTTTGGAAGGGGGGGGGGGGAGAGGCAGAATATGAGTATATGCCGCCCCTGTTGGTTTTGCCACCTACCTACTTGATTACCGTACCTTGGTGAACAGTACACGGGGGCTGCAGACAGTAAGGGTTAGCGCCACATCGTGTCTCGGTCTGTCCGGACCCTAAGGTTTCATTTTGCGGGCCCTTAATAACCAGATGCCACCCCCATTCCGCATCGGTAGCATAGGAGGGGTGGATATATTCGACGATATTGCCGCCCCTCTCATTTCGCCCGGGGCAGGTACCCCTTTTGCGTTACACATTGTAAATGTATATATTTATTTTATTTATTAGTTATTTTAAAGATAATTGTAAAAAGTATTCGACATAATATATGGAGTTGATTGTATGAAGTATTGTTTAATTTTATCCTAACCACATGGGGTAGCTAAGGGTTGGGACTCATCTGTCAACACGGAACGGAACTTTCGCATGCCGCTATCCTTTTCTGTCGCTCAGAACCGTCATTTGCTAGAGCGAGAGATCGACGGAACGCTCCGGAACGGCTATTCCGACGACCTCCATGGCGCTGTGGTCGTCACCATGCTAGTCCGCCACCCAGAGGTTCCGGGTTCGATCCCAAGTTGAAAAATGGCCTTGTTCAAATTGTCCTGGGTCTTGGGTGTTTATCTATACAAACTCAAAAAAATATACATTGTCATACGAAAGTGTTGGGCCAGCCCGGCAATTTGTTTGAAAATGTAGATTTTTCTTTGATTTTCAAACATTGGTCCCATAGGAGAAGTTGTTCATATTGACGGTCTGAGTTGCTCCTATAAGGATCGGACAGGGTTTTTGTTACACATTGTATATTTATTTGTTATAAAATATAGTATCGTTGAGTTAGTATCCTATAATATAATACAAGTCTCGAACTTACTTTGGGGCTAGCTCAATCAGTGTAATTTGTCTCTCGCTCTAGCAAAAGACGGTTCTAGGCGTACATACATGTACGTAGAACAGGATAACAGCATGCGAAAGGTCCGTTCCGTGCTGAGAGATGAGTCCCAACCCTAAGAATTGAGCATTAACGATTCACTCACGTATATGCACTGTGTAGGTCGACTGCCTCCGTAGTCCAGTGGTCAAGGAGTTATCCTTGTGACCCGGAGGTCATGGGTTCGATTCCCACTGGGAAGCATACTTTGTGAAAAGTTGTTTCCAGTCTGGATAGGATATTGCAGGCTTGAATCACCTGATTATCCGAAAAGAAAGATGATTCCGTGTTTCGGAAGGCACGTAAAACTGTGGGTCCCGAACGCCACCTAGCGTTTGATCATCAAACTACCCAAGGATTGGTTTCTGGTTTACCCTTTGGGTTGTGGAGGTCAGACGGCAGTCGCTCTGTGTAAAAAACAGTAACCTCGTCCAATCACCTTGGTTAGGTAGCGGACCCCGAGCTTTGAAGCGTTACTGCTGAGGATACAACCGGGAATACGCTCGGATGATGATGATATGCACTGTGTAGGGGGTGAGGAGCTCGGTGGCCCGGCGGAAGTGCGCATTACTAGCGCTTTCGCAAGTAAAGCGACACCGGGCGTGGTCCGCACTTGGATGGGTGACCACAAGTGGCATGAAAATTTCTCGAGCTTCTCCGTGCTTCTGTAGGCACGTAAAAGCCGTTGTTCCCGGCTGTCATCATTGTATGGCAGTAGTCTAGCTATGTCAGATGCCTTTAGGTAGTTTGAAAAATCTGACACCAGTGTTGGCCACTTACACACACGAAAAGAAAGAAAGCAAGGCGGTGATACCTTCGAGGCGCCGTTCCTAACCTGGTCGGCCTTTCAGACTATATTACGAGAGTGAATCGTTTTCACTAGTATACAGGGTGACTTTACCCACCAGCCAAATTTTTGGAGCAAATTCAGTTCATGACACTGGAATACTTTCTATAAAAAAGCTATTGTCTGTTGGAACCACAACTAGCGTTGCATAACTATCGATAGTATCGGTTGTCAATAGTTAGCAATACTATTGATGTAAGTTAAAACTTTCGATAGTATCGATGCAATTGAATATACTATCGATATTTTTACATTATATCAATAGTATTGCTAACTATTGACAATCGATACTATAGATACTCGTAGTATCGGGTTTTCGATACTAACGATAGTCCTATGGATATTGTGACTGTTTTTCAAGGCCACGATAGTATCGATAGGCTATCTATATTTTATACTATTGCTTGCAATACTAGTTTGCAATACTATTGACGAAAGGTAAAACTATCGATACTATTGAATTTAGATACTATCGACAGTTTTTAATTGATACTATCGATAGCTAAATTACTATCGATAGTGTCATAATATCGATATTCGTCACAATACTATCGATAGTTATTAATACAAATAGTATCTTCACTAATCGATATTGTTACTGTTTTTCAAGGCCACGATAGTATCGATAGACTATAGATATTTTATACTATTGCTCGCAACACTAGTTGGAACGAAATTAAGTTCCTTTTCTGACGGTACGGACTTGGCGGTTGGGGCTAGGCGAGAAAAGTGTAAGATTTTTCCGTCACAAATGTTTGTGTATAATAAATAATACTCTATGAAAGTAACTTTGTTCCAACATAGTGTACTCCACGTCACTTACGCATTTTTTGTTGGTTTTTCGTGTGCGTAAGCTATGTCAGATGCTTTTAGGCAGCTTTACAAATCTCAAGTGTTGGCCACTTACACAAACGAAAAACAATTAAAAAAAATTAAAAGTCGAAAAAAAAATATTCATCCTCCCATACAAATGCCGTTTGGCCGAGCGCTTTTTGTATGGGGAGCCGATATTTTTTTTGTTTTTCGTTGTGATTGTTCTTATTGAAGTATATGATTTTAGAGTTTCGCGGTCCAATAACTGATATTGGTACTACAGGACTTACCGCGATTATAATCATTTTAAGCCAGATATTTCGACGACCCTTCTGCCGGATCCCGTCATGAGCCGTCATGGTCGCTGGCAGACTGAGGAACTGCGATGGATGTTCGGCTGTCAAGGGTATAACCATATCGGTCTATCCTCTTTACACACTTTACGCACACACTTTTTACCAGAGATCGGAATTACGATAGCACCCGTAATTCCGATCTCTGGTAAAAAGTGTTAGCCACAGTGGGGCACGGTGGGGCGCTTGCCCCACCCTGGCTCAAACCTTTAAGTTACCGAACCAAACTTAAAAATTAAATTATCTAGGTACTTACTACAATTAATATTCGTAAGACAGTTCACACTCGACATTTTATATGTAAAAATTAACTGGGGTAAGCGGCGGACCGTGTAGTTTGCTAGTTACATATTATTTCAGATTGCTGCCCCACCCTGAGCCCATGGCTGGCTACGCTTATGGGTGCTATTGCTATCAAAAGTATGGATATGACTAAATGTTCCGGGATTTCTCGATCAAGAATCTAATTGTGTACTAAGTAAATAAAACAATCATAATTATGTGATTTCAGGATAAGTATATTTCTTTCGATTAAAATATAATCGTATCACAAACAATTGATTGTTTTAGCTATAGATTACTAGCTGACCCGGCAAACGTTGTTTTGCCAAAATTGAGGATTGTATGTATTTTTGTATGTTGTATCATAAAAAAATAGAAATTAAAAATTTTGTCTAAAAAATAAAAAATAAATTTAGGGGTTGACTACCCCTAACATTTAGGGGGATGAAAAATAGATGTTGGCCGATTCTCATAGATACCGGATAAGCACAAAAAATTTCATCAAATTCGGTCAAGCCGTTTCGGAGGAGTATGGCAACGAAAACTGTGACACGAGAATTTTATATATTAGATATAGTCATATCCATACTTTTGATAGCAATAGCCCGTGATTCCGATCTCTGCTCTTTACACAGCTCCATCACAGGATTCCATGTGCCCGAATAATTGCGGTAAGTCCCGTAGTACCAATATCAGTTGAAGGTAATTCAGTACCTATCAGCCCCGTATCTAGGGGGGGGGGAGCAAGCCCGGGCCCATGCCCCGGGCGGCGAAGTCAGAGGGGCGGGAAAATCGAATATATCCACCCCTACCATGCTGCTAATACGGAATGGGGCGGCGTCTGGTTACTTTTAAAGAAGTATACAAGTTGTTTACTACTCAAAAATGTACAATCGCATCTCGGTTTTAATGAGATACTGTCTGCATGTTGTTCAGGTACTTGTAATCAGTAAGCGGTAAAACCAAGCAGGGGGTGGCATTTTCACATATTTTGCCCCGCCTCATAAAAATTCTAGATCTGGTACTGGTACCCACCATGGACAGAACTTGCTTCAGCAATTTGACTGGTGGTTAAAATAAAGGCGCCTGTATAATAACCCCCATATTCATAAAAGTTATCAAACCTTTGCTAAACCTCTTTTAGTTAAAATGTGTTTTGTCTCCTTACTATGTCAAATATTGAAAAGAGGGAAAGGAACAAAAGATATTTTAACTTAAATGGGTTTAGCAAACGGTTGTTAATTTTTATGAATAAGAGGGTTAATCTTTATCTCGTTAGTTTAAAATTGACTGTCTCCGTGGGCCAATGGTCAAGGGGTTCGCCTTGAGATCCGGAGGTCATGGGTTCGAATCCCACTGGGAAGCATACTTTGTGAAAAGTTGTTTCCAGTCTGGTTATGATAATGCAGGCTTGAATCACCTGATTTTCCGAAAATAGAAGATTCAGAGTTTCGGAAGGCACGCATAAACTGCAGCCCTCAAATTCATAAACAATAACAAGCGCGTGCTAAACCTTTTTAGTTAAAACATGTTTTGTCCCTTTCCCTCTTTTGGATATATGACGTTGAAAAAAAGAAAGAAAGAAAAATAGTTTATTTGATATATCACATTGAAAGTAATAAAATGACACAGTTGTTACAAATACACATACATTCAAAAAGGCCTCCTCTCAGCATGGTGTCGTGGCAGGGCCACAACGCTGGTCTTCCGAGGATACCGTACAACACAACACAACATAAAAATAAATAAATAATAAAACAAGCCTACTAGGTTGGCGCTTCATTTAATTTATTTAAAGAGAATGCAATCACGGTTTTATGAAGTTATCCATTTAAAGTAAGAACGAGACAAAACATATTTTAACTAAAATAGGTTTAACAAACGTTTGTATTTTTATGAATAAAGGGGGTAGGTCTTAAACGCCATCTTACATCTAGCGTTTGATCATCAAACTATCCAAGGATTGGTTCCTGGTTTGCCCTTTTCGTTGTGGAGGTCAGACGGCAGTCGCTCTGTGTAAAAGCCAGTAACCTCGTCAAATCACCTTGGTTAGGTAGCGGACCCCGGGCTCTGAAGCGTTACTGCTGAGGATGCAACCGAGAATACGGGGGGATGATGACGATGACGTTGGTTTAAAGAAATATTGAATTTAAAAAAAAAACACATTTTGTATAATATATTATTTTCAATGTATTAATAATAATTCTAAGAACTTGCACAATATATATTATACTATATGTATTTTTGTGTACAATAATACTTATTTATCTTACAATATACTTGTACTAAAATTGATAATTATACATAGGGCGCACTATAAGTTTCCGGAACTGGCCACTTACATAAACAATATTTAAAAATTTATTGCAACATTTGAAAATAGAACTCTTTGGCTGTAGAATGCAGTTTGTTTCATCTGACTGTCTTTTGTTTTTACCTTGTGGCGCCATTTAAAAAATTGTGTGTCTGCATCAACATGGATTTAACTCGGGAAAATTTTCGTAGTATGATTTTCTACGATTTTAAGTGTAATTTGACAGCTCAACAGAGCATCACTCGGCTTGAAACAGCTTTTGGCAATGAAGCACCATGCAAGACACCTGTTTATAGCTGGTTTGCAGAATTCAAGCGTGGTCGTATCAATCTCAGTGACGAATCTCGCGATGGTCGGCCGTCCACCGCTGTGACCAACAAAAACCTCGATGCTGTGCGCCGTATGATTGAAACAGACAGGCATGTGACCTACCATGAAATTCGCGCATCCTTAGAAATAGGCATGAGTCAAATACAATTAATCCTACACAAACATTTGGGTGTGAGAAAGCTGTGCTCGCGGTGGATCCCACACAACTTGACCGAGGCTCAAAAAACGGACCGCGTCACTTGGTGCAGTGCCATGCTTACCAGATTCAACGAAAGTGCGTCAAATTTGGTGTGGGACATAGTAACAGGTGACGAAACATGGATTTATTGCTACGATCCCAAAACAAAGCAGCAATCGAGCGTATGGGTCTTTCAAGATGAGCCGAAACCAACCAAAGTGGCGCGCGTGAAAAGTGCATCTAAGCGGATGATTGCTTCTTTTTTTAATAAAACTGGACACGTGGCTACTGTTGCTTTAGAGAATCGTCGTACAGTGAATAGTGACTGGTACACGACCATTTGTTTGCCGGAAGTTATTGACGAACTCCGTAAAAATAACCGTAAACGCCGTATCATCCTGCACCACGACAATGCTAGTTCTCACACGGCCAGACAGACAAACGACTTTTTGAAGGCGAAAAATGTAGAACTCATGAGTCATCCTGCATACAGTCCCGACCTGGCACCTTGTGACTTTTTTCTGTTCCCAAAAATTAAGAACCAATTACGCGGTCAACGATTTTCATCACCAGAAGAGGCTGTCGAGGAGTATGAAAAACACGTTTCAGAGGTCACCACAGAGGAGTGGCACAAAAGTTTTCAAAACTGGTTTCATCGAATGAAAAAGTGCATAGACGCCAAGGGAGATTATTTTGAAAAACAATAAATTAATTTTGTACCTTTAATAGTATTTTTTCATATTCATTCCGGAAACTTATAGTGCGCCCCACGTAATTTATAAGATAATAATTATTACAATTTGAGGAACAAAGATAATGTAAATAACAATTTTTGTATTGCTTTGAAAATTATCAGATAATACACTATTATCGGTTAATTCACTGAGAAATATAAGGACATTGCTTCGAAAATTATCAGCGTCTCGAAAATTATCAGGATATGGACACTATTATCGCATATTTCACTGAGAAATATGACATGCACTGTGCCGCATTTGTATCGCTAAGTAATTTATCAGAGTATATCCTATCAGAGTATATACTATTATCGGATTATTCACTGAGAAAATTGCGATATTCAAGCTGTACACTATTATCGCATAATTCACTGAGAGATATCAGAACATTCACTGTGCCGCATTCGCATTACTTTGAATACTATCAGAGTATACAATTATCGGATGATTCACTGGGAAATATCGTTATAGTCGCCGTCTGGTGCTGCCGCTTCATGTGGTTCTTCAAGTTAACGTTCTGTGTGAACGAGGCTGTGCACAGCATGCATTTGTACTTCTTCTCTGTGCTGTGGGACTGCATGTGGACTTTGAGACCGCGGAGCCTGAAAATCAGAATTTTCATTATCTAATAGATAGATAGATAACTCTTTATTGTTCACCGATAATTCGAAACCTCCTGGACCGATATGATTTTTTTTTGTTTGAAAGCGTATACTTTTCGGGTGTTCTTAAAGAATATTTATTAAAATCGGTTGTGTAGTTTAGGGGGGAGTCGGATTTAAGTTTTGAAAAATTATATATTAAACTCAGTGTACCGTTATTCGAAGCCTATATAATGAGAGGGGCTACTGCTTCCGGTTCTAGTACTAGTCATGACCACTTCCGCTCCCCACCTAGCGCGCTACCCGCTATGCGACACTAGCGCCACCTAGGCAGTTGGGTTTTGTAACCCAGTTTGTTCGTCATTGGATCGTCTTTTGGGACACCAGGTAGAACTATAAACTATAGCAGTCTTTCCCAAAGTGGGCGATAACGCCCCCTTGTGGGCGCTAGAGGCTTTAATGGGCCCAGAATAAAGTTGGGGGGCGCTGATGTGATTTAAGCAATGAGTGATTTATAACTTCAGCTATTTCATATTTTAAAATTCACTGAAATTAAAATCCTCTTACTACACAACATCCATTTATTAGTTCATATTTATATCCTTTTTTATTGTACAAATATAAACTAAAAATGTAATTAATATTTATTATTTTAATGCGTTCACAACGCTATTTATATCGTAAAAGGAATCAATCACTGAAAAAATTTCGTGTTTTAAAGTTTCGCAGGTGAGGTCCCCACTTCCGATACTCTTTATTATTGTAAAATTGTATTATTATTGCTTTTTTTTTATTAAAAATTAACAATGTTGATTATTGTTATTTTTTTATAAAAGATACTCTAATGTACTGGTGTATGTATTATTATTGCTCTCTCTTGTAAAAAAGTCTCGTTTAGAATATAGGTTGAATTAAACTACAGGCAAGACAAATATGTGATTCAGGTTTTTATGGTGAAAAAAATGGGGGGCGCTACAAAATAACTGATTTTTTAAAGTGGGCGTTTGACAAAATAAGTTTGGGAACCTCTGAACTATAGGCTTCGAATAAGGTAAGTATGTTTAATATACATTTCATTTGCAGGTAAAATGTTGCTATTAACCCTCGCATTCATAAAAAATAACAACCGTCGACCAAACCTACTTAAGTCAAAACATCTTTTTAGTATTAACCAACATATGGTAGTATTTCGTACTTTTCTTTGTTTATTTTTGTATTTATTTTAGTAAATGTAGTCGTCGAAAAAGTATTGTATGCAACGTTGTATAAGTAGTCAAAAAATGCTCGATGGCGTCAATTTACGTAACCTGCGCCACTCGCATTTTTTAACCCTCTTTATACAACTGTTGCATAAAATACTATTTTCTACCCAAAGGTTGGCTGGAAGAAATCGCTTTAGTGATAACCCCGCCTTTGTACCTACTCGATTTTAAATGTACTTTTGATTATTGTCATAATTAGTTGGAGCAAAAAAGAAATTTTATCTTTTTTTATCTTAATGTCGATAAATAATAGTCCGACAGTGAAAAATGCTCTACGCTACACTTCGCCATATGTTCGCCGGCCCTGAGGTTTAGAATACGTACCTAGGATAGCTCTTCCCACAATATTCGCATCTGAAGTTCCTTTCCCCGGTATGCGTGGCTATGTGTTCTTTTAGCCTGGAAGGAAGGTAGAAACGCTTGTCGCACAGGTCACATTGATGTTTGAAGATCTTCAGGTGGAACCTGTAGGTAGAAAAAAAACAAAATAGGCATGACAAATCGAAAAATACTTTTATACCATTCCCCCTCTAAAAAGTTTATTTTATTCACTGAAAACAGTGAATAAAAGGCACTTTTACTCACTATTTTGGTTATTTATTTTATTCACTGAAAACAGTGAGTAAAATGCACTAAACTCACTATTTTGGTCATTTATTTTATTCACTAAAAACAGTGAATAAAAAGTTGATTTGAGTAACTGTTCCAATTTCAAATTGCATTTTAATTGAAATTCCCGCACCCTATGATAAGTTAATATTTGTTCAATGGTTAGTATAGTTAATAAAAATAATAATTCCATTCAATAGAATGCAAACCGAGGACTCAGACGCTGTCTCTGTCTTTTTGCTGTGCCTCTTTTTCAAGAATTTCCTTGTAAAACAACAAACTTTTCAAACTATGCTCGCGTATAATATCACTTCTTCTGCAATAATAAGTCTAAAATCATGTTGAAAATGGATATGATCAATGAAAAGTGACACTATTTTTGCCGTTTTATTTTATGAATATATCGAATAATTTCTTTTTGACCCAGTCAACCACCCAATTAGACATTTACGGGCACTTTTACACGTCAATAATTAAATTTACATTAATTGCGTGTAGTGTTTATTAAAATTTAAATTATTTTTAAAGAAACGCCACCTATAAACAACGTCTTGTGTTTACCATGCCTATCCATCGTCTTATAAACATAATTATTTCTCTTCCTTGTCGATAAATCGCGCTATACGTATTTATAAAAACATTAAAATCTTCTATTACTAATATCTAAATAAAGTAGTACTCTAATCAATTAAATATGACTTATACGAAATGCAATAAGTATTTTTTCATCTAATCTACTCAAAAAACGATGTTTTCATCCCAAAACATTTGGAGCTAAAGTTACTGGTTATTCTCTCGGGACTAAAATGTGAAAAAGAAGATCTTTGATTCAAGTAATTACAGAAGTTTTAGATTATTTGTATTGAAATAATTATGTAAATGTGAATACTTTTTCGTGAGTTTAAGCCAATAGTGAATAGTTATCAAGTTTACTTATAAAAATAAAAAATATATGAAACCACGCAAACAAAGTTATGAGTGAACATTTTATCTTAAGACGAAGTGGTAGCTAAAGTGGCGTCCTCATTTGAAATAAATTGTTTAAAACTAAATATGGTGATAATTAAAAATTTGATTTGTATAAATGTTTAGAAAGACCTTTAAACTATTTAATGAATAACCTTTGAAAGTAACATTGGTAGTCCGTCTTGTTTTAAAACTGTTTTTCGCCAAAAGTGGCCACTTTTGGCAAAAAACAGTTTTAAAACTAGACGGACTATTAGTAATAATTTCAAAGGCGCCACTTTAGCTACCACTTCGTCTTGAGTTGGTGGTCTTTGAAAAAATATTTCTTATAATATTTAATGTATGAAAACGACACCAAACAAAGGTTCGTAATTAATTGTCGGTTGAAGTCTAATTAGGTATTGTAGGTGTTCTACTGTTCTTTATATTCTCTTTTGTATTTGCTAGTCTTTCTCATAGATGGAGATGAAAAGTAGAGTGTGCTACTCGGGTACGGTAATATTTTATCTCGGGCGATAAACATGAATCCCTCGTTACACTCAGGATTCCACCGTTAAATCACTCGCTCCGCTCGTGATTCAATTGTGGAATCCTTCCTTTCGCTCTGGATTAAAAGTAGCGCCCTCGCCTTTAAAATATTACCTCATCCCCTTGTAGCACAATCTACTATTCAAACATATTCAACACATTTTTGCTAGACGTGTGTGCTGCCATCTCTGTATACCTACCCGCAACTCCAGTTTTGCCTACTTTCGGGCCCTCCAATAGTTTCTATGGCGCTGGGTATCTGTTACGTTACTAATTTTATTATCTCCGACCATGCCTACCCATCGCCTTATAAACATAATTATTTCTCTTTCCTTGTAACTAGATGGCGCTATAGCTATTTATTAAAACATTAAAATCTTTTATTACTATTATCTAAATAAAGTAGTACTCTAATCAATTAAATATGACTTATATGAAATGCAATAAATATTTTTAAACATATTCAACACATTTTTGCTAGTCATGTGTGCTGCCATCTCGGTGTGCCGACCCGCAACTTCCAGTTTTGCCTACTTACGGGTAGTATAGTGCCTCCAATAGTTTCTATGGCGTTGGGTATCTGTGGTACCAACCTTCTGGTATGTTCTCGTAAACTCTTCCGGCTGTCGTAAGCGCGATCACAGGATTCGCAAGGGTACATCCGCTGCTCGCCGTGCACCTCTATCATGTGTCTGTATCTGAAATAACATTCATATACTTATACTTTTTTGGGAAGAGTTATTCAAAATGATGGATTGAATCACCAAGGAGGTTATCAATTCATCGGAAAATTTTATTAATTTATTTAAAAATTTATGTACAAGTAAAATTTATACTACTTATCCCAAAAGATATATCTTCCAATAGTTTTTTTTTATGTACGTTCACCGATAATTCGAAGACGCCAGGGCCGATTTGAATTTTTTTTTAATGAAATGGCATTTTTGTCATGTGGTGGAAATTTTATCAAAAACGGTTGTGTAATTTGAAGAGTTGAATTCGGTTTTTGGTTTTGAAAATTTATAATTATTACACAATAAAAAAAATCCTGTATAAGACGACTTTAATTTCTTGGAAGAAAATGCTAAGCCGAAAAAATGGAAATAAGAATACTTCATTACACTATTGCACTGGTTCAGAGCCAGGAGAGCGTTTTCTATTAATATTGGCTATTTAGCACCCTCACCTTCCGCTCGCGCAGCTGAATACCTATCTGAGACACTAGTAGATGAAATTAAATTTCTGGAATAACACAATTAACAAAAGTCTTACCTTAGCGAGTAAGAGAACAGTATTTCGTCGCACTTGTTGCACTGATACGCCGGTTCCTTCTTATGCGTCCTGGCCACGTGCAAGTACCTACTATGCTTCGACTTGAAACTCTTCCCGCACTCCCTACAAGGGAAACTTTCATCCACCTTCTCATGACTCCGATGATGAAGCAACAGCATCCTTTCTTCGAAATAATGCGCACCGCATATGTGACATATACAAGTGCCAAAATGCTCAGCCAAATGCTTCTTTAGAGCGTGAAAGAAGCTGAAACTCACACCACATTCGAGACACGTTAGGTTTTTGACCGTCAGTTTGAATTGTAAAAACTCATTGGTTGAATCGTATATGGTTTTGCCGTGTGCGTTAACTAAATGTTTCTTAACATCTTCTATGTTACTTATGTTTGTGTTGCATAATCGACAGTCGATTTTCGTTATATCGATTTGTGGTATCTTTTTGTTGAAGACTTCTTTGAAAGTGGTCGGGTCGTGGGTCAAGGTGTGGTTTCTGAGTTTTTCTGGGTCGGTGTGGACTTCCCGGCAGTAAATGCAGTAGTAATCTGAGAAGGAAGTGTCGAATGGGCACGCGTATGTGTTTTCGACTATGGTTACTGTGTTGTGGAAGGATTTGAAGTCGCTATCGATAATACGCTTCTTGGGTTTTTGGGGCTCCGTATCTGCAACAATTATTTATATTTTAACTTTAAAATATACATAGGTATATAAGTATTTATAAACCAGGAAAATAAAAAAAAAAACCGACTTTCAAGCTTTCAACCCCAATAACTTTTGAATCGTTGAACCGATTTCCATCAAACGTACCTAGCTAAGAACCATTCAGACCAAGTCAGCTTTTAAGGCGGCCCTTCCCGGCGGCTCTGTCGTCAACGCGAGCTTAGTTCGAAAAGCTTGTTTTTTCATCCAGGGCAATGCTAGAAAAAAAAGCAAGCCAAAAAGAGAGATATAGTGCCTTAGGGCACGGTTTGCACTATATTAAATGAAATTAGTATTATTATTAACTATCCATTGAACGAATATTAACTATTCATAGGGTTAATTTCATAAAACTTGTTTCAGGATATACGTTTTTGTAAGTAAGCCTTACAAGTTTGTGAAATAAATGTTTTTTATTTAAAATTTTCATTACATTTGCAAGGTTTCTATCGAAATATTTTTTTCTAGTTTTACAATTTATGAATACTTTATGAACGGTCGAAGTTCAGATAAAATTTGTGCAAAAAATCAGATTTTTGGAGGCGTATCCTAAACTTGATTTTCCAAATATAAATTTTTATTACGATAGAAACCTAGAAATAGTGCACAAATTATCTGTTAGTTCAAAAGTTTTCAAGAAAGTTCACTTACAACGCCATAATTACGTACGAGCGTTTGTATGAAAAGTAAGACGGGAAGGCTGCTCTTAAACAAAAAAACCGCATTAACACAGACAGAAACGGGGTTTAAAAAGTAATTATTAAAAAAAACCTGACTGCGTAAAAACTTTTCTAAATAAATTAACTGGAAAAACAATAGCAGTATGCATATGATGCAACCGGAAACACGCTAGCTTGAGCGAGGTTATATGTTGTTTTTTTTTTGCATTTCTTATTCCAAATAACATTTAAATATATTATAAATGTTGTATAAGTTTTTGTAATTTTATTTTGATACACCACTCGATTCTTTTTGAATAAAAAAAAAGTGTGGCACTCCGGGACTGCCGCGGTAAAACTATTGCATAGCATTTCTTATCAATTTATGCAATTATAATTATTTATTTATTTATTATTGATGCAGTATTTTATTTTTCTTTGATATTCATTCAAGTTACAGTTTTTGAGCGTGGTGACCGATAAAAAAACATTCTTTTTTCTTTTATTGAATAAATTAGAAGTTAATATCGTTTAAAATATTTTTATTATTTTACAATACATGTAGGTTATTCAGGAATTATTATGAGCAGTTAGCAGCTAGTCTACACGCATACGTCTAGTCGCATGCACACGAACACCGTGCCGAAGTCTGCCAAACTGAAACGACGTTAGACGATGCACGGCCGGGCGCCGGTTGCCGAGAAACGTTTAGGCGGAGTGCACCCCCGTGTTAGGTTTTATTTTCGTTACGGAATTTCTTGATTCGGTCGCCGCGCTCAAAGCCCGCGATAAAAGCTATGCAAAAGCTTAAAAAGTGAGACATATCATATGACGCAATTTTGTTATTTTAAATTAAAAAGAAACTAAGATAATTTTGTTATTATTTCAAAATAAATAGATTTGATTTTATTCATGAAAGAATACGAAAATTGACCATTGACATACCATTCCATACAGCATATTTTAATTGCGCGTGACGTCACGATCAGCTATGATTCTTAACCAAGGGTGACGTAAATCACCCCTACTCCGAAAATCCGAAACGCCGACGCCGTATCATTGTGAATTTTTACTACTTTGCTAAACGAAAAACTATTGGTCCTTTATTGTTGGATAATCTAGTTGACGGGCTAAAAAAATAATATACTTTTTAACCAGTCCACTCCCCTATCAAGACGAATCTAACGACAGTTAACCTAACCTCTTAAGTTAAAATCCATCAAGCGGTTTAGGCTTCTGCAGCCTAAGCGTGGCCAAGAAATATAAATACATACACTCGCAAGAACATAACCTTCCTTCTGGCGTAGTCGGGTAAAATAAAACACTTACCTATTTCCTGCATCTGTCTCAACCTCTCGCTCATCTCCTCGTACTTCTCCAACATTTCTCCGTTCTTCTCCGCTTTGACATCTTCTCCGCCCTTCCTCGCTTTCTTCTTCCGTCTCACTTTAACTGTCTTCTTTTGTTTCACCTTCTTCTTTGGTATGAATTCTGGGTCGCTTTGTGCACTGTCTGCATCTGAAACACCGGTCGTCTATTATATTCCTTAATAGCTAATGCCCGTGGCTTTGCCCGCGTGGGTTTCTTTGACATATTACATTATCTTTAAAAAAAAAGGGTGTTATAAGATTGAATCTAATTTGACGGTGACGGGATCGTCGGGTAGCTAGGCCTTTAAATCCCTACATTATAATAAAGATTGTTATATTTTACAAGTATTTAAACATTTTAACATAATAATTTTAATTTCAAAATGAATGACGAATGAGGTAAAAAACCAATTAAAATCCTGTTAGAACCATTTTCGAGCCTTAAAAGAATTGATTGATTGAACTAGTTTCTTTCAAGCCTTAAGTCAAAAAAAGAGCTCTCCATTTATACTTTTTTTACTTTGTGACACGACGGACGTAATATCAAACCCTTGTTACTGCTATTATACATTTATTTATTTCTTTGTTTATTTTAATTTCTGTATTTATTTTGGAAAGGACGGAAATAAAGTGGGTAATTTGGGTAAACGGAGTTTTATTTAAAAATATATGTATTTTGTTTATATTGCTTTGAATATTGAAAAAAAAAAAGAAATTGCAGCATTAACGTGAAAAAAATGAAATAGATTTTTTTTACGTGAATGCTGCAATTTCTATGGAATAAATTTAGTAGAGAAGAATGGGATAGAGGGTAGGGGTTATTCGGAATGATGTATTAAACAAATATTATAATAAACAGTAAATCAATCTTGTATAAAAACCAAGGCAAAGAGAAGGAAATTCAGGTCAAGAAGGCCTTTACTCAAGTAAAGGAAAAGACAGAAATCGTGTCCTATAGGAAAGTCAAACATTTGGCCGAAGATCTGGAGGCATGGAAAATACTCCATCGAAAAAAACAAAGTTCTTAGATTATTGATGATAATGAATAATAATTGGCCAGTAGGGTTCCGTAAACGAACGCCAACTTTGTGTTCATGCCGCTAAAAACGTCTAAAAACGAATTTTCTATTGAATTTGTATTAAATTTTCCTTTTCTGAGTACATTTTATAAGTTAATCGCCTATAACTTTTTAATTTTTAAACCCTACTTAGCTCTGATAGTTTTCCTTTAAATTTCGTTATAAATTCTATAGCTGTGAATTTGGGGGACGAACTTGGGGAAGGAAGTGGGGGACACTCGACTCCAACAATTTTTTTCACTTTAAAAGCAAATATTTCAGAAACGGATCCCAAAATCAAAAAACGGTGTTCTCAAACTCACAATATTTTTAAAAGACCTATTCAACGATACCCAACATGATTGGTTAGTCGAGAAAAAAAAATACTTTTCATGTTACAAGTATGGGAGCTACCAAAAAAAAATTTTTTTTAAATGTTTTATTTTACCTTTTTTTCCGCCTAATTGATATATATATATATATATATATATATATATATATATATATATATATATATTCAGCTGAGTAAGACCGCGGACGGACAGACAGACAGACAGACAGACATGGCGAAACTATAAGGGTTCCTTGTTTACTACGGAACCATAAAAAGGTTACTTTCATCGTCAAAACCATGTCATTATTTACCAAATTCCTCACTAAAAATTTATCTGCTTTTGCAGACATAACAAACCGATCGAATGGACCACACAACGAACAGTGTTCATAAAACGCAAACCAGGAGATTGGAGACATATCTGCAACTCAGACGCGGCATTTGACACAGCCGATACGTTCATGTGTATTGGCGTTGATAACTTCTACGCGGACGAAGTCGCAGTTTAAAGCTAGTATAAATGTTAGATAACAAAGATTCAAATGTTTATTCAGTAATTAGACCTTTACAGGCACTTTTACACGTCAATAAGTATAATTTATGTTACGTGTAAAGTATATTAAAATTTATTTTATTTTTAAAGAAAAGCTACCGATACCAGCGCTTCGTAACGACCACTGCTGAGAAGAAACGTCGAAAGAAACTCATTTTCACAGTATTGGTCGCCTACTCGCCAGAAGGGCTTTGTCATATTATTATAATTGTCTTTTAATTAATAAATACTTATAATATAATACAATGTTGACACATTATAACATGTAATGCTTGCGAACCAGTAAACAAACATAAATTGCGTAATACAAAATATTAAGTAGTCAAAAAAGCGAAGCCGAGCTGACCAGTCCCTCCCGGCAGTCCCTCCCCCAGCACAACTACAACTAGAACAAGAATTGCTTGTTTAAAGTATAAGATTAGCCATAATCGACGATTACGACCTCCGTGGCGTAGTGGTCACCATGCTAGTTCGCCACCCAGAGGTCCCGGGTTCGATCCCCGGTCGGAGCAAGTTGAAAAATGGCCTTTTTCAAATTGTTCTGGGTCTTGGATGTTTATCTATATATGTATTTGTAATATAATATAGTATCGTTGAGTTAGTATCCCATAACACAAGTCTCAAACTTACTTTGGGGCTAGCTCAATCAGTGTTATATGTCCCTATATATTTATTTATTTATTTATTTATTTTATAATCGTACTCATGTCAGTTTTTCGAGGCGGGTGGGTTTGAAGCCCTAGGTCGCCCCTCGGTACGCCTATGGGATCAGCCATTTTGAATTCTTAAGCTACCTGAGGTCCAGTGCTGCCCCCATTCGAAATAAATCATTTGAAAAGAAACGGAGATATTGTTTAAAATTTCGCTTTGATATAATCCTAGATAACCCGTCAATCTACTTTATGAATTACTGTTTGTATTTAAAAGTGAGAACGTGTAGCTTTTTATAGCATTTTTGTGAAAAAACGGCCACTTTTAGCACGTGCGCCCGTGCCCCCCCCCCTCCCCTAAATCCGCTACTGTGGGAAAGTCTTATTCTGTCTAGGGTAAAGGGACTCTTAAGATACAACCTAGCGGGCCTTCTGGAGAAATGTAAAGTAAGGTACCTCATCATTTCAGCAGCATAACGTCCACAGCGGACATAGGCCAAAATGCTCGCTCAATTCGCTTTCCAGCGACTTTGGTCGGGTCGTCTGACCACCTTGTGAGCGTTCGCCATTCGAGAACCTCCCCGCGGGAATCGCTTTCGCGCTCTACGTGTCCCACCCACTGCCACTTCAACGAACTAATTCGCTGAGCTATGTCAGTAACTTTTGTTCTCCTTTGAAGACCTCCGTGGCGTTATGGTTAACATGCCTGTCCGCTACTCAGGAGGTCCCGGGTTCGTTCCGCGGTCAGATCTAGATGGAAAATCATCTTTTTTTGATTGGCCTGGGTGTTACATGTTTATTTACATATGTATCACACTAATATTATAAAGGCGAAAGTTTGTGAGTGTGTTTGTTAATTGTTCACGCGCAAACGGCTGGACCAATTTTGATAAAATTTGGTATGCAGGAAATTGATACCCTGGATTAACATAGACTACTTTTTATACATATAAATACCGGGGGTAACACCGCGGGCCCAGCTAGTTTGTTATAAAATATAGTATAGTTCAGGTAAAAATTTTTTTAGGTCTATGGTTGAGTTAATATCCCATAACACAAGACTCGAACTCACTTTGGGGCTAGCTCAATCTGTGTGATTTGTCCCTTAATATTTATTTATTTATGATTTTCCTTTTCTCATTTTTGACACCCACACGGTGGTCTGACGACCTGACCAAGGTCGAAAGCGCTGGAAGCAGGTCGCTCTAGATCAGTCATTTTGAAAATCCTTAGGAGAGGCCTATGTCCAGCAGTGGAAGTTATGCGGCTGAAATGAAGATGATGATTTTCTGAATTCCCTCAAAGGGTATTTACCATTGTCTACATGGTCCGCATAATCATCATCGTCCAGAGGATGTTTAGGAGAAGCGTTCACGTCACCAGCCTCCACCTTCACAGCTTCATCTTCCTGCTTCACTTTGTCTTCTGTAATAGAACGAAATAATAAATAAGAAGGACTTAGAAAGGGAGGGAGACCGCAGACGAGATAGGACAATGACATAAGCAAGGTGGCGACTGCCTCCGTGGTCCAGTGGTCAAGGCGTTCGCCTTGTGACCCGGAGGTCATGGGTTCGATTCCCACTGGGAAGTATACTTTGTGAAAAGTAGTTTCCAGTCTGGATAGTATATTGCAGGCTTGAATCACCTGATTATCCGAAAAGAAAGATGATTCCGTGTTTCGGAAGGCATGTAAAACTGTGGGTCCCGAACGCCACCTAGCGTTTGATCATCAAACTACCCAAGGATTGGTTCCTGGTTTGCCCTTTGGGTTGTGGAGATCAGACGGCAGTCGCTCTGTGTAAAAACCAGTAACCTCGTCCAATCTCCTTGGTTAGGTAGCGGACCCCGGGCCCTGAAGCGTTACTGCTGAGGATGCAACCGGGAATACGCTCGGATGATGATGATGATAAGCAAGGTGGCAGGAAAGACTTGGCACAGAGCAGCACGAGACAGAAAGGAGTGGAAGCGGCTGGAGGAGGCCTTTGAAGGAAAATCTGCAGACAAAGAGGAAAACCGACACAATAGAATGGCAGGAATACGTGTCTGAAAAATAAGACTATAATAAGAAGTAAACGTAACAGAAGGGATTGTATACAGAGATTGATGAGTATAGATGAAGCGAAAAAGGGTTTTCAGGATCGATGCAAGTGGAGGTCCATAGTCTGTCTACCCCTGTGGGAAACGTGATATTATACAATATGTAACCAAAACCCAGTCCGTACCTTGTAGGAGCAACTTAAGCTCCAAGAAAAAATCTTTTGGATTGAACACTTTTGGATGAATATGTATTTTTTTTTTCGAGTTTTAAGCTTTGGTCCCATAGGAAAAGTTGTGCATATTGACGGTTTGAGTTGCTCCCACAAGGATGGACAGGGTTTTTGTTACATATTGTATAGAGGCATGAATATATAGAGGCGTGATATTATGTTTTATGTATGTAATAGAAACAAAGTTATTTATTACCTATATGGCACAAAGGTCTCTCCCATTTCCATCCCTGTGTATTTATCATAAGTTTAATGCTCATCATGCCTTGCTGTCACACCCAGGTTCGATCTCCAGTCAGGTCAAGATGGAAAATTATCTTTTCTAGATTGACCTGGGTCTTGGATGTTTATCTATATATGTATTTGTTATAAAATATAGTATCATTGAGTTTGTATCCCATAACACAAGTCTCAAACTTACCTTGGGGCTAGCGGGATCTGTGTAATTTGTCAGTATATATTTATTTATTTATCATTTTTTTTGTGATGCCGTGTCTCTGTCCCACGTAGAGTTTGTGACAGAGAGACTGAACACGTCAGCTACCACGCGTCGTGTTCAGTCAGTCTTTGTCGCAAATTCGTGATGCAGTTCACGCCCTAAGATGATCATTCCTCACCTTCTTCAACCTGTATCTCTGTTTGCAGCAGCTTCTGCTCACATTGCAGGACTTGGTCTCTGAAGAGACTCGCTTCTCGCAGGCGGGATACACACATACCGCATATTAGCCGCTCGGTTGGCTCGCCGTCCAAGTGGGAGAGCTAGAATTAATTATAGTCATTTTTAACCTGTTCAATGTGAACGTCGGATTTATCCGACAAACATTGTCATGCCCACTCGTCATGCGAGTGTCGGATCCCATTCCTATAGTGTTGATATTTCCGACAAAAAAGAAATGTTTGTATTGCACATAACTTAAGTATCCCTTTTTGGTTGTAGGTGCTTATGTTAGATTCACTAACCCTTGCGCTAGGGGCACGACAACTAATATAAAGTCTCGACAACTGAGCCAACTGATAAAAAGACTGATTCAGGTGTTACTTGGCAGAAGACAAAGTGTATGTTATTCTAATTGCTTTGTGAGATTCCGCCACCAGTTAGTTCATGTAAACTATTTCCAGCCAGCACCCACCCACTGCTGTTAGTCCCAGCTTGTCTGCCACCAACTGCCCGCATGCAACCGCCACCAACAGCTGATGCATACTCCCTTCCATGCTGCTGCAGCATCGGATATTTCCGACATAAAAGAAATGCTTGTATTGCACATAACTTGAGTATCCACACCTTTTTGGTTGAAGGTATTTATTTTAGATTTACTACCCCTCGCGCTGGAGGCACGTCAACTGATATAAAGAAGTCCCGCGGTGAAAGGGTTAAGTCAGATGCTTTTAGGTGATTTAAAAAATCTGTGCAGCAGTCTTGGCCACTTTCTCACAAAAAAAAGAACCTAAGATGTTGAATGAAAAAGCCATCAGCTCTATAAACCTCTTGTCAGTGGAGGAGATCAGCCTTCAAGTGTTCTCTTTAAGAAGATTCCTTGCACCGGGGCCCTAATGGTTAGAGAGTTTTCTCTCTAACCATTAGGGCCCTGATGCAAGAACCGGCCATGTGCGAGTTGAAATCGCGTGGAAAGGGTTCCGTACAAAACCGAAGTCAATTGTTTTTATTATATCACATGTGAAATCGTCACAGTAAGACGCGAGGTAACTACTATTAGTGCTAGCTAGTGGTGTTTAAGTAAAAGATGAAGATGATGTAAATGAAGTTCTGTTTAGCAAAATAAATTTATATTTTGCTAAACATGAGTTAGTGAACTATTTTCTGTAAGTGAACCTAGTATATTGAGTTTACCACTTTATTTTCAATTGATAGAATTATTATATTATTTTTTCGGTAATCTACAAGTAATAAACAAAACATTGTATTTTTTTTTTCTAAATTTTAGGCTCAGTAGTTTCGTAGATCACAATGGTTAAATTTTCGTCTTCCTTCGTGAATAAGTAATATTTATTTTACAATAATAATAACATAATATTTATGAGACTCTCCAAGCCCTTTTATTTGATATATGACACAGTAAAGTTAGCAAAACTTTTTTTTTTAATTTCCAAATTTGTTTCTCAATAAATTACCCTTATTTTTAAAGAATATTTATTTACTTTGCACATCTGTGTTTGCATCATAGGATTACACCATCCGAACAAATTTCACCTAATTTGGTCCAGTAGATTCGGAGCAAATTGGCTGTAACAGACGGACGGACAGACAGACGCACAAGTGATCCTATAAGGGTTCTGTTTTATCATTTTTAGTATGAAACCCTAAAAAGTGACAGATAATATAAATTTTTTTTCTTTTTCGTCATCAGTCTCTCAATGCCCTCAATGCTGGGGATTGTGACCACAAAGTGACCTTTGGGCCTTACGACCACGCTAAAAACAGCATACGAGTATAGTAGAAGACAAAAGAGAAGTACTTGTAAGTGTTAAAGTGAGAGGTAAGTAATACTGCTGAATACAGGCCGCTTTAGGTAGGTCGTTTTGGGAATCTTTAAAAGAGGCCTATGTGTAGAAGCGGACGATGAGACTGAGTAGTTTCCAAAAAATATAGGTAATGAAAACTTACAAATAATCCGAAGCAATCCATAAACATATCAGAGTAAACCTCTTTGCGACCAGACCACTCGTATTCCTCGTTCAAAATCCGGCATTTCTTCATATTGCCGCAACATCGGCACAGCCCGGGATCGTATACGGGGCCTTTGCGCGTCGCCACACTCATGGTAAACTTAATTTTTATGAATATTTATATTTTTCGCGAAAAGATATGTACATACATCGATTATTTTTGTTAACTTTATTAATTGAGTTTGACATTTTGTTTTGTTTGGTTGAATTGACGTTTGGTGCATTTTGTTTACAGAAACTATTCCCATTTTAGCTGCGTTTTGTTCCTGTTTATACTGCCATCTAGTGTGGAATAGCACAATTAATCTTTTTGTCTTCAAGGCAGGACACAGATGGCGCTACACGAAAACGGCTGGAGCTTATTTTCGGTTAAGTACAGTAATACAGTTTATTCTGTGGTGTACAGTCCGGCTAATTCGTGCGCGACCTTCCTGCGGGGTACAGACGTTGGCGGGGAGGAAGACACTCAAGGTGTCAGCGGGTTACGGATGGTGAAGCGGGGAAGGGTACGGGACTTGAGTCTCCTCCCCGCAGGAAGGTCGCGCACGAAGTAGCCGGACTGTAGCTCAGTGGTTTTAGATTTTTTGCTCATAAAAGAAAAGGTAAGTAGAAGTACTTACCTTTTCTTTCATGAGCAAAAAAGTGTCACTCATGAGGTCTTAGAGTTTAGGTTGTGAAAATAAAACGAACTCAAACATGAAGAACTGATTTACTATCAGGTGTAACGTGGACGTTTCGACGCAGCGAGAAAATATTTACAATATTTAATACAATTTCACAATCTTTCATCCCGACCAAGGCTCGGAACCGGTACCAAAAGTACAGGTTCTGTACCGGTATTTTAAAGGTTCTTTTCATTTCGGTACCTGGTAATTTAGGTACCATCTGCTTATCAGTCTCACCGCCATGTGGTCCGCAGGCGTCCCACAACAATAAAATTTCTGTTGTCTGGAATTGTGGCGGTGAGATGAGAGTGTTTTTGTATCTGCTGGTATTTACTTTCTCACTCTGACGTGATTTGTACCGGTACTGGTACACGTATAGTACCGGTACTGACGGAATAATAGTACTGGTACAGACAGCATAGGTACTTTGTCTGGCACCCGTGCCGCACCAAGGTCAATGGTACCGGTTCCCTTAAATACCGGTATTTCAAGCCCTGATCCCGACAAAGATAGATAAAGGTACACCGCAAAAAAGAAGCACCTTCTTACACGAATACAAGTAGGTACTTATAAAACGGTGTGGCGTTTCGTTCGTAAAGTTATTTTTGTCGGGATATATAGGTACCTACCCACTTTAGTTTTAGGTAGGTACATTCAATATTGATAGAGTTTAGAGTTTAAAATGACAATAGGTTATATTTCTGAAATAAAGTACTTGAAATAGGTTTGTAAGGTTTGCTTAAAAAAAAATCACGGGAATGTTATTTTTAAAATTCTATTTCATCATAGAATAAAAACTTTTTCTGCATGTTACTGGCAGACTCTCAGAATCTATCCCTAGGATTTTAGGTCGAAAAAATAAACACTCCGTCATTTTAAACTTCTAAATAGATATCTTAAATATAAATATCAAAACTGGTGTAGACAAAGATTAGATAAATACAATAAAAAAGATGAAATTCGTGACTGATCAGTCATTGTTTGTTTAAAAAATGTTAGAATTTTTTTTTTTCAAAAATGAAATAGTCGGTTTACTTGATAATGATATGATTTAATGAAAATAGGGCCAAAATGTTGATGTGTACGACGGGATACAATACAATACATATGTACTTACGTCTGATTCCCATGTGACGGCACTACCGCACGTCAGTTATGTTACTTATTGGAGTAAAGCTCCAGGTGCCCTACTCGGTTATGTAACAGCTTACGTTCGATACTATGTGACGCATAGCGGGCACTACTATAATATGGCATTGCTATTCGACCATGATTATTGATTTTACGCCGCGTCGAGTCAAATTTAAGCCCTTCAATCACAAATCAAATATGAGGTTAACAAATAATATAATAATAAAATGCAATTCTAAACCAGCCATGTTCAACACTGATAGTACATGCAATCTAACCTAACCTAAGTAGGTTCAAACATGATTAATTTTGCTATTTACTTAACTGTAACTTCTAGATAGATAAAAAAAAACAAAGTTTATTTTACGACTGTACCGCCGAAATGGCGAATTGAAATTCCGTAAAACTTATCATCAGATGGCAATGTAAATAAAACGTGCATGTATGTGTAATTTACACACTCACTTTAACAGTAAGAGTAATAAAAACAGGACTAAACGAACTTAGAAGTTACAGAAAAAGTTTTATAAATTTAGTTTAACTAAACTAATAACTACGAAGAACCGGCTCCACTATCAGTCGCAATTCATTTTTTTTTTGTTATTTTTACTGAAATCAGATTAGTTAAATCATTCAATCAACTTTACTTATTTATTATTATGTGAATAGTAAAATTCAAGCATCGAAATAAAACCAGAGGAAACTTATTTTAGCAATAGGATGATATTAATAAGTCAAATAAAATAAATTAAAATCTGCTAAATAAACTTGTAAAGTTTTCTTATAAGTAAAGATCTTTACTCTAAAAGCATCACGACAGACGTACGTAGCTATTTAGCCACGTTGCAGTGTCAAGCAAAATTGAGCGCCACGAAATGGTGATAAAATTTTTATTGGTTTGACATTTGAATAGGACGACGCTATCCGCCGGCTGTCGTGTCATTTTATAGAGGAACGGTTAGATCTTTAAATTACAAAAAAGAGGTATTAGAAAAAACGAAGGCTTCTCCACTCGTGTCCACTGATAAGAGAAAGCTCTTACAAAAAAAAAAGAATTTATATTAGAAGGAGTTAGACTTAAAATTGTTCTAGGTGACTTTACAAAATCATTTGAATTCAGTAAAAATAACTACCAATTAATCCTATATTCATAAGATATAATCTATAATCATTCAGCGATCTAGACTATAAATAAAAGCTAAACTGAGCTAGATTAATACTAATTTATTTTAAAAACATTATAATGATAGTTAGGCTAGGATTTGGTTGGTAGGTCTTCTAAAAATTAATTTTCTTGCGTAAATTAAAAAAAGGTATACATGAAGTAAAAAAAATTAATTCAGTACGAATTAATTTTTTTGTAAATGCTGATATCATTAAATCTGTGTTTTATCTAAGTTCTTACAATGGTTTGATTCTTATAATAGATAGATAGATGAGGACTAAGAACACTGATTTATTTAAATATTACCATCTTTTATAAATAATCAAAAACATAAAATGTACCTAGTACCTAGATTTGCGCAGAAAAATATTAAAATTTATGAATTACATAGGTATGTGGTCTGGTCTCTCGTAGTTAAGTTAAAATAGAGGTATTGAATTCTAAATTCAGGTAATTTTAAATACGTAAGATGGAAACATTAAATTATATTAGTACACATACACAATTCCTCAAATAATTCCATTGTATTTCCTTCGTGAATTCCTTACATTTGGTTCAGTTTATTGCTATAAATGCAAATAATTTCTAATAAACTATAAGATAGGTAAAATAACAGTGATATGGTGAAAATTGCTTTAAGTAATAATATCATGATTTAGTGATAACTTTACTCCAACTATTTTAATACTTTTTAAAATAAATAATTTAAAATTATTTCTTTATATAGGTTAAAACAATATTTACTAATTAAAATAATCATATTACTACATATTAAAGTATGTTAGTAAAATATTATTTGATTTTTGTTTGTTTATAATAGACTGATTGAAGATATCAACAAAAACGTCGGTAGGAACAACAATTTAAAAAACATCATTTTAAATCTCAAGTCACACACGATAAACAGCTTAAATTTTATTTACTTGACCTATTTTCTCAACAAATATGTCAAATACATATGTAATAACTTTTAGAATCGTTAATATGATTTAGGCTTTATATACACATTAAAATGACTTGAAGGCATTCAGGTAAATATTATAAAAAGATTAAAACGGACAAAAGCCAAAAACAATTAATTACATTGTAGAAATAAATTGTTATTTTCCAAAAATACTTCTTCGTGATAAGCATATCCAAAATTGTTTGTAGTATTATTATTTTTTTAAAATGCAAATATGTCGGAATCGGTAGGAGCGGCTCTTTACCCTGTCGCTTTTAAAATTGGAACTTATTAAAATATCATAATTTTCAGAAATATAAAAAATGGGAATTTACTCCAAAAGCGGTACGACAACGATTTGTACGTAAATACGTTTCCGCGTAGGAGTGTGAAGCAACAATGAATTTTATGGAGTGGTGATAAAGCCAAATTAGGTTTGGCATCATAATGATTGATGAATACGATAAGGTACGACGGTCGTATTTTTTTGGAGTAAAGCCCCTGACATTATGATGACGTCTTGAAACTTGTGAAAATAAATATAATTATATAGCAAATTAATAATGGATTTTTTGAATTCCTAACATGTCTTTTAATAAACATTACTATGTTTAAAATGTAAATTCGGTTGTGAGTTTAGGTTGTTGATTGTAGAAATATACCATCTTATTATAAAATACGGATTAATTTTAATACTTGGTTAAAACCATTTATACAACTTATATAAGTTGACACCAAGAATAATACCGCTATCTCATCGGCAAGAATAATACCACTATCTCATGCGGCAATGACACCTTGATTAAGGCGGATAATGGTTTTCAAACCATCTTAATCTAAAAATTCATAATAATAGGTTTACCTAGTTGTTTTTCCACCTTGTTTAAGGCGAAGGTCGTCCACGTTTCATAATAAGACGGACAGTGAGATAGTAATCATTCGAAAACTTACTCCAAACCCCTACCTCATAAATACGCAGTAACATTTCCGCATTGAATTCAAGCTATAATAAGTTGTCTTTATCCGTCTTATAAAATCTAAACTAACTTTAGTCATCAAAATGACAATAGCAGATTATTTATAGGTATATAGTGTTATTTGACTACTTAAATGTCAACGTTTTTAAGGTGGTTATTGGATTCAACCTACAAATAAAGTTAGTAGTTGTTTTGTATTACGACTGTATTAGGTACAGGCATCTTGTTAATGTTGCTTTATACTGCAACACGGAAACGTTGCTACGTGATCATCACGCGGATTTCGGAGTAAGGGTCCATTTCTTGAAGAAGATGCAAGAGCGTGAGATGATGCTTCTGTCTTCCGTCCAATGATTAGTCTCATTTCTTTTCGGAATAATAGTTATGTTTTTATTTTCTAATACAGCTATCTACGTTTAATAGGAATAAGTTATGTGCAGGAATCACTCGTGAAGTAAGGATACATTATGTAATATAATGTTAAAATATCAAAATAATAATATCTTTTTTTTTACAAAAGTAAATCGAATTCATATCTCCAATGTTACTCAGCATATCTTCAAATTAAGAACCTCCTTTTTTAATTCGATAATTAAGGAAACTTAGCTCTTGGAGAATAAAGAAAAAATAATATCACACAGCCCCCTATGAGCCCTATGTAGGAAAATCTTACACCTTGTACAAGATAGCGGGATGGCTTAGATCGAATCAAGAGACGTGTGGGAGCAAGGGGAAGGTTTTTACCTTAAATTAGTAAGTTCCCTTGTAATAAGTAAGTAATGGGCTAACAGACCTTTTAAAATAATTGACCGAAGAACCAAATAATACTGAAAGAATACTCTAATGATCCTTGCATTTAGTGATTTCTGGTCTACACTGTCTACCGTATAGTTACTGCTATAGTTTCATCTGCTTTTTTTTATTAGCTGAGTACAGAAATGACGGGAAACTGAAAATATAATTAAATAATGTGCGTTGTACAGAAATAGTAGGTACGTAATAATATATAGTGACATGAGAATCACTCCATCTAAAATTAAAACATGTGATGAAAAATTTCGCCACTAGTGGGATTCGAACCCGCGTCCCTCACGTTAACGCCGTGAGTGCACAACTAATTGTGCTACCGTGACTTCAAAATGACTTGAAAAATTTCGTGGCGAATTTTTCATCACATATTTTAATTTGGATAGGAATCAGAGTATTGGAATGTTGTTAAAAACCAATAATTTATCACTTCATCTCTTTCTGTAGATATAGCAGCAGTGAGGCATATGCCTAACCTTGGTTTCCTTCGGTCTATAAACTACGAACTACTGCCATTTCGTTTACGCCTGCACGCACATACGGCAACGTCGGTGGCGTCATTTGAAATTTTACAAAGATTTTTACCACGTTGCCGTTTTTTGCATACTTGAAAGAGATACCGTGTTTCTGGTTTACTTTCTCTTACTTCTATATATTACAGGGATTTTATTCTATTCTCTGCTTAACATAAGCCGCACGTATATTAAGTACCTACGTATTACCTACGTTTGTTGAATTTAAACCATTGTCGGATGCGATCACGCAGCTGCGTAGTTGTTTCGTGAAGACGTCAGAGTAAGCTCTCTACATGAGGTTGTGTGAAAAAATGAAAAATAATGATTTATCCTAAAATATCTGTTTTTCCTAAAGGCTGACTAGATGTACCGTTGTGGTCAATAAAGATGAAATGAATGATTATTGAAGTAAAAATTATTATCACACTCAGATATAATAAAATCAGAAAAATAAAATCGGAAATTTTTTATAAATACTACGCAACTTTAGTGAATTCATATTCTGAAAGGTCTAGTCAGTCAGTTAGTCAAATATTTGACCAATTTGACCATTCCTTCTACTCCTCTTCTCCCTTTTAGATATAGATCAATATTTAATGACATTAGATACGTTATTTTTGTCAGTTATTTCTGCACTCAACTAATACAACAAGACTATAATTTTAAAAACTATGGTATAGCCGTCTAATGGCCAGTGTTATGTAAACCTTTGATTCTGATTCACATTTTTAGAGCAAGTCTACAATTTTAGTTATTTTAAAACAATAAATCTAATAATTTAATAAATTTTTTGACATACTATCACCAATCTTTCTCTTTCTTTGAAAGATTTCAACAATTTTCTTAAGATTAAGGAAAGACATTTTTCAAATAAGATCAAAAAGGTTTTCTTATTCTATCACTTATATTTAGAATTCCGCCACGCCTCGCCTATTCCAATTTTTCATAATCAGCATATAATTCGATTTATGTATTTAATTTGTCTTTCTCAAAATTATTAGAAACAAGTGGACTCGTCCGACTTTTATCACGAACTCACGTATCATATCTCTCACTCAATAAGTATCATAACAGGACCATGAGTATGTAACTCGTAGTCTCTTTTTGTGGGTCCTCGTCATATCTTTAAAAACTTGTATGAACATACTTCCATTTTTAAAGCAAGCCTCAATGACAAACTTAATTTTCACAGAAAATGTTATTAGGATACAATTTTCTAAAATGAAAGTTAGGACTTATAGAGAAATGATCGGTGCCAAAAAAATCTCACTCTAAAAATGTCAACCCGGCAGAGCGGGAATTCTAAATTCAAAAATGGAAAAACAGCACGCTCTTGATCTTCGGGCGGACGATGCCCGCGTAGAAGTTCTCAACGACTGCGAGGTACCGGAAGTACTCCTGCGCCCGGGCGCGCCAAGCGGCAGCCATGTTGGACAGGAAGCCGGCCTCGCTGCGCACGCAGTGGCAATGGCGGACGATGCGGTAAGGCGGGCTCGCGCGCTTCGATGCGGTCCTAGAATTAAGAAGAAAACCTTCATTTATATTGTTTTCAGTACAATATTCCTTCTAGCTGGCCGACCGAGCATTGCTCGTTGTTGATTTATATTATTTTAATTGCAAAAATCAATCTTTATTTTTGTACTATGGCTGGCAACCTTTTTGGTGCTGGCAACGCCCACTTATGTCATCTTTCTTCTCTTTGCATTGTGTTAGGTGTGTGTATCTATTAGACATAATACTTCCAAGTAAAAGTTAAAACAATATAATTTCATACTTCACCAGACAAATAGTATTTTAATTTAGCCCAAACCGAACAGATAGTCCAACACTTGGTTACTTTATTAATGGAAAACAATTTTTTTGCTTCGTCACTCCCTTAATACCGAGTTTCATCAAAATCGTTTGAGCCATTACAAAGATCTTTATAATATACATACATAAATTGCTCGTTTAAAGTATAGGATAAATGGGTTAAAAAGGGGCCTAGACGAATAAGTCAGAGTTGACCTCCTGGTGGGCTACTCTAAATGCGGCACGACAGACGTGCGTAGCTACGTGTCCGTGTTTCAGTGTTAAGCGATGTTGAGCGTTATGAAATGATGATGAAGTCTTATTTGCTTAGCCATTAAAGTAGAACGACAGAATCGGACGATTGTCCATTTAAGGCCTGCGCAGACGACGAAAAAAGAACGTTCCGCGAATAAAGAGTTTACCGCAAACTCAATGCACACGGTGTGCGATCATTTATTGCCCAGAGACGTAGAGAACAAAGGCGGACTAAAATTCACCATGTGCATTGCTTCGCCTAGTCATACGAGTTCTATCTTTTTCGGGCACACCCCCGTACTTTTGTCCGGTTCGCTCTCTTCATGTCCTCGGTTATTCGGGGGACTTTTTGTACGCGGTACTTTTAATTTCTCGTTTGCATTAATCGATACAGTTGTAAGCGATCTATTTTATCGGACAAAAATCCCTCGTCTGCGCAAGCTTTTATGGAGTAACGATCCAGTAGTATAAAATAGTGTCATAAATTATAAGTAAATAATAGGTTGGGGAAAAGGTCTTTTCGCATTTTATATGAAAATTCAAAACATTTTTTAATATAGTTTATTTACATTTAACTAAAGTATGTAGGTACCATTTTGTTTGAAAAATTTTTGCCATCTTATAGGTAGGGACATGATCCCATTGTTATAGAAATTTTGGGGCTTCTGATCAAAAAACTGCGTCAAGTAATTTTGGCAGTCCTCTCGTGATGTTAACCTGACACTGCCTTAAGAATTCTGAAGAGACCGAAACAGGTGGAAATCTGAAGGTGCCAGGTCAGGACTATACGGCAGATGCTTTAACACCTCCCAGCCAAACTCTCTTAATTTTTGCTGAGTGGTTAAAGATGTGTGAGGTCTAGCGTTACCATGATGAAAAACCACACCCCTTCTGTTGTTTAATTCCGGCCGCTTTCTCTCAACTTCTTGCTTTAATCTTATCAGTTGTTCGCAGTAGAGTTCTAAATCGATGGTCTTGCCTGGTGGTAACAGCTCAAATGGATAATGCTCAGCCCTTCCAATCCCACCACACACACAGCATCACCTTGTTGCGGGTTAACCCGGGTTTCTCAACAGTCTGTGAAGCCTGACCGGCCTTTGACCATGACCTTTTTCGCACGTTCTTGTCGTACGTGATCCACTTTTCATCACCACAAAGAATCACAAATGAGTACACGGTTCATTAGGTTTCTTTCAGAGAGAGTACCCAATAATATCGAGCTTTTTTGTGTACCCATTTTTTTTCAAATGCGCCAAAACTGTTTTGTGGTCAATTCCCAGTTCTTCAGCTACGTCGTCACTACTGATATGCCGATCTTGCTCCACTTTTTCAAAAATAGCATCCATTTTATCCGTAATAGGGCGACCAGAGCGACGTGCATCTTTGACATCAAAATTTCCGGATTGAAAACGCTTAAACTAAATTTGTGCTACTCTCACAGACACTGCACTAGGTCCATAAACATCGCAAATTTTTTCGCGGCTTGCGTTGCATTTTTACCTTTTTGGTACTAAAATTTTAAAATGTATCTAATTTCTTCATTAGATTCACTCATCTTGACGGTAAGAAAAACAAATGAAAATCACGCATTTTCCTAATTTGAATTTGGAATTATCTTATTTAAAATTTAAACTTTTAAATGATACCAAAACCAGCCAGGTACAAATAGTATAGCCAAAGTGGTTTTTATTACAAGTTCATACATACGTTAAGCGAAGAAAGACTTTTTCCCCAACCTAATAAATTTCTGGCTGCACTTTTATTATGTACAATTTTTCTTAAAGGAACCATATTATGCTTTGTATATAGTTGAATAAGTATTTTTTTCCAAATAATTATGTAAAAGTATAGGCCTGTGCCCAGCAATGGGATACTGAGATAGGGCAGTAAATAACCAGCCAAGTGCGAGTCGGACTCACGTACTATGGGTTCCGTAACAATAACTATAAAAAAATTACGTTTATTGCGTTGGAGCCCCACTTAAATATGTATTTTTTTTGTATCTAATCTAAATATATATAACTCAAAGGTGACTGACTAACTGACATAGTGATCTATCAACGCACAGCCCAAACCACTGGACGGATCGGGCTGAAATTTGGCATGCAGGTAGATGTTATGACGTAGGCATTCGATAAGAAAGGATTTTGATCAATTCTACCCCCAAGGGGATAAAATAGGGGATGAATGTTTGTATGAAACTTTGTCAATTTTAAACGCGAGCGAAGCCGCGGGCAAAAGCTAGTTAGTTATTATAGCGGCAACAGAAATACTCTAATCACATTTCAACTGTCTAGCTATCACGGTTCATGAGATACAACCTGGTGACAGACAGACGGACGGACGGACGGACAGTGAAGTCTTTTAGAATTAGGGTCTCGTTTTTACCCTTTGGGTACACAACCCTAAAAATAAAAATAATATTCTCTGTTACCTGTTGTAGGCGCGCGCCTCGGCGTCAGTCTGACGTCATAGCGCTGTGTCGAACATCTGCAGCGACCGCGTGATGACGTCATCCTTCAGGCACGACTCCAAGAACTCCTCGATGGTGATCACGCCGTCCTGGTTCAGGTCCAGCTTTCTGAACACTCGGTCCACCTGAAACAACATATTTACATAAAGTGTAGGTCTCGAGACGTAAGCTTAGCTTTGCATTGGTGTGAGTGTGGACACAGGTTGTTTAGGTGGCACCGCATGGCCCGCACCGGTTTATACTGGTTTTTGAAACTCGGTCTGAGTCGCGGCACGACCCTTGCGCGTCATCTCCCTGCCGCGCACTTTTCGCCTTCACCTTCACCTTTGGTACCGCTAGCAGCTTGACGTTCCATTGTTGTAGTGACTTATTAGTAAAATAAACTAAGATTAATAATAAATAATACAATAAAATAAATTAAAATAATGTCGTGTTTCTTTTAATTATCAAAATGGTTCATTTCTTTTTAATAAAACATTGATTTTATTTTTATGTAATTTTTTGACCGTCTCTACTCTTGGCGCTGAATGCTGAATCACACAAATCCAAAGCTGAGCTTACGCCTCGTGCACTGTATAAGGTTGATACATATGTTAGTGGATTTGAAATGATGGCGTCAAGGCATGTGATATATATTATTTGGGTTACATATTTTTTATATGTGTAGATATTTCTTCCATGCTGATCTGGGAGAAAAGAAAAACTTGGAATGTATTATACCTAACGGGATTGTCTGACACTAAACATAATAATTTTTCAAAACTAAAAACCGACTTCGCCCCCAAACAACACAACAGGTTTTGATAAATTTTCCATAGGCTACCATTTCAAACGAGAAAATAATTTTCCAAATCAGCCCAGGCTTCTTCGAATAATCGGTAGACATACATAAAAAAAGACCGCGACGAATTGATAACCTCCTTTTTGGAAGTAGGTTAAAAATAGTTTTTTTTCCTTTTGCCCCATTTCATTCCTCTAGGGGTCGAATTTTGAGAAATCCTGAAATGCGTATTTACTCATTTACCGTCAGGAGTACTCTTGCGAAGTTTCGAATAAAATGGTAACTAATCTTATTTCTTCACACAAATTTTGGACCCCCGTTTTATGCTTTTAGGGGATCAGTTTTGAAAAAATCCTTTCTTAGTGCACCCTTGGATCTCTTAAGGAACCTATGCGCTAAATTTCACGTTTCTATCATTAGCGGTTACGGCTGCGCGTGCGTCTATATGTCAGTCAGTGGGAACTTCTCCTTTAATATATATATATATATATAGATTCTTACCTGTTCATTTGCCTTAGCATCGTCTAGTCTCGCTGCAGGCGAGCCTGGTGGCGCCCTCCTTCCTAGCAGCTCGTGGACTGCCACCACGACCTCTGCCAGCTCCTGCCTGGTGATGGCACCGTCTCCGTCTACATCATACAGCCTGAACGCCCAGCGGAGGCGCTCGTACACGGAGCCTCGGAGGAGCGTCGATAAGGTCACTAGAAGCTCCTGGAATGGAGAGGTTTTGGCACGGAATAAGTTCTAACGAAGTCTTCACTCAGAAAAAAACCAAAGAAATATCTACTCAATGTGGCTCTCGCTATGGTTTAATTTAGCTCGCGTTAGGACTCAGCACCTCTTCGTTTAGATATGAAGACATCCATTGTCAGCCAATTTCATTCTTATTATTCTGGACAAACGATTCATATAACTGCATTTACCACTTCGGAGTGGTCGCCGCGCACATAGAAATAATGCTTGTATATTTTCGATACCTAAACGAGGACTGATAGAGGCCTGGTTTTGGCATTATTATTGAGAAAATTCAGTGACGAATTCGAGCCGTAAGGTTTTCAGCCTAAAACCTCTTCATTAGATTGGGTGGTATTTTCTGTAGATGTCGTAAGAATCTTAGGCGGCGAGCGGTGGGAAACTTATTGCGTTTGCTTGTATTACCCCTAACAGTCTAATTCTTAAGCGATCATTGAAATGCATATTCATATATAAATAAATAATAAATAAGTATTTACGAACAAACACACATAGAATGAGCTAGCCCGAGCCCAAAGTAACGAGACTTGTGTTATGGGATACTAACTCAACGACCCTGTATTTTATAACAAATACATATATAGATAAACATACAAGACCCAGGACAGTGTGAAAAACAACATTTTCTACTTTAACCTGACTGGGGATCGAACTCAGGACCTTTGGCGTGACAGCGTCGCATGATGACCACTAGACCACACAGAGGTCGTCAAAGTATGCGTAAGATGGAAAAGCAAAAGCTGAAATACGCACCCGGGCTCCGAAGCAGCACAGCTAAGAATTCGAATTACAACGGGTAAGAAATACCTACTTAAGGAAAATAAGGAAAGGTTTTTGGAGTTTCAGAGCAAAATTGCAATCAAAATTGTATATTTTTTTGCTAAAATACTAACTATATATTCCGCGCAAGTTATAAGCCAATTAGAGTCAGCATAAAGACTCCACAACTTCGTTTGCGGTAACTAGCTGACTAACTATTAACTTTTGCCGCGAACGTGATGTTAGTTCAGTGTTAGTTGGACGAACTAGGTCGGTGCTCTATAGACCGGAATCAAACGGGCGAGCGAAACGAGCTATAGCTTGTGTTTGTGACTTAACAGCCTATATCAGTCCATGGCTGGACTAAAGGCTTCTCCCATTAAAGGGAGGGAGGATTTGTCCTTTTCCCTAATCACCACATAGGCAGATGTGTTGCTAATCGCAGTATATTTATATATTACAGTGGCCAACGCTGGGGGGCTCCGGCTCTCTCACACACCGAAATAGTATAGAAGCGGTGACGCTACAACTCAGACGTCGATTTTCTGTGAGAGTGTGGTATTTCCCCGGACGAGTCGGCCCATTCATGCTACCTACTAGCAAAACAGAGTTTTGCAAAAAGATTTTGTTCCCCTTTGACTTTGTTTGACCCCAGGAGGGTTACTCCAAAAGTGGTACGCAGGAACGGACGTTACTGCGTATCCGCGTTCCAGTATCAAGCAACATTGTGCATTAACGTATAATGATAAAACCTAATTTGTTTTGATATAGAAAGGACGTCACTATCTTACGACTAACGTATTATTTTATGGAGTAACTCCCCCTGGTTCCGAAGCTCCAGCTGAGGATGCAAAATGGAAACGCGATGGGATGAGGAGTAGTTTACCATTGAGAAACATTTGTGGAACAATTTGCTGAGCGTTCCTTATCAATGTTCGCTAACAAAGTTGGAGCTGGGATCCGCTACCTCACAGGCGTACCAGGGGTCTCTCCTAACAGTGGGCGGGGTGGGACGTTCAATTCAATTTTCAGTATCATTTAGTAACAATTATTCATATTTAATTTTCAGTGCATTAAGTAAGAATTATTCTCTTTTAACCCCCGACAAAAAAGAGGGTAAGTATAAGTTTGTCTGTCTGTCTGCCTGTCTGTCTGTCTGCCTGTCTGTGTGTCTGTCTGTGGTACCGTAGCGCATGAACGGATGAACCGATTTCGATGCGGTGTTATTACGTGAAAGCAAGTTCCCTTGTGGTGATTCTTAGCTATCTTTGATGAAAATTGGTTGATTCAAAGATTAAAATGTATATTCAGTAATTAGACCCTTTGCACTTTTACACGTCAATAAGTATAATCTATGTTACGTGTAAAGTATATTAAAATTTAATTTATTTTAAAAGAAAAGCTACCGATACCAGCGCTTCGTAACGACCACTGCTGAGAAGAAACGCCGAAAGAAACTCATTTTCACAGTATTGGTCGCCTACTCGCCAGAAGGGCTTTGTCATATCATTATAATTGTCTTTTAATTAATAAATACTTATAATATAATACAATGTTGACACATTATAACATGTAATACTTGCGAACAAGTAAACAAACACAAATTGCGTAGAAAAAAATATGAAATAGTCAAAAAAGCGAAGCCGAGTTGACCAGTTTAAAAGTTATTGATGTTAATGCTTGAAAGTCGGGGCTTTCTCTAGCAAAATAATAGATGGCGCTTCGGATATCCATCTAGAGATGAGAAACGGAACTACTGATACTTCGGTAGTTACGCTACTCTTCACTGGATGGTGCTCTTGACAATCGGTTTTTTTTTAAATTTGTTAGCCAATAAACTTGTATCCCTATTTAATGTCTCTTTTAAACGATGCATTTTCAACTTGATCGCTAACAGTATACTGTTAGCAATTTATCTATCTGACAGAGACTTATTACTGCTATCACTAGTTAAAAAAATGTAAAGGCATCTGACATAGTTTGACGACTGTCATACAATGATGAATTGATAACTAACACGGAGGTTGTTTAATATTTAGACGTCGCCGCCCTGTCCCACCCTTGCTGCACTAGCTACGCCCATACCTCTGTGTCCTTCATTTTAATTGGCTTGCAACGTCGCAGTTGCAACCCAATACATCATAGTTCGACTGTTTTAGAACTTTAGTTAGGAATTTTGTACATGAATCGACTGAGCTAGAATTTTGATATGGCTGCTAAAGTTACTAGTACTATCTAGTACTTAAGATACATGAATTTTTCGGGGTCCAGTGCTGTCCCCATTTGAAATAAATTATTTGAAGGGAACGGAGATATCACTAAAAAAATTGTCTTTATCATTCACTAGATAACCCTTCAAACTAGGTACCTGTTATGAGTATTGTCACGTCACTGATGTCAAAGATTCAAAGATTCAAATGTTTATTCAGTAATTAGACCTTTACAGGCACTTTTACACGTCAATAAGTATAATTTATGTTACGTGTAAAGTATATTAAAATATAATTTATTTTTAAAGAAAAGCTACCGATACCAGCGCTTCGTAACGACCACTGCTGAGAAGAAACGCCGAAAGAAACTCATTTTCACAGTATTGGTCGCCTACTCGCCAGAAGGGCTTTGTCATATTATTATTATTGTCTTTTAATTAATAAATACTTATAATATAATACAATGTTGACACATTATAACATGTAATGCTTGCGAACAAGTAAACAAACATATATTGCGTAATAAAAAATATTAAGTAGTCAAAAAAAGCGAAGCCGAGCTGACCAGTCCCTCCCAGCAGCACCCGTTCACGAGTTGACGCACGGATCAGATGTCATGTGACATCACTAATCGGATATGACGTCAGTGTTCATAATGTAATATTGACCTCTGGTCCTAATCGTTGTATTATGTATAGGTATGTCTAAAATAAAACCAAGTCTTAAGAGTCCCCTGGACAGAATCAGACTTTCCCATACAAACGTAGTCTACGTTTTATTTTGAAACGACATGTCGGATATGGGCAAAATTATATAATTGCAATTTCTTTAAATTGCATAATTTTGCCCATATCCGGACATGTCGTTTCAAAATAAAACGTAGACTACGTTCGTATGGGCAAGGCGGATTCTGTCCAGGGTAAGGGGACTCTTAAGCGGGCGGAAAGACCTTCAGCTTTGGAAACTTCATAAACAGTAAACATGAATGTTTTTGTGGAAATAACACAACAACAAACTATTTGGGTGACGTCCAGAAACGTTTCCCACGATATTTTTGTAGAAGTGCTCATGAAACAAGATTTGTCGGAATGAATTTGACTGCTTGTAACTGTTATTTAATTATGACAAATAGAAAAGTCGGGTAAAATGTGTCGATCTACGGTAGTCAGCTGTAACGATATCGCAATAAACCCTATCATTCATATCCTCACACATATACATCCTTTTTCCATCATTTAATTCTGGCGACTTCTTCAAATTTCATTTTAAAATTCAATAAAAAGAAATTACACATTCATTCCATCCTCATCCAGGCGCGGTCCGAAGGGGGGGGGGGGGGGGGGTCACAGGGGACATGACCCCCCCAAAATCTAAGGTCAAATTGAAAAATCTCAAAAATTTGCCGAATAATAAAAGTAAATTTCTAGCTATCCCCTAACAGCGATAAATTTATAGTTTGCTACATCTAGTGGTGTTTTTATGAACTAAAATGAACAAAAATAACTTGGAAATGACATCTAGTATACCTTTTTTTTATTAGTGTAGTGAGTGACTCCCTCCAAAATTTCAGGCTGCGACCCCGCCTGTCCTCATCATTCTGACCTGAGATTCTGAATCATTTCTCCACCACCTCTCATACAAGTAACTTATAATTGTTGAATTATATAAAACTAGCTGCGCCCCGCGGTGTTACCTGCGGAAAAGTAGCCTATTTGTTAATCCAGGGTGTCAGCTTCCTGCATATCATTTTTTTTTTAATTGGTCCAGCCATTTGCGCGTGAAGAAGTAACAAACGTACACACACACTCACAACTTTCGCCTTTATAATATTAGTGTGATTCTAACATTGCTGACAAATAAATGTATTATTCCTAGTTGTGTCTCTCCCTTGCTCTACGTCTATTATGAATCTACATAATTCATGTCGGAGCACACACATGGGCGTAGCCAGCCATGGGCTCAGGGTGGGGCAGCAGTCTAATGCTCAATTTCATTATGCTATGTACGATTTCGGCGAATCGCTGCGACGAAATGTAAATTGAGCCTAAAATAATATGTAATTAGCAAACTATACTCGCAGTCTTAACCTGGTAATTTTTTTTCATACACAAAGTTTACACCCACGCTTATAATTCGAATTATCTAAAACACTGGCTACACCACGAAATCTTTCGGATCGCTTTCCCGCTCAACTGACACTCACAAACGAAAAACAAAAGGATTGCGTTTGTTTAACGCATGACCGACCGCTTTTTGTTTTGATCGCATTTTTTTCTGTCGACTGTCGAGTGTGAACTTTCTTACGGATATTAAGTATTAACACTTAGATAATTTAATTTTTAAGGTTTGGTTAGGTACCTTACTGGTCAGAGCCAGGGTGGGGCAAGCTCCCCACCCTGCCCCACCGTGGCTACGCCCATGAGCACACACTAGCTGGAACTGGTGGAGTTACCATAGCCTTACGTTTTAGTCACACTCGGACGCGTGTCTACCTACAAAAAAGCACGTGTATCTTGGAGGCGGTCCGCCCCGGGTGCCATCGGTTTGGGGGTGATACCCGCGCCGAGGCGCAGGCTTAACACCTCCTATTTCCACCCCACTTCCGTCGCCAAAAATAACTAGACATAGGGAGGCATATTTAGATTTTATCACCCGTTGAAGGGGACATTGTATCCTCATTAGGTGCCACCCATGCTAAGTGCCACCCACGCTAAGTGCCACACGTGCTAAGTGCCACCCATGCTAAATACCATCCATGCTAGGTGCCACCCAATCTAGGTAACTACTAGTACTATCCATGCTAATGATATCGTTTTCGTAAAATTTGTTTTGTATTGTCATAAAAATATTTAAAATTTAAATGTCTTATAATTTAAATTATTGCTTGATGTATCTTTGTTATTAATTCTGCAATTATTATTCTATTTTTGTAAAAATGCATGTGTGATAAATGGAATACATATAAGTTGTTTTTATCACGATAATTCTAAATGCCACCCATACTAGGTGCCCCCCACGCTAGGTGCCATTCATGCTAAGTGCCACCCGTGCCAGATACAACCAATGCTAGGTGCCACCCATGCTAGGTTGCCAATCCTACTAGGTGCCACCCATGCTAGCTTCGCTACTGCTCCCGAGAAAAATAATTTATCTAAAAAGCAAAAGCTCTTTAAGTACTCACTCTAAAGCTGATTGCGCCGCTGCAGTTGACGTCAAAAGCTTTGAACACATAATGTGCGTACAGCGCCGAGTCTGCAAACAGAAATTCAATTAAAGTTCTTAAGCGTTAAGAACAGTATATTACTGCGATGGGTAAACTAAACATTCAGTTTAAATCTTCATTGTAAATTTACAAAAAATCATATAAAACAAATAAATTCCACGCTGACGAAGTCGTGGGCAACAGAGCTAATATTATAATAAAAGCCCTAAGTAAGGTGGGTGTACCATGGAAGGCCACTCTAACAAATAAACAGTTATTATTCGTTCATAAATACTATATACAATACTATATAAATATTTATAAATACAAATATTTATTAATAATACTTTGTTTTATTACGTAACAAATAAACCACTTCTTTTTATTGTAGATTCAATCAATATTGATTGAACTTAAGTTTCATTAAACTCTTCCAAAGGGCTCCTTTGAAGGCCATTATAATAAATCAGTCAATTGACACTAAAAGTTACAAAATAGCGATTAAATCTGCAATTTAAAAAAGTGGTTTATATGTTACGTAATAAAACAAAGTATTACTTAAATATTTGTTAGTTTCATTTATCCAGTAAATAGACGAATAATAACTGTTTATTTGTTAGAGGGCCTTCCATGATACAGCCACCTTATTTTAACGTCGTCGATTTCCGATATCGAAGAAGCGAGGGACCGTACTGCCAAAATAGTAGCGCGAGTGATTCGCCGCCGCGTTTGTGATTTCCAGTTCGATGGGTGTTTGTGTAAATAGAAGGAATTTGTCATCACATGACAATAACTCCGAAATTTTAATAATTGGCCTTCGAAGGAGCATTGCCTTCCATGGTCCACCCACCTTATGTAGGTAAATTAAATCTTAGAGTACCTACCCAGAAAACTAGTAGAATTTGGGCAAAATTTAGATTTATTTATATAAAAGTTGTTTAGCCAAGCCGGCTCGGGCCGCTAGTAAATTATAAATAATTAGAATTTAAATAAATGTCACTAAACTTAAAACCAAATATTTCAGAAACAGATCCCTTAATTGAAATACGGTGTTCACAAGCTCATAATATTTTTGAAAGACCTGTTCAACGATACCCCACATGGCTAGTCGAGAAAAAAAATGACTTTTCACTTTAAATGTAAGGGAGCTACCATAAAAAATTTTTTTTTTCAATATTTTATTTTACCCATACTATACCCATGCCAAATTACACTTTCTAGTACTTATAGTCGCTGAATAAAACCGCGGACGGACAGACAGACAGACATGGCGAAGGGTTCCAGTTTATGTTTATGTTTACTAGTGAACCCGAAAAAGGAACCGCCTCCCTGCAACTAGTGACTATAAAACAACACTTATTGCGTTCTTAACACTGCAAACTCTTAAGCTAGTTTATTGGCGTACCAGTCAATTTCCAAACTGCCGACTGTTGGTGCCGTGCCAATAGTGGGTCGCTTTACCCTACGCAAGTTGTTCATTACTTGATACCTCGTAAAGTGAGTTATGTCATTCGGTTGCCAGAAATAAAAAGGTATTTAAGTTTATAAAGGTTTTCTCATATCATTAGTATAGAGCCTAATTTAGAAGACATGGATCCCATAACGATTTCAGACTATTGGCATGCATTTTTAACAAGTTGCCAGGCAAATAAAAAAGACTGTCTTCCAAGCGTTCACCACACAGATTTCCATCAATCATAGCTAAGAACGGCATCATCGGGCCGTTGTTTGGGCGTTACGATACCATAGACAGACACTCAGACACGTCAAACTTATAACACCTTTTTATTTCGTTAGGGGTTAAAACGCGGAAAAGCGCACCCCGGGCGGAATCACAGCTGAGGGAACGAAAGAAGGTTTCAACAATATGTTTTGAACGCGCATACTGCGGGTCTGGGTTTTTCACTAAAATACTGGCCAGTAAAAAAAAAAAAAAAAATATTAAGAAAAAGTTTGATTTTGGAACAATGTGCAAATCACAGATGATATTTCTGGATTTTCTGGTCGGAGGTGCAATCATAGAATAATCCAGAGATAAGCGCCTCTATGGGTTTTAATTCTATGGAATAATGCTTATCTTTGGGTGCAAACATGGGTTATTATTCTATGATGCAAGCGTAGGTGCATTTAAAAAAACCTAGGTATATAGAAAAATTATTGCTTTTCCGTTACCATTTCGAGCCAAAAGCATAGGTATATAAATCGCAACGTTAAATTTCGAGTAAGTAGCTTGTAAGTATGGTTTTCGTAGGTTTTATTAAAAGTAATAGGTTGGGGAAAAAGTCTTTTCGCATTTTATATGAAAATACAAACATTTTTTAATAAAGATTATTTACATTTTACTAAAGTGTGTAGGTACCATTTTTTTCGATAACTTTTTGCCATCTTATAGGTAGGGACATGATCCCATTGCTATAGAAATTTTGGGGCTTCTGATCAAAAAACTGCGTCAAGTAGTTTTGGCAGTCCTCTCGTGATGTTTACCTGACACTGCCTAAAGAATTCTGAAGAGAACGAAACAGGTGGAAATCTGAAGGTGCCAGGTCAGGACTATACGGCGGATGCATTAACACCTCCCAGCCAAACTCTCTTAATTTTTGCTGAGTAGTTAAAGATGTGTGAGGTCTAGCGTTATCATGATGAAAAACCACACCCCTTCTGTTGATTAATTCCGGCCGCTGTCTCTCAACTTCTTGCTTTAATATTATCAGTTGTTCGCAGTAGAGTTCTGAATCGATGGTCCTGCCTGGTGGTAACTGCTCATAATGAGTAATGCCCTACCAATCCTACCACACACACACAGCATCACCTTGTTGCGGGTTAACCCGGGTTTCGCCACAGTCTATGAAGCCTGACCGGCCTTTGACCATGACCTTTTTCGCACGTTCTTGTCGTACGTGATACACTTTTCATCACCAGTTATCAATTTCTTCAAAAATGGTTCGGTCTCATTACGTTGTAATAAAGAATCACAAATGAATACACGGTTTATTAGGTTTCTTTCAGAGAGCTCGTGAGGTACCCAAACATCGAGCTTTTTTGTGTACCCATTTTTTTTCAAATGCGCCAAAACTGTTTTGTGGTCAATTCCCAGTTCTTCAGCTACGTCGTAACTACTAATATGCCGATCTTGCTCCACTTTTTCAAAAATAGCATCCATTTTATCCGTAACAGGGCGACCAGAGCGACGTGCATCTTTGACATCAAAATTTCCAGATTGAAAACGCTTAAACCAAATTTGTGCTACTCTCACAGACACTGCACTAGGTCCATAAACATCGCAATTTTTTTTCGCGGCTTGCGTTGCATTTTTAGCTTTTTGGTAGTAAAATTTTAAAATGTATCTAATTTCTTCATTAGATTCACTCATCTTGACGGTAAGAAAAACAAATGAAAATTACGCATATTCCTAATTTTAATTTGGAATTATCTTCTTTAAAATTTAAACTTTTAAATGATACCAAAACCAGCCAGGTACAAATAGTATAGCAAAATGGTTTTATTACAAGTTCATACATACTATATGCGAAAATACTTTTTCCCCAACCTAATACAAGTTATATGACTTTTAATTTCTGTAGACTAGTGAGTTTTACAGATATGTACTTACTTCCATGTGGGAAGAACTTGGCGTATATGTCTTTGAAGGACTCTTCCTGCACCACGCCTTCTGGACATTCCTGGAACAAAAGGAATTGGGGATTAGAGAATTAATAATTGCAGAAGGAATGAATTTTCGTGGTCCAGTGCTGCCTCCATTTGAAATAAATTGGGTTCTTTCCTAGGTCAAAGATTAAATATTTGGTACGTTTAGGAAAATAAAATATCACAAAATTGTGTCACTTGTCATAATTGTAATTCGTAACCAACCACCGACATAATATATCTAGACCAGCTGACTTTAATTACAGCCATGTCTTTTTTTGGTAACTGACACTTATCGCGCTGCAGCGCTAAGTTCGAGAGCACAGCGCTAGATTCGCTAATTGTCATTCTCATGCTTCGGCCGCACTTGTGCCTATCGTCCGAAGCTATTCGCGGCGAATCTTCGTACGTTTTGTACACTAAAAAGTTATCGCGATAAAGCGCTGGTCACACTAGCGGCTTCGTTATTTTTCACGATTTTCACGAACTATCTGGCAATAATCCAAGATGGCGTCATCTACGTGTTTTAAATATGGACGACAACTTTCTTTTCTTTAACATGTGTGCTAACAATTACATAATGCATTTATTAAAACCTAAAAAGAAACCTAGAAAGAAACAGCTAAAAATTTTAACACTATTTTATCGTTCCACTCCATTTTATTTTTTACGCATTAACAACCGTGGCACAGTCGCACGGCACCGTCCGAACAAGTTGAAAACAAACGTCAAAATGAACGAACAACGCAAGTGCGACCACGCAGAGCGAATTGTTAGCGTGCCTAAATCCTTTGATGTATTGCCACCCGCGCGATAACTACACGAAGTCCAAATATTCGGGATGATACCCGATAACGGCCGGTCACATTGCGTGTATCGTGTAATAGCACGAAGCTTCGTGACGATATGCGCAGGTCCGGCCCACGCAGCACTCATTCAATCGATTGACAGATGTCATAGACTAAAGCATTCATTTCATTCAATATGGCGGCGGGGATTTTGCATTCCGTATTAAATTTTCAAATAATGAAATCTAGTCACTTGCTGAGGCAAAATTAATCAAGAAACTTTGACGACTTTATTCTATATTTCATACAAGTCCTATGGAAAATGTTTGCTTTGACGTTTATATAAAAGTATCTAATTTAATTTGTTGAATAATACGAATTATTTGAGAGGAAACGGCTCTAGATAAAAAGCTTGACATGAGAAGTAACGAGAAACTTGCCTTTTTAAACGACTTACAAAAAGGGGAGTATGTTCACCAAGTATTAGAAGACGCTTGGACCGATTTGGAAAATCCTTTTTTGTTTGAAAGGGTATACTTTTCAGGTCGTCCCATCCCATAGAACTATTTACTTATACAATATGTAACAAAAGCCCTGTCCGATCCTTCAAGGAGCACCTCAGACCGTCAATATGAATAACTTTTCCTATGAGACCAATGCTTGAAACTCGAAGAAAAAGTCGTTATCTTCTAAACATATATAAGTCAAAGGTGACTGACTGACTGACATAGTGATCTATCAACGCACAGCCCAAACCACTGGTCGAAACGGGCATGCAGGTAGATGTTATGACGTAGGCATCCGCTAAGAAAGGATTTTGATCAATTCTACCCCCAAGGGGATAAAATAGGGGATGAAAGTTTGTATGAAACTTTGTTATTTTTAAACCGATCGGGCTGAGACTTTGCATGCATAAAGCTACTATGACGTAGGCATCCCCTAAGAAAGGATTTTGATAAATTACTCCCCTACGCGAGCGAAGCCGCGGGCAAAAGCTAGTTTTCATATAAATTGCCGGGCCGGCTGAACGCTTTCGTATGAAAATGACGAATTTTTTTACGAGTTTCAAGCATTGGTCCCATAGGAAAAGTTATTGACGGTCTAAGTTGCTCCTTCAAGGATCGGACAGGGATTTTTTGTTACATACATTACTGTTATCTCTCCCTTTTATGAACATATGGAATAGTGAAAACTATCGTGTTGCAACATTACTTTATTCTATTAATAAAAGTACGCTTACAGTGTTACATACATTACAAAGATTTAGAAATTAGCATACACAGTTACCGTCTTATTATAAAACCAAGACTAACTTTGTAACTAGGTTTGAACCATTATCCGCCCAAAAGAATTTGACATTGACATGTGAGATAGTGTGATATTACTAGATGTCAACTTGATTTGGTCGGATAATGGTTTAAACCTAGTAACAAAGTTAGTCTGGGTTTTATACGGTTAGAGTTTTATATGAAGACACTAATTTATTTATTTTTATCATCATATTGCACATGAGAATTACCGAGTAACATTCCTTATTTAACAGACTTCAAAAAAGTAGAGTATGTTCAGCACCTTATTCGAAATATCTGGACCTTTTGTTTAAAGGGTATACTTGTCAGGTGGTCCAATAGAAATTTTATCAAAATTGGTAATGTAGCTTCGAGAAAAATTATTATACACATGTGGGAGGCAGACCATTACTCGTACCTGTAGGCATGCACAAATTCTGGCCTGGAATGCTTGTTCTTTGTGTCTGTAAGTGGCCAAGAGTGTAAGTGGCCAGTGGTGAAAGATTTTCCAAGCTGTCTACAAGCATCTGACATAGCTTAACGACTGCCATACAAGGATGATCGCCGGGTAGGGTTGCCACCTTTTTTTTGTGCAATTAAAGTACATTGGTGATTAAGGGTTAGTTTAAAAAAAGCATATATGTAGTGTCAGAATAAAGTACCATCACTAGCATCTTAAGCAGTTTATTTAAAAATGATTTTTTTATTCCTTTTCGAAATTGTTCTTAAATTATTAGCATTGCGACACAATTGCACAACATCTTAACAATTGCTTGTAAAGTTACAGTAAATACGTATTTTATAAGGTTCAAGGTAATCTCGCCATTTTTTACTTATCGAAAAAAAAACTCTTGTTTGATGTCGAAGGAATGGACATTAAAAATAAAATTACTTTACACAAGTTTAATAAATTATCATCAGCCTTTTCAATTAATTTGAGAACTAGCTGCATTTTTGTACATTTGATTATTTCAAAAGACCCTTAGAATTATTATATCTGATCAATCTGATCATATAGTTTGTTCAATAAAGTAATTTCTCCATAAAGATCAATATTATCAAATTCATCATATTTCTTTAAATTTTTTGACAATATTGTCAAGTTTAAATAACCCTTTTGTGCCATTAACCAACCATTTATCTAGGTACTATACGGCTTTGTCACTAAATAATAATAAAAATCAGAAAAATCAAATCATTTGAAATAAAGTATTTTTGCGTACTTTATGTTCCTCATAAAGTAAAGAGTACAATTACCCCAAAATAACGTATATACTTTTTTATAAAGTACGGGTGGCAGCCCTAGCCGGGACCAACGGCTTATTCGTGCCTACCGAAGCACAGAGGAGCTCCAAAAGTTTTAATGCCTCTTAAACTTTATGCTGTAGGCTCTCGGAAATAAAGTAAATTCTTCAATTTTATTCTTTGATGATGAAGCATTGAAGCCAAGTGACTTTTCACGAGCTTTAACGATGGTGTGCATAGAAGTCTACTAAGGAGCTTTTCAATGACCAGCTTTTACGATGGTGTGTATAGAAGTCTAGTAAGTAGCTTTTCAATGACGAGCTTTCGCGATGGCATGCATCGCAGTCTTGTGGTATCGCAATGACAAGCTTTCGCGATGGCGTGCGTCGCAGTCTTGTGGCTTCTCAGTGATGGGACTATCGCGATGGCGTGCATCGCAGTCTTGTGGTATCGCCGTAGCATTCATCGATGTTTTGTGTATCGCGATACCGTAATTTACTCTATGGGCACCCAACCAAGTGCGGACAGCGCCCGGTTTCATTATTTGCAAAACCGCTAGTAATGCGCACTCCTGCTGGGCCAGCGACCTCTTTATCTAGGCCTAGAAAAGAACATCTTCCTGGTGAATGTTGTAAGAGGCGACCAAATGACTGTAAGCACAAATATTTCTCAACTTTTCGCACTAATGAATTCCCGAGGAGAGTTGACGTCGAATATATATACACATTTAATAAACTCGAAACAATAACCGGCTCAGTGCGTGTCGGACTCACGCACGAAGGGATCCGTACCATTATCTATAAAAATCACGTTTGTTGCATGGGAGCTTCACTTAAATAATTTTATAGTATTTGTTGTTATAGCGACAACAGAAATACATCATCTGTGAAAATTTCAACCGTCTAGCTATCACGGTTCATGATACAGGTGACAGACCGACAAACTGACGAACAGACGAACCAAAGGGTAAAAACGAGACCCTACTAAGACTCCGCGTCTTAGTAGGGTCTCGTTTTTACCCTTTGGGTAGAGAACCCTAAAAAATACCCTTCTGGCACAGTCAGGTAATAATACTTTTTCACAACTAAAAACCGACTTAACCCCAAAACCACACAACCGATTTTGATAACATTTTTATGGGAGAAGCATGACCTTTCAAACAAAGAATTTTCCAAATCTGTCTAGTCGTCTCCGAATAATCGGTGAACAAACTTCTCTTTTGTTCTTCTAAAAGACGGTTAAGATATATGTTTCTCGTTAATTCTCATGTGCAACAATTTAATAAAGTAATGTTGCAACACGATCGTTCCAAAGTAATTATCGGTGCCACGCTGCAGTGCACCCAATTAGTGTGACGGTGACCAATTAGTCATTTAGTGACTAATTAATCATCAAGTGACTGTGATGATGCTTGGCTCGCTACACGGACCGCTGCGTTGGCTTATTATCATACAAATAAACGATTGAACTACTGATTACCACAAATGCATATAAAAAGGGATCACTGAGTAATATAAGTAAATAAGTTTTTAAAACAAAAAAAAAAGAAATGTGGTGTCGTGGGACACCAGGTAGGAACGAAGTTCCTTCGGCTAATGTAGAAATAAACGTGGCTACTCACGAGTAAAATGTATCTATAATGTGAGTATTCGCCACGTGCTTGTCCATGAATTCATGAGTATATACTATGCATTGGAGGGGTTGAGTGGTAATAGAGAGAGAAGAGATGAGAGAACGAAAAGAAAGAGGGAGGAAGAGAAAGGTATTATACACTACTCGCTTGTGTATACGACTGTCGCGCCTGCGCACGTCTCATTTAACGGTTTTATTTAACGAGGTCATCCTTACGGTTTTACTATCACATTTTTTTCAGTTCGGTCGCGCAGCAAAATCCCTATCTCCACCAAGCCTGCCGTAAGGAACTTCGTTCCAAAAACCAACTGTAACACCAAACCACACAACTGATCTGATAAAATTTGTAAGTGATCACTTAACAAGCATTTTTTCTTGATTATTTTCAAACAGAAAAAAAATAATTCTCCAGATAGGTCCAGGCGTCTTCCAATAATCGGTGAACATACTCCCATTTTTTAATGTCGGTCAAAAGAGGCATGTCTCTCGTTAATTCTCATGTGCAACAATTTAATAAAGTAATGTTGCAACACGATCGTTCCAAAGTAATTAGCGGTGCCGCGCTGCAGTGCACCCAATTAGTGTGACGGTGACTAATGAGTCATTTAGTGACTAATTAATCATCGAGTGACTGTGATGATGCTTGGCTCGCTACACGGATCGCTGCGTTGACTAATTATCATACAAATAAACGAATGAACTAAGAAATTAAAAAAAAATTAAAAACTGTCCAGATCTCTTCCAATAATCAATGAACATACATTAATAAAAAAAAACATTTAAGATCGCGACGAATTGATAACCTTCTCCTTTTTTGACAGTCGGTTAAAAATGTATTCAGACAGCCTATTCAAGGCCACATTTGAATACTTGGAAGGCAATTTATCACGTGAAATATGAAAACACAAACACTGACCAAAACCAAGGTGTGCGTGCGAATGTTTTAGCCAGTTCACGCGAAATTGCGTGCCAAACGAACAAACCACTGTTTTATGTCGATCAAACGTATATTTCATTTTGGGGCTTTACTATTGGTTCTCGACAGTTCTACTAAGGCTGCGGTCGAGGGCAAAAAGAAATTGGGCATAAATGGGCATAAACTGAACAAAATGAGCAAAAAAGAGTTTACGCCCAAATAAATGCCTGATAGCTGGGTAGAAACAAATAATTTAATTTTAGTAAAAGAACCATGAACTTAATCGGGATTTTGTTAATCATAACTATAATAACATAATTTGGTCATAAAATAATCAAATACACGTTAAATCACAATAAATCTAGCTTCTCCCAATAAATTCTAGATTTCATGCGCTCGCGTTGCCTCGACTCGACTGGACAGCCAAAAGAGTGATATTTTGCCTACTCTGACTAATTTATAAAAAAATCAACTGTTTGTTAGCAAACAGTTGATTTTTTAATAAATGAGATATATTTTATGAATGAGGGAGAGTCATTAAAAATAATATCAATTGCTTGTTTTTCATTGTTAATTTGTTAGTCATAATTTAATTATATTTTGTACACACTCAAATGTAGTTATTTGAATGAAAAAGTACACAAAAATTCTGTTAATGTTAGCGTTGAAAATATTATGCTTATACATCGAGCTACTATGTACTATGTGCTTATAGCTATACATACAAATGCCAGATTGTCTATCGGAGAATTTCGCTCATTCGTTCAAAGTTTTATTCGAGAATCTGTAGTAATGCAAGTAGGCCAAAAACAAAGCTTTTTAATTATTGTACTTTTAGGGCTCTTCCACACGACACAGGCAATAGTTCACGACAGTGATCAACGACCGACGGTCGGTGACCGTGTCGCGAAATGTTGCGACCGTCGGTGACTGTCGGCGATCGTCGGCAACACTCGGCGACCGTCGGTAACACTCGGCAACTGTCGGAAACTCTCGGCGACCGTCGTGCAACTAATCGAAACCGTTGACGACAGTCACGGTCAGTGTTGCCTACTGCTACCTTTAGCTAGTAGGCAGACATCTTGCCATATGTAGCTAGATTTTTTTTACCGAAAAAAGGTGTTTAATGTAAAGTTTTTTTTTTAAGTTGGTCTTGATAAACGGGTTTGATACTTTTTGGTTTTAAATATGATTTAAAATTGCATTTGATGTACTTTCACATTAATAATATCAAGGATTCAAATAAAATAAAAAATGTGTGATTGCCGCGGATTTTTCAGGGTTAGGTTTCGTTGGCTAGACTCTAAATGTTACTTATTAGGTTGGTAGCCATAATAATAACAAACATTGTATCAAGAGTAGTACAATGCGACACAAATAAGTTGAACGAAAATGGCGGACTTCAAAGCATTTTTGTACAAATTTCCGACACGTTTATTGAACCAAAATGGGGTTCGTCGGCGCATTATTTGTACCTGCGCCGATAACCGCCATTTTGGTCCAACCTACGTTCCGTACGGTACAGTTCCGAAGCCAAATGGCCAAAAACGGAACCCTTATGGATTCTTAAGAACTATACTGTTAAAACTTAGTAAGAAGATGTATTCTGTTAACAGCATTAAGATCGCACAAAAATAGAAAAAAAAACAATAAATTTTGGGGGTTCCCCATTCTTAGAACTGAAATTCAACAAGTTTTTTTTTTATCAAACCCGTACGTGTGTGTTTCTGGATAGGTCTTGGAAAATGATATTGAAGTTAGGTGGATCTACATAATTCATGTGGGAGCACACGTACTGGCTGGGACAGGTGGATCTACATAATTCTTTATAAAAATATAAATTAGATAAATCACTTCCTTTGCAAATTACAAATCAATCAATGTATAAATTATTAATTACACTCTTAATATGTAATGTGTAAAGATCTCAATTTATAAAGTATACCTACTTATATTTCAATAAAAAGACATCAAGATGTTTACATTTATTTAAATACCTAGCCAAATGGACTATAGCTACACAATAGCAAAGGCATCTCTCAGTCACCAACAGTCGGCGAACAGAGTCACGATCTGTTGCTCCGGTTGCTCGTTGGTGTAAACCCGATCGATCTTTGTACATTTACCTTTGAAATTAGGGTGCTAGTGATCTTTCGCTCTATAATTTTGATTTATCTACACCCATACTAAAAGTTTCTGAAACAGTTAGCTTATTGCCGACATTAAAACACCCAGTGTCACAGTAACCATTATATCACCCAAACGAGTGTTATAATGTTGTACTAAATTTCACTATGCAACGCAAACTCAATCCCTTTAAACAGCCACATATTATGAATTTAAAAAAAAAAAGAACATTGTCACGTACGCGCTGTTCACTACCACAGCTCCGTAATTCAAAAAAGGAACTTATTGGTTATTCGATTTCACGTCGTATTCCGCCATTTTTGTTTGATATTTACTAATATCGAACAAACATAATTTGCATTCCAAAAATTGTACGATTTAAAATTTAAATTATTATAACAATAAATAATTTCATTATATAGGTAGTTAGTTTGTATTAGATACTCAGCAACAAACTGACCAGGAATTCACATAGAGTTCTTACCACACTGTACAACACCCTATGGATTTAGAAGATTTTATAGAGGTTTTATATCATGGGTGTAGATAAATTAGGTATTAAAACACTCAAGTTACTATTATCACACTCGGCTTCGCTGTGATAAACCCACATTCGTGTTTTAATACCCCTTATTATAGTACAGTTGCATAAATAACTATTATTAAGGTGGGTGGACCATGGAAGGCCATGCTCCTTCGAAGGCCAATTGTTAAAATTTTGTAGTAATTGCTATGTGATGACAAATTCCTTCTATTTACACAAACACCCATCGAACTGGAAATCACAGACGCGGCGGCGAATCTCTCGCGCTACTATTTTGGTAGTACGGTCCCTCGCTTCTTCGATATCAGAAATCGACGACGTTAAAATAAGGTGGGTGTACCATGGAAGGCCACTCTAACAAATAAACAGTTATTATTCGTTTATTTACTGTATAAATGAAACTAACAAATATTTAAGTAGTACTTTGTTTTATTACGTAACATATAAACCACTTTTATAAATTGCAGATTTAATCGCTTTTTAGTAACTTTTAGTGTTAAATGACTGATTTATTATAATGGCCTTCTAAGGAGCCTTGTTCCTAGTAAGGCCATTTGGAAGAGTTCAATGAAACTTAAGTTCAATCAATATTGATTAAGTCTGCAATAAAAAGAAGTGGTTTATATGGTACGTAATAAAACAAAGTACTACTTAAATATTAGTTAGTTTCATTTATCCAATAAATAAACGAATAATAACTGTTTATTTGTTAGAGTGGCCTTCCATGGTACACCCACCTTACATTTTGCTGCGCTAGTAGCTTTTATGATTATGAACGAAATCAAAATAATTACAAACCGCACTAGGTTTGTAATTATTTTGATTTCGCCCTAAGTAGACAGAGCTCAGGGCCGCAAGACTCAAAGGCCACTTTAAGATTGATGGTGGGCGAGAAGATGGATATAGCCCAGCGGATTTGCTCGTTAAAGTGGCAGTGGACGGGACACATAGCGCGAAGAACCGATGGCCGATGGGGCAAAAAGGATCTCGAATGGAGACCTCGTACTGGCAAGCGAAGCGTAGGACACCCACCCACAAGGTGGTCAGACGACCTGACCAAGGTCGCTGGAAAGCACTGGATGCAGGCCGCTCTTGATCGGTCATTTTGGAAATCTTTGGGAGAGGCTTATGTCCAGCTGTGGACAATTTGATGATGTTGAGAAGGTGAGAAAAGGAATCAAAATGTTATTGAAACGAGGTGTTTTTTGTTTGGAATTAAATATTGTTTAAGTGATATGGTAATTATCTCTTCTCTACTCTCAAGTCTTTCATGCTGGTCTTGGGGAAAAGAAAAAAGTTACAGCCAGGTGACCAGGAGCAGACAGACAGACCGACGGATGGACAGACGGACAGCTAAGTCTTAGGAATATGGTCCCGTTTTTACCCATTTGATACGGAACCATAAAAACTAAGAATGTACCAGTTGCTTGTCTAGTCTACCCGTACAGACCGTAAAAGCCGATCGAGGGAATAAATAATTAAATAAATAAATATATATATAGGGACAAATAACACTGATTGAGCTAGCCCCAAAGTAAGTTCAAGACTTGTGTTATGGGATACTAACTCAACGATACTATACATTATAACAAATACATATATAAATAAACACCCAAGACCCAGGACAATTTGAAAAAGGCTATTTCCCAACTAGCCTGACCGGGGATCGAACCCGGAACCTCTGGGTGGCGGACTAGCATGGTGACCACTACGACACGGAGGTCGTCAAATGCGAATCATATCATATTAATAGGCGATGAGGTTAGCAACCCATCACTATATTGCTTTTCCATCTTCTCGCCCACCATCACGCTTAAAATAACTTTGAGTCTTGCGGCCCTGGAGTGCTATTTTTCATTTTAAGGACTCACCGGAACACAAAACGTGTATTTAGCCAACTCACCGCTCGCGTAAAAAACCTTTTGGCCGTATTTTTGAAACCATCGTGTCGGCTAAAAGCAATATTGTTATACGCAGAAAACATCGCAAATATGTCTATGGTTTTTCTAAGAATTTCACCATGGATAAAAAAGCAGCAAGAATCGGAACGGATTCTCCATGAAAGGTTTGTTTAACATATCTAACACAAATGTCAAAATTACGAGTTGTCGAGACCACTCATTGCAAATCCTTCGCATACGATCATTTCAAAAACGCGGCCGTTTAGAAACAATCGCGGAAACCATTCGTAATGTGACAAGTGATTTCAAAAATGCGTCCCCTGGGCTCTGTTTACTCAGGCGATTCACACACTGCTCCGCACCCTGCTGCGTAACGTAACGCGGGGCCGGACTGTATGCAAGTATCTCAATTTCTATAGAAAACAAGCATTGTATACAACATACTGACACCGCGTTCTGGCACTCGATTTAAGGTAGAACTAGGCTCGAACTCACACGTGGGCGCGGCCTAAAAGCAAGCTGTCTCACCTAACATTGTGTTTGGGCGAAGCAGTTAGGTGAAATGCACGATAATTCATAGTAAACCGAGCGCGCAAAAACATACGTAAAGTCCTTTGGGAAAAGGGGATTTATGCATAAACTACTGCATTAATCAATTACAAACAAAGTTTATTAACTTCGATAATTAAGCCGTGTCTGTGTGGACTTTGTTTTGGAGATTTTACAGTTTTTTTATTACTTATTTACGCCGAAAAGTTCGTAAAAATAAGCAAAAAAGAAACCGAATCTTTGATCGCTCATAACTTTTTGATGGCTTTTTATTTTACTATTCTGTATTCATACAGACAAAATTTATAGTGGGACAAAAAACTTTGCATGTAAAATGTCAATCAGTGGAGGAAATCCCCTCCGAAATTTGTATAGAAAAAGTATAGACTAGTTTACTCTTAAGGATGAGCTAGTTCGGAACTCGAACTCGTCGGCGCACGTGGCTAATTTGCGTGCTATTTCGCTGAGAAAGGGATAGACTCGGTTATGAACAGTGCGGAACTATTTACTCCGATTTATACGCACATCGGAACTACAGTCTAGTGTGTCGTATCCGACTTATCGCCCAAAAACAGCTGAATGTTTTAATTAAAAATAAAGTTATTTAATTTTTTTAATAACCAAACTATGTTTGTACGAATTTTGTTTTAGAGATTTTATACTCTTTCCGGTATTTAATTGTGCCCAAAGTTGCGTTAAAATTGCGTGTTGAAACGGAATGTTTTGAGACTCATAACTTTTAAAGTACTTATCATTTTACAATTATGATTCCATACAAGCATAGATAACGACAAGACAAATCGATAGAATTAAAAACTTTAAACAGACTATACCGAACAACGGAGTCATCACCCTACAGAATTTGTATGGCGAAACACCTGACTAGCGTACCCTTAAGGTTGGCGGCGGCGCTCTTCACGCGTGGGTGCGGTGCAGTCACGTGTGCCAATCGCCGAGCTGCAATATAGAAAATGTTCTATCTGTCTCTCCCATTAGGGATAAAGACGTCATAGTATGTATGTATGTTTGTAAGATATGGTAATAAGTTATGTAATAAAATGGTTCGAAGCGCCACGGACAGCGTTTTCAAGTTCGCACTACGATCGTAATTATTGTCCATTATTTTTTGAAATGTTATAAGAATAAGTTTGACGCTTATGTCTGTCTGTGCGTGGCATCGTAGCTCTTGAACGGATGGACCGATTTCGATGCGGTTTTTATTGTGAAAGCTCCCTTGCGATGGTTAGCTATGTATGATGAATATCGGTTCGGAGGTTTAAAAGTTATTGGGGTTACGGATTGAAATTCTTTTTTTGAAGTGAAAACTTCTTTAGCGGCTATACACTTTTTTTGTAATGGGTAAAAAAATGTAAGCTCGCGTCAGGGCGTCAGGGCGTCAGGACACGTGACCTGATCGAAAGAGAGAGAGAAGAGAGTAGACAGCCGGCGCGGCGTAGTAGAGGAAGATAGATAGATAGATAGATAACTCTTTATTGTACACCAAAAGAAAAAATGTAACACAAAGAAATAATTTTAAATTAAATGAGTACAATGGGCGGTCTTATCGCTTAAAGCGATCTCTTCCAGACAACCAGTATCTCCCTCTCTTTCTACGGCGCGGCGAAAATGTATGCCTGCGCCTGCTGTTTTGTTTAGGCAGCGCAGGGCGCTTGCGCGAATGTTCGTATGTGTTTATGTTACAGCGTGCCACGCGCATCCATGCAAATGCACAACGTTAATATTCAAGTTTTCACTTCTGCCGGCACTCCCGGAGTGCAACCCGTCGTTTTTTTTATTTGAATGGCTAATAGACTTGTAGATATAATCATAATCATAATCCCTTCGTGGCAATAGTTCGGCAGCTGTGGAGGACTGTCCGTTAGTGCATCTCAATGGTACATTAGGGGATAAACCTCTTCATGTTTGCTTTGGCCCCATGAACGCCTCAAAGGACCATTCCCATGGACTAGTGGCTGAAAAGCGTACCAACATAATCATAATCATATTTTCATTTGCTAAAAACATGGTAATATTATATAGATCTTACAATAAATATTAAAAATATTAAAGAACAAACATGTTTTGCTAGTAGTAATAGCATGCAAATATTAGTAGTCCAAGAATTGTCTGAGGTTATAAAAGGTTTTTTCAACAAGCCATTTGTAGGCGACGCGCTCATTGACCTCTAGTTGTCCTTCAAATTTTATAATTTGTACTTTTGTTAAAAATGTAAGGTAGTGTGATATCACTGACCAACCGCCGCGCGAGCTCCATTGGCCGCGCCTAACGAGTCTGCCGTAAACGTCTTACAAAGTGACACCACACTGCTTTGCGCACAGATTTTATATTAACTACCTGTGTAATCGTGTCTAACCCGTAACGGACAATATACGTTTAATACCATTCTAATTTATACATTTTTTTCTTAAAGAGCTTGACATTTAATATCTTTTATTTAGTTTAGTTATAATTAGGGTTGCATCGATACGCCTTTTCGCCGATACGATACCGATACCGATACTCTTATACAAATATCGGCGATACCGATACCGATACGTTAATTGAATCAAACATTAAGATAAAATAAATAAATCACCAGTCGGATTATTTTTTTATTAATATGAAAAGTAGTTACATAGGTCGATATTAGATAATTATTATAAATTTTAGTAGTTAACATTAATAACATTTTTATTTAAAAAACGAAGTAATCTTATGTTTTGCGGAGAAAGGCGATTTAAAAAAACAAGTATCGTTGAATCGGTCATAAAAATATCGTCGATACCGATATATCGGCTAACCCGAAGTATCGCCGATATATCGGTATCGGTATCGGTATCGGATGCATCGCTAGTTATAATGTAACTGACTAAGTAGGATAATATGTTTCTGATCAGTCGCATCAATCAGTTATGCAATGTGTAGCGCGAGTATTTGTTGATTTCAAACATATGAAAAATGCGTGTCCCACGCATTTGTTATTGAGACTCGGTCTGAGGCTCGGCACGTCCTTCGCAATGCATTTCTTTGCCGCGCACTTTCCGCACTTACCCCTGGTTTGCACCACACCTAACCACAGCACCTTGACGTTTCAGTCTCGTGTTTAAATTATTAGTGAAATACATACATACATACATATTTTGACGCCTGTTTCACATGGGGGTAGGCGGAGACTATGGATTTCCACTTGCTACAATCCTTGCAAACATCTTTTGCTTCGTCAACACTCATTACTCTTTTTAACCGACTTCCAAAAAAGAAGGAGGTTATCAATTCGTCGCGATCCTTAATTTATGCATGTTCACAGATTATTCAAAGACACCAGGGCCGATTTAAAAAATTCTTTTTTTGTTTGAAAGGGTATACTTTCCAGGTGGTACCATGGAAATTTTATCAATATCGGTTGTGTAGCTTGGGGGTGAAGTCGGTTTTTAATTTGAAAAATTATCATACATGCTCTCCGGTTATAGGTAGGTACTCCTTACCTCACCTCACTTCAGAGCAGGGAATAAGTATGCATGTTTTTTTTAATATGCTTAATAAAATCCTTATTATCCACAGTTAACAAATATGAAAAAATATTTAAAATATCTTGTAGCGGCGAACATGTGATACTTTAAAGTTTCAATTAGAAAGAGAAGTCGGTTAAGGACTGGTGACGTCAAAGGCCATATTATCTATACATTTCCCATAGAAAATAGCGTTCTTGCGAGTGCGATAGACATACTTTCGTAAAATCGTTATATCTCGTTCGTTTTTCAACCAATTTTTATACTGTTTTCACTGTTTGTACTTAACTTTTGAATATTTATGGATATACTAGTGAGAGAACGCAAATTTTTTTTTATACATATTCTCTATTTGGTCGCAAAACGTTCGACGAGGTCGACCCGGTCCGGTTCTCGCATCCACATCCATAGTGAAATAAACTAACATAATAATAAAGAAGAAATAGCCTACAATAGTCAGTAATCATGATTATGGCAGGTGACGTTGCTATTGCAATATCCCAGCGTCAGTCCATCCCAATCTCATTCCAAAACCCATAGACCTTTCCCTTTTTCTTGCAATAGATCTTTCTCCTGCTGAAACCTATTCAAGGGTACACCTTTAATAGGTATATTCAGAAATGGGTTTTGGCGGGAGCGCCACATTACACCAACTTCTCCAAAGGGCTTCTATGCGTTGGATCTGTATCCCCCCACGCAAGCCTCTCAAAGGACCGGGGTGAAAAGACCCGTGAATCTAAAGAAGAAATAACATAATACATTAACATAATATCTTGTTTTTTTTTAATAATCAAAACTGTTTATTTCTTTTTAATAAAACATTGACTTTATTTTTGTGTAATTTTTTGACTGACCACTTTTGGCGCTCACTCACACTAATACAAAGCTTAGCTTATACCTCACAGGACAGTGTGTACCTCTCTGACCAAATTTACATGGCTGAACATAAGTAGGTACAAACCTATGCCCTAACAAAATCTGATTAGCAAGTAAGGCTTCATTTGGGCTTCATGCACTCATTTACAAAGTAAATTAGTTGTAAGCCGTACTTAGCCCAATAAAATTCTAGGTCTATGCCAATACGGATGATAACGGTCAGGGAATATATTTTCCTATTTTAATTATATTTATAATATATTATTCTATTTAGTCCGTCAGTTAAATTAATCCAAATTTAAATCGAAATTAGTTAAAAAGTCACAAAGATACAGGAGAGCCCTTTTTGAAACAAGGAACCCTTATAATTTTGCCATGTCTGTCTGTCAGCAGTTGTAGTCATACCCCCAAATTCATAAAAAAATTACAAACGTTTGCTAAACGTATTTTAGTTAAAATATGTTTTGTGTCGTCCTTTCAATGTCAAATATTGAGAAGAGGAAAAGAAACAAAACATGTTTTAGCTAAAATAGGTTTATCAAACGGTTGTATTTTTTTATGAATATGAGGGTTAGACCATAAGTACTAGAAAGCTGTAATGGTATGGGTGTATCTAATAAAAGTCAATCAGAAAAGTGGTAAAATAAAATCTTGAAATGAAAAAAGCATTTAGGGTAGCTCCCATACGTGTCAAGTGGGAGTCAATTTATTTTTCTAGACTTACCTATAATATTGTGAGTTTTTGACGTTATTTTTCGATTTAGGGATCCGTTTTAGAAATATTCGGTTTTATAGTGCAAATTGTTATTAGAGTCAAGTGTCCATCAGCTAAACGGTTGTATACGGAAACGTGAAAAAAATTCACGACAGCTCATGTATCGAAATTTAAAGGAAAACTTTCAGAGCTAACTAGGGTTTACAGTTAAAAAGTTATAACTAGGCCATAAAATAAAATGTACTCGGAAATGAAAAATTTAATACAAATTCAATAGAAGATTATTTTTAGTCGTTTTTAGTCGCGTTCGTAACTACGGAACCCAACACTTCGCGTCGGCTGTTGGCCGTTTTTTTGTTCCATACAAAATCCATTCGTTTAGTGACTCAGCGTTTGAAAAATGGCACCACAGAGCGTAGAAGTTCCGGATAGGAGCTTGTCTCCTAAAAATAACCCTAGGTAAAAATAACCCTTCTTATTCTTACAATTTTAGTGTCAAAATTACCCGATCGAAATCACATTGAAGTGGTCGGTACATCTATTTTTTATTTTTACAATTTCCGTGTAAAAATAACCCCATCGAAATCTTTCTTTCTTTCTTTATGAAGATGGTTTACTAACCATCTTCATAAAGAAAGAAAGAAAGAAGACCGTTCATGTACTTACCTACTGGTAAGTACATGAACCCTGGTAGGGTGTTGCGAACTTATAGGAATTATTTGACTTTATATAATAATAATAGTATTTATAATCAAGTACAAGAAGATTATTAACATAAATTATGAGTAAGTTCAATTGATGTCAATGGTTAGAAGATATAAATTAGATTTTAGGGATAGAATCACATTTAAGTGGTCGGTACATATCTATTTTTTAACCGACTTCCAAAAAGGAGGTTATCAATTCGTCGCGATCCTTTATTTATTTTTTTATGTATGTTCACTGATTTTTCAAAGACACCTGGACCGATTTAAAAACTTCTTTTTTTGTTTGAAAGGGTATACTTTTCAGGTGGTACCATGGAAATTTTATCAAAATCGGTTGGGTAGTTTGGGGGTGAAGTCGGTTTTTAGTTTTAAAAAAATTATTGTCGATACTGTTATTCACATTACTTCACCAATCAGTGGCTGCTGTATTACGTTGCGTCATAGTGGACATTGGCCCTTATCAGTTTAATTGGGTATTTTCCTGGGTCAAAAATAAATGTATTTATACTGTTCTGAAAATAAACGTTGCAAAAAATGACACTTGTCTTTGAACATATCGATTTCGAAGTAATTTTAGATTTTTTATTGCAGAAAAACTGATTTTAAGATCGCTATTTGACTCCAAGAAACTGTGACGTCATCTACCTGTATTTCATACAAATCCCATAGAAAATGTTTGTTTTGACGTTTAGAAAAAAGTATCTGATTTGACTTGCTGGAAAATAGCGGATTCTTTGGCCTTTCTTTAAATTCTATAATTTCATTGGGCCATTTTATAATAATGTTTATATTACTGTTCCATAGTTTAAAGTTCGCTGGGTAAACACTTCAAAAGACAAACATCAAAACAACAGACAACAGCTCCAATTATTTTGAAGAAGATACGAAAATAGACTACATACACCATCATAACAGTATTCTGTATTACATACAAAGCATTTTCAGCTAATGAATCAGAACGAGACGGATATAACAGTTCCCACGGGAGCGATAGAGACGGCAGCATTTAGACATTGCGTCTGAAACTGAAAAGGTCAGTAGGTAAGAAAGCCAACGACCGTTCGCGCCAAAAATAAAGCGCGGGCTGTCAAGATGACATTTCTGTCGGCGCCATGTTGAATGAGCCTGCACTATGGTAAATGGTTGTGTTTTTCTTTAGAAATAGGCCAACAATGGCACAATGATATGACTGCTGTATTCTTATCTTACTACCTATTTCTTGGATGAGATTTTTGTAGGAAAATGCTGCCAAACAAATAAATTAAAACCTTGTGTGTATTATACTAAGGGTGGATGCTGATTGTGGATCTGATGTTACAAAGGCTTTTGAGTCTTGTGGCCCTGGGCTCTGTCTGCTTAGAGACGCAAGAAAAAAAAACTGTCTGCCTATTAGGGATAACGACGTGATGGTATGTATGTACTTATGTAAATAGAAGAAACATTCCATCTCTAGGTACTTTTGGATGTCATAAGAGGCGACTAAATGATTATGCAGACAACTCATCCAACAACTGCATTCTCAAAGCAAGATGACGTCAGGCAGCAGCCGGTTGTAATACTTTTTGCACAAATATATATATATATATATATATATATATATACAATGTCCTTTTTAATTAAGTACAAATATTTTAAGGGGTGATTTAGTCCAACATTTTGAATAACTTTTCCCAGTAAATGTATTTCGAAAATAGAAAAAACTTTGTCATTTTCCATAGTAACGATATCACGTGACTACAGACTACCTACATCGATTTTTATGAGAACCTAAATTTTTTTTTCGTTTTTCGAAATAAATTTATTGGGAAAAGTTGATCAAAATGATGGACTGAATCACCCCTTCAAATATTTGTACTTAATTAAAAAGGACATTGTATATATATATAAATATATAAACCTATCTTTTTTTTTAACCAAATTTTATCCAACTAATGCGAAAATGCCGCCAGTCTCTTGGGTATTTTGCTATGTGACGGCAGCGATTTGGCCTTCATTTTTTATATAATTCAATATAATTTATTATTATCTAATTATTTTTATTTTATTTACTTTTAATTTAAGTAGTATTTTAGATTAATTAAGCTCTTTCCTTTCTTCTTATATTGTATATATTTTTGTCGGTTTAATAAATTCACTACCAACCCAACGAGGATTGACGTCAGACTTAAAACTTTGCAGACAAATCGTTGTTGATAGTTTTGATTTCGTTCTTTGATATCTATATAATCGCACTCCGGGCTGTAAAGTAGACATATAATGCCATATAATAAATAGTTATAAATAACCGCAAACTTCCTAGAAGCAAATTGAAATTCTGCCTTAGCTGTTCTAAATATTCTCCCGATTCTCAACAATTCCAATGGCTGCTCAGTTTTGGCGCCAAAACGCCAAGAATGCTAGCGGAACCACAGACTAAATATACTAATGGCGGAACAGCCAAATTCCAGCCAGCAAACCACGACAGACACGCGAAGCGACAAATTATGCAACTTGTCTATTTCTGCTCTTTAGTTTATAGGGCTGCTTCTTCTCGGAGTGGTATTTAGGGATAAATACTCCTTTTGAGAGACCTCTATACAATGTTCTTATTTATCAAGTACTAATATTTTAAGGGGTGATTCAGTCCATCATTTTGAAAAATACAATTTAGGTTCTCATACAAATCGAAGCAGTGACACGCGTGACAATGCAATATTATGGTGACATGGAGCTGATCTGATGATGGAGCTAGGTGACCATTGGAATTCTGTAAGAAACCGACGCAACCCCCTCGAGTGGGGGCTCGTTTGATTCGTCTCGAGAAGGACTTTGAACTTTTAAGTTAGATAAAAATTTGTTTAAAAAATGATTATTACTTGGTTATTATTTGGTTGCCAACCGTAGTCGGCGTGTCTTAGGACCTCTAAAGGCCTCTTCCAGTTTCTTCCAAGCTTCTCTGAATTTTGCTGTTCTCTGCTACGATGGGCAATTCCTCCCATCCCCATTAGCTTTTTTATATCATCAGACCAACGCTTCTTTTGTTTTTCCTTTTTCCATTTGGTTTGATATCTAGGTGTCCAATCCTTGGTCCATTTATTTTTATTATCTCTGAGCATGTGGCCAACTCTATTTTCATTACGAACCTATATTAGTAAAATGTAAAAAAAAAATTCTTTTAGCATTTATACTTAAAAAGATTGTTTTAATTTAGTTTTAACGCAAAATTTTAAGAAATAAACACGTTTATCAATTGTCAAAGTTCTTTTTTAATATTAACTTATTGAAGTCAATATACAATGTCCTTTTTAATTAAGTTCAAATATTTTAAGGGGTTATTCAGTCCATCATTTTGAACAACTTTGCCCAATAAATATATATCGAAATACGAAAAAAGATATTTAGGTTCCCATACAGATCAAAGTAGTCACGTGATATCGTTACTATGAAAAATGCAAAAAAAAATTTCGTATTTCGATATATATTTATTGGGAAAAGTTGTTCAAAATGATGGACTGAATCACCTCTTAAAATATTTGTACTTAATTAAAAAGGACATTGTATATTGAACTTTGTGAAGTAATGCTTGCGTAAGTATGATCGTATTTCTGCTTTCCGATCCAAACTCAATTGGCTCCCCATTCGTCTACGCAGGCATCAAAAAGTTGTTTGTTCTCCTTTCTCTATTATCAAAAATCCTTTTTCTCCTTAATACTTCAAATGTAAGTTTCAGTAGGTATCTCGCGGACACGCATGACCGGCAACTTCGCTCTAGTGGCACGCTTTAACTTGTAATTCCCGTACATCATACTAGCTTCATGACCGACTCCTTCACTTCTCAAGTCATACGGCTTTGGAATGCATTGTTGCAGTGGCGTAGTGGTCACCATGCTTGTCCGTCACCCAGACGTTCCGGTTACGATCCCCGGTCAGGGCAAGTTGTAAAATGGCCTTTTTCAAATTGTCCTGTGTCTTGGATGTTTATCTATATATATGTATTTGTTATATAATATAGTATCGTTGAGTTAGTATCCCATAACACAAGTCTCGAGCTTACTTTGGGGCTAGCTCAATCAGTGTAATTTGTCTTTATATATTTATTTATTTATATGATCATTTTAAAGTAATTATCATATCTGGGTTTATACCTTTTATCTTTTATTTAGACGCCAACTTTCTTATCTTTTTGTCTTTTCCTAAAGGGTGTAAATACCACCTATTGTAGCTTGGCTCAATAAAGATTTTACTTGCCACGGTGGCACAGCGACCCGAAGTGGATCTTGGCCTCCGACACTAGATGGCGCCATTTCTTGCTGTCTTGTGAGTGTTGCTGCCAGTCGTCGACTCCGAGGCTTCGCAGGTCTTTCTGTACCCCGTCGGCCCATCTGTACCTGGGGCAACCAACAGGTCGGCGGCCATTCGGCCGACCCAAGTAGACTCTCTTCAACGCCCGATCCTCTCCCATTCTTTCTACGTGTCCGAGCCAGCGAAGCCTGGCTGCTTTCGTTTCACCGATGATATTGGGTTCGAACACTAGATCTTCAATCTCCTGGTTCTTTCTAATTCTCCAGCTTTCATCTTCCCTTTGCGTTGGTCCCAGAATCTTTCGGAGGATTCTCTCCGCCACTAACAGCTTGTTCTTTCCGTTTAAAGTCAGCGGCCAAGCTTCATACCATACATCATAATCGGTCTGATAGCAGTTTTGTAGACTCGTATCTTGGTTTTTCGTCGTAATAGCTTGGCCACTAAGACTTGTGAAGTGCGGCTGTACACCTGAGGGCGTTGTGGATCCGGATATCAATCTCCTCACCTCTTTCAATAAAGATTTCAAATAAATATAGCAGCCCTAGTTTCTCGCCAGGTTTAAAGCTTTAAATAACTAATATCGGGGATCGAGAGTGACAGAAATGGAACGTTATTTTGAGAACCATTGGACATAACATGTCTGAGTTGTAGAATGATGTGATATTTATCACTGTTGTTTTGTAACAGTTTGATGACAGCTCTAATTCGCTAACTAAATTCTGAACGCTATTTTGAGAACCATTGAACATAACATGTCTGAGTTGTTGAATGATGTGTAATTAATCACTGTTATTTTGTAACAGTTTGATGACAGCTCTAATTCGCGAACTAAAATCTGAACGCTATTTAAAGAACCATTGGACATCACATGTCTGAGTTGTAGAATGATGTGATATTTATCACTGTTATTTTATAACAGTTTGATACCAGTTTTAATTCGCAAACTAAAATCTGACACTGCTGAGCCGATTATGACGGGACTGGCAGACATCTAATATTATAATTTTTTAAAACTATAATCTGACTTCTAATCTCCAATACTAGATACAGTCACGCTTTAAAAAATGAAGTCATAATTTTTCATACAACTAGTATGAGAAATTATGACTCCATTTTGAAGCGTACCGTACATAACTGATTCTGAAAAATTCTACTCAATACTCAATCATTTATTGCTTCCTTAATGTACATACAGATCATTGGTTTTTAAAAATAGGATCAATTAAGGGCCCTGACTGGCGCTGCAAAGAGAGAAGGGCTATTTAAAAAAAAAGAAATGATTAAATTAATGTATTTCATGCATAGGACCACTTGACAAGTATATATGCCCTTTCAAAACAAAAAAAAGAATGAATTTTTCTAATCGGTTCAGGCGTCTGCGAATAATCAACGTATATACATTGAAAAAAAAAAACATAAGATTTTGACGAATTGATAACCTCCTTTTGGAAGTCGGTTAAAAAGGATTAACATTAAGAAATAAGTTTGGTGACTGTGCCATATTGCGGATAAAAAGAGAACTAATTTTTTTTTTTTTAACAATATATTGGTTTAGGCATTTGTTCTCAATCTATTTAATAGGGAACCGCGCATAACACAGATAAAAAACACAGATAAATGCCAAGTAAGTGCAAATCGGACTCGCGCACGAAGGGTTCTGTACCATTATCAATAATAATTCAATTTTTAACAAAAAAAACATCCGACTTCATTTTCTTTCAGGAGTTTCTTCCTTATCTTCAAAGTTCTTCATTATGTCTTCACCAAATTAATATGGGACCAACTTGGTAGTAAAGGCTTTCAAATAAAAAAAGAATCATCAAAATCGGTCCACGGTTGACGAAGATATCGCGTAACATACATACAAAAAAACATACAGGTCGAATTGATGACCTCCTTCTTTTTTTAAGTCGGTTAAAAATTCACGTCTGTTGTATGGAAGATTCACTTTAACATTTATTTTATTCTGTTTTTAGAATTTGTTTTTATAGCGGCAACAGAAATCATCATCTGTGAAAATTTCAACTGTCTAGCTCTCTCGTTTCATGAAATACAGCGTGACAGAGAGACGGACAGCGGAGTCTTAGTAATAGGGTCCCGTTTGTACCATTTGGGTACGGAACCCTAAAAATGACCAAATAATTTATTTTTGACCCAGGAAAATACCAAACTGTCCTTTACTCTATTTAGCTCCAGTTATACTTAACTCCTTCGTTACTTATCTCCCAAAACTAACTTTATAGAATATATAATAAAAACCCTGTCCGATCCTTGTAGGAGCAACTCAGACCATCAATATGAACAACTTTTCCTATGGGACCAATGATTGAAACTCGAAAAAATCGTCATTTTCATACAAAAGTGTTCGGACGGCCCGGCAATTTGTATGAAAATGTCGATTTTTCTTCATGTTTCAAGCATTGCTCCCATACGAAAAGTTGTTGATACTGACGGTCTGTGTTGCTCCTACAAGGATCGGACAGGGTTTTTGTTACATATTGTATAAAAAATACACTTAACATCATCCGAGCGTATTCTCGGCTGCATCCTCAGCAGTAACGCTTCAGAGCCCGGGGTCCGCTACCTAACCAAGGAGATTTGACGACGTTACTGGTTTTTACACAGAGCGACTGCCGTCTGACTTGCGCAATCCAAAGGGCAGACCAGAACCAATCCTTGGATAGTTTGATGATCAAACGCTGGGTGGCGTTCGGGACTTACAGTTTTACGTGCCTTTCGAAACACGAAATCATCTTTCTTTTCGGATAATCAGGTGATTCAAGCCTGCAATATCCTATCAAGACTGGAAACAACTTTTCACAAAGTATGCTTCCCAGTGGGAATCAAACCCATGACCTCCGGGTCACAAGGCGAACGCCTTGACCACTGGACCACGGAGGCAGTCGTATAAAATAAAAAATACACTATCACGTCCTTATCCTTAAGGGGGCAGACAGCATTTTGGGTCTTCCGGCTCTAAGCAGATAGAGACCAGGGCTGCAAGACTCAAAGACCACTTTTAGCGTGATAATAGGCGAGTAGGTGGCAAAAAGAACTGAAATAATAATGGGGATAGCAGCAGTACTGCATCACCACACCCTCATTCCCTCAATCGGCTTCTACGGTCTGCGCGGTAAGAGAATCGACTGGTAAGTTATACATTGTCATTTTTTGTCTTCCGTAACAAAAGGTTAAAAACGTATACCTATTACTAAGTCTCCGCTGTCTGTCTGTTGTCACCAGGCTGTGTCTCAGGAACCGTGATAGCTAGACAGTTAAAATTTTCACAGATGACGTATTTTTGTTGTATCAATATGGGTGTATACCTGAAAATAAAGATTTATTATTATTATTATTATTATTATTATTATTATTATAACAACAAATACTAAACAAGTAATTTAAAAAAAATATATTTTTTAAAACAAGCTTTTATTTAAAGTCTTCGTCAAGACGAATCAAACAAGCCCAAACTCGATAAGGTTGCGTCGTTTCATTACAGAGTTTCTATGGCCAACTTTCGGCTCCATCATCAGATCAGCTCCATGTCTTCTATTGTCACGCGATATACGTATGTGCAAAATTTCAGCTCAATCGGAAACCGGGAAGTGGGTCAAATTTAACTTGCAAGATTTGATTACAGACAGACAGACAACGGGACAGGTGATCCGAATATAAAAGCTTGTTAAATAGAATAAAATAAATATTTAAGTGGGGCTCCCATACAACAAACGTGATTTTTTATAGATTTTGGTACGAGCGACTCGCACTTGGCCGGTAATTCTTTTTCTCCAAACTAGCATGGAAAAATTCAATGTTCAATGTCATAATCCAGAGGACAAGAAAAAGTTCGGCGATAACAATAAATCCGCTGTATAAGCTAAAGTTTGGAACATCCTGTATCTCTGCGATCAAAACAAGCCCATTATAAGAATATAGTGCGGATAAAGAAGGGGGAAATGGGATATCTCAGGCTATATCTTAGACCAGAGCCAGTTTTGCCGTAAATAAGGCGAGGTTTTTCTACTGGGAAGCATACTTTGTAAAAAGTTGTTTCCAGTCTGGTTAAGATATTGCAGGCTTGAATCACCTGATTATCCGAAAAGAAAGATGATTCCGTGTTCGGAAGGCACGTATAAACTGTGGGTCCCGAACGCCATCTAGCGTTTGATCATCAAACTATCTAAAGATTGATTCTGGTTTACCGTTTGGGTTGCGGAGGTCAGACGGCAGTCGCTCTGTCATTAGCCTCATTAAGGTCCTCAATGGTACATGATATTTTTTGAATTTCTTTTCTTTGTAAGACTTCTGTACGTGAGTACTAGTACGTATTTTATATTTCTATCGTACGTATTATACACTCTGGTGCCGTCTCAAGGTCCCGGTCACAAGGTCTAAAGCTGGGACAGCCGCAGCTGCTGCAGAAAACCTCAAACGGCGCAAATATAGTAGCCTCGGCAATAATTACTTATTTGAGCCGTTTGGAGTTGAAACTTTGGGGCCGTGGGGACCATATCGGCGCTTAAATTATATAACACTGTCGCCCGTAAATTGACTGAAATTACGCGTGACCAGAGGGCTGGCCTTTTTCTGGCTCAAAAGATAAGCATTGCCATACAACGTGGCAATGCTGCCAGCCTTCTGGGCACGTTACCATGGGGCAGCGATTTGGGGCTTTTTTATTTATAAGTAAGTAATTTAAGTAATTAGTTTCTTTTTTGTTTTGTTTATATTATTGAATAAAAACATCAAAGACTTTAGACATGTATGTATTCTGTGGTTAAAGCTTTGGGGCAAGCTCACTCAGTGTGATTTGTCTCCATATATTTATTTACTGAAAGGTCAATGATCCCCTTGGCATCGTCATAGGATCGTCGTCCTTATAATGAATTTCGGATAGCACAAAATTCTAGAAGTAAGCATGACTTGAAAAATCAGAAATCAGGGCTCGGTGCAATGGAACGTATCTGGACCGCGTACCAACGACGTTGAACTACTTAGATAAAGATGGTGCGGAAGCAGGTAAAAAAAATGTGGTAGTTGTCGGAAATGTGGGTACTGTCCTGGGGGAAAAGTAAATTATTTGGGACCGTAGGAAAAATATTTATATATTATATATATGTATCGATCTGTATTTCAAAGGTATGTTTTATTTTATTATAAGTACGAGTAGGTACTTATATATAGGTATAGGCCTCTTCATGGAGTTTCCATCCGACCTGGTCTTCTGCAGTCCGCATCCAGGTTTTGCCCAATATGTAACGAAAACCCTGCCCGATCTTTGTAGGAGCAACTCAGACCGTCAATATGAACCATTTTTCCTATGGGACCAATGCTTAAAACTCTAAAAAAATCGACATTTTCATAGAAATTTCCGGGCCGGTCGAACACTTTTGTATGAAAATGTCGAATTTTTTTTCGATTTTCAAGCATTGGTCTCATAGGAAAAGTTGTTCACATTGCCGGTCTGAGTTGCTTCTATAAGGATTGGACAGGGTTTTTGATACATATTGTATAAAATATTGGACAAGACCTGGATGCGGACTGCACAAGACTGGGTCTGATGGAAACTCCATGAAGAGGCCTATATCCAACAATGCCTGAATAATGGCTGACGAAGAAGAAGTTAATAACAGCGATCTCTATTTGCTTTCCTTTTGTTTCACTAGTTTACAGCTAAATTACATTATTATGAAATAATAGACCATTACTTATAAAAAAAATAAAAAAATATATTATTACAATGTTACATGCTAGTGCTACTAATAATTTTGTCCCTCTTTATCTAACAACTTAGGTATATTTAAAAAAAAAACGACGGCTTGCACTCCGGGAGTGCCGGCAGCAGTGTAAACTTGAATATTAACGTTGTGCATTTCCATGGATGCGCGCGGCACGCTGTAACATAAACACACACGAACATTCGCGCAAGCGCCCTGCGCCGCCTAAACGAAACAACAGGCGCACGTTCCTCTCCTACGCTGCGCCGCGCCGGCTGCCTACTCTCCATCCGTCTTACGAATTTTCGATCAGGTCACGTGTCCTGACGCCCTGACGCGAGTTTATCATTTTTTACCCTTTACAACGAAAGTGTACAACGCCGCTAAAGAAGTTTTCACTTAAGAAAATATATATATAAAATAACCAGAGAGCTGATTTTTATGTAAACACGTATTGTATCGTGAAATAAAACGTATAAAACATATAAATAATTAACTTCACTCTAGATTGTGTATAACTCCTGTAAGAGTATTTTTTTTTAATGGCCAGGCACCATCTTGTTTAATAATTAAAAAAAAAGATTTTAAACTAGAACAGTTTTGTAACAAACACGAGTGATGGAAAGATTAATCTTCAAAAATCATTGTTAAAAATCACAGGTATTTTGCCACGGCCATCACTGGAAACTGTTTCATTTCCGAAACCTGTTACCGGTGATTTGCTTTTAGACCGGAATGAGCAGAGGAACACAATCTAGGGCAATTTGTTTTTGGTTATGAAGGGTTGGATTAGTATTTATAAGTATATGTTTTTTTTTTTATTTCTTTGCCATGCTATGTTGGGAGAATATAAAAAATTTAGAATGTCGCAGTTGTTTAATGTCAAAGTCAAAGTCAGAATCATTTATTTATCGTTGAATATTTGTATCACTTGATAATTGCATTTTTTTTCTTTCGATTTCTTAAAGATAGTTGTTGACGTCAGATCATTTACTTACAACTAAATTTACTGCCGCCTCCTAAGCGCAAGTACAGAAGAAGCGGTAACAAACTGTACTGCAACATTTTCTCCAAAAACGTCAACCTTACAATTATACTAATATTAAAGTTAGATATGTGGACTGAGAATACATTGTTATGTCAAAATTGACAAATTTCAAAATTAATATCCATTTCTAAATAAAGTACATGTTCCGATTGTACTCAAATTTGTGAGTGTACAAATACAAACCTTAAGAGGGACCCGCGCCAAACTCAAGCCAGACGTTTTTGTCTGTTTGTAATTTTTTATGAATTTGGGGGTAAGACGTGATAATGTATTTGGAACGAAGTTCTTTTTTGGACGGTACGAACTTGGCGATTGGGGGCTAGGCGAAAAAAACCGTAATATTTTTCCATCACGAATTCTTTTTTCAAACTTCGTTCCAACCAAATGTTCCACGACAATCATGCCTTTTTATTCAGTATTTTTCTAATTTATGTATTTATTCATTTTCGCAAAGGAATCTGTAAAATTTCTTCACTAAAATAAAGCCCCATTAACACGTCACAACGCGACCCGGTTGCGTCACTCACATCACGTCCGTCACGCCAACAATCGTGAAGCGCACTTCCGACGTTGCGCTGTCACGTAGATGGAGGAACAAACTTCAAAGTTTTTGTAGCTATTTTATTAGAAACTGGCGTTTTATACCGGATTTGTAGTTGTGATGTGATTAACTGTTTGTTTTGTGTATGTGGCCAACACTATACCGTGTTAAGTACGTGTATAAAATGTACAGTCAAGTACCAAAATACCTGACCAGGCCCTCTACTTATATCTTGAATTTTCTCTTAAACTAAAAATGAGATTAACATGAAAATTTATATTCAGACGGATTTTAATTATGTCTTTCTGAATATAAATTTTCATGTTAATATTATTTTTAGTTCAAGAGAAAATTGAAGATATAAGTAGAAGGCCTGCGGCCTTAGTATGATGTTTTATCTGAGAGTTCTTTACGTATCTTCCCTCTGTAACAACAAGATAAAATTCATGAATGGACACGTAGTAAAATGAGTCGTCACACGCAGGCAGGTTTTAACCAGTGTTTCTAATGTCTGCTAAGAAAATATAATAATTTTAAATTAAAACACGCGTTTTGTAAAACAATCACCATAGATAAAAGAATGATACAAGTATGTAATAATTCCTAGAAAAAATATTGCAACCAAAGAGTATTTAAAATTATTAAAATGAAATGTTATAAAAATGAATGTGCAACGGAACGTTTCGACTCATGTCGTACAACCAACATAAAGAAAAATACCACCGCCGAGTACGTATGCATTCACCGCCGCCGGAGTGGTTGTAGGATTCATTAAAAGATGGTGCTATAGTTTCGTAATTAAATATATTTTAAAGTTTGTAAACTTTAATAATACATTGTTTAAAGATGTCTGCCTACATTTAAACATGTAAATATACATATAATATTAGTTCAATGGAATAACTGTTTAAAATACGATTAAAAATGATTTAATTGAGTCTTATGTGGGTCTAGCAAATCGGCGACAAATTTACATGATTTCACTTCACGTTGCCAACCGTCGATATGTCTACTTTGACCTGTCAAAACCATGCTCGCACGGGAATTAGGCATGAGATAAAATACGTTTTATGAATGAAAGTTATTTTGTCGTTCAATTTTGTCTATGTTTGTTGCGGTAAATTACGCGAAATGCGACAAATTTCAAGAATAAAATTTGTCGCCCTAATCATACTTGCCTCGCAGGTCAGGTATCTTGGTACTTGACTGTACCTTAAGAGCATGGCCGGTCTGCAAAGAAAATCGAGAAATAGGTATTTGAATAAACTTTTGCCGTCGCGCTGGGCCCGAGCTGAAGCTATCAATGTGTGTGTGATAGTCTGTGTTTGTGCACACAGCAGCCCATATTATATCATGACCTATCCAAAGATTGGTGCAGGGAGGTTACTCCACAAAATAATACGTTAGTCGTACAAAAGTGACGTCCGATTTCTATGTCAAACTAAATTAAACTTTATCATCGTACGTTAGGGATCAATGTTGCTTGACACTGAAACACTCCGTCCGTCTTGCGTACCGCTTTTGGAGTAACCCCCCAGGTCTACCCTTTGGGTTGCGCAAGTCAGACGGTAGTCGTTCTGTGCAAAAACCAGTAACCTCATCAAATATCCTTGGTTAGGTAGCGGTCCCGGGCTCTGAAGCGTTACCGCTGAGGATGCAACCGGGAATGCGGGAGAATAATGATGACGATGACATACTCGCACTTCCATTTGGATAGAGAAGTTCCTGCTATTATGACATTAAGATAGATAGAGAACTCTTATTGTACACCAAAAGAAAAATGTAACACAAAGAAATAATTTTAAATTAAATGAGTACAATAGGCGGTCCTATCGCTTAAGAGTGGCCTTCCCGTCTTACTTTTCATACAAACGCTCATACGTGATTATGGCGTTGTATCTTGAAAACTTTTGAACTCACAGGTATCTTAAGCGCTATTTCTTGGTTTCTATCGAAATAAAAAATTGAAATTTATAAAAAACGAAGTCAGTATAAGCCTCCAAAAATCTGCTTTTTTGCAAAAATTTTAGCTGAACTTCGACCGTTCATATAGTACTCATAAATTGTAAAAGTAAAAAAAAATATTTCGATAAAAACCTCGCAAATGTGATGAAAATTTTGAATACAAAACATGTAAGGCTTACTGATAAACACGTATCTTCTGGAACAAGTTTTATAAAATTTCTACACCCTATGAATAGTTAATATTTGTTCAATGTTTAATTATAGTTAATAATAATACTAATTTCATTTAATAGAATGCAAACCATGCCCTTAGGCGCTATCTCTCTCTTTTTGGTTTCCTTTTTTTTTCTAGCATTGCCCTGGATGAAACACCAAGCTTTTCAAACTATGCTCGCGTTGAAAACAGAGCGGCCGGGAAGGGCCGCCTTAAAGTGATCTCTTCCAGACAACCAGTGGATGGAGAGGAATGTGAGAAAGACAAAGACGGTGGTGCAACTGATTAAGAAGGAAAGTTACCTATATCTAACTGTAGTAATGTGTCTAAATTAATATATTACCGCGACATGCCCATACGCACTGTAGCATTGTATTGCTGATTAAGAATATTTGTAGTTATAAATTAGAGTAAGTAGGTTAAGCTCTTTCTCTTTACTTGTTAATCTTGTACGAAGAACAATAATAGTATATTATGCAATTAGTGAATAAAGGACGGATTTACTTCGAGGTCCATAGATGAATCACGACCAGGTGAAGGATTCTAACGACTGAATCACGACCGTAGGGAGTGATCCATGATGATTGAATCACGAGCGTAGCGAGTGATTCAAATTTTAGAATCCTGAGCAATGCGAGTGATTCGTAGCCCTCGAAGTAAATCCGCTTTATTCAAGAATTGCATACTATACTTTATATCATGACTACGAGAATAATTTTTCAAAACTAAAAACCAACTTCACCACCAAACTATACAACCGGTTTTAATAAAAAAATTATGTGTGACCACCAGACAGGTATTCCCTTTAACAAAAAAGAATATTCTAAATCGGTAAAAACGTCTTCGAATAAATCGATCAACATATATAAAACATAAGATTCCGACGAATTGATAACCTCCTCTTTTGGGAGTCGGTTAAAAAGAAAAATTTAAGCGAAAATAGACATTTAATTGAAATTAAGAGTAAATTGTTCTAAATTTAAATATCAAAATAGTGAGTAAAAGTGCATTTTTTTCACTGTTTTCAGTGAATAAAATAAACTTTTGAGAGGGGGAATGGTATAAACGTACATACGTGTGTTCAATGGAGTTTCCTTGACTCTACAATGTTCCTACAAGATCCCTCAAGATCCCATCAAGATATTGTATGTCGACCCTGCTCTAAAAATAAGAAAATGAATTACTTAAACAAGTGAGTAAATTTAGAATCATCCTCGAACGTCCTTGTAAACAACAAACAGACACAAACCTACATTATTTTATGACACGAGATTCCTTGTTCTGGTAGCGTTTTAAATGTATTGTTCATTTGTTTGCACTAGTATGCAGTCGTAGCGATATTAGTTCTATTTTAGACGAAATGGTTTCTAGTTTATGGTTTTGAATGTTATTACATATTAATAGTCACATTAACAAGTAGACAGGTATTTAAAGTAACATATTTTAAGGACAAAATCAGCCAATCGTTATTCAAAACTACTTTTTCATACATTTTGTCAAAATCGCGAGTGATGGTCAAAACAATCCTTAAAAAAAAAGTGTTTTGAAGTATTTTTACCTGTGATTTGTTACAGTGATGTTACAAATTACAGGTTTAAAATAGGTATTTTGGCACAGGGTTTTTATAGCTCTTTTTGAAGAATGAATAAAATATATAGGGTCAAATCAGACCGATTGAGATAGCCACAAAGTAAGTTGAAGCTTGTGTTTGGGATAGTAACGGTCTAACCGAAAGATACTATATTGTATGATAAATACATATATAAATAAACACCCAAGACTGAGAAAAAGAACTATTGGAATTGCTGAGATATGGGTTACAGAGCGGTCTTCCCGCCTTATTTTTCATACAAACGCTCGTTCGCGATTATGGCGTTGTAAGTGATCTTTCTTGAAAACTTTTGAGCTAACAGATATCTTGTGCACTATTTCTAGGTTTTTATCGAAATAAAAAATGAATATTTGGAAAAACAAGATCAGTATACGCCTCCAAAAATCTGCTTTTTTGCACAAATTTTACCTGAACTTCGACCGTTCATAAAGTACTCATAAATTGTAAAAATAAAAAAAAACATTTCAATAGAAAACTCGCAAATGTAATCAAAATTTTAAATAAAAAACATTTGTTTCACAAACTTGTAAGGCTTACTGACAAAAACGTATATCCTGGATCAAGTTTTATGAAATTTCCGCACCCTATGAATAGTTAATATTCGTTCAATGGATAGTTAATAATAATACTTATTTCATTCAATACAGTGCAAACCGTGCCCTAAGGCTCTATCTCTCTCTTTTTGGTTTGCTTTTTTTTCTAGCATTGTTCTGGATGAAAAAACAAGCTTTTCGAACTATTCTCGCGTTGACGACAGAGACACCGAGGAAGGGCCGCCTTAATGCTATGTAGTCATACTACATGATTTTACAACACACTTTTTCAAATTATGTGGAGATATACAACGTGAAAGGACATTCCCCTAATAAATCGAACCACGGGCTATTACTAGATCACTATTCTGTAATGAAATTAAAATAACAGCCCAATTTAATACTAAATAAAAATTCGCCATTTCCATATAAAAGTGTGCAGCCGCTTCGGGCAATTAGTACGAGAATGTCTAATTTTTTTTGGTCGTTTGGTTGTAATTTTAATTTCATTATACTATAGCGATCTAGTACAGTTCGTGGTTCGATTTATTACGGGTATGTCCCTTCCACATTTTATGATCAAATCGAAAGAAAATTTAAAATTATCTAGCTGTACAAGTATCCAAAGATAAATAATGATTTTTGACTTTCCCCCATATTCATAAAAGTTAATAAACGTTTGCTAAACCTCTTTTGGTTAAAATGTGTTTTGTCTCGTTCTTACTGTGTCAAATATTGAAAGGTGGGAAAGGGACAAAAGAAGTTTTAACTAAGACAGGTTTAGCAAACAGCTGTAAATTTTTATGAATATTAGGGTTTGACTTTGATTTATTGCTAAAATAAAAAATAAAACTAGATCGTTCATAAAATGTTAAAAAATTTCAAATTATGTAGTCCCACTAAATTATCAGCCCTCGGTAGCATAACTTTTACTTATTTTCTTAAATAAAAATCTACGGCACGCAAAGAGGAAGAATAAAAATCAATCTGTTACGACGTTCTGACGTGCACTGCAGCACGTTTCGGACGTGCATCCCGAGCCAATACAAACAAACGTACAAACAAGCGAGACGTGGTTCATAAATGTATTTGAGGTGTATTTGTAAACACGATCAGTGTAGGTTAACAGCTTTACCGAGAGCTTACTTTGCTTTTTGAATGAGTGAGCGAAGTTCTCTGAGAATATTTCACGGGAGGAGGAATGTTGACAAAATTTTTTTTTGCTGTTTGTGTAGGTTATTAAAAAGCATGGTATACATATTTTTTGTCTCTGGTTAGCAAATAATGACGAAGATACAGCCCCCCTTATTCATTAAAAAATTATAAACTCTTGCTAAACCTATTTTAGTTAAAATATGTTTTGTCTCGTTCTTTCAATGTCAAATATTCAAAAGAGGGAAAGGGACAAAACATGTTTTAACTAAAAAGGTTTAGCAAACGCTTGTTACTTTTTATGAATTTGAGGGTATTTAAATTTCGTGTGACGTCACGATCAGAAGGTGACGTAAATCACCTCCACTCCGGAACTTCGAAGCGTTGTACATATCTTTGTAAATTTTTACTGCTTTACCAAACGAAAAAATAAGAGTCCTTTTTTTGAAAAATCTAGTTGACAGATTAAATTAAATAATATATGTTTTACCCAGTCCACATCTACATACTACTAAGGGGGCTATCTTATATCTCGACTTATTGCCATTTTATAATTATCCACCACAAGTCACAACAGATACAGGGATACCTATGTGGGATATCTATATAGGATACCTAATATGAGATACCTATATGGGATAAGTCTGCCTTTATACTTATGTTCTTTTCTTGTAATTTATTATACTTATTTGTTTTCTGATTATGTGTACAATAAAGTTTTTACAAGTAAACAAACTATATTTTGCAATGTTTTATTGTACAAATTAAAGTGAGTGTTTGGTTCTTGGCTCATATCGACAAAAAACCTTGAATTCGTTTTAAAACGCAGGGAAATCCGTAAACACAGACATTAACTCGTAAACATGAGTTCTCACGCTACGCGACTCGTTAAATGACAAGGATTGTGTATAAATAGATTTTAAGAGAAACGAGAACTATTAACGACCATTGTACACAAAATAATTATTTTGCAAGGATTTTAAGATAACCTCGGGTTCGGTTTAAAACGAAGAGCGTTAAAACATCATACCTTTGTTTGTTAATATTTGTTTTAAACCTTACACACGGTGCCGCCAGGACTGGCACCGCGGTAACTTGTTTTTTGTAGAATAGAATAGTAAAATCTTTATTCAGGGATAATGTACACTTACACAGGCATTCACAAGAAGCGCGCGGAAAGAGAAACAGTTCCAACATTCTATGTTTTTTTTCTACCAAACTACCATAGAAGACATAAAAACCATTCCACCGACCAGAGTGAGGAAAAAAGGATTTAATACATATATTCACTTACCGTTTTAAAACCTCTGTACATGACTCGTATCTCTTGCTTCGAGAATTTCGTCTGTCTACACAGCTCTTCTAAGGCGACCGGGATTGGCTTGGGTGTCCGACTGGGCTCCAACTCGTACGCATGTTCTTCAACCGGGCTCTCAGGCGGCGTCGCCATTTTGGAATAGGTATCTACGCTGACATGTTAAAAATCACCGTTCCGCGTAACTAGTATTTCTTTACCCGCACTAACATGGTAAATTGACAGATATTTTTTTTAAATGCGTTTAGTTTTTAATAGACATTTTTTTAGAAAATTAATTTTTATTGACCACAATGGTGAAGTTTAGGTTATGAACACTTTTCAGGATGGATGGTCCGAGGGCAGGATTTGGAATCTGAAACAATAAAAAATAATTTTAAATTCTTATAAAAAGTCCTTTTATTTGATATGTCACCCCATCGATATAGGTAGTTCACTAAAACTTTTTCAAACGTCCGCACATTTGAAATTCATTAATTTACGTTATAGTCCTCTTGCAACCTTGCTAAGGTCGTCCGACCACCTAGTTGGTGGGTGTCCGACGCTGCGCTTGCCGGTACGTGGCCGCCATTCGAGAACCCTTCTGTCCCATCGGCCATCGGTTCTTTGTGTTATGTGTCCAATTGCCACTTCTATGAGCTAATCCGCTGGGCTATCTATCATATTTCAGTGACCTTTGGTACTTCTACGAATCTCTTTATATCTGATTCGATCACGTAAAGAAACATCGAGCACAGCCCTCTCCATAGCTCCTACGAATGTAAGACAACGGTATTTTCAACGCAGATCGTAAAAGACTACCCAGAGAATAAGCAAAATTCTGCGTTTTGTATATTCCTAGCTTAATAGTATTTTACAACATAACTTTATTTGAGGACCGACAGCCAAGGTAAAAAGCCAATGGGGGTCTACCTTTACATAAACTCGTACATTGTCGACCTCCGTGGCGTAAGGGTTAACATCAGTGGCGTAGCGTGCCTTGGCGGGGCCTCGTATAAAAATTTGATTGGGGGCCCTTAGGAAGGGTGAAGATTTCTCCCAAAAGAAAAAAATAATGTTTGCATAAAATTAAAAGAATTAATAATTCATCATATTTATCTATCTGTCACTTTGTCCAATATTTTTACAAACAATTCAAATTAAATATATACTCCCTGTGGCGACCTCTACGGCCACTACGAGTAACTATAATCAAGAGACAACCGACAATATAGTTCACAAGAAGCATATGAGATGGCGCCAGCAGAGTATCCTACATCTCGATCTTAGAGTTCGCCCGATTCGCTGCATATATACAACTTCCGACGATACACCGTTGGAGCCGCGGTTCCCCAGGCGCAACAACATGCCTGGCGGGAAGATCTTCCCTTTGTGGCGGTCGAGCATATCACCTCGCTCCCGCTACACTCCCCTTGCCTTTTTTTCGGCAAACTGATTTAATAAATAATTTATAGCTGATGATGACTTTAGTTTTTCTAAAGTTTCTGCCTCTATGTACAATAGTGACAGGTCTGACAATTATTTTGTTTACGCATGTTGGGGGCCCCGTGGCCCGGGGGCCCCGTATAATTGATACGGCAGATACGGCGGTAGCTACGCCCCTGGTTAACATGCCTGTCCGCTACTCCGGAGGTCCCGGGTTCGTTCCAACGTCAGGTCAAGATGGAAAATGATCTTTATCTGATTTGCCTGGGTCTTGGATGTTTATCTATATAAGTATTTGTGGACACTCTCGCCCCTTGTCACATACCCAAAACTTCAACACATGCAGGAGCCGCAGCTCTAACAGCAGAATCGTCTAAAAAGAGAAAATATTCAACCATTTCTAATTCTTACATCTTTATACCGATGCGCTTGAGACATTAGGCCCATGAGGACCAGAGGCCAAAATATTTATTCAAGACTTGTCTACGCGTCTGGTTGAGGCAACGGGAGACTTCAGAGCTGGTAGCTTCCTTGCCCAAAGAATCAGCCTTGCTATTCAGCGAGGCAACGGTGCGAGTGTTTTGAGTACTTTGCCTCAATCAGATACATTTGAGGAAGTATTTCATATTTAGTTTCTTTTTCTTTAGGTTTTAGTTTAGATTTAATTAATTTAAGTATTTTAAGTTCTTTTATTGTTAAAATATTTATATACATCCTATGTATATTACTTTTATTTATTAATAAAAAGTTGTTCTAGTATTTGTTATAAAAAATAATATCGTTGAATAAGTATCTTTATTTCTTTATTCTTTATTTCTCGCTTACATGCACTTATAGTATCTATAACATGGTTAGTAGGTAAATAAGTAAATGAACCCTGGCAGGGTGTTGCGAGCTTTAAGTATGTAGTCGAGTTTATATAATAATAGTGACTTCAGAAATATTTCGTTTGGGATATGTCAGAAATTGTTAGTAACAAGTTAGTAATTGAATTGAATGTCAGCTGCTACATAAACATATAAGTTAAGTATTAATTTCAGGGAAATTCTATTACATTTTAATTAAATTAAATTGGATGTGTTTTCTGATACATTTAAACATTTATCCCATAACACAAGTCCCGAACATACTTAGTGGCTAACTCAGTCTGTGTGATATACATTTATTTTTTACATAGGGGCTGTTACATTTCCCCTTTCGTTGCCAAGTGGCACAATATATCCGGCAATGTTATCTATTTCAGCGTTTTCAGGTTTTCGTAACTTAGGTAACTCTTTTGATAAATATTCCGAAGATAGGTATTGGTTTTTGAAAATAATAGAAATTTACTTATATTCGTAACATAAAAGGATTTGGTTAAGTCTTGTTTTACCTTCTAACTTGCTTTTATTAAAAGCAAATCATGCTTTTTTTAACTGATCATTGCGTCGAAAAATTGAAATTTTCTTTGTATTTGATTTTTATAACGAAATCATTTATGAAAAAAACATGAGACACCGTTAGTACTGCCTAACATCTTCTCCGGACGCTTCCCTCAAGAATTTGTTCACAAGCATTACATGTTATAATGTGTCAACATTGTATTATATTATAGGTATTTATTAATTAAAAGACAATAATAATAATATGACAAAGCCCTTCTGTAGAGTAGGTTACCAATACTGTGAAAATGAGTTTCTTTCGGCGTTTCTTCTCAGCAGTGGTCGTTACGAAGCGCTGGTATCGGTAGATTTCTTTAAAAACAAATTGTATTTTAATATACTTTACACGTAACGTAAATTATACTTATTGACGTGTAAAAGTGCCTGTAAAGGTCTAATTACTGAATAAACATTTAAATCTTTGAATCTTTGAATTTCCAAAACTACCGATTGGAAGAGGCCCGTCAACTTTTCTTAACTCTCAACACCTAATACTTAGTAAGTGGTTGGGTTGTTCCACTGTTTGTATGAACACACAGCCACCTTTATTATGCATAAAATTCGCAAAATTTTAAGGATCGAAAGTAACTGCTAAATCTTCTTATGACAAGAACAAGAGTTATGGTTGAACTAAGCAAATTTAATTCCACCGCGGCTTCCGCGATTGGCTGGTTGCCATACCAAACTTTTTTATCGCGTCACGAAACGGTTTATGGCATGTCTTTGTGTGCAACTTTCTTCGTGTTGTAAAAATAGATAATGTTACATGGAAGAGAATGTAAGACAATTTTGAAAAATTTCGAAAAAAATAATCGACAAAAAATTCACAGATTTCGTGTCTCACACAAACGACTATCAAATATATTGGAAATGAATCTACGGAATTCGGAAAAAAATAATAAAGTCATAAATGTCATGTGAAAAATGTCGTTCAGATTTTTGTCTTTTTTCAAAAAGTTTAGGCTACAGGGCAAACCCTTAACCACATATTATTTGTTTTTGGTTCAAATTGTAGCTGACCAAATTGTCCAGAGGAGATTTCCCAAATTTTTTAAATCATTCTTCGTTTCCAAAATATCGAGCGCCAAAATCAGAAATATGGAAAAATTTGAATTTTTGTTTGCGCTATTTCGGCCATAGCTTTTTCCTTTTTGACTTTCTCGACTAATTCTTTTTGCCCCTTACAGCCTTTTTAAATACGCGTCTTTTGAACCTTTTTTGAATATCATATCTTCACAATTCATTGAGATATTAGGGGATCGCCGTTTTTCGTGAAATCGGAGCCTACACTTGAGCGAACGAAATGACATTTTCAATGTCAGAATTTGCGCGCCAATTTCACTGGAATCGGTTGAGAAATGCAACCTCAATGCGAAAATAGCCGAACATCCAGTATTCGGACTCACGAAAGAATTTTTACCGAAGCGATGACGATTCGCCCGCTCGGTCAAAAAATAAACAATGAAGTGTACGCGTATGCTGCGCTGTGTTTATTCGTACGCTGCGATGCGCTGTGATTCGACACTACTGATAAGTTTTCAAAACTAAAAACCGACTTCACCCCCAAACTACACAACCAATTTTGATAAAATTTCCATGGTACCACCTGGAAAATATACCCTTTCAAACAAAAAAAGATTTTTTTAAATCGGTCTAGTCGTCTTTGAATAATCGGTGAACATACATTAAAAAAAATAAAGGATCGCGACGAATTGATAACATCCTCCTTTTTTGGAAGTCGGTTAAAAATAACGGCAATGCGACACAAATAGGTTGAACAAAAATGGCGGACTTCAAAGCATTTCTGTTCAAATTCCCGGCTAGGTCGAACTAAAATGGCGGTTATCGGTGCATGTACAAAAAATGCCCCGACGACCGCCATTTCGGTTCAATTTACGTGTCGGGAATTTGTACAAAACTGCTTTGAAGTCCGCCATTTTTATTCAACTTATTTGTGTCGTATTGCCTCTCCTGAATATTTAAAAGAAGCTGTGCTTAGTCCTTTGAAATCCAAGAAGACACAGAGTAGTCTTATTTCATAGCCGTGTGGCAGTAGCGTGAATTTCATTTAGATAGATAAAATTTGTCTACCCTGTGCATCCCTAATACAACGTGCGAGGGACATACTCGTAATAAATCGAACCACGGGCTATACTAGATCATTATAGCATAATGAAATTAAAAAAACTACATAAAACCCAAAAAAAAATCGACCTCATACAAATTGTCCGAGCGGCTGCACACTTATATGGAAATACCGTTTTTGAAAACTTCTTTAGCGGCGCTGTACACTTTTGTACGGGTAAAAAATGTTATACCGCGTCAGGGCGTCAGGGCGTCAGGACACGTGACCCTGATCGAAAATTTGTAAGACGGATGGACAGAGACAGCCGGCGCGGCGTAGGAGAGGAAGTATCCCCCTCTCTTTCTACGGCGCGGCGAAAATGTATGCAGGCGCCTGCTGTTTCGTTTAGGCGGCGCAGGGCGCTTGCGCGAATGTTCGTGCGTGTGTATGCATGGATGGTGACAGTGACAGCTGATGGCTCGACCGTCTGTGTAGTGGCCACACTGCTGTGTATTCGTAAAATTCGAGTATATAAAGTGTTTGATGAATGTAATATAAATTGTCATGTTTGTGGACGATAGCGCAATAAAAAAATATTGTATTCTACCACATAAATGATAGTACTTTTATACTGATAATTAAAGCAATTCGTGCAAAATTACTGCCGGCACTCCCGGAGTGCAACCCGTCGTTTTTATTTTTATTTTGTTTGTTATTTTAATTTCATTATACTATAATGATCTAGTATAGCCCGTGGTTCGATTTATTACGGATATGTTCCTTCCACGTAGTATAATGTCGGATACTAGCGAGAAATGAGTTTTGATCGATATGCGGCCGTTCTTGTAATTCAGTTAATATTAGTGCTTACCCTGTAAAAAATATTTGTGCACGTCACTGCCGTATGGTTTCCGACAGAGAAGAATAGGACCACTAACAAGTCTGTTCTGTGGATGTCGTAAAAGGTGACTTAGGAAATAAACGCTAAAAAAAGGACTGCCGCGGTAAAGCTATTGCATAACATTTTTTATCAACTTATGCAATTATAATTATTTATTTATTTTTTATTTGAGCAGTATTTCTTTTTCTTTGATATTTATTCATGGTACATTTTTTGGGCGTGTTGACCAATAAGAATTTTTTTTTTCTTTTATTGAATAAATGAGAAGTAAATATCGTTTAAAATATTTTTATTATCTTACAATACATGTCGTACATGTAGCAGCTAGTCTACATGCATACATCTAGTCGCACGCACACAAACACCGTGCCGAAGTCTGCCGAACTGAAACGACGTTAGACGATGCACGGCTATCAATGCCGCGCCGCTGTGCCGGTCACCGGTTGCCGAGAAATGTTTAGGCGGAGTGGGGGGTGTTAGGTTTTATTTTCGTTACGGAATTTCTTGATTCGGTCGCCGCGCTCAAAGCCCGCGATAAAAGCTATGCAATAGCTTAATCCTTTTTTTATTTTATTGTATTTTAACAAATACTGAACGGAACCCCTAAGGTTCCGCGCAATATTTTGCCCACGACGCAATGCGACCTCTGTGGCAATAGTGGTCATTATTCCAAACTGTCACACCGGAGGTACTGGCGAGCCCAGTCAGGTCAAGATGGATTATGATCTTTTTCAGATTAACCTGGGTCTTGGATATTTATCTACATATGTAACAAAATCCCGATCCTTATAGGAGCTACTCAGACTGTCATAAATGTTAATCCGCTTCTTTTAAGTGCCTGGACAGCGTGAAGAGTGCAGCCGCGGATCTTCTATAGTGGGTCTGGACGCGTTTCGTGCGTCGGATATTTTTTGTAAACAAGTAAATAAGTCGCGATTCATGCGTTGTTGATTTAAACTCATAGATTTACTAAGTGGGAAGACATGACGTCATATTTAATATAAATAAATAAATAAATATATAGGGACAATTAACACTGATTGAGCTAGCCCCAAAGTAAGTTCGAGACTTGTGTTATGGGATACTAACTCAACGATACTCTATTTTATAACATATACATATATAGATAAACATCCAAGACCCAGGACAATTTGAAAAAAGACCATTTTCCAACTTGCCCTGACCGGGATCGAACCCGGGACCTATGGGTGGCGGACTAGCATGGTGACCACTACGCCACAGAGGTCGTCGATAAACTAATAGTAAGTAATTTCATATCAACTTGTTAGGCATCTAGTGTTATTATAATATAATGATTCACTATTTCTCTATTACTTTACAAGTTAAAAATTAAATGACCTTTTATTTTATATTAATATGTCATGTCTAAATACTTAATAAATCTATGGATTTAAATCAACGACGCACGAATTGCGACTTACTTTCTTGTTTACTAAAAATAGCCGACGCACGAAATGCGTCCAGACCCTATAGTGGGCACGGTCGGCATCGTCCCTAACAAAATGAAGACTAAATTATGTAGTAATATGCATATATATTGTACCCACTCTCTACCATGTTTTGTAAAACCTATTCCTTTCAATCCGAGGTTGACTGGAAGATATCCCTATCTGGGATAAGTAAGATTTATTGTCTCTTTTAATTAGTGTGTATTAAGGGGCTACCTAAATTTTTCGGGGTCCAGTGCTGCCCCCATTTGAAACAAATCATTTGAAAGGAAACGGAGATATCTTTAAAATTTCGTCTTGACCAGGCTCTAGATAACCCTTCAAACTATTTTATGAACAACTGTTTACAGTTTCAAGTAACGTAGTTAATATTAATGTTCAATTCTATACTTCTATGCTGTTTCTAGCGGTGAGGACCTTTAATTGACTCTATTATTGCTATATTTTCTGTTTTTATTGTAATTACTTGTAGCTGTTGGTCTCTCCATGTAAATTAAATAAAAAATAAAATCTGGGATAAGTCCGCCTTTGTACTGTGCTCGTTTTGTTCTCTTAAATTGTATTTTTGTATTTGCGTGTGTACAATAAAGCTTTTACAAATAAACAAACTAAAAGGACCTGATGATGATCATGAGTACTCATGATCATCATCAGGTCCTTTTACACTTTGGTACACACATAAATACAAAAATACAATTCCAGAAACTAAACGCAATATTGAGCTACTTGTTTGTCTGCTAGTTTATATTTAACCAATCTGAAGTGGCATAGTTTTTAAAACGCTTGTAATCTAAATATTTGGCAACCTCTTGACATGCCTGAAAGGTTATGATAATGGTAACAGAAGTAAACAGTTATCTTTTTTTTTATTTAAAAAAAGTAACTAAAATCTTGATTTTCAAAACTAAAGACCCATTATACGCATTTGAAAAAACATTATACGCATTTGAATTGATTACTACCTCCTTTCTTAAGTCGGATCTTAAATAATGCTCTATGGCTATAAAACATGTTCGGTACAAAGATTAACCCCCAAATTCATAAAAAATTACAAGCGTTTGCAAAACCTATTTTAGTTAAAGCATGTTTTGTCCCTATCCCTCTTTTGAATATCTGACATTGAAAGAAAGAGACAAAACATATTTTAACTAAAAAAAGGATTAGAAACCGTTTGTATTTTTTATGAATAAGGAGGTTAGAATATACAATTAGTGGTACGGTACGCCTCAAAAGTGGAGTGCCAATTTCTCATACTAATTGCATGTATGAGAAATTGGGACTCCATTTTTAAGGCTTACCGTAGATTGTTCTTACTTTAATAAAATACAGATGTTTACCTTCAATTCATATATGTAAGTACGTCGAATGTCCCAAATCAAAACACGTAAGGGACATTTTTGTCAATCGAGATTTTACATTATGCTTTTAACACAGAAAGTGCCCACTGTGTGCACACTCTTTTTTTCAATACGGATCTCCATTCCTGTTATAGCGCAACCATAAAACCTTAGTCCATTTGTTTAGGTATTTAAAAGAATGTAAACAATCTTGACATGTTTTTTATTGAAATCTTCACTTTAGAAATCAATACCTTTGCAAATTACAAATTATTTATTTTATAAATTACATATTCTTTTTGTAATTTGTAATAGTATCGATTTAAAAAGTGTATATTTCAATAAAAAAAAAAATGTCAAGATTGTTTACATTCTTTTAAATACCTATCTAAACAAATGGACTATAAGTAAGTGCACAGATGAAATCGCAATCTCGGTCCAAATTGCGACTTAAATTTTTAGTCTTTTATATCAATTCCACTTCAGCAAAACGCACTTTCTGAATAAAATGCTCAATTTATTGGCAAAGATATCACGATGTTTATAAAGCTTTGTTTAGTTTGTAATTTTGTATTTCCTAAGTCGCGTACTACGACATCCACGGGAAGACTTGAATGGTACTACGATATCTACTCTGCCGCAAACCTTAAGACACGGTAGGGAGAGAAACATACAAATAAAATAATAAACCAAGAAAATTCACGTCGTACGCACATACATGAATTGAAGGTAAACATTTATATTTTATTATAGTAAGAACAATGTACATGTTTTATGGCCATAGAGCACTATTTAAGATCCGTCCGAATATTATCCAGCGGTTATCGAATATTTATGATCATTGGTATAGAAGTTTATAGATTGTTGACCATAGACCAAGATTTTTTTTTATTGTTGACAGCTTGTTGATGCGAATATCAAGGTCAAAAAACATATTTTACAGACTTTCCAAGGATGTCAAGGTAGAAAGCGTCCAATCGTAAATATCACAACCAAATCATAATTATATAAATCATAAATACGCAAATTTAATATCACCTCTTTTTTTCATAATAGGGAAGACAGGCAGACCATTTTGGGGCTTGCAGCTCTGCAGACAGAAATCAAGGCTGCGAGGGGGAAAAAGCAATCAAAATAGTGATGGGTTTCAAGCCACCTATTACTTAACAGTACTCGTGATTTTGCCTACCTAACTCATTAACTCAATTTAATCTAAACACAATGAAACGCACAGGTGACGCCGGGAAAAGTCTGGAAATAATTTTAATCTTTTCAAAAATGGACAAGTGGAAGCTGAATATTGCCAAAGAATGACCCGAAAACAGGAATACAGTGATTCTGCAAAATAATTCCATCAATCAAGCAAGACATGAATCTCGACATTAAAAAACATCTTTAGAAATTATTTTGAATAATAAAACCGCTACGCGGCCATTTTGGATTTGGGAATGCGCGCGAATTTTCGTCTGAATTATTAACGGATGGGATGATGTCTTTGCCTTTATGTTTAGTTGTCGAAGGAGAAGAGTTCTCATATTGGATTTTGACGGAGGTAAAAAATAAAGAGATAAGAAAAAATCACAGATTGAACTAACACCTAAGTAAGTAAGTTAAACTTTTATCAGGATATGTTCGTTGAAGTTATAGGATAAAAAAGTTGTCCAGACAATAAGTTGCGTATTAATGCGGGTAATAAAAAAGATAATAGTATATTATGCAATTAGTGAATAAAGGACGGATTTACTTCGAGGGCCATAGATGAATCACGAGCAGGTGAAGGATTCTAACGACTGAATCACGACCGTAGGGAGTGATTCATGATGATTGAATCACGAGCAATGCGAGTGATTTAAGAGTTAGAATCCTGAGCAATGCGAGTGATTCATGGCCCTCGATGTAAATCCGCTTTATTCAAGAATTGCATACTACTTTATATATAAAACATAAGATTCCGACGAACTGATAACCTCCTCTTTTGGAAGTAGGTTAAAAAGAAAAATTTAAGCTAAAATAGACATTAAATGAAGAAAAAGAAGGTTAAGTTAGTTAAAATGGACATTAAAATTGGAACAATTACTAAAATTAAGAGCAAATTGTTCTAAATTCAAACATCAAAATAGTGAGTAAAAGTGCATTTAATTCACTGTTTTCATTAAAATGGATATTAAAATTGGAACAATTCCTAAAATTAAGAGAAAATTGTTCTAAATTCAAACATCAAAAAAGCATTTTATTCATTGTTTTCGGTGATTAAAATAAACAACCAAAATAGTGAGGTGCTTTTTAAAATAAACTTGAGGGGGAATGGTATAAATGTCATTTATACCATTCCCCCTTTAAAAAGTTTTTTAATATCTATTTTAATTAACCTTCTTTTTTCTTCATTAAATGTCTATTTTCGCTTAAATTTTTCTTTTTAACCGATTTCCAAAAGAGGAGGTTATCAATTCGTCGGAATCCTATGTTTTATAGATGTTGATTGATTTATTTGATTTGTACCGATTAAGAATATTCTTTATTTTTAAAGTGAATACCTGTCAGGTGGTCCCATATTTTTTTTATTAAAACCAATTATGTAGTTTGGTGGTGAAGTCGGTTTATAGTTTTGAAAAATTATTCTCATAGTCATGATATAAAGTATAGTATGCAATTCTTGAATAAAGCGGATTTACATCGAGGGCCATGTTTCACTCGCATTACTCAGGATTCTAACACTTAAATCACTCGCTACGCTCGTAATTCGATCATCATGAATCACTCCCTACGGTCGTGATTCAGTCGTTAGAATCCTTCACCTGCTCGTGATTCATCTATGGCCCTCGAAGTAAATCCGTCCTTTATTCACTAATTATTAAGAAATATATACTATTTTTTTTTTAATTTCGATGTGGCTGAAATATAATATATTTTTAAAGTTTTCAACCCCCATATTTCGGACATTTTGCAAAATTTCGATAAACTGACTGGCCGAAAAATCTGTATATTTTCGAACCTACTCACTTTCACGAGAATCTGTTGAGAAATGCGATCTATGCGAGAACAGCCGAACGAACTGACAGCCGGACAAAGCCTTTTAATTAATCTAGAAACTAAGACGCTTCGCTCGCTCGGTCAGTTATAATAAACTAGCGGCTCACACAGGTATGCTATGCACAGAAACTTTCCCGGAGAATTGCTCTACATTTAAGAGAAAACAAAAATTATTCAAAATTGGTCCAGTAGATTCAGAACTTTTTCACCAACACGCCCTCTACCTCCTTGACCGTGGCATTTGGATTTTTTGCGGCCCTGGGCGCTGTCTACCATGTTAGCGATATAGACTCGATAATATATCCATATAAAATATACGAGAAGATAAAACACACTTTCGGATTACGCGCATAAAATTTATGGTGTTACAAATTGTATTACCCCCTGCGTACGAGGTAATGGTTCCGCTTTTTATCACTGTTTTACGATACGTTTTATGAGTTTAATATTTACTCCGAGTAACTGCTTCCGGATTCCACAGATCGGGGTTCTCTATTTTATTAAATCTTTCACTGTGGTCTAATTATCTCGTGTAAAATAAAAAAGGCACACCGGCTATAGTCACAAATTCGAACTCGATACCTATATTCATGGGGAGACCCAGGGAGGAGATTTTACTCGGAGTCCTACTAACGTGGTTGCCTGTAAGAAATTGCTATTGCGATAAGGCCGCACTTGTACATCGCATTTTTTATTTTATTTTAATTACTGTAGTGTATTCTTGGTGCAATAAAGAGTTTTATTATTATTATTATATTATTATTTAGTTTACGTCCATACTATCAACTTTTGTCGATAAAAGAAGCAAAGCAAAAGCCATTTGCAATACAATATACAACTTTTAACAAGTTTATGTGCATATTAAAAAACCCTGACTTTCAAGCGTTCACTTTCAATATTTTTTGAACATTTGAACCGATTTTTATCAAACATAGTTAAGATCACCGCAAGGAAGCTTGCTTTCACGTAAAAAACCGCATCATAATCGGTTTATCCGTTCCAGAGTTAAGATTTTAAATGTCAGGCTCTTTAAGAAAAAAAATTATAAATGGCTTGTTGACAAAAACTTTTATAGCCTCAGACAATTCTTGGACTACTAATATACGCTATTACTACTAGCAAAACATGTTTGTTCTTTAATATTTATCATAAGACCTATATTACCATGTTTTAAGCAAATAAAGATATGATTATGATTATGATGCCACAGCCAGACAGACCGATAGACCTTATTCCACTGTTACAATTGAAAGGAAAATAAAATTTGTTAACGCTATGGGCCATTCTTTCACAGAGACGTCATGAACCGTTTTGCCGATGACCTATTTTATAATTAAAGAATTATATAAAACTGACCTATTTTAATATATGTTTTTTGACTAGGTTCTAATAAAATCTGATAAAAGCTGGAGAAAGCCGGGCCTTTGCCTCGCTCCTCAATCCTTATCTGGTTCAGTAGGAAATGCCGTCCAAGACAACCTATGTACCTATGACATATCAAAAAAATAAAAATTTACTGCTCGATCCTAACTAGGCGCGACATTACCTCTGAGTTTGTATGCATTTTTAACTACCACCACTTCCGTAAAGGAAGACATTGTTGGGAAATCTGAATGAACACTAGTGACTTTTTAAGTTTACTGGTGTTTAAACTGAGTAGGGAATAGCAAACCTCTTCCATCTTTAGGGGTGCGGCAATGTCTGTCAAGTTGGATAAGGGGGCCCCATATTAAGCAACCACCGTCTTCACGATAGATATGAAGCATTATGATAGTCCAATTGGGTACTTTCCTTGGTCAAATATAATTTATTTGGTATTGTCAAGAGAATAAAACGTCACAAATTAATGTCACTTGCCATGAGCATATCCATTTTCAACGTGATAGATTTGCTATTGCAGAAAAACTCATATTAAAAGCGCTATTTGACTCCAAGAAACTATGACGTCATTAGTCTATATTTCATACAAATCCTAAAGAAAATAATTGTTCGTTTTTTTTTGAAAAAGTTGAGTTGTTACAAAGTAGCGAATTAATACATGTTAAGGGCGGCAAAATATAAACAGCCTCTTAGGCCTACTGGCGGCAAATGTGTTATTCCGCCACTGAGATTTCTATTAAGAAGGGAGGATAATGAAAAAAATAAAAAAGAGCTAAATAAACCTTGTAAAGCTACAAGTATTTTATGGCTGAAAGATTTAACACAAGCAAGCAGAAAAAATAATAGCCAATATTTTAAAACCAAATTCCTTTGCCAAAAGAAAAATACTTAATCCAACCAGCCAGCTACAATCTTCCTTAATTGAATCGTCGGAATTTTGCCATAACGCGTGCTGGCAAAATGGCAGCCGTCCAAAGCAGTTCCTGCGTTTAGTTTGCATAATTTACCGGAAAAAGAAAAATTGAGGTCGGCTCGATTCGTTTTCGCGCCTATTTGGGATATTGACTGCTCGCGAAAGGGTGACGAAATGAAATATATTCAGTTATATACCTTTTTTTAAATTGAAATCTAGTAAGTAGATTATACACGTCTTCCAGGTAATCTCTTTCCATTCAGGTCGTAAAAGGTGTTCGAGGGACTAGGCAATGCGAATTATGGGCAGTACAATCACAATTTTGATTCCTTTTTCCCCCTCTCGGGCACCACACGTTTAAAGCTGCCCTTGGGTCTTGCGGCCCTGGGCTTTGTCTGCTTAGAGCCACAAAACCCAATAAGATATCTGCCTCAGTAAAGATAAAGACGTGATATAGAGAATTTTGAGTCTGATTTGGGTCTGGAAGAGATCGTTTTAAGCGATAACACCGCCCATTTGTACTCATTTAATTTAATGTAAATTATTTCTTTGTTACATTTTTGTTTTTGGTGTACAATAAAGAGTTATTTATCTATCTTTTCGTCTTAAGAGCGACCTTCCCGTCTTGCTTTTCATACAAACGCTCGTACGTGATTACAAGGGCGGACTCAGGATTTTTTTGGGGGTGAATGGAGGCATGGATGGCGAACGGGCAAAAAAAACTACAATAACTGTTCAAGTTTATTTTTACAAGTTCAAGTAGGTACGAGTACTTATGTGAAGTAAGGTTTATGAAAGTATCTTTAGAAAAATTAAATGTTTGTTAAAGACAGTTTTCTTTTATGTTTCCTGTAAAGATGTCTAGCACTTCATTAGAGTCCATTTTTTCTGCAACGTCTTGATGGAATTGCATTACAGCCAGTCCACTCAAACGCTCTTCTGTCATCCTGTTGCGAAGATATGCTTTTAAGTATATACTGTGATAAAATCTCCACAGTACACAAAAATATCGTCTGGGGGGGGGAGGCACGTGCTCCCGTGCCCCCCCCCCCCCGAACTAACAAATATCTTGTCCGCTGTTTCTAGGTTTCTATCGAAATAAAAAATTTAAATTTAGAAAAAGAAAATCAGTGTAAGCCCCCAAAAATCTGCTTTTTTGCACAAATTTTAGTTGAACTTCGACCTTTCATAAAGTTTAATTGTAAAGGTAAAGAAAATATTTAGATACAAACCTCGCAAATGTAATGAAAATTTTGGCTTACTGATAAACACGTATCACCTGAAACAAGTTTTATGAAATTTCCACACCCTATGAATAGTTAATATTCGTTAAATAATACTAATTTCATTCAATAGAATGCAAACCATGCCCTTAGGCGCTATCTCTCTCTTTTTGGTTTGCCTCTTTTTGTAGCATTGCCCTGGATAAAACGACAAGCTTTTCAACAATGCTCGCGTTGACGACAGAGCTGCCGGAAATGCCGCCTTAAGCGATAACACTGCCCTTTATTGAGTACAAAGGGCAGTTTTATGTAAATTATTTCTTAATTACATTTTTAGTTTTTTGTGTACAATAAAGAGTTATCTATCTATCTTTTCGTTTTAAGGTACGCTTACGCGAGCAACAAATATTTCTCAATTCCTGTCGAATCCCGTCAACTATGACGTCATAACTACATCAAGCAATTTAGAGCAATGGCAACATGTAGCAACCTGCTGCTGAGGCAATTTAAAAAACTAGGCAATAAGTACTTAGGTATCAATACATTCATACACTAGCAATTCAGGCACAGTTGCTCGACTTCCAAGCCATGGACGAAGTTTCAAATTTCTAGCAAGAAAAAAAAACATCATTATTGTGTGATGATATGGATACTTATTTTACATTTTATGGCCAATTTTATCCATTCTCGCACCTACGTGCGTATACACCAGGGATGCTACGAATGTCAAATTTTCTACATTCGCGTATGCGGATGCGAATACGAATGTTTAGGCTGCGAATGTGCGAATGCGAATGTAAACATCAATTATTACAAAAAACATATACTTATATGAATTAATTATTATTATTATCTAGGCGTAAAAAAAATCACTTTTATTTTCCGGTGCCATAATGAAAAACTGTCTAATTATCCCAAAATAGTTAAAAATATAATAAACTAGCCATCGAATGTCATCTAGCGTTTGCTCATCAAACCTATCCAAAGATTGGTTCTGTTCTCTCCGATACCCTTTGGGTATCGGAGGTCAGACGGCAGTCGTTTTGTGTAAAAACCAGTAACCTCGTCAAATGACCTGGTAGCTGACCCCAGGCTCTGAAGCGTCACCGCTGAGAATGTAACCAGGAATACGCGCGGATGATGATGACAATGAATAAGCAATTACAACAGATTGCAACTAATAAAAAAAAAACAAACCAAGTAATTATAAAAAACTCACATGAAATAAACGCTTCCTTATCGGTCGAAATAAGTTATGCGCAAATCATGGAAAAGCAGAATTGCGGCGCGGTGGCGCGTCCGCGAGGCCGATGGGCATGTCATGACGTGCACACATTCGCATTGATTGATGCGAATGCGAATGTTTAAAACGATGTGAACCATTCGCATATGCGAATGCGAATTCGTCTCGCTGCGGCGGCGGCGTACAAACAGACACATGACAGCAAACATCTGCTATATGGGCAAGAACCTCCCCCACCGCGTCTTAAAAGCCGCAACAGCTTTTTAGACAGCGTAGCTTACCACCTAAAGAAGCCTCGAAGACTAAACTCACACTGTGGCAAAATATGTACCCGTCCTCACCATCTGACATTCTACCTGACGAGAAGCTGCCCCCGGGTAAGGATGTCCCCTGGGCTGTTTGGAAATCTTTAAACAGGCTCCGCTCTGCTACAGGGCGATGCGGGGAGAGCAGAGCCAAATGGGGTTGGAACTCTGGCAACAGTTTGTGTGACTGTGGGGTCACACAATCCATGGACCATCTTTTGTCATGTTCCAACTGCCCGATTCCTTGTATTAAGGCAGATCTGAATATGGCTAATGACAGGGCGGTTGCCGTGGCTAGGTTCTGGTATAACAATATCTAATATGAGCCATTTCGACTCGATAAGAAGAAGAAGGCGGCGTACATACACCCGCCGCCGCCGCTGGCGACATGTTCTTCTCGAGAAAACGAAACGAAGTTATACGCAATAAAATACGTAAATGAACGAGATAGAATGAAAATTGCCAAAAAAATTCCAGATCGGTTGCATATTCGGCAACTCATATTCGCGACATTGGCAAATGTAATATATGGAGCAATTAAAAGCAATATTCCCAAAACAATTGCCGCAATTTATTGTGATGTTCCAGGTTGCTCCACTTAATTGCTCCAAATTGATCTATTACAGTTGCCAAGCAATTATTGCAAAAAAATGCCCATGGTGCTACCCCCCATTTGCTTTTCCAAATATAATATGATATGCATGTTGGTCGATGGCTTAGATCATTTAAAACAGGATAAATTACGCAGACAAATTTTCTTACAAAACTTTCTGCCGCTTTTGGTGCAGGGGTAACTACTATATCTAAAAAAATCACGCATTTACAAAATGAATTTTACAAAAAATTCAAACACTACATTATTTTCTGCACACATGTAAAGCTGACACTGAAATTAATGTGTAAATTCACATAATAATACACTCTTGGCAAGAAAACCATATTCAAGTCTAATGCACAGGGAATAAAGATGAAGGTTGTAAATCAAAAATACAATAGTCTCGTAGGGAGTGTGCATCACTGCGCGAGTCTCGTGGGGAGTGCGCCTACGTCATCAAATATTCGTTTTTCAAATTTGAACCTAATTAGTAATTACCGAACGTTAAGAATGTAATTAATACATTTAAACGGGGGTTAATGAACTAGTATTGTGTCATGGGATAGCGAAAAAATAATAACACCGAAAAATGAAATATGTCAAGTTTGTGTTATGCGATTATGGATCTTTTTGTTGTGGTTTGGCAGTTAATAAGGGAGAAAATCGCATGGGATCTTAGATCATTTTATGGGATGGAAGGAAATCAGTTGCAAACGTGATTCGATTATTTTTTTCGTAATCGATACTCATAGATGTTCCATTGGTTTTTCAGAAATTACATTTAAATAGAAAACAACGTTAATTAAATAAAAAAATCCTTACAAATGAAAGGTTATGCCATATTTAAGAAGATTAAATGTGTTTGGCCTCTTTCTACGCGAGAAAATTGCATAACATTTTCACGGAGCACTTGTAGACGTCGTTTCGATGCTTTACCGAGTCACTTAATGACCATAATCGATTACGCAACTAGTTTTTATGAACGTATTAGATTTTTGATCTTATACTTTGGCAGAGGGGAACGCGCAGGTAAGGCTTATCCTGTATTAAACGATCTAAGGTCGATGGTCATCCAACTGATTAAAATGCATGCGAACTTAAGAAGAATTAGCCGGAACAGTTTAAACAATTTGTGTAGTATAGTTTTACGAGTTTTACGAACAGCCGCCTGACGTCAACCCTTAGCTGTCAGTAGCAGGCTGTGGTTCTATTCTAAGGCCAGAAGACACGGCATGTATGTTGTATAATATACGAAGATTATAAGAAAGCAATTTCCAAAAACCATCAAAAACGTTCTCGTCTACATTTTAATTTGTTTTGAAGGAAAGATTTACCGACCATAAACTAGATTATAAACTTTTTAAAGTTTACGAGTGAGTTTTAACGACGTAGGTAGGTACAAAGTAAACAGTACATGCTTGGCGCCGTGGAGTATAAATAACTTGCTTTGAACAATACAATGTTAGAAAGTTATATTGTTCTGAAAGAAAATGTGGAAAATGGTTTTTGTGGTTCAAATGTGCTATGTTTCTAACAAGTCAAATCATCATACTTTTGAATAACGTCAAAACACACTACTTAAATGGCTTTTGTATAAAATAGTACGTCATGGAATCATATTCAAATTGTCTTTAATGTGGAACACAGTTAAAATACGCTATATTGTCATGGGTAAAAGTCTTAGAGTAAAAGTACATAGAAATAGGTCATAGATACTCAGTGGCGGATATGCACTTTGGCCGCCCGTAGGCTATTCATATTTTGCCGCCCTTAAGCTGCGTTCACTGAAATATAAGTGTAGTGTGTAGAGTATACCTACTACTACTACTACTTCGCTGGCTCAGCGACCCGAAGTGGATCTTGGCCTCCGAGACGAAAGAGCGCCACAATTTCCTGTTCTGAGCGATATCTTGCCAGCCGACCACTTCCATCTCGCGCAGATCAGCATATAAATATCATGCATGATATAATTTTTTTAAACTAAAAACCGGCTTCACCCCCAAACTACACAACCTATTTTGATAAAATTTCCATAGGACCACTTGACAAGTATACCCTTTCAAATAAAAAAGAATTTTCCAAATAGGTCCAGGCGTCTTCGTATAATCGGTGAACATACATAAACAAAAAAACAAAAGATCGCGACGAATTGATAACCTCTTCCTTTTTGGAAGTCGGTTAAAAAGCACACTTCTACCTTTTTGATTGCCGTAATGCATGAAGGGGGGTGGCCAGTGCAACTGGCCTAAAATTTGCCGCCCCCAAAAATTGCAGCCCCAGGCTTTAGCCTTCTCAGCCTATTGGTAAATCCGCCACTGTAGATACTACATAGTACAGTATCTGCCTCGTAGTCTGTGGTCTAAGTCAAAGTCAAAGTCAATTTTTTTTATTTAATGTAGGAAAAATGTATCTCTTATTGAAGGTAATTTTTTTAATCCTTCAAGAATAAAAATTTAAATTTTTGATCCTTCAGATTTCACTTGATTTAAAGTAACTTTTTGAATACGGCTACTCAAATAAGATTTAATCAATTCGAGGGCTTTCCCTTTTATTCCATAGTGCACAAGTTTGGATAGAAGGGTTTCGTGGTCTACACAATCAAATGCCTTGGAGAGGCCACAAAACACACCAATTGCATTCTGACAACACTCCCAAGCATCATAGATGTTTTGTAGAAGTGTAACACCTGCATCCGTTGTTGATCGACCCTTAGTAAATCCATACTGATCACCATGGAACAGACTATTTTTGTTAAAAAAATCTAATAACTGGTTAAAAATTTTTGTCTTAATTTCTTGAAGTCAAATAGCGCTCACATATACGTATATTTATCAGTTTCCTGCTTTGCATTAATAAATCTTAAATAACGTTCAAAATGGAGGTGAAAAATGACATTATTTTATGACTTTTCTATTATATGTACAAAAAAAAAATTTTTTTCTTCAATTCCACCTCTATTTCTCGGGAAGCTTCCGTGAGAAGCAACATGTTGAAGCAATGTTGAAGGAACCATTAAATATTCATCGCGATCGATGGCGGTTTGCAGAGCTTCGATTTGTAAGGAATTTGCGTTTACAATTCCTATAAACACTGAAACTAGGCTCTATGTGAGCTGAAGACCACTGAAGTTTATCCTATAAAAAGGTGGTCAAACAAAAAATCTTAATAAGGATACCAAAAAATTATTGCCATTTTTGAAAAATATTTGAATAGACCGATATATGAAATTTTTAAGATTGCAACCCCCATTTTTCAACCATTTTGCAAAATTTTGAAAAACAGAATCGAAAAAAGAATCTATATCGCCCTCTCTCATACAATTTCACGAGAATCGGTTGAGAAATACGACCTGAAGGCGAGAACCCAAAGATTTAGAATATACAAGCGAGAACCAAATAGCAAAAAAAAAATATTTTCACTAATAACAGTGAATAAAATGCACTTTTACTCACTACTTTGATGTTTAAATTTAGAACAATATACTCTTAATTTGAGTAATTGTTCCAATTTTAATGTCCATTTTAATTAATTTCACCTTCTTTTTTCTTCATTAAATGTCTATTTTCGCTTAAATTTTTCTTTTAACCGACTTCCAAAAGAGGAGGTTATCAATTCGTCGGAATCTTATGTTTTATATATGCTGATCCATTTATTCGAAGACGTTTGTACCGATTTAGAATATTCTTTTTTTTAAAAGGGTATACCTGTCTGGTGGTCCCATATTTTTTTTATTAAAACCGGTTGTGTAGTTTGGCGGTGAAGTCGGTTTTTAGTTTTGAAAAATTATTCTCGTAGTCATGGTATAAAGTACAGCATGCAATTCTTAAATAAAGCGGATTTACATCGCGGGCCATGAATCGCTCGCATTGTTCAGGATTCTAACACTTGAATCACTCGCTATGCTCGTGATTCAATCATTATGAATCACTCCCTACGGTCGTTCATCATCATCGATTCATCTATGGCGCTCAAAGTAAATCCGTCCTTTATTCACTAATTGCATAATATACTATTTTTGTATGGGAGCACCCTTATTTTTTTGTATTTGTTGTTATAGCAGCCACAGAAATATATTATGTGTGAAAATTTTTTTTTCTAGCTATCACGGTTCTTAAGATACAGCCTGGTGACAGACAGACAGACGGACGGACAGCGGAGTCTTAGGAATAGGGTCCTGTTTTTACCCTTTGGGTACGGAACCCTAAATATAGCCCGTGGTTCGATTACTTACACGTTGTAGAGATTTTTTACAAGTATTTCCATGCTGGTCTGGGAGAAAAGAAGAAACTTAGAATGTACCAGTTGCTATCTTCCTGCGCAGATCGTAATAGCCGATGGAGGAAACGGGCCAAAATGCGAATCATGTTATTATGCGATGATGATGGAAAAAGAAACCAAAATTATGATAGGTTGCTAACCAACCTATCACAATTTTTATTTCTTTTCGAGATTTGAGGGCTCTGATTGGTCAAAGTTTAATATATATATATATATATATATATATATATATATATATATATATATATATATATATATATATATATATATATATATATTTTTAAGAATTATGTCTTGTATTTTTTGTTTAGGCAATAAAATATATATATCGGAATTTTTACCAATCTTGTCAAGCTACTTACAAGATTCGTACGATTATATTTTATATAATCGTACGAATCTTTATTTATAAAGTTGAATGATTATTTGTTATTGTAATGCTTATTTATTGACACAATAAGTTTTATAAGAGAGAATAATGTGTCAAACATCTCACAATAATCCCGCGGGTCCGTTTCAACAAAGCGACATGAAATATTTATCTCGCTTGGGAACGTCGCGTCGCTTTGACAGATTTATATATGTATCTCTATGTCACTTAGGTACTATTTATTTTGTTACCAACCAACTTACAAAATAGATGATTCTCAATGGGGTCCTTTCCTGGATCGATAAATAATCTTCTCATACATAGACCAAGGTTTTTTTTAAATCTATGGTTAAGAAAATAAAACTTAAAAAATTTCACTTGTCATGACCATATCCAATTTCACTGTGATTATAAAGTAACTAGCTTTTGCCCGCGGCTTCGCTCGCGTAGGGGTGTAATTGATAAAAATCCTTTCTTAGGGGATGCCTACGTCATAACATCTACCTGCATGCCAAATTTCAGCCCGATCCGTCCAGTGGTTTGGGCTGTGCGTTGATAGATCACTATGTCAGTCAGTCAGTCACCTTTGAGTTATATATATTTAGAAGAAGAAGATAGAAGATTATTATTGCAGAAAACTGATAAAAATAACACTATTTGACTTCAAGAAACTATGACGTCATTAGTCTATCTTTCACACAAATTCCATAGGAAATGTTTGTTTTGACGATTAATTATTATTAAAATTGTAACCACCAAGGACATTTTCTAGTTTTTAGAATTATGCAGTGCCGGTTTAAGCACTACCAGCGCCCTGGGCGAAATTTCTATGGGGCGTCCTACATTACTGCAATTCAAACCCAATTTAAAAGGCAAAGGTTGTGCCTTTGCCTTGCTAAAGCAAAAAAATAATAATATACGAACATATCTAACCATTTTCCCTACATTGAAGGAATTTCTGACTAAGTATTTAGGTCTCTAACAATCAGCGCGGCGATTACAGGGGCTGACGTAGCGCCCCTTTTTAGCCGGCGCCCTGGGCGGTCGCCCTACCGCGCCCTACCCTAAAACCGCCACTGGAATTATGTATCGTATTTATTGTTTGGGGAACATTTTTACGAATCTTTTAAAGCTATAAATTGTAACTAATTCGTAGATATTTATTGAAAACATAAGATTTTATAAGCAAGAATAATGTGACAAACATCTCACAATATTCCCGCGGGTCTGTTGCTGCAAAGCGACATGAAATATTTGTCTCGCTTGGGAACGTCACTTTTACAGGTTTATGGTTGCTCTTCTACCGGACACCCGACCGCTCTCACTTTTAAGAGCCTTTTCACCTTCGGTTGGCTGTCTCGCTCGCACAATCAAACATTTCTAAAGATTATTAAAAAATGTGACTCATTTGAAGTTGTGTATCATAAACTTTTTAATAATAGGTTGGGGAAAAAGTCTTCGCATTTTATATGAAAATTCAAAACGGACCTCACACATCTTTAACCACTCAGCAAAAATTAAGAGAGTTTGGCTGGGAGGTGTTAATGCATCCGCCGTATAGTCCTGACCTGGCACCTTCAGATTTCCACCTGTTTCGGTCTCTTCAGAATTCTTTAGGCAGTGTCAGCTTAACATCACGAGAGGACTGCCAAAACTACTTGACGCAGTTTTTTGATCAGAAGCCCCAAAATTTCTATAGCAATGGGATCATGTCCCTACCTATAAGATGGCAAAAAGTTATCGAACAAAATGGTACCTACATAGTTTAGTTAAATGTAAATAAACTATATTAAAAAAATGTTTTGAATTTTCATATAAAATGCGAAAAGACTTTTTCCCCAATCTATTATTATATGTTAGATATTGCAGACAGGTTTTTTTTATTGTTTATGTGTGTGTGTATCGAGAATAATATCATCAAAATTTAAAATTTTTGACTTAGGTTTTCAGAGAAATTTTAGTCAGAGTTTTCTGACCGAACCCTTTTATTTTTCCCCAAAAAGACTATTTCGAAAGAATTAAGTACAAGTATCTATAGGAGTTGATAACTTATAAATATCAGCAAGAATAATTACTGTACAAACATCTCACTATTAATATTCTCGCGGGTCTGCTACTATGAAGCGACATGAAATATGTATCTCGCTTGGGAACGGTAGCTTCTACAGATTTTTCTTATTTTCCTTTTAGCTAAGTATGTTTGAACTGATTCTCAAAATAAAAGGTTCTCAATTTCATCAAATCTTTCCGCGCAGCTTATAAAAGTCGATCGATGAAAGATTTGATGAAATTGGATACTTTCTTATATCAAAAGTAAATTATTTGGTACTGTTAAGAAAATCAAACGTCACAAAATAATGTCTGCTTGTCCTGTACATATCTATTTTCAACGTGATTTCAGATTTATTATTGCAGAAAATCTTCTATTAAGACCGTTATTTGACTTCTAAAAATACCTATGATGTTAGTCTATATTTCACACAAATCCCACAGAAAATGCTTGTACAATGCGACACAAATAAGTTGAACAAAAATGGCGGACTTCAAAGCATTTTTGTACAAATTACCGACACGTAAATTGAACCAAAAAATTGAACAAATAACACTGATTCAATAGGACTAAGGACAGACCCTTGGGGAAGGCCTAACCATACATTTCGAGGAGGAAGTAAGACTCCATTGACGCGGACGCGAATAGATCGGGCGGAAAAAAATCATGCTAATAGCACTGACAAGTTTCTCCGGGATGCTCAGCTGCAGCATTTTTTGCCTGAGCAATGGGAGTTGAACGTTGTCATATGCGGATGAAATGTCTAAAAAGACTCCAATGACGCTTTCATTGTTAGAGAAGGCCGATCTAATCGCAGAACACAAGATGCTAAGGCTGTCAATGGTACCCTTTGAGCGTCGAAAGCCAAATTGTGATTTGGATAAAAGGTTCCTGTTCTCAACTATCCATTCTAAACGGTTTTTAATTAGATGTTCCATAATTTTAATGATGACTGAGCTAAGAGCAATGGGTCTATAGGAAGAAGGGTCTTACTCTATCTATTGGCAAATGTAGTGCAGTGGTATTTTCTCGGAAAAGGATCATTCCCCCTATCAATCTGTCTGTTAACAATATTCCTATCAAAATTGAAAATAAAGTTAAATTTTTAGGCGTATTTTTGGACTCAAAAATGACTGGAGTACCACATTTAAATTATGTCTCACAGAAAGCTGAGAAAGGCCTAAATGTCCTTCGTGCTGTATCAGGTGTTCGATGCCTTCGCTCGCTCATCCCTACAGCCAGCTTCTCCTTTATAAGGCTATTATCCGAAGCCACTTTGACTATGGCTGTTTCGTACTAGAACCTTGTAACAAACTTGCACTTGCAAAGCTTGAAAAAATCCAAGCAAAATCATTACGCATTGTTGGAGGAGCCATGAAATCCTCCCCTACACTAGCTCTCCAAGTAGAATTCCTTGAACCACCTTTACACCTCCGCCGACAATATCTCGCCGATCGATTCTTCTCTAAAGTTATACAAAATTCAACTCACCCTCTTCTTAACATTCTAGCTTCACTCTCCCAATCTCTTAATATTTCAAATTACTGGATTTACAAAGAATATCCACCGCTCCTCAAAAGCTTACCCAGTCCTTCAGTTTGATGGCAATCCACTCTTCCAAACAAATTTCTTAGCCTTAATTTTTCAACCTCAGGTGCTATTAGACTTGGGTATACATAAACAGTCTTTGGAAGCAGGTAGACAGTTTAACAAAATTATCGATGAGGAATGGTCAGATTGGCTACTTATTTTCACTGATGCCTCAAAAATTTCAAATGATGGTAATCTTGGTATTGCTGTTTGGATACCTAAATATAATATATTATTAAACTTTAAATGTCCTCCTCAATGCTCTGTTTTATCTGGAGAAGCTATAGCTTTATTAGAAGCGGTAAAATATGTGGAATCTCATAAACTAAATAAATCACTTATACTTTCAGACTCCAAGAGCTGTCTACAGGATTTGATCAAACTACCACTACGTGCTAAAGACAATTTCCCCATTTCTCTGTTGACTCGGGAAGCTCTATATAGGTGTCATTCAATGGGCATAGAAGTAGCGATGGCATGGATTCCCGGACACGCGGGTATATCAGGCAATGAAACAGTTGACACTTTTGCAAAAGAAGCAACCCACCTGGGTTCAGATAATTATTCCTTATGCCTTTCTCGGGATCTCAAATTGTTGGCGCAAACCAGTCTTAAAAAAGACTGGGATAGAATTTGGTCAACTCGCGGTAAACATATGGCGAAAATGTATTCCAAAATCCAACCTGATATCCCTGTAAAACCATGGTTTCACAAATATAGAAACTTCCACAAACACCCAACATCAGCCATTATCCGTCTTAGATTGGGACATGTTTGCTCTCCGGTATTTTTAGCGAAGATTAGAATTAAAGACAGCTCTCTGTGTGAGTGCGGCCTTGACGAGGGTACCCTGGAACACATCTTTTTCGCCTGCCCCAGGTTATCGGCCTCTCTGTACGACTTACTCCCGCGCAATATTCCTCGCCCCGTAAATGTGCCGTTTCTCTTAACCTTGGTCTTCTCTTCATTTGCAAATATCCTTGCCAAATTCATTAAAAATAATAATATATATTTATAAGCTTCTTTTTTTATTATATATGTATTTACTGCCCCTGCTCTTCTACTTCCACCCATCTCCATATCCTTGATTGGTATGGTCTAATTCTCGTACTAACCGTCTCTGTAATATTAGATAGTCTACTAACACTACTTACTAACTCTACATGTTTGTTTGTTTTAGGTTGCTCCATGCTCATCAGTACCGGTCAATTGTCAATAAATTTAGTATTTGCTTCAATATACATTATCGTGTCATCTTCAACCTTGACATTGGCAAAATCATAATTTTAAAAACGATAGAGCCATAACCTAAGAAAAGAAGAAAGAAGAAGAATTGAGAACCTTCTATTTTGAGAATCAGGAACCACTGAGGTATTTACCAGCTTACATTTCCAGATTTTTCTTTTCCCCCAGACCAGCATGGAAGGAATTTCTTTTATTTTTAGGGATCCGTACGAAAATGAAAAAAAAAAAACAGAACAAATTAAGTTTTGCAAACCTTACTGTGTCATATGAAACGAAAGGGCTCATTATCAGGATATTAAGGTAAAATAAATAGTTTTGATTTTATTCATGAAAGAAGACAAAAATTAAGCATTCCTCCCTCCTGATCATCAAAACTACTGAGCCAAAAAAGAAATACAAAATATACTGAGTTTGTTCATTGCTTGTAGATTTCAGGAAAATAGGTTTTCCTGAGAAAGAATTCTATCAATTGATAAAATAAATCAAATACATTCAATTACGGAAAATAGTTCACTAAAACACCACTAGATAGCGCTATTACTAGTTAACTCGCGTCGTACTATGACGATTTCTAATGTGATATTTTATATTAGTTTAAAAACTTTAGCATTATACGGAACCCTCTCCACGGGAGTTCAACTCGCACTTTAATTTCAAAGATTCAAAGATTCAAAGACTCAAATGTTTATTCAGTAATTAGACCTTTACAGGCACTTTTACACGTCAATAAGTATAATTTATGTTACGTGTAAAGTATATTAAAATTTAATTTACTTTTAAAGAAAAGCTACCGATACCAGCGCTTCGTAACGACCACTGCTGAGAAGAAACGCCGAAAGAAACTCATTTTCACAGTATTGGTCGCCTACTCGCCAGAAGGGCTTTGTCATATCATTATAATTGTCTTTTAATTAATAAATACTTATAATATAATACAATGTTGACACATTATAACATGTAATGCTTGCGAACAAGTAAAAAAACATAAATTGCGTAATAAAAAATATTAAGTACCTAGTCAAAAAAAGCGAAGCCTTTCTAGTTATTGTAAAGTAAACCTGAAGGCTATAAGTATTTATTGGAAATAAAATAACTAGAATATGTTTGTTTGTTTAGTACACGAGATCACGCTAGCTTGCCGTGCCGGAATCCGATCGCGGTTTGCATGTACGTTAACATTTATTGCATTCGAATAATACTTTAATGACTGGAGTGACCTTTGCTAACAAGCGTTTGCTTTTACGAATTGTAATTTTTACCCAACTGCGCCAGGAGGGTTTGGTTTTTTGAGTATTGTATATGTACCTATGTATATTTCACGCAAATTTTTAGGAATCCGTACCCAAAGGGTAAAAACGGAACAATATCACAAAGACACCGCTGTCTGTCTGTCATCAGGCTGTATCTCATGTACCGTGATAGCTAGCCAGCTGAAATTTTCGCAGATGAAGTATTTCTGTTGCCGCTATAACAACAAATACTAAAAACGGAATAAATATTTAAGGGGGCTCCCATACAACAAACGGGATTTTTTTATAGATAATACGGAACCCTTCGTGCGCGGATCCGACTCGCAGTTGGTAGGTCATTTTATATTATTTCACCGAGGCTTCAGTTCACTTGGCTTGACCATGCCAGCCTCATCGACTTTAATATAAGTATTCTTACTCGTATATTGACGACCTCCGTGGCGTAGTGGTCACCATGCTAGTCCGCCACCCAGAGGTCCCGGGTTCGATCCCCGGTCAGGGCAAGTTGGAAAATGGCCTTTTTCAAACTGTCCTGGGTCTTGGATGTTTATCTATTAGTATTTATTATAAATGTATCGTTAAGTTAGTATCCCATAACACAAGTCTCTAACTTACTTTGGGGCTAGGTCAATCAGTGTGATTTGTCTCTATATATTTATTTATATTTATTATTTATTCTTACTTCTGTGCAAAACAGCTCGCAGGAAAAAGTAGATGTGCGGTAAACGGGTGCTGCCGGGAGGGACTTACTTAGTATTTCTTCTTATTACGTAATTTATGTTTGTTAACTCGTTCGCAAGCATTACATGTTATAATGTATCAACATTGTATTATATCAAAAGTATTTATTATTTAAAAAAGACATAATAATAAATATGACAAAGCCCTTCTGGCGAGTAGGCGGCCAATACTGTAAAAATGAGTTTCTTTCGGCGTTTCTTCTCAGCTGATCGTTACGAAGCGCTGGTAGCGGTAGCTTTTCTTTGAAGTAAATTAAATTTCAATATAAACTACACGTAATGTAAATTATATGTACTTATTGACGTGTAAAAGTGCCTGTAAAGGTCTAATTACTGAATAAACATTTGAATTTTGGATGGCTTTTGCCATTTAACATTGTAAATCGGTAGTCCCGCTAATAATCGGTCACGTATCACGTTGAGCGGTATACTTGTTAGATAGATAGATAACTCTTTATTGTATATCAAAAGAAAAATGTAACACGAAGAAATTATTTTAAATTAAATGAGTACAATGGGCGGTCTTATCGCTTAAAGCGATCTCTTCCAGACAACCAGTGGATGGAGAGGAATGTGAGAAAGACAAAGACGGTGGTGCAACTGACTAAGAAGAAAACATTATATCTAAAGCTAGTATAAACTAAACAAATCTAAATATATATAACTCAAAGGTGACTGACTGACTGACAGTGATCTATCAACGCACAGCCCAAACCACTGGACGGATCGGGCTGAAATTTGGCATGCAGGTAGATGTTATCACGTAGGCATCCGCTAAGAAAGGATTTTGATCAATTCTACCCCCAAGGGGATAAAATATGGGATGAAACTTTGTATGAAACTTTGTCAATTTTAAACCGATCGGGCTGAGACTTTGCATGCATAAAGCTACTATGACGTAGGCATCCCCTGAGAAAGGATTTTGATAAATTACACCCTTACGCTAGCGAAGCCGCGGGCAAAAGCTAGTTTAACATAAATTTACATCTAAATATATATAACTCAAAGGTGACTGACTGACTGACATAGTGATCTATCAACGCACAGCCCAAACCACTGGACGGATGGGGCTGAAATTTGGCATGCAGGTAGATGTTATCACGTAGGCATCCGCTAAGAAAGGATTTTGATAAATTCTACCCCCAAGGGGATAAAATAGGGGATGAAAGTTTGTATGAAACTTTGTCAATTTTAAACCGATCGAGCTGAGACTTTGCATGCATAAAGCTACTATGACGTAGGCATCCCCTGAGAAAGGATTTTGATAAATTACACCCTTACGCTAGTGAAGCCGCGGGCAAAAGCTAGTTTAACATAAATTTACACATATAGTACACAATTACAAACCTTTATAAATACATAAACTGTACTTACATAAATAGGAATAGGTAATATACATACATAAATAATATATTACACATATACAATATATATTATTAAATTTATTAAATAGCAAATAGACTTACTGGTAACTTGATAGCTACATAAGATAGAGTTATTTATAATGTGATAATTCCAATTCATTACTTTTTAATAGGTAGTCTATACCCTTTTTTCAAAAACAGGGAGCGACTGTGCCTGCCGTATTAAAACTGACAGTTCATTCCACAGGCGCACTGCTTGGACCGTGAAGGACGTATCGTAAAATATAGTTCGATGCATAGACATGTCCAAAGCTAGATTTTCTGATGACCTTAAGAATCCCCTTACCCTAGACTTTTCCGTACAAACATAGTCTACGTTTTATTTTGAAATGACATGTGAGATTTCGGCAGTTTTTTGTAATTTAAAGAAATTGCAATTGTCTAGGGTTATAATTGGTTTTCTACGGTAAAATTATGATCTGGAAAGTAAGTATAAGGGTGTAGAAGTTTTCCATACTGATGGTCAAATATGATGTGATACACTATATTCTCTTTTAAGAGCGGCCTTCCCATCTTACTTTTCATACACACGCTCGTACGTGATTATGGCGAGGTATCTCCAAAATTCTGCTTTTTTACGCAAATTTTCTAAATTTGTACATAAAGTATTCTTAAATAGAAGAATAAAGTATTCATAAAGAATTCTTCCGTAGAGTTCGCCACAAGGTAAAAAATATATATCGATACAAACCTTGCAAATGTAATAAAATTTTGAATATAAAACATTTACTTCACACACTTGTAAGGCTTACTGATAAACACGTATCACCTGGTACAAATTTCCGTTCCCTATGAATAGTTAATATTCGTTCAATGGATAGTTAATAACAATACCAATTTCATTAAGTATAATGCAAACCGTGCCCTCAGGCACTATCTCTCTCTCTTTTTGGTTAAGCTCTTTTTCTAGAATTGCCCTGGATGAAACAACAAGCTTTTCAAACTATGCTCGCGCTGACGACAAAGCCGTCGGGAAGGGCCGCCTTAAGTTCATATTTTAACTGTGAAAACGATTTATATGCCTTAATATATGCAATTTCTTTGAAATGACATAATGTCGCCCATATCCGACATGTCGTCTCAAAATAAAACGTAGACTACGTTTGTATAGGAGGGATTCTGTCTAGGGTAAGGGGACTCTTAAATTGTGCTTATTCTTAGAATGTAGAATGACAATGAAACATGACCAGCCCTCAGCCTAATAGCACACTTAAGATATTCCTTTGACAGTCTTAATAGCACAGTCAGCGCAGGCCTTAAGAATATCTACCCCGAAATTTAGTCTTATCTACTGCATCAAGGCATTCAGGGCTATCGATCGTCTATAATTTCCTAAGTGGTTTCAAGGGGCAGCCCCTTGAAAACCTTGGTAGGTACTATAGTTATGGGCATAATAGACGTATTCTAGTATTTATCCTAAAGTCAAGGTGAAGTGAACCATGCGAATATTATCGGTAACACCACCTGCTACGGTAGTCTGATAATTAGATTTTTAACCGACTACTTAAAGAAGGAGGTTATCCATTTAAATAATTTTTTGGAAGGGTAACTTGTCTTATAGAAATTTTGAGGTGATCTCGTAGACATTTTATCAAAATCGGTCATCTAATTTGACTAGATTAGAGTTGAAGACGGTTTTTAGTTTTGAAAAATTATGTACTATACAAACTATTCTTATTACTTTAAATGAGCAATTCTTGTAGTTACCTAAATAAATATATATATCTATGCGAATTTAGAAACGGCTCCAACGATTTCGATGAAAATTGGTATATTGGGGATTCAGGGCCAAAAATCTATCTGATATGTTTCACATTTAGTGTTGTATGTCACTTGTCAGCACGGAACTTCACTTTTCTATCTTCATCATTTCAGCCGCATAACATCCACTGCTGGTCATAGGCCTCTCCCAAGGATTTACAAAATGACTGATCTAGAGCGGCCTGCATCCAGCGCTTTCCAGCGACCTTGGTCAGGTCGTCTGACCACCTTGTGGGTGGGTGTCCTACGCTTCGCTTGCCTGTACGTGGTCGCCACTCGAGAACCTTTTTGCCTCATCGGCCATCGGTTCTTCGCGCTATTTGCACTTTTCTATACTGCTATCCTTTTCTGACGCTCAAAACCGCCATTCGCTAAAGCGAGAGAACGACCGAACGCTATAGCACGGCTGGTGCGATCAAGTGAAATCCAACCCTTACTGAGTGTTTCTAGTTGAGCGGAGCTCTGTACTTTATGGGGCAGACAGAGCGGTCTTGCGCCTCTAAGACAGAGTCTAGAGCCGCAAGTCCCAAAGGCCACTTTTACCGAAAGCGTGGAAAAACGAATGAAAATTAGTGATTGGTTCTTACGCGCTTCGTCTAAACATGAGTCACTTTTTTGCCTTATCCCTCCATCGTCTTTTACGACCTAAAGAGAAGAAACTGGTGCACTAAGCGGAAAGTGAAGCAGCTGATATGTGTTCTTTTCTCCCACACAAGTATGGAAGAATGATTTTTCAACAAACTGTAAAATAAAAACGATAATCACGCTTACACTATAATATTGTAAAGGCGAAAGTTTGTGAGTGTGTATGTTTGTTACTTCTTCACGCGCAAACGGCTGGACCAATTTCGATAAAATTTGGTATGGAGGAAGCTGACACCTTGGATTAACACATAGGCTACTTGAGGCGCGGGTAACACCGCGGAGCGCAGCTAGTAATTACAAAAGATGATGTTATCCATCAATAAAAATAATAAAATAGTAAAAAAATGTGTTTGTAGATTGAATATACTTCCAAACAAAATATTTGGGGCGATGGAGACAGTAAAGAAGTATGAATAAAAAAAATATGTTCGTTTGTCTGTTTGTACACGCTAATCTTCGGAAATACTGGACGGATTCGAATAAAACTTTGTTGTTATATAGCTGTCAAGCCTGGGTAACATACAGGGTATAATTGATTTTGGAAAATGGAACACCTGATGCAGAACCATAACGGTCCAGCTACTATAAGAAATATAGAAAAGACGCCACAGCAAAAGTTCTTCAGCCTGATAAGCATTTTTCTTTTGAGGTATAAAAATCGAATATCTGGAACACCTGATGCAGATACCGGAGTTATAAAGTCCACGCGAATAATAGTAAACAATATTTGAAAGTAACTAGGCCTATTTCCTAAACGTGCGTGACTGAAGTCACCTATGGGGGTTAAACTGGTCAACAGCCGCCCCTTGTCGATTGGAAGCGAAGATTTAGAACTGCGATAACGACAGCTGATATGGCTTTATAGCAGCTGATTCTTGTGCCTGATTAGAAGAACGGAAGGCAGGCGTTTGGCGCGCGTTGGAAAAAAACACAGACTATTAAGCTACCATAAATTCTTTGAAAAACGTTAAAAACAGGACAAGGTTGGTATTGATATGGAAAAATAAATATTTATCATATATAATATACGGGTATATTACACTTTATTGTTATATTTTTAAGCGAATATTTAGAACTGCGATAGTTAAGGATATGGCTTTATAGCAGTTGATTCTTGTGCTTAATAAGAACAAAGGAAGGCTGAAGTTTGGCGCGCACTCGGTAAACACACAGGTTACTACTGTACAGTATTTGTCAAAACACACAGTTTACTGGCGGCTTGGCGCGAGTTTCGCGTTTCTTTATTATAGGGCCGTTGGGTAAAAATTTACGCCTATACTCAGTACAGCTATAAAACTATAAACGAATTAAATACCTACCTGTTTAGGTTCTATAAAGGTTTATTAACCTTTAGCCGTTCGTTACGCGAATGTTACGATTCTAATGCGCATATTTTTATTGATTTAGTGTGAGTTATGTCTTTGAGCGTGTTTATACATTTATCATTGTGAGTGTTTTTGAATAAACAACGAAAATTTTCGTATTCTGAATATGTGGGTGTGTGCAACTTAATCATGCTGCTAGTTAACGGCTTATGAAAATAGTAAATGGACATTTTAATGCGCAGTGCGCTAATATACGTCGGATACTAATTGTTGTTAGTAATTAATGCGTTTATAGAGAGATGCCAAAAATCCCTAAGGGAAACTCGATGGTAATCGGCTTCTAAGGAGGCCCCACGACTGAAAAGTGAATTAATTACTTACTTTCGGTTCATAAGCCCATTGGTCGCATCATAGGCCACAAATTGTGACTAGGTTGTATGCTTTGTAGAGAACTTATGTATGACTAGGGTGCACGCAAATTTCTATAAGATAAGAATTTGTTGGTGTTAGGTTAGGGTTTGTAGCTTGGCACTCCATGAGATCTGGTAACTTTTGCAAGCAATATGCAGCTACTCGTCTTGGTTTTTACTTTACATAAAATTAGTTTGGTGGAATACTATTTTAGATGTGATGTAGATTGGATGACGCAAGCAAGAAACAGAGAGAAAAAAAGACGGGGGAGGCCTACACCGCAGAGGTGACTTCGTAAATACAATAATATAAACAGAAAAAAAATGTACGTAAATAGAAATATGAATTGTAGAATGTTTTATAGTAGAATAAAGGCTTTTTTTGCTATTTTATTACATAATAACTCTATGTTTCTTATTTAAATAAAACCCGTTATCTGTAGGAGTATAGTAATGCCTCAGAAGATATAGCCGAGTTACACTGTAATAAGCCATTAAGCTGAAGCTTAAGGCGAGCTGTTGCAGATAGCAAGCTCGTGCTTACCGGGATTTCAAGCCAAAATGCACTGTTTTATTATATAAAAGTAGAAGTTACGTTTTTTACCGTTTTGAAGTCCTTACAAAGAATAATATATGAAGCTTATAGGGGTGAAAAAAATTAGGATTATAATTAGTCAGTCTTTTAGATAAAATAATGGACCCATATTTTTCAGTTCACTAAAAAAGTAAAAATTCACAAAAATACGGAGCATCAAATTTCCGGAGTGGGGGCTTACGACGTCACAGCTAAGTTTAACTTTCACCGCGAACGTCGGATTTATCCGACAAACATTGTCGTGCCCATTCCACGAGCGTCGGATATTTCCGACAAAAAAATGCCCGTTTTGCACATAATTGAAGTATCCACATCCCTTTTTGGTTGTAGGTATTTATTTTAGATTTACTACCTCGCGCTGGGGGCACGGCAACTGATATAGTCTCGTGGTGAAAGGGTTAAAAGCGTAGCTAGCCGTGACGTCATGCAAAATTTAAATGCGCTGTATTTTTGTCATTTTTGTTCCTCAGAGAGAAGAAAAAATACGTGTACAATATTATTTAATAATTTAACCGATGGGCTAAAAATATTTTTCCATTCGTCATGCCTATTTTAGTATTTTTTAAGCATTATCAGAGGGTGTCATATGTTTCGTTTTTTTTAACAATCTTTTGAAGTTCAAACTCAATGTTTGCCAAGTGCAATGGAGCAAAACGATTGGTTGTTGTGGTTTTTCGTGTGTGCAAGTTGCCAACACTGGTGTCACATTTTTCAGGCTGCCTAAAGGCATCTGACATAGCTTGAATCCGCCATACAATGATGACAGTCGGTACCAACGGCTTATACGTGCCTTCGAAGCACGGGGGAGTTCGAGAAATTTTTATGCCGCTTGTGGTCACCCATCCAAATGCGTACCACGCCCGCTGTCGCTTTACTTGCGAAGAGCTAGTTATGCGCATTCCCGCCGGCCGGTCATGTATGCTAGGAGTAACGAGATAGAAATTAAAGATTCGATTAAAGAAGAAGACAGAAGATGGTATTGTCGATGTGGGACGCAAGCTACCAAGCTCAAATGGGACGGGCGGGTCAGGTGATCACGTTCGCCGTATACACCGATAACTACGTTTGTATGTATGTAAATTAATTCGTTATTGTACAAAAAGTAAACAATAAAAATACAAAGGAAAACGATACAAAGGCGGACTGATCCCTTTAAGAGTCCCCTACTCTATATAGAATCAGAATTTCCCATACAAACGTAGTTTACGTTTTATTTTGAGACGACATGTCAAATATGTCAGACATGGCAAAATTATGTCATTTCAAAGAAATTGCATATATTTAGGCATATAACTAGTTTTCACAGTTAAAATATGAACTCAAAAGAAAATGTAGTGTATCATATCATATGTGACCATCAGTATAGAAAACTTCTATACCCTTATATTTTCTTCCCAGTGCATAATTTTACTGTTGTAAATCAATTATAACCTTAAATAATTGCAATTCTTTAAAATTACAATTTCTATCGCAATCTGAATTGTCATTTCAAAATAAAACGTAGACTACGTTTGTACGGAAAAGTCTAGGGTAAGGGGATTCTTAAGGGATCTTTTCCCTTCACGATGTAGTAAGGACCTCTGCAATTTTAATAAACGTTGGTTGGAGATACTGCAAGAGACCTGAAAGGAAATGGGGAAGACCTTTGACCAGAAGTGGGGCAACATGGGCTGATAAAAATAATCCACCCTAATAAGTAGTACATACAATACTATCTCACAGTCTGATAAAAAGAATTCCATAGGTAAAAGTGTAGTGTTGGCGTATGTGCGTAGAAAAGTTTCACGTTCTCACTTTAAGGGGCTACCTGAATTTTTCGGGGTCCAGTGCTGCCCCCGTTTGAATTAAATCATTTAAAAGGAAACGGAGATATAATTTAAAATTTTGTCTTGATCAGGCTCTAGATAACCCTTTAAACTATTTTATGAACTACTGTTTACAGTTCAAAGTGAGAACGTGAAGCTTTTCTACGCACAATTGCGAAAAACGGCCACTTTTGGCGTATGTGCGTAGGGAAGCTTCACATTCTCACTTTAAACTGTAAACAGTAGTTCATAAAATAGTTTAAAGGGTTATCTAGAGCCTGGTCAAGACAACATTTTAAATTATATCTCCGCTTCCTTTTAAATGATTTAATTCAAATGGAGGCAGCACTGGACCACGAAAAATTCAGGTAGCCCCTTAAACTGTAAATAGTAGTTCATAAAATAGTTTGAAGGGTTATCTAGCATCAAGACAAAATTTTAAATGATAGTTATCTCCGTTTCCTTTCAAATGATTTATTTCAAATGGGGGCAGCACTGGACACCGGAAAGGAGGCCTCATGGCCGTTTTCTACAATCAAACTAAAGGCGGTGTTGACATGCGAACATTTCGGACATACGTGCAAGAACTCTAATATTAAAAACTGAGAACACTTACTTAAAACACAATGTAAACCTACGTACACACCTATAATTAATACAGACCACAGAGTTATCATATACTGCGCACATTTACAGACTAAATGATATTACATGGCTATGTTCGATGGTAGGTTCTTTTTGCTAAAAGCTGAAAGTTTACATAGAAGCTGCTCTATATGCTGCTAACATTTCAATCTTACCAGAGATTATATAACGTCCTCTACAAATGACACCGGAGTTTACCGGACATCCCCAGCGCTTTGGCGACGCTCCAGACGCGTATGAGATACTTACTGTGAAATTAACAGTTCACATAAACGTATTTACATCGTGTTAAATATCACTTCTTCTACATTAGAGGCTCTTAAGTGGGTATCTTTGTATGGAAATATGACGCACACAAAATTGGCAGAGACAATAGAATGGTTTGCCATGGCCTTTTCACATATTAAACTTTAATAGTTAGGGCGTGTTCAGACGACACGCGCACGCCTAGCACACTTCTAGCGCAGGCCTAGCTGTTGCCTAGCTTAGGTAAATTCGTTGCATATAATAGGCTATTTGAATTAGTTTGTTTTGGACAATATTTTATACGAATAACAAATATCACTAACAAGAAACCGTTTTCCAAAAATAGAAAGTAAATTGGTTACTAAATGAGGTAGCAATTTTTTATCATTTTAAATATAAGGGTGGGAGCGTGGTGGAGACAACTCACTATATCTTTCGTAAGCGTGACACTTAATGACAGTGACGTCAGGCGGGTGTATGTCCATCCTTTTTCTGTTATTTGACAGTTTCCCCTTCCACCGGATTTGAAAGGCTTATAACTTGCTTATTTTTGAGCGGATTTAAATTTTTATTTATGTTTTCGGTTTCGTATCATGCTAGTTTTTGATATGAATAAGAATAAAAATCGAGTCAAATACCGAATTTGATTCCTATCACACATCAATATAACCCAAATTGCATTAACCGAAGTCAACACGCCTCGCCTACCCCACGCGCTCGCATTGCCTCCGCTTTGCTTCCGCCTTGCGCCCGCTCGGCGCTCTCCCCGAATGGACTTCGGTAAATGCAATTTGAGTTATATTGTATTGATGTGTGATAGGACTCAAATTATATGCAACAAATTTAAACCGCGCTTTTCATGAGCTAGGCGTCCGTGTCAGGCCTGTGTCGCTCCCCGTTTAGGTATTGAAATTATACCTACCTACATCATTATTATGCGCGCGGCGACCACTTCGAAGGGTAAATTCAGTTACATGATTTTGGCTTGCAATGGATGTCTAGGTATCTAAACTAAGAGGTGAGGAGTCCTGACGCGAGCTAAATTAAACCAAAGCGTTAACCACATTGAGTAGATATTTCTTTGAATTTCTTTTCTGAGTAAGACTTCTGTAAGTGAGTACTCTTATTCTGTAACCGTGTGAAGATTCCACACAATGTTTTTCTTCACCGGTTCACGAAGCAAGTGGTGATAGCTGAAAATGACCGGCGATACCTTTGTCGGACCGCTGGCAAAGTGTGCAAAACATTAGGGCGAAAGGGCTCAACATAAAACCGTAGTTTTTGTAAGAAGGTCAGTTACCAAGTAATTATAACAAAAACAAAAATCCCGGATGCTTTTTTTTTCGTTTTTTTTTTATATGGTACCCAGTGTCATTCTCACAGTAAATACAAATCTAACAACACCTCTCAAGCTAAAATCTACACATTTGAATTCGGCGCCAAAAATCCGCCATTTTGTTTTTTTTTTATATTCCCAGTGTCACTTTCACACTAAATACGAATGAAACGACACTTCTCAAGCTAAAATCCATCGAGCCGTTCAGGCTGCAGAGCGTGCCAAACAATTATACATACTCTCGAAAAACATAACCCTCCCCTTTTTACTGGTGAAAGTACTCATGAATATGAGCAACATTTTGTATGGGACCAACTCAATTCAACCGAAAAAAAAATCAGCTGTTCCATACTATTTTACAATACTTAGAATCCTAAAATGTATGGAACAGCTGATTTTTTTTTCGGTTGGATTGAGTCGGTCCCATTCAAAAAGTTGCTCATATTCATGAGTACTTTCACCAGTACAAAGGATGCCAGTGATTTTAAAAACACCCTGTATATAGGGACAAATAACACTGATTGAGCTAGTCCCAAAGTAAGTTCGAGACTTGTGTTATGGGATACTAACTCAACGACATCTATATATAGATCCAAGACCCAGGTCAGTTTGAAAAAGACCATTTTTAAACTTGCCCTGAGCGGGGATCGAACCCGGAATCTCTAGCATGGTGACCACTACGCCACGGAGGTCGTCAAGTAAAATACTGTCGCTCGATTTACTGAATTCCCGCGGAAGACTGACCAGAGGACTGGCCTGACTAGCTCAGAAGATATTGCCATACAACGTGGCAGTGCTGCCAGCCTTCTGGGCATGCTACCACGGGCGTGGTCCACACTTGGATGGGTGATCACAAGTGACATAAAAAATTCTCGATGTCTTCCGTGCTTCGGAAGGTACTAAGCCGGTGATAAGATAATAAGCCGTTGGTCCCGGCCGTTATTATTGTATGGCAGCCGTCAAGCTATGTCAGATGTTAGGGCAGGTGTAAAAATCTGACACCAGTGTTGGCCACTTACACCAACGAAAAATAAAACAAAGGTCTCGGCTTCGCTTTTTGACTACTTAGTATTTTCTTATTACGTAATTTGTTTGTTAACTCGTCCGCAATCAGTTTTATAATGTGTCAACATTGTTATTATATTACTTATTAATTCAAAGACAATAATAATAATATGACAAAGCTCTTCTGGCGAGTAGGCGACCAATACTGTGAAAATGAGTTTCTTTCGGCGTTTCTTCTCAGCAGTGGTTGTTACGAAGCGCTGGTTTCGGTAGCTTTTCTTTAAATTTAAATTAAATGTTAATATACTCTACACGCAATGTAAATTATTGACGTGTAAAAGTGCCTGTAAAGGTCTAATTACTGAGGAAATATTTGAATTTTATTGAAAAAAAAAAACTTCGGAACGCCGTTCGCTGTGAAAAACTTTTTGTACAACGTGAAAGGCATATACTCGTAATAATTCGAACCACAGGCTATACTAGATCACTATAGTATAATGAAATTGAAACAAAAGTAAAAAAAAGGCGGCGTTTCCAATCATCCAGGTTAGCTGATAAATGTTTCTATGATATTAAAGAGTTTTTGACAGTAAGTAATAAATATGACATCAATTATTCTATACAATACATAACTTGACTTAAATATATAATTGTGTAATAATAGCTAAATTTATAACAATGTTTTTAAATTTTTGCATGCCTATGTTATAGAGGCGGGAAATTGTTGGATAACCCTTGCAAATAAAGATTTCATTTCATTTCATTTCATTTCAAACATTGCCGCCGCCCGGGCAATTTGTATGGGAACGTCGAATTTTTTCCTGTTTTTTGAATTTTATTTTATTATCATGATAGTTATGATCTATTCGACTCGGTTGGGCAGCGTTCGGGAAGCTACGCAGTGTCTTCTCGTCCAAAATACCTCAGTGCCTCAAGACGAAAGTGCTTAATCAATGTGTGTTACTAGTGATGACTTATGGCTCTGAAACGTGGTCCCTTACCATGGGTCTCATAAGAAGGCTCAAGGTCACTCAACGCGCTATGGAGAGGGCTATGCTCGGTGTTTCCCTACATGATCGAATCAGAAATGAGGAAATTCGTAGGAGAACAAAAGCCACTGACATAGCCCAGAGGTAGTTCGTTAAAGTGGCAGTGGGCGCGACGAACCGATGGCCGATGGGGCAAAAAGGTTCTCGAATGGCGACCACGTACAGGCAAGCGAAGCGTAGGACACCCACCCACAAGGTGGTCTGACGACCTGAATAAGGTCGCTGGAAAGCGCTGGATGCAGGCCGCTCTAGATCGGTCATTTTGGAAAGCCTTGGGAGAGGCCTATGTCCAGCAGTGGACGTTATGCGGCTGAAATGATGATACTATTATGATCTAGTATAGCATGGGGTTCCATTTATTACGGGTATGTCCCACGTTGTTTACTCGTATAATCTATTTACTGCAATTATCAACGCGCCTGATTAGCATTTCTTTATTGTTAGAGGCCTTTTAGGTCCAGCAGTGGACCTTTAGAATGAAAGGACATTTTTATAAATACATTAGGGACAAATTTCACAGATTGAGCTAGCCCCAAAGTAAGCTTAAGCTTGTGTTATGGAATACTAAGTATTGCTAACAATTTGACAATTTCAAAAAGGCCATTTTCCAACTTGCCCTGGCTGGAGATCAAACCCAGAACCTCCGGATCGGACTAGCCCATCTAACAAATCAGCGTTTTGACCATTACGCCACAAGGTCGTTATTATTAAAGATTATAGAGTTTTATACTATCTCCATCATACTATCACCATCACACACACTACTAAATACATATTTTCCAAGGTTTTATTTAACTTGCAATGTACCTTTTAAGTATGTATGTTTAGGTCAAATCTTGCTACTCAATTTTCAACCAGTCATCCTCAACCGATTGAGCTGAAATTTTGCATACTTGTGTAAGTCGGATGACAATACAATATTATGGAGTCAATGAGCTGTTCTGATGATGGAGCCGGGAGATATTCGACGGAACTCAGTAATAAAACAGCATAACCTCATTGAATAGGACTCGTTAGATTTATCTTGACGAGCACTTTATGATAGACGATGTCAAGGGTCTGATCACGGAGACGGAAGGTGGTCGATGGAACTCAACAATAAATCGACGCAACTCCATCGAATTTGGGTTTATTGCATTTGTCTTAATAAATAATCTCGCTTTAAAAAAAGGTTTGTACAAAAAAATTTTTTTTTTCAAAAATTTTTTTAAAGGATTTAGTGTTTTATACTATCTTCATCATACTTCATCATACTATTACATCAAGTTGTTTCCAGTCTGGATAGGATATTGCAGGCTTAAATCACCTGATTATCCGAAAAGAAAGATGATTCCGTGTTTCGGAAGGCACGTAAAACTGTGGGTCCCGAACGCCACCTAGCGTTTGATCATCAAACTATCCAAGGATTGGTTCCTGGTTTGCCCTTTGGGTTGTGGAGGTCAGACGGCAGTCGCTCTGTGTAAAAACCAGTAACCTCGTCAAATCTCCTTGGTTAGGTAGCGGACCCCGGGCTCAGAAGCGTTACTGCTGAGGATGCAACCGGGAATACGCTCGGATGATGATGACTATCTTCATCATACTTACACCATCACTCACTAGTAAATATATATTTTGAAAAATAAACTAAATATACAAGCACTCAAAAATGTGAATAAATTATGGAAAATAATAAAAACACAAAAAATATATATTTAATCGTTTAATACTCATTCAAAAAATGACAGACAAATTAGATACAAGCGAACAAACTAAAGAACGATAAATAATTGAACACCAATCAGCGCAAACTTAAATTAATTAAAAAAAAAAAATTGTGTTAAAAGGAGCAACAAGGTTTTTAGTTATAATAACAAAGAATAAACAAACAAGAATAAAAGCGAAAAAATAAAAAGGCCTGCCATGTGTTTAGATTCTATCATATTATATTATCATATATATTAAGTACTTATTTGCATAAAAAATATTATGTTCCTGAAAAACACAGGTAGGCGCCTGCAATCTGACAGTAACATGAAAGGTAAATCCATTCAGATGAAATCCTGACGAAAATAATTTAATACAGGCTGCTTATGATACAAAATCATAATTATTATACAAAAAATACTTACATTTCACACACAAAAACGATGGAGAGAGTTCCTTAAACATTAACACACACATTTAAACAACACATCAAGGATTTTAACAATAATTTAATTGAAACACTGAAAGATAATAATATCTATCCTTTTTTTCTATCTCCTATCTCTTTCTAACAGAGTCCTGTCGGAATCCGTTCGTGGAATCATAGATTATCAGTATATTTATCGTTCGCACAGTTATATTTGTGTTTATTTATTCATTATTATAAGATTTTAGCCATATTTGGTACGGCGCGCGATATTTTTATGATACGTGAACTCGGGGTGTGAAAAAATCGATACGTTGTTTCTCCACACGTCTTACTTTGCCCGGGCACGGGCGGCTACTAAAGGGAATCTTGTGCTGCCCTCTGCGCTACGCTACCTTATCGATGTCCCACAGATAAAATATGATAGAATGCATTTCGCGATTTGATTTTGGAATGACGGTGAGCTGTGATTGGTCTGCGTGGTTCGATTTTCAAATTTGAATTATTATCTGAAGCGTGTGGGATGGACTAATTGTTGAACATTGACGCGGCAGAAACCGGAATTAGAAGGTCAATGACTTGGCTACGAGTTATGTTTTGGATATACACAGGTTGGTATAAAACAGCGAAATACTTAATCCTTGAAGGATAATCTCGTGAATTACAAAAATATTATTAAGAAAAGAAATTAAAAAAAAAATCATTTTTTATAGTCTCTATAAACTATGCAATGCATTTGGTGTAAAAAAAAACCTTTTTTTTTCTGTGCAAGTCGTTCTACATAAAACGGACTGAATGTGCCCTTCAATATTTTACGTTTCTGGATCAATCCTCTACGCGTACTGCACAAGCCTCCCCTCTGGAAGGCTTGTTTTTTAAGGTTCCGTACCCAAAGGGTAAAAAATTACTAAGACTCCTCTGTCTGTCTGTCACCAGGCTGTATCCCATAAACCGTGATAGCTAGACAGTTGTTTCCGCAGATGAAGTATTTCTGTTGCCGCTATAATAACAAATACTAAAAACAGAATAATAATGTAATAATGTAATTAATGTAATAATGTAATTAATATTTAAGTGGGGCTCCCATGCAACAAATATGTTTTTATATAGATTTTAGTTTGTAACCCTTCGTGTGCGAGTCCGACACGCACTTGGCCGGCTATTTATTAGCCTACATTGTCCCACTGCTCGAGTGGAACAACATATTTTTCTTTTCTCTGACAAAAAAAAATGACAAAGATAGAGCGCTTTAAAATTTTGCATGATTCAAGATTCAAAGATTCAAATGTTTATTCAGTAATTAGACCTTTACAGACACTTTTACACGTCAATAAGTATAATTTATGTTACGTGTAAAGTATATTAAAATTTAATTTATTTTTAAAGAAAAGCTACCGAGACCAGCGCTTCGTTACGTCACGGCTACGTACGATTTTTAAATAGAGGTGACGCCGCAAACCCCCACTCCGGAACTTTGATTGACAAACTGAAAAATATGGGTCCATTATTTTTGGATAATCTAAAAGACGGACTGATTATGATTAAACTTTTCTAAACCTGTCGTCACCCCTATTGTTATATAATTGTATAAAGTAGGTGCCAACGAAATGATATGCTATTAATAGGTTAGTGTAACACTTTTAGATATGCGTGGGCACCTCGCTTAGCTATATCTGTCACCAAACTGTCTACAGCGGTTAAATGGAAGAGCAGTGGTTCAAAGAGTGATGATAAATAGATAGATACACTATCTCCGAAAACTGTCAGTGCTTTTATAAAAAGTATTTTTGTAGTTTATGTATGTGGTTTATATGGGAATTTTTAAATACGAGTATATAGGGACAAATAACACTAATTGAGCTAACCTCAAACTAAGTTCGAGACTTGTGTTATAGGATACTAACTCAACGATACTATATTTTATAACAAATACATATTTAGATAAACATCCAAGACCCAGGACAATTTGAAAAAGGCCATTTTCCAACTTGCCCTGACTGATCGAACCGGGACCAGCATGGTGGCGGACTAGCATGGTGACCACTACGCCGCGGAGGTCGTCACGTATAAGATTTTTATGAGAATTATTTATATATGTATATTTTTGTGTAGGTTTATTGTAGCTAATAAATATTTACGTATAAATTTAGTTTTATTATATGCAATTTTTTTTTAATGTGTACGTTTGAAATATCAATATATTATATAATTTATTTTTATTTTTGCTTGCTGTACTTTCCCCCAAAAGATTGCTTTCTCAGCATAACCTGATGGTTGACTGGTAGAAAAGGCCTCAGGCCTTAAGAGTCCTTAGCCCCTTACTCTAGACAAAATCAGACTTTCCCATACAAACGTAGTCTAACTTTTATTTTAAAACGGCATATCAGATATTGATGAAATTATATAATTTCAAAGAAATTGCATATATTAAGGCATATAACTTGTTTTCACAGTCAAAATATAGTAGATCATTTCATATTTGACCATCAGTATGGAAAACAACACTCTCATATTTCCTTTCAAGTTCATATTTGACTCTCGAAAACTAGTTATATGCCTAATAATATGGAATTTCTTTAAAATTAAAACATACTGCCGACATCTGACATGTACAGTCATTTCAAAATAAGAGCTAGACTACGTTTGTATGGAAAAGTCTAGGGTAAGGGGATTCTTAAGACCGTCATTTATTTGTATTGTAATAAAGTTAAATAAATAAACGTTTTTTGAAGTGAAAACTTCTTTAGCGACGTTGTACACTTTTTTTGTACTGGGTAAAAAATTTTAAACTCGCGTCAGGGCGTCAGGACACGTGACCTGATCGAAAATTCGTAAAACGGATGGAGAGTAGACAGCCGGCGCGGCGTAGGAGAGGAAGTATCCCCCTCTCTTTCTACGGCGCGGCGAAAATGAATGCCTGCGCCAGTTGTTTCGTTTAGGCGGCGCAGGGCGCTTGCGCGAATGTTCGTGTGTGTTTATGTTACAGCGTGCCACGCGCATCCATGGAAATGCACAACGTTAATATTCAAGTTTTCACTTCTGCCGGCACTCCCGGAGTGCAACCCGTCGTTTTTATTTTTCTAAAACATACAACCACACTCGCACACGAGAAAATACACATATCACACTAATATTACAACAGCAAAAGTTTATCTGTATATGTATTTATTATAAAATATAGATGTCGTTGAGTTAGTATCCCATTACACAAGTCTCGAACTTACTTTGGGGCTAGCTCAATCTGTATGATTTGTCCGTATATATTTATTTATAAGCATTATGTTAACATTGTATTATATTATAAGTATTTTTGAATTAAAAGACAATAATAATAATATGACAAAGCCCTTCTGGCGAGTAGGCGACCAATACTGTGAAAATGAGTTTCTTTCAGCGTTTCTTCTCAGCAGTGGTCGTTACGAAGCGCTGGTATAGGTAGCTTTTCTTTAAAAATAAATTATATTTTAATATACTTTACACGTAACGTAAATTATACTTTTTGGCGTGTAAAAGTGCTTGTAAAGGTCTAATTACTGAATTTTAAATTTTTGAATTTTGACCCTAAATATCAGCCCTTCTTGCTTGCTTAGCGGCCTGCTACGAGTGCTACAAGTAATGGGTAGTAGATTGGAGCTACAGCTCACTACAGTGCTACGTCTTGCTACGAACAACCTGTAGGCACTTGCTACGAAAAACAAGATGAGCTAATAAACTAAAATTGTCGCTACGAATTGAAGGCACTTGCTACGAGTGTAGACTACAAGCTACGAGGGCTACGAGAATAAGTTCATTTCGTAGCATCGAGTTACATTGCTACGAAATGCGGGCGCTTGCTACGAACTTCTACGAGACTTTAACTACAACTGTTACTACGAATTGAAGACACTTGCTACGAACGTAGACTACAAGCTACGAGGGCTACATTTTCTTCGTAGCATCGAGTTGCAGTGCTGCGAACTACGGGCGCTTACTACGAACCTCTACGGGACGAGCTACAGATGTTGCTATGAATTGTACACACTCGCTACGAGCGTAGACTACAAGCTACGAGTGCTACGAAAAATAAGATCTCTTCGTAGCATCCAATTACAGTGCTACGAACTGCGGGCGCTTGTTACGAACTTCTACGAGACGACCTACAGCTGTTGCAACGAATTGTTGCTATAAACTACGAGACTGGAGCTACAGCTGTTGCTATGAATTGAAGACTTGTTACGAGCGTAGACTACAAAGGAGTGCTACGAGAAATAAGTTCTCTTCGTAGCATCGAGTTACAGAGCTAGGAACTGCGAGCGTTTGCTACGAACTTTTACGAGGCTGGAGCTACGACTGTGGCTACGAATTGTAGGCACTCGCTACGAGCGTAGACTACAAGCTACGAGTGCTACGAGCAATGACCTCGTCCTAGTCTTGCTCGAGTTATAAAACGTGGAAGGGACATACCTGTAATAAATCGAACCACAGGCTATACTAGATAACTATAGTATAATGAAATCAAAAACACAGCCAAAAAAAAAAACAAAAATTCGACATTCCCATACAAATTGCCCAAACGGCTGCACACTTTTGTATGGAAACGCCATTTTTTTCTTGCTTTTTGACTGTTATTTTATTTTCATTATAACTATAGTGCTAGTACAGACCGTGGTTCGGTTTATTACGGGTATATTCCTTCTACCTTGTATAGATGACCCAAAACCCAGGACAATTTGAAAAAGGCCATTTTCTAACTTGCCCTGACCAGTGATCGAACCCGGGACCTTTGGGTGGTGGACGAACGAATTTCGAGGTCTTATTTATAATGTTGTCGTTCAATAGCCCACTATCGGTAGCCTATTGATAGTCTATCGATAGTTTTGAACGAAAAAAAAATATAAAGGGACAATTAACACTGATTGAGCTAGCCCCAAAGTAAGTTCGAGACTTGTGTTATGGGATACTAACTCAACGATACTATAATTTATAACAAATACATATATAGCTAAACATCCAAGACCCGGGACAATTTGAAAAAGGCCATTTTCCAACTTGCCCTGACCGGAGATTGAACGCGGGACCTCTGGGTGGCGGACTAGCATGGTGACCACTACGCCACGGAGGTCGTCTATGGCGACTATGTAAATGAATTTAACCATCATTACCAGGTAAACAAAAGAAATAATTTATTTATTAAAATACTAACTTATACAGGGTGGATTTGTATTTGTATTTTTTTGTATTTATTTATCAATATAACGGTACATATCATTACATATCTACTTTTAACTATCTATTATACCCATGATACAAAGTAATTTAAGACTTAAAACGTCAATCAAAAGTTATCATTTTCATATTAAAGAAAACCCCTAAAAATGCGTAAGACTCTTTGATAGATACCATTACTGCAATTATAAATAAAAAAACTAATCGACATCGAACTCACGAAAAATAAATTAAGAATAGCAGTATCAATTTCGTCGCGCCGTAGTATACTAACATGCGTTCCTACTTTAAACGAAACCTTGAATAGCCTACTATCCTCAAGCGGTCGTGTGACCCCACCCGTCCCCACTCGATTTTAAACCTTATTATTATTGTACTTTAAAAGTCTTATTTTGTATGGCGGCCGCCCGCACCCGCACAGTGGCTCAGCTGTGTGAGCTGTGTCCGTGGTTCTGTGCGGCGGGTTCTTTGACCTCACGGCTCGTAAGTATACACAATACGCGCGCGCGACTCAAGTGTTTTGATACTTTGGTAATTTTTCTTACTTTTTCATCATCATCCGAGCGTATTCCCGGTTGCTTCCTCAGCACGCTTCAGAGCCCGGGGTCCGCTATCTTACCAAGGAGATTTGACGAGGTTGCTGGTTTTTACACAGAGCGACTGCCGTCTGACCTCCACAACCCAAAAGGCAAACCAGGAACCAATCCTTGGATAGTTTGATGATCAAACGCTAGGTGGCGTTCGAGACCCACAGTTTTACATGCCTTCCGAAACACGGAATCATCTTTCTTTTCGGATAATCAGGTGATTCAAACCCATGACCGCCGGGTCACAAGGCGAACGCCTTGACCACTGGACTACGGAGGCAGTCAATTTTTCTTACTTTTTGATACATTTTAATTACTGCATTGATTGCAGTGTTGTTACCGTACAAAATATCCTTTATGTGAGTATGTTAATAAGTAAAATTAATGCTAATGATCAAAATTGAACCCTGTATACTAAGGAATATAAATAGTGGAGAAGGTTGCTGAGTTAGCACTACGTTTATATTCGTGCGTGATGTACGAGTATTGCTAAATTAACAATATTAAAACACTTCCTACAGGTACATCACGCTCGTACTTCTAAGGTCGCAATAGTTACCTTAAGACGAAGAGGTAGCTAAAGTGGCGCCCTCATTTAAAATAAATTGTTTAAAACTAAATATGATGATAATTAAAAATTTGATTTGCATCAATGTCTAGAAAGACCTATTAACTATTTTTTCTACTCCTGTACTGGTATCTGTTTTTTAAATGGTCCCGAACACTAATATAAGAACATACTCGTAGATTATATGATTTCAGAAAAGTCTATAGTCTATTCCTAATATAATAGCACTTGTGTCGTTATTTCGCCAAAACGATACTCCTAGCCATAGACTTATAACTATGGTGCCATTACATTAAATAAACATATGGTGCCATTTTTCAAATGTGGAGTCACTGAACAAACGATTTTTTGTATGAAAAACATTCGTTTAACTTTTCTTTGTTTATTTTCGTATTTATTTTAGTAAATGTAGTCGTAGAAAAAGTATTGTATGCAACGTGGCGTTGCATACAATACTTGTATGCAACGCCACGTTGATGGCGTCTCCTTACGATGTTCGCCAATGCTCGCATCGTAACTTGCGCCACTCGCATTTTATGAACCTTCTTATACAACTGTTGCATAAAATACTATTATGAATAACCTTTGAAAGTAATGTTGGTAGTCCGTCTAGTTTTAAAACTGTTTTTACCAATATTACTTTCAAAGGTTATTCATAAAATAGTTTAAAGGTCTTCCTAGACATTTATACAAATCAAATTTTTAACTATCACCATATTTAGTTTTAAACAATTTATTTCAAATGAGGGCGCCACTTTAGCTACCACTTCGTTTTAACAATCGATTGTTCAAAACTATGGATAGACTATCGATACTACCGATAGTTTTTTGTATTACGAAAACCGATAATATCGATAGGTTAAACGTCGTAGTCGATCGAATCAATATTTTTGCGCGAAAAGAGCTATCGACACTATCGATAGACCTATCAATAGTTTGGCACTTTTCGATTAACACAATCAAATAAAAACTTCTTATTTTCTATTTTAACCCTTTCACCGCGAACGTCGGATTTATCCGACAAACATTGTCGTGCCCATTCCGCGAGCGTCGGATATTTCTGACAAAAAAATGCCCGCTTTGCACATAACTGAAGTATCCACATCCCTTTTCGGTTGTAGGTATTTATTTTAGATTTACTACCCCTCGCGCTGGGGGCACGACCACTGATATAAAGTCTCGCGGTGAAAGGGTTAAATAGCATAAAAACGTACTATCTGGTATCCGGCCGTTAAATAGCATAAAAATGTACTATCTTCATAGAAAATAAAATTAAGCTCACTCAAAAAAATAATTTTATTATATAAAAATGCAATATTTCAATTCGGAATGTAGATGTACATTGCAGACTTGTAGGAACAGGATATCACGTGACAGATCACTATTCTTCCTGAAATTAAAAAGAAAACTCACAATGCGACACAAATAAGTTGAACAAAAATGGCGGATTTCAAAGCATTTTTGTACAAATTCTTGAAAAAAAAATGGCGGTCGTCGGCGCTATATTTGTACCTGCGCCGATAACCGCTATTCTGGTTCAACCTACGTGCCGAGAATTTGTACCAAAATGCTTTGAAGACCGCCATTTTTGTTCAACTTATTTGTGTCGCATTGTACTTAGGTTATGCCTACACATCGCCTTCTAAACATAATTATTTATCTTCCCTCGTCACTAGATAGCGCTAGAGGTATTAAATAAAACATTAAAATCTTTTATTAATATTATTTAAATAAAGTAGTACTCTAATTAATTAAATATGACAAATATGAAATGCAATAAATGTTTTTAAAGCATATTCAACACTTTCTTTGTCACTTTTTTGTAGTCGTGTATGCTGCCATCTCTGTGAGAGCAGCTGGTACTAATTTGGCCTACTAGTTTTGCCTACTTACAGGTTTCAATGGCATTAGGTATGTATCTGTTACGTTAGTACATAATTATATATTATCGTTGCTTAGGCTTAAGAGGATACATGAATTATTTGGGGTCCAATGCTGCCCAATTTTGTCTTGATCAGACCTTATAGACACATTGAGTAGATATTTTCTTTGATTTCTTTTCTGAGTAAGACTTCTGTACTGAGTACTAGTACTTATTCTGTACCCTAGATATCCCTTCAAACGACTCGTATTTTATCTGTTTACAGTTTAAGGGGATACCCTAATTTTCCGGGGCCCAGTGCTGCCCCCATTTGAAATAAATTATTTGAAAGGAAACGGAGCAACATTAAAATTTTTGTCTTGACCAGGCACTAGATAACCCTTTAAACTATTTTATGAACTACTGTTTACAGTTTAAAGTATGAACGTGAAGCTTTTCTACGCACATACGCCAAAAGTGTCCGTTTTTCGCAATTGTGCGTAGAAAAGCTTCACTGCTGAAATAAATAACCAATTCAAAATAAATAATCAAAATAGTGAGTAAAAGTGCATTTTATTCACTGTTTACAGCAAAAAAAATTGAGGAGCTACCGCCAGGTCATAAACTGCCATGGGTCACATGGAGGAGCTTGAATCGCCTCCGAACTGAGGTAGGTCGATGTAGGGACAATCTGGCGCGCTGGCGCTACATTGACCAAGCTGAAGCACAGTGCAGTGTGGTCACGACGACCAGACTATGCAGCACCTCCTCTCATGCCCTTTGCGCCCTACCAGCTGTACCATGCTTGATACTCTGCCTCGGAGGAAGGCGTAAAAGTGGCAACGTATTGTAAGATCAAAATTTGAAGTTTGAGCCAGCGACACGATAAGAAGTGAATACCTAAACTTTTTAGAGGGGGAATGGTATAAACGTGTTTTCCTTCACCGAAAGCAGTGGTGTTAGATGAAAAATAAGCCCTTTTTCTTAAGTTTTTTTGTTGCGATTCAAATTCCAAGATGGGGTGCATAATCAACTTGTTCTCGTATATTAGTTGTGTTTTGGTGCATCAAGCATTTTCAATTACTTACTTGAGGAGCTCGGTGGCCCGGCGGGAGGGCGCTTTGCTAGCGCTCTCGCAAGTTAAGCGATACCGAGTGTGGTCCGCACTTGGACGGGTCACCCGTCCAAACACGTGTGGTAGTAAAAAAATATCTCGAGCTCCTTCGTGCTTCAGAAGGCACGTATAAGCCGTTGGTCCCGGCTGTCATCATTGTATGGCAGTCGTCAAGCTATCTTAGATGACTAGGCAGCCTGAAAAATCTGACACCAGTGTTGGCCACTCACACACACGAAAAACAAACAAACAATTGCTTAGTAATTAAAATATCAATTGGAAATTTATTTCTGGATTTAAAGTACTCTACTTGTTTATAATATTTGTTATTGTCTGCTTATAGCCGCAAAACAAAATGCTCTGTCTACCTCATTAGGGATAAGATGGTGATAAGTGTATGTATGTTTGAATTATTAAAAATAAATAAATATATACAGAAAAGTTACACTAATTGAGCTAGCCCCAAAGACTTGTGTTATGGAATACTAACTCAACGATACTATATTATATAACAAATACATACAATATGTAACAAAAACCCTGTCCGATCCTTGTAGGAGCAACTTAGACCGTCAGTATGAACAACTTTTCCTTCATATTGTCGGTCTGAGTTGCTCCTACAAGTATCGTACTGGGTTTTTGTTACATATTGTTTAGATTAACATAAATCTGCATACTTTAAACTTACTCATCCAAGGGCGACGGGCGAAGCCGATGCGATGACGAATAGTGCCGATATAGTAAGGGCCGGCGTTCATTATAGCGAAGCGCATCGCAGCGCATTTTCACTGCCAAAGCATTATCGTCTTTATACGAAATAAATAAATACAGGACATAATTATCTTAAAAACTAGGAAATGCGCAAAAGGCGGCTTTATCGCTAAACGATTTCTTCCAGGCAACCTCGCTATATAGAAAAAGTAATGGAAAATTTGGTATTATGTATAGAAACTTTATGTGCCTTGAATCTTAATGCACGCGCAACTGGATACTTTCATGAGTAAGAAATAAATTATTCGGTTCTGTTAGGACGAAGCGGTAACTAAAGTGGCGCCCTCATTTGAAATAAATTGTTTAAAACTAAATAAGGTGATAATTAAAAATTCGATTTGTATAAATGTCTAGAAAGACGTTTAACCCTAGAGTGGGCGCGCTATGAGCATTTTGCCGCCCACGCTAGAAAAATGTTAATAATTCCAATAATAATTGCCCGTTAGGTTTACGCTTTTTAGTAGCTGCCCCCACTTTCGTTTACAACGCGTACCGCAAGGCAGGACGCCATCAGTGCGCGGGGGACCGCTTGAGGAGAAGGTTGTTACCATCAGGTGTAGCCAGGCGGCAAATTGCTCACCGCGCGCCCACTCAGGTAACTAAAAATTGTGTCATGTATAATGCAAAGTTGAAATGTAGATTATAAATCATGGTTATTATTCATATATTATTGTTTTTATTAATATATTAAGGTTTTTTTATTGTAAAAACTAAAAACAAAAATCAGTTTCAGGTGTACCAACATGGATAAAACTAAAAAAATGGACGATCAGATTGTGTCTTGGCTAGAGGAAATGTCTGATTTTGAAGATGCCAGTTTACAATTAGTAGAATTGTAAACTGGCATCTTCAAAATCAGACAGTGAAACAACAAAGACAGTTCAAAAAAGACAGACCTCCAGGGCAGTTCAACATTGATAATTCGGCAAACGCTTTGGTAAAACGATTATCCCAAAGTATCCTGAACACTGGGCGCAACATTACTATGGATAACTTTTTTACTTCGATACCCCTTGCTGATCAGTTGCTAACTGATCATAAAACGACAATTGTTGGAACTTTACGTAAAAATAAAAAAGAAATTCCACCAAATTTTTTGTCTATCAAAGATCGATCAAAACCATCTTCGCTGTTTGGATTTGGAGAGAAGAAAGTTTTGCTGTCTTATGTCCCAAATAAAAAGCAAAATAAAATAGTATTACTATTATCAACTTTGCACGAGGATGATAAAATTGACGAAAACACCGGGCCTGCTGCCCGGCCTTTTTTTTTTATAATAGTATAATATATAATTTTATAATAGAACCAAAGGTGGTGTTGACGTCGTAGACCAAATGAAGGAAGAATATTCCGTTGGAAGAATGACTCGCAGATGGCCAATGAGGTTGTTTTATTCAATTATTAATATTGCCGGTATAAATAGTCAAATTATTTACAAAGCCAATACCGAACATTTAATGCTACGCAGACTGTATTTGAAGGAAATATCTATGTCCTTAGTCAAGCCACATATGGCCACAAGAGCTTCTATAGACACATTAAGTACTCGTTTGAGAAACCAAATTGCTCGCTTTGTACCAGCAGAACAAGCATCATCTTCAAAGAAGGAAGGCAAATGTAGCATTTGTCCAACGAAGAAAAATAGGCGCACTAAAAAAGGGTGTTCAAGGTGCCCTAAGTTACTGTGCAATGAACACTGCACATACCTTTGTGAAGACTGTTTGAATAAAGCATATCCTGTAGATTTAGAAAACATATAATTTTTTTATGTTTTGTTTCATATTTTTTAGTATTATAGAGTATTTTGTAGAGTAAGTTAAAAAAGTCAATTAAAATATTACGGTTCCTAAGATTTGTTGTAAACCAAAGTTTTTGAAACAGAGTTTAATAAATATGTTGATTTGTCATTATTTATGTATGTATTATTTAAATCCTGTGTAAATAAACTAATTCGATTGAGGTATTCCTACTTAAAATTATCAAAGAAAAAAGGCGGCAAAATGCTTCCCACGCGCCCACTTACGTTTCTCAGAAAGGCGCGCCCACTGTAGGGTTAAACTATTTTTTGAATAACCTTTGAAATTATTACTAATAGTCCGTCTAGTTTTAAAACTGTTTTTCGCCAAAAGTGGCAACTTTTGGCAAAAAACAGTTTTAAAACTAGACGGACTACCAATGTTACTTTCAAAGGTTATTCATAAATAGTTTAAAGGTCTTTCTATACATTTATACAAATCAAATTTTTAATTATCACCATATTTAGTTTATACAAATTATTGCAAATTAGGGCGCCAATTTAGCTACCACTTCGTCTTAATAAAAAAAAGTCACAAAATAATATCACTTGTCGTGATCATGTCCATTTTCCATGAGATTTATAACTGATTTTACAAGCGCCGTGACTCCTAGAAACTCTGACGTCATTAGTCTATATTTCAAACAAATCGCTAAAAGGTTTGTTCTGACGTCTAGAAAAATAATCTGATTTGAGTTGTTGAAGAATAGCAAATTGCATTCCTGTGCACTACCATTCTCCTGCAGTCTACAGTTCTATGCTCTACGAGATAATTTGTTGTGTCAATTCATTTTCGATCTTATTTCAACGCTCTCAAAGCCTATAATGCTTCAGCAGTGAAAAATCCCCTGCGCTGCGCTTCGGCATATGTGCGCTGGACCTAAGGATTATAAGTAAAACGCAATACTCTTTAAAAATATTATATTTGACAAGATACACGATACAGTCAGCAACAAAAATCAAACGAATTTGGAAAAGGTAAAAAGTAGAAAGATAATTGTAAAGTTAGGGTTGGGCTAACTCTGGCAGCTCGGAACAGCACTTTTCTAAGCTGATATCCTTTTCCATCGCTCAGTACCGGCATTTGTTAGAGCGAGAAAGGGCGACTAAACGCCACGGAACCGGGCATGATGACGCGTTCCGCCGCTCTCTTTCGCTCTAACATTGCGTATTTTCCTAGGTCGAAATTAAATTATTTTGTTCTGATAAAATAATAAAACGTCGCTAAATAATGTCACTTGTCTTTGAACATATCTATTTTGACGCGATTTAAGATTTATTATTGCAGAAAAACTGGTAATAAGAGCGCTATTTGACTCCAAGAAACTGTGACGTCATTACCCAGTATTTCATACCTATCAACGTCGAAACTGTTTGTTTTGACGTTTTGAAAAAAGTATCTAATTTGACTTGTTGGAAAATAACGGATTGACGGTTGTGAGGGATAGAAAAGAATAGCAGCATGCGAAAGTTCCGCTCCGTTCCGACAGATGAGTCCCAACCCTTATACTAACTTTATCATACTTCTTCATCTAACAGCGTTGTGCAATTACGCCGCACGTCGTGGCTCGAACATCGTCACACGTAAATTGGATTTTCCAAATTGTTAACTGTGTTAATTTGTAAGTTATCATACCTTGGAAAGATGGCATAATATCAGTATACAACGTGTAGGGACATACCCGTAATCAAACCACGGGCTGTACTAGATCACTATAGTATTATTAAATTAAAATAACAGCCAAAACACCAAAAAAATCGGCATTTCCGTACAAAAGGGTGCAGCCGCCCGGGCAATTTGTATCGGAAAATCAAATCTTTTTTAGTTTTTTTGACGTGACAACGTCTTATAATTTGATGGAGCCGGCTGCACGCACGAAAAAAAATGACACATGCGGCGTTACCTCGATCTGAGGCGTTCCATTTGAGGCTTGAAGTGCAAGCGAGAGCGCGCTACGAGCGACAAAGAGGCACAATCGGCCTTCGCGTTCGGCATTTCATCAGTATTTTCTTATGACGTTGTCACGTTCAACTATCGTCAGTAAACCGACTTTACAAACAACCGTTTTTTTGTTATTATTTAATTTTCATTATAGCATAGTGATCTAATACAGCCCGTGGTTCGATTTATTACGGGTAAGTCCTTTCCACGTTGTATATATTATACTGCTTTACCGTTTCGTGTAGTATGTAAGAAGACAACCCCTTTGAGGTCACACAAAAATATTCAATTTCTGGTCTCATTTTACAATACGCTATGGCTATCCTGTACCTTTAGACCTATAGGACACACGGCGCCGCAGCCGCGTCGAACATCCTAATAATGTCTATTTTTAAGTGAATATCAATTACACTTCTTGAAAGAAAAAAATTAAATAGTGAAACCAAACATTTATATACATAACCAAACATGAATAACATACATACAGATCCATTTTGAAGTCGGTTAAAATTCTACAAATACGCTCTAAACACTTTTGTTACTTGACTGTACATCAATAAATCTAATAATATTTATTTTTTTACAAATTACATGTAAAAATTATTAATAAGAGGTAAAGATTTAAAACTATTTACAATACATTAGGACATTTTTTTTAACTAAGTACTCATGGAATTTGGTACTTTAAAGCTGTACATGGTTATAATAAAAAAAATCCAATCCGCCGCGGCTTCGCCCGTTTTTACAAACTTTTAATTTTTTATCTGTCTGTCTGTAATCAAATCTTCAAGTTTTTGACCCACTTCCCGGTTTTCGATTGAGCTGAAAATTTTGCACGCATACGTATATCGCGTGACAATGCAATATTATGATGACAAGGAGATGATCTGATGATGGAGCTGGAAGGTGGCCATGGCATCTCTGTGATAAAACAACATAACCCCACCGAGTTTGGGCTCAATTGATTCGTCTTGAGGAGCACTGTAACCTTTTTAGGTTATTGTTGTAGACAAAAGCTTGCTTTAATTAAGGGGACACATGATTTTTCGGGGTCCAGTGCTGCCATTTGAAATAAATTGTTTGGAAGTAAACTGAGATATCATTTAAAATTGTGGTGTCATCATGCCCTAGATAACCCTTTAAACTATTTTATGAACTGCAGTTTACAGTTAAAAGTGACAACGTGAAGCTTTTCTTCGCATTCTTATGCATCGCATTCGAATATTATTTTAATTATAGGGGTGACGCAGGGTTAGAAAAGTATAATTGTAATCAGTCCGTCTTTTAGATTATCCAAAAATAATGGAACCATATTTTTCAGTTTGCCAAAAAAGTAAAAATTCACAAAGATACGAAGCATCAAAGCTTCGGAGTGGGGGCTTGTGACGTCGCCTCTAGGTAAAAATCGTCCGTCATGCGAAATTTCAATGCGCTGTATCCTTGTCATTTTTTGTTTCTCAGAGAGAAGAAAAAATACGTGTAAATTATTTTTTAATAATCAAACCGATGGGCTAAAAATATTTTTCCATTCGTCATTCCTATTACTTGTTTCAGTAATATAAAGGGAGTTTACACTAGAGTACAAAATACACAAGTACCACGTCTTTATCCCTAACAAACAGAGCATTCTGGACCTTGTGGTCTCTAGGCACACCTCAGAGCTACACAACCCAAAGCAGGCCTGTGTCATTCCCCGTTTAGGTATCGAAAATATACCGACAATATTACTATGCGCGCGGCGACCACTTCAAAGGAGAAAATTCAGTTACACGAATCGTTTGTTCAGAGTAATAAGAATGAAATTGGCTTGCAATGGATGTCTAGACATCCATTGCAAGCCAATTTCATTCTTATTACAGAACGCCATTTAGCGGATGATCATCAAACTATCCAAGGATTGGTTCTGGTCTACCCTTTGGGTTGAGGAGGTCACACGCCAGTCGCTCTGTGAAAAAACACCTTCGGTGGCGCCATCATTTGGTCCACTAACCTAGTTGTTCACCTTTACTAAGCGCTGATTCTCAGTGGAACTGCGTTCGCCGGCAGCGCACTTTCACTGTCAACCTTTATTCATCTTTGTTTACATACATACAACGCGACACAAATAAGTTGAACAAAAATGGCGGACTTCAATACGTTTTTGTACAAATTCCCGGCACGTAGGTTGAACCAGAATGGCGGTTGAACGGTGAACGCACATTTATCCGAGCCGAACGCGTCGAATTGATCGAAGTTAATAAGGCCTCGCATATTTATCCGCACCGAAAGGATCGAGCGCACCGATAGAATTGTTTCCATTTTATTACACCTCTCGCACTGTAATTATATGTAAATTGTAATTAATCTTGACGGGATTTTTATTTTCAGTGCTTTATTATTAATCGATTATATTAGAATCATTTTAATATTTAGGCGATTCAATCGATTCGATTTAATTATTTGTATAAATGCTTTGAAGTCCGCCATTTTTGTTCAACTTATTTGTGTCGTATTATACTTTCACGTCATCATCCCTAGCGGGGCAGAGAGGGCCCAGGGCCGCAAGACTCAAAGGCCACTCTTAGCGTGATGGTGGAAAAAGCAACCAAAATAGTGATGGGTTGCTAGCCTTCACCGCGAGACTTTATATCAGTTGTCGTGCCCCCTACGCAAGGGGGGCTAAATCTAAATTTACCTACAATCAAAAAGGTATGTGGATACTTCAGTTATGTGACAAAAATCCTGTCCGATCCTTGTAGGAGCAACTCAGACCGTCAATATTGTTCATATTGACTTTTCCTATGGGAGCAAACTCAAAGAAAAAATCTACATTTTCGTACAAATTGCCGGGCCGGCCGAACACTTTTGTATAAAAATGACCTTTTCGATTTTTTTCGAGTTTCAAGCATTGGTCCCATAGGAAAAGTTGTTCATATTGAATAGCTGAGTTGCTCCTACAAGGATTGGACAGGGTTTTTGTTGACCATTTTATTTTTTGTAGGAAATATCCGACGCTCGCGGAATGGGCACGACAGTGTTTGTCGGATAAATCCGACGTTCGCGGTGAAAGGGTTCTATATGATTCGCATTTTCAATGATTCCCTCGATCGGCTCCCACGCTCTAAAAAGCAGCTGTTTGTTACATTCTAAGTTGTTTCTTTTCTCCCAGATCAGCATGACTATAGACCTTTATTTCTTTTCACGAAATGCATTGAATAGCGTAAGAGTGTTACCATAGACAGAATCACACTTCCCATTAAAAACATAGTCTAGCTTTTATTTTGAAAAGGCATGTCAGATATTGGCGAAATTATGAAATTGAAAAGCGTAGGACACCCGCCTTCAAGGTGGTCAGCCGACCTGACCAAGGTCGCTGGAAAGCGCTGGTTGCAGACCGCTCTTGATCGGTCGTTTTGGAAATCCTTGGGAGAGGCCTATGTCCAGCAGTGGACGTTATGCGGCTGACATGATGATGATGAAAGAAATTGCATATAACTAGTTTTCACAGTCAAAATATGAACTTAAAAGATCATCCTTATGTATCATATCATATTTGACCATCAGTATGGAAAACTTTTACACTCCATATTTTCTTTCAAGTTCATATTTGACTGTCGAAAACTAGTTATATGCCTAGATATATGCAAATTCTTAAAAATTACAAAATGCTGTCGAAATCTCCCATGACATTTCAGAATAAAAGCTAGACTACGTTTGTATAAAAAAGTCTAGGGTAAGGGGATTCTTAAGAGAATCTTGGTCGCTTGTTAATGCACACGACTTTTATTTTTGTCAAGCCAATCTATGCCTTTTGCATGAAATAAATAAATGTGAAATTAGCTTGACAGCAAAGGACGCTGTCGGCAGCAAACTGTCCATACGGAATCGTTAACATGTCTTTTAACCAACCAGTGTTGCCATCACACAGAAATCTCCCACAAATTTGTCAAAAATCCACCGTAAGCATATAATACACGAACACTATTTAGTCATTTAGTCAGTCAGACACACTATCATACCATGTTACGACCCGTGTCGCCCGCTATCCTGCTGACGATCTGGAAAGAATAAAAAAATACATGAGTGTCGTGGAGCACTCGGTGGAAACGAAGTTACGTTCGTTCCGAAACGCCATTGAAAACATGGGAAAATTAAAAATTACTTTCTTAGGATAAAACTATGTACTCAATGTTCTTACTTTTTTTGTATTTTGTGTACACGAATTTTGCAAATAAATAAAAATAAAATTGACAGATAAAAATTTTTAAAAATCTAGAATTATTCAAAATCAGCTCCCCCAGAAAGTTGAATCAATTTTTTTTCTTCAAATTTTTGTGTCAAAATAATTTCGTTGAAAATTATAAACAATTTGTTTTCAGTCGTCGATTTGGACGGGTAATATTTAAAGTTACAAAGTTAGTCTTAAAAAAAAAGATCTTTAAAAAAAGAAAAAAAGAAGAGTAAACTCATACTTACTCCACTTATAATAGGAAGGTTTAAAAGAGACCCTAATACTGGCACCATTCTTAAGAAATTCACAACCGCTGGCAGGAAACCCCTGAAAAGAGAAAAAATTAATTATTAATTGGCCAAGTGCGTGTCGGACTCGCGCACGAAGAGTTCCGTACCATTAATATATAGGGACAAATAACACTGATTAAGCCAACCCCAAAGTAAGTTCGAGACTTGTGTTATGGAATACTAACTCAACGATACTATATTTTATAACAAATACATAGATAAACATCCAAGACCCAGGACAATTTGAAAAAGGCCATTTTCCAATTTGCCCTGACCGGGAATCGAACCCGGGACCTCTGGGTGGCGGACTAGCATAGTGACATTGATAGATAGGGCCCTTATTTACCTTTTGGGCACCATCTGGTGATGAGTTGCGGAATTACATAGGTATTCCAATCGATGTTCAGTGGAATTGGTATTGGTAGCGCCATCTATTATTTACCAGGTAAATTAAAACCCCAGCTTCCAAGCGTTAACCCCCAATAACTTTTAAACGGTTCAACCGATTTTCATGAAACAAAGCTAAGAACCACCGCATGGGAACCTCCTTTCATATAAAAAAAACTATCCATTCGTTAGAGAGCTACGATGCCACCGACAGACAGACAAAAAAGGGGTTAGTAAAAAAAAGAAAACACTCATCATCATCACCAATTTCAAATAAAGCGTATCGGACTCGCGCACGAAGAGTTCCGTACCATTATCTATAAAAAAACACGTTTGTTGTATGGGAGCCCCCTTAAATATTTCTCTTTTTTTAATTATTTTTTTTTATTTTCAAAGTGAATTGAAAAAAAAAGAAAACACCCATCACCATCATCTTTCATCATCAATTTTACCTAAACAGTAACAGGAATCCATAGATCTCCACAATCATGCCGATCATTGGCCACCCGAGCAGCACGATGCTGATGCCACTGAAGAAGGCCACGGAAGCCTTCAGTTTGTGGCGTTGGAAGAAGAAGAAGAATGTCCTCTGAAGCCCTATGATGCAGGCGAGTCCGCTTATGAACAGAATCTGGAATATAAAATAAATAATAAATAAATATATAGGGACAAATAACACTGATTGAGCTAGCCCCAAAGAAAGTTCGAGACTTGTGTTATGGGATACTAACTCAACGATACTATATTTTATAACAAATACATATATAGATGAACATCCAAGACCCAGGACTATATATCTATTAATATGTATGTATATGTATAATGTATATATTTTGTTTTATGTATGTTGATATATATTACCTATATGTTTAATGGTTTATTCTTGTATATGTTGTTATGTACATATTTATATGTATTTTGTATACTTGATCATAAATTTTATCACACCAGCCACACATATTTTCCGCTTGGTCTAATGGATGACCGGGAGAGAATGCCATGTGGCATTAGGTCCGCCACTAGTACATTTTTTTTAACTGTGCAATAAAGTTTAAACCTACTCCTTTTTTCGAAGTCGGTTATAAAGAAGTTTTAACGTTAAATTCGCCTATTGTTCTGTACAACTTGATGAACAATAAAGATTAAATAAAATAAAATGCAACACAAAGAAATAATTTTACATTTAAATGAGTACAATGGGCGATCTTATCGCTTTAAGCGATTTCTTCCAAACCTGTGGATGGAGAATAATAAACTTAACATATTGTTAAGCAATCCACTGTTGCACATGGCAAAAGCCATTTACTTTTTCTTGCGAGCTATGATGTTGCACAGAAATTAGATTATACTTTATCGAAGTCCAACTGCTGCTGCTTTTCGCGTGTAAGTGGCCAACACTAGTGTCATATTTTTCAAGCTGCCTAAAGGCATCTGACATAGCTTGGCGACTGCCATACAATGATGACAGCCAGGACCAACAGCTTATACATGCCTTCCAAAGCACGGAGGAGCTCAAAAAGTTTTCATGCCACTTGTGGTCACCAACCCAAGTGCGGACCACGCCCGGTGTCGCTTTAATACTAATACTTGAGAAAGCGCTAGTAATGCGCACTCCCGCCGGGCCACCAAGCTCCTCAAATGTCCAACGAATGGAAGTCCAACGACGTTTTATGAGCTCTGTGGCCTCCGGTTTCGATCCCGATTCGATCTCCGGTCAGGTCAAAATGGTTTTTTTTTCTGATTGACCTGGGTCTTGGATGTTTATCTGTATATGTATTTGTTATAAAACATAGTATCGTGGAGTTAGTAACCCATAACACTTCTTCTTCTGAAGAGCAGAAGAGCTTGAGAAATTATTATGCCACTTTTGGTCACCCATCCAAGTGTGGACCACGCCCAGTGACACTTAACTTGCGAAAGCGCTAGTTATGTATACACCAACCAGGCCAATGAGCTCCCCTTTAAATGCTAAACATTATGTTATATTGAAAACAAATCTATATATATAAAAGAAGAAACTGAATGAATAAATGACTGACTGACTGACATATCAACGCACAGCCCAAACCACTGGGTCTAAAGACTCCAAAGGCACATAGGTTCCTTATGAGATCTAGGGGTGCATTAAGAATGTATTTTTCGAAGGGATTGAAACGGGGGTCCAAAGTTTGTATGGAGAAACAAGATTAGTCAAACCATTTTATTTGAAACTTCGCAAGAGTACCCCTGGCGGTAAATGAGTAAATATGTTTTTCAGGATTTTTCAAAATTCAGTCTCTAAGGGGATGAAATGGAGGTCCAAGATTAGTTACAACATTTTGAATCGTTCCATCACTCTCTCTCACTCTAGCAAATGACAGGAATGGAAATGGAAAATGAGAGGGAGACGCCTTCAAATCCCTACGTTATGATAAAAAATGCTACATTTTACAAGTATTCAAATATTATAACAACATTTGTAACGAAAAAGTTAAAAATCGTATCAGAACCATTTTCGACTTAGACGCGCTGACGAAGTCGCGGGTTAAAGCTAGTATAAAAAAAATTACATACGTTTCCTATAGCCAGGAGACCTTTGTCGAACAGCAGGAGTATACCAAGGAACAGGAACGTCATACCGAACCCCACCAACCCCACTCCGATCTCTGAAAAAAAACTTTACTGTTTTTCTACACTTTTGACTACTTACTAATGTCACATGATAAAATTATGAAATAATTTAATGATATACTTGATAAGATTTATTTTATATAATACGTTGCGGTTCGTTAGCCTTATATTTATGTTAACTAACAATATTTATAGTAAAATAACAAGGCTTTACTCAAATAATGTAAGTTATAGAACTTTGGCACTGCTTAATAGGAATGTTTAAATTAACTCACTCTGAACGTCGGATATCTCAATCATTTTGTAGAATAGATGATAAGGGACACTTTTTGACTATTCTGGTGGGACAGACGATATCATTTAATTTATAATAAATTAAATACACAAATTCATAACCTATTACTCCACGTCATTTTTGCTATCGAATTTTATCTGTCTTGTCAGTCAAATGTCAAATTAAAACACGTTCATAAATTCATAACATCACAAAATAACGCCTTGTAAGAGGTTCAGAAAATTAGAACGCAGCTGTTTTATTTTACTCCTATTGCACTAGCAACACTAATATATGTTGCCCTCTAAAAATGGGAAATATACCCTACTTTATGGGAAATCATTATTTAACAGTTCTGAAATTCTCTTCAAATAAAAGGATAGGAAGTCAAGGTAAATATAACATCCTTTAATAATATAGTTCTGCACATAAAATTAATTAAAAATATATATACTTTTGGGTTCTTAGGAGCTCAATTGTCCCGTTAGCGACTCCAGCAGCTCTAAACATTTAGTACTTTCATCAAAAATTTTTCTTTGGTGGTGGCAAAACTTATTTTTCTTTAGTGGTGCTGGTACCACCTGTAGATTGACTGGTAGAAATAGCCTTGGGCCTTAAGTCCGCCTGTTACATTTTTGTAATAATGTTTAATAAATAAATAAATAAAAATTGAGCGTGTCCAAGAACACCTTGAAAAACTGTCGGCCCTTTCTTGTGCCTTTGTCGGTTATTTTTTGTGCCTGTTTCTCGTTACCAATGGTAACATGAATCCTTACCATCCCAACCTGGCTTTCTCCAAACGCCGCCGCGCCGTTTCTACTTTAGATAGTACCCATCAAAACTACATTTAAAAACGTGATTATTGTCTCTATAGATGAAAACTAGTTTCAACAAGCTGTGTTACCTATTAGGTATGGTGGTTTAGGCATAAGGTGCGCCCAGAGTGTATGTTTACCAGCTTTCCTCACCCCTTCCTACGGTGTTACTGAACTAGTCACTAGGATTTTACATAAAGTAGATAACAGTTGCCTGCCGTATTCCCCTGCAAGACGATGCTTCAAAGGCTTGGAGAACAATGTGTCTCAATCCTAACTTCCAATATAGAGCCGCCTGCAAATCTTCATTTTTAGAGGGCCAGATATTAATTTATCTTCCAAACTTTTTTCAAAAGAGCTTACGAAGTCTTTTGAGGGATTAAAACTTGCAGGAATAAAAGCCGCAACTTGTTTGCCCTCGCCTCAACTAGGCACGCACGCACCTAGACTTAGATCATTTAAAACAGGATAAGCCTTACCTGCGCGTTCCCCTCTTCCAAAGTATAAGAACAAAAATCTAATATGAACGTATTAGATTTTTGTTCTTGAAAAACTAGTTGCGTAATCGATTAAAATCATTATGTGAATCGGTAAGGCGTCGAAAAGACGTCTAAAAGTGCTCCGTTTAAAATGCCATTTTATGCAATTTTCTTGTGTAAAAAGAGGTTTAACACATTTAATCTTCCAAAAGATGGCATAACCTTTCATTAGTAAGTATTTTTTTTTATTTTATTAATGTTGTTTTCTATTTAAATAAAATTTCTGAAAAATCGCAGAAATATCTATTAGTTTCGATTACGGAAAAAATAATCGAATCACGTTTGCAAGTGATTTCCTTCCAGCCCATAAAATATCTAAGATCGCATATGAGACTAGTTCATTAACTGTAATAAGACAAAACCTTTACATAGGTTTTAATTAACTTAAAAATTCGACATTATTACAATGACAAATTGACAGTAATATATAATAAAAATCTTGTCTATGGAGATTTAAAATGAGTTTTATCTCATTCACCCACACTACTTTCTGAAACAACACACTCGTAATCATTAAGGTATCGGGGTGCCTGGCGCAGGCGGCCAGTTCTTCGTAGTGGCGGCGCCGGCGGTGGGTCGTTATCGCTAGCATCTGGCACAGTATCTGTTCTAACTGGATGAGAGAGCGGCGTTGCGGTCTTCTCAATCTCGACATGATCTGCGGTCTGAGAAATGTCATAAAACTGCAGGTCTTCTCCTTCAGTTCCCAAAGGTGCAAGATGACGATTTGAAACTGTAGTTTCACGACCGTCTGGAAGTCTTACATAAGAAAAATCTGGATTGCTGTGTAATAGTTCCACTTCCTCTACTACTGGTTGATATTTATTGGCACGATTACACTTTTTCATTAAAATTTGTCCAGTGCTCGTTAACCAGGTTGGAATAGAGGTTCCATTGCAGGATCTACGTGGGTGTAAGAACATCCTTTCATGAGGTGTGCAATTTGTAGCAGTGCATAAAAGAGAGGGAATGGAATGAAGAGCTTGGGGCAATACTTGCTCCCAAGACTCTACTGGGAGATTCTTCGTTTTAAGGGCCAAAAGTATTGTTTTCCACAAGGTTGAGTTCAATTTCTCGACTTGTCCATTACCTTGCGGATTGTAGGCGGTAGTACGGCTAGTGGCTATGCCTCTACAATGTAGAAATTCCTGCACTTCAGCAGATAGAAAAGCAGAACCCCTATCGGAGTGGACATATGAAGGCATGCCAAATATCATGAACAAATTATTAAGGTGTTTAGTAACAGTTTTGGAGCTAACGTCTGAACAAGGGAAAGCAAAAGGAAAACAAGAGAACTCGTCAATGACTGTAAGAATAAATCGATTGCTTGAATTATTTGGGACAGGACCTTTAAAATCGATACTTAATCTTTCGAAGGGTGCCATTGCCTTTATAAGATTTCTTGGTTGGCTGTTTCGAGTAAACCTTGGCTTAATTTCACAGCAAGTACGGTAAGAATTAGTCATTTTCCTGACTTCATCGATTGAAAAGGGAAGATTTTTGGAACGTACCCAATGAAACATCCTTGTTACTCCTGGATGACATAGAGCTTCATGTAATGAAAGTAATTTTCCGCTGTTAAATTCCAGTGAGGCGCATATTCGAGAGAGTGCATCTGCAGCGTAATTCTCTTTTCCAGGCCTGTATATAATTTCATATTTAAATGGAGCAAGTTCTAATCGCCATCTTTGAATCTTTTCATTTTTGATCTTGCTTGAGTGTTTCTTACTAAACATAAATGATACGGACCGTTGATCAGTAATTAATTTAAATTCTCTACCAATAAGAAAATGTCTCCATTTCTTTAGTGATTCAACAATGGCATAAGCTTCCTTTTCTATCGCAGAATGATTTAATTCACTCGATTGTAATGTTCTAGAAAAGAATGCTACGGGTCGAGAATCCTGTGAAAGTACAGCTGCAATTGAGTGATCAGATGCATCCGTCTCAACAGTGAAAGGTAACTTATCATCAATTGCATGAATTGATGACTTTGCAATGCTTTCTTTGAGTCCTTCAAAACATGTTATTTGATCTCTAGATAAAGGAAATTTTGTCGTTTTTGAGAGTAAGTGAATTCTCTCAGAAAAATTTGGTATCCATTTGGAATAATGGGCAAACATTCCAAGAGTTCTTCTTAAAGATTGCAAGTCTCGCGGTGGAGGCAAACTCAAAAGTGGTTTAAGGCGCTCACTGTCAGGCTTGATTATATGATTCTCGATAGTATATCCTAGTATATTGACTGAATCTTGTGAAAACTTACATTTTTGCAAACTGAGTGTGAGACCATATTTCTTGACAGCATTCATGAAACACTCTAAATTTTTGTCATGTTCTTCCCGTGTACGGCCTCCAACGGTAATATCATCAAGATAAGCATATGTGTTTTGAAGTCCTTCTTTTCTGATGATCCAATCAATAGTACGTTGAAAACTTGATACTCCGTTAGTAACTCCAAATGGTATACGTCTAAATTGGTATAAGTTGCCTATGGCTTCAAAGGCTGTATATATTTTGTCTTTTGAGAGAATAGGCACTTGATGATAGGCGCTTTTTAAATCTAAAGTACTAAAATAGACATTTTTGGCAACTTTTAATATTAGTTCTTCGATATTTGGTAGAGGATATGCATCTAATTCAGTGTATCGGTTAATAGTTTGTGAGTAATCAATTACCAGCCGTTTTCTATGAGTGTCACTTTTAGTTACAAGTACCTGGGCTCTCCACGGGGATTTACTTTCCTCTATTACTCCTTCAGCAAGCAATTCTTCAATTTCTTTTTTGATAAACTTGTTATCCTCATCACTATGTCTGCGAGACTTAATAGCGATGGGTCTGCAATCCGGAGATAAATTTGTGAAGAGTGCTACAGCTGGTACTGATGCTTCAGCAACATTGCATACATGAAGAGGTTCCTTTGGTCCACCAAATGCGAAATCTAATGATGAATGCTGCTTTAGAACATCGTGACCAATAATCATATCTGCACAAAGATTTTTAACGATTAGTAGGTTGACATTATCATATTTAAGATTGTCAATAGATATTGTTTGGCACGTCTGGCCTTCTACTTGTGACGTATGATTAAGTGAAGCCATGAAGATAGATTGATTGCAAAACTTCTTTTTTAATCCACACAGTTTAGAAAAACTGTCATTAATGAAACTGCTTGAACTTCCCGTGTCTAATAGTGCTTCTGCTCTAATTCCTCGGATATAAGCAGGGACTGTTGCTTTAGACAACGATGAGGGCGATGCTGCTATAATACATGCTGATAAATCTGAATTTTTAGACGTAGAAGCAAATACTTTAGAAGAACTCCTACAGACAGTGGCTAAATGTCCCTTTTTGTTGCAGAGTTGACATGTTTCTCCTAATGCTGGACAGTTTTTACGAACATGAACTTGTCCTCCACAAAAGAAACATTTACGTTTCTGAAAGTTGGCAGCAGCCGCACAGTTCTCTTCTTTCTTAAACTCAGCTTGAGTAGATTCAGTTTGAATGGCATTTATAGATGATACATTATTAAAACTTAATGAATTAGCCTCAGCTGCCTCTAAAGATATTGCTTGATTATAAGCTTCATCGAGAGTTAAACTCAAATTTTCCAGTAATCTTTGTCTAATTTTATTTGACAATAATCCAGATATAAATGCATCTCGTATGTTGTCATTTCGATTCGTTTCCGCATCTACAGCAGTAAAGGAGCACTCTTTGGATAGCTGTTTAAGTATCTGTAAATAAGTATCAACGTTTTCGTCAGAACGTTGTTTTCTGATTGCTAGTGAATGTCTGGCAAAAATAATGTTTTTAGGTTTTACATACAGTTTGTCCAGTAAGTTAATAACTTCATCGTAAGTTTTAGCTTCACTAATAAATGAATAAATATTTGGAGAAACGTGGTTGATAAGTAGATGGAGTTTGAGCGTTGTCCATTCCAGCTGTGCGTCTGGTGTTTTATCCAATGCGGCTGGTTTGCAACGTACTAGAAAGCTGTTAAATGTTTTCATCCAATGCTCCCAAGCTTGTGCTGCAGAAGAGTCAGAAGGCTCAATATCAAACCTTTCGGGGCGCAAATATTTTTCCATGATTGAAACTAGATAATTTTAAGTTAATTAAATTGAAATAAGACAAAACCTTTACATAGGTTTTAATTAACTTAAAAATTCGACATTATTACAATGACAAATTGACAGTAATATATAATAAAAAATCTTGTCTATGGAGATTTAAAATGAGTTTTATCTCATTAACCCCCGTTTCAAATGTATCAATTACATTCATTTTTTTCAGTGTGAGTTTTATTGGTGTGCAGAAAATAAGCTAGTGTTTGAGTTTTTTGTAGTGTGCATTTATAATAATAATAATAATAAATCGTTTATTTCGGACAACAAGATCCATAAAAAGGGTTAGTAACAATTGATCTTAAAATACTAGGATGTTAGTAACAATAAAATAAAATAAAAACAGCAGACGGACATGCACGTACATACATAGTACTCAGCGATGCTAGCTGGACGGCCTACTTAACTGCATGCAGTTGTATCCATCGAGCGAGCATCGGTGAGTCCCAGCGGTCTGCCAGCGCGCGCAGGATAGTGTTGGGGCTGTCGCGCATGCGCCTGAGATGAGAAGCGCAACGCTTGCGCATGATAGCAGCGAACCCATCTACGGAAGCCTTAGCAAACATGCCAGAGGCACTGCAGTAACGTGGCAGCCCCATCAACACCCGGAACGCGTTACTATATTGTACGCGAAGATCGCTGTATGTTCTCTGCGTATAGTTGACCCACAGACTGCAGGTATAAAACGACTGACAATAGGCTTTGAAAAGCGTAATCTTAGCTTCGTCAGTACACCTGGCAAATCTGCGAGCCAACATATTACAGCGAACAGACAGCGACCTCCGCTCCCGCTCGATATCCTGATTGTCACTCAGGTCTTCTGTGACCCAGTGGCCCAAATATTTAAAACTCTGAACATTTTTTAATGGATTACCATAAAGCGTCACCTCGGGCACACTAGTGTAACGCTTGTTGTCAGGTCTAAAAATAATGAGTTCACTTTTACCAACGTTATATCTGAGCCCCTGAGCCACGGCGTACGACTCACAAATACTCAAAAGCTTCTTTAAAGCTCCGCTAGAAGGACTTAGCAAAATCATGTCATCTGCAAAATTTATATTATTCATACAGACCCCACCTATATGACAACCTATGCCAGTATTGCTAAGTTCTTCAATCAGTTTATTCATGTACAGGTTGAAGAGCGTGGGAGAACTCACCCCGCCCTGCCTCACCCCGCACTCCAATCTGTACTCATCGGATAACGTGCCGGCCCATCTTACACTATTCTTTTTGTTACTATACCAGTGCTTAAAAAGTAAAATGATGAGTAAGATTTATGGCGACACAAATTATTTCTGTGAATGTGTGATTTTGTTTAGATGTAGTAGTAGCTTACCCCAGCACCAAAAGACGCAGAAAGTTTTGTAAGAAGATTTGTTTGCGTAACTCATCCTGTAGTAAATGATCTAAGCACCTAGATGATAACTCTTTACTGGTTGCAGTCGCGTTGAGGCTAAGTTGTAGTGAGAACGTTTGTGAGCCTTGGGCTTGGAAATCATAAAACATGTACTGACAACACTGTATAACCTAAAATCCACAATCAATGGCGGATGACGGCGTCTTTACTTTCTGTAATTTTAGCTAGCTTACTGTGATTTTAGTCAATCTTAAAAGAATCTCTGTTTAATTTCTATAAACTGATCAAAATTCAGTAGAAATAAAGCGTTGAATCTTGCCTAACCTACATTCCGTAGTGTAACAGTAGCAAATAATTGCTAGAATAACTTAGTGTTTTTTAACAAAAAATTGTAATTGTGAATATGGTGCGAGGAGCTAGTCGCGGAGGCCGTGGGATGCCAGGGCGTGGAGGTATGGGGCGCCCGCCCTTCAACAGGCCCCGTATGTTGATGCTTAGGCCCCCTTTTGACCTGATTTTGGCTGAACCGGCCTTTCCAAGATGCAAGCCTGCCCCAGATGATTCTGCTCTGACACAGGTATATTTTGCTGTTTTTGTGATTTATATCATCAAACAATGTATTAAATAGAGATTTTTCTCATTATTCAATGAAATGGCATGTCGACTGCAAAGCATAATTCAGTGTTCTTGTAAGATTTATGGTAATTTGGATATTAGATCGACCCCAAAGGGATAAGTAAGTACACAAAACTAAAACTTAAAGCCTATTGTTTTGTGTCAAAGTTGACAGCAGTTAAAAAAAAAATATATATTCATGAAAAAAGTAACCGGGCAAAGCTCAGCCCAGCTAATAGCAGTATAAAAGGTCTAACAAGCTCTTAAGGTTCCGTACCGAAAGGGTTAAAATGGGACCCTATTACTAAGACTCTACTGTACATCTGTCTGTCACCAAGTTATATCTCAGTATAATCTAATATAGACATTTGAATGTTTCGCAGATGATGTATTTTTGTATTTCTGTTGGCGCAATAACACCAAATACTAAAAACAGTATAAATTAAATAATTAGGTGTAGCCCCTATAAAACAAACGTGATTTTTGCAACGAAGTTCCTTATCGCGCGTTGCGAAAGGGAGCTAGACGGAAAAAATTAAGGCACTTTTTGTTCATTCAAATTTATGAAAATAATAAGAACTTGATTTTACAATGCAGAAAAGAGTTTGAAAATGTAATATAGACCTATTTATATTTATATTTTACTTGTTCCATCCGGGTGTCCCTTGACACCTCTCAAGTTTTTTTTATAGATAATGGTACGAAATCCATTGTGCTTGAATGACTCACACTTAGCCAGATATCTGAATTCTTTCCAGGCCCTCCTCAAACGCCACACGGAGCTCTGCCCCTCTCCCGCTGAGCAGTCAGCGGTGCTAAGTCTAGTCACAAAGCTACAAACAGTATTGGACAATCTAGTTGTTGCACCTGGAGACTTTGCCGCTTGTGTGAGTACTTTTTTCTCTTATTTTTGTGCGTGTAAGTGGCCAACACTGGTGTCAGATTTTTCAGGCTGCCTTAAGGCATCTGACATAGCTTGATGACTGCCATACTGTGATGACAGCCGAGACCAACTGCTTATGTGTGCCTTCCGAAGCACGGAGGAGCCCGAGAAATTTTTATGCCACTTGTGGTCACCCATTCAAGTGCGGATCAACCCCGGTGTCGCTTTACTGGTACTAATACCATTGTATTACCATATTCTAAGGAATAAATGACATCTATCTAACTGGCGAAAGCGCTAGAAATGCGCACTTCCACTGGGCTACCGAGCTCCTCCGAGTGTGGGTACTTAATCATGTCAACAAAGTCTTACCCTTATTTTCATAAAAACTAAAAAAATAACCTTTGGACCTTTTGAAATAACTGAACATTTTGCGCCACCTAAAAACAGGGATGACCCATACTTGCACACCACTGCTTTGCAGCAATGAAAATTGAGCCTTACACCTAGCATGTTTAAAGAGCTGGACATATAGATAAGACATAAGACACAGACAGAACAGACAGGACACCGTCACGACTTTTGAAAACAGATAGAAAAGACGAGGCACTGACTGCCTCCGTGGTCCAGTGGTCAAGGCGTTCGCCTTGTGACCCGGAGGTCATGGGTTCGATTCCCACTGGGAAGCATACTTTGTGAACAAGTTGTTTCCAGTCTGGATAAGATATTGCAGGCTTGAATCACCTGATTATCCGAAAAGAAAGATGATTCCGTGTTTCGGAAGACACGTAAAACTGTGGGTCTCAAACGCCACCTAGCGTTTGATCATCAACCTATCCAAGGATTGGTTCCTGGTTTGCCCTTTGGGTTGTGGAGGTCAGACGGCAGTCGCTCTGTGTAAAAACCAGTAACCTCGTCAAAACTCCTTGGTTAGGTAGCGGACCCCGGGCTCTGAAGCGTTACTGCTGAGGATGCAACCGGGAATACGCTCGGATGATGATGAGAAAAGACGAGGCACGACATGACAGATATAAACAAATCCACATCTATGGCAAAACCGCGACGCGCGCCTCACACGCCTACAACACCGATTCGCTCGCTCGTGCCTGTGCCCCTGCCTGTGCCCCGTCCGTTTTGTATGTTCTACCAAAGGACACAGACGTGTTAGCGTCATGGCTGCGCATGTCGGTGCCCCGTCTTTTCTGTGTGTTCTGCTTTGCGACGCTTCTATACCTTTTGTATGAAACGGATGCCGAGCAGACATATGTCTGCACCCCGTCCACGTCTTACGTCTTTTCTGTGTGTCCAGCGCCTAAGTTTACAAAATTCTTGTTTACTCAATTTTGATTCTTTGTCCAGCAATTGGAAGAAGTGAGACAAGTGGGCTCCTACAAGAAAGGAACGATGATGGCTGGCAAGAACGTGGCTGATATTGTGGTCATCATGAAGACGCTGCCGACCAAAGAGGCTGTGGAGGGGCTCTCCAACAAGGTAAGGGTTGTTTGACTTTCTTTGTTTCTTAAGTTGAGAAATGTGATTTTAAGCAAAGTATCTTTATTTCATAACTGTATGTGTATGAGTGCTGATCCAGTAGTTTCCAACAAGCAAGGCTTGGAACCGGTACCCCAGAATAAATACTAGTACTCACGTACAGATGTCTTACTCAGAAAAGAAATTTAAAGAAATATCTACTTATTGTGGTTAGTGCTATGGTTTAATTTAGCTCGCGTCAGAACCCCTTACCTCATAGTTTAGATACCTAGACATCCATTGCAAGCCGATTTCATTCTTATTACTCTGGACAAACGATTCATGTAACTGAACTTGCCCCTCCGAAGTGGTCGCCACGATAATGTAGGAATATTTTTGATATGGGGAGTGACACAGGCCAACCGGTACCAAAAGTACAGGTTCTGTACTGGAATTTAGAGGTTCTTTTAATTTCGGTACCTGGGTACCTGTTCTAGATTAGTACCGGTACTCCTTAAAACTACAGGTACCTAATATAGGGACCTGCTTATACTGTACGAGTACCTGCTGGTACCTGCTTTCTCACTCTGACGTGATTTGTACCGGTACTGGTACCATCTACCATCCCTATTGAATATTTATAAAGTTTGTTTGCCAGGAAAATTAAACTTGACTTTTTAGTGTTGACTCCCCATAACTTTTTAATAGCTCAACCGATTTCCATCAAACATAGCTGATAAAAAAGGAAACTTGTTTTATTAAAGAAAAACCGCATCAAAATCCGTCCATCCGTCCGTAACCTACTATTCCACAGACAGACAGCGTCCAACTTATAACACCCCTCTTTTTCTCAGTGGCTTAAAAACCGGCCAAGAGCAATTCGGACTTGCGCACAAAGCCATTATCTATAAAGCAGCATACCATTATCTATTAAAAATCGCGTTTGTTGTATGGGAGCCCCACTAAAATATTTACTTTATTCTGTTTTTAGTATTTGTTGTTATAGCGGCAACAAAAATACATCATCTGAGAAAATTTCAACTGTCTAGCTATCACGGTTCATGAAATATAACCTTGTGACAGATAGACGGACAGCGGAGTCTTACTATTAGCGTCCCGTTTTTACCCAAAGGGTACGCTATTAGTAAAGACAAACCATAGTATAAATAAGTTTTTTTTTTATTATTATTTATTTATAGACAAGCAGCTTGGAGCTGATATGTCTATTTCACACAGTGCTGAGAGTCCATAAAGTCTTTTCACAGTTCATTAATTCATTAATGACACTTTATTTGTCTTTATCCACTTGTTGAGTCTATTTTTAAATGCATTTATGGAAGGCGAAGTGACCACTTCTTCTGGTAGTCTATTCCAGTTATTAACCACTCTGTTACTGAAAGTGATGTGCAGATTTGGTTTTAGTTGCTGCACGAGTTAACTGGTAGCAGTGTCCTCGTGATGGTTTTGTGCATTGTCTCATGTTGAAGATGGTATGCAAGTCAGGTAGATCGTAGCTAAGAGTTAGGATCTCTGAAAATTGTTGAATAGAAAGTCCAGTTCTTTTTAATACTTTTATTATAGTTATAATTGCACTGGGGCGTATGGAACATACGCCAACTCACAACCGACTGTCAAAATGAATCCCAAACAAATTAGAGCAGGGACACGTGTGTCGATTCCTGACGAGTAGTGTTGGACCTCTCACAATACTTGCTATTAGTTACGTCTCAATTAAATCACCACGAAGGCGTCTTTCCTCGAGGGTAGTGAGGTATATCAGAAAGTTTTAAACGTCACTATGGATATCTATCTAGTTATGAGTAACCCAACTATCAATACGATCGGTAGTTCTGATGGTTATTCAGTCAATCAGTCATTACTAGACGGTGTTCTTGAAAATTAAGGTTTTTTTAAATTGTCTAGCAAATAAAACCACCACGGATTAGCCTGCAAAAGGAGCGCTGGTCGTTTATCCTGACATGGCACACTGAATGACATCATCCGAAGGGCTCTTGTCTCAGTAACCGTTCCAGCCATCTTGGAACCGAGCGGTTTGCTGAGATCAGATGGCAAAAGGCCTGACGGGATGTCACTGGTACCATGGAGGCTTGGCAAATGTCTAATTTGGGACGCAACGTGCGTGGATACTCTCGTGTTCTCGCATTTTGCGTCAATGTCTGTGCGAGCCGGTGCAGCGGCTGTTTCAGCGGAAGTCCTAAAACGTAGAAAATATGCTGATCGTCTTGAAAATTACATTTTTGTGCCCTTCGCCGTAGAGACGATGGGTCCATGGGGCCCAGAAGCAAAAGCTTTTGTGACTGAGATTTCAACGCGTCTCCGCGATGTTACGGGCGACCTAAAGGCGGGCAGTTTCTTTGTACAGAATTTCTATTGCGGTACAGAGAGGAAATGCTGCCTGCCTTCTGGGTACTCTGCCTCGCGGTGATGCGTTGAAATCTCTTTTTTTTTCGTAATTTATATATTTTTTTTAAAGTAATAAAAAAAGCAAATAAAATTGTCTCTTATTTACAGGTTAACGAAGAGTTGAACAAGTTGATGCGTGCCGAAGGCACTGGCACCGTGGTGTGCGCGTGCAACGAGCGAGGCTTCACGGTCACAGCTGCGACTGCTAGCGTGCGCGTATTGATTACTACCCTGCACCAGAATCTGAGGAAACTCGAGCCAGAGGTAGGTAATAGGCTAAATATATCAATAGAAGAATGTATAAAACGAGCCATTTTACCCGAGACGTGTATATATCCACCTGAGACGGGGCGGCGAGGGTGGACAGCCATGTCGAGGCTAAAATGGGTTTTATACGAGTTTTACACTCCGCTTTTCACTTCGATTGCAAGGAAATAATAAATTTAGCTAGTTTCCAGTTTTGGTTTCACTAATAATCAGCTTCCCGCCACAATTTTTTTTTTTTTTATTTTCAACGATGTTACGTTGGACTATGGTCTGAGCCGTAATGCCAAGTTATTATAAATACTTGAGTTATATTTTTTTACGTAAACGCACGCCTACTAACGATAGTAATACACATGTCGTAATTAAATTAAGATAAAACCTAAATCTCATAAAAATGTATGTATTACTTAAATGAAGGTGTATTGTGTATTTGGCTGTAAACCCTAATTGCTATAGCCTTAAAGAAGAAATCACTTTATGCACAAGAGCATAAAAACACATTTTAGAGTGCCCGCCCACTTTAGACTTTTTGTAGGGATGTGTGCGTTGCAGTTTTGCAACCAGTATGTTCTAGTTTTCTCCTACAAAACATCGGTCACCGATTATCGGATGTGGGCGGGCAGCCTTATGCAGCCTTCTCTCGACATAAAGAACAACTTTACGAACATGAGAAGTAGAAAGTTATTGTTACATATATTTGTACATTAGAGGCATTTCGCTTAAGGTGGTCTCCGAGTTTAAATGCATGGAACATTGGGTCACTGCAGTCCTCAATGATGACAAGGACATAGATCGGGAGCGTAGGTCGCTGGCAGTTCGTTGTTGATGCACAGGTTTGATGGGTGCACTAAGAGTGTTAAGACGAAGTGGTAGCTAAAGTGGCGCCCTCATTTGAAATAAATTGTTTAAAACTAAATATGGTGATAATTAAAAATTTGATTTGTATCACTGTCTAGAAAGATCTTTAAACTATTTTATGATTGACCTTTGAAATTATTACTAATAGTCCGTCTAGTTTTAAAACTAGACGGACTAAACTAGGGTTTTCGCCAAAAGTGGCCACTTTTGGCAAAAACCCGTTTTAAAACTAGACGGACTACCAATATTACTTTCAAAGGTTTATTCATAAAATAGTTTAAAGGTCTTTCTAGACAGTGATACAAATCAAATTTTTAATTATCACCATATTTAGTTTTAAACAATTTATTTCAAATGAGGGCGCCACTTTAGCTACCACTTCGTCTTAAAGTAACCCTATTCAGGGCTTTCAGCGATCTACACTTAGAATACAATAACGCTTTTACTTAATTTTTTATTTCCTTGGTTCTCATGGTACACTTGAAAATTTACAAATAAAACCTTATAGAAGTAAACATATCATAGCTACTTATTTCTAAAGAAATTGCTTTCAGCAGATCCGTGAGAGGAAATGGGAAGAAAGAGACAACTGGCGTGTAGAATACAAAAATAAATAAATTCTTATACATACAAGAAACATAAATATGATATGACCAACGTTCGGGATGATACCTGGTTCAAAGGATATCCATTGCTATTCAGAGAGGCAACGCAGCAAGCGTAATGGGTACCTTTGAACCGGGGACAATCAGGGGAGGGATTTTTGATTAGTATTTTTGTTTTATATTAATATTCTTCTTTTTCTTATTTGTATTACTGATCTGTTAGATAAGTTATGCATGTTTATGAATAAATAACTTACTAGAAACATAAATTAATTAAGAAACATACCTATAAAAATACAACTGAAAAGACAAAAACAAGTACTCTAATCCGGAACTATGAAGAATAACTATCAAGGTAATTAAATAAAAAATTAAGTCTACAGTAACTTAGACAGTCGGGACCCATTATTGTAGTGTGAGATTTCAATAGGTCCCGACTGTCTAAGTTACTGTAGACTTAATTTTTTATTTAATTACCTTGATAGTTATTCTTCATAGTTCCGGATTAGAGTACTTGTTTTTGTCTTTTCAGTTGTATTTTTATTAGGTACGTAGTTTGGTTCACTTTTTACGCAGTCGGGTTTTTTAATTTTTTTAATTATTTATTTTATTTTAGACTTTTTAGTTATGAGTATCTATTATAACGACGGACATTCTTTTTGGCGTCAGTACTACGTCCTAATATCATTGGAATTTAACTTAATTTTAATTTAATGTCCTACTTTACCCCCTTAGGGCAGATGATTTTTACTGAATAATTGGAAACATTGCAAAACAAAAATTTAAATAATCAATTTTAATTTCAAATAAACAACTTACTAATATTTTAATGTTTTTATTGATTTTTATTGTTTTGTTTTTCTTTTTTTTTTTTATATTTTTTTTTATTTTGTATTGATTTGTTATCATAGGTATTTTTTATTATTGTTTTTTTTTAATAATTTTTGTAACTTTTCATATTATTATTTTTATTTTAAGTCTAAGACAATGAATATATACAAAATATCAAGTTTAGGTATAGGTACATGTTGCTCTTTAGGCTGTGAGACATACATATTATGTCAGTCTATGTTGTCGTTATATGACGGTAAATTTCGCAGTCTCATCATTTCATTAAGAGAGTTGGAATCATGCGGATTATTTAGTAGCTTGCGGTGTTCCAAACTACTAATTATTAAACCATCTAAAGACCTAACCCTGCTCAAGGCTACGTAGGCTTGGCCTTTTGCAAAAATGTGCGAACTGAGATCGACAACGGCTGTATTCAAAGTTGTACCTTGTAACTTGTGTACAGTTACACCCCAACACAATATTAAAGGTAACATTTTTCTCTCAATTTTACCTTGTCCACGAAGCGCATCGAATTCGGTTGTTGATGGTTCGATTCTAACACCAACTCCAGGGACGTTGTTCTTTATATCTTTGTCATCGAATTCAACATAAACAGCCTGAGGCAGCTCTCCGGGTTCCAATGATTCAATGATCTCTCCGAAGAGCAGGCCATTCTATTGTTCTTACTGTTCCCATAGCTCCGTTGACCAGACCGTGGTTAACATTCAGGTTTCTGCGTAACATTACTCGCGACCCTAACCCGATCGTTAAACATTTGACGATTCCTCCAGTTTTGTTTGGGTCGTCAGAAACATATGAATCTTTTGGTTTTTGACCATATGTCTTCGTTTCTACTGATATATCTACAGCAAGTAATTTATATAATTTTGTGTTTTTTTTTCAATTCTTTTGTCATTTTTTCATTATGTTCATTCACCTGTTTGGTAGTAGGAAAAACTCGGATTATTTCATTAGGATGGTCTGCTTCTACTCGTCGCCTATCTAATATCTCTAGTTGTTGCATGGTGAGTTCTCCTACTCTAAGATTATTTAATATATCTACAAATGTAGTATCCTGACCCTGTCTCATATTTTGTGGTAATTCACAAAAATTAAATAAATGCCAGAGGTTGACTTCACCTGTTAACGTCGCAGGCTGACGAAAACAATAAGCCCCGCCAATTGTTTTAGAGACCGGTGGCAACTGCATTAAGTCCCCGAAAAGAATGACATTACAACCACCGAAGTGAAATTGATTGTTTTTTAATTGCTGAAGGCGTAGATGAATATTCCGTAGTGTGAGGTATGGCACCATAGATACCTCATCTATTATCACCCAATCTATGGATTTCCATTTTTGTCGTTCTCTTTGAAGACGTTCACCAGTTAAAGGTCGCAGGGATTCTGGTCTACCCTTTTCTATAGGGAGTGCAAAGGTCGAATGAAGAGTACTACCACCTATCAATCGGGCTGCTACACCAGTAGGTGCGGTCACAACTATTGCTTTTCCATGCATGCTATTGCTATGAAGCCTCCTTACTTCTTCTACGATTAATTTTAGCGTAAAAGTTTTACCTGTACCGGCTCCACCAGTGACAAACATTCTAAGTGGTTGGTTATCATCGGTCAATAATTTCTGAGACACTCTTCTAAAGAGCTGTTTTTGCTGAATATTCAACGAGGAAATAGCTCGTTCAAATTCTTCATCAGATAATCTTGCGTCAGTTTCATTTTCTTCTAAATCGTCTTCATGGTCTCCTTGATTAAGCAATATATATTCATCGTTAATTATTCTCTGTGCATTATTATCTTCGTTATGTTCTATTATGTTAATCGCTGCATTCTCTGCTACAAGGCGACTAATAGCTTGCTGAATTTCCGTTTCCCATCTAGACATAGTTTCTGTATCGTAGCCGTGTTGTAATGGTCGAAGCAAATGCCTTTTATTCATAAAAGCTTCTTTAGCATTTTCAAATCCTTCCAGCAATTCTTCTTCTGCTCTAAAAGGGACATGGGTTACTAATAAAGAGTAATAATAAGCCTCTGGATCTGCAGAAGCTGTGTAATATCTAGTCCGTAAAATAGCAGGACGATTTCTAGCTTTCATTCGCCCCACATTATCTAATAATGTGATAATTCTCTGTCTAGTTATAGGAATGTCTTCAACAGCGTAAGCGTCGGCATCTTGACTATCTTCAGACATATTATTGCGTGTTATTGGCTCATATTGAACGGAAAATTCGCCTAAGCTCATAAAATCTAAATTATGCGGTCGACAAACATACCGGTCAAATACATTTTTAAATGGTTCCGAATTTTCTGAGAAATCCACCCGTAACATACGGTATCTTTGAGACGGCGCACAAGTATTAACAAAAACGCACTTTCTTGAACTGTCGCGTAGCTTCAAATGACAGAGACGATAAGCACATTCTGTTGCTGACACTTCGCGATGAGTTAAAATGGCGTTTTGCATTGCAAAGATCTGATTTGCAAAATTCCCTCCTCGTTCTTGAACTTTTCTAATAGATTCCCGTATAGACCTTGATACTTCGGCAGGTTCAGACTTAGATATATATTTTGAAATGTAATATGCCACGCCTAAAGCAGAACCGCATGGCTGTATATCTATATTGGCGCGCCAAACTCTCAATATTCTAGGATTGTAATTGTTGATCATAGTTTCTTGAGCATCTCTTTTTAAAATGCAAAATCTGCCACTATTACGTACAGCTTCGTCATCATCCAAAATTTTGGTAGTATCTGAAACGATTCGCGGAAAACCAAATCGGCATTGATTTCCATTTTTAAAACAAGTATTTGTGTGTTTGTGCGTTTGCAAACGATTAACTAAATTATTCATCTCTTGATCATCCTCAGCATCCGGTATTTCACAAGTAACTACATTGTCTATTAATTCAATACCTTCACGGCTATCAAAAGACGGCATATCTTGACACCATACCACCATATGTACATGTGGACTACCGCGCAACTGGAACTCTATTCTCCACCAAAAGTCTTCCACTTTTCGAGCCAAGATTGGATTGACGTCTTTCTTTAGAAGTCTAAAAAACGCATTTAACCTAAACATAAATTGCCGTGACAAAGTCACCGGGTATGATTCTACTAGGCGTATTTTTTCTTGAAAGCTTAAATTATCAACATCAGATTCGGGGCGTCCATCAGCAATTAATAAGGCACGTAACATATCAGGCCAGTTCAGATCGTTGCATGATAAAGTAATATACCAATGAGGAGGTCCTAAATTTTTAACCATTGCTAACAAATCAGTGTACGCTTTGTGCCAATATGATTGTGTACCTCTTATATTTCTCATTACTAAATGAACGTTTTGTACTAAATCTCTGGGTTCAGCTCCATCTTGCCGTAATCTACCACAAACAGAAACGTTTTGCCGAGCCTTATGTAATTCAACAGTCGATAAGGCATAGAACAAGTATTCGTTGTTTTGGAATCTCCGGTCGTGAGACATAACTCTTGACTGAAAGTAATCGAGAGGAGAAATAGGAGTACTTCTGTTTTCTCTCAGACCGTTTTTTCCATCAGGAAAAAGCTTTACCCAGGAAAGTTCTTCTGCTCTTTGCTCAGTAAATATGCTTATTGGCGCAGCTGTCTTTCGTTTTAACTCGTGAATTGGTATAGATCTGTCATCGTTAACATTACTAAGTACATCTGTTATCATTGGCGTATCTGTGTCTATTGGCATTAAAGATGTTATTGTAATAATGTCTGAATTTAAATTCGTATTGTTTGTGTTTTCACTGTCTATTTGTAAGCCTACGTTATCAGTTAATGACTCCATAATTGTTTGTTGTGCATATTCAAATATATAATTAGATGTTACTGCTGTGATAGAATATTGCAAATCTTTTCGATTACCTACTTGCAAGGAAATCAGCAGATGTTTGCATAAAGAGAGTATTCCATTACATTGCATTACCATTGAAGTTCCGTTCTCGGCTCTATATCCTTTAGGGCCTCGCGAATGTGAATCAAATATATAATACTTACTATCATATTTTATAATAGCCACAGAATATTCGGTCTGACATGTAATTATTCCTTTTTCATGCATAGAAAAGAAAAAATCTACATCTGCGTTTAAACTGGCGTAGTAACCTTGCAATACCTCAGATGGAGTGTTTGGCTTTATCACTCCAATCACGACATCTGGTTCTACTTGTAAATGGAAATTACTGTCAGCTACCGTAACTAATGGTTATAATTCTAGAGTGTTAAGAAATTCCGGTCGAAAGTCAAGTCTCTCTATGCACAACGAGTAATAGGTATTGCCTGCAAGAAGAATGCGATCCAAATCAAATGGTTGCCATGCATTAATTTGTTTAGTTGTAGTATATGCTATAGCTACAGCTGCATTTGCAGTACATTGACGTCCTCTAGAGTCTTCGTTAAATCTTTCGCTTCCTTGGTGAAAGGTACCCCGCAAAATACACTTTTCATTGCCAATTGGTTTAAAAGCATTTTCTTCTCTGATTGCTAATGGCGTATAAGTTTGCGATACGATCGCTTCAGTAGCATTATCATTCATCTCCTGTGTAATAGTGTCATAATTAAGTCGAACATTGGAATATAAATGATTGTTTAGCACAAGCCATTGCAGAGCTTGCTTAATTTTGGTAATGTCGATAAAGTACCTTTTATTATTTACAACATTTTGCAGCGTTTCTGAGACTATTATTATCCCAGCACTCGAAATTGAAAGTGGCAGTTGCTCAGCAATTTCCTCTACTTGCTGGGCAAAGAGAACTGCCTGGCCCTTAAAACCTTGTTGCCCAAATCTGCCACCTAAATGGACTACTTTCAGAAATGGTTTGATCCTTGAAATTAAACGTATTTCCATTTCACTTAAACATTCCAGTTCTGGCGGTATAATAGATACCGTCATATTATTCCAAAATGCATTTGGCGGTATTTTATTTTTTAATAAATTTGTAGCGCATCGATTACAAGAAATAAAATGATTTGGACTATCTAATGGTAAAACACTAGACTGGTTTTTTGAAATCGACCTTGTTTGATTTTGGTAACATAATTTTTTGCAAATATAGCAAACGATGTTTGCAATCTGTGATATAGTTTCATTGAATACTGAATCATCAGAGAAAATTTGTCACCGATAATGTTGGCGAGAGTTCATCCTTAAACGTGTAAGTCTATTAAACCTAGATGTTGGTGATTCATCGGCACGTATCTGAGACGCATGTGCCCTCATAGACGATAGTCTTTGAGATCGCGTTGTAGGCGACTCCTCGGTACGTATCTGAGACGCATGTGTTCTCATAGACAATACTCTTTGAGATCGAGTTGTGGGCGACTCATCATTACGTATCTGAGACGCATGTGTCCTCATATGCGATAGTCTTTGAGATCGTGTTGTAAGCGACTCCTCGGTACGTATCTGAGACGCATGTGTTCTCATAGACAATACTCTTTGAGATCGAGTTGTGGGCGACTCATCATTACGTATCTGAGACGCATGTGTCCTCATATGCGATAGTCTTTGAGATCGTGTTGTAAGCGACTCCTCGGTACGTATCTGAGACGCATGTGTTCTCATAGACAATACTCTTTGAGATCGAGTTGTGGGCGACTCATCATTACGTATCTGAGACGCATGTGTCCTCATATGCAATAGTCTTTGAGATCGAGTTGTCGGCGATTCTAGCTCACGAATTCTCGTAGATTGCGTTTTTTGTTTACAAAGTCTATCAATTCTACCTTGATTAGATTCTCGGTTTTTCCGATATTCAGCCATTCTATTCGAGATTTCATTCAGGATTACTATTTTTTTGGTAGGAGATTGACTGTTGTAACTAAGACGAATTTGGTCTCTAACTTGTTGCAGTCGTTTCTGTCGCGAAGCCGGCGACTGAGTTTCACGACGTGCATTTTGTTGACGGATTCTTTTAGTTTTACGAGAAAGATTTGAACAAGATCCACGACGTTTTCGATTTCGAAACATATTAAGTTATATAATATAAAGCTAAATACCTAGATGAATAGATACAAACTCGCACCGTACACCTACTTAATTATGTATCAAATGTATATGGAAAAGACACTAGCAAATAAACAAAACAGTAGCAGAAAGAAAGAAACAAAACAGTAGCAGAAAGAAAGAAAAAATTGAAACAGATAAGAAAGTCACGTATGATTTAAATCACTGCTTAACTAACGACTAAGTACCTTCCGTAACTGTATTAAATTGTTATTATGTAATTGAAGTAATTAGGTAAGTACGTATTCAAAATTAAATATTAGTAAGTAGTAAGGAGGAAAATAAAAATATTGTTCTATTTTTATATATACACACTATACGCTAAGCCCTGACTAATCCTAAATTATATTTTCTATCCCCATTTATTCAGTTCGTTTTTAGAACGACTATTTCAAGTATCCGTATTAGGATACAATATTCGTAGATCACAATGCAATTTTTTTACTTTGATAAGTCCCTGATGCAAATGTAGTTGAATGATACTCGATGTTAGACACCATTTCCTACGAAAAAATCTTCGTAGCGCGTTCTAACTTGGCTTGGCGCCATCTAGTTGCAGTTTCGGGAATCAACATTTAGTAGGACTAGGGCCGATTTTATAAGACAATATATATTTTTTGACCCCCGATCAAAAAGAGGGGAGTTATAAGTTTAACGTGTCTGTGCGTGTGTGTGTCTGTCTGTCTGTCTGTCTGTCCGTGGCATCGTAGCTTCCAAACAAAAGGTCCGATTAAGATGCGGTTTTTTTGTATTTGATAGCTGACGTAATCGAGATGGTTCTTAGATATAGTTGGTGCCAGTAGAGCTGAGCTGACCCTGAGCAGCCAGGATCGAGGGCATCTAATGAAATATTACAGCTAGAATGTTGATTTTGATTTCTAATGATAGGTATTGGCGAACAAATTCAATAATTAGTTGATCAAAGGTCAGGTGGAAGTTCAGGTCAGGTCAGGGGTGAATAAAATTTTAAATTTTTGACTTGTATGGTCAAACACTTGGCTATCATTACTTGACAGTGGCATAAATACCTTAATAAATGGATGGTAGAATGTTAGTAAGTACATACGTGAGTTTTAGTTAATAATTATTTATAAATAAATAGTCACTGGAATCGAAAAGTGACGAAAGAAAACTATTAATACTTTTTAAATACCTATTCAACGATACCCCACTTGACATATTTTATTGATTTTCATTTTTTTCATTTTCACAATATGGCGTCTCATGGTCGCCATTTTGATTTTTTATTAATTCCATGTCTTTAGTGACACTCGCAGGACTAAGAGGAATCGATTGACGTATGAATCATAAAAATCGGCCCAGGCGTTTAGTCTGTATAGTGCTTCAAAGGAACAAACATACATACATACATACATACATAGACTGATGAACACATTACCCTCCTTTGCGGCGCGCAGTCGGGTAATAAACGTAAGTAAATTAAAACATACATAAATATATACTCACAATGCAATGATAAATACATGAGATCATATTTCTAAATATGATGATCAGGATGATAAAGATAGATAGTAATCTTTTACTCGTAACTTCAACGTGATTATGGTTTTAGAACGCTGATAGGACCAAGACCCTGCAGTGATTCAGGTTTGTTCGTGGAAGTGCGTATTGACGACTTCTACGCTATAATGCTCAAAACGAATCGCATCCCTGTGGCGACGGGTGCGTGGCAGCATCCAGTCTGCTGTAAACTGTAGCGGGGCAGTCTGATGGGGGGATCTTAAGGTTGAACTAGTCGATACTTTTTCTATACAAATCTCGGGGGGATTTCCTCCATTGTTTAGCATTGTACATCCAAACTTTAACATGATATCGTTTTGTCTTATTATACATTTTGTCTGTACAGATACAGAATAGTAAAATAAGAAACCATTAAAAAGTTATGCCCATCAGAGATTACATTTTTTTTTCTTTCATTGCTTGTTTTTACGCAAATTTCGGCGTTAATAAGTAATAAAAGAAGTGTTAAATCTCCAAAACAAAGTAGGCACCGACACGGCTCAATCGTCGAAGATTTAAAAAAAATTATTTGTAATTGATTAATGCAGTAATTTTTGCATAAAACCCCTTTTCCCAAAGGACGTAACGTATTTTTTTACGCGCTCGGTTTTTTAATGAATTTATCGTGCATTTCACCTCACTGCTTCACCCGAACACAATGTTAGGTGAGACAGCATGCATTAAGGCCTCGCCAACCTGTGAGTTCGAACCCGTGACTAGTTCAACGTTAAAGCATTGGGTAACTTCTCATGTGCTGCCATCAATAAAAATAAAAAAATAAAATAAAAAAAAAGCTTTATTTCATCATCTGCAAATGAATTCGTATATACTAGTTGACGGAGCCTCCTTTTAAGCATAAAAATGCCTGTGCCAGGAGACCCCGCTCTTTCTTAGCTCTAAACATACATTAAATACTGATATCTATTTATATTATTTACATAATTATTTACTTATTATTTACCCAAACCTTTGTTTATCCATCTATCCTTATTTTTCATACATATTAGAGATATTTTACTTATTATTATTATTGTATACATATGTGTTGCTATACTATACATATATGTTGCTATACGTATACACTTCATACCGAAAAAACACAAGCTTTCTAACATAGCTGTTGACATTAACTTATTTACTTCAGGCATAACGAAAGCTAAACGGTTACTTTACGAACATTTGCTCCAGTAACATAGTAATTTCATTTCCGATTATTGTGTTTATTTGTTTTGTGTTTGTTTCACTGTTCATGCGTACTTGTGAATATTTACAAGTTATTTGGTACCACTTACTCTTGCTCAATTTTGTTTTAAAAAGATTTATTGTCTTTTTTAATTAGCGTGTGTTAGCATTGATGTTCAATTCTATATTTCTATGCTGTTTCTAGCGGTGAGGACCTTTAATTGGCACTATTATTGCTATATTTTCTGTTTTTATTGTAATTACTTGTAGCTGTTGGTCTCTCCATTTAAATAAAATAAAATAGCTTTAAGGTTCAATGTTATTAACATATTATGGAAAAATCTGAGAATAAATAAATATTATATTATTAAAGTATTTGTCTTTCAGAGACAAAAGAAAATGTCGCTCCACTCCTTTCCAGTACTCTTAAAGGAGGTTGTCTAGCGGGTCTGTGTTTATTTAATGTCTCATTTTGTCTGCAGGTCCACCTGGACTACAAAGTGATCAGCAGCCATTTTGCTGCCATCCGCCACAGCCGCTGGTTTGAAGAGAATGCACACCATTCTTCTATCAAAGTAAGCCATCTTACCAAAGTTATGCCTACCCATCGCCTTATAGACATAATTATTTCTCTTCCTTGTCACTAGATGGCGCTATAGCTATTATTAAAACATTAAAATCTTTTATTACAGTTATTAAAATAAAATAGTACTCGAATTAATTAAATATGACTTATATGAAATGCAATAAATATTTTAAAAGCATTTTCAACACTTTCTTTGTCACTTTTTAGCTAGTCGTGTGTGCTGCCATCTCTGTATTGCCTACTCGCAACTCCAGTTTTGCCTACTTTCAGGCCCTACCTAGTTTCTATGGTGTTGGGTATCTGTTACTTTAGTAATTATATTATCTTTGCATAAGTCCCTTCAATTAAGTCAAAATATATGAAGAGCTAGCTGGTTTAGAAACTTGTCCAGATGAATATACACTAAAATATACCTAAGGCACACACCGGGAGTGATGAAAGAAACGTGGTGTCGGTTACGGTAACGGTAACAGTGTCGCTAGTTTAATGGTATTTTTCCCAGTTCAAAAAATGCCCAACACGCCTTATGAAGTTTTCACTGCAAAAGTTTGCAAACAATCTGTTTTTTTTTGCCATTCATTACAAAGACAAGTTATTAAACTCAGAAATACCTTCTTCAGGTGCTGATCCGCCTTCTCCGCGATATGTGCTCCCGTCACGCGGGTCTCGAACCCCTGACCCCGTGGATGATCGACCTGCTCGCTCACCACTGCATAATGAACAACCCGGCAAGACAGGCTTTACCCATTAACGTCGCTTTTAGGTAAGTACAAATGTAGTGGCGGTCCTAGTACGCTTCCTTGAGGTACACCCAAAGTTTTCATGGAATGTAAGTAGAGATCTACTACAAACTAGTTCTTATATTTTTAAATTTAGCTCTGTAGTGCCAAAACCATCGCAACGCGGCCGTTTGATCCTTGTAGGAGCAACTCAGACCGTCAATATGGACAACTTTTCCTACAAAAGTGTTCGGCCGGCCCGGCAATTTGTATGAAAATGTCGATATTTTCTTCGAGTTTCATCAAGCATTGGTCCCATAGCGAACTTTGTTCATATTGACGGTCTGAGTTGCTCCTACAAGGATCGGACAGGGTTTTTGTTACATATTGTATATGTATTTATCATAAAAATATAATATCGTTGAGTAAATATCCCATAACACAAGCTTTGGCTTACTTCGGGGCTAGCTCAATCGGTGTGATTTGTTCCTCTATACAATGCCCTTTTTAATTAAGTACAAATATTTTAAGGGGCGATTCAGTCCATCATTTTGAACAACTTTTCCCAATAAATTTATACAGAAATACGAAAAAAAAATGTTAGGTTCTCATACAAATCGAAGTAGTCACGTGATATAGTTAGTATGAAAAATGCAAAAAAAATTGCGTATTTCGATAAACATTTATTGGGAAAAGTTGTTCAAAATGATGGACTAAATCACCCCTTAAAATATTTGTACTTAATAAAAAAGGACATTGTATATTTTGGAGAAAGGGATATGAGTGATAAACGTCTCTTTCCAAGGCGTGCGCTGTCGCTGATCGCGGGCGGGCTGTTCCTGCCGGGCTGCGCGGGGCTGCCGGACCCGTGCGAGGCGGCGCACGCGCGCGCGCACACGCAGCTCGACCTCGCCGCGCAGGACGCCGCCGCCGCCACCGCGCAGACGTCAGTACACACCAACAGATCGCGCTAAATAACTCGGCGGCTCGGAAGTTAGCTGCGAGTGACAGCGGGGTAGCTGACGCCCGGCGCACCCCTGTATTCGTCTACTGCGCAGCGATCCGCGCGAAGATCAGAGCCGCCGAGTTATTTGACGCGTACTGTATATTGTTAACTACGGTTCCACATTATTTTTCCATTCAGGGATCCGTTTCTGAAGTATTTGGTTTTATATTGCAATTTCCCCAAATGTGAAGCTTTTTTACGCACATACGCCAAAAGTGGCCGTTTTTAGCAAATGTGCGTAGAAAAGCTTCACGTTCTCACTTTAAACTGTAAACAGTAGTTCATAAAATAGTTTGAAGGGAGGGCTTGGTCAGGAGTCAGGACACAATTTGTCAGCACGAAACAGCACTTTTCTATGTTGCTATCCTTTTCCGTCGTTCTCTCTCACTCTAGCGGATGACGGTTCTGAGCGACAGAAAAGGATAGCATATAAAAGTGCTGTAAGTGTGTGCTATTGCGTCACGGAGGATTAAAATTGGATTAATATTTGTGCAGCCTCCTTCGCGTGGTGGCCCGTGGCGGCCACCGCTACGTGCTCGGCCTCCAGGCCTTCGAGGGTGGAAAGGACATCTCCACAGAGATCACAGTGTGGGACGGCGTGGTGGTGTCTCCGTTGGCGCCGGCCTATCAGGAGACAGAGCCCATGGACACCGACGACAAAGGTACCATTCAAAATTAAACATATTAGACTTTAAACTGTGGGAATAAGGTTTACTATGCAATGGTTGAATTGGCGTATACCGGTCTCATAAGACCGCATCGAAGACGCCATAGAGTATTTTTTGACGTACTTATACAACGTTGCTCAATTCTGTGATGAGCACCCGTGGTTTTAACTCACATGTTGGATACAATACTTTTTCAAGTATCATAAAGATGGCTCCGAGCATTTACAATAAACTACCTAAACCTTTGAAATGTCTACAGACTTTCCTGAAATCATAAATTATTTTAAGACAGATTTAATAATTAAATCGTATCTTTATTTGTTGCAGATGACGAGGGAATTCAGGACGGTGTTGCGGCTTAGTTTTAAGATTATGTACTTTCCAAAATAAATTTATAATGAATTTAACAGTTTTTATTTTACACAAAACCTTTTTGTTTATTCGAAATACCTCATATTCGTGGGTGTTTCATCATTCCTCTCCCAAGGATTTCCAAAATGACTGATCCAGAGCGGCCTTCGTTACTAGGGTTCCGTACCCAAAGGGTAAGAAACGGAACCTATCACTAAGACTCCGCTGTCCGTCGTCTGTCTGTCCGTCTGACCGTTGGTCTGTATGTCAACCATTGACTGTAATACCGATATTTTGTATCGATACCCGATACTAGTCATCATCATCCGAGCGTATTCCCGGTTGCATTCTCAGCAGCAACGCTTCAGAGCCCGGGGTCCGCTACCTAACCAAGGAGATTTGACGAGGTTACTGGTTTTTACACAGAGCGACTGCCGTCTAACCTCCACAACCCAAAGGGTAAACCAGGAACCAATCCTTGGGTAGTTTGATGATCAAACGCTAGGTGGCGTTCGGGACCCACAGTTTTACGTGCCTTCCGAAACACGGAATCATCTTTCTTTTCGGATAATCAGGTGATTCAAGCCTGCAATATGCTATCCAGACTGGAAACAACTTTCACAAAGTATGCTTCCCAGTGGGAATCGAACCCATGACCTCCGGGTCACAATTCAATTCAATTCAAATATATCTTTATTATCATAGGATATTTATAATATCTCTTAATAATCGTCACTTTGTTTTATTGCACAATTAATTATTGTTGACGTCAAAAAGTTACTTAGAGCTAAGTTTACTGCCGCCTCCAAAGCGCTAGTGCAGAAGAAGCGGTAACAAACTGCACTGCAGCATTTTCTCCAAGAACGTCAACTCACAATGAAATTAATATTTATAGTTGATATTTGGACAGAGTATACATTGTTTGTTGTCATAATTTAAATTAATTTTTTAATGTCGAAATTTTGAAATAATGTCAAAGCAAGTTGTAAATTCAGTATGTACTTAATGTACCAGATTATGACCATTTTTCTGAGTATACAAACCTTTAAGAGGGACCCGCGCCAAGCTCAAGCCAGACTTTGTTGTCTTTAAGATAGTCATCGGTCCTGTAATAAGCCTTCTCACACAGTACCTTCTTTACATAAGCTTTAAACTTTTTGTCAGGCATATCAAGGACCGATTGTGGCAGTTTATTATAAAAAAGTATACCGTTCCCCATAAACGTTTTACTAACTGTTTTGAGCCTATAATACGGGGCAACTAAGTCACTCTTATTGCGTAAGTTTCTGACGGTAAAATCGCTTACTTTATTGTATGAGGAAATATTTTTCCTTACATACAGTATGTTTTCAAATATATACTGTGATGGTAAGGTTAGTATACCTATTTCCTTGAATAATTCTCTGAGTGAGTCTCTAGATCCTAAGCCGTAGATAGCTCGAATTGCCCTTTTTTGTAAAATGAAAATAGTCTGAATATCGGCTGCACTCCCCCATAGCAGTATGCCGTATGACATTAAACTATGAAAGTAACTAAAGTACACAAGTCTAGCAGTTGCTACATCTGTCAATTGTCTAATTCTCCTAACAGCATAAGCCGCAGAGCTAAGTTTATTTGAAAGTTTTGATATATGAGCGCCCCACTGAAGTTTCGAGTCGATCGTAATTCCTAAGAAGGTAGTACTTTCAACAAGATCAAGTTTTTCGCCATCTATCAGTATGTCGACGCAAGCTTGCCTCACATTGGGAAGAGAAAATCGAATGCATTGGGTCTTTTTCGCATTTAACATGAGGTTATTGGCAGTAAACCAATCAGAAATAGAAGACAAGGTGCTGTTCACCGCGCTAGCATCCGTGCTATGACGGCCAATTTTGAATATTAGCGAGGTGTCATCAGCAAACAGCACTATGCCTGCCTGTTTCTCAACCATGTAAGGCAAGTCATTTACATAAACTAAGAAAAGGAAAGGTCCTAGAATAGAACCTTGTGGTACGCCGATTTTAACATTAGATCCGTGCGATTTTATGCCGTTTAAATCAACAGTCTGAAGCCTATCTGTTAAATAAGATTCTATTAATTTAATTGAATTTTCATCAAAACCATATTGACGAAATTTAAGCAAAAGTGTCGGATGATCTACGCAATCAAATGCTTTAGAGAGATCGCAAAAGGATCCAATCCCATCATTTTTGCTATCCCATGCGTCGTAAATATGAGTGATGAGTGCCACTCCCGCATCGGTGGTTGATTTTCCGCCAGTAAAACCGAACTGTTGGCTATGGAAAAGGTTGCAGGTCTTGAAGTAAAGTAGCATTTGATTGAGCATTATCTTTTCGAACACCTTACTCAAAACTGGCAAGATAGATATAGGTCTGTAGTTGCCAGGGTCTGTTTTTTCTCCTTTTTTGAATAAGGGGATTAGTTTACTACATTTCATTAGGTTAGGAAATATGCCTTCATCGATACATTCGTTAAATATAAAAGCTAAATCACCAGCTATGACATTTATAATATGGCTTACTACAGCAACCGACATGCCCCAATGATCTTCCGATTTTTTTAAATTTAACTGTTTAAATGCTTCTACTATATCACTAGGGCCAACATGCTCAAATTTAAATTTAGAATCACAAGGCCTAACATTATTCTTAAGCAAGGCTTCAGCACGTTGGGGGTTAGAATCCACATTGGAAGTAAGTTCCAAAGGTATGTTAGTAAAAAAATTATCAAAAATATTAACAATTTCTTCAGGTTTAGTAACAATCTTACCGCTAGCTTTGATTTGACAGATATTTTCTTTTGCTTTATTTTTACCAGTTTCTTTATTAATAACATTCCAAGTTTCTTTTATCTTGTTAGGGGCATTATTTATTTTTTTACTAATACGATTGGCCTTGGCTTGTCTACAAACTTTTTTAAATATTTTAGAATAATTTTTAACATATTCTACAAAGGAAGGATTAAAATTAAATTGTTTTTGGGCATATAAGTCATAAAGCTTGTTCCTACTTATGTAGATGCCGGTAGTAGCCCACTCACTAAATTGTGATTTACTATGCACAGCAACTTTTTTTTGTTTCAATGTTTTAGAATATTCTGAAGAAACACAATTAAAAAGCTTATTGTAATGGTCGTCCGGATTTTTCCCTGTGTATACGACAGATAACAGTTTGTTATCTAAATTATTTTTAAGTTTTCTTATATTTTTTGAAGTAATTGGCCTACAGAAGGTCTTATCTTTGTTCAAGTGGCTGAATTTGCCTTTGGACTCCTTGACATAAGCTACGTATACACCCGAATGATCAGAAGGCAATTTATTAATAACAGATTTGTCAGAATATTGAATATTACTAAAAAAATTGTCTAGACATGTGGCAGATGTAGCAGTGATTCGGGTTGGCTCAAAGAATACGTTTACTAAATCATAACACTTAAAAAGATTTACGAATTGCGTACTTTTTGGATTATCTACTTAGATATCAACATTAAAATCTCCACAAACAATAATATTCTTTTTACTAGTTGAACAGGACTTAAGTACCTGGTCCATTGCTTTAAGGAAAGTTTTAAAATCACTATTAGGGGGACTGTATACACAAATAATTATATGATGATCTAGCTCGGCACAGGTCACCTCACAACAGCGCTCAACAGAAAGTCTGACAATATCCTTACGTTGTTTGCTGCGGAAAGAATCTTTAACAAAAATTATGGAACCCCCTCGTTGAGCAGACTTCCTATTAAAGCAGCTTACAATATTATAGTTGTTTAGGCTGAACATCATCTGACCCTCATACAGCCAATGTTCAGTCAAACATAAAATGTCCACATCCATTTCTTCTAAAACTAATTCTACTAATAATTCTTTGCCGGAAAGACCTTCTAAATTTTGATGAATTATTCTTAGCTCATGAGGCCTTTCCGTTGTCTTCATGTTCAGTTTAAATCTGCCGTCAAGTCTACAGAATTACCATTACATATTACTGGCAATTCTGTAGGCATCTTATCCCTAGGTTTTTGTTTACAATGTAAACTCGTCCAAAAATTAATATTATTTGCTACTAATGTAGCAATCTTACGTCTAGAATATTTTGAAAGATATATATTATCTTTTGTCAGATTACATTCACTTATGAAATGGTTAGTGTCAAAAAACACTAATTTATCACTATAACGACATGTTATATTATGTATTAAATTATTAAGAAAGTGAATGTTTTTGTTATTTGTTGGAGACTGGCAACGTAGATATGGGAATGCACATAATATTATTTTGCCTACTTCTAGTTCAGTTAAATAATCCATACAGCTGATTATTTCTTTCTTTCCTATTTTGTTACTATTGCCTATAAGTAATACAACAGTAGAATTATAATTCAGTTTAGTTGATTTGACAAGGATAAGGGAAATTCAATTGAGTTGACAAGGATAACTCCTTGACCACTGGACTACGGAGGCAGTCACGATACCCGATACTAGTATAGATCGATATATCTATAAAATACCGGTATTTTACACAAAATATCAATATGAAACCCGTATTTTGAATCGATATATCGACATAAAGATACAAAATATCAGTATTACAGACCCCGCTGTCAACAGGCTGTATCTCAAGAACCGTGATAGCTAGACAGTTGAAATTCACAGCTGTATTTCTGTTGCCGCTATAACAAATCTAAAAACAGAATAAAATAAATATTTAAGGGGCTTCCACACAACAAACGTGATTTTTATTGATGATAATACGGAACCCTTTATGCGCGAATCAGACGCGCACTTGGCTGGTTTTATTTTTTGGTATTATTATTACTTAATTTTTCGTAACTATCGATTGGAAAGAAGTTTTTGGTGTAAGTGGCCAACAGTCGGGATTTTCAAGCTAGCTTGAGGCATCTGAAACTAGACGACTGCCGTACAATGATGGCAGCCGGGTGAGCCGGGACCAACGGGACAAAAACAGGGAAGGGATGAATTTTTTTAAAACGCCTAGAACTACATCTGAGTTGATCTAGTCAATATCACTCCCAATTAGCATAAAAAATAGTATATTTACATTGATCACAAATAAAGGTAGACAAATAAGTTACCGTAACGCGCCATATTGCGGAAAAAGTCGGAACTTTTGATATCATAAATTAAAAAGTTGATTTGCAGGCATATTAAAAACCCCCGACGACACCACCATCTAGTTATAAGTACCGGCAGAACTAAAATCATATAATATAGTCTAAAATGTAGCGCCATCTATTATTTTCCAGGTAAATTACAAACAGAGTTAACACCTAAACTTTAAACGACTGAACCGATTTCCTCCAAACGACTAAGAACCACCGCAAGGAAGTTCTTATCACGTAAAAAGAACGCATTGAAATCGGTACATCCGTTCGAGCGTTGCGATGCCACAGACCGACACACAGTATTCCAAAGACCCTTCGGACCGGACATTTTTAACTGACCCCGTAGGTTGACGTAGTTTGTTATACTGAGCAATTGTCTAGAAGTAACTCCTATTCAAATATGGATAGTTTTCGAGAAAAAAATTCTTAAAGTCCGCGGTTCCGGAGGGACCGAAAAATGAAAAATATTATTTATTTATACTTTGTTATTTTTTTTTCAACTATTTCTTTCTAGTATGATGTGCCATTCAATTATGAGCTCTTAAGGCTTTTTATAAAATAACAATTGTTAACAGTTTAGAAGATATTTAAAAAAAAAAACAATTTTATAATTAGATTTTTTTTTTAAAAGTATGTAGTTTCCGCACAACCTATTTTATGCTGGTAATACTTCAGCTTTATAACTACCTATGAAAAAAAAAACAGCCCAGTATCTTGCGTCTAACTTGAGATATTCGCCATTTTAATTTTGTATAAAGTGCCTGCAGTATTGGTCATAGCAAAGATGCATTGAAAATTTTGCTATACGTACAATTTCTGAGTACAAATTGCTTAAATATGTACTTTTTAGTCGTGAAGAAGAGGAAAACTTTCCTGGTTCGTTATTTTGATCAATATATTATGCTTACACATTAGACCAAGTTGAAAATTTGAAATTGAACATTTTGCTTCACAGTTTCTGTTCATTTTCTAAAAGGTATGAAAATCAGAGAATCATTTCGAGATTTAGCAATTCTGAACACGTAAAATATTTTTTCAGATTTTTTTGAGTTATATTTTTGGAGATAAATGAAAAAAACTCAAAATAGGCATTTAACAGGTTACGCCTTTGCTTGAACATCTAAAAGTGAAAAAAATATGTCACGAGTGAGAGAGAGAGATAATATTAGTGTTGTCTATAGAAGTATCAGTTCGATGAAGACCATCTATTATCGATAGTTCTTTCAGTAAAGTAGAATTAGGATTGGAAAAAATACACATGCATTAAAATGTTTACATAGTTTGGTGACGAAATGCTAATATTTCCTTTATATGATTGACATTTCTGGTTAAATAAAAATAATATTGACATCCAGGTCTTAAAAACTATAAAAAAATGAAGTAAGGAAAAATGCTACCCTAAAATGGGGCGACTTTCAAAACACAAGGTGACATAATTTATGATAGCTTTTTTTTTTGTTTTTTAATTAAATCTTCCAAATTTCTGAACGCATATTTATTTATATTTTTGAAATAGCAATCCTGGTGCGTCGCCCATCTTAACACAACGCGTGTACGCCGGAGCCCTTGTTTTTATTTTCAGTCAAATTCACCCCAATTAACTTTAAATTGCTGTAACTTAAAAAGTAAAAAGTGAAACATTTTTTCTTTGTGTTCTTAATTCCTGTAAGGGGCGACTATGAGAATCCGTTAATAAACGTGGGTTACCCAAAAACCCCATTTCAAGTATAGAGATGATAGGGCAAATTTTTTTTGTCGAGTATTACAAGCGTAATTTTTTATGCCATTTGTTTTTCACATACCAAGTCGTCAATATAATATTTTTATGCCAAAAATAGCTGAGATAGAAGCGTTTGAATTTTTAAATTAATCAAAGTAACCCTATTTTACGATACGTAAGTTTTTGTATCGATATCGATATCTTACTGCTACAAAACACAACTCTATAAACGTCAGTTTATTTTTTAATTATAATGTAGGGCAAAGATGTAAACTCGTAACATCCTAACTCTTGTACTTACGCTCTTTTAGAATGGAGAGATTTTAAACAATTTAATTTTAGGAGAAATAATGAAAAGAAATGAAAAAGAAAAAATACGTATGTCCTTTTTTTTGAAGTTCTTTAAGGAAAAAATATAAAATATGAATATAAAATTTTTGAAATGTTGTCAATTAGAGTTTGTTTAAACTATCAAATATTGCCTTAAGGTGCTCCCTCACCATTCGCCTGTAATGTAACAATCAAAGATTCGATTTTGAGCCTTACGTAGTTATACAATCGATCCAGAAATGTTACATTACACGCGAATGCTCCCGGTGAGGGAGTACCTTTAAAAAAATCTTCTTCTCTTATATATAAAAATCAATTGCTGTTCGTTAGTCTCGCTATAACTCGAGAACGGCTGTACCGATTTGGTTAATTTTGGTTTTGAATTATTTCTGGAAGTCCAGGGAAGGTTTAAACATACGCGAACGAAGTCCCGGGCTAATGTATAAAGCAAGAAGTCAACTTGACCTAATGTATAAAGCATATATTGATCAAAATAACGAACCAGGAAATTTTTCCTCTCATTCACAACTAAAAAGTACATATCTAAGTGATTTGTACTCAGAAATTGTACGTATAGCAAAATTTTCAATGCAACTTTGCTATAATCAATACTGTAGGCACTTTATATAAAATTAAAATCGCGAATATCTCAAGTTAGACGCAAGATCCTGAGCTGTTTTTTTTTTCATAGGTAGTTATAAAGCTGATGTATTATCAGCATAGAATAGTTCGTGCGAAAACTGCATACTGTTTGAAAAAAAAAAACAAAATCAAAATTATTCTTTTTTATATTTTCTAAACTGGAATGCTACCACCAACACTTATAAAACCATTCAGAAACAAGGCAGTTGAGTTGCAGTTTTTAAGCAGGTCAAAAGCAGGACAACTTTAAATCGTACCATGACGTTTATAATGCTGAACGTTTTTTGAATGGTTATTCCTGAATGGTGAACTGTTTGTTGTCTCTGGCTTGTTTTGGTGATGAGACTGCGAAGACGTTCAAATCCTTGACAAAAAATTATTATTTTTACCGGTTTTTTTATTTACGTTAAACAAAATTTTTTCTATCATAATTTATTTAAATATCTAAAAGTTTGTGTTATTTACTTTGTTTTCTTTTGATTATGTACATAAATTTAATTTGATATTGACCATTAAAGATGGCTAAAATTTTAATGAGTGCGAAAAAAATTGTGAGTGAAAGTTTTAAATGGATGTCTGCGTCTGGTTTTCGAAATTATAAATAAATCGTAAATTCGTGAAAACATAAATGTTTTATGTTTTTAATGCTGGAAGCCGAGCAACCACCTGACAAAATATAACCATCACTTCATATTATAGTGCTTTTTCGAATTGCCGTGATAAATAGTTATTATACGATGGTAACGACTAGTATTTGGAAGTCAATTTTATTGTGGGCTTCATCGTACAAAAGCACAGTGTCTTGTCATAAATATATTTTATCAATAACCATGTCGTAAGTAACATTTTAACTACATACCTATTCAAAGTTTATATTTAGATAATTATGTGTTCAAACTTGCAGCTTCTTCACTAAGTGCTATTATAAATAACATAAATATATACAGACAAAGTAAGTTCGAGACTAACTCAACGAGATAAAGGCTAGGTTTTAGTAAGTACGCAGTGATTGTAGTGCACAAAGAATTTTATTACAAAGTATGGGTATGTATTTGATATTCGTAGATTGCGACATGAATCTAAACTATTATTTTCTTTCAGGTATTCTGGTGAAAAAGCGAACCAGCCTAGCAGCAGAGCTAGCCTTGTAAAATGCTTGGAATTCAACATTCTGCCATTTCACTGGTTCAATCACAGGTTCCAAAGGAGGCTGTAATCCTCTGGCTCTCTCAGTCTTGTTTGTATTTAATAGGCTCCAGTGAATCCTGTCTTGTATTTTTTAATTGATGTCATCATGGTACTTCTCAGAGAGTAACCAAAGAATCCTGTAAGACAAAATGTATAAATGTATGTAGTTGTAATTTTAATAAATAATTTATACTTAAGAATGTGTTGTTATTTGTTTTCGTGTGTAAATAAATATTTTACAAGGATTAGCATTGTTATTACTACAAAAAAATATGTTACGTAAGTTGGAATAACTTACTATTTTTCACATAAGTTGTACTAAAATAATGAAGTAATATATCTTACTTTGTTTTTGAAATCCAAATTTCCAATAAAAGGTATTAAGTAGGATTAATTAAGGTCCCATGGTAGCGTTACTTCAATTATCTACTAACTGTTTTGTAAAAATCTAAAGTAAAGAAAAAACATATTCACATTCACAAGAAAACCAACTAAAATCCTCCATATAAGTTACTGGAAAGTAACTTTTTAAGGATCGCTTTATTTGACACTTGAGACGCGCAATAATCGTTTTCGTGCTGTCAAATAGACGTGATGGTAGGAATAGTCCATACAAAAAAAGGTGAATGGTTTTGTGACGTCAACCAAAACAATCCTGTTTAAGGCCTGCTATAAAGGTGTCATGGTTGCATTAAACAATACAGTTCAGTTTAAGTGCTGCTATAAGAGATGACGGTAGGCCTGCTGTTAACAATTTTTATTTTATAAAAAGCCTGAAGAGCTCGTAATTGAATGGCACATCATACTGGAAATAAATAGTTGTAAAAAAAAACAAAGTATAAATAAATAATATTTTTAATTTTTCGGTCTCTCCAGAACAGCGAACTTTAAGAATTTTTTTCTCGAAAACTATCCATATTTGAATAGGGGTTACTTCTAGACAATTGCTCAGTATAACAAACTACGTCAACCTATGGGGTCAGTTAAAAATGTCCGGTCCGAAGGGTCTTTGGAATACTGTGCGACAGACAGACGATAGCGTCATACTTATAGTACCCCTCTTTTGTCGCGGTTAAAAACTTTCTTTGTTGTTAACTTTTTAACCCTTTCACCGCGAACGTCGGATTTATCGGACAAACATTGTCGTGCCAAAACAAAAAAAACCGCTCGTATTGCACATAACCTAAGAATCCACATCTCTTTTTAGTTGTAGGTATTATTTTAGCTTTACTACCCCTCGCGCTGGGGGCACGGCAACTGATATAAAGTCTCGCGTTGTATGACTTTCTGGATCCAGTGCTCCAGTGGTACATTTGAAAGGAAACTGAGACATTAAAAATTGTGTTTTAATCAAGCAGCAGATAATCTATTATTATAATCCTTCAAACTATTTTATGAACAACTGTTTATAGTTTAAAGTGAGTATGTGAAGGTTTTCTTCGCGAAAAACTACTACTTTTAACAAATGTGCGAAGAAAAGCTTCACGATCTCACTATAAACAGTAGTTTACAAAAGGCAGCAGGACAGCAGGATATCATTTAAAATGTTGTCTTGATCAAGCCCTAGATAACCTTGGTAAAATAGTATTCATAACGATATATCATTTTCCCGCCTTATGCATAAGGTTACAGTGGGTGCACGGGTAATAATTCCCCGTGGACCCACTGGTGGGTGAACGGGTCGTGGCTCCCTTCTAACTATTTTATGAATGCGAATGTTAGTTGAAAAGCTTCACGTTCACACTGGACCCCGAAAAATTCATGTATATGTTAAACAAGTTTGCACGGCAAATAAAAAAAAAGGCCGCTGAACTAATTTCCATCAAACATAGCTAAGAACCATCTCCATCGAGTCAGTAAACTGCATAAAAATTGGCCCATTCGTTCAGGCGCTACGACGCCACAGATATACACGTAAATATACAGACAGGTTTAACTAATGACACCCCCCCTCTTTTCTGTTGGGATTAAAACAAAATATCACGTTTCAACAGTTTTACTAAACGTCGCCACACCAAAATCAAAATTCAAAAACATCACTTGAACAAAACTTTTTGAAACTGCTTCAGTCTTTTCTTTGTCGCTGTTTCGTGGCCAGGGTATAAGGAGGATACTTTGGTGGTCACTGACAGCCTGCTCATCTTCTCTACAAGCCCCTGGTCTGAGCTCCTTGGACTTCGGTAGCTGGAAGACGTGATCATCGACAGAGTACCATCTTTCCTGTAGCGGTCGACATAGTTTGACTTGAATTTTCCGTATATATCTATATGTTGTATCATATTCAGAAGGCTGCATCTCTTGTACCTAGGCAGAAGATAAGCACAAACTTTTAGATGTTTTTTTGAAGTGAAAACTTCTTTAGCGGCGTTGTTCACTTTTTGTAATGGGTAAAAAAGGTTAAACTCGCGTCAGGCGTCAGGACACTTGACCCTGATCGAAAATTCGTAACACGGATGGAGAGTAGACAGCCGGCGCGCGCGGCGCGGCGTAGGAGAGGAAGTATCCCCCTCTCTTTCTACGGCACGGCGAATATAAATTGTCATGTTTGTGTACGATAGCGCAATAAAAAAAAATATTGTATTCTACCACATAAATTATAGTACTTTTATACTGATATTTAAAGCAATTCGTGTAAAATTATTCCCTAACCATTCCAAAATATCAAAAATACACAACGTTAATATTCAAGTTTTCACTTCTGCCGGCACTCCCGGAGTGCAACCCATCGTTTTTTTTCTGTATGCAACACCACCCAGCACGCCAAACCTCAACATAGGATGTAATCGGCATCGGCAGTCAGTAAAGCGTATGGGCTTCATCTTGAAGACCTCGAACTCGACAACCTCAACGACCTCGACGACCTAAACGACCTCGACGACATTAACGATATTGACATTGTGATGATCACTGCAGTGCACCACTTAACCTACCTTCCGTACCTACACACAACAACGTGGAAGGGACATACCAGTTATAAATCGAACCACGAGCTATACCTATACTATATATAGTCGATTTGTTTAGGTATTAAAAATAATGTAAACAATCTTGACATGTCTTTTTAATGAAATATACACTTTATAAATCAATATCTTTGCAAATTACAAATTATTTATTCTATAAATTATAAATTACATATTTTTTTTGTAATTTGCAAAAGTATTGATTTATAAATTATACAATTCAATAAAAAACATGTCAAGATTGTTTACATTCTTTTAAATACCTAAACAAATGGACTTCAGATCATTATAATAAAAATAAAATAGCCATTTATTCTACTATCAGTTACAAGTTCTGTTAACTATTTTTCCAAAAACAATAAATTAGGTTGCAGCATGCAATGCAACATTTTTTTTTTCTATTTTTTCTCTGTTTGGAACGTCTAATTTATACATAATATGCGTATATACACACAAATAAGTTGAACAAAAATGGCGGACTTCAAAGCATTTTTGTACAAATTCCCGAGACGTAGATTGAACCAAATTTTCGGCGCATTATTTATACCTGCGCCGTTAACCGCCATTTTGGTTCAATCTACGTGCGAATTTGTACCAAAATGCTTTGAAGTCCGCCATTTTTGTACAACTTATTTGTGTCGCATTGTAAACGAAAAAGTGCGGAATTCTGACGCGCACGAGCTAAATTAAACCATGTCGTTAACTACAGAGTACATATTTCCTTTGAATTTCTTTGCTGAGTGTGACTTCTGTACGTGAGTATTAGTACTTATTCTGTGTCCCAACTCCATGGGCAAGGCACATCTGCCCCATGCGAGAAGATAGGTGGGCCAGGCTGGCCACTTAGTGGTTACCAGGAGGTCGCCGAAAGCGAGACAGACATTGAAGAAGATGGATGGCGTGATGACTTGGACGCGTAAATGACGGAGTGGCAAATTGTTGCCCTCGACAGGACTTATTAGAAGCAGAAAGGGGAGGTCTTTGCCCAGCAGTGAGTCATAGGAGTAGGCTAATTGTGAAGTGGCAGTGGATGGGGCATAGGGTTGAGAATCGATGGCTGATGAGTGATGAAGCAGAAAGGGTCTCGGATGACGGCCACGTACCGGCAAGCGCAGCATAGGACACCCACCTGTTAGGTGTTAAGACGACCTGAGCAAGGTTGCCTAAGCTTCGTAGGCTTCGTGGTACAGTCGGCCAACGAAATACCTAGCTCGGTCCTTTACCAGGCCCGTGTCACTCCCCGTTTAGGTATCAATATACCTACATTATTACATAGGGCGCACTATAAGTTTCCGGAACTGGCCACTTACATAAACAATATTTAAAAATTTATTGCAACATTTGAAAATAGAACTCTTTGGCTGTAGAATGCAGTTTGTTTCATCTGACTGTCTTTTGTTTTTACCTTGTGGCGCCATTTAAAAAATTGTGTGTCTGCATCAACATGGATTTAACTCGGGAAAATTTTCGTAGTATGATTTTCTACGATTTTAAGTGTAATTTGACAGCTCAACAGAGCATCCCTCGGCTTGAAACAGCTTTTGGCAATGAAGCACCATGCAAGACAACTGTTTATAGCTGGTTTGCAGAATTCAAGCGTGGTCGTATCAATCTCAGTGACGAATCTCGCGATGGTCGGCCGTCCACCGCTGTGACCAACAAAAACATCGATGCTGTGCGCCGTATGATTGAAACAGACAGGCATGTGACCTACCATGAAATTCGCGCATCCTTAGAAATAGGCATGAGTCAAATACAATTAATCCTACACAAACATTTGGGTGTGAGAAAGCTGTGCTCGCGGTGGATCCCACACAACTTGACCGAGGCTCAAAAAACGGACCGCGTCACTTGGTGCAGTGCCATGCTTACCAGATTCAACGAAGGTGCGGCAAATTTGGTGTGGGACATAGTAACAGATGACGAAACATGGATTTATTGCTACGATCCCAAAACAAAGCAGCAATCGAGCGTATGGGTCTTTCAAGATGAGCCGAAACCAACCAAAGTGGCGCGCGTGAAAAGTGCATCTAAGCGGATGATTGCTTCTTTTTTAAATAAAACTGGACACGTGGCTACTGTTGCTTTAGAGAATCGTCGTACAGTGAATAGTGACTGGTACACGACCATTTGTTTGCCGGAAGTTATTGACGAACTCCGTAAAAATAACCGTAAACGCCGTATCATCCTGCACCACGACGATGCTAGTTCTCACACGGCCAGACAGACAAACGACTTTTTGAAGGCGAAAAATGTAGAACTCATGAGTCATCCTGCATACAGTCCCGACCTGGCACCTTGTGACTTTTTTCTGTTCCCAAAAATTAAGAACCAATTACGCGGTCAACGATTTTCATCACCAGATGAGGCTGTCGAGGAGTATGAAAAACACGTTTCAGAGGTCACCACCGAGGAGTGGCACAAAAGTTTTCAAAACTGGTTTCATCGAATGAAAAAGTGCATAGACGCCAAGGGAGATTATTTTAAAAACAATAAATTAATTTTGTACCTTTAATAGTATTTTTTCATATTCATTCCGGAAACTTATAGTGCGCCCCACGTACTAGGCGCGCAGCAACCATTTCGAAGGGGAAAATTTGGTTACATGAATCGTTTGTCCAGAGTAAATGTAAGAATGAAATTTATGTCTAGGTATCTAAACGCAGGGACTTCTGACGCGAGCTAAATTTAACCATAGCGCTAACTACATTGAGTAGATATTTCTTTGAATTTCTTTTCTGAGTAAGATTTCTGTATGTGAGTGTACTTATTCTGCGTCTCTACCTATACCTATCATTTTATTAATTTTAGAGACCACCCCTTATCTTACCCGACCCTAATGTTCCCATGAAACTGGCGGCATTGCAGCGTTGTATTGCAATGGAAATTCTTTGAGCCAGATATGATATAAACGATTGTCATGTACCCTTCAACTTCCAGAAGGTCGGATCTGACAGAGAGAACAAATGATAACAATGGGTTTGCAAAATTGAGTTTGTTGAAGGATTAAGTATTTTGAGTAGAGGGCCGGCCTAGTTACCCAGGTATCTCGTTGGCCCATTGTCCATGGCAGGCTTTATCCACTCCGCATAAGAGATAAATATGTGATTGTGGATACCTGTCTGATAACGTCTCCAAGCAGCCATCACCTCCGACATATGTATTAATGCCAACATTCTTTTGTTCAGGGAAACAATGTACCATTTTAAAGATCAGATTTTTTGATAGGTAGATAGGTAAACGTTTCCTTTTTTCGACTTTTCTCAGGTTTCCCTGAGTTAATTTTATTTTACGTAGAATTTCACATTGCCTAGCAAGATGGGATTAAATTAGATAAAAATCAAATGACGTAAGTATGACTTGTCATTTCATTATGAAATATTTTTCTGCTCATAATTATTGAAGGTCAAAATATTTTTTTTTTTGCTCTTTGATGTATACCATGAAATTATATATTTACCTAACTTGATGATGTATAACTACCTACCTAAAAAAAAACTATGACCTAAGATACCTCTACACCAACGATTTAGAATATTTACTAAACTTTTTTGGATTTTCTCAATGTAAATTAAAAGAGTTATCGTGGTTGGTTTGAAAACTACACGAAGGAGGTGGAGGTCTGAAGATGAATTTATAATCAAAGTTTGAAAAGAATCGAAAGGGAAGAAACGCGGGAAACCCATGCTGTAAAAGGGGGGGCAGACAATAATATAATCCCGCAGATAGAATAATATATGTATATATAAGTATTGCTATTACTACTATTTATTTTTTGACAAATATGACTTCACCGCCTAGCTACACAACCGATTTTGATTTTTTTTTTTAAATTATAGCCCTTAAGACCATCTGACGAGTATACACTTTCAAACAAAAATTGATTTCCAAATCGGTCCAGGCGTCTTGGAATAATCGGTGAACATAATTATAATAAAATAACCTCCTACTTTTTAGAAGTCGGTTAAAAAGAGACACCCAACATATCACTTCATTGTGACAAAATTATCACGTCTGCGTCTGTGCATTCCTTTTCTATTAGAAAAGAAAAATAATAAAAAAAAAACTGCTGATCAGATCCATCCTACGCAATTTCGAATCATTTTCACATATTCTGAAAAACGTCATTCAAAGTTCGACTACAAATACAATACAAATCGTTTTGTAAATTTTACCGAATGGAACGTACAATTCACAAATTATATAGTATGTCGTACAATTACATCTGTCATCGTCATCGATTTTGTTCTTGATTTTTCGTTCGGTGTTTGCAAATATATTGTTTTTTTCGTAAGAAAACTAACAGGTATAATTCATTATTTCAATTTGAATACGCTTAATAATAAGTTATATTTAGCCTTCATCAAATATAAGGCGGTAATATCAAATATTTGGCGGTAATCTATGTAATGTATAAAAACCTAAGTAGGACATCGTTGTTGGCACTAAATTAAATTTATTTAAGGATTTCACACTTTTGTGCTAGAAAAATAATGATAAGATGTTATCTAAGCTGTGATTCATCGTCCACTCATAAATATTTTATTAATGCTTTGATTTATGGCAATTAATGCTGCTGTTTCTTATACGCCTACTTTTTATTTACGGCGGTAAAAGGTACTTTCTATTTTATGTCGATTCATTTGAATCGTGAATTCGCAATGAATCTTTGTTGAAGCTAACGTTTCTTATGTGTAAATGAGACATGTTAGATAAAAAAAAAAACAAACACTACCTAGTACTTACTTAAATACGAACATGTACTTAATACTCTATTTTATTTAATCATAACTCACCACATCTTTATTTTGTTTCAACTTCAATTTCAATTTCAATAGTCATTATTGTTGAATTTACAATAATATTGTTATTATTGTAAATTCAACAACAATCAAAATTTTGTAAGTGCATTATTGTATAAGAATTGTTATTCTCAGTAAGTGAAATGTAGTATTTCTTTATGACAATAAATAAAGATCTTAAACCAGATTTATACATTTACAAAAGCACTTTAATCAGTCGTTGGCGTCTTCAGCGTGTCCTTGTGACACAGGCCTCCTCCAGAGCTTACCACTTTTGTCTATCTTTGACCACTCTTCTCCATAAGGACCCTGCGATACTCTTCAATCTATATGTTTATCTATGTATGTATTTGTTATAAAATATAGTATCGTTGAGCTAGTATCCCATAACACAAGTCTCAAACTTACTTTGGGGCTAGCTCAATCAGTGTTATTTGTTCCTATTTATTTATTTATTTATATGGATGTAAAAGAAAACCTCGTCAGCTAAGAATGCGGTTAATATTTCCATTATGGACTGTTTTTCAACTTGCTTATTATCATGTTAAAAGTGGCCTTCGAATCTTGCGGCTCTTGGTTCTGTCTGCCCAGGATCGCATTACCCTTAGGGCTCTGTCTGCCCCATTAGTGCTAAAGATGTAATACTGTGTGAGAAAAATAAAAGAGAATCAAATGTTTTTTCCAGTACCATGACAAGTGAAAGTAGCTCAGCGGTGCTAGACCTCAATGATGGGGATGAGACAGAGGAGACGGAGGCTGCAAGTGTGGTGGACGATTTGAACGAAGATCTCCAGGACGCTGTGCCTCTCATCATGGAGACAGGATGCGATATTGCTGTCAAGGTTTGTCAATTTAACCAGTTTACATACTTCCCTCGAGGATATTTATCTGCAATTAGGCCCGAATTGGCCAATCGGGAGCTGACGCCAGCCTTAGTGCTTGGCCAGCATGAGCCCAGATCCCGCAGGAAGCTTGGAAAACCTGCTAGCGCCCTGCACACTTTCACCATAGTTCCTGGGTGTTCTAGGAACCTTCTTATGTGTGCGACACCATCGCATTCCAGGAGAAGATGGCTCACAGTTTCTTCAGCCTCTATGCATGCTCTGCACAGAGGACTGTTAGTTACATCAAGGGTGAAAGTGATTGTTTAATGCACAGTGACCAGTAATGATGTCAATTTACATACTTATTTAAAGGAACCAAAAATAATATCATCAATAAATTTAAGATGGCTTACAGTTTCTTCAGCCTCTATGCATGTTCTGCACAGAGGACTGTTAGTTAGACCAAGGGTGAAAAGTGTTTGTTTTGCACAGTGACCAGTAATGATGTCAATTTACATACTTATTTACAGGAAACCAACAAAAATCTTGTATATAAAAAAGTTGTATGATGGCGAAGCGTGGACCTTAAAAGAAGACCTCTGAAAGAATTTGGAAGCGTTTGAGATGTAGTCTTACCGTAGAATGCTGCGCTAAGTTGGACAGATCACATTACTAATGTTGGACGTTCTGGAGCGCATGGGCAAAAAAGTAGAGCTCGTTCAAACCATAAAAATAAGAAATATCACATATCTTGGTCACGTGTTGAGAAACCAACAATATCATCTACTCGAGACCATAATGATGGGTAAAATTGCTGGATAGCGCAAGCTGGGACGTCGCAAAATGTCATTGATTTGGAACATCCGACAATGAACTGGTATCAAAATGGTAGAACAATTGTTCTGGCTTGCCATGGATGAATCAAGATTTAAAGAGCTGACTGCAAATCTTCAGGAATGAAGCGGCACCTAAAGAAGAGGAAAAAAATAACATGAATAAATTTAAGAACAAGTTTCTTGTCAGTGGAGTATTTTCTATGTCTCCCTATTTTTGGCTAAATGCTTGACCTCCCTGTATGACAGGACCATTGCCTTTTCTTTTACTTCATCCATGAACGTCCTTCATGGTCTTCCTTATCCTCTCCAGGCTTTCTTTCATTATGTTTTAATGAAGTTGTCATGCCACAAAGATGGCCAAACATCTTTTTCTTATTGAATCGAAATGGCTTAAATTAGGTATTTTTAGACCAGAACCTAGCCACAGCAACCCTGTCATTGGCCACATTCAGATCTGCCTTAGTATAAGGAGTTGGAGGCAGTTGGGACAAAACAAAAGATGGTCCATGGATTGTGTGACCCCACAGTCACACAAACTGTTGTCAGAGTTCCAACCCCATTTGGCTCTGCTCTCCCGGCATCAGATTCAGCTCTATCAGATCGAAGTCTGTTTAAAGTTTTCCCAACAAGCACAGGGGAGATCCTTATCCGGGGGCAGCCTCTCATCAGGTGGAATGTCAGATGGTGAGGACGGGTACATATTTTGCCACAGTGTGAATTTAGTCTTCAAGGCTTCTTTAGGTGGCTGTCTCAAAAAGCTGTTGCGACTTTTAATACGCGGTGGGGGAGGTTGCCCATAAAGCAGATGCCAAACATCTTATTGATTTCAAATTCAAATAATATTTAATAATGTAGGATATTAATAAATATCCTATGCTTTAAACAATTCAATCTTTAAGCAATTCTTGTATACATCTTGTATCTCGGAAACTGCTCCAACGATTTTGATGAAGCTCGGTATTTAGGGAGTGACGAGTTTAAAAAAAAATTCATTATAAAAGACGATCAAAGCTCTGTCGTCCACCTAGTCTAATCTTAAACATATGCTAAGCTAACTGCCGCTTCCAGGCGTTAGCGCGGAAAAAGCGGCAACAAACTGCACTGCAGCATTAACCCTTTCACCGCGAACGTCGGATTTATCCGACAAACATTGTCGTGCCCATTCCGCGAGCCACGGATATTTCGGAAAAAAAATGCCAGTTTTGCACATAACTGAAGTATCCACATCCCTTTTCGGTTGTAGGTATTTATTTTAGATTTACTACCCCTCGCGTTGGGGGCACGGCAACTGATATAAAGTGTCGCGGTGAAAGGGTTAACAATGATGTGAATAGTCTTGTGGCATTGTCTGCTTATCCCCTTACCTGTTGCTGGGAGGAATTCCTTCCAGGTCAATTGTTTATCTATTGTTTTATTTATAGGGAAAAACTAGGGGTAAAGGGTTAAAGCCGTTAGACCCAAAACGTTCTGTCTGCCTCACAAGGGATAAAGATGTGGTATTATGTATGTGAATGCATTGACTTATTTGTTTTACAAGTCAAGCCTCACCAACTCTTAGCCAGAGTCAACCGAGTTATATATTTTTATAAGTAAATACTTATAAAAATATTTGAATATGACCCGGCTTATACATGGAGTAAAAGTATTGGAAAGTATTCTTCAAAAAAAAAAACTGAAGTTTTTATGCTTTTCTTCCCAGGTCGACGCGCCAATGAAACAAATGTCAACTCTAGAGACATACGTCACATACCGAGTTCGCTGCGTGTGTGCCCGATGGCAATGTCCGCTTAGCGTGCGACGGCGGTACAACCACTTCAAGGTAAGTTGCTTGAGAAAGACAGGGCTTCTTAACTCATTAAGGCAATAAAGCTTTAAGTAAATGATATGAAGTCAACAACTATCATTGATGCAATCGAAAAAAAATTTGGTTGTCTGTAAAGTCGGTTTACGGACGATAATTTTACGCGAAAACGTTATGATAGATGCGCAAGCCGAACGCTTAGGCCGATCGTGTCTCTCTACCGCTCGTTCCGCGCTCTCGCTCGCACGCTCGGTTCAGGCGGAACGTGACAATTTTTCGTGCGTGCAGCCGGCGTTCATCGATTTATAAGACGTCACGTCAATAATTAACAATTCTCAAGTGATACAAGAAAAACTTGTATATAAACTCTAACTCAGAAAAAAAAATCTAAGAAATATCTACTTAATGTGGTTAGCGCTATGGTATAATTTAGCTCGCGTCAGAACTCCTCACCTCTCCGTTTAGATACCTAGTCATCCATTGCAAGCCAATTTCATTCTTATTACTCTGAACAAACGATTCATGTAACTGAATTTTCACCTTCGAAGTGGTCGCCGCGCGCATAGTAATTATGTAGGTATATTTTCGATACCTAAACAGGGAGTGATTCAAGCCTGGTTTTGGTCATTTTTCGTATCGGACGTTTTTCGTACTGGACGTTTATAATTTATCTCATTAGTAGTGTAAATCCCGCCTATAGTCCGGCTACTTCGTGCGCGACCTTCCTGCGGGGTACAGACGTGGGCGGGGAGGAGACTCAAGGCTTCAGCGGGTAGCGGATGGTGTAGCCGGGGATTCAAAGATTCAAACGTTTATTCAGTAATTAGACCTTTACAGGCACTTTTACACGTCAATAAGTAAAATTTACGTTACGTGTAAAGTATATTAAAATACAATTTATTTTTAAAGAATATCAGCGCTTCGTTACTACCACTGCTGAGAAGAAACGCCGAAAGAAACTCATTTTCACATTATTGGTCGCCTACTCGCCAGAAGGGCTTTGTCATATATTATTATTATTGTCTTTTAATTCATAAATACTTATAATATAATACAATGTTGACACATTATAACATGTAATGCTTGCGAACAAGTAAACAAACATAAATTGCGTAATAAAAAATATTAAGTAGTCAAATAAGGGTTCCTTGTTTACTACGGAACCCTAAAAAGCGAAGCCGAGCCAGTCCCTCCCGGCAGCACCCGTTCACGAGTTGACGCACGGATCAGCCATCGTTAAACTCAAACATATTAGAGGGAATCCAACGACCCGAACAGCTACGCCACCACCGGATTGGACATTTTAGTGAGCATGAAAAAGGGAGTGAATGGAGAGAATGAAGGAGTGAGGGTTGCACGCGTTACCCTTCCCCGCTTCACCATCCGTAACCCGCTGACACCTTGAGTGTCTTCCTCCCCGCCAACGTCTGTACCGTACCCCGCAGGAAGGTTGCCTACGAAGTAGCCAGACTTTACCAGTTTTGGCTGAACTTCTCACTTAACAATATTTGAGAACTTATTCACCGGTTTTTTTTTTTGTCACCAGGTCCTCCACCAGCGCCTCACAGCGGCCTACCCACTAGTCGCAGCGCCCCCTCTCCCGCCCCTCCACTCTGCAAGGCAACAGTTGGACAGATACTCAGCTTCGTTCGTCGCACTTAGGACCTTAGGGCTTCAAGCTTTTCTTGGTAAGTAAACTAGTTTGTGCTCGGCAACTCCTTGACCGATTTGGCTCATGTTCGAACTTATACATTTTACTAGTTTCATCTACACGCCTTCATCCTTCGAATTTCATGCAGTTCTGATTAAAGAAAGTGATGTGCACAGGTTGATTTTACACCCCGTAACTCACGGAAGAGAAATATCCGGCCAAGCGCGAGTCGGACTCGCGCACGAAGGGTTCCGTAGCAATATCTATAAAAATCACGTTCGTTGTATGGAAGCCCCATTTAAATATTTATTTTAATTTTGTTTATAGTATGTGTTGTTATAGCGGCAACAGAAACACATCATAATAATATAATAATCATTTATTATTTTATTATAATCATCATCTGTGAAAATGTCAACTGTCTAGATTTTCAACAATTCCTGAGTGAGAATCGTGATAGCTGGACAGTTGAATCACCAGACTGTATCTCACCAAAAGTCACCAGGCTGTATCTCATATAAATATAAATAAATATATAGGGACAAATAACACTGATTGAGCTAGCCCCAAAGTAAGTTCGAGACTTGTGTTATGGTATACTAACTTAACGATACTATATTTTATAACAAATACATATATAGATAAACATCCAAGACCCAGGACAATTTGAAAAAGGCCATTTTCCAAATTGCCCTGACCGGGGATCGAACCCGGGACCTATGGGTGGCGGACTAGCATGGTGACCACTACGCCACGGAGGTCGTGACTCATAAGATACAGCCTGGTCACAGACAGACGGAGTCTTAGTAATAGGGTCCCGTTTTTACCCTTCGGGTACGGAACCCTGAAAAAGGTGGAAGTGCCAAGAGGGCGTGGCCCGCGTGTCATAATTAAGCACAACGGCACTCAATCCCGACAGTATATTTTGACGCAAATTAAGACCTTATGTTAACGGAGAAAACGCATGACTTTTTCCTTGTGCTATAGAAAAAGTTTCGCAACCCTTTCACCGCGAGACTTTATATCAGTTGTCGTGCCCCCAGCGCGAGGGGTAGTAAATCTAAAATATATACCTACAACCGAAAACGGATGTGGATACTAAATTTATGTGCAATACGACCATTTTTTTTGGCGGTAATATCCGACTCTCGCGGAATGGGCACGACTCTGTTTGTCGGATAAATCCGACAGGGTTAAAAAATAGGTACGTCCAAGAAAAAACTATCTTGCTGACCCGAAATCTCTTTAAAATATAAAGATCACAAAGTGACATTTCTTTGGACAAAAACAAACTTCTCTCTTCCACAAAGTGACAGGAGTGACGTCACTTATGTCGCATTTGTAGGACATATGTTCGGGTGCTATATCAAATATCGCGTTTACAGGATTGGCCTCATAACAAATGTAACCATAATTTTTAACAAAATCCTATGGTAATATTATTTTTATATTACTTCTAAAATTGACTTTTTCGATCAACTAAAAACCAAAGTCGATAAAAAAATATAATTGTGTTTAAGACGAAGTGGTAGCTATAGTGGTGCCCTCATTTTAAATAAATTGTTTAAAACATAATATGGTGATAATTAAAAAATTGATTTGGATCAATGTCTAGAAATACCTTTAAACTATTTTATGAATAACCTTTGGAAGTAATATTGGTAGTCCGTCTAGTTTTAAAACTGTTTTTCGCCAAAAGTGGCCACTTTTGGCGAAAAACAGTTTTAAAACTAGACGGACTATTAGTAATAATTTCAAAGGTTATTCATAAAATAGTTTAAAGGTCTTTCTAGACATTGATCCAAATCAAATTTTTTATTAATCACCATATTTAGATTAATAGAATTTATTTCAAACGAGGGCGCCACTTTAGCTACCACTTCGTCTTAAAGGTCTTTTTTACGTAAAAGCTTACAAAATCAGAGACTTTTATCAAAATCTACTCACTATGCATCTTCTCTATTTTTCTTCTTCTTTTCGTGTCGATTGGCTCAAATCACACTATATTTAGTCCCTCCAGTAAGTTGCCACTCTTATGCCTCTCCGACGCCGAGTACATCTTTTGATTGTACCCTAATAAATAAAATAAAATAACGCCATCTATGGTAAATTACCGGAATTATTTCGTAAAGTTATCCTATGATTGCAAAACATCTTAAGTTCATTTTGAACCGTAGCAAAACATATCTTATTAATTATTTGCTGGGTAAATCTTCTCAGTAACAGAGGGGTAATAACTGGAATAGACTACCAGAAGAAGTGTTCACTGCGCCTTCCATAAATGCAATGCAAGGCTCGACAAGTGGATAAAGACAAATAAAGTGTCGTTAATGAATTAATGAACTGTGAAAAGACTTTATGGACTCTCAGCACTGTGTGATATAGACTTATCAGCTCCAAGCTGCTTGTCTATAAATAAATAATAATCTGCCTACAATAATCAGTAATCATGATTATGGCAGGTGTCATCGCTATTGCAATATCCCAGCGTCAGTCCATTCCACTCTCATTTCATAACCCATAGACCTTTCCCTTTCCTTGCAATATATCTTTCTCCTGCTGAAACCTATTCAAGGGTACACCTTTCATAGGTATATTCAGGAATGAGTTTTGGCGGGAGCGCCACATTACATCAACTTCTCCAAAGGGCCTCTACGTGTTGGATCTGTATACCCACGCAAGCCTTTCAAAGGGCCGGGGTGAAAAGACCCGTGAATCTAAAGGAGATTCAATATAATAATAATACATTTAAAAACTCGATTTTCAAGCGTTAACCCCCAATAACTTTTAAATGGCTGGATTTTCATCAAACATACGCGAGCCACGGCAAGGGAACTTGCATTCTCGTAAAAAAAACGCACCGAAATCGGTCCATCCCTTCGGGAGCTACGATGCCGTAGACGGACAGACATTAGCGTCAAACTCATTCTTGTTGAGGGTCAAAAAGAAAAGAAGCCAACAAATGCAAACCAAAAATATCCCATTTTAATGTCACCGCCCGCTACGGGGTGACTGGCGGGCGTACTGCTTAAAACTGTAAATAAAAACAATTTTCACCATTCTTTTTCCTAGACCGCGTGGCCAAACACCCTATACTGACGCACAGCGAGGACTTTCGTCTATTCGTCACTATGCCCGACGAAGAACTGGACAAGGTAAGACACATGAGATGTTGGATGCAAAGTCAAGTAGAGTCAAAAATAATTTATTAATCTTTGGATATTTGTATCACTTGATGATTGTAAATTTTTGTAATGAAAACTTCTTTAGCGGCGTTGTACATTTTTTTTGTAATGGATAAAAAATGTTAAACTCGCGTCAGGACGTCAGGACACGTGACCTAATCGAAAATTCGTAAGACGGATGGAGAGTAGACAGCCGGCGCGGCGTAGGAGAGGAAGTATCCCCCTCTTTCTACGGCGCGGCGAAAATGAATGCCTGCGCCTGCTGTTTCGTTTAGGCGGCGCAGGGCGCTTGCGCGAATGTTTGTGTGTGTTTATGTTACAGCGTGCCACGCACATCCATGGAAATGCACAACGTTAATATTCAAGTTTTCACATCTGCCGGCACTCCCGGGGTGCACCCCGGGAGTGCCGGCAGATGTGAAAACCGAAACCCGACGTTTTTTTTTCTTTCGATGTCGTAATAGGTAGTTGTTGACGTCAGATCATTTACTTACAACTAAGTGTACTGCCGCCTCTTAAGCGCAAGTACAAAAGAAGCGGTAACAAACTGTACTGCAGCATTTTCTCCAAAAACTTCAACTTATAATTATTCTGATATTAAAGTTAGATATGTGGACTGAGAATACATTGCTATGTCATAATTATTAATTGCGAATGATGTCAACTTTGACAACAAATCAACCAAAAAACAAATAAAATATTTTTAGGTTCTTAATGAAATAATCTGACATAAAACCCATCTTGTGTCTCTGTCCTTCTTATGAGAATTTACTTAAACAAGAATGAAACTTTATACTACGTCGTCCTCTACGAACGTACCGCGATCAGATTGCAGACGTTCTTAAAAAAGGAGAGGTTGGAAGTACCCGTAACCGGCGGGCATGCATGAAGAGAGTTCTGAGTGTAGATGAAGCGAAAGAGGTCTGTCAAGACCGTAGCAAGTGGAGGTCTTTAGTCCCTGCCTACCGCTGCGGGAATGATAATATGTATGTATGTATGTATGTGTATACATCATGACGTATTTCATACAAAAATACCCCACTACGTTTCAAAACAGGTTATACTTTTGAGACTTCAACGCGGAATGTATACACCTCCTATATCTATGGTTTCAACTCCGACGACCCGGACGACCTCCGTGGCGTAGTGGTCACCATGCTAGTCCTCCACCCAGAAGTCTCGGGTTCGATCCCCGGTCAAGGCAAGTTGTAAAATGGCCTTTTTCAAATTGTCCTGGGTCTTGGATGTTTATCTATATATGTATTTGTTATAAAATATGGTATCGTTGAGTTAGTATCCCATAACACAAGTCTCGAACTTACTTTGGGGCTAGCTCAATCAGTTTAATTTGCCCATATATATTTATTTATTATATTTGTTTTAGGTTTTCAAGAGTGAAAGCAGTGCATTAAGTTTGTGGGGCTTGAGCAGCGCCCTCTATGGCAGCGGGGAGACCAAGCCTGCCAACGGAGCCAGGTATTTTTAACCGACATCCAAAAAGGTTATCAATTCGTCTCAATCTTTTTTTGACGTGAAAACGTCTTATAAATCGATGAACGCCGGCTGCACACACGAAAAATTGTCACGTTCCGCCTGAGCCGAGCGTGCGAGCGAGAGCGCGGAACGAGCGATTGAGAGGCACGATCGGTTTAAGCGTTCGGCTTGTTACGCATTTATCATGCATGTCGTAAAATTATCGTCCATAAACCGACTTTACAGACAACCAATTATTTTCACGCATTATTCGATGAAGCGTAGACCGATTTGGAAAATCCCTTTTTTTAAAGGGTTTTCAGGAATTTTTTTCAAAATCTTTTGTGTAGTTCGGGAATGAAGTCTATTTTTAGTTTTGAAAAATTATTATATTACTACCAGTAACCTCGTCAAATCACCTAGGTTAGGTAGCGGACCCCGGGCAGGCCTGTGTCACTCCCCGTTTAGGTATCTAAAATATATCTACATTGTTACTATGTGCGCGACGACCACTTCGAAGGTGGAAATTCAGTTACATGAATCGTTTGTCGTCCTTTTCAGAGTAAAAGACCCAGAGTTCTCTTCGATAGAAGATTATCTGACGTCCTTGGAGCAGAAGTTGACGACGCTCTGCTCACTGACGACCAAACTGCACAAGGGAAGCGGGGAGGTGTCCAATGAGCTCATGGGGTGAGTTTGAAATATTTAGGATTTTTCTGCTCCTGGTAACCATCTTATCTTTTAGGCACTTTTTAAACTCTGACGCAAAAAGAGGGTATAACATGTGTGTGTTTTTGTGTCATGGGTTAAAAAGTTTAATGTGTCTTACTTAAATTGAACCAAAATTGTGGTCGTCGCGCCGATAACCGCCATTTTGGTTCAACCTACGTGCTGGAAATTTGTACAAAAATGTTTTGAAGTCCGCCATTTTTGTTCAACGTATTTGTGTCCTTTTGTTCTTTATAAAGAACTCCGATGGATTATTTTGTTTGAAAATTACAATGAGCGTTGTGTGTTCGAGTTCAATGAAAGTCAGGGCAAGTTGGAAAATGGCCTTTTTCAAATTGTCCTGGGTCTTGAATGTTTATCTATATATAATGCGTTTGTTATAAAATATACTCGTATCGTAGAGTTAGTATCCGTAAAACACAACTCTCGAACTTACTTTGGGGCTATCTCAATCTGTGTTATTTGTTCGTATATATTTATTTATTTAATGTAGCGTAAAAGCAATCTACTCGCCCCTCGAACATACCCTAATGCAATAAAGAAGCGGGGCAGCCCCAAGACTGACAACCAGCAAACCTGCGGGCCAGCATGTTCGTTTTGGCTGACAACGCTCTCCGTTCCCTCTCAATGTCGGCATCATGGTGTAATAATATACTTCGCATAGTATTCTCTTCCCATGACAACTGGTGACGTCATTGGAACAAGAATACGTCTTCAGTTGCGGAGCGGTTCTAAAACTTTTTTAGTGGGGAAAAAGATTATAGATAAAACATTTCAATTTGGTGTAAAATTGTTTTCTAATGGATTCAATTTTTGTCTAAAATTAGAATATTGCATTTACACATGAAGTTCGAAACAACTCGATAAATTCTAATTTTTTTAAATGATCCTGTCGACCAAGATAAACAGAATCTTTTAGCGATTCTATATTTGATAAGAAGGTGCGAAGAAAAAAATATATATTTCAAAGCAAACTCGTACCCACCGCGTACCCACATCTCGCCGTATCTCAATAATGCTTGTATGTTAAATATGGACTCGCGTAGACAACTACATTTGGCAACGTTATTGTTTGGGGTGATCAAACGCAAAACAACAGAGTATATTCATTCGAAACTTATATTCGATAGACCGAATGCCAGATTATGCCGTCCCCCACTACTCATGCACCGTCACAGATCAGCTGCTTTCAGGGGCTGCTTCAGATACCAGGCGACTAAATGTTGGAACAATATACCACCTCCAATAAGGCTTACTGTGTTAGTTTCAACTTTCAAAAAACTGTTTCGCTCTTATTTGTTAGATAAACAGAAAACTAACAATCCAATAAGTCGCCGGTAGCTGTTGCTGCCACTGACACTGACGCTGACACTACACTCACACAAACTCCTAGGGCTTAAGGTAACTTTGTAAATTTTTACTACTTTGTTAGCAAAGTAGTAAAAATTTACTACTTTAAAATTATAGTTATAGTAAAATTTACTTCGTTTAGACGAAGAAAAATATTTTTTTATTATTACGAACTTTTATTTAATTTGCGCTATTTGTCGTTTCGGAAGGACCACTGCTGGGAAGATAAGGATGAAAGAAAGCCAGTACAGCATTGGTCCCTACCCAGCCTAATGGGCTTGTAACAAATTACAATACAGATTTACATCTAAGCTATACTATACACTATATTTACATTTTAAAAAAACCAGTGTTTCCAAGAATTTTTACATAATAAGACTCATTTTTAATTAATAAATTTTAAGTTTGGAAACCACAGTAATTTCTTTACCGAACGAAATAGAGCTATATGTGTGAGCGAGAAGACGATAATGATGAAAGAGCGGGCTGTCAGAATGACACTTGTCATTTAGATTTGTTGCCACTGTGTTTAATTGAATTACCCGAGTGAAATACATTTTTTAACTTTATGTACCAATTACGAATTAATAATGAATTATATCAATTTATAAAATATCAAATAGATGCATCACACGTGATACTAATTAGCTAAGTTAGTTTTTTTTTTTAAATATTCATGAACTAATTTAGAAAGTCCTTAAAATTGAAAAGAACAAGCAGTGGTGCACTTATCGTGACGTAGTCTTGTGTCAACTCGGGAAGAGAATACCTTGTTTCATTATACCATGATCGGCATCATGTTTGAGTTTCTTTTATGGATTGACATGCATAGGTTGCCTCGGACGGCATTTCCTACTTCACCGGACAAGGTTTGAGGAGCGAGCCAGAGGCCCGGCTTACTATATTTATAAACTTCTAGCAGCAGCGCCAAGGGTTCTCAAGGGGGAAACCTCGGCTTTGGGCGCGCTAGGGACTATAGCAAATTTTGGGGTGCTTTGCCGGACACCCATGTTTTGCCGGAAGGGCCGAAGCTACGGTTGCCAGAAGAGCCTACTTAGGACTGTTTGTGGGCGGAAGTCAAGTGTATAAATGGTGGTGTTGTGTTCCCACTGGCAGCATGAAGCGGTGCTGCGACGCGTGGGCGAGCCAGGCGGGCGGGCGCGCCGCGCTGGCGGCCGCCGCGCTGGGCGCCGGCGCCGCAAAGGCCGCCGCCGCGCCGCTACCGCGACCCGCGCCGCACAGGTAACTATAACTATCACCACAACTTAACACGGTTACTGTTTTGGGGTTCCGTACCCAAAGGGTGAATATCTGTCTCCAGGCTGTATCTCATGAACCGTGATAGCTAGCTAGGCTAGACAGTTGAAATTTTCACACATTATGTATTTCTGTTGCCGATTGAAAACAGAATAAAATAAATATTTAAGTGGAGCGCTCCCATACAACAAAGGTCAACGATTTTTAATAGATAATGGTACGGAACCCTTCATTCGAGTCCAACTCGCACGTGCCGGGTTATTAACTTTTTGGAGCAAATTCAGTCCATGATACTTAACTTTTTTCTGTAAAAATATATTTTCAAAATCGATAAAACCTGTTGTATAATAAGAGGTATTAAAACACAAATGTGGGTTAATCACACGGTAACGGTTTCAGAACCTTTAATAGAGGATTTATATCAAGGTTTGAAAAAGTCTTGTATGCAGCTGTACATAATTAAGTATTAAAAACCTACATTCGTGGTTTAATACCCCCTATTATACAACAAGTTGAATAAATAACTATAATCCTATTCAGGGCAGTGCTGCCGATGCTAGCGGCGTACTGCAAGGCGCACAGGGACAAGCTGAAGAGGCGGCAAGCGTTGCATGGTGAGTGTCATATTATCCAAGTCGAGGACATCAGACTTATCTCCAGTAGACATGTGTATAAGAAAAAAGTGCATAATTAACTTTTTGAAAACATAATCAATTAGCAGAATAGGCATGACGAATGGAAAAATATTTTTAGCGATTATTAAAAAATATTGTACGCGTATATTTTCTTTTCTCTGAGAAACAAAAAATGAGAACGGTATTGCGCATTGAAATTTCGCATGACGTCACGGCTACGTAAAATTTTTACATAGAGGTGACGTCGCAAGCCCCCACTCCGGAACCTGTGATGGTACTTATCTTCGTGAATCTTGACTTTTTTTGGAAACTGAAAAATATGGGTCTATTATTTTTTGATAATCTAAAAGACTGACTAATTAGAATCTTACTTTTCTGACCCAGCCGTCACTTCTATTCATCGTTTGTTACTATTTTTCATATACGTATTTATCATATGTATGTAGATATATATGCCGTGCTGACAGACGAATCCAACCCTTATACTTTTCTGATCATTCATCATCCAGAGCGAAATATGCAATGTTTAAATGTCATAAAATTGGAAGTACAATCTTCTCCTAGAAGTACGAAATCGACAGTGCCTTAATTAATTATTTGTCTGATTGTGTTGAATTGGGAGACACAAATATTTTTTATACCATTTCCCCTCTAAAAAGTTTATTTTATTCACTGAAAACAGTGAATAAAATATACACTTTACTCACTATTTCGATGTTTGAATTTAGAACAATTTACTCTTAATTTTAGTAATTGTTCCAATTTTAATGTCCATTTTAATTAATTTAACCTTCTTTTTTTCTTCATTAAATGTCTATTCTCGCTTAAATTTTTCTTTTTAACCGACTCCCAAAAGAGGAGATTATCAATTCGTCGGAATCTTATGTTTTATATATGTTGATCGATTTATTCGAATACATTTGTACCGATTTAGAATATTCTTTTTTTTTTTAAGGGAATACGTCCTGTCAGGTGGTCCCATAATTTTTTTATTAAAACTGGTTGTGTAGTTTAGTGGTGAAGTCGGTTTTTAGTTTTGAAAAATTATTCTCGTATTCATGGTATAAAGTATAGTATGCAATTCTTGAATAAAGCGGATTTACATCGAGGGCCATGAATCACTCGCATTGCTCAGGATTCTAACACTTGAACTTCACCTGCTCGTGATTCAACTATGGCCCTCGAAGTAAATTCGTCCTTTATTCACTAATTGCATAATATACTATTTTGTAATTGTTTTTTTTATTTTATTTCAGCTGCGTACGTGGCCGGCAATACATCGGATGACTTACACAATAAGTAATTAAATTATACATACTCATCTATTTAAATGACTATACTCAATTTGGTTAGGTATTTAAATAAATGTAAACAATCTTGACATGTCTTGTTATAAAAACTAGATAGGCCACTTTTTATTCCCTAAATACCGAGTTTCATCAAAATCGTTGGAGCCGTTTTCGAGATTTTTCATTACAAATATACAACGTGGATGGGACATACCCGTAATAAATCTAACCACGGGCTGTACTAGATCACTATAGTATAATGAAATTAAAATAACAGACAAAACACAAAAAAAAAATTCGACATTCCCATACAAATTGCCCGAGCGTCTGCACACTTTTGTATGGAAATGGCGATTTTTTTTGTGTTTTGGCTGTTATTTTAATTTCATTATACTATAGTACTACGAGCGACTGCCTCCATGGTCCAGTGGTCAAGGCGTTCGCCTTGTGACCCGGGTTCGATTCCCACTGGGAAGCATACTTTGGGAAAAGTTGTTTCCAGTCTGGATAGGATATTGCAGGCTTGAATCACTTGATTATCCGAAAAGAAAGATGATTCCGTGTTTCGGAAGGCACGTAAAACTGGGGGTCCCGAACGCCACCTAGCGTTTGATCATCAAACTATCCAAGAATTGGTTCCTGGTTTGCCCTTTGGGTTGTGGAGGTCAGACGGCAGTCGCTCTGTGTAAAAACCAGTAACCTCGTCAAATCTCCTTGGTTAGGTAGCGGACCCCGGGCTCTGAAGCGTTACTGCTGAGGATGCAACCGGGAATACGCTCGGATGATGATGATGATAGTACTACGAGCCTAAACTCGATGGGATTACACAGGGATAGACTTTACCCAGGGTAGTGGTCGACCTCGGGTCTAGAGAACTGGCTGTAGGTTGCTCTTACGTCGCTCAATCTCGGGCTCGCTTCATCTACTAATGTCGTCTTGGAGCCCTTCGATTTTGAACGTTTGACAAGAATCAGGTCTATGAAACTCCTTCTGTTAAGAACAGAGGGGGAAAAAAGACTAAAAAGATTAGCGGAACGAACATTATCAAGATTTTAATATTCAATGAAATACATATTGTGTGAAAAGTTCCTTCGATCTGCAATATATAAATTCGCGAGGTCCACAGCTCACAGAGCCACTAGTAATAGATTTTTCCGCAATATGGCCAGTTCAACGAACTCATATTTAAGCCTATATATAAAATATAACAATTTTAATACATTTCCTTCTATTTCAGATTAGAACAAGCCTCCGAAGCTCTCCGTTCAGAACTGTCTGACTGGTTGCCAAAAACCCGTTCAGAAATCAAGTCCATCCTCCTAGATCTGGCAGACAGACAAGTGAACACACACACACAGACTCTGCAAGCGTGGGAGCACGCGTTAAAGCTCTCCAAAGAAACCGACTATAGTGAGATTTTTAGAACTGTTTCTAAGACGGCAGTACAGAATTTGTCGCCGTCGAAATGCGAAAGTTGTCCGTTTGAGGAGAGTGACAGCCTAAGCGAGCAGGATGGGGGGATGCTGGACGTGGACTTGCCGTGATTGCCCAGCGGTGAGCTTGATTCGGTCATGTATTATGTTTTAAAGCAGTTTTGATAAATTTAGACTGAAAATGTGCAGTGTGTCCAATCCAATTGCGTCTAAATTAGACACAAAATTGGATACACTAAACACACTCATTTTGACGCAATTGGATAATCTGGACACTTTACTCGTAACTTTGTCCTGCCCCGTTAGAAATAAAGACGTGATATTATTTATGTATCCCGTGCGTGTCGTATCAGAAGTACTGATGGCCACTTACACCAATGCTACTTGAGGAATCGAGAAATCTTTTTCTCAAGTATACAATATGTAACAAAAACCCGGTCCGATTCTTGTAGGAGCAACTCTGACCGTCAATATGAACAACTTTTCCTATGGGACCAATGCTTGAAACTCGAAAAAAATCAACATTTTCACACAAAAGTGTTCGTCTATTTGTATGAAAATGACGATTTTTGCTTCGAGTTTCAAGCATTGGTCCCATAGGAAAAGTTGTTCATATTGACGTACTGCGTTGCTCCTACAAGGATCGGACAGGGTTTTTGTTACATATTGTATATCGATTCTTATATTCATAAATCCATAGACGACCTCTGTGACCTTGTGGTAATCACGCCACGCAGTCACACCGGAGGTCCCGGGTTCGATCGCCGGTTAGGTCACGATAGAAAATGATCTTTTTCTGATTGGCCTGGGTCTTGGATCAGTTTGTTATAAAATATAGTATCGTTGATTTAGTATCCCATCACAAAAGTCTCGAACTTACTTTAGAGCTAGCTCAATCTGTATAATTTGTCCGTATAATTTAGTTATTATTTTAAGTTCTATCTCATGCTTAACAATTTGCAAAATGTTAATTATCACCACATTTATGATTAAACAATTTGTATCAAGTGAGGCCGCCACTTATGCCCTGTGTTCACCTTAAATAAGAGAGAGTGCCACATATGTATATCGCGACCTTTACTTAAGGGGATACATAAATTTTTCGTGAACAACATGACGTTTTTCTACGCACATACGCCAAAAGTGGCCGTTTTTCGCAATTGTGCTTAGAAAAGCTTAACGTTCTCACTTTAAACTTTAAACAGTAGTTCTGAAAATAGTTTAAAGAGTTACCTAGATTGGTCTTGGATCTCCGTTTATCAAAAATTAGCAATAATAATTGCATAATAATAACGTAAAAATCGTTACTGTTTGTGAATATAGCCCTTTAATTCATGTAGGTACTTACAATGTTTTATAAGTTCTTATTAAAAAAAAGTATCGAACCACGAGCACAGGTATGCCACTTCACAGAAGCGGAGTATCATTTAAGCCTACACTACTACAAATGAAACTATACATCCGTACACACGTCGATGTGTGTGTTCGCCTCTCAACACACGCGAAAAGGCGACAACGGTGGAGAGGTGCGGGGACGGGGAACGGGTACGCATATTGCGCTGGACCTGATCTGTATGTAATATTTATATTAATTCTGTGTTACGGGCTATACTAGATCACTTTAGTACGAGTATAACAAAATTGAACATAATCTATTTAGTTCCTCCTTGATAGGTTTCAAGAAATCATTGTTCCTGAAATTGTTTAAAATTAAGACGAAGTGGTAGCTAAAGTGGCGCCCTCATTTGAAATAAATTGTTTAAAACTAAATATGGTGAAAATTTAAAATTTGATTTGTATAAATGTCTAGAAAGACCTTTAAACTATTTTATGAATAACCTTTGAAATTATTACTAATCAAAAAAAATCTAGTTTTAAAACTGTTTTTCGCCAAAAGTGGTCACTTTTGGCGAAAAACAGTTTTATAACAAGATGGACTACCAATATTACTTTCAAAAGTTATTCATAAAACAGTTTAAAGGTCTTTCTAGACATTTATACAAATCAAATTTTTAATTATCACCATATTTCGTTTTAAACAATTTATTTCAAATAAGGGCGCCACTTAAGCTACCACTTCGTCTTAATAAGTACTTATAGTCCATTTGGTTAAGTATTTAAATAAATGTAAACAATCTTGACATGTCTTTTTGTTGAAATATTAACTTCAAAATCAATCTCTGCACACATTACAAATAAAGTATGTAAATTATGATTTATAAATAAATTTAATTGGAATTTGCAAAAGTATTGATTTTCAAAGTGTATATTTTAATAAAAAGACATAAAAAGATGGTTTACCTTTACTTAAATACCTAAACAAAGCATTATAGTAGTAGGATTATTTAATATTGTTTAGATGTCTATTTACTAATAGAGAAATAGACATTTAAATTATCAAAATGATAACTTTGGTAATTTAAAAATATATTATTCAAAAGTAAACAAACGAATTAAAATTTAAGTAACAAATTGCTAGTATCCGCAACACGCTTCGTCAAAATATTCACAGTTAGTAATCCGCAAATTTTTAAATATAATTTTTTTTTTACTTACACTTTTTTATTTTGGCACATTGTCAGCATAATGTATCAATTTAAGTTAGTACGATGTTTTCTGTAATGAATGTTTGTGTCACAATAAAAAGAAAAAAAAAGAAATTAAAAAAAAAACAATAAAAAACAAAAAAAAAAGACTTCCATACAAGTGTATTTCTTTTCCTTTTATACAGATGATGAAGTATTTGGTATTTTTTTAAGGAAACTGTATACCCTATCTGCCTTGTGTGCAGCCGCCCGGACAATTTGTTTGGGAATGCAATTTTTTTTTTTTACTTTTAATTTAATTATACTTTAGTGATTTAGTATAGCCGGTGGTTCGATTTAGTATAGCCGGTGGTTTGATTTATTACGCTTATGTTGTATATGGATCGTTTCTTTGATTTTTATTATATAGTGATTACAAACCTATTTATGATTTTTAAAAAATCTGTATTCTTCTTATAATTAATTATTATCTCTAGGCACCTTGTATTATTAGTTTTTAAGGTAACAATCGTATAATCTCAAAAGAACAAATTACAAACGTTTATTAAAATATTGAAAAATATAACCCTCCTTTTGGCGTAGTCGGGTAGTATAAAATTATAGTTCTTTTAATCTCATAGGAGTGACAGTGATTAACCATTTTTTTTTCTATTATATATAAAGATTTCATTAGGAATACATTTTTCTACTATCCCAAATATCGTAATATATTAGAAGATATATCTCGTGGTGGTGATATAGTCTTAGATAAGTTTTTTTTATCGTAAGTTGAGGTATTTGGAGAAAATGCTGCAGTGCAGTTTGTTGCCGCTTCTTCTGCACTAGCGCTTTGGAGGCGGCAGTAAACTTAGCTGTAACTAAATTGATTACAGTGTTAATAATAAAACAAATAAATTATTTTAACTGATTAAGTGATTACTGGGCTTTTGAGACTTTATAAACTTTCGGTTTATATCTACCATTATAATAATGTGTGTTAAATTAATTTTTATTTAAGAATACCAAAAAATAGAATTTATTCAAGTATGTGTTTGTACATATGGCAGTACTTGTAAACGTTCTGTATATAGATTTATTTATAACTATGATTAAAGCGAGATTTTTTAATTACTTTGTTTTATTTGGCTGTATATAAGGGGTCGCCAATGTATTACTCCCCCACTCTTGTCACGCTTTCTTCCGATCCTTACACAAATTTATATACCAGGTGTATATAAATCAAACTACGGGCTATACTAGATAATGAAAGTATTAATGAAAACAATATAACAGAAAAAAAAGTTTGACATTTCTATACAAATTGCGGCTCCACACTTTTGTATGGAAATGCCCTTTTGTTTGTTTTTCGACTTGTTATTTTAATTGAATTCTGAATCCCGTGGTTTGATTTATTACGCACATGTCCCCACGTTGTATAAAGTATACCTTATCCCTCGTTTATTTGAGCAGGTTCTTTGATACTGCATCTTGAATGTTAGGGTCAGATGAGATCAGACAGAAGATAATTCACTTTTTAACAAAAAAAAAACGCTTTTTCTTTCAGGAGTTTCTTCCATATCTCCTAAGTTCTTCATCACATCTTCACCAAATTAATATCGGACCAACTTGGTAGTAAAAGATTTCAAATAAAAAAAGAATCATCAAAATCGGTCCACGGTTGACGAGGATATCGCGTAAAATACATACAAAAGAAAAAAAACATACGGGTCGATCGAATTGATAACCTCCTCCTTTTATGAATTCGGTTAAGAAATGCTCGAGCACTTTATTAAGAGGCTTTTCACATTTGGTTGGCTGTCTCGCTCACACAATCAAACATTTTTAAAGATTATTAAAAATGTGACTCATTTGTAGAAAAGTGTTTCTTAAACTTTTTGATATATTACTATGTGTTAGATATTGTAGACATGTTTTTTTTGTTGTTTATGTGTGTGGGTATCGAGAATAAGCTGATCAAAAATTAAAAATTTTGATGACCTAATTTTCGATGTAGTCAATGTCTACACAATATACAAACATGTCTACAATATCTAACATATCATATATTATAAAGTTTATAGCAACTCCAGTTTTGCCTACTTTCGGGCCCTCCTAAAATCCTCACCGCTGCGCGTCTCTCTGACTGAACGGACCTTTAAATACTTTCAACCTTTAACCTTTTGAGCGCCATTTAACTTTAGTTGCAAAACGGTCGCGTGACTGAGACGCCATTACAGGGTCGTAGCCAGGGGGGCGTAATCTCAGAGCCAACCAAAGGGACGTCTATTAATTACGTGAGGTGATCAGTGGGGGGAGGGGTTCGATTTTTTTTTTAACTTTCGCCACTATAACTAACATGGGGGTGTAGGTAGGCTCTGGCTCAAACCACCCCCTCGAAATACATTTCTGGCTAAGGCACTGCGCCATTAACAACTAAAGTGGTCGAAATTTAAAAATAAATAATAAATAAATAAATATTTAGGGACAAGTTACACTGATTGAGCTAGCCCCAAAGTAAGTTCGAGACTTGTGTTATGGGATACTAACTCAACGATACTATATTATATAACAAATACATATATAGATAAACACCCAAGACCCAGGGCAATTTGAAAAAGGCCATTTTCCAACTTGGCCTGACCGGGGATCGAACCCGGGACCTCTGGGTGGCGGACTAGCATGGTGACCACTACGCTACGGAGGAGAATATTAACTAGTCGGGAGTAAAGATTATTACCAAGTTTGTATGTACAAGTTGTACAACGAGTAAATAATACCACAATATTGAGGTAGTAATAATTTATTATGATCACAACAATAGCTTAGAATAAATTAATGATAAATTAACATAAATATATAATATAAATCAAACTAAATTTGCACGTTTTTAATTTATGGACGTATTTTTAAATTGATTTCTTAAAATATTTCAACAATACTGTTAGCCAGTAGGATTACTGGAATTTTTCATTAGACCTAAGAGACCATCCATTAATTACGTCACAAGGATTTCTTGTGTTTTAGACCCCCCCGCCCTCATTGTCACATTTGGTCACAATTTTGAGACCTCCAACCCCTAGTGTGACGTCACAGATTTATTACTAAATTTAAAACAAAACGTGCGAAGCTGCTAAATATTTAACTGATAAAGCCGGAAATATTTTATTTATTTATTTTGTGTTTTATTGCTTAAATATAGATTTTGTATTGTGACGTCACGAAGCTTATAACACCTCCCACCCCTTGTCACACAATGTCAAACTTCTTTGACTCCCTCCCCCTTAACGTGTGACGTAAGTTATGAATGGTCCCTATGCTACGGGCAATCTGTTTATTATTTAAATATAATTATCTTTTTTAGTTTTGAGATTATTTTAATAATAATGGACGAGTTCTAATACATTTATAAGTCTGCATCGACAGTACTAAATTCTTACTGAATAAACATTTGAATTTTTGAATTTTAAGTAGTGTTTACTTACTAAGAATAATTTTAACTTCAAGAAATTAAATGACATGTATCCCTTTGGAGAAGAAAAAGCCGAAAGCCGAAAAAGTGAGTCACAGTAATTAAATAAATACATTTCATAAAAAAGCATTTCTTAAGTTTATTTTTAACCATTACCACTGTGACTCAACGGAAATACGGAGTGCCGATTAGTAACAGGGTGACTCACTGGGAAAAATGTCAGTTGCAATGTGTATCACTGTTACTCATTGAGAATTTTTTTCCCAATGAGTAGCAGTGTTACTAATCTTGGAACAAACGAATTTGCTGGGCCAAACATCTAATTGGCAAAAATGTACTTATAGTGCGTCTAATTTAAAAATGCTCGCCCACTCCTCGGTTTACGCTCATCAACAAAATTGGTGTTTGATCTCAAGACATCATTTTTAGGGTTCCGTACGTCTGAATACAAAAACGGAACCCTTATAGGATCACTCGTGTGTCTGTCCGTCCGTCGCTTACAGTCAATTATCTCCGAATCTATTAGACCGATTAAGTTGAAATTTGGTACACATATCAATTCCTGTGACCCAAACACAGAGGTGTGACGTGAGCAGATGAAATCTGAAAATGGGGGTCATTTTTGGGGGGGAAGGGGAAAATTAAAAAAAAAAATTATGAAAACTGCATCGTGTGGCATATCAAATGAAAGGTCTTGTCGAGAAGATCTTAAATGTATTTTTTTGTAATTTTAAAATAAATAGTTTCCGAGTTATTCAAGAAAATAGACGAAAATTGACCATTCCCCCCCCCCTTATCTCCGAAACTACTGAACCTAAAATTTTGAAAAAAATACAGAAATTAGTTTTCTCCTTATAGATTATAGGAAAACCTATAAGAAGTCCATGATATTAAAATAACATGGTAAATCACTCAATATTGTGCGTACCAACTTACATTTGCAGGTGGAATGTGTGGGAGAACATATTTTTTAACTCCAATGTTAAGTTTTGAAAATAAAGTGGAACACTCAATATAATACGTTCACTTACGAAAAATCTTTGATATTGTACGGAACCCTCTCCACGCGAGTTTAACTCGCACTTGGCCAGTTTTTTATTGTACCTAATCGGTCACTCATTGACTCTGCCAAAATGCCGAACGGCCAGTACCTACTGTTGACCAACTTAATCTTCTTTCGAGTCAAAATTGCCTATAAATACTCTGAGGAATTAGAACACTATTCGCCAGTTTTTATAATTTGTTAGTTTCGCCAACTGGTCAGTGTCTGCGATAGGCCAATTTAAAAAAAATCTCATAAGAGTCCCTTTATCCTGGCTTTTCCATACAAACGTAGTCTACGTTTTATTTTGAAACGACATGTCGGATATGGGCAAAAATTTATAATTTTAAAGAAATTGCAATTATCTAGGGTTATAATTGGTTTCCGACGTAAAATTATGAACTTAAAAGAGAACATAGTGTATTATATCATATTTGACCATCAGTATCGAAAACGTTTACACCCTTATATTTTGTTTCCAGTTCATAATTTTATTGTCAAAATCAATAATAACCCTAGATCTTGAAATTTCTTTAAAATTACAAGTTTTTACCGGATACTGACATGTCGTTTCAAAATAAAACGTAGACTACGTTTGTATAACAAAGTCAAGGGTAAAGGGATTCTTAATTCGTCACTTTCCGTAATTTGACACTAGAATGATCTGGTCAATATAAGTATCTAGACAGTTGGACTAAATCTGGCAGCACGAAACAGCACTTTTCGCTTTTTGAACGCCGCGCAATCGCCGATGGTGATGCTTTCTGTCGCTCTCTCTCGCTCTAGCGAATGACGGTTCTGAGCGATAGAAAAGGATAGCAGTATAGGAAAGTGATGTTCCGTGCTGACACAGTTACATCTAACTTGTCGTCTTGCACATTTTTGTGACGAACGCACAGAGTGAGTACATTTTTAGGGTAGACAAACTTAAATTACATATTTGAAATACTTAGTAGTAATGCTGCTCGCAGAGTTAATAATTTATAGAAGTCTTAAAAAATATTTTTTTTGTCTAATTAAGCTCCACTTTTAACCTCTCATATTCATAAAACCATCTGTTCTTTCGTATAGCAATAATAAATAAACCAAACATACAAAATGCGTAGGCTAAACTGCCCAATCTAGTGTGTCACTGAAATAAAATGAAAGCTAAGAATTTACTTAGGAATTAAGAAAATAATTAAGATAAAGGGGCATTTTGCTTCGGAGACCGAGATCCACTTTGGGTCGCTGCGCCACCGTGGTAAGTAGGTAAGTATTTACTTAGCTCTCTTTATTTATAAAATTTTGGCCATAGATTACTTACATGCTGATTCTGACACCACTTACAAACACGGAAAACGAAAAAAACCTTACTATACAACAGATTGCAGAGAGTTTTTTTTTTTATAAGTATGGCGGTTAAACGTAATACGATGAAAAAACGTAATACGATGAAAGACGGGTGCCGGCAGAAGTGAAAACTTGAATATTAACGTTGTGCATTTTTGATATTTTGGAATGGTTAGGGAATAATTTTGCACGAATTGCTTTAATTATCAGTATAAAATTACTATCATTTATGTGGTAGAATACAATATTTATTTATTTACGCACAAGCGCCTTGCGCCGCCTAAACGAAACAGCAGGCGCAGGCATACATTTTCGCCGCGCCGTAGAAAGAGAGGGGGATACTTCCTCTCCTACGCCGCGCCAGCTGTCTACTCTCCATCGAATTTTCGATTAGATCACTTGTCCTGACGCGAGATTAACATTTTTTACCCATTATAAAAAAAGTGTACAACGCCGCTAAAGAAGTTTTCACTTCAAAAAAACATTATGTCTTAAAATTTTTCATTTTGTTTTCTGGTTAAATTTTAACATATTTTTTTATAATCAGTGATCGGAGTATGTGGCTTGATTTTATGTACTTGTATCATGAACTGTCACAGGAATCACAACATGGATATAAGTCTCTTTATCCGGGATTTCGTTTCGGGTTCCCTTTTCCCAACTTAATTGAAGTCGGCGCAGCCATTGAATTATGATATATGATATATTCAATGGACGCATTGTGTCCATGTCTTGCATTTTTTCCTGTTTCTCTTACTACGTTTTTTTTTTCAAGTTTTGCTAAAGATAAAGATAAACATAATTTATTTGCCAAACATGTGTTACAAGATATTACATTCAGTTTCGTCCAACCATGTTTACCATCACTGGCGTGCAAATTTTGCTCTGCCATAGTTTTTTTTCGCCTTAGAAGGCCAGTCACTTATACAGTTGAAATAATGTTGAAAGTGTGAAAACATTTTTTTTCTCATATTGATTTATTCTTCATCCTGCATGCAACAAATTTGAAATTTCGAAACAATTCTTAATAATTTTTAAATACCATAATCCCGGAGGCATATCATACGCTGACTTTTAACTGGTTTTGGAAAAAGAAAATCGTATTGTAAATAAATTCCTCTATGCATATACGTAATCCAAATTTGTGTATGACATAAGATAAAAAAGTTGCGAAAATGATTTTCGATCGAGACCACGTAGTTACGCCCGTCCAAAAGCTGCCACGTGACTCCGATGATCTCGAAATCTAGCCGCTGCTAGGCGCCGGTGCTACTAATTGATCTCACGATTTTACTTTCAAGTTTTAGTCAACATTTTTTGTTTCTGAAATTTTATTTTGACTAGCCAATTAGGTATTACTAACGATCCTTATGAGTAGCCTTCGGCTCGAAAACCAGTGAAAAATCACCATAAATATCAACATTTCAGTTCATTGACCCTCCGATCACTGTTAATAATACATGGCTATACTGCATCCTAACGAGGCCTTCAGAATTTTATGAATATGACAGTTTAAATAAAGCAAAAATAAATTCATCTAACTTAGACCTAACTTCGTCCATTATATACTTGTGCCGTTTTTCTCCGGGAATAGCTCCTTGATGATGGCGTAGCAGTCGTCCCAGGGGACCACCTTCGCCTGGACGAGGGGGGTGGGGGAGGCTAGCGTCTTTTTGATCAGGTCGTCGAGGGGGAAGCCGCGGCGGGGGAACACTATAGCCTGGAAATGAAAATTAATTTTTAAAAAAATCAGATGGTAAGAGGCCAGACGGCCTAACCCTTATTCCATGGGAGAGAGGTCGGTGTTTAGTATGGGACGCAACGTGTGTCAGCACTTTCGCGACCTCTCATCTGTCGCGTACAACCCGTGCGGCTGGTGCGGCCGCGGAGTGGGCAGCTACGCAGAAACACACCAAATATGCCCCACTTAAGACATCCTATGTTTTTATTCCCTTCGCGGTTGAAGTGAGCGGGGTATGGAGTGCAGAGGCCAAGGAGTTTGTGCGGGAGCTGGGAAGGCGGTTAAGGAATAACGGCAATACCACCGCGCTGAGTCGTATCTGATGCAACACATATCGTTTGCAAAACAACGGGGAAATGCCGCAAGCGTCATGGGCACATTTGCATCAGGTACGATTGGGGGCGAATTGTTTGACTGAAGTACTCAACGTCAAAATTGATTGACAAGTATAAAAAAAAAATAAAAAATTTTTATGTTTAATGTAATTATAATAAATAAATTAGACATTTAAAAATTACATGCGCAAATACAGAAGTAGCATTTTTAAAACGCGAAGTCAGCTTAACGATTTTTTTTCATACAACAAGATATTTTTTTTCTAGCCTGTAGGTATTGTGTTCCACTGCTAGGCAAAGGCCTCCCCCTTATTTTTCCACTCGTCTCGAACTTACTTTGGGGCTAGCACAATCAGTGTAATTTGACCCATATATTTATTAATTTGTTCATTAATTTTATAAGTTAAGTGGCACTGGGCGTGGACTGCAATTAGATGGGTGACCACATAGTTGTAAAAAAACACTAGTGTGTAAAAAAATTCGAGTTCCTCCGTGCTTCTGGAGGCACGTCAAGCCGTTGCTCCCGGCTGTCATCATTGTATGGCAGTCGTCAAGCTGTCATAAGCAGCTTGAAAAATCCGACAACAGTGTTGGCCACTAACACCCACGAAAATGATGAATACTCACATGAGCTGGAAGGTTTGTGGCGGGACAGAAATCGTTTCTGCCGTCACCTGCGTACACCACTCTGCTGAACGGCGGCCGCTGTGCGATGTACTGAAACATACATAATACCAAAATAGTATTTTTACCCAACCGCGCCGGCGCTGTTTTAAGTCAAAGATAATAATGACTAACGTAACAAAAACCCAACGTCATAGAAACTATTCGAGGGCCTGTAAGTAAGCAAAACTGGAGTTGCCGGTACGCACACAGAGATGGCAGCACACACGACTCAGGACCGGATTTAGGGGAGGGCAACCGGGGCTACAGCCCGGGGCCTCCACAATAGTAGGGCCCCCACAATAGACTTCGAAAAAATCTTTCAGATTCCGACTAGTTTGCACTAGTAAACAACTTTTCCTTTGATTTTTTTCGCTGTTTTACCTCTACCTGCAGTATTTTTAATAAACATGATTATGTTGTTCTTAACTATTAACAACAATCATTGATCTATATTGTTCACTCAAATCAGACAATAAGTAAAATATTACAGGCCCTAGCCCTAAACCAGGAGGCCTCCACTCCTTGTTACCCCGAGGCCTCCACTCCTTGTTGCCCCGAAGCCTCCAGACCTCTAAATCCGACCCTGACACGACTAACAAAAAAGTTACGAAGAAAGTGTTGAATATGCTTTAAAAATATTTATTGCATTTCATTTAAATCATATTAAATTAATTAGAGTACTACTTTATATAAATAATAGTTATTCAAGATTTAAATGTTTTAATTAATACTTATAGCGCCATCTAGTGACGACGGAAGAGAAATAATTATGTTTATATGGCGATGAGTAGGCATGGGTAAGCTAAGTGTCAAAATCCATACAAAATACAATATGTAACAAAAACCCTGTCCGATCCTTGTAGGAGCAACTTAGACCGTCAACGTGAACAACTTTTCCTATGGGACCAATGCTTGAAACTCGAAAAAAACGACATTTTCATACGAATTACCGGGCCAGCCGAACACTTTTGTATGAAAATGTCGATTTTTATATTGTATATGTACGCGGCGCCGCAGCTAGCGGCGAAAACGAGCCTTACTTTTTTAAAAAACAAATGGAGTTTATTTCATTTGTAAGCCTTTTGTTTTTGGAAAAAAGAAAACTTTTTATTCAATAAACAAATTTACAAGCCACCTTCCGGCTCTATACCTATGGCATATATCTATGGCATCTATTGCACGATTATATTGTGTTGTCATCCGATTTAAATGTGCGTGCCGGAGCTCGGTGGCCCGGTGGGAGTTCAAAATACCACAGAATAAGTAATAGTACTCACGTACAGAAGTCTTACTCAGAAAATAAATTCAAAGAAATATCTACTTATTGTGGTTAGCGCTATGGTTTAATTTAGCTCGCGTCAGAACTCCTCACCTCTCCGTTTAGATACCTAGACATCCATTGCAAGCCAATTTCATTCTTATTACTCTGGACAAACGATTCATGTAACTGAATTTTCCTCTTCGAAGTGGTCGCCTCGCGCATAGTAATAATGTAGGTATATTTTCGACACCTAAACGGGGAGTGACACAGGCCTGACATTACTAGGGCTTTCGCAAGTTAAGTAGCAAAGAGCATGGTCCACACTTCGATGGGTGACCAACAAGTGGTATAAAGATTTCGCGGATACTCCGTGCTTCAGACGGCACGTTAAGTCGTCAGGCTCGGCCAGATGCCTGTAGGCAGCTTGAAAACTGACAGTATTTTCCATTTGGTCATTATACTAGTCCGCCACCCAGAGGTCCCGGGTTCGATCCCCGGTCAGGGCAAGTTGTAAAATGGCCTTTTTCAAATTGTCCTCGGTCTTGGATGTTTAGCTATATATGTATTTGTTATAAAATACAGTATCGTTGAGTTAGTATCCCATAACACAAGTCTCGAACTTACTTTGGGGCTAGTTGAATCAGTGTTAGTTGTCCCTATATTTTTTTTAAATACACACACGAAACGAAAATGCGTGTGCTGCTTCGGAGCCACGTTTATTTGCCAGACAAATTAAAAAACCCCTCAACTTCAAGAACGCCATCTATCGATGAGTAGCCGAACTACATTTTCCAATTGATAGTCCGCAGCGCCATCTATTATTTCCTAACGCAAATAATAAAAACCCCGACTTTCAAACATTAACTCCCAATAGTCTCTAAACGGTTAAACCGTTTTTTATCAAACATAGCTCAGAGCCACCGCAAGAGAACTTGCTTTCACGTTACCGCATCGGAATCGGTCCACCCGTCCGAGAGCTTCGATACCACAGACGGACAGACATAAGCGTCAAACGCGACTTCCGTGGCGTAATCGTCACCATGCTAGTCCACCACCCAGAGGTCCCGGGTTCGATCCCCGGTCAGGGCAAATTGGAAAATGGTATTTTTCGAATTGTCCTGAGTCTTGGATGTTTATTTATATATGTATATGTTATAAAATATAGTATCGTTGAGTTAGTATCCCATAGCGCATGTCTCGAACTTACTTTGGGGCTAGCTCAATCAGTGTTATTTGTTTCTATATTTTTTTAAACACCGCTCTTTAGTGGAGGGGTCCAGAAGAAGACAAGCTTACCTGAGCCAGAGCTATGGACTTGCAAAGGTTCTTCGGACATCGCGAGCAAGCCGTCTGCCTCATCAGCGGCTCGATGAACAACCGGCCGGACTGCCAGAAGGCCCGGTTGGTCACCACCTTGGTCACTGCATCCTGAAAAAGAGTTGGAATAAGGATTTCCATTGCTATACAGCACGGCAATGCCGCCAGTACCTTTGAGCCGGGTAGGTACGATAGACGGGGTGGTCTCATAGATTCATTGACGAAGCATGTTGCGGATATTTGAATGAGTGAAAAAAGTATTCAATAGGCATGACGAATGGAAAAATATTTTTAGCCCATCGGTTAGGTTATCAAAAAATATTGTACACGTATTTTTTCTTTTCTCTGAGAAACAAAAAACGACAAAGATACAGCGCGTTGAAACTTTGCATGACGTCACGACTACATACGATTTTTACATAGAGGTTACGTCGCAAGCCCCCACTCCGGAACTTTGATGCTTCGTTTCTTTGCGATTTTAGCTTTTTTGTCAAACTGAAAAATATGGGTCCATTATTTTTAGATCTAAATAGATATCTTAAAGACGGACTAATTACAATTATACTTTTTTAACCCTGTCGTCAACCCCATTCGATAGTTCCGAATATCAAATCAAATCATATACTTTTTAAGGTTCCGTATTTCTAAAGATCAAAACAAACACTGTCTATGAAATTTGTATAGTATGAAATAACACGTCGTGACGTCATAGCTTCTTAGAGTCAAATAGTGCTCCCAATATCAGTTTTTATACATTAACAAATCTCAAATCACATTCAAAATAAATAAATATATATCTTATATGTACAGGGACGAATAACACTGATTGAGCTAGCCCAAAAGTAAGTTCGAGATATAATGATCCCGCCATCGTTCTCCTACGGCCCATTGCCCACTGGACTGTTCGTCAACAGGACAATTGGCTTGTCAACTAAATAATAGGTTGGGGAAAAAGTCTTTTCGCATTTTATATGAAAATTCAAATATTTTTAATATAGTTTATTTACATTTAACTAAAGTATGTAGGTACCATTTTGTTCGATAATTTTTTGCCATCTTATAGGTAGGGACATGATCCCATTGCTATAGAAATTTTGGGGATTCTGATCAAAAAACTGCGTCAAGTATTTTTGGCAGTCCTCTCGTGATGTTAACCTGACACTGCCTAAAGAATTCTGAAGAGACCGAAACAGGTGGAAATCTGAAGGTGCCAGGTCAGGACAATACGGCGGATGCATTAACACCTCCCAGCCAAACTCTAATTTTAGCTGAGTGGTTAAAGATGTGTGAGGTCTAGCGTTATCATGATGAAAATCCACACCCCTTGTATTGATTAATTCCGGCCGCTTTCTCTCAACTTCTTGCTTTAATCTTATCAGTTGTTCGCAGTAGAGTTCTGAATCGATGGTCCTGCCTAGTGGTAACAGCTCATAATGAATAATGCCCTTCCAATCCCACCACACACACACACAGCATCACCTTGTTACGAGTTAACCCGGGTTTCGCCACAGTTTGTGAAGCCTGACCGGCCTTTGACCATAACCTTTTTCGCACGTTCTTGTCGTACGTGATCCACTTTTCATCACCAGTTATCAATTTCTTCAAAAATGGTTCGGTTAGGTTAGGTAAAGAATCAAAAATAAGTACACGGTTTATTAGGTTTCTTTCAGAGAGCTCGTGAGGTACCCAAATATCGAGCTTTTTTGTGTACCCATTTTTTTTCAAATGCGCCAAAACTGTTTTGTGGTCAATTCCCAGTTCTTCAGCTACGTCGTAACTACTGATATGCCGAACTTGCTCCACTTTTTCAAAAATAGCATCCATTATATCCGTAACAGGGCGACCAGAGCGACGTGCATCTTTGACATCAACATTTCCGGATTGAAAACGCTTAAACCAAATTTGTGCTACTCTCACAGACACTGCACTAGGTCAATAAACATCGCAAATTTTTTTCGCGGCTTGCGTTGCCTTTTTACGTTTTTGGTAGTAAAATTTTAAAATGTATCTAATTTCTTCATTAGATTCACTCATCTTCTTAATTTGAATTAGGAATTATCTTCTTTAAAATTTAAACTTTTAAATGATACCAAACCAGCCAGGTACAAATAGCCAAAGTGGTTTTAATACAAGTTCATACATACTATATGCGAAAAGACTTTTTCCCCAACCTAATAATATAAAGTTTTGTAGATGGTTTTAATCGAAAATATAGACGATTTTAAGAAGGTAATTTGAATAAAAACATTCTAAGTGTTATCAGGATTTTTTAATGTAATTTTAAACTTTACACCGGAAGTGACGACACACAGCAATCGAAGTTTACATTATTCCTATGCCTGCACAAAAAAAAAAACTATTACGGTGAAGACGGCTTTGAGTTTTTAAAAATTATTGGAAACTAGATTATATGGGTGTCACATGTGTAGAAGCTCCTAGTAGGTAGGTAGCCACGGACTAGCTGGGGCAGTTGGAGCTCCTACATGAAGAGGTAGGTAAGGTACGTAGTGGAGAGCTTGAGAGAATAGACAGCAGAGTTATTTTATTAATTATAACTTGACAATACTGATATATATATAAATTTACAATATTGATATATGTAGATGTAATCAGCAGTAGCGGATTTGGGGGGGTTGGGGGGGGGGGCACGGGGGCACGTGCCCCCCCAGGCGATATTTTTGTGTACTGTGCAGATTCTATCACAGTACATACTTAAAAGCATATCTTCGCAACAGGGTGACAGAAGAGCGTTCGAATGGACTGGCTGTAATGCATATCCATCAAGACGTTGCGGAAAAAATGGACCCTAATGAAGTGCTAGACATCTTTAGCAGAAAACATAAAAGAAAACTGTCTTTAATAAACATTTAATTTTTCTAAAGATACTCTCATAAACCTACCTACACATAAGTACTTACTTGAACTTGTAAAAGTAAACTTGAACAGTTATTGTAGTTTTTTTTGCCCCCCCCCCCCTAGAAAAAAATCCTGGATCCGCCGTTGGTAATCAGCTCGAGAGATGGTAGTGGAATGAATCAGAATAATGAGGAAAGAATCCAAAATTTGAAAATGAAATTATTTTTTTGAAAACGGAAAAGGAGGTAAACTGGAACATGAAGGATGAGGTTTATTGTAACATCGTTTCACATGCACGCCAACTTCACGGATGTCTCCAAACACACGATATGTAAACGTGATATAAAGTGCTAACGTTATTAGCGACTATGTGAAACAAAACCATTGAACAAAGAGGTTTATTATGACGAATATGTTTGTCTATAAAGGACATATAGGGCATTTGAAGGACACGTAATTAAAACCGGTTTGGTTAACTTGGTTATTTAAAAAAAGAAACTATTTTAGTCTCCGACAGAAAAAGAGAGGTGTTATGTATAAGTTTGACGCTAATGTCTGTCTTTTTGTGACATCGTAGCGCTCGAAAGGATGGATAGATTTCAATGCGGTTTTTTGACGTAAATATATTTATATAGGGACAAATAACACTGATTGAGCTAACCCCGAAGTAAGTTCGAGACTTGTGTTATGGGATACTGACTCAACGATACTAAATCTTGTAAGGTACTAACAGTTAGGCAATTACTTATATTAAGGGGATATCTGAATTTTCCGGGGTCCAGTCCTGCCCTCATTTGAAATGAATCACTTGATAGGAAACGGAGACATCATTTAAAATTTCGTTTTGACCAGGCACTGGATAACCCTTCAAACTATTTTATGATCTACTATTTACAGTTTATTTCTACACACACAAGCAAATAACAAAGCTAGAAAAGCCGAATAGCTCCCCAATATGTCGTATGAAGATACAGAGGAATTACTAGCAGTTATATCATAAGTACACTAACATTCATTAAATTATTATTATTTCATTTTACATTTTTCCATTTCTTACACCATTGTTTTACTCTCTTAATTGTTTATCGTGTATTTTTAGTGTAGCTTCTAAATGCCTGAAATTCAGGGTGTTTTTCATCCTATCTCAGGCACCTTTTATTTTTGTTACTATTCCCTTATTATAATATATGTGACTATAATGTATATATTATCATTTAAGTAATTGAAAAAAAAAATATTATTCTCTTTATTCATTTTAATTATCTTAGATTAGACGTTTTTTATAATATATTTATAAAAAGTAAAAATATACCACAAAATATACACATATTATAAAAACCCTAACCTAGCTGCCAGCTGGCAGCGGGGCAAGGCTTAAGCTACTGGCGGTTAGGGCCGCAGAGAGAAACCTCCTGACAATGCGTGCCGTGACCAGGAATACTGCCTTCTGTATCTGACCCTTGACATAGCTATCTAGCGAGAGAGTCTTAAAGTGTTGGTCAAGACTCTTCGCTATAAGACCGTTCGCCGATACGACTATCGGGACAATGGTCGTTGAATCTACATCCCACATGGCAGTCAGCTCATGGGCCAAGTCAAAGTACTTGCTAAGCTTGTCTTTCTCGGTTTTCACGAGGTTCTCGTCATGCTGGGACGGTGATATCAACGCACTGCCTGACGCATCAATCTATCTGTCAGCACGATATCAGGATTATTGGCGACAACAGTCCTATTCGTGATGACAGATCGATCCCAATAGAGCGTGGCACGACCATTTTCGAGAACTGGCATCGGTGAGTACTTATAGTACGGTACCTCAGATTCTACAAGTCCATATCGAAGAGTTCTAATTTGTGGTAGCGATTTCGCTGAAGCGATGGACAAAAGCGGGGTGTATGAAGTGCGCGTGATATCTGATATGTTATTAGGTTTATGCGCGCTCTTAAGATACCGTGAAACGTGCCTACATAACTTTAAAAATGTAAAAGTCATGCATTGTTAGGTCATAAAAATTCTAGGTTTATTATGAAGGTAAGTACCTACCCATCTTTAAAAATAAAAAAATACTTTAATGTAAAAGTAATAAAGTGTAGGTAATAAAGTGTAGGTCATAAAAATTCTAGGTTTATGGTGTAGGTAAGTACCTATCTATGGAAATAAAAAAATACTTTTTTATTTTTATTTTTATTTATTGGCACACAAAACAGTCTTACAACGCAGCTTAACAAAACAACTTATATAATAGAAACATGTCTAGTTGCAAAACCAAAAAATAGTGCGCACAGCATGTTAAACAAATTGCTTTTATAATTTGCTTTCATTACTTTTAAGTATACGAAGTAGGCATCACAGGCGGGTTACTCTAAAAGCGGTACGCAAGTCCGGTTACTGCGTATCCGCGTTTCAGTGTTGTCATGCAACATTGTGCACTAAAGTATAATGGTAAAGTCTCATTTAGTTTGAAAAAAGGAATTTTTATTTAGGTAATTTTTCGGCTACTGGCGGACACTTCAAGGTGACGTAACGTACGCTTCCTGTTTGGCTCGGCAGTAGCCGATATTTAGGGACACCAATAAAGTCCGCGTATTAATATTAAAGTCTCCCAAGAAAGTACGATGGGTCAGAAAAACGAGGTTGAGCTGAAGGACTACTTCAGTCTCCGGGATCAGACCCTAGACATCGTCCACCATAAAGTGCTCGTCAAGACAAACAAAACGAGCCCAACGGTTTCATAGAAGATACTATTGCAAGCTTGTAACAAATTTAATTACGAGACAAATAAAAATATAGCGATATAGCTGTCGAAGGTCATTCATTAAGGCGGCCCTTTCCGGCGGCTCTGTCGTCAACGCGAGCATAGTTCGAAAAGCTTGTTTTTTTCATCCAGGGCAATGCTAGAAAAAGAGGCAATCCAAAACGCGAGAGATAGCGCCTAAGGGCATGGTTTGCATTCTATAAAATGAAATTAGTATTATTATTAACTATCCATTGAATATTAACTATTCATAGGACGGGCAATTTCATAAAACTTGTTTCAGGATTTACGGTTTTGTCAGTAAGCCTTACAAATGTGTGAAATAAATGTTTTTTATTTAAAGTTTTCATTTAATTTGCGACGTTTCTACCGAAATATTTTTTTTATTATTACAATTTATGAGTACTTTATGAACGGTCGAAGTTCAGGTAAAATTTGTGCAAAAAAGCAAATTTTAGGAGAGGTATACTGAACTCGTTTTTCCAAATTTTAATTTTTTATTTTGATAGAAACCTAGATATAGTGCACAAGATATCCGTAAGTTCAAAAGTTTTCAAGAAAGATCACTTACAACGCCATAATTACGTACGAGCGTTTGTATGAAACGTAAGATGGGAAGGCTGCTCTTAAGAAAAAACTTCATAGCGCGTTTCAGTTTCACATGTAAACATTGAGACGACATCTAGTGATGAGTAGCGGAACGATCCGTAGCGCCATCTATTCGCTGGGGAATGTAGAAAATCCCAGACTTTCAAGCTTTAACCCCCAATAACTTTTAAACAAACATAACTAAGAGTCACCGCAAGGGAACTTGCTTTCACGTATGACAACCGCATTGCAATAGGTCCATCCGTTCGAGCGCTACGATGCCACAAACAGACATACAGACAGACAGATATTAGCGTCCAACTTATTACACCCCTTTTTTTTGTAGGTGGTTAAAAAGAAGTTGGTAAAGAAATATTGCTGTGTGTAAACAAATAATACTTAGCGGTGAATGTGATGTATTTCTTCTCAGCATGTTTACGTCCACTGTTGGACATATGCCTCTTCTAGGGATTTCCATTTAGATCTCTCTGCGGCGTTTCTGGTCCAGGTCGGCCCTGCCGTCTTTTTAATGTCGTCCGACCATCAATGATGTATTTAAAGAATGATAATTATTTCTGTCCAACGTCCGACCCTCACAATAATGACAAGCAGACAATAGTTCTCTTGAGAATAGGTGCACTAAGCGATCCTCATAATAATTAGCAGTGTACGTCATTGCTCAAGTATTCCACATTAGTTACGTAGGTAGGTACTTAACAGGCAGGTACTAATAGAGCGTTTCTACCACAGATTTAAAAGTAACGTGAAAAAAAATCTAGGTCTATGGTTTCCACGATAGATCTGCAGCCCATCAAGGGAATGAGCGGAAAAATAGGCATTCATCATTTTCCTAGACTAGAAAAATTGTCTCCACTGCTGTGGACCCATTTGTGAAACGCGGGGCGAACGGTTTTTTGTATTGAACAATCATTCGTTTAGTAACTAAGCTTTTCAAAAGTGACACCACTAAATATTAATATACAGACTCTTCAATATTGCTACTAGCCTAGTAACTTATCTGACAAACCAGTGATTTTTGAAAACTATGTTTTCTCGACGACGGTAAATAAGTAAGTGAGAGTCGGACTCGCGCAAGGGTTCCGTACCATTCCCTATAAAAAATCACCTTTATTGTATGGAAGCTCCATTTTAATATTTACTTTATTCTGTTTTTAGTATTTGTTGTTATAGCGGCAACAGAAATACGTCATCTGTGATGATTTCAATGTCTAGCTATCACGGTTCATGCAAGCCTGGTGGCAGACAGACAGACGAACAGCGGAGTTTTATTAATACATACATATATACATATTTTCACGCCTGTTTCCCATGAGGGTAGGCAGAGACTATAAATTATTACTAGGGTAATGTTTTTACCCTTTGCGCATGGAACCCTAAAAAGAACTCTTCAATAGTCGTGTACGCCTAGTAACTTGACTTGCTTAGCTTTGCAAGACCTCGCTCGACGTTAGAATAAGAAACTCTTCAACAGTACTGGAAGCCTAGTACTTTGCTAGTTTGCTAGCTTACTACTTATTTACCATCATATAAGTTTTTTTTTCTACACAACATCACGTCTAACAGAGTATAGCTGCAAGTAGCGTGATCACGTCTTTTCACTTTACGGAGTAGGCAAAGCCTAAGAAATCTTTAGAATAATGGATTCTCAAAAAGACCTCGCTCGACGTTAGAATAAGAAACTCTTCAACAGTGCTGGAAGCCTAGTACTTTGCAAGCTTACTACTTATTTAATTATTCATTTTCTATACAAAATCACGTCTAACGGTGTATACAGTATCTGACAAACTCTAGCTGCAAGTAGCGACATCATGTCTTTTCACCTTACGGAGTAGACAAAGCCTGAGAAGTCTTTAGAATAATGGATTCTCACCTCAAGTCCATGCACTTTTAGCCAATGATGTACAAAGACGGTATTCGCGTCGGTCAGGAGTAGCACGTCCCAGCCGGAAGCAGCTAATGTTTTGATCAGCTCGGCGACGCCAGGGTTCTCTCGCATGGAGCCGATGGCAGATAGGATGTCCTCCTGGCTGAGGCCAGCGGAGTACGCGTGTTCGAATACCTGGGGACAAATTGGTAACAAAACTTTGCTCAAATTTTCGATGTAAGACTTCTAATGACTCCTTTAGACAGTGCAAGCTAGCGTGCGAGTCAGCCTGCTAAGAAGCTGCCGTGCAGCTACTTGCACCGTGTGGACACATCATGCGAGTTACTTGCACGTGCGAGTAGGACAGTAGCTCGCAAGCGAGTAACTTCAACATATTTTGTTTTCACTCCCCTCGCAACTCGCACATGACAGCAGCTCGGTCATCACTCGCATCGTTTAGACGCGTCCGGCAGTAGCTCGCCAGTGACAGCCGGGCAATTGTGAGCGGAACCTTTGTTTTTGGTGTGCTGCGCATATATCGCGAACACTGCGACAACTCGCAAGACTGGGCAGCAGCAATTATGTGTCGTGTAGACAGCAAAAGCGAGCCGAGCTACTGGCATACGAGTAGACAAGCCGAGTAGCTGGCTAGGCAGCAGCTCGCACTGTCTAAACGAGCCATTGTCGTTAGAATAAGAAACTTTTCAACAGTGCTGGAAGCCTAGTACTTTGCTGGCTTACACTCTCACTTTTTCTTCAGTGCTTCCACCACGTCTTACGGTGTATAAATAAATAAAAATAAATATAGAGGGACAATTAACACTGATTGAGCTAGCCCCAAATAAGTTCGAGACTTGTGTTATGGGATACTAACTTACCGATACTATATTTTATAACATATACCTACATATATAGATAAACATCCAAGACCCAGGACAATTTGAAAAAGACCATTTTCCAACTTGCCCTGACCGGGGATCGAACCCGGGACCTCTGGGTGGCGAACTAGCATGGTGACCACTATGCCACGGAGGTCGTCTAATCGTCGGCGTATATATACAGAATCCGACATAAACTAACTACAAGTTATTTACGTAGACAAATTAAAAAACCACCGACACCATCTAGTGGTGAGTTGCGGAACTACATATTATAACCGATGTTAACTAGAATTGATTTCCGTAGCGCCATCTCATCATCATCATCCGAGCGTATTCCCGGTTGCATCCTCAGCAGTAACGCTTCAGAGCCCGGGGTCCGCTACCTAACCAAGGAGATTTGACGAGGTTACTGGTTTTTACACAGAGCGACTGCCGTCTGACCTCCGCAACCCAAAGGGAAACCAGGAACCAATCCTTGGATAGTTTGATGATCAAACGCTAGGTGGCGTTCGGGACCCACAGTTTTACGTGCCTTCCGAAACACGGAATCATCTTTCTTTTCGGATAATCAGGTGATTCAAGCCTGCAATATCCTATCCAGACTGGAAACAACTTTTAACAAAGTATGCTTCCCAGTGGGAATCGAACCCATGACCTCCGGGTCCTCCGTAGCGCCATCTATTGTTTGCCAAATAAATTAAAACCCCGACTTTCAAGCGTTTACCCCCAATAACTTTAAACGGCAGAACCGATTTTCATAAAATATACCTAAGAACCACCGCAAGGGATTTATTATTTTTATTTTTCCTTTATTTCGTCATAGAGCAATGGAGCGCAGTATGTTAAGAATAAAAAGAACAGACAGGAACACTAACTGCGCTCCGTTACGCAAGTAGTTTGACGTTAGAAAGAAGTCTGCTAGATTAAAGTGGGACTGGGCGGCTCACGTTTGCCGTATGAAGTCCGAAAGATGGGACCACACAACAACAACATGAGTTCCAACAGACGGAGTGTGGTCCAGAGAGGTCCTAGGATGACGTGGAGGGACGAGTTGTCCGCTTTTGACAAGGAATGGAGTGTAACAGCTAAGGATATAAATAATTGGAAACAAAGAGGGGAGGCTTTTATTTATTTATTTATTTATTTATTAGCACACTTAACAGATTACAAACACAAAAAGAGAAATAAATTAATCATACAAATATAAGAGCCGGTCTAGTCTGCAAGCCTAAAACAAGTATGCCTAAAAGCTACATTAGTTACAGAATCAGAAGCTAGGGTACACTGTAAATACAAGAATAAAAAGTGATAGATAATTGCAACAAAACAAATCAAAACAGAAATTAAAGAATTACAAAAGCATGTTAGTTACTTACTTCTAGGTGTATTAGTATCTGCCGCCGAAACTTGTACAGCGAAAAGTGAAAGATATCAACGTCTCTGTTAGAGACTAGGACTTCATTGTATTGGCGACACATTCTGACCATGGGATTATAAAAAGATGTGTTATTCGAGTAAACCTGTAGGGTGAATGTATTATAGTTACGATTTCGAGACCTAAAACGCGTATTAAAGTTAATTAAAGACAGAAGGCTAGGAGAGTCGAGAAGACCATGGATTATTTTGTACAGTAATACAAGATTAATGTAATCGCGGCGTACACTAAGTCAGGTCACATGGAAATATTTTATGCGCTCGGTGTAGGAAGAAAGCGTTCGGCCACGTCTATAGCTCAGGATTTTCAAGAAGCGAAGCTTTTGCCCAACTATGGGACCCAAATGGCGAAAAAAATCCTAAATCGCTTATTGATTAACAGTTATCAACCAAAGCATCTGCACTGTAGTCAAGAAATAGGTACAAAAAATATTACAGGTTAATAGTCAATATGTTGAAAATAACAAAAACATGATCTTGCTTTCACGTAAATAAAACCGCAACGAAATCGGTCCATCCGTTCGAGAGCTACGATACCACAGACAGATATTAACATTTAACTTATAACACCCTCGGGAGTTTTTCGGGAGACAAAAGGTTAATTGGTAAGGGATTAAAGGCTAGATATTCCCAATGTAACATCACTTTGGCTCAATAATAAACAAGTAGTAAGTTATGAAAGTAAAAAAAATATATACACTGTAGTTTACTTCATGTACTTGGACTATTTATAGTTCAAAACATGATATCGATAACTGACCTCGATCAAAAAAAAATCGGCAGCGGAAGCTAATTCGACGATTTTTGGATGTACACCTATTATTGATTATTACAGAGTTTATGAAAACTTTACTCACAAAAAAATGTCAAAAAAAAGTAAATTACATATAAGTATTATAACTATTTCTGGTCACTTTCTGGAAAATGATTACTTTATTTAAAAAAAAAAGATAAAATCTACATTCCGCGTCCTTTCACATTCATTCCTCGCCTCCCGTTCCTCAGTAAGACGAGATATGTAAAAGTCTGCGGGATGCCTCGCAGACCGCCCCGCCCGTCATCTGAGTGGGCCGTTAGAATACAGGGCCTTAAGTGGCTACCTGAATTTTCCGGGGTCCAGTGCTGCCCCCATTTCAAATAAATCATTTGAAAGGAAACGGAGATATCATTTAAAATTTTGTCTTGATCAGACCCTAGATAACCGTTCAAACTATTTTATAAACTACTGTTGACAGTTTAAAGTGAAAACGGAACAGGACCCCGGAAAAATTCAGGTAGCCCCTTAAGGACAGAGAAGCTTGTTGGCATCGGTAGCACATATATGCATGATTGCATGCACTCTAAAAACAAAACCTTCCTGCGCAATAAGGTAAAAAAGCCGTTCGTAAAGCTACTTTGATTGACGCTTTATTTTAGGGAACGAACAGTATTTATTTTAGGTAATCTAATAATATAAATCAACGTGGTAGAGCGAACTATATATATACTAGATCACTATAGTACAATAAAATTAAAATACTTGTCAAAAAACAAAAAGAAATTCGACATTATTATACAAATTGCCCGGGCGGCTGGACACTTTTGTATGGAAATGCGAATTTTTTGTGTTTTGACTGTTACTTTACATTAATTATACTGCAGTGATCTTAGTTTAGCCCGTGGTTCGTTTTATTACGGGTATATCTTTTCCACGTTGTATTACTTGTATTATAACTGTTTTAATACTTGTATAAATACTTAAAAAATATCAAATTGAGTTTCTACCAAGGTTAAGGTCGAAGAAGTTCAGTGTGTACCGATTGTGGCGCAAGATCATAAGCTGAAGCGGAAATGTTTTCAACGGGAAGTCATGGATAATAGTAGTTGAAATAGTTCTCGCTACGATTGGTAATATTGGTAATCCGTTGGCCGATTTACGTCATCTTCACATGAAAATTTACATATAAAACCTTATAAAAAAGTAAACAAAATGTTATTTCATTTAGACCAGCGTTTCCCAACCTGTGGTCCGCGGACCCCTGGGGGTCCGTGAGTATATGTATGGGGGTCCGCGGTGTCATCTCTAGAGTCTAAAGATGACACTGCGGACTCCCATACATACCAACCTTCACATAAAATTTTTCATATTTTTCATAATAAACAGTTATCTGTAATAACTAAAATAAATACCTAATCCGAATTTTTTTGCTGTTTATTTTATTAAGGGGGTCCGTGAAAGCTGTGCTTGATTTCCTAGGGGTCCGTGGACTGAAAAAGGTTGGGAAACGCTGATTTAGACCGTCAACTAAATTATCCAAAAATAATGGACCCATATTTTTTCGCTTCGCAAAGTAGTGAAAATTCACTGAGATACAGCGCAACGAAGTTTCGAAGTGGGGGATTTACGTCATCTTCTGGTGAAAATCGTACCTGATCGTGACGACACGCGAAATTTAAATGCGCTGTATCTTGGCGCCACCTAAATAGGCATAGATATTATATGGTTACCCATACTCATAAGACATACGAGCAGATATAATTAGATCTATGTACTGTGTGATTACTCTTATTATAAATTGAGTCTTTTGATAACTTATGTTTATTTAAGGTATGTTTATAACGTTTAGAAGCTGGAGGCAAATTGAAAAAAATGGAGCAAACCACCGACAAGAGCACCTTTTTAATACGGTATTAACCAGGGTCATAAATAAATTATTTTGTACTGGTATGAGAATAAAACGTCACAAAATAATGTCACTTGTCATTGATCATATTCATTTTTAACGTGACTTTAGATTTATTATTTCAGAAAAACCGATAGTAGCGGTATAAACTCCAAGAAACTATGACGTCACGCCGTACTATTTCATACAAATCCCATAGACGATGTTATGCTAAACAACTTTCCCCTAGGAACATATGGCGAAATATAAAAAATTGACACTGAAATGCAGATAAGCAGGTGTCAATATTGTATTATATTATAAGTATTTAATAATTAAAAGACAATAATAATAATATGACAAAGCCCTTCTGGCGAGTAGGACCAATACTGTGAAAATGAGTTTCTTTCGGCATTTCTTTTCAGCAGAGGTCGTTACGAAGCGCTGGTATTGGTAGCTTTTCTTTAAAAATAAATTTAATTTTAACATACTTTACACGTAACGTAAATTATTGACTTGTAAAAGTGCCTGTAAAGGTCTAATTATTGAATAAACATTTGAATCTTTGAATCTAAACCACAGAATAAGTACTAGTACTCACGTATAGAAGTCTTACTCAGAAAATAAATTCAAAGAAATATCTACTTATTGTGGTTAGCGCTATGGTTTAATTTAGCTCGCGTCAGAACTCCTCACCTCTTCGTTTAGATACCTAGACATCCATTGCAAGCCAATTTCATTCTTATTACTTCATTTTTATTCACAAGCGATTCATATAACAAAATGTTCCTCTTCGAAGTGGTCGCCGCGCACATTGAAATAATGTAGGTATATTTTCGATACCTAAACAGGGAGTGACACAGGCCTGTTTAACCCCCCTGTATAAAAATCGCTGTCTCCTGCAACTTGGGCCGCAGTCAAAAACTAACCACTGCCAAGTCAGTGGCTCCACCCAAGGCCGTCCATCGATCACGCGCCAAAAACTATTAACATAGTTGAAGTTCTTTTTCCTATACCGCACTAACAGAATATTTTCGGCTATTAAATTTCAAAGGCAGAAAGATAATTCTGAATAGTACAGCTGCGGGGGTACATGAATTTTTCGGGGTCCAGTGCCTTTTGAAATTGAAATAAATTATTTGAAAGGAAACGGAAATATTCAAAATATTTAAATTTATGAACTGTTTATACTTTAAAAAGAGAACGGGAAGCTTTACTACGCACATTCGCGAAAAACGGCCACTTTAAGCTAATGTGCGTAGAACAGCTTCACGTTCTCACTCGAAAGACACGAACTTGGCCGGTTTTACAATTACACTTGAAGAAACTTTATCCGTTTTTAGGGTTCCGTACCCAAAGGGTAAAGTTCGTCCGTGCGTCTGTTCTTCTGTCTGACACCAGGCTGTATCTCATGAACCGTGATAGCTAGACAGCTGAAATTTTCACAGATGATGTATTTCTGTTGCCGCTATAACAACAAATACTCCCTCCAAAGTCTCCCATACTACAAAACGTGATTTTTAATGGATAATAGTACGGAACCCTTTGTGCGCGAGACCGACTCACACTGGGCAGGTTTTTTTTTTGAGACCGAAGAGGTGAATTCTAATTATAAACTGTAATTTAGTAATAATTTTGATAAAATTATAATTAAATAAAATTATTAGTTAAATTAATTTAGTAATGATTTTGATAAAATTATTACTGAACATAAATTACTAATTTTAATTTTAATAAAATTATTTATTACAGGTCCCACTTAATCGGGATAGTTAGAAGAATATAGGGAAGACCTTTGCCCAAAAGTGAGACGATAAAGGTTAAAAAAAATACGATATAATGTAGGCAGTACGGTACAGTTCGCAGTTTACCGACAGTTTACAATCTCGCGTTTCGCGCAATAATTTAACTATCGGTGATCACTATCATAATACAATATACGATGTTCGACGATAACTCGGGTATATTACCAATATTCTTTTTTTATTAACCTATTCTGTCCCACTGCTGGGCAAAGGTCTCTCCCATTTTCCTCCATTTTCCTCTATCCAAAGCAGCTTTTGACCAATCACGCTGGAAAGCGTCCAAGTCATCGCGCCAACGTTTTCTAGATCTACCCCTGCGACGCCGACCGTTTTCGGGTATCCACGGAGTTATCCTGTGATCCCATTTTTCAGGGGACATTCTGCTAACATGACCCGCCCAATCCCACTTCAACTTGGCAATTTTGTGACCCACATCGGCGATACCAGTATTATTATACCTTTTTTTTAATAGGGTTGTGAACTAGGTTAAGAATAAAGGTCAATTTATTATAATATCCGAAATGAATGGACCCTTTTTTTCGTTTGCAAAGTAGTAAAAATTAACAAAGATACAGCGCATCGAAGTTTCGGAATGGAGGCGATTTACGTCACGTTCTGGTGAAAATCGTACCTGATGTCACGTGAATATTAAATATGCTGTATATATTTTATTAGATTTAGAAGGTTTATTACCTTTGTCATTATTTGCTAATCAACAGAGATCGGAATCACGGGAGCTACTGCTATCAAAAGTATGGATATGACTATATAATCTATAAATAAAACAATCATAATTATGTGATTTCAGGATATATTTGATTCGAAAAAAATAGACTTATCCTGAATTTACATAATTATGATTGTTTTATTTACTTAGTACCCAATTAGATTGTCGAGAAATCCCGGAATTTTTAGTCATGTCCATACTTTTATAGCAATAGCACCCGTGATTCCGATCTCTGCTAATCAAAGAAAAGAAAAATACCATACTTTTTAATAATATTTTAAGCAAAAAAATTGTTTGCTTTTAATCCGTATTTAGCGTGTCTTAAGTCAGATAGGATTTTCAGTACGTACGTACGTAAGCCCCCAGTTTCAGGAATAGCTCTAAAAACAATAACACACACGGGTTTCCTTGAATTGAACGGGAATGAATCATTCCACGCGAGGTACTGACGTCACACAGTTAATTTAAGTAAATAACGTCATAACGTACGTAACCAGGCGAAGCCCCTGATATTTTGGTGTGGGCCACTAATAATAAAATGTCGAGTAAATTAGAATGCCATCAAAAACAAAACTTGTAAAAAAATCGACGGGTTGCACTCCGGGAGTGCCGGAAGAAGTGAAAACTTGAATATTAACGTTGTGCATTTTTGATATTTTGGAATGGTTAGGGAATAATTTTGCACGAATTGCTTTAATTATTAGTATAAAAGTACTATCATTTATGTGGTACAATACAATATTTATTTATTTACAGCGTGCCACGCGTAAGCGCCCTACGCCGCCTAAACGAAACAGCAGACGCAGGCATACATTTTCACCGCGCCGTAGAAAGAGAGGGGGATATTTCCTCTCCTACGCCGCGCCGGCTGTCTACGCTCCATCCGTCTTACGAATTTTCGATCAGTGTCACGTGCCCTGACGCGAGTTTCCTGACGCGAGTTAACATTTTTTACCCATTACAAAAAAGTGTACAACGCCGCTAAAGAAGTTTTCACTTCAAAAACAAGTCTCGCAACTGAGTTCTTCTACCGTACAAACTTGTGATAGCCATGTAATACTGTCGGTTAATTTATTCAGTCCCTACGTAAGGGACGTTGCTACGTAATTAGCTAATCTAACAACAACTTATACACGCTGACTTTTCATTGGTTTTAGAAAAAAGAATGTAGTGTAGTAAATAAATTCCTCTATCCATATACGTAATCCAAAGTGTATGACAGATAAAAAAATTGTGAAAATGATTTTCGATCGAGACCACGTAGTTACGCCCATTCATAACTGACGCGTGATCCCGATGAACTCGAAATCTAGCCGGCCGGCGGTGCTACTAATTGATCTCACGATTTTACTTTCGAGTTCTAGTAAACAATATTTTGTTTCAGAATTTTTATTTTGACTAGCTAATTAGGTCTTACCAACGATCCTTATGAAGTGGCCTCCTCGGCTCCAAAACTAATGAAAAATCATCGTGTATATGACCATTTCAATATTAGAAATGTTTTATGTTTTAAATAAATAGATTGACTTGGCAATCGCATGAAAACACAATGTAACTCACAAGTAATACATATTAGATTGCCAAGTCATTCTATTTTTTAAAACAAAAAAGATTTTTATATTGATATGGTCTCTATAAGATGGACGAAAGAATATTTATACAGTTAGTGTATATATGCAAAATATTTAGGTTTTCCTTGATTTTCACACTAAACACTAATTGTATTCTAAATTTGAAGCTTCTATGTCTTCTAGTCTTAGCACTACGAATGATAATAGACAGAAGAATGGAACTAGGTTTGGATACTTTTATAGATTTAGAGAAGGTGTTTGACAATGTAGACTGGAAAAGAATGATGCACATTTTGATAGACATTGGTTTGGATTATAGGGACAAAAGGATCATTTACGAACTGTACAAACATCAAGAAATGATAATAGAGATAGGCGAAGAAACTGAAACAGAAAAGATTAATAAAGGAGTTAGGCAGGGCTGTCCACTCTCGCCGCTAATTTTCAATATTTTCATAAAAGGTCTTATTGGGAAAATAATTGCAGAAAACCAGGGAGGTGTCGTAATAAATGGAAAAATAATACATTTTGTACGATTTGCTGTTTTGATATATAGCAGCAATGGCCGAAGATTCTACAGAATTAAATTTACTTCATGTTATGGATAATAATTTTAACATCTATGGACTTAACATAAACAGCCAAAAAACGAAATTAATGCTTACTTTAAATGGCAATAATATCAAGAATAAGAAAATTAAGAAAATAAGAAATCCCATCATCCTTACTCCTTACTAATATTATAAATGTGAAAGCGTGGATGTTTGTTACGCTTTCACGCAAAAACTACTTGACGGATCATCATGAAACTTTGTACACATATTTTGGGAGGTACTAGAAGTAACATAGGGTACTTTTTATTAAAAAAAAATAAAATATTTTTTACAAAAATAAAAAAAAAAATTATTTGATAGATTCTATGCGAGCGAAGCCGCGGGTAAAAGCTAGTAGTTAATAATATTTAATTAGAACAGGTTCATACTTTTACATATTTAGGCAGAATAATAACATGTGAATCGAAATGTACACAAGACATACTCGTAATTACTAGAATAGCAATGGCAAAAGCAGCATTTAATAAAAAGAAAAGTTTACTAACATCACATATTTAAAAACCGATCCGAAAAAGAATCATCAAGTCATCTGGAGCATTACTCTATACGGCTGCGAGACGTGGACACGAACAAAGAAGGAAACTAAAAGGTTGGAAGCATTCAAGATGTGGTGCTCGATAAGGCCAAAGAAAATAAGTTGGAAGGACAAAGTAACAAACATAGAAGTCCTAATATAATAGGTGAAAAGAGACACATCCTAGAGATCATTGGAAATAGGCGAGACAATATGTTGGGACACTTGATACGGCATGTAGTCGACTATATGTATACGACTGCCTCCGTAGTCCAGTGGTCAAGGAGTTATCCTTGTGACCCGGAGGTCATGGGTTCGATTCCCATTGGGATACATACTTTGTGAAAAGTTGCTTCCAGTCTGGATAGGATATTGCAGGCTTGAATCACCTGATTATCCGAAAAGAAAGATGATTCCGTGTTTCGGAAGGCACGTAAAACTGTGGGTCCCGAACGCCACCTAGCGTTTGATCATCAAACTACCCAAGGATTGGTTCCTGGTTTACCCTTTGGGTTGTGGAGGTCAGACGGCAGTCGCTCTGTGTAAAAACCAGTAACCTCGTCAAATCTCCTTGGTTAGGTAGCGGACCCCGGGCTCTGAAGCGTTGCTGCTGAGGATGCAACCGGGAATACGCTCGGATGATGATGACTTGATACGGCATGTCCATTTTATGCGCATTATAATAGAAGGCAAAATAGAAGGAAGAGGGGGAAGAGGAAAGCCCAGGCACAGCTTTATGAAGCAAGTTAAGGAAAAGGTGACAGCAGTGTCTTATCAAGATGTCAAGAGGTTGGCGGAAAACAGAATAGAATGGAAGAAACTCCACCGACAAGAGCATCGCTTTTAAATTATGATGATGATGTCTGCTAGAAATGCCTTAGAAATTTGATGATCGGTCAGTAAGTGAGTGACAAAATTAAGACACTTTAACTCGTTAAAATTCTTAATATACTTGTTCAAATTGAATGAAATTTGAAATATACTGTGTTAGTACAATGCCTTCATGGTTACTGAAAATTTCTAGTTTTATCCACATGGAAGTTATAGGGGTTCGAAAATGGCCTGAACTGCTAGAAAAGGATGGTACGGCACGGCCGTACCATCCTTTTCTCAAGAAAAGGATGGTACGGCCGTGCCGCTTTATTGCACGACTTCGCGGGGGCACTACCGGGCCCCTGAATTTCTTTTTCGCTCAATACACAATTTTATTGCACACATTATAAAACAAATGGATGCCTCTATTTTCATTGGAATAGCAATATTAGTATGAGAATGATTAGGTTTTCATAAATGAAAGTATTTTTATGATGTAATTTTTCCCTTTATTTTAGATTTTTCATACTTAAGAGTACCCCTCACCTCAGACAGAATTAGACTTTCCCATACAAACGTAGTCTAGCTTCCATTTTGAAACGGCATGTCAGATACTGGCTAAATTATGTAATTTCAAAGAAATTGCATACACAGTGCCTTGCAAATTTGACTCGAGTCTCCAAAATTAGAACTCGAGGGCTCGAGGCTTATACATCGCGGTTCGTGCTTCTATTGAAGACTCGTGTAAATTGTTTTACTCAAGCAATTTCGAAGGCTCGAGTCATTGCTCAGATAGTTTGCGCTCGCCTAGGACATATAACTAGTTTTCATATTCAAAATATGAACTTAAAAGAGAATATAGTGTATCATATCATATTTGACCATCAGTATAGACTTCTACACTCTCATATTTTCTTTTAAGTTCATATTTGACTGTTGAAAACTAGTTATACGCCTAGATATATGCAATTTATTTAAAATTACAAAATACTGCCGAAATCTCACATGTCATTTCAAAATAAAAGCTAGACTACGTTTGTATGGAAAAGTTTAGGGTAAGGGGATTCTTAACGGGGGAGGGGTGCGGGGACGGGGAACAGGGACGCATATTGCGCGGGACTTTAGGAGATTTCGTTCTGTTTGTAACTCTTATATTAATTACGTGGCTCGGTTGCCCGTACTGTATTTTATTCTATAGGTAACCAGGTAAACATTTAACCCACGCAAATAACCATGCCGCTTATCGTGATCAAACTGAGATTAGTGTTAACACGTTCAATGCCACGGGGCACACGCCGATTAAAGATAAACCATAGCCGGTAGTCAGTGACTTAGCTATAACACCGGTGATTCCAATCTCTGGTCATAACTCAGCTATTTTTGTACCCTTTTTCGTCCTTCTCGCCCACCATCACACTTGTTCTCGTGTTGAAAGCTTAAAATATAATTTTTCGGAACTTAAAACCGACTTCACCCCCAAAATATAATTTTTCGGAACTAAAAACCGACCTAACCCCCAAACTACACAACCACTACCACCTATTGTCGCTTGTGGCTCAATAAAGACTAAATTAAATACAGAACTAAATCTCCTAAGGTCCCGCGCAATATGCGTCCCCATTCCCCGTCCCCGTGTGTTGAGGGGCGAACACACACATTGACGCGTGCACGGACGTATAGTTTCGTTTGTTGTAGTGCAGGCATAAATGATACTCCGCTTCTATGAAGTGCCATTCCTGTGACAAAACGTCAATAATTTTTCAAACCTAAAAACCGCCTACACCCACAAACTACACAACCGATTTTGATAAAATTTCAATGGGACCAGCTGACGAGTATGCCCTTTCAAACAAAAAAAGAATTTTCCAAATCGGTCCAGACATCTTGGAATAATCGGTCATTAAAGATTCCGACAAATTGATTACCTCGTCCTTTAATTGGAAGTCTGTTAATACCTGAATTTTCCGGGGCCCAGTGCTGCCCCCATTTGAAATAAATCATTTGATAGGAAACTAAGACATCATTTAAAAATTTGTCTTGACCAGGCTCTTGATAACCCTTCAAACTATTAAACTACTGTTTACAGTTTAAAGTGAGAATGTGAATCTTTTCTACGCACAATTGCAAAAATCGGCCACTTTTGGCGAAAAGCTTCACGTTCTCACTTTAAACTGTAAACAGTAGTTCATAAAATAGTTTAAAGGGTTATCTAGAGCCTGGTCAAGACAAAATTTTAAATTATATCTCCGTTTCCTTTTAAACGATTTAATTCAAATGAGAGCAGCACTAAACCCCGAAAAATTCAGGTAGCCCCTTAATCAGCGGTGGTAGTATAGGCACTGGCAGTGCGTCCGTGAGGGTCAAGTTCGATCCCCATTTGGCGCGATTTTTCGTGTCTGTAAGTGGCAAGTAACACTGTTGTCAGATTTTTCAGGCTGCCTAAACGCATCTGAAATAGATTGACGACTGCCATACAATGATGACAGCAGGGACCAACGGCTTATACGTGCCTTCCGAAACACGGAGGACTTCGAGAAACTCTCATGCCAATTGTGGTCCAAGTGCGGACCACGCCCAGCGTCGCTTAACTTGCGAAACCGCTGGTAAAGCTTACTCCCACTGTGCCACCGAGATATTCAAATTTAGCCCTGTGTCACTCCCCGTTTAGGTATCGAAAATATACCTACATTATTACTATGCGCGCAGCGACCACTCCGAAGGAGAAAATTCAGTTACATGAATCGTTTGTCCAGAGTAATAAGAATGAAATTGGCTTGCAATGGATGTCTAGGTATCTAAACGAACAGGTGAGGTGTTCTGACGCGAACTAAATTAAACCATAGCGCTAACCACATTGAGTAGATATTTCTTTGAATTTCTTTCCTGAGTAAGACTTCTGTACGTGAGTACTAGTACTTATTCTGTGACTTTAGTTGAAAATGCAAATGCATTCCTAAAAGTTTTACAACAGACATCTTTAGGCTCCTCAATAGGGATGTTGACTAATATTTTTTTAGTTCATTAGATAGATTATTAAAAAGTATGGTATACATAATTCTTTTCTCTGATAAGCAAATAATGACAAAGATATAGCGCATTAAAATTTCGAGTAACGTCACGATCAGCTACGAATTTTTTAAACAATGATGACGTAACTCACCCCTACTCCGAAACTTCGAAGGGCTGTATCTTTGAAAATCTTTACTACTTTGCTAAACGAAAAAATATGGGTCCTTTATCTATATATGTATATACAGGGTTACTGGTAACTAACGCAAAACCTTTTAACATCGGAGTCAAAATCCTAACATAATAAAGATTTGCAAGAAAAAAATTAAAAAATCTAGAAAAAAGAAATTGGAATCCCCATAGAAACTCGACCAGGTGATCAGTGAATTTGTATGGGAGGCCCATTTTATTTTCTGCAATTTTTGCCTTTTTTCTTGCAGATCTATAATGTGTTGGGGAGTTTGATTCTGATGTTAAGAGGTTTTGCATTAGTTACCAGTAACCCTGTATAAAAGAAGAAACTGAATGACTGACTGACTGACATACCAACGCACAGCCCGCTGGGTCTAAAGTCTCCGAATTTGGCACATAGGTTCCTTATGAGGTCTAGGGGCGCACTAAGGATTTTTTAAAATTCGGGTGAAACGGAGGTCCAAAGTTTGTATGGACAAAGATTAGTTAGACCAGGACAGGGGACAGGGGATAGGGAACAGGGGAGAGAGTCCTATAAGAACCATTTTTGACTTCTAAGTGGACGAAGTCGCGGGTTAAAGCTAGATTTTGTATAATGTAGTTGACGGACCAAATAAAATTTTCAGTCCACATCTCTATTAGGTAGGACTTATACAATACATAGTGTTTGGTTTGTTAGTAAGTACCTATATAGCTATTTTCAGATGTTCCTCTCAAATATTTGGTTGATAAGCCTTGTTTTATGATGATATAGTAGCTAATTTGTTGACAATGGATTAGGAGGAAGCAAAAACAAAGGTTATGAAACATTACACTTCGTATCGGCAGGAAAGGGGCCGACCAAATATTACGAGACGCAGAATTTTGCCTTTTCAAAACGAAGCTTTTTGAAAACTCACGCTTTTAAGTGTTCTGTACCCAAACGGCAAAACGAGACCGTATTACTAAGACTGTACGATGTGTCTGTCACAAGGCTGTATCTCATGAACCGTGATAGCTGGACAATTGAAATTTCATAGATGATGTATTTCTTTATCTTGCCGCTATATCAACAAGACTAAAAACAGAATAAAGTAAATATTTGAGTGTGGCTTCCATACAACAAACGGGGATTTTTATAGATAATGGTACGGAACCCTTCGTGCGTGAGTTCGTCTCGCACTTGGCCAGTTCTTTTAGAATTTCAGATACCATCAACACAGTCTATCATGTTTGGCATGACTTCCCCTAGCTGTGTAACGTAATACGTATTTGTTATAATATATAGTATCGTTGACTTAGCAGCCCATAACACAAGTCTCGAACTTACTTTGAGGCTAGCTCAATCAGTGTTATTTGTCCCTATATATTTATTTATTTATTTAATTAAAAAATAAAATAACCGGGCAAGTGCGTGTCGGGCCAAGCGCAGTATAGGGTTCCTTAGTTACGAATGCTGACTTCACAGACTACTCAACCTAGGTTAAGTGGTGTTTGGCAGACTTTTAAGCTCACGCGACTAAAAACGTCTAAACACTAATTTTTGTGGAATTTGTATAAAATTTTCCTTTTCCAATTACATTTCATAAGTTCGTTACCAATAACTTTTGAACCGACTTCAAAAAAGAAGGAGGTTATCAATTCTATCCGTATGTTTTTTTTTTGTAAGTATGTTACGCGATATCTTCGTCAATCGTAGACCGATTTTAATGATTCTATTTTTATTTGAAAGCCTTCACTACCAAGTTGGTCCCATATAAAGGTGAGGATGTGATGAAGAACTTTGGATATGTGTAAGAAACTCCTAAAAGAAAATGAAGTCGGTTGCTTCTTTTTTTTAACAATTTAACTACATTAATTTGTAAATTCTACTTAGCTCGTAGTTTTCCTTTAATTACAGAGGCGGCGTAAGGCGTGGGCGGTGTGGGCCACCGCCCACGGCCTCGCGTTGCAAAGGGCCTCGCGTCTCACAGGCTCACAGCCGAAAATAAATTTGAAAAAGTATGGAAAATCCAAAAGTACGCGCACGCCACAAGAGTTATCTTATTTCCCCTCTTTGGCGCACGAAATGAATGAGAATGAAGCAGCTTTGGTAGTTTTATCTGTTGAAGTAGATATAGCATATAAGTTAGGAAATTTCTGTTTCTTTATTTATTATTTTCATTATTGTTTAATGAGGATAATTGTTCCAAAGAAGTATAGTAAAAATTTAGGTTTGTTTGAACTTTTGAATTTTTCTTTTATATTCCCTTCTTGCACCATCAGAGGGCCTCGCGAAATGTTCATTGCCCACAATTAAGTTAAGGTCTTGCGCCGCCACTGACTTTGAACTTCGTTATATATATTTGTAACTGCCGTGCCGTGAAGTTTTTCCTATTTATTTCACAAAACCGCTTCGTAGATAGAGGGGACGGGGGGCGGCGAGAAGGACACACTTGACTCTAGCAAAAACTTGCAAATTTTTCAAACGGATCTCTAAATCGATAAATGGTGATCAAATTATCGATTTAGAGATCTGTTCAAGCAATATTTTTGAAATAAGTACATATTCAAGAATACCCCCAACGATGGGCTAGTCGACAAAAAAATTTACTCCCACTATAAGTACATTTGGGGACAGATAAACCTGACCCCCTTGACTTTAAAGGCCGTACGGTAGGGGGTCACTTTTGTTTGCCCCGTACTGTACATACATGCAGGGCCCGATCAAGCTGGGCATTTGCCCAGAGCGGCAAAAAATGGGGGGCGGCAAAATTGACTTATTCCTAGCCATTAGCCATCCACCACCCAAGTTGGCAGGTTGAGAATTTTATGCACCACCTTCCAATCTACTTCAGGTTGGATAGTGGAAACATTTAAGTATTTTACTTAACTGATTTATTTTAGTTCGAAAGAAAGAAAGAAAAAAATAAACACCTGAATAGGAAATAAGGAACCAACTAGACTAGAACTTAGAAACAAGAATACAAAAAAAAATCATTCAAATTTTTTGCGGATTTTACATTTCTGAACTGGCAACCCTTTCAATCTGTTTATGTTTGATGGGGATTTCTCTCAAACTTTCGGAGGAATACCTAGATTTGTATAACGCGACATTTTAGGGGAATCCCTTACACATTATATATAATCAAAAGATTGTATTATATTGATTGATTGATCTTAGGGCGGCAAAAATTATCTTTGCCCGGAGCGGCTAAATAGCTAGATCGGGCCCTGCATACACCAAATTACAACTTTCTAGTACAGGTATGGTCTCTGAGTAGAACCGCGGAACAGACAGACAGACATACAAAGCGAAACTACAAGGGTTCCTCGTTTATCACGGAACCCTAAAAAAAATAGGTACACATATACAAACGCCGGATTGTTGGAGATCTAAGTAGACTCCGGAAAACTTCGCTGTTTCATTTTAATGTAAAAGTATAAATAAAAAAAATGTAAAAGTATAATTTGTTTTTACCATTTGAACTTTTTGAAATTAATTTTAATCAAAAAGATAAATTCTTACGTCGCTCATGTATGGAGTCCAGTCATGGTTGGAAGATTCCCACTCCGGCGGCGGCTGTTTTTCCCTCAAACTATTTATTATTGTCGCGTCCGAATCATCATCAACGATGGTGCGATCAAAATCAAAAACCGCGAGAGAAGCCATTTCCAAACGCGTACACTCCTCGACCGCCTGCCGGACACTGACGGAAATAGAGTGTGTATAAAATTTAATCAGATGATGAGTGGGTGTTTTGGCGCGGAGATTTTCAGCATGATGACGGAATCTTTTGCATTTTGACAAGCAAGATGACGTAATTTCAATGTTTCACAACTGTTTACAACAAAATAAACAGCTGATAATGACATTGACAATATTGACATTGAGTTAATTTGATTTGAGTTGTTGTTCTTGACATTGGCGTTTTAATTTCTATTGATTTTTCCATTCGGTTTCACACTCAAGAAATAGATTGGGTTGGGACACAGAATCAAGGGATCAGAAGTGCCATTTCTAAAACGCGGAGTCACCTAAATGAATGGTTTTTCCGTACAAAAACCATTCGTTTAGGTGACTCCGCGTTTCAGAAATGGCACTTCAGCAATTAGTAGAAGTGTAGAACACTTAGTTAAATGCTGGGTACACACACCACTACTACGTTTACACTACACTACGCAACCACAACATAACACAACACAACTTACACAGCACAACACCCCACACCTCGTCAGACCAACGAACGCCAACGACTTTTATAGACAAAATATTATTTTAATCTTTGCCAACGAGCCCAACGACCCAATACAAAGTCGTCATCGTCGTCGCCACGGAAGGAATTCGCACTCACATTGTTGTGTGTAGCGTTGCATTACTATAGATAGTCTGACTATAGATAGTTGACCTAGAGAAACAGTAATAATATCGATAGAACTATCGATAGTATCGATTGTCAGTAGTTTGCAATACTATAGATGAAAGAATGTACTCTGTGATGAAAGGTAAAACTATTGATAGTATCGATACTATTGAATAGTATCGATAGTTTAAATTAATACTATCGTAACTATCGATATTATCGATAGTGCTACCGACGGAATCCAGTGTGGTATTATCTCCGAGTTCCTTACTCAGCTGGATCGCAGTAGACTGTAAATAAAACACTTCTCTTCCTTAGGCTTCTTTATTCCTTGGAGATCACAGTGACACTGAACTACATTTTCTTAGAACAGGTCACTTATATTTAAACATTTCGTACTAACAAAATCTAAATCTAGATGAGGATAGGTGTGCCTAGATATATCCCCACCACTTTAAAATATTTTCAATTACTTTCTCAGTCTTACAAGGGGCGTGGCCATGGAGATCCCTAGTGTGACAAGGATCTAATAAGCTAGGGAAATCCACAGTTAAAACCCTTTATTTACCTTTAGTTACCTCACGCTTAGCACTATATACCTGTGCTAAACGCTACGTACCGGGGAAATAAACATACACACAGTTCAAAATCATTTACTCTCATGTACATAGGTATCGGAAAGATATATCTAGGCACCCTATACATCTGTCCCTACATCATATTTATTTACATATACATTTACATAGGCTAAAACCCTAACTTATACTAAAGGAAAATAACTTTATTTATCATATTTACAAAAACATTTGATAGCTACTTCTGTCCGCAACAGATAGTGTAACTACTATTTTAATGTAAAAGCTATCGATAGCTAAATTACTATCAGTAGTATTATAATATAAGTATATAATATAAGTAATACTATCGATAGTTTTTATACAAATAGTACCTTTACTAGCGATAATATCGATTGTATTTATTAAAAACTATCGATAGTATTGATACTATCTATACGATCGATAGTCCAGTCGGTATTGGTAGGTACTGTTTTTCGAGGCCAGTATTATAGTATCGATAGATTATAAATATTTTATACTATTACATGCAACGCTGTGTGTAGTGTGTCCGATCGTATTTTAGAAAATGTAAAAAAAAAGTTGACAGATAAGAATTTTGGCCTAACCTCAGCGTAATTTAATGTGAAAAATAGCAAATATAGGCGAAAATGGCTTCATTAAAAGCGTATAGTGTCGGACGAATGGCGAAATACATCACTGAATCCAGTTTGCGGAGTTTCAGGTCGAATCTTTACAGGTAATAAGACATTGCGCAACCATAGCCTGCATAACCTCAAAACTGGACATTTTATTCATTTAGAAATCAAAATGAATATTAATTAACGTTCTCCAATAAATTTATGAAGAAACCGTATAAAAACTTATTTCGATGGTTTTCTCTCAAGAAACTAAAGTTTTATAAAATGATGAAATATTTCTTTGTCAATATCATTTCATATGCTTCTTATTTATTTTTTTTTCCTCTGCCAATTAAGATTTGCCAATAATCATCACTCTGGGCAAAAGATTTGGAAAATGCAGTAAATGGTAAGTTGTGTCACTGAGGTCACAGCTGCCCATTGTGCTTCTGCCGTGGTCTAGTGATCAAGGCATTTGACTTATGCTCCAAAGGTCGTGGGTTCGAATCTTACAGGAAAGCTTTGTGAAAAGTTGTTTCCTGTCTGGTTAGGATATTGCAAGCTTGAATCACCTGATTATCCACATATAAACTGTGGGTCTTGAACGTCATCTAGCTATTACTCAAACCTATCCAAGGATTGGTTCTGGTCGACCCTTTGGGTTGCCGAGGTTCAGATGACAGTCGCTCTGTGTAAAACCAGTAACCTTGTCAAATCACCTTGGTTAGGTAGTGGACCCTGGGCTCTGAAGCGTTACAGTTAAGAAAGCAGCTGGGAATATGCTCGGATGATTATGATGAAGATGATGATGGTGACTGCTGCCTATCCCCTTTTACTACTCTTCCCTTAGACACCTGTTATGACAGTTGTGGGAGACAACTGTGTTTGAATGGGCGTCCATTGACTGGTAGAGAAAGTCCAAGAGTTTATATCTGCCATGGACAATTTTTTAATAAAGTTGAACAAATCCTCACTCTATCACAATAATAATATATCACACTTATAAACACAAAAGTTTGTGAGTGTGTGTGAGTATGTTTGTTACTTCTTCACACGCAAACAAATGGACCAATTTTGATAAAGTTTGGCATTCAGGCAGCTGACACCCTGGATTAACACATAGGCTACTTTTTCCGCGGGTAACACTGCGGGGCGCAGCTAGTATCATACCAATATTATTAAGGCGAAAGTTTGTGATTGTGTATGTTTGTCTCCTCCTAACGCCCAAACGGCTGGACCAATTTGACAAAAATTAATTACTGGTGGTGAAAAATTGTTGGTTATTTTTATTGTAAACAATTTATTAGTTTAGTGACTTACAATTTTAAAAATCCCTGGCATGTCTTTGCCAGAAGAAAAGTGTGGTCAAAAAAAAAAATTTAAAATACATTGTTTCCAGAAGCACAGTGCATGGCTACAGCACAGAGGAGAAGCCAGCAGAGCCCAAAGAGGATAAGCAACTGCCGAAGACTGTCGAAGAGTGCCACAAGCAGATTGAGGCCCTTACCACAGAGCTGAACACTGCTAAGGAGCAGATGAAAGATTTTGAGGTAGATTAGAGTAACTGTATGGGTTTGAACTGAAGTAGAGTTCTGATCAAATAGAAGTCACTGATAAACTGAAACATATAACATATATTCTTGATAATTTACTACAAAAAGAGGCGTGTGGTGCGCTTGCTGGCCGTAGGTCATGAACTGTCAATTTTATACAAATGAAGCGAAATTGTGTAAATGCTGACTTGTCAAATACTGTATCACTACGGTTACTGTATGGTTACCTTAAGGTCTGGCGCACAAATGGCGAAACGCAGCGCAGATAATTTTTCACTGTCAAACTATTATTGAGATTGTCCTCTTTGAAATAATATCCAAAATCAAATAACACAATTTGATACTTACGCACATATGGTATTTTCCTGGGTAAAAATATATTTTTTTTTAAATATATTGGTTTAGGCATTTGTCCTCAATCTCACCTGATAGTAAGTACTGATAAGAAATTAAAACGAAAATATAATGTCACTTGTCTTTGAACATATCCATTTAAAGGTGATTTTAGATTTAATATTGCAGAAAAACTTATAATAAGAGCACTTTTTGACTCCAAAAACCTATGACGTCACATGCCTGTATTTCATACAAATCAAATAGAAAATATTTGTTTTGACGTTTAGAAAAAAGTATCTGATTTGACTTGTTGGAAAATAGCTAATTGCGACTAGGCGTATTGTGTTCATTGATTGTGGATATAATTTTAAAAAGGAAAATGGAGTTATTAGTTTGACAGTGAAAAATGCTTATCCAGGCCCCAGCCTGGTAGAATAGTAACAGTACCATATTGAATTTGAACACATGCCTACCATCAGGCAACATTTTATGGATATATGGAGGAAACATTTTGATAAACGTTCAGAGACAATAGATATCTGGTACAAAACCATTCAATGTTCACCGTATTCAATCCCTTGGTTTGACTGTGCTAGACTCAAGTAAACTTCTAAACTTCATTCGAAATCTTAGTAGTGTATTTACATCCGTTACTAAGGTACCGATTCTCGAGAAGTCCTGGTACTTTTAGTCATGTCCATACTTTTTATAGTAATAGCACCTGTGATTCCGATCTCTGATTATATCTACCTTTTGTACCATGTTGTTTTGGTAAATAAAATAAACAAGATTTTTATTTATTTCAGGACAAATACAAGCGCGCTTTGGCGGATGGCGAGAACGTTCGAAGACGGATGATGAAGCAGGTGGAAGACGCTAAATCCTTCGCCATACAGAGCTTCTGCAAAGATTTGCTAGATGTAAGTAACTTTATTGTCCTATGAAACACACAATAGGCTATTTGACTTAGTTTGTTTTTAACAATATTTTATATGAATAACAAATAACACTAACAAGAAGCCGTTTTCCGAAAATAAAAAGTAAATTGGTTATTAAATGAGGCAGCAATCATCATTTTAAATATAAGAGTTGGAGCGTGGTGGGGACATCTCGCTATCTCTTTCGTAAGCGTGACACCTAATGACAGTCACGTCACACGGGTGTATGTGCATCCTTTTTCTGTTATTTGACAGTTTCCCCTCCACCGGAATTGAAAGACTTATAACTTGCTTATTTTTGAGCGGAGTTGTTCACGGTTTGTAATTTATATGGAAAATAAAAGATGGCGCTACTGTTTAAAATATTATGTAGTTCCGCCACTTATCACTAGATGGTGTCTTCGGGGGTTTTGTGAGTTCAGGAACAGACAATGGAAAATAATTTCCCACTTACTAAAACCTTAAAATCTTGGCTAAATCATATCGTTACCACAATTATTTTCAAACAAAACGCAGGGAAAATATCAAAATAAAGTCTTGTTTATAATAGTAGTCAGTGTATGCACTTACCAGATTATTTTTCGCACTTAAACTCAAAACATTATAAAAAAACTGTTGTTGACGATAGCTCACGCGCTATAGTGGACTGTATGACTTGATTTCAAATTAAACAAAGAGTTCGTAGTACTAGATATTTATTAACACTTCGCTATGCCGATCTGGCTGAATACAAATTAACCTAATTAACTATTACACAATCGTTCTTTTCTTCTGATGGCTCCTCGTAGTTCTGTTCGCTGATCTGTTCGTTGGCACACCGCAGATAACACTACACAATACAACGTTTTATTAACTAAACTTACAGTTATATATACAAAATCCTAACACTAATCGTAGTACACGGCTGGCGTTGGCCATGTACCAATAGGGACGCGCGAATATCTTCTGTCTCGCTCTACGCGTCCCGTTCTCTCCGGCCTCCCCTCCACTTCTGCCGCCAGTTGGTCACGGCGATCGGTCGGGTGCGCTGGCGCTGCTGCTGTTGTCCGCAACATCCTCCTCCCGGCTGCATCCGTCGCTCGACGCAGCCTCCGCAATTGGGAGGACAACCAGCTTCCTTGTCGGCCTAATGAATGTGCCCCCGACGGTCTTGACTTCGGCGCTACGAACGTCGCCATCGGGGCCAGTGTGTACCCGTCGCACGATGCCGCGAGGCCAGATATTCCGGGGCATCGCTGGGTCGACCACCAAGACAAGGTCGCCTTCTTTGATAGGCCGGCGACGGTCTTGGGCTCCTTGCCGCGGCACCAGATTGGGGAGATATTCGCGGATCCACCTCTTCCAAAATTGGTCCGCTAATCCTTGCGCAGCCCGCCAGGTTTTTCGGTCTGCCGTGTAACAGGGGCCTGTCGGTGGCAGGCCTGAGGATGACCCAATCAGGAAATGGTTTGGGGTCAGCGCCTCAGGATCGGCCGGGTCCGTCGAAACGTGGCTCAGGGGTCGTCCGTTGACTGCATGCTCCGCCTCCAGTAGCAGAGTGTGCAGCGTCTCTTCCTTCGGCGTCAGTTCAGGCGTGCAGCGCAGTCTTGATGGAGCGCACCAAACGCTCCCATGTACCCCCTTGGTTGTGTGCTCCCGGCGGGATGAAGCGCCAGTCCACTCGTTGGACTTGCGCGTAGCTGCGTAGAGCCGGGGCCCACTCCGTGTAGGCGGAACGCAGCTCTGTGTCTGCACCACGGAAGTTGGTCCCGTTGTCGCTCCAGATCTGCCGCGGCCATCCTCGGCGGGCTGCCATGCGCCGGAGGGCCATGATAGCGGAGTCGACGTTCACACTCCCGACGATTTCTATGTGGACCGCCCGTGTGGTGAGGCACGTGAAGAGTGCGCCCCACCTCTCCTCACGCCGGCGGCCGATGGTGACCATCATTGGCCCGAAGTAGTCGACCCCGCAGTTCGTAAAGCGTCGGCAATATGGGTCCAATCGGGCCGGTGGCAGATTTCCCAGCGGCGGTATGCGAGGTCTGGAGCGTCGCACCTTGCATAGGGCGCAGTCGCGGGCGATGAAGCGCACGGTGGGTCGTGCGCGCAGGATCCAGTAGCGCTGCCGCAGGTCGTTCAACACGCGCTCGTTCGTGGCGTGTCCCGCGGCGGCGTGTTGTCTCAGCACGATCAGCCGAGTCAGGGGGTGGCGGTCGTCTAGGATGAGCGGTCGCTTCATGTTGGTGGGGACGCGGGCAGCGTCGATTCGGCCGCGCACGCGTAGAAGCCCGCCTTCGATCATGGGGTCCAGCTTGGCGAGGCGGCTAGATGCCGGCAGTGGTTGGCCTGCCTGTAGTTTCTTGATTTCCTCGCTGAAGCTGTCCCTTTGGGCCTTGGCTACCCACATTCGTTCAGCTCGTTCAAGATGGTGAACTTCGAGTCGGGTCGTCTTCTTTCTGCACTTGTCCACGAAGGCGATGACTGTTGCGGTAGCTCGTATGAGCCGCTCATGTGAGGAGAAGCGGCTTATATCGGGCAGGACGCCAGGCTCGTCGCACTCGTCGGCGTGGAGTGCGACCGGCGTCTCTTCTTCTTTTTGGTCCCTCCGTTCTTGGGGCCAGGCGTCTTCGGGCTCGTGGAGAAAGGCAGGCCCGGTGAACCACCTGTCATGGCGGCTTGGTGTGATGTTGGCCGCCCGTGTGGCGTTGTCGGCCACGTTGTCTGCCGTAGGCACCCATCTCCATTGGGCGACGCGGCCATGGCGTCGCTCGTCGCTGTAGTCTGGTGTTGGTGGGGCACGGTCGTGTTCTGCTGCCGTAATGTGCAGCATCGTGTCTTCGTCACGTCGATGAAGGAGGCGGGGCACGGTCCCGTAAATGACCCAGCCCAGGTCCGTGCGTGATGCGGCCGGCTCGTTGTTCTTGCCGGCCCGTAGCTCGTGCGATGTCATCAGGTGCCAGTGATCAGCACCGATGAGAAGCAGTGGCTTGGTGTTCTCTGCACAGGCCGTCTCGAGGCCTCGCAGGTGTGCGTACCGCCGCGTGACGTCGCGGGGTACGCTTTGCCGGCGCAGCTCTAGCTTGCTGACGGTGCGGGCTGACAGCTTGTGGTAGGCTCGTTCGTGCAGCCCGCGGATCGAGATCTGGACCCGCTGGCTGTCCTCTCGCTGTCTTGATGAGTTGACCCCCCGAAGTGTCAGGGGGGCCGGGCTTCCCACGGCGCCAATCGCGTCCGCCAGCTTCTTATCGACCAGAGTGACGGTCGATCCTTCGTCCAGCAGGGCGTGCGTTATGACTTCGCCCGCGGGACCGTTGACCACGACGCTGCAGACTTTCAGCAGCACCGTGCGATCGTCGTTGGCAATCGACATGACTGCCTCAGCCTCTCCTCCCGTGCTGGCTGGTCGTTCTGGGGCGGCCTCTCGTTCAGGCCGGGCTTCCTCGGCATGCAGCAGTGGGTGGTGTGAGCGGGTATAGCCGTCGACCCCGCATCGCGGCGCGCTGGATGTGGCGCGTCGGTGTCGTTGCGCGATGCACCGGAAACACACCTCCGCGCTCTTCGCCCACGTCCATCGCTCTTGGACGGGCATGTCACGCAGATTGCGGCATGCGGCCACGGTGTGTTGGTCGCCACAGCACGCACACTGCTCTGGCTTCTTCTTCGCCTCCATTGCGGTGTAAACGTGTGTCCTCTGGCTTGGCCGCTCGTTCCGTCGCCCGGACTTGGCGACGGGGTTTCTCGGCTCGGTTGTCGCCTCGGTTGCCTGGGTGATGCTGCTCGACGATGTGAAGGCGTGTCGGAGAGCTCGGTCCGCTTCTTGCGTCAGGAAGTGTGACAGCGTGATTATCGACGGTTCACTCGCGCTGCAGTTGACCTCGGCGTAGTCGCACCAACGTGACTGCAAGTGCGGACTCAGCTTCTCCAAGACTTCCTGCGTCAGCATGGGGTTATATAGGTAGCCCCGCTGGTCGAGGCTCTCCAACACGTTCACTATGTTCTGCAACCTCACAGCTAGTTGGTTGAGGTCGCTGGCGGTGTTGCCCGGTCGGGGCAGGCGGCGTAGGTTGTCCAGTGTCTTGCGCACGATGACCTCTGGTTGTCCGAAGCTTCGTTGCAGCGTTGTCATGACGATCTCTGGGTCGGTTGCTGAATGTAGCAGGGCGGTGACAGCTTCCCGCGCTTCCCCGCGCAGGCAATTGCGTAGGCGCGCCATGTTTTCGGCGCGCGAGAACTTGTAAATGGTCGCCGAGTCTCGCCACGCTGCTTTGAAGGGCAACCATTCGGTAGCCGCGCCGGAAAAGCTAGGCAGGTCTGTAGCTTGCCTCGGCAGCGGCCGGGTCCTCGCCATCTTCTCCAGGGCCTGGGCGAGTTGTTCGATGCCGCGGCTGCGGCTCCGGGCCGGCGTCGGTGTGCGCCGCGTCTCGTTCGGCGACTGCGAGTAGCGCCAGCGGCGCTGTGTCGGCGTCGGCGAGCGCCCTAGTCGCGCTCGGCTGGCGTCCTCTTCGCGTTGCTCGTAGCGAAGAGGCGGTGGCGTTGATGCGTGGCCCGCTCTGGGCCGCCGCCGTGGACTGAGATCTTCATCCTCCCCGCGTCGCTCGCAGCGTTGAGGCGGTGGCGGCCATGTGTGGCTCGCTCTGGACTGCCGTTGTGGATTGGTATCCTCGCCGCGTCGCTCGTGGCGGTAAGAGACCGGCGATGCGTGGCCCGTTCGGGGCCGCCGGTCCGGGCTGTACTCGTCGTCCCCTCCGCGTGGCTCGTAGCGGAGAGGCGGTGGCGGCGATGTGTGGCCCGCTCGGGGCCGCTGGTCTAGGCTGCAGAGGTCGTCCTCTTCGCGTCGCTCGTAGCGAAGAGGTGCTCTGGACTGTTGTTCTAGACTGCGATTCTCCCCGCATCGTTCGTAGCGGGAAGGGACCGGCGGTGTGTGGCCCGTTCGGGGCCGTCGGTCCGGGCTGCAGTAGTCGTCCTCCTCGCGTCGCTAGTAGCGGGAAGGCACCGGTGATTTGAAGCGAAAAGGTGGCGCTGGGTGAGAGCGGCCTTCTACGATGGGCCGCCGCTCCATACTGCGATTCTCCCCGCGTCGCTCGTAGCGGGAAGGGACAGGCGATGCATGGCCCGTTCGGGGCCGCCGGTCCAGGCTGCACTCGTCGTCCCCTCCGCATTGTTCGTAGCGGAGAAGTGGTGGCGGCGATGTGTGGCCCGCTCTGGGCCGCCGCCGTGGGCTGTGATCCTCCCCGCGTCGCTCGTGGCGGGAAGAGACCCGCGATGCGTGGCCCGTTCGGGGCCGCCGGTCGGGGCTGCGCTCGTCGTCCTCTCCGCGTTGCTCGTAGCGGAGAAGTGGTGGCGGCGATGTGTGGCCCGCTCTGGGCCGCCGCCGTGGGCTGTGATCCTCCCCGCGTCGCTCGTGGCGGGAAGAGACCCGCGATGCGTGGCCCGTTCGGGGCCGCCGGTCGGGGCTGCGCTCGTCGTCCTCTCCGCGTTGCTCGTAGCGGAGAAGTGGTGGCGGCGATGTGTGGCCCGCTCTGGGCCGCCGCCGTGGGCTGTGATCCTCCCCGCGTCGCTCGTAGTGGGAAAGGATAGGCGATGCATGGCCCGTTCGGGGCCGCCGGTCCGGGCTGCACTCGTCGTCCCATCCGCGTTGCTCGTAGAGGAGAGGCGGTGGCGGCGATGTGTGGCCCGCTCTGGGCCGTCGCCGTGGGATGTAATCCTCCCCGCGTCGCTCGTAACTGCATGGCGTCGTTGATGTGTGGCCCGCTCTGGGCCGCCGGTCGGGGCTGCACTCGTCGTCCTCTCCGCGTCGCTCGTAGCGGAGAAGCGGTGGCGGCGATGTGTGGCCCGCTCTGGGCCGCCGCCGTGGGCTGTGATTCTCCCCGCGTCGCTCGTAGCGGGAAGGCATCGGTGATTTGAAGCGAAGAGGTGGCGCTGGGTAAGAGCGGCCTTCTACGATGGGCCGCCGCTCGATACTGCGATTCTCCCCGCGTCGCTCGTAGCGGGAAGGGACAGGCGATACGTGGCCCGTTCGGGGCCGTCGGTCCGGGCTGCAGTAGTCGTCTTCTCCGCGTCGCTCGTGGCGAAGAGGTGGCGCTGGTTGAGAGCGGCCCGCAGTTCTGGGCCGCCGCTCCGGACTGCGGCTCTCGCCGACCGGCGCGTCGACTCGCCGCTCCTCCCGTGGCCGAAGTGTCTTGTCGTCGTGCGGCACGGTCTGCAGCCATTGGTCGCCCCGCGATCGGCTTACCTCCGCATCTGCCATGCTGCTTTCTTCCTCGATCTGTGCAATGTCGTGTTGCAACCTCCTGCGCAGTGCCTCCGCTTGCAGCTCCAATTGTTGCTGCCTGATCTCGGATAGCCGTTCGGCCGTCTCGAGCTCGAGGCGTCGGATGCGGGCGGCGCTAGTGTTCGACCGCCCAGTCCGGTTCGACGCAATTGACCGTGGAGGGCTTGTTGGGCGCGGCGTAGTGAGTCCAGTCACTGTGCTGAACGACGGTTGCAGTGTAGTCGCGGTGGTCTGCGATGGTGATGCGGGTGGCAGGTCGTAGACAAGCCCGCGCTGTAGCCCAACGATCGGTTGAGGCGCGGCTTCACGATCTGTTGAAGGGACGGCCACACTAGTGGGGACCGTACTAGCGGTGGCGGATGCACCGTCGTTCTCGCTAGCTCGTAGTTCATCCCCAGCTTGGCTCCTCGTTACGACCATTTTGAACGCCTACTCTTGAACACCGAACTTGCGCACCAGAATTCTTGAACGCCAAAGATCTTGATCGCCAAAGTTCTTGATCCGGCTCGAAGGACCATGTGTTGACGATAGCTCACGCGCTATAGTGGACTGTATGACTTGAGTTCAAATTAAACAAAGAGTTCGTAGTACTAGATATTTATTAACACTTCGCTATGCCGATCTGGCTGAATACAAATTAACCTAATTAACTATTACACAATCGTTCTTTTCTTCTGATGGCTCCTCGTAGTTCTGTTCGCTGATCTGTTCGTTGGCACACCGCAGATAACACTACACAATACAACGTTTTATTAACTAAACTTACAGTTATATATACAAAATCCTAACACTAATCGTAGTACACGGCTGGCGTTGGCCATGTACCAATAGGGACGCGCGAATATCTTCTGTCTCGCTCTACGCGTCCCGTTCTCTCCGGCCTCCCCTCCACTTCTGCCGCCAGTTGGTCACGGCGATCGGTCGGGTGCGCTGGCGCTGCTGCTGTTGTCCGCAACAACTGTCATGTCAAAACAGTAAAAAAATTATGACAAGTGACATTGACTTTGACGTATAGTCACAAGTGTTGCCATTTTTCAAATTCAAAATGTTACTAAGATTTTTAATCTGTATGGTTGGTATCGCTGAGTGCTGCCATTAAAAAGATAAAAAATATTTCGTAAATTAGAATGAAGTGGGAAATAATTTCCCGGTATTTGATTAAGGGTTAATTTGCCTGCAAATCAACTTGTTGAGTTTGTCATCTCCAGGTGGCAGACACGTTGGCCGCGGCCGCCGAAAGCGTCCCCGAGAGCTCTCTCACCGAGGGCGGTGCTGCGGACGGGCCCTCGGCGGCGTTACGCTCGCTGCACGACGGGGTGAGGCTCACCAGGGCGCAGCTCACACAGGTGAGGAGCCACTGAATAAGTACTAGTACTCCCGTACAGAAACCTTACTCGGAAAATAAATTCAAAGAAATATCAACTCTAACCGTCTTATTATAAAACCCAGATTAACTTTGTTACTAGTTTTAAACCATTATCCGACCAAAGCCAGTTGACATCTAGTAATATCACACTATCTCACCTGTCAATGTCAACTTCATTTTGGGCGTTTAAACTTAGTAACATAGTTATTCCTGTTTTTATAATTAGGCGGAATGTGTTGAGCGTTATGGTTTAATTAGCTCGCGTCTGAACTCAGCACCTCTTCGTTTAGATACCTAGACATCCATTGCAAGCCAATTTCATTCTTATTACTCTGGACAAACGATTAATGTAACTGAATTTACCACTCCAGAAAGGTCGCCGTGCGCATAGTAATAATGTTGCTATTGATTGATTTTCGATACCTAAACGAGGAGTGACAAAGGCCTGGCTTCGCTCGATCTTTCAAAAAAATTGGTTGATGTAAAGTCGGTTTGGACGATAATTTTACGTGATGACGTCATGATAGATGCGTAACTAGCCGAACGCTTAGTCAGACCGTGCCTCTCGCTCGCACGCTCGGCTCGGGCGGAACGTGACAATTTTTCGTGCGTGCAGCCGGCGTTCATCGATTTATAAGACGTTATCACGTCAATATATTATTTTGTTTCAGGTGTTCTCGCGACACGGGCTAGTGGCAGTGTCGCCTCTGAGGGAGAAGTTCGATCCCAACTTGCACGAGGCGTTATTCCAACAGGTGAGTTATCAAATCGTTTTATTTCAGGTAACGTACAGTCAAGTACCAAGATACCTGACCAGGCCCTCTACTAACTATTAAGAAATCGAAAGAAAAAAGAAATGACAATTATCAAGTGATATAAATATCCAAAGATAAATAAATGATTTTTGACTTTTTTTGACTTTTTACTTATATCTTGAATTTCCTCTTAACCTAAAAATGATATTAACATGAAAATTTTTATTCGGAAAGATTTTAATTAAGTCTTTCTGAATATAGGTTGGAGATGAAAAGTAGTGTGTTTCTCGGGTAGGGTAATATTTTTACTTTGATATACATGAATCCCTCGATTCACTCAGGATTCAACTGTGGAATCCCTCGTTTTGCTCTAGATTCAAAGTAGTGCCCTCGCCTTAAAAATATAACCTTAACCCCTTGTACCACAATCTACGATTTTGACCCTGGGAAGTACCCAATTTGAAATGCGACTTTGTGCGCAGGAGGTGGAAGGCGCAGAGCCCGGCACAGTGGTAGCGGTGAGCAAGGTGGGCTACAAGCTGAGGGAGCGCTGTGTTCGGCCCGCGCTCGTCGGCGTGGCCAAAGCTTAGCGGCCTTTAGAGGCCTTAACACGATGGAGCGAATGCAGTGAGTCCGTTCCTTAAAGTCTACGCTAAATGAAAACCGACAAGAAATTCGTCAAGATTTTTTAAGGATGGGCGATTTTTTTCATGTTTCATTGTTTTTTACACCGCTGGCAGTTCACTACTGTCTGAACAGTAGTTAATGATACAAGTGTGGTAAGTTGTTAATTACAGCCGAGGCGGATTGAAACACAAACGGGCGAAGCCCGTGCGTGTGTCTATGGGGCCGAGACTTGTGATGAACAATACACACGTGTGCCATACTACGTTTTTCGCTGGTAGTTCAATACGGATGATGACTGTCTGAAAAATATTTACCGCGCTCGTCGGTCTATCTACATTAAATGAAAAACGTCAAGAATTCCATTAAAGATTTTCAAGGATGGACGATTTTGTCATGATTCACAATTTTTTTTTGCGCCTCTGGTACTTTACTACTGTCTAAAAAACACTCACCGCGCTCGTCGGCGTAGCCAAAGCTTAGCGGCCTTCAGTGGCCTTAACTCGTAGGTGGAGCGCAATGCAGTGGGTCCGTTCCTTAAAATCTGCACTAAACGAAAAACGACAAGAAATTCGTCAAGATTTTTTGATGATGGGCGATTTTTTCATGATTTATAACTTGTTTTCACGCCTCAGGTAGTTCACTACTGACTGCAAAATATTTACCGCGCTCGTGTCACCTTTACCCTCCTCGAATTCAATAGACGCATGTGTGACGTCAAAGTCCGTTAGGGGTGGGCATGCCCACTCTCCCCACAACAGTAGATCCGCGCCGGGGCACGGTTATATTAGATTTGTTGCCAGCGTGTCGGTAGATATATTTTTATTTTATATAAGTCTGTATGAATTGATTAATTTTGTTTTTAAATTGTTGTAGTTTTTAGTACTAGGTGTAAATCTATGGTTGATACATACTTGAAGGGGTTACTAAACATGTACAAAAAATTTTTTTTTTTCATATTTCGATAATAATTATTTTTCGTATTCGATTTGTATTCGTATTGAATTTCGTATTGAAGAGTTGTTCAAAACGATAGACTGAACCACCCCTTAAATTTTTTACCAACAGCCAAGTTCCTGGAGCAAGTTCAGTCCATGACTAGGTTCCATAAAAAGTTATTAATATCGGTAAAAAACTTTCGTCCTCCCATACAAAATCCGCTTAATTAAAAAAATAATCAATTTTTTTACACTGAACACAGGAGCAGGTTGCAGGGGGCCATCCAATTGGCCAAACGCTGATTTGTATGGGAAGCCGAAAATTTATTTTCTTTTATATTACATTTGTTTTTATGGTAAGTAGTAAGTTGACTTGTTCTAAAAATTAGGCTGGAGGGTAAAGGTCACCCTGTATGTGTGTTGACTGTACATGTACACAGAATATAACCTCAAAAATATTTTTTGTAAATATTTCCCTTTTTTGCAAGCACAACAATGTTTAGATACCCTGTATGACATATTATTCAATTCAATTCAGTTCAAATGTTATCTATCTTATATTAGTGAACGATTTATGTAAAAACTGCAAATATTTACAAACCGACATTATAACGGAATTGAATATAAGTCAATGGATATGTATTTTACGTTCTACCATTCAACAAATATTTTTTCGTCCGATTCTTTGCGTGTCTCTAATGAACAAAAACTGCATACATAAAGAGGCTTTACACCTTTGGTTGGCTGTCTCGCTCGCACAATCAAACATTTTTAAAGATTATTAAAAAATGTGACTCCTTTGTAGAAAAGTGTTTCCATAACTTTCTATATAATTATATTGCGGATATTTTAGACATGTTTTTTTTTATTGTTTATGTGTGTGGGTATCGAGAATTAGGTTACCAAAAATTTAAAATTTTGATGACCTAATTTTCGATGTAGTCAATGTCTACACAATATACAAACATGTCTAAAATATCTACAATATAATTATATAGAAAGTTAGGGAAAAACTTTTCTACAAATGAGTCACATTTTTTAATAATCTTTGAAAATGTTTGATTGTGCTAGCGAGACAGCGAACCAAAGGTGTAAAGTCTCTTAATGCGTGTGCGTGTATGATTTGATATTACAAATGTATGATAATTCCAAAGGATTTGTCCAAAGTTCTTGATTGGGATAAAAAAACGTTCCCATGACGTTTATAAAACGCGCGTTTTATTTATTCCAAACGCACTTTAAACACCTCGTGTGAATGTATCCTTAGGTATAGTACTTTTCATGTTAGAATGTTATTCGCATGGTCGAATGTTTAAATGCATTTGATTTCCATTGCAATTAAAACAATATGTATCAAAATTTAAGTTCAGCCTATAATAATGAACAACTTTCGTCTTATATTAACGTCTGACGACCTCCGTATTGGCTAACTGGTCCGACATTCGGAGTTTGTAAAAAAAAAATGACATTTTTTTTTCAATTAAAATAAAAAAAGGTAATAGTTGTTCATAATAATGGACTGAATCACCCCTTTCAATATTTGTACTTATATAAAAAGCATATTGTATAATAGACCATAAGCGGATTCGTACATTTTGAGCGGAGAGTACGTTACCTAGACATTGTGAACGAAAGTTTTGTTATGTTTATTTAAATAGCCAGTAATGTAGAAATTTGTGAATAAATTTAGCGTAGGTCAAGACTGGCATATTGGTAATTATTAGAAAATTGTTAAAAAAAAATCTTCAGGTCACATTTTGTATGGCATTTTCTTTTTGTTAGTATATTCGACTATGCGTGTAGCATAGCAATTCAGTTGTAAAAAGGACTTATAAATGTTACAAGGTGCAGAATAAATAATATAGTCGACTGTACTTTCCCATTCAGCAAATTAAATGAAGAGCGTTTGAATGCATTTATTTTCAACATCTCCGTACTTATTTTTCAAAGAAATATTTTTGTAGAAAGTACAAGCATTGCATCTTCGATAGACGTGTGTGACAGCCGGCGCATTTTTTTAAAATGAAATTTGGCGTCGGCCCTGCACCATGCCTACGAAATGGACCTATTGAGTCTTTCTCCTCACAGGAAATTCGTTGTACATAATGTAATTTTACAAATAAAGCATTTATTATTATTTTTGGGCGTTTCATTTTCCTTAGTTGCCTTGAAGGCTAGTGGTGTAACACTGAAGGCACGGTACTTTCCATGGAGAACGCCACTAATGAGGTTGCACCAAAGACACGGTACTTCGTACGCCATCATTGAGGTTGCGCTGAAGGCGCGGTACTTTCTATGGCGTACGCCACGGTCTAGGTTGCGCCTAAGGCGCGGTACTTTCGTGGCGTGTACCACGGTCGAGGTTGCACCGAAGGTGGTATACCTTCCATTGCATACGCCACGGTCGAGGTTGCACCGAAGGCGGGGTGCTTTAATTAAAGCCACGGTCAGTCGTCGCTACGGCGCTACTTTTCAGTGTTGAGATGTTTTTTTTTTCTAATATTAGTATGGCACAACTTTATGAAAGGTGTTGTGTATGAAATAAAAGGCAGCGTTCGCTAGTATTGTACGGTATATTTTAGAAGCTCTCCTGGTACGGCTTGGATTGAGCCGCGCCTGCGACAGCTCCAGCTGCTGCCGCGCCTCGCACACCGTTAAGTTGTTCAGCGCATAGTACTCAACAACTAAGTAGTTCACATCATATTTTTGAATAACTTCTTTAATGTACGAGATAAAAGGCAGTATTCGCTAGTACGGTATATTCTAAAGCCCTCCTGATTCGACTTGGACTCGGGTCACGCTTGTAGTAGCTTCAGCTGCCGCCACGCCTCGCCCACCGGGAAGTTGTTCAGCTCCTAGTACTGAACAACTTTGAGTTGTTCACCACATATTATTGAACAACTTTATTAGTGTATGAAATAAAAGGCAGTGTTCGCTAGTACGGTATATTCTAGAAGCCCTCCTGGTACGGCTTGGACTCGAGCCGCGCTTGTAGCAGCTCGAGCTGCCGCCGCGCCTCGCACACCGGGAAGTTGTTCAGCTCGTAGTACTGCGGCGCGATCTTTAGCAGCCATTCCGCTGAAGACAAAAAAAACAACATTAGAGCGTCGGGTAATATTAATTATAAAATTATTCTTAGTATAAGTATATAGATGTGGACTAAACATTTTTTTGGCTCATAGTTGACAGATTTTTTAAAAGTATGGTATACCTACATATATTTTATTTTTTCTGTTTATCAAATAATGACAAAGATACAGCGCATTTAAATTCTGCGAGACGTCACGATCAGCTACGATTGACGTAAATAACCCCCATTTAGAAACTTTGATGCGCTATATGAGGCTATATCTTTGTGAATTTTACAACCTTGCTTAACGAAAAAATATGAATCTATTACTTTTGGATAGTCTAGTTGAAGGACTAAATAAAATAATATATTTTTCATCATTCAAGTTCTGAAAGGAGGTTGTATTCAAATCAAAATCCGGGTTGTAAGTTCGATTTACATTCTAATAGTGCGTTCACACGCTTCCGTTTAACGCGGCATTCAACGAGCACGGGCACGGGCAGCGCGTGTGAACGAGCTGCTTGTGCCTGTGCTCGCGTTCGCGCTCGTCGTTGAACGGACAGAGTGTCGGTTTTTTGGCAAAGTTCAAAGGACGAATGTGCTCACGCTCGTGGTCTGTTCACACGCGCGCGTTTACTATAGTATCTCGTGCGGCTTCGTAGTGATTGGTAGCGTAGCGACTAACGAATATCTTTCTAATTTGTGGGTAGAGGATTTATTTAGATTACTTTAATGTCGGATTTTCGCCGAGCTGCCCGCTGCGTGTGAACGCACCATTAGGGTAATAAGTTAATTTAAAAATCGAAGGCGGCCAGGCGGCCACCAAGGCTGCTATAATATACATTGAGTTTTATTTTTTTAAACAAGCGCACTGAACACCACGAATAGCTAAAAACACTACGAGGGCAAGGCCACAAAAAAATACGGCTTGGCGCGCTAAACTCTCTTGATGAAATTTTTGTTTGATAAAAAAAATTATAAAATGTACTTTTAACAAAAAATTACGGGTTCAAGCGAAGAATTAGACATGACGCCTAAATTGTAAATAAATAGAGGCAAAGGCAGTAAAAAAACTTATTACCTCTATTGAATTGTGTAATTCTAAAATAACCAACATTATTATTCATTTACACTCGAGTTGAACTTGCTACTTTTCATCGTAAAAGCGAGAAAATAATAAAAATTATTTCCTTGCTTTTATTCAACTCGAGTGTAAGTGATCAATAACACAAACTATAAGCGCCCTCGCCCGCTCGTGCGCCTAAATATCTCGGATGTAATTGATCACTTAGTATATCAATCTACTATTTTACCCAGTCCACATCTATTGCTTACGTCACGATTGAGGTAAAAGGCTTAAGTGGCTTTACACCTTCGGGGGGTGTCTCGCTCGCACAATCAAACATTTTTAAAGATTATAAAAAATGTAACTCATTTGTAGAAAAATTTTTCCCTAAATTTCTATATAATTATATTGTGGATATTTTAGACTTGTTTGTATATTGTGTAGACATTGACAACATCGAAAATTAGGTCATTAAAATTTTAAATTTTTGATGACCTAATTCTCGACACATAAACAATAAAGAAACATGTATAAAATATCCACAATATAATTATATAGAAAGTTGGGAAAACGCTTTTCTACAAATGAGTCACATTTTTTAATAATCTTTAAAAATGTTTGATTGTGCGAGCGAGACAGCCAACCAAAGGTGTAAAGCCTCTTAAAAGATTAAACGAGACGGCAAACTACTCACGTTTGATATCTGTGACAGTTCTGATGTAGTTCTTGGTGGTGAGCACAAACTCGTTGTAAATGACCCAGTCGGGCTTGTGGTCGAGGCAGGTGGACGGGTGCAGCTGCACCACCTGGTTGTCCTTCACTGTCAGGTAGTAGCCCGTCCGCTCTAGGTGTGCTACCTGGAGACAGGAAGAATTAATAAATAAATATATACGATTGAGCTTGCACCAAAGTAAGTTCGAGACTTGTGTTATGGGATACTAATCAAACGATATGGCCACACAATTCGTCGTAATTATAACTACGATATTGTGTACTTATGATAAATATATGTACATTCATAAGTTTAAAAAAAATATGATTAACAAAATTATATGAACCTACTTGGTTTTGCCCGCGGCTTCGCTCGCGTAGGGGTGTAATTTATCAAAATCCTTTCTTAGGGGATGCCTACGTCATAGTAGCTTTATGCATGCAAAGTCTCAACCCGATCGTTTCATACAAACTTTCATCCCCTATTTTATCCCATTGGGGTTAGAATTGATCAAAATCCTTTCTTAGCGGATGCCTACGTCATAACATCTACCTGCATGCCAAATTTCAACCCAATCCGTCCAGTGGTTTGGGCTGTGCGTTGATAGATCACTATGTCAGTCAGTCAGTCAATTTCATTATGAGTTATTATGATTATGTGAAAAGCATTATTTCAAACTATTATATTACAAATATTTTTATGAGAATCATTAGAGACCCGGTTACCAATAGAATATTGCTTACCATATACAGGGTATGAAAGAAGATTTACTAATACGGGAAACAGGCGTGGTAATATTTATGTATGTATGTACAGGGTACAATTGAAATCATTTGGTAGCATTAAGGTTGAACTAGTCGCGGGCCCAAGTCACACTTGGGCGCAGCCTAAAAGCATGCTGTCTCACCTAATATTGTGTTCGGGCGAAGCAGTTAGGTGAAATGCACGATAATTCATAGTAAACCGAGCGCGTAAAAACATACGTAAAGTGCTTTGGGAGAAGGGGTTTTATGCAAAAACGACTGCATTAATCGATCACAAATAAAATTTATTAAAATCTTCGATAAATAAGCCGTCAATTTTTTTACGCGCTCAGTTTGCTATGAGTTTATCGTGCATTTCACCTCACTGCTTCACCGGAACACAATGTTTTATTTTATTTTATTTGCTTGAAAGATTATCGACTACAATATCAGTGTAACATTAAATTAAAAAAACATGAAGTCATTTATAAATCTCCATTAAGGGGCTACATGAATTTTCCAGGGCCCAGTGCTGCCCCCATTTGAAATAAATCTATTGAAAGGAAACTGCGAAAAACGGCCACTTTTGGCGCATGTGCGTAGAAAAGCTTCATGTTCTCACTTTAAACAGTAGTTCATAAAATAGTTTGAAGGGTTATCTAGGGTCTGATCAAGACCAAATTTTAAATGAAATCTCCGTTTCCTATCTATAGATTTATTTCAAATGGGGGCAGCACTGGACCCCGGAAAATTCATGTAGCCCCTTAATAACAGTTACATAAGCGATAAATGAACCGACATGTTAACGACAGTCTAAAAACTTATTAATGGGTAAATACAACATATTATGTACTATAAACAATGCTGCAATTAGATAGGTGAGACAGCATGCTTTTAGGCCGCACCCACCTGAGTTCGAGCCCGCGACTAGTTCAACCTTAAAAGGATGCCAACGAATTTAATTCCACCCTGTATAACTGCTAATTTAAATTAGGTGTACCATGACATCGCTTAGCTCCCATACATTTCTGCAACGACCCTTTTCTGTGTTATTAGCAATCTAAAAGCCTTACCTGCATAAAGAACCCGTCGACGAGCGCTTTCCTAATATTAATGTAGTAGTCTTTGCTTGTGAACTCTGTGCTTGTTCTCTTCAGGTTAAATCTGAAATTAGAAACAAAAAATGTATTTCATAATTTTTTTTTTATAAAATCCCTTTTTTTTGTATGGGAGCTCACCTTCAATTTATTTTATTGTTTTTAGAATTTGTCATCATCTGTGATAACAAAAAAGGTTCTCGAATGGCGACCACGTACTGGCGAACGAAGCGTAGGACACCCACCCACAAGGTGGTCAGACGACCTGACCAAGGTCGCTGGAGAGCGCTGGATGCAGGCCGCTCTAGATCGGTCATTTTGGAAATCCTTGGGAGAGGCCTATGCCCTGCAGTGGACGTTATGCGGCTGAAATGATGATCATCTGTGAAAATTTTAACTGTCTAGCCATCACAGTTCATGAGATACAGCCTGGTGACTGATAGACAGCAGGGTCTTAACACTGAATGAATCCCTGAAATGAAGACACATGACTATTTGGTTAGACACTGCTTACAGCCTGAATATCATAGGCCCCCCTGAACAGTTTGTCCTAACCACCCCCCCCCACATGAAAAACTTACTTGGGCATGCCTATGCGCCTGTAGGCAGTTAATATTATAGCCCCCCTAACAAATTAGATACAATGTCCTAATCAACCCCCCCCCCCCAAAAAAAAACCCCTGAAAATAAATTTGTCCTACCCCCTCCCCCCGTGAAAAACTGGACACTCCTATGCGCCTGGTAGTTAATATTATAGCCCCCCTCACAAAAAATACATAGATACAGTAGATACTAACACCCCCTCCCCCCTCCAAAAAAACTTTACGCATATGCCCTCACCTGTCCATTATCCTGCTGAGCTGCTGCCTGACGTTGTCGCCCGACTTCAGAGATCTGTAGTTGATAAAATTGTCGTAGCACCAGTGCGGATCCTCCATGTCTAAAATTGTCACACATATTAAAAATAGCCGGCCAAGTGCGAGTCGGACCCGCGCACGTAGGGTTCCGTACCATTATTTCTAAAAAAATCACGTTTGTTGTATGGGAGCCCACTTTTATTCTGTTTTCAGTATTTGTTGGTAGTTATAGCGGCAACAGAAATACATCTTCTGTGACAATTTCAGGGGATATAGCCTGGCAGACAGACAGACGGACAGCAAAGACTGTTTTTAAAAAAGATTTCTTTGTAACCAACTTCCAAGAAAGAGTAGGTTATCTTTTATTTTTATGTATGTTCACTGATTATTCGAAAACGTCCGGACCGATTTGAATATTATTATTTTTTGTTTAAAAGGGTATACTTGTCTGATTGTCCCGTATAAATTTGTTGTGTAGTTTGGTGGTGAAGTCGGTTTTTAGCTTTGATTTTTTTTAGTATACTTTTTTTAAACAATATGTAACCTAAACCCTGTCCGATCGTTGTAGGATCAACTCAGACCGTCAAAATAAACAACTTTTCCTATGGGAGCAATGTTTGAAACTCGAAAACAAAAATCGACATTTTCATTCAAGTCGCCAGGCCGGCCTAAAACTTTCGTATGAAAATGTCGAACGAAAGCAAACACAGTTAAATAGGCTATAATATACCAGAATGGAGAATGTTACTAGTTATGCAGAATTGCTTAAAAGTTTGTACGTCTATAGCTTGTTTGTATAAAATAATGTATACGCTCCGCTCGCGCCTCGCTCGTACGTCGCACGCCGGCCCGGGAGAACCTCGCGTCGCACACTCATTTAAAAGTTCAAATTATCAAAATTTCAACAGGGAAGGAATATGAAGAGTTGAAAATACATGACCTTAAATTGGCTTGTCAACTAAATTATTAAAAAAATTTATAGTTGGTTTTAATAGAAAATATAGACCATTTTAAGAAGGTAATTTGAATAAAAAAAATCTACGTGTTATCAGGATTTTTTATATCATTTTAAAAAATTGCACCGGGAGTGACGACACACAGCAAGCAAAAAAGTTTACATTTTTCCTATGCCTGCACAAAAAAAATACAATGACAACGGTCATCTGTCAATGTCACCTGTTTAAATTATTTTTGTTATGTTGGTTGTAGTCGTTTGACATATATTGTTATAGGGAGATGACAGTGACAGTGACAGTACCATGGAATTATATGTACTTCATTAGACAGTACAGTACTGAAAGCGGAAATTGCCAATCTTGATCGTGACTCCACTTCTTCAAATAAGTTGACCTTGCTTGAAAATGAAGGTCATTTGGAGTTTTGCAAATATCTTAATAACTAAGACCTTATTTTAAAATCAGATTAGAGAAAGCTTCTCCTAGAGGCTATTCCTCGAAAAGGTTTGCGAATTAAATCTTTTTTCAAATTACTTGACAAGCGAATTGATGAACATTTTTCATTGCTCGTTTATAGTAATAAAACGTATACTCACTCTGTTTAAACGCGTGATACACATTCAGCAACGTCAAGTGATCGCCGTCGATATGTGCGAATCTCATTTTAGCTTCGTCCGCCGCCTTGCGAGCTTCGTTCGGTCGTACGAAGCATTGTGGAACTGTGGAACAAGAAAAACTTTATTAATCTCTAAAGATCAATGTCTCGATATAAATTTACTTCCATCGTTTTACTATCGTGTGGTAAATGTGCAAAGAAAAGCTACACGTTCTTACTTTAAACTGTTAACAGTAGTTCATAAAATAGTTTGAAGGTTTATTTCAGTTCAAATAATTTATCAAATGAGGGGACCCCGAAAAATTCATGTATTCTCTTAAGGTTGAACTAGTTGATACTTTTTCTATACAAACAGGGGTATTTCCTCCACTGTTTGACATTGTACATTCAAAGTTTAACATGATATCGTTTTGTCTCATTATAATTTTTTTCTGTACGGATATAATAGTAAAGTAAAATCCATTAAAAAGTTGTAAGCCCTCAAAGAATCGTTTTCTTTTGCTTATTTTTACGCAAATTTCGGCGTAAATAAATGTAAAAAGAAGTGTAAAATCTCCAAAACAAAGTTGGCACCGACACTATACTTGATTTGTTAAGACAGTACTTTTTGCATAAAACCCCTTTTCCCAAATGAATTCACGTATGTTTTTACGCGCTCGGTTCACTATGAATTATCGTGCATTTCACCTCACTGCTTAACAATGTAAAGTGAGACAGTATGTTTTAAGGTCGCGCCCACTTGTGAGTTCAAGCCAGAGACTAGTTCAACCTTGACAGTAGTTCATAAAATAGTTTGAGGATTATCTAGGGCTGAATCAAGAAAAAACTTTAAATATCTCCGTTTCCGTTCGTACAATTTATTTCAAATGGGGGCAGCACTGGATCGCGAAAAATTAATGTATCCCCTTAAAATATAGAACGGCAGTATTAGGTTAGCGATTTATGAGAAATATGTTTTTCTTTTTTGCAAAAATGAAGTGTTTTCTTACGATTTGTGTTCTAGGGGGCTGTAGCTAGGGGGTGCAAAGTTATCCTTGTGGGAACTCCACCTGTATGTGCTCAGTATGTGCACATGAAATAAGTTCAAGTAGTCGTAGGGAAAAAGAAAGGGAAGAGGAAAACCCAGACACAGCTTTATAAAGCAAATAAAGGAGAAAGTAGGAGTGGTGTCGCACCAAGACGTCAAAAGGCTGGCTGAGGACATACAAGAACGGAAGAAACTCCACCGACAAGAGCGTCGCTCTTAAATTTAAACGAATAAGTCGTAGAGCAAGAGATTAAACGACAAAGGTTAGTAAATTTATTTGTTATTATTATAACAGATATAAAATTATAGAGAGAATAACCCTTCGGTTACAAAAAGTAGACTAAGGTGGCGTCACATTTAAATTGCCCTTCCCCCCTCTATAAAAATAGCCTAGAATTAGGGATGGGAACTCCGCCATCACAGCGAGAACTCCGCCCCCGTTTACAAATGGCCGACAAAAGGGGTATTACACCAGTTAGCCCTTCCCCCCTCTATAAAAAAATCCTAGAATCGGGGCTGCTTCTTTATCTGACAGCATAGCAGTAATAGACAATATCTCGTTGGAACAGTTGTGGTTGCAGCTCGCTATAAGCATCTTCGCCAGCTGGGGGTCCAGGAGGAACTCTGTTATCACAGCGAGAGGACGTCCCCTCGCTTAGAAATGGTGGACAAAGGGGTGTGATGTCAGTTATCCCCCTTCCCCCCCCTCTATAATAAAAGCCTAGAATTAAGGCTGGGAACTCTGCCATCAAAGCGAGAAATCGCCCCCTTCGCTCACAAATGGCGGACAAAGGGGGTGTTACATTAACCATCCCCCCTCTATTAAAAAAAGCCCCCCCCTCCCCTCTATAGAATCAGGGCTCCTTCCTTACCTGACAGCATAGCAGTAATAGACAATATCTCGTTGGAACAGTTGTGGTTGCAGCTCGCGATCAGCATCTTTGCCAGCTGGGGGTCCAGGGGGAACTCCGCCATCACAGCGCCAAGGTCCGTCAGGTTGCCGTCGTCATCTGAAATATATAACGAGACTTTTAATTAAAAAAATACTTACACTTAGTGTTACACAAGTTTATTTACTAAGCAGTCAAAGTCAAAAATTTTTATTCAATGTAGGATAAAATCTCTTATTGAAGGTCATTTTTTTTAAATATTATTTAGTGCAAATGCTAAAAACTACTAGCGTTTCGGAACGACCACTGCTGGGAAGATTACGCCGAAAGAAACCCAGTTCAGTATTGGTCCCTACCCAGCCTGATGGGCTATATTACAGTTACAATACAGATTTACACTTTGACTAGGTATACATTATACCATATATTTAAACAATACAATTAAACATTAATTAAAATAAATTAAATAAAATTAAAATAAACGGCCAAGAGCGGGTTGGACTCGCGCGGGAAGGTTTCCGTTCCATTATTTAAATTAAATCACATTGGTTGTATGGGAGCCCCACTTAAATATTTATTTTATTCTGAATTTCAACTGTCTACCACGGTTCATGAGATACAGCCTGGTGACAGACAGACAGACGGACGGACGGACGGACGGAAGGACAGCGGAGTCTTAGTAATATGGTCCTGTTTTTACCCTTTGGGTACGGTACCCTAAAAACCCCCAACTATACGTTTAGGCGCTACCATGCCGCAGACAGACATACAGACACATCAGACTTATAATACCTTTTTCTGTCGGGGGCTAAAAATAGGTCATCATATCAGCCCCAGGAAGTCCACTGCTGGACATAGGCCTGCCCCAAGGATTTTCAAAACGACTGATCCGAAGCGGCCCGCATCCAGCGCCTCCCTGCAACCTTGCTCAGGTCATCTGATCATCTAGCAGGTGGGTGTCCTACGCTGCGCTTGCGGGTATGTGACCGCAATTCGAGAACCTTTCTGCCCCATCGGCCATCGGTTCTTCGCGCTATGTGCCCCGCCCACTGCCACTTCAATGAGCTTGGCTATGAGGGTGTAAAAATAGGTATACTGAAACTATTTCAAGGCTGAATTCAATCCTTGATAATGAACAACTTTCCCAAATAACAATTATAAAGAAATATGAAAAATATTTTTTGGCATCCCATACGTTGAATTAGAATAGAATGGAAGAAACTCCCCCGACAAAAGCACCGCTCTTAAATTACGATGATGATACCTACACGTTGACCAATCAGCTGATCCGAGTTTGTTTGTTTGTAAAATATTGTACATAAACACAAGACAAAATTAAAAATTAGAAAATGAGAACAGTACAAAGGCGGACTTATCCTAGATAGGGATCTATTCCTGTGAATTTGTATGGAAGCTAAAGGTTAACTTTATTCGATCCCACCTAACCCTTGTGATCATATGCCTTTGGATGCATTATATTTATACATACTTATCACGTTCTCATTCCACACTAGGTAGACAGGGACCAGTGTATTAGCACGCAAAGGCCTAGACTACTAAAAACGCAATTTACCTAGTTAGAAAATTAATAATTTCATCTTTTTTTTACAATGTTTATGACACTGATTCTCTTCGTTTATGGTCTTTTTTTAAACACCAAATTAACATAACAAGAAAAAAAAGAAAGAAAGAAAAAAATAAAAATATAATAATAAAAAAAAAAGAAAATAAGAAAAATAGAAATTAACAAAAAAAAGGGTAAAAAGTAAAAAAGGATAAAAAAGACGGGAAAAATGTACTTACCCAGTGCAGCAAGGTAGTTGAGCAGCTCCAGGGCTCTCATGAGCGTCTCGGGCGCCGGGGGGTCCATAAAGTCGAAGTGCACGAGGTCGTCAATGCCCAGCTTTTTCAACTGCAAAACTACAGATCCTAAGTTTGATCTGCAACGGCAATGCGGGTGGCATTAGAATTGTTGCACTCATTAATGGTATACACTAGCATATGCCCGAGACTTCGTCCACGTACAAATACAATAAGTACCTTGCACAATGAAATAAATACAAGCCCGTAATTCGCTATTTATTTTTCAACAATTCAAATCAGATATATTTTCTAAACGTCAAAACAAAAAAAAAAACCTTGGGAATTTCAAAATATAGACTAATGTCACAGTTTCTCGGAATCAAATAGCGCTCTTGTTTATCAGTTTTTCTGCAATAATAAATCTAAATCACATTGAAAATGAATATAATTATGACAAGTGACATTTTTTTGTGTCGTTTTGTTCCAAATAATTTATTTAAGACTCATGAAAATACTCAATTAACTTATAAACTAGAAATGCGATTGTGATTGGATTCATTGTAATTCGTCAATACTAGGACCAGCCGACCAGTAAATCTACAAGTAGATGTCCCGGATAATTTATGTGTATTCTGGGGGTAAGGTGGCCACCTAATTGTATAGGGTTACAAATCTGTTGAAGACTTCATGAAGAATCGGGCGTAAGGTGCTCACATAAAGGACTGTTAGTGTTAAACTTAAGTAATTTAGTATTAGCTAAGATTAGGTATTTAGTATTTGATTTGTCTATCTTCCCATAATTCCCAGATAGTGTATGTATGTATGTATGGTCACGCCGGTCAGCGGAATTAACTTATTGTTCAAGCACTTAAGGAATGGTTCCGTGGTTAGTGTCTTGTAATTAATGATAATTATTTTAGTGTGCCCAACACGTTTGCTCTGCTTATTTCTACTCTGCTAAACCTATATTAAACACGGGACATGACCATTTCATAATGATTTAACAAAAATTTTCAAAGGTCCACTTTTTTTTTTTTCAATATTTTACGTATAACCTGAAGATCTCTGATGAAGATGTACGCTTTCTCTGTTTGTGATCAATCAAGTGTGCGAGACTAACGGATTAACATGTCTCCCTTTGCCCATCTAATGTCTTTAGAATGCTACAACTATCACCCTCCCTTCCAAGCCTTTAATGAGTATAAATGCCACCATTAGCCAACTGGAACCATTTTGAATCACAAGAATTGCCACCTAGCCAACCCCTTGATTATCTTAAAATCTATGTTAGTGTTCAACACATGAGACCTAATGTCTTTAGAATGCTACTGTGACCCCGAGTGTCTAAAAGCTAGTCTTTTATTATGACCGTTTACTACTGCTAGTACCCCCCCCCCCTCCCTCCTTGGCTATCTTTTTTCAGTCTTTTATTTTGTGCCTTCACAACTAGTCTCCCCTCCCCCCTTCCTTAAATCCTAAATTCTATGCATAAAAGCCTAGGTATATCCGGGTAAGTGTTGTCCTACATCCTGTTCTGGTACACAGGGACAAGATAAAAGACTGAAAAAGATAGCCTTTTTCAGTCTTTTATCTTGTCCCTTCAAAACTAGTCTTCCCTTCCCCCCGCTCCATAATTCCTAACTTCTACGCATAAACACCTGAGTATCTCCAGGTAGGTGATGTCCTGCATCTCATTCCAGTACGCCTTCTCGGTGTACAGCCCGAAACACTTCCCTGGTCTGGTACAACCAGCACACTTGGAGACCTTGCTACAAGTAGCTTGTAGCTATCCCGTTGGTCTATGACTTCCTAAGCCCATCTTATGTCTTTAGAATGACTACTATCACCCCGTAACTGTAAAAGCACAGGGCTAAAGGTAAATCTCCACTAGTGAGACCGTTTCCCCTTGATTATCTTAATTCCTAACTTGTACACATAAAAACCTGAGTATCTCCAGGTAAGTGTAGTCGTGCATCTCATTCCGGTATACCTTCTCGGTGTACAGCTGGAAGCATTTCCACACTTAGTCTCCCCCCCCCCTCCTTCATAATTCCTAATTTCTAAGCATAAAAACTTGAGTATCTCTGGGTAAGTGTTATCCCGCATCTCATTCCTGCAAACCTTCTCAGTGTACAGCCTGATGCATTTTCCTGGTCAGGTACAACGTGCACACTTGTAGACCTTGCTACAAGTAGCTTGTAGCTATCCCGTTGGTCTATGACTTCCTACGCCCATCTTATGTCTTTAAAATGGCTATTATCACCCCGTAACTGTAAAAGCACAGGGCTAAAGGTAAATCTCCACTAGTGAGACCCTTCCCCCTTGATTATCTTAATTCCTAACTTGTACACATAAAAACCTGAGTATCTCGAGGTAAGTAGCCGTGCATCTCATTCCGGTACACCTTCTCGGTGTACAGCCGGATGCATTTCCCTGGTCCGGTACAACCCTTAGTCCCCACCCATGGTTATCTTTTTCAGTCTTTTATTATGACTGCCAACACTTAGTCTCCCCCCCCCCTCCCCCTCCTTCATAATTTCTAAGCATAAAAACTTGAGTATCTCTGGGTAAGTGTTGTCCTGCATCTCGTTCCGGCAAACCTTCTCGGTGTACAGCCGGAAGCATTTTCCTGATCAAGTACAACCTGCATACTTGTAGACCTTGCTACAAGTAGCTTGTAGCTATCCCGTTGGTCTATGACTTCCTACGATCTGATCTTATGTCTTTAGAATGGCTATTATCACCCCGTAACTATTAAAGCATGGGGCTCAAAGAAGTTTAGTCTCTTTTTTTTTACTGTGAAGCTAACCGTTGGTCTATGACTTCCTAAGTCCATATTATGTCTTTAGAATGGCTATTATCACCCTATAACTGTTAAAGTATGGGGCTCAAAGAAGTGTAGTCTCTTTTTTTACTGTGAAGCTAACCTTCTACTTCCTAAGTCCATATTATGTCTTTAGAATGGCTATTATCACCCTATAACTGTTAAAGTATGGGGCTCAAAGAAGTGTAGTCTCTTTTTTTACTGTGAAGCTAACCTTCTACTTCCTAAGTCCATATTATGTCTTTAGAATGGCTATTATCACCCTATAACTGTTAAAGTATGGGGCTCAAAGAAGTGTAGTCTCTTTTTTTTTACTGTGAAGCTAACCGTTGGTCTATGACTTCCTAAGTCCATATTATGTCTTTAGAATGGCTATTATCACCCTATAACTGTTAAAGTATGGGGCTCAAAGAAGTGTAGTCTCTTTTTTTACTGTGAAGCTAACCTTCTACTTCCTAAGTCCATATTATGTCTTTAGAATGGCTATTATCACCCTATAACTGTTAAAGTATGGGGCTCAAAGAAGTGTAGTCTCTTTTTTTACTGTGAAGCTAACCGTTGGTCTATGACTTCCTAAGTCCATATTATGTCTTTAGAATGGCTATTATCACCCCGTAACTGTAAAAGCACAGGGCTAAAGGTAAATCTCCACTAGTGAGACCCTTCCCCCTTGATTATCTTAATTCCTAACTTGTACACATAAAAACCTGAGTATCTCGAGGTAAGTAGCCGTGCATCTCATTCCGGTACACCTTCTCGGTGTACAGCCGGATGCATTTCCCTGGTCCGGTACAACCCTTAGTCCCCACCCATGGTTATCTTTTTCAGTCTTTTATTATGACTGCCAACACTTAGTCTCCCCCCCCCTCCCCCTCCTTCATAATTTCTAAGCATAAAAACTTGAGTATCTCTGGGTAAGTGTTGTCCTGCATCTCGTTCCGGCAAACCTTCTCGGTGTACAGCCGGAAGCATTTTCCTGATCAAGTACAACCTGCATACTTGTAGACCTTGCTACAAGTAGCTTGTAGCTATCCCGTTGGTCTATGACTTCCTACGATCTGATCTTATGTCTTTAGAATGGCTATTATCACCCCGTAACTATTAAAGCATGGGGCTCAAAGAAGTTTAGTCTCTTTTTTTTTACTGTGAAGCTAACCGTTGGTCTATGACTTCCTAAGTCCATATTATGTCTTTAGAATGGCTATTATCACCCTATAACTGTTAAAGTATGGGGCTCAAAGAAGTGTAGTCTCTTTTTTTACTGTGAAGCTAACCTTCTACTTCCTAAGTCCATATTATGTCTTTAGAATGGCTATTATCACCCTATAACTGTTAAAGTATGGGGCTCAAAGAAGTGTAGTCTCTTTTTTTACTGTGAAGCTAACCTTCTACTTCCTAAGTCCATATTATGTCTTTAGAATGGCTATTATCACCCTATAACTGTTAAAGTATGGGGCTCAAAGAAGTGTAGTCTCTTTTTTTTTACTGTGAAGCTAACCGTTGGTCTATGACTTCCTAAGTCCATATTATGTCTTTAGAATGGCTATTATCACCCTATAACTGTTAAAGTATGGGGCTCAAAGAAGTGTAGTCTCTTTTTTTACTGTGAAGCTAACCTTCTACTTCCTAAGTCCATATTATGTCTTTAGAATGGCTATTATCACCCTATAACTGTTAAAGTATGGGGCTCAAAGAAGTGTAGTCTCTTTTTTTACTGTGAAGCTAACCGTTGGTCTATGACTTCCTAAGTCCATATTATGTCTTTAGAATGGCTATTATCACCCCGTAACTGTAAAAGCACAGGGCTAAAGGTAAATCTCCACTAGTGAGACCCTTCCCCCTTGATTATCTTAATTCCTAACTTGTACACATAAAAACCTGAGTATCTCGAGGTAAGTAGCCGTGCATCTCATTCCGGTACACCTTCTCGGTGTACAGCCGGATGCATTTCCCTGGTCCGGTACAACCCTTAGTCCCCACCCATGGTTATCTTTTTCAGTCTTTTATTATGACTGCCAACACTTAGTCTCCCCCCCCCCCTCCCCCTCCTTCATAATTTCTAAGCATAAAAACTTGAGTATCTCTGGGTAAGTGTTGTCCTGCATCTCGTTCCGGCAAACCTTCTCGGTGTACAGCCGGAAGCATTTTCCTGATCAAGTACAACCTGCATACTTGTAGACCTTGCTACAAGTAGCTTGTAGCTATCCCGTTGGTCTATGACTTCCTACGATCTGATCTTATGTCTTTAGAATGGCTATTATCACCCCGTAACTATTAAAGCATGGGGCTCAAAGAAGTTTAGTCTCTTTTTTTTTACTGTGAAGCTAACCGTTGGTCTATGACTTCCTAAGTCCATATTATGTCTTTAGAATGGCTATTATCACCCTATAACTGTTAAAGTATGGGGCTCAAAGAAGTGTAGTCTCTTTTTTTACTGTGAAGCTAACCTTCTACTTCCTAAGTCCATATTATGTCTTTAGAATGGCTATTATCACCCTATAACTGTTAAAGTATGGGGCTCAAAGAAGTGTAGTCTCTTTTTTTACTGTGAAGCTAACCTTCTACTTCCTAAGTCCATATTATGTCTTTAGAATGGCTATTATCACCCTATAACTGTTAAAGTATGGGGCTCAAAGAAGTGTAGTCTCTTTTTTTTTACTGTGAAGCTAACCGTTGGTCTATGACTTCCTAAGTCCATATTATGTCTTTAGAATGGCTATTATCACCCTATAACTGTTAAAGTATGGGGCTCAAAGAAGTGTAGTCTCTTTTTTTACTGTGAAGCTAACCTTCTACTTCCTAAGTCCATATTATGTCTTTAGAATGGCTATTATCACCCTATAACTGTTAAAGTATGGGGCTCAAAGAAGTGTAGTCTCTTTTTTTACTGTGAAGCTAACCGTTGGTCTATGACTTCCTAAGTCCATATTATGTCTTTAGAATGGCTATTATCACCCCGTAACTGTAAAAGCACAGGGCTAAAGGTAAATCTCCACTAGTGAGACCCTTCCCCCTTGATTATCTTAATTCCTAACTTGTACACATAAAAACCTGAGTATCTCGAGGTAAGTAGCCGTGCATCTCATTCCGGTACACCTTCTCGGTGTACAGCCGGATGCATTTCCCTGGTCCGGTACAACCCTTAGTCCCCACCCATGGTTATCTTTTTCAGTCTTTTATTATGACTGCCAACACTTAGTCTCCCCCCCCCTCCCCCTCCTTCATAATTTCTAAGCATAAAAACTTGAGTATCTCTGGGTAAGTGTTGTCCTGCATCTCGTTCCGGCAAACCTTCTCGGTGTACAGCCGGAAGCATTTTCCTGATCAAGTACAACCTGCATACTTGTAGACCTTGCTACAAGTAGCTTGTAGCTATCCCGTTGGTCTATGACTTCATACGATCTGATCTTATGTCTTTAGAATGGCTATTATCACCCCGTAACTATTAAAGCATGGGGCTCAAAGAAGTTTAGTCTCTTTTTTTTTACTGTGAAGCTAACCGTTGGTCTATGACTTCCTAAGTCCATATTATGTCTTTAGAATGGCTATTATCACCCTATAACTGTTAAAGTATGGGGCTCAAAGAAGTGTAGTCTCTTTTTTTTTACTGTGAAGCTAACCGTTGGTCTATGACTTCCTAAGTCCATATTATGTCTTTAGAATGGCTATTATCACCCTATAACTGTTAAAGTATGGGGCTCAAAGAAGTGTAGTCTCTTTTTTTACTGTGAAGCTAACCGTTGGTCTATGACTTCCTAAGCCCATTTTATGTCTTTAGAAAGGCTATTATCACCCCGTAACTATTGAAGCACGGGGCTCAAAGAAGTTTAGTCTGTTTTTTTGGAACTGTTAAAGCATGAGGCTCAAAGAAATTTAGTAACTTTTTTTTACTGTGAAGCTTCCATCAGTCCCCCCCCCCCCTCAAATTATCATAATTCCTAAGTTGTACGCATAAAAACCTGAGTATCTCCGGGTAAGTGTTGTCCTGCATCTCGTTCCGGTACGCCTTCTCGGTGTACAGCCGGAAGCACTTCCCGGGGCGCGTGCGTCCGGCGCGGCCGGCCCGTTGCTGCGCGGACGCCTTGCTGATCGGGGACACCAGCAGCGACTCCACCCGGATGCGGGGGTTGTACACCTGGGGGCATAACAAAAAATTCATCATCATCATCCGCAGCCTTTTTTCAAATAATTATTTTACTGCTCTGGATACTAGTCCTTTAGAGCCTATCTTTATTTTATCATTTCTTTATTCCTAACCCGCAATCAAAGGTTGGTGTAGGTCTTTTGATTGCTTCAAGGGAGCTTCTGGCGACAAATTTATACGAGTCTACTGGTTTTCATAGCCGATTGAGTGGCGGACGGCGCCTAAAGACGCCCTCCACAGTCCGCAAATAAATATCACTACAGCCGCACTATGAGTGTCCACTTTAAGCATTTCACATATTGTCCATGAGCATGAGCATTTATAACACTAAATTACATCGATTTCATATTATAAAGTTCACTAGAATCAATTTGAAAACAATTAAAGCAAACCCCAACTGAACCCCTTGACTTCCCGTCAAAAAACTCCATCCGCAGCCTTGAACCTTCCACTGCTGGGAACAGGCCTCTCTAAACGAATGCCATTTACCATAATAAGAAAAACTCCGACTTTTAAGTGTTCACCCCCAATCACTTTTCATAATATATAAACATAGCTAAAAACCACAGCAAGGAAACTTGTGAATCGCTGAACCGATTTTATACTTCGACTAGCCTTTGCCCGCGGCTTCGCTCGCGTAGGGGTGTAATTTATGAAAATCCTTTCTTAGGAGATGCTTAGGTCATAGTGTTAGGATCACCGGATCGTCTGGGTATCACACACTTCCTCATTCGGGTACTTTTAAATAAAACCTGGGAGCTCGTATAAATCTTATATATTCTGTCTTGGTATCATAAATACATTTCAATACTTTAACACAATCATCTCGAGTCCTGATAAAAACGCGGCAATTGTTCTAATGTCAAACTTGACAGTTGACAGCAGCGTGGCCGGTCTTACCATTTTCTTACATTTTGGGTTGCCAGTATTAATAAAATCACGGCTGATTTATGGAAATGCTAACAGACGGCCATTCTGCTGACAGGAATGTCCCTATTCCTGATGCCCTAAACTGCTTAAAACTAGATTTTAGCTGTTTCTTAGACGCTGCTAGAGAATAACAAAAATATTATTGTAACTACAATATTTTGACTTAGCATTTCCAGCTTGGTCTTTAATTAGGTACTTACTGAAGATCTTCAAGCGTTATGCATTAATCATAGAATATATTCAACATTTATAATTGACTAAGTACTTTCTCTAATTTTTATACATATTAAAGAAGTCTTTTATACAAAATACGAGAAGAAGAAAAAATATTTACATCATAAGTTAATACTACATGAACCCAGTATTTACTCTTTATTTCTTTGTAATAATAAAATGTTCTCTTGATAATTTATGATACATAATAATGATACTTATGTCATAACTTTCTAACTGACAAATTTCTAATATCCTCGGCCGTTCTGATATGGGATATGTCCGCATATCCATTTTAACCAAGATACCTATATATTCAAAGACATTTTAAGTTAATATTAAAGTTTACATTTGCATTACATTTTTAGTATCGTAAATTCGTAATTACAGTATGCTGTTGAGATTCAGTACCCACATAAACACTTGTTTACATTACACTTACTTAATTTCAACTCTTGTTATTCAAAATAAAACTTATTACAGTATATTTTTTTTAATGTTAAACGATTTAGTAATTATTCAAAAGCTTATCAGGCTGACAACTTCTATTTCTACATTTTATTACTATTCATTTTTTTTTGGTGAAATTACATCTTTTTGCAAGAATATTACATTTGCGTTTTTCTATTTAAGGCAATAATAAGATACCTATTTATTATTTTTCTATAGTATCATATTAAAAGCATCAATGATTTGCATACTGACTGAAATGTAGCTGTTAGTTTTTCTTTTATCAAAATAACCACTCTTTAAGGTTTATTCTAATAGTAATTTACTTACTTTATAAGATGACAAATAGGCAATTTTATGATTTTGAAAACCTATTTTATATGTTCTTAAACTGACTTTAAGTCAACTGGTATTTTTATTTCCTTAAAATAATGACGGTACATGATAAAAAAAAATTAAAATTACGCAAAACATGCTCGCACCGAAACGACAGCCACGATCATGGTGACGTCATACTAGCAATAACAAATGCTAAGTATTAAGTGTATTTTTTTAATAACTATCTTTAAAATGAAATAGGAAAATAGGTAGCTTACTTCTGTTAAATATTTCTGCATTCAGCAAAAGTAAGTCTGTAATAAAAGCATAGAACTTTGCTACCATTACGTCTCTATTTTCACTTTTCATAAGCGGAAGGCTAGTGTTATAAATCGTGTGCAATGCCACTTTTAAATCCAAAAAATATAATTTGAAGTGACAAATAAAGAAGTACCACTTAATCTTTTGTGTGTTGCAAAAACCAGACACAAAAGTAAAACAATTGATTTATACCGGAATCCGGTATAGCCACACACAAAAGGTTAATCACAGCTTACCTACAGCTCGTATTTGCTATTCTGACGTAACTTATGAAAACAAAATGGCGGTAGACGTTTTTGATCACGTGACAAACAGACACTAAAAGTATGATTTTGTTTTTTAAATTAAAAATCAATCGTACGTTTTTGTAAAATATTAACACTGTATTCGTGTTTCCTAAAGTAAAGACTATTTAAATTATATTATTTACTAATTTAATTTTGACCGACGAGGATGGCCTATTACAGACCATCTGTTTACTTTCAAAAATAAGTAACAGACCAATTAATGAGATAAATTACATTATTGCTAATGCACATCAAAAGAAATAGAACCCATGAACATAAATGGGGAAGATGTTTTTGACTCCATCAGGGCGTTATAGTAACTTTCATTCTGAATTCCAATAAATTTCTATTCGTATGTTACATCAACCTCAAAGTCACAAATATGTATGTTGAAGTGTAATATAAGTAGGTATATTAGGCTTTAACTAATGCAATTGGGTTTTCGTAGATGACCATAAATAATGATTAGCATAATTCGAGTTTACAATGACAATATTACTCATATAGATACATCTAGAATAAACTACTGGAATCACAACGCAATACTCTAACTTTACTATATTAAAACACTTAGTATAGTATCAGATTATTTCTTACTAGAGATTTTAATTCAACAAGAATAAACTTGCAAAACGAACAAGTAGGTATGTATCTACCTAGACAATTGAACACACTCACAATTCACATGTATGTTTCTAATGTTTTAATTAACACAGACAAACATGGATTACAATTCAGTACTGATACATTATTAGTAAACCACCTTTTCGAAAGAATTAGGTACTCATTTTAAAATAAATATGCAATATTGAAATATCCTAGATAATATGTGGCCAACTTATATATAGAACGTATGGTTCTATAAAGAGCAAAGCTATAAGCTCACAATATTTGAATAAATACTTATTTATAAAACATATTTTTTTCCAAGACTACCAGAATATAACTTTCATGAGTGCAAGAGTAAACCTCAAAATAAAAAAAATAGGTTAATATTACCAGAACAAATGTTAGAGATACTTATATTAAAAACAATCCATATTGATTTATCAATTTACATAAATAAGAACAAAATCCTCTGTAAAATAAGAACAAACGTTTGAACAAATTCACTTATCTGCATTGAAGCTTCTTACTCTATCTCAGTTTTTTTTTTAACTCATTAAATTGTAAATGTACTTAGTTACATTTTAATATCTAGATTATACCTATTTTTAGAATAAGTTGTAAAATGCTATGCCCTGACAGGGCTTATGTATCATGTAACATTAAGTGGAAATTGTCATCTATATCTCATAAATGTATGAACATGTGTCTTGGGATGAAGAAAAATATGCTTGTTTAAAAGATGATAACAACTGAATACAAAATTAGTTCTCTAGTTAGATTCATTTCTGTCCAGTACTTGTTCTTGTAGAAAGGCAAATAGTAATTAAATATATTTAATTGCATATCATGGTAACTTGAATGTATAATTATTTTATTTTACAGATACCACTACATAAGTAGGTAAATAATAGTCGTATATATAAATTGACTATTGTTGCTTAACATGAATACGACAATTCAAACAAGTATCTTTACTTTTATTAATCATAATTTTAAGAAAATAACATTATCTTATTCTAATATACTTTTTGCGCGGTTACAATGTAAAGTCTGGCTAAGCTTTACCAATAAAGTAGTTTAGAAAACATACTTAAGTAATATTTATTAGAACAATGAGTTACAATTGTCTCTGCCTACCCCTGTAGGAAACAGGCGTGATATTATGTATCTATGTGTAACAATCAATAATTATGACCAATGGAATAAATCCACCTTTGTATGTGTGCTCTTTGGATTGCTGACTTTATACTTAACATAACTACATGTTTTTGGTGCAAAGTTATTACAGACAAACGATATTATATTTCTTATGACCCAAGTGAGAGCATAGGAATTGAATAATATTGAGTAACAAGTATTACCAAACAGCAACATATTCCAATTACAATAATCTTGTAGTAACAGGATTTAACTTTTAACATAAAGTTGTGTGGGGGGATGTTATACACCTCGACACATTCTATAGTTGAGTTACATCAAACAATCATATGAATTTAAAGACATTTATAGAAATTACCTACTTAAAAGAATAGCTATTAGCACAGACATAAACAATGCTGTAAATATGTATTAATTAAATATTTCACTATACAGGACAAATATTGCCGTTTGTTTTGAGAAACGACTTATTTGTAAACTTTGTTCTTGTCGGCGCAGTAATTTCCACGTCAAGTCATCTTCTACCCTCAGCTATCCATTTGGCATCCCTTCAAGACAAGACTTGAACTTATCCGGCAATGCTCTTCTTGGCCTTTCCTTCCTCTCCTTGATTCGAATTTTCCCTCTATGATGTTTTCGATGAATTAAACGTGTCTGCTCTTGATCGATAGTACCTACTACTGACTGCTAGCAGGTACAACTAGTAGAATCGTATCAGATGCCCAAACATATTTTCTCTTCTGATGTCAATTGCTCTCAGTTATTGTATTTTCACTTTCACTAGATTCAGTTCATTTCCTCATTTTAAATGTTTATGTATCTTGCACACATTCCAAAAGAAAATTTCAAACGTTAGAGGCTTTAAACTCATTCAACGCCTCTAGACGCTGCACGCTGTCTGGCTTTCTGAGCCTTTACTATACTTGCATCTTGCATGAGGCTACCTCCCATATTATTTTCTTTCTTAAATATTGAAATCTCATGTCAGATCTATAATTTCATTATATTGAAGTAGCCATTCACTGAATGAACGTTACTGCAGTCTATTTTTATTTCTGATACTTTACATAACATATTTACTTGACAGTCGGTTACCGTTTGCCACCGTTTGGACACGAGCCTACCGACTGTCGATGCCACCCGCGGGCATCACATATTTTACAGTAAGTATCATTTTCAATAGCCGGGCCCATTGCCCTACCGCGCCTCTACGCGAGCTATTTTTATCTCTTTCATCGCCTCAGCCACAGTTACCGCTTGGCCACTCTGGCACACGGCCTACTGCGTACTGAGCTGCAGCTAGCCACCCGCAGGCTCACTGCTACTTCCAATCTGTATAACACATAAGCACGATTTATTAGATTAGATATATATACCTTATTTATCAATCTACCATAAAGTAATAAGCATACACCATAGATTGGTATTTTTCTGACTGACGGGATACCTCTAGAATTAGCTTTTCCAATTCTAGGTATACATTAACACTGTAAATGACACTATGAATTTACAATTTGTAAATCAGTTAACTCAATTTCTGAATAGCACCATTTAATTATACATCATCTTTATAATTAAGGTGACAGACAAATAGCTTTTATTAAAGAACTAAACTTCTTTGTCAATAATAAAACAAAATACATTCGTTCGCTCATCCTGATAACTTAAAAGTTATATAATTTTGATATGTGAGTTTGCCTCACCAGTTCTAGGCTCAATCTCTTATTACAAATAACTTATGGTACCTAGTAACTACAGATAACAGACTGTCTAGTCTTATGTTTATTTACTTATGTTATGACCATCACAAATAATTGAGAGTACCGAAGAATAGTAACTTTTAATAAAGTCGCATCGTATTTTAGACTGACTATTTTATTTATCGTTACACCATAACTCTTTAAGTGTGCATTTACTTTAGTTACTACTTAGTAACTAAATCTGAATTAAGTATATAATTATTTCGAATAAAATAGACTAGGTTTGAAATTCACAATAAACTTGCTATACCTGTTAACTCCTTAACAACTGATATGGTTCACGTTCAATTAGGTCCCATTTACTAGTCTACCAAATTTCATAAAATCATAGCTAAAGTTAAGTTATCATTGAACATGTATCCAACGCCAAACAGGCCAAGTAGACTGTGAGGACTTGGCAATGTAACTTAATTGATTAACCTTGATATATTAAATATGACAACTATAATGAATCATTTATTTCCAACATAGTTCAAAATTTAACAGCCTCCTCAGTACTGTACCTTCTGTACCTCTACCCTAGGCTGTGCCTGTATCGTAGTAGTTTCATCGAAATAATCTATATTGTATCAATGGACTTAAGTTGGCTATTTCTATGAAAGCTATGATATTAGGCGCCGGTCTGGACGTAAGCTATTTACCGGTTCCGATATTTACTTAAGGTACCTGCCAAAAGAACTGACAGCGGCCTGGTACCTATCTTTATTTACTGCTTTTTACATTGTACATATGTATTAAATAGCACTACATACTACACAGTCACCTCTTGAAATAATAGGTACTTACAACATGAACCCTGATAGGGCATCCCAACATAAAACAATGGAACAGTATCCAAATTGTTAGTATGTAACATCTAAGGTGCAAAGCGATAGCGAAATATTGACTTTCATAGTAATACAGTACTATACTTTAGTTGTACTGTACTAACTCATTTTGTGATTCTTTTATGCATACACTCAATCATGTTAGGATTTTAAGATAGAAAGATTAGTATAAAACTTATTAATGCCATTTCTCGTATTTTTAACCGACTTCAAAAAAGGAGGTAAAAATCATAGAATTTTATGGATACATGTGTAGTAAGGGTATATGCTTATGTTGACACTTTCCACCCCAAATACTTATCAAAACCTTCATATGCAATATTTCATTGATTGAATGCACTCAACCCATGGGATGTACCATGTGTATGTAGGTATTCAATTTTAACCATATGTTTCAAGAGACATACTAGTATCCTATTCACATATCTCATACAGAAATTAAGAAGGTGAGTTAATGTCCTCAGTTATCTCTTTTTATTGTTTTTAATGATATCTTTGATGTTACGGATATTAAAAGTAATTTCATGATTTTGATTCATAGGAGTGAATGGCATCCACTCTTGTCATAACTTCATCTGTGATATCCTCTTTACATACTATTCATGTATGAAAATAAATAGATGATAGAGCTATTTTAGCATTATTTAGCCACACAAAGAGACTACTTCCTCTAAGACTGCATCCATTTCCTACCAAAATATTCATGAATACCTACTAGGCATTTATACATACATACTCTATCTCTACCAATATCATTTGTTAATTTACTTTAGACTAGCCTTATTTGAATAAGTATGAACATGACTTGTATAAGTAGTTCATACATTTTAGTAAATAACTAATGATGTGATTTGTCTTATATGTATCACATATCCAAGTAGATATGTCTAATGTATGCCTAGCAGCTCACACATTAGGCCTGAATTCTGAATATATAAAGAGTATTTGTAACATGCTTGTGAACTTCATTAACTTGAAACCAACGCGCCAGATTTCTATTATAGTATGATAGGTACTTATTTGATCTAAAAATACAGTATGATGTTCAAGTAACAGCACACAATATTTAAATTATTGTTACTCTCGCTCTCACTCTCAGTGTCAATATAATTATGTATACACATACATTTTAATCGACTTATGTCATTTTCTAATCTTAGGACCGTGTCAACTAATAAACTATTTATATCATGATCCTATAAGCCAATAATGTAAAATATGAAAATCATAAACTATTTTATTTGGTACACCAATAACAGTTATAGATACTCAACTTGACGCTCTCTAAGTATTCGGTAAATGTCAGTGTACCTTATTGAGTAAGTACATTGCAAAAATGGGTATATTCTATAGCCTCTATTACATCTGTCATCTAGTTCCTACTTTCATTCACAAACTGTCAATCTACATGCAAACACACACAATATAGTCCGTGTAATAGCAACATACTCGTACTACATAGACTTATAAGTATCTGACATGGTATCAATGTGAGGATTCTACTAAATGGTATTTTTATTTTATTTTATTGAATAACTCAACACTGTTTTAAATCATCTGAATAATCATATTATCTACTTTAAAATCAAACAACTAAGCTCTTCATACATTTACACCTGAATTTTTGAAGCTTAAGTGCTGATGAACTTACACAAAGTTCACATCACTAAATGTGTAAGTATGTAATAGTGGTGCAAACAATCATCTAAGTGTAATATTATAACCATATAATATCAGTTTCAAATAAACAGTTTTTTAACCCTCATACATACTGCATTGATACTGTGGATGTTGAATACTGTAAGAAATGTATTCTCACCGCTAGCACGCTTACATTACCTATCTAAGGTATTAAATAATATAGTTACCTTGATCCAGTCCAGCATCTTCCGGTACAGTTCGTAGTTGTGTCATTAGTACAGTGAATACATACCACCTTCTTCTTATTAGACATGTCATTTATTGGTGACATTGATGTATAGTCTTCGTTCTCTAATATAAGCATAAACATTCCTTTGACAAATTTGATAAACTTGTCTTCTTCTTCTATTTATAAAAAGCTAAGCTCTTGTCTGTGAAGCAACCAATGCCTTCCATCTCTTGGAATTCTCATCCTTTCATAGAGCTTGTCACACTAGCTGAAATCAACAGTAAGACCTTCTCCCACGAAGCATTAATCAAATGTAATCTTTAACTAGTAATCATTAACGCTGACAAATTGAAAGATTGTTTTTATGTATAAGTGATGTTTACTTTCTAAAGATTAGGTATATAGCACTCTAGAAATATGAAAACTCAAACTTCAGACTAGCTTTTCATCACTGGTTGTACATTTAAAACTAATATATATCACTTTATGTAGATAAGTATGAGTAATATGCAATTATGAGGAGTGTCACTTGTTTTTAATTAGTTTAATGCAGTGTAATATACATGATAAACATGTATATTGGTGTAAGCTATTTGCTACCAATTCTTGCGTTTACAACACAAATATTAGTACCTAACTTTGCATGCATCTAAACAATTTTTATATCGGTCAGTGATCGTTTAGATTCTTAGGTATCTCTGAGTTGTCAACATTTATTGTGTTGTAAACAAACTGAGTATAAAATACATGTTCCACATACCGCGGGCGCAGATTTACCAATCCTGGCTTCTGACTTGTTAGGATCACCGGATCGTCTGGGTATCACACACTTCCTCATTCGGGTACTTTTAAATAAAACCTGGGAGCTCGTATAAATCTTATATATTCTGTCTTGGTATCATAAATACATTTCAATACTTTAACACAATCATCTCGAGTCCTGATAAAAACGCGGCAATTGTTCTAATGTCAAACTTGACAGTTAACAGCAGCGTGGCCGGTCTTACCATTTTCTTACATTTTGGGTTGCCAGTATTAATAAAATCACGGCTGATTTATGGAAATGCTAACAATAGTAGCTTTATGCATGCAAAGTCTCAACCTGATCGGTTTAAAATTGACAAAGTTTCATACAAACTTTCATCCCCTTGGGGGTAGAATTGATCAAAATCCTTTCTTAGCGGATGCCTACGTCATAACATCTACCTGCATGCCGAATTTCAGCCTGATCCGTCCAGTGGTTTGGGCTGTGCGTTGATAGATAACTATGTTAGTCAGTCAGTCACCTTTGAATTATATATATTTAGATATTAGTCGACATTAGTAGCCGAAGGTCATTAATTATGAAAAACTTCATAGCGCGTTTTAGTTTCATATTTATAACACTAAGACGTCATCTAGTGATGAGTAACGGAACTAAATATTTCGTAAAATTGATATCCGTAGCATCATGTATTATTTGCTTTAAAAACTTTAAACCCCCAATAACTTTTGAACGGTCGACCCGATTTTCATTAAACGTAGTACCAACCGCAAGGAAACTTGATTTTTAAAATAACCGCATCGAAGTCGGCACATCCGTTCCAACTTCCTAGAGCTACGATGCCACAGATAGACAGACATTTAAATACAAATTATATGAAATGCAATTAATATTTTCAAAGCATATTCAACACTTTTTTGCTAGTCGTGTGTGCTGCCATCGCTGTGTGCCTACCCGCAACTCCAGTTTTGTCTACTTACGGGCCCTCCAATAGTTTATATTGGCGTAGTTATATTATATTATATTTGTTTTAACATACCTTCTGCTTAGCAAATCCAGGATCTATCACGAACACGACGCCATCTATCGTCAGTGACGTCTCGGCTATGTTGGTTGACACCACCACCTTACGACCGATGGCGCCGTTGGCTCGGTTGGGGGGCGCGGGTTCGAAGATTCTGGAAAATGATATGAAGTAATGTGTGAAATACTAACATAATGTCGCGAGGTAGACGCAGAATATTCGCGAGCACAACCGTATAGAGATAAATCAAAATGGTGCAAGCGAAACTCGGCCTTATGTTTTTTGAGCATAAAGTTCAGAATAATTGCCGGGTACACTCACACACACAGTCGCGCCTCGACGTTTCGGCGACATCGAAATACATTCGTCAAGTGTGAAGAATATTCGAGAAGAATGTAGACCTCCACATCAGCGTACACAATGTGGAAGGGACATACCCGTAATAAATCGAACCACGGGCTATACAAGATCACCATATTATAATGAAATTAAAATAGAAACAAAAAAAACGACGGGTTGCACACCGGGAGTGCCGCGCCGGCAGAAGTGAAAACTTGAATATTAACGTTGTGCATTTCTATGGATGGGCGTGGCAAAACACACACGAATATTCGCGCAAGCGCCCTGCGCCTACTTAACGAAACAGCAGGCGCAGGCATACATTTTCGCCGCGTCGTAGAAAGAGAGGTGGATACTTCCTCTCCTACGCTGCGCCGCGCCGGCTGTCTACTCTCCATCCGTCTTACGAATTTTCGATCAGGTCACATGTCCAGACGCGAGTTTAACATTTTTTACCCAATACCTAAAAAGTGTACAACGCCGCTAAAGAAGTTTTCACTTCTAAAAACTCGACATTCCCATACAAATTGCACACTTTTGTATGGAAATGTCGAGATTTTTGATGGTTTTTGATGATTTTCTATGTCTTGGCTGTTATTTTAATTTCATTATACTTTAGTGATCTTGTATAGCCCGTGGTTCGATTCATTTCGGGTTTGTCCCTTCCACGTTGTATAAAAAGGCGGTCGAGTGCACACCACGCTAGTTCAGTACGAGCTACGAAAGCGATCACTTCGAAGAGAACCGAAGCGAAGGAAACCTATCTAAGTGCAACAAGTACCTTTTACAACTTTGGCGATATACCTGGACCTCAGCTGCTACGCGACTTGGACATCAGGAAGACCATCTTCGTGCAATCCTTGGGTTCCGTAATTAATAAAGACCCTCATACGAAGTTTGGCGTTTTTCTCCAAATCTCGAACCCCAGTTTCGTAACAATAATTAAACTAACGTTGGGTAAATTCATTATTAACTAACTAACGAAAAATCCACTTTTAGCAAAAATGCTATAAAAAGCTACATGTTCTCACTTTAAAATATAAACAGTAGTTAATAAAATAGTTTGGAAGGGTTATCTAGGGTTATATCAAAGCCAAATTTTAAATAATATCTCAATTTCTTTTCAAATGGCACTTGACCTCATGTAGCCCCTTAATAACAAAAAATAGTGATGGGTTGCTAGCACCATCGCCTATTAACAACGAACTGATATATCGTGCATTATTGAGTGGTGTCGGCGTCGATAGATAATTACCGGCCAAGTGTGAGTCGCACGAATGGTTCCGTACCATTATCTATAAAAAATCACGTTTGTTGTATGGGAGCCCCACTTAAATATTAATTTTATTATGTTTTACGTATTTGTTGTTATAGCGGCAAAGGAAATACACCATCTGCGAAAATTTTAACTGTCTAGCTACCACGTTTCATGAGATACAGCTTAGTGACAAACAAGACAGACAGACGGATAGTGGGATCTTAGTAATAAGGTCCCGTTTCTACCCTTTGGGTATGGAACCCTAAAAACAACGGCATAACTCACCTCTGCTGAAGATTAGGCGGCAAAGTAGAATACAAAGGAATACACTTCAGCTCCCCAGCGTCCGGTCCCAAATTGTCAATCTCCCTCTTAATTCTCTTACACGCATCCTCTATCTCCTCCTGCCCGGTCAAAAACAGCAATATATCTCCCGCTATCTCTTCACATATGTGTATCTGCACTACCGTTCTTATAGCCGCTTCTAAATAATCTCTTTCGGGCTGCGGAGTGTAAAAAATCTCTACTGGATGAGTTCTTCCGGGCACATTCATGAGTGGTGCGTTATCGAAATACTGTTGAAACTTCCCAGCGTCTAACGTGGCAGACATAATAACTAGCTTTAAGTCTGACCGTTGTTTTATAACCTCCTTTAGGACTCCCATGAGTATATCGGTGGCTAGGGTACGCTCATGGGCCTCGTCGAGCAGTATGACTCGGTATTGGTCGAGCATTGGGTCGGACATGGCTTCTCGGAGGAGCATACCGTCTGTCATGTATTTGAGAACTGTTTGTGGGCCGGAGCAGTCTTCGAAACGAATGCTGTAGCCGACTTGCTGGCCTGGAAGGAAAAAGCAACACTTTATTAGATACTTTTCTATTCAACGACCTGTTTGCGCACTCTGTAGATTTTTTTTTGTTTTCTAGCTCAGTATTTGAATGTGAAATCATTATTGACCGAGCAAGCGAAGCCTATCAGTTTCGAGATTGGCCAAAAATGCTTTTGTCCGGCTGTCTGTCAGTCTGTCCGACTGTTCTCGCCCACAGGTCGCATTTCTTAACCGATTCTCGTGAAATTTTGTAAGAAGCTTTAAAAATGTATATACAATTTTTTCATTGATTCCGTTTCTCGAAACTTTTCAATGGCGTATATATGGGGTTTGAAAACTTTAAAAATATCATATTTGAGCCATTTCGAAAGTTTTCAAAAATGTCATCAAACTTTTTAGTTAACCTTAGACGCAACTTTTTGTCTGAACTTTTTTATCCGATAAACTTCCGGGTCGGGGTGACTCGGAAGGTCTACAGCTCACAGAGTAACTAATAACTCACTAGTGAACTACTCGTACTGTGCAGATTCCTCACTGTTTTCTTTCACCGGAAGCAATGTGTGATTGAAGTTGATTTATGATTTAAAATGGTCGACGATTTGACGTACAGATAATAATATTTCTTTCTGCTTTTGACTGTACATTTTGTAGTCAAATTGTATATTCAAATCACTGGCGTATAATAAAGTAGGCATACTGCGAAATGTAAATAAAGGTGTACGGTCTACTAGATTTGAAATAATATAAAACTTGATAGTAAACTGAAATATATTGAAATTAACTTGATAAAAAGTAGACTAAATAATGATGAAATGATGTGAGTTGCGTGGCGCTCTTGCTGGCCGTATAATGCGAACGAAATTGATAGACTGTGATTTTTACAATGTGGAGTAATATGCTGGCGCAGCATAGGTAGATCAAATGACCCGTACAATATGTCAATGTACAAATACAAGTAAAGTGCGATGTTATGTCTGAAAGTCCCTTAGCATGGCACTACCGATTGCTTCAAATAAATAATTGTAAAGTCAAATAAGGGCAGGCGTCGTGTTAAATAATCATCTTAAATCATAAATCAACTTAACATGAATTCTTCGGGATTGTGCTGCCCCCACTTGAAATGAAACTTAGATATAATTTATAATTTTGTCTTGATAAGCCTTCACTTATGAACTACTGTTTATAGTAAAGTGAGACCGTGAAGCTTTTCTTCGCACATTTGCGGAAAACAGCCCCATTTGGCTATGATAAATAATTTCTGTTTCCTTTTGAATAATTTATTTCAAATGGGGGCTCTGAACCCCGAAAAATTCATGTAACCCCTTAACAGGTCTTTTTGGGATTGAGTAAAATGGATTCAGTGGATATTCTTAAAAAAACAAAAATGCTACTCACCCAAAGCAACGTCCATTTCTTCGGCTACGCGCTGAGCCACCGACATGGCAGCCACTCTCCTCGGCTGGGTACAAGCTACCCCCTTGGACTTGCCCGCGGTGACGGCCGCGAATTCCACCGACCATTGCGGTATCTGAGTGGTTTTACCCGATCCTGGAAAAAAAAAATATGAGAACAAAATATTGAAGGTCTGGGCTCTAATGAAGTTTGCTTTTTTTTTTTAAGTTATAAACAGTCCTCGAGGGACAAGCTCAACTTTGCATTAGTGCCAGTGAGCGCCAAAAGTGCATTAGTTAAAAATTACATCAAAATAAAATCAATATTTTAACAGAAAGAAAGAAAATTTGATTATTTAGAAAAATCACGATATCTTGTTAGTTTTAATTTATTATATTATTAATGTTAGTTTATTTCACTACATAACCTAAATAAATCATATTATATCAACACTGGAACGTCAAGCTGTACCAAAGGTGAAGGCGAAAAGTGCGCGGCAGAGACATGACGCGCGAGGGTCGTGGCTCGACTCAGGCCGAGTTTCAGAAACCAGTTTAAACCGGAGCGGCCGTTCCGTGTCTCAAGCCGATTTCCTACACTATCTGTGTGACTCACACAAATACAAAGCTGAACTTATATCTCGAGACCTGTACAGGCAAAATCTTTATATAAGAATTACTCCCTCAACAATCAAATTGAACGACCATAATAATAAATTGTATTAATAATAAAGATTATTATTAACTTTTATTTTTTAGTATCAAAAGTAGTTTTGTTTTTAGAATTAGTGGCAACCAATAATTCATCTAGCTATCACGGTTCATGAGATACAACCTGGTGACAGACAGACGGACAGCGAAGTCTTAGTAATAGGGTCCCGTTTTTAATCTTTGGGTACGGAACCTTAAAAAGAAAAAATTGGTTGTCTGTAAAGTCGGTTTACGGACGACAATTTTACGTGATAACGTCATGATAGATGCGTAACAAGCCGAACGCTTAGGCCGATCGTGCCTCTCAATCGCTCGTTCCGCGCTCTCGCTCGCACGCTCGGCCCAGGCGGAACGTGAAAATTTTTCGTGCGTGCAGCCGGCGTTCATCGATTTATAAGACGTCAAAAAATATATAAAGAAGACTATCTTACCTGTCTCTCCGACGAGAACAACACACTGGTGTGTGTTGAGGAGTCTCATGAAGTCATTCTTGTACTCCCATACTGGCAGGCCGAGTCTCTTACGGAGCAGTTCATGATAGCGCTGCGAGTGGGGCAAGCCTGTGGAAAAACCATAAAATTATATGAATGGAAAAACCATAAAATTATATTTATTTTTTATTTTATTGGCACTTTTAAATTTACAAATAAAACCTTACAAAAGTAAACATAGTACATAGATCTCACTTGTTAACACGCAATAGCACTTTTATATGCTGCCGGCCAAGTCCAAGACGGACTCGCGCACGAAATATGAAAAATCACATTTGTTGTATGGGAGCCCCATATTTATTTTGTTCTGTTTTTAGTATTTGTTGTTATTACAGTGGCAATAGAAATACATCTGAAAATGTCAACTGTCTAGCTATCACGGTTCATGAGATACAGCCCGGTGACAGACAGACGAACAGACGAACAACGGAGTCTTAGTAACAGGGTCCCGTTTTTACCCTTTGAGAACGGCATCCTTAAAAGATGTTTTAACTAAAATAAGTTTAGCCAATGGTTGTTAATTTTTATGATCACAAGAGTAAAAGCATGTAAAAGGGTAACGGCGGGCAAAATTAAGAGAGATAGACATTCTTACCAGTGAAGGAGTTGATGCCGGGAGTGCTGGTGGCAGAGGAGGGCGCGCTACTGCTACCGCTGCTCTCAGAGGACTCGCCGCCGCCGGACTTTGCTGCGGCCGCCGCTTTCTCCTCTCTGTTGGCCAAATACATTATTTTATAAAAAAAAAAAACTAATCAAAAATACTTTTTTTTAAATAATTTTAGTGTAATTTGGTAAGACTGGTTTTACAAAGACGCTTACTGCCTGCGCTGGTGGTAAGCGCGGCCCGAAAAAGTAAACTACAGTTTACTACGATTGACTCTCAAAGCTCGCGACGCTGACCAGAAGCGCTTGCGAAGACTGTATCACCACACTTAGTTATGGTTATTACAGTACTGAAATGATAAATATAAGAAGAGAAAAATTGTCCTCTTCCTGAAGAGGGCAATTATCCTCTCTAATATTTGTACCCTTGCACCATGATTGCAATAATGTTGAAGTTATTTTAAAACCATTGTATTGCACAATAATGGTAAATCTGTTGCAATATTTATCACAAGAATATTTCATACGGATTACTCAAGTTTTATTAATATAGTACTTTAGATGCAACGAACTGACTACGTGGTCCAGTGGTGAAGTCGTTCACCTTGTGATCCGGAGGTCATAGGGTCGAATCCCACTGGGAACCATACATCGCGAAAAGTTGTTTCCAGTCTGGTTCGGATATTACACGGAAGGCGTGTTTCGGAAGGCACGTATAAACTGTGGGTCTCGAACTTCAAATAGCGTTTGCTCATCAAAACTTATCCAAAGATTGGTACTGGTCTACCCTTTGGGTTGCGGAGGTCAGACGGCAGTCGCTCTGTGTAAAAACCAGAAACCCCGTCAAATTACCTAGGTAGGTAAGCGTTCCCTGGGTTCTAAAGCGTTAGGTACGGCTGAGGCTTCAATCGGGAACATGGTCGGATGATGATGACTTTGGGTACAGCGAAGGCGTCTGGATGCCGCTGTTGACTCTACTTGATGTTGATTGTATTAATTGAGTGAAACTGGTCGGCATTTCCGACTACAGCACGTAAGTAAACTACATAAGGCCACACCTTCTGGCTCCAACTTTAGACCGTGGATAATATGCAGTACCAAAGTGCTTGCAGAGACAAATTGAATGAGCCCAAACACATTGGATTTTTCTTGTTTAGTTTACAAGTTCCTTTGGCCACCTTCCGGTTTCATCTTTAGACTCTGGATATTATGCAGTACCAAAGTGCTTGCAAAGACAAATCATATGAGCCCAACGAATTTTTCTTGTTTAGTTCACGAGTTCCTTTGGCCACCTTCCGGCTATATCTTCAGATCCTGGACATCATTCAGTACCAAAGTACTTGCAAAGACATATTGAATGAGCCCAAACACGGTGGATCTATCTTGTTTAGTTTAGAAGTTCCTTTGGCCACCTTTCGGTTCCATCTCTGCTATAGGACTATTTGACAGTACACCCTTTCAAACAAAACAGAATTTGTGATAAGATAAAATAAAAGATTAGGATAAATTAAAAACCTTTCTTTCTTTGAATTCATTTAAAAAAATATAGAAGTAATACACCTTAGCTACAATAGTCCCTAGGGCTCTGAAGCAGCCAGCTGAGGTAGCAACCGGGAAAACGCTAAAATGAGAGAGAGACGCCTTAGCTGCTATGTTCATTAAAGAAACAATTTTCCACATAACATATTCATTCAATGTTGTGTAGGTACTTGTGTCTTTATGCGACTACAGATCAAGATCGTTCAGTGCGTGCAGCAGAGCGTCCCAACTATAACTGTGTAACAACTAGTTCGCGGCGCGGCGTGGGGCGGTTTTTAATATATTATATGTTAGATATTGTAGACATGTTTGTATGTTGTGTAGACATTGACTACATCGAAAATTAGGTCATTAAAATTTTAATTTTTTGATGACCTTATTCTCAATACACACAGCCATAAACAATAAAAAACATGTCTACAATATCCACATAATGTATTAAAAAGCTTATGAAACACTTTTCTTCAAATGAGTCACATTTTTTAATAATCTTTAAAAATGTTTGATTGTGCGAGTGAGACAGCCAACCAAATGTGAAAAGCCTCTTAAAAGAAACAAGATCTATGCTTCAAAAACTAATACACAACTACAGGGGAGCCAGGAAGCCATTTACGGGTAAAAATTTATACATTATTAATGTACTAATAAAGACCTTTCACTTCATACCCAACTTATGAAGCAAAAAATATTATTTGACTACTATTTGGTTTGTTACTTTCGTTATTTACATTTATTGCATACAAATTGTAGCCTTTGTCATCATCATCCGAGCGTATTCCCGGTTGCTTCCTCAGCAGTAACGCTTCAGAGCCCGGGGTCCGCTATCTTACCAAGGAGATTTGACGAGGTTGCTGGTTTTTACACAGAGCGACTGCCGTCTGACCTCCACAACCCAAAGGGCAAACCAGGAACCAATCCTTGGATAGTTTGATGATTAAACGCTAGGTGGTTTTCGAGACCCACAGTTTTACGTGCCTTCCGAAACACGGAATCATCTTTCTATTTGGATAATCAGGTGATTCGAGCCTGCAACATCCTATCCAGACTGGAAACAACTTTTCACAAAGTATGCTTCCCAGTGGAAATCGAACCCATGACCTCCCAGGTCACAAGGCGAACGCCTTGACCACTGGACCACAGAGGCAGTCAAAAATTTTAACCTTTTGTAGCCTTTGTCACCCTAAAATAATGACTAATCAATTGACATCACATTTTTCAAAACTGGATAAGCGGTTCGGATCTTACCTTGAATACACATACATACACACTAGTGTTGCCAGATGGCTGGGAATTCCAGTTTCATCCCATAATTCTGCCTGTGGTCCCGTGTCCAGTTATTTTACCTTACTGTCCCGGATATTCATGAATACTATATTTTTTTATTTTCGCCAAATTACGGCGACGCAACAAGATAATATTGCCGCAACAAGATAATATTGCCGCAACAAGATAATATTGCCGCAACAAGATAATATTGCTGCAACAAATTTTTATTTAAAAGAGGTGCTGATTCTTTAGTTAGTTTGGAGACTGCATATCAATTTTAACTAACTAAAAATGTATTAGATTAGGTAGATAGAAAGATTATAAAGCTAGATTTAATTAGTTAGGTAAAAGATTTCATAAAAAATAAAAGTATGTTTTAAAATCAATTTAATTTTTTTTTAATACCTAACTAGTAAGTTTGTAATATTTTATTTCTATTGGCCTTCCATTCGACCAACATTCAACATTTTTAGTTCGATTTCGATTTAAACTCCATTTTCGCCTGGCCCTTCTACTTTTTTATTTTTTAGAAATGTCCCGGAAAAGGTAAGCCCGTATCTAGCAACCCTGATATCCACATACATACAAAGACTGCTAAAATCATTACCCTTCCTCTTGGCTCTGCCATAGTCGGATAAAAATAGAAAAAAATGAGACAATATGTATTGATCCTTGTTTGTAAACTAATTGCAAATTGATAATTAGTGTAACATGATTTAAGCCTATAGGTACAACAATCCTACCTCTTTACTTGCAATCTAATTACAATGACAGAACATCAATAATTTCGTTCCAGAAAATGCATGGTTAGGCTATTACTAGGTGGAAAAGTGATACGATCTTCAACTTCGAAATATTATCTAGGCGTCTTATGATGACGTTTTAAATACATGAAATTTTTTTATTTTTACGGAGGAGTGAAGAAAAACGTGTAAAAACGCACATGTGATAATCGAATTCACAATGTCAACGCTGAGTGAGTTTTGAGACCGGTCACTCTTTACGTTTTTAAAACATGTAATTAATAAATTACTGTTGTCAAGTCAAACCAAAGCCTTGTAAAAGTAATTATTAAATTAGGCTACTGTTTCGACGCGATAATTCAAGAAATAAGCACAGAAACAAAGGCTTTTGATTGTCGCATGTTACAGGGCCATTTAGATTAAAACAAACGGATAGTAACTTACCTTTTCTTCTTGATAAAAGGATCTAACACTTCAATTCTACGCTTAGACATTTTTCTTAACACATATAACACAAAATTATACCAATAAATTTGAGGAATTTATCATAAATGTATTAAATCCTCCCGAAAAACGCGACAAACAAAATGGCGAACGGGCAAGTTTATATTTTTTTTATTATTTGCTCTGTTGTCTTTGGTATATTTTTACGCATGAAGGGGCTTCTAGTATTTTAGCTAACAACTTCGGACTAGAAGAAAGCTAGACCTAGACCAAAAGGTGAGGCAGGCAGGAGGCGGAATAACGGCAGGCCAGTCAAGAAGGGCAGGCAGGAAAGGATAGGGTGATTAGGAGCATATAAGGAGGGTAAAATAAAATACGGCAAACAAATAGACTTGCGATATTTGATTCTGTTGCAGGTTTGCTGGCACGAAAGAAAAAACGTTTAAAATTTCATTTTACGCTAGGTATATTAAAAAAAATCAAGACAAGAATTTATCACCCATTCTTTTATGTCATGATGTTGCAAACGGAACGTTTTCACTTCAAACAAAAATGTCAGACAAAAGGGAACTGCGTATTTTATCTCCGTGCTAAATAATTTATTATGTAAATTACATCTGTAAATGTGTAAATATTTCGTGTTTTGTCGTGTATAAACTTTGTGCAGTGTTTTATTGTCCTGAAAAAACGTAGTAATGTAATAAAACCGTGTTGAAAATTGGTCAAGCAGTGTACGAACTAAAAACGACTTTCTGTGATATTAATTCAACGATAATTTCGATAACGACATCGACAAACGAGATTATTCACTAGGATAGCATCAGACGTGAGTAAATTTTGGATATTTTTGCCATAAAAGGGTGTAAAAGTGCATGGTGTTCTCGTCTCAAGATGGCGGATGTTCATTGATGACTTGTGTCATGTGTGCGAATTGTTTTTATTTGTTTGCAAGCGGTTCTATAATTGTCTTTAAACGAAAGATGCTTGTTTTGTCTAATAAAAGCCAGAAATGGTGTTAGTGGTTCGTGTTGCATTTTATTCTGGTGAGGTCACTAGGGGTTGATGAACTTGTCTGGACATGCTCAAGTACAGTCAACAGCAAGTTTTGCTGCTCATTTACAGCAATATCGCTTTTATCACCACTGCATAAAGGTAACTTTTCTTGCAAACAATGTCTCTATGAAATTGCAAAATATATTGTGAACAGCAATATTATTGTTTGTATTTTGCTAATTTGTGAATTTAAAATATTTGGTAAGTATATTTTTGAGTGCCTAGTTAATTCTGGATTTACTAGTGTGAAAAGAAAAAAAATTCACTCACCCTTTTAACTTGAATTTTTTAAGGTAATATAAAATAAATTTACATCATCGTCATGTTCCAGAGTCCCTAGACACTTGCCTTAGTTAAGACGTAGCAAAAACTTCATTCCATCTACTGCAATCACCAATCTGTTTGGCTCGTGTGGGATAAGCAAATCCTCCTTTTTGTTCATCAGTTGACTGATCTTATCTTTATCATTTGTCAGTGTGAATTCTTTCCACAAACTATGGCACAATTTGTCATAGAATCAATATAAATATTAGGTACTACAGAACAGAAACTCCTTGGGAATTCTTTCCACAAACTATGGCACAATTTGTCATAGAATCAATATAAATATCTACAGAACGGAAACTCCTTGGGAACCACGCAATAAACAATCCCGTTTCCCTTCCCCGAACCTCTCCCCAGTTCTCACCTTGTTGCATGTGTTGGCGGGCGAACACACACATTGCCGTGTGCACGGATGTATAGTTTCGTTTGTAGTAGTGTAGGCTTAAATGATACTCCGCTTCTATGAAGTGCCATACCTGTGCTTTCATGTTCTATGTGCACAAGTACCTGCTCGTTGAAGGACCTAGTCGAAGCCAAGGATAAAGCGCTTGAGATTGCTCTTTACTGGAGCTACCAAAAGATTGACAGGCTTAGAAGAAGAAGAATTGAACTCATGAAGCATTTGGTGGAAGATCAAAGGAATGACAAAATACTCCAGCAACATGAATTGGTTGATTGAACAGCCTATGCTGCTGAAGGAAAAAAAAGATTTTTGACTACACAAAAAAACAAACATCAGGTCTTTTTAGTTTCTGCTACAGGAGCATGACCCTCTCTGTACTACCAAAGCCATACTTGGCCAGAGCAGTCAGAGGATTTGGCCACACTCTCCACGTTGGGGTAGTAGATATAAAAAAAAAATCATGCAACAATTTTTGTTATTGCACAATTATCTATAAACACAGAAAGGTTATCTATCATGGCTTTATCCCTTACATCGCTGACGGGGTAAGCAGGGCTGTAAGTCCCAAAGGCCATGATCCAAAAAAATAACCCCTAGGCAGTTGACAATTATCAAGTGATACAAATATACATCATACATACATACATATTATCACACCTGTTTTCCACAGAGGTAGGCAGAGACGACGGACCTCCACTTGCTACGATCCTGACAGACCTCTTTCGCTTCATCTACACTAATCACTCTCTTCATGCATGCCCGCCGGTTTCGGGTACTCCTATATATCCAAAAATAAATAAATGATTTTTGACATTATTTTTTTACATGCTTAGTGTGATGGTGGGCGGGCATGATGGAAAAAGGAATCAAAATAGTAGTTTGCTTGCCGCATCGCCAGTACCGTCTTCACCATAAGGGCACACGGGCCCGTGCCCAGGGCCCCCGTTCTCAGGGGGCCCTGAAGGACCGACAATTTCTCTCACACATTTATTCTCAAAACATTTTTGTCGAGTACATTACACTTTTTTCCCTGAAGAAATCCCGATAGAAACCTTACCGTAATCGTAACAAAAAAACCAGCAGCATTCTAATGTCATTAATGACATATTATATCATACAGTATTTGATTACAATAAATGGTCATACTTAGTACAAACATGTTATTATAATTCACTTTTTACTTCCAAAAGGGCCCCAAATTCTTGTGTGCCCAAGGGCCCCAGCTTAGTTTAAGATGGCTCTGCACCTCGCTTATTAACATGATTCAAATTTTTGCCCATTCAGACTAGACGAAAACAAGATCTCCAAACATTAGGATGCACATGCATCAGCTTAATAAGCTGCTAGTGTGTTCTACAATAAATAATAATAATAACTAGTAAGCCCACAGGCAGTGTAGCCAATGAGCAGCAAGTCACCATCTACCAGGCTAAAATTATTGTGAGAGATTTTTAGGTAGATGTCTGTATCTCACTCCATAACCCAGTCTACTAACATCCCATCCACATAGCCCAAACCAAGTAAATCTCTCCCTGGCAATAGTTCAGCAGGTATGGAGGACTGTCCATTGGTGCATCTCAATGGTACATTAAGGGGCCATCTCACTTTTTAGATGCAGCCATCTCACTTATGTTGGCTTTGGCCCCATGAACGCCTCAAAGGACCGGGTCCCCATGGACCCGTGGCTGTAAAAGCATACCAATATCATAATAATAAGTCCCTCGATCGGCTTTTACGATCTGTTAATAAGACTTAAGACGAAGTGGTAGCTAAAGTGGCGCCCTCATTTGAAATAAATTGTTTAAAACGAAATATGGTGATAATTAAAAATTTGATTTGTATCACTGTCTAGAAATACCTTTAAACTATTTTATGAATAACCTTTGAAATTATTACTAATAGTCTGTCTAGTTTTAAAACAGGTTTTTGCCAAAAGTGGTCACTTTTGGCCACTTTTGACAAATTGTTAATTATCACCATATTTAGTTTTAAACAATATATTTCAAATGAGGGCGCCACTTTAGCTACCACTTCTTCTTAAGAGAAGCATCTGGTACATTTGAAGTTTTTTTTCTTTTCTCCCAGACCAGCATTTAATAGTGCTATCATCAATGTGGTCACGAAACAGTTACATTCATTACAAGGTTGGCCCGTTCTCAATAAGTGGTTAACTACCACTTATTGAGAATGGGCCAATCCGTTAATTGATGTTGATTAGTGATTCATTGTGTGGAATACAGAAATGTGCACTAGAACATGTTTTTTCGAAGCTTTATTTTGGCAATGTTGTGACATGTCTTTATCAAATATTCACCTTATAAATCAATCTCTTTGCAAATTACAAATCAATTAATTTATAAAACGTTTCTTTTTATAATTTGCGCAAGTATAAAAAGTTATGGCGAGGCTTCTACGCAGTACAAGAGTTTCTCAATTTCAAGACATAACCAGTAGTAAAAATTTTATCATATCATTATTCATATTAAATAATAATATGGCATCCGCGGAAGATCAACGCCATGGCAAACCCATGACAAATTGCTGAGTGGAGATCAATTTGGTACTGTTCTTTAATTTGTAATTGAAATTGTATTTGTGTACCAAATAATCAATTTTTCTTTCTTTCTTTTAATAAATTTAACGTATAATACCATGACATGATCCATTTCTGATTTTATTTGTGACATAGACTGTTAGCTTATTCGAAAACTACTTAAATGATAAAAATTTGCATGCTATTGTTAATGGCTGATTAGGTGTAACTTTTTAATTAATATTTAGTATTTGTTTATATATATATTTACCTTTTTAACCGACTTCCAAAAAAGGAGGCGGTTATCAATTCGTCGTGATTCTTTATTTATTTTTTTATGTATGTTTACCAATTATTCAAAGACGCCTGGACCGATTTAAAAATTCTTTTGTTTCAAAGGGCATACTTTCCAGGTGGTACCAATTTTATCAAAATCGGTTGTGTAGTTTGGGGTGAAGTCGGTTTTTAGTTTTAAAAAATATTATTTAAATGTAAAATCTATTCTATTCTATAGTCGGGTAAAAAGTAAATGGCTTTTGCCATGTGTGGCAAGACAATATATTGCTCAACATTATGTTAAGCTCACAATTGTACATTGCAGTCCAGGTTCGTAAATTTTGATGTGTGTTGTTTCAGATGATAGTTCGCCGGTCGAACCTCTCATCGTGCGTGTAGAATAGCTATGGGACAACAGACTTCCAGGAAGAGTGAGTTTTATATATATATATATATATATACTAGCTTTTGCCCGCGGCTTCGCTCGCGTAGGGGTGTAATTTATCAAAATCCTTTCTTAGGGGATGCCTACGTCATAGTAGCTTTATGCATGCAAAGTCTCAGCCCAATCGGTTTAAAATTGACAAAGTTTCATACAAAGTTTCATCCCCTATTTTATCCCCTTGGGGGTAGAATTGATCAAAATCCTTTCTTAGCGGATGCCTACGTCATAACATCTACCTGCATGCCAAATTTCAGCCCGATCCGTCCAGTGGTTTGGGCTGTGCGTTGATAGATCACTATGTCAGTCAGTCAGTCACCTTTGAGTTATATATATATTTAGATATATATACAACGTGGAAGGGAATGTACCCGTAATAAATCAAACCAAGGGCTATACTAAATGACTATAGTATGTTAATAAAAAAACAGTCAAAAACAAAAACAAAATGGCTCATTAAACGAATTAATTTTATTAAAATATTTCAAAATTCGTGTAAAATTGGTGCAGTACATACCTAAAAAAAGCGTAAAAACGAAACCGAGCGGTCGCCATCTTTGATTGCCACCTCCTCTACTTTAACACTTGACGACCGATAGTTCCATGATCAGGAAGGATCCAGTACAAGGAATCCTACGATATCACTTATAGGTATAAAGAAGAAGTACAAATAAAACTCGGTTTCTAGAAGACTTTTGATGAAAAATGCTCTAGACTAAAGATCCAGGTCAATTTGAAAAAAGCCATTTCCCAACTTGCGCTAGCTGGGGATCGAACCCAGAACCTCCAGATTGGCGTACTAGTTGACCATTAAGCCACGGAGGTCGTCGTGGTCGTCGACTTTGAGAAAATGCTCTCAGCATTAACTCCGCCATTTTTAAAAGTATATTTGTACTTTGGAACAATAAAGTTTGGTAAAATAAAATTACAATGTTTTCAGGCGCGGAGTGCACCTGCGGATGCGGGGCGTGGGAGAGGCGCCGCTTCGCGGAGTCTCCCAGCAGCGTGCACCGATATGTGAGCGCAGTTACTGACAGGTGAACACTGATATTTACCCGACTGCTCCAGAAGGAGGGTTATGTTTTTCGAGAGTATGCATGTATGAATAAGAGGGGTGACGACAAGGTTAGAAAAGTTTAATTGTAATAAGTCCGTCTTACAGATTGTTCAAAAATAATGGACCCATGTTTTTAAGTTTGCCAAAGAAGTAAAAATTTACAAAGATACGAAGCATTAAAGTTCCGTAATGGGGGCCTGCGACGTCACTGCTATGTAAAAATCGTACGTAGCCGTGACGTCATGCAAAATTTCAATGCGCTGTATCTTTGTTATTTATTGTTTCTCGGAGTGAAGAAAAAAACGTGTACAATATTTTTTGATTCAAAGATTCAAATGTTTATTCAGTAATTAGACCTTTACAGGCACTTTTACACGTCAATAAGTATAATTTATGTTACGTGTAAAGTATATTAAAATTTAATTTATTTTTAAAGAAAAGCTACCGATACCAGCGCTTCGTAACGACCACTGCTGAGAAGAAACGCCGAAAGAAACTCATTTTCACAGTATTGGACGCCTACTCGCCAGAAGGGCTTTGTCATATTATTATAATTGTCTTTTAATTAATAAATACTTATAATATAATACAATGTTGACACATTATAACATGTAATGCTTGCGAACAAGTAAACAAACATAAATTGCGTAATAAAAAATATTAAGTAGTCAAAAAAAAGCGAAGCCGAGCTGACCAGTCCCTCCCGGCAGCACCCGTTCACGAGTTGACGCACGGATCAGCCATCGTTAAACTCAACCATATTAGAGGGAATCCAACGACCCGACCAGCGACGCCACCACCGGATTGGACATTTTAGTGACCATGAAAAACCCGAACTCGCAGACCTTGTCAAGAGAAAATATTAATTATATGTTGGTCACTTATTGATCGCAGAGCATTTACATGTTTTTACAGTAAATAAATAAATATAAATATATACGGACAAATCACACTGATTGAGCTAACCCCAAAGTAAGTTTAAACTTGTGTTATGGGATACTAACTCAACGATACTATATTGTATAATAGATACACAGATAGATAAAGACCCAAGACCTAGGACAATTTGAAAAAGGCCATTTTCCGATGGGCTAAAAATATTTTTCCATTCGTCATGCCTATTATGTTGTTCAGATGGAGCGGGCGCGAGTGTGCGTGTCGGCGTCGTCGCTGGCGGAGGCCCGCGTGCGTTTGCACCGCCTACAGGCGGGTCAGTGATGCTTGTCGAGACGACAGGTATGTCTTTTGTTTTTGTTTTTGTTTATTCCGGAAAAACAAACAATTACAGAATACAATTTTATACACTAAACAGGCCTATCCAAGTACATTTACATAATTCTGCAATCAACCACATTATCCACAGATTAATAAATACTCGTTATTTAAAATGTTGCTACTAGAGGGTAGGTTAGGTTGAAGTTACAATGTATATAATTTTGAGTATGTTTAAATATAGTAAGTACAAATTACAAATTTCAGGAATAAATTTAAACGAAAAATTTATAAAGTAGTGAAGACAATTACAAATAAATATGCAAATCATGCTTAGAGAGCAACTGATGGAGCAGCTTTTTGAATTGATATATAGTAGATGCAAATATATCAATACTTACGCACATTTTATTGTATACGGTAAATAGGAGAACGATGACACGAGTTATTATGACAAGTAGGTAGTGCAAACAGCGGACGAGCGCGCACTGCACTTTTTAACCGACTTCAGAAAAAAAGGGTTATGGGGTTATCAATACGGTATACGGAGGAGCTCGGTGGCTCGGCGGGAGTGCGCATTACTGGCGCTTTCGCATGTTAAGCGACACCGGGCGTGGTCCGCGCTTGGATGGGTGACCACAAGTGGCACAAAAATTTCTCAAGCTCCTCCGCGCTTCGGAAGGCACGTATAAGCCGTTGGTCCCGGCTGTCATCATTGTATGGCAGTCGTCAAGCTATGTCAGATGCCTTTAGGCAGCCTGAAAAATCTGACACCGGTGTTGGCCACTTACACACACGAAAAACAACAAACAATACGGTATTTATTCAATTATTTTAATTATTCATATCGATTAGTAATATAATCTAAAACCGAAAACAAAATGTTTCTTTTTAATCTGTCCAAAAATAAGGTTTTAAAATCTGATGGAAGGGGAAAAACCATTGACATCAAGGACATTTCAACTAAATTTTCTTTTATAAGAAAAGTACACTCTCATCTTCTAAAATAGTGTATATTTCATTTTCACCATCATTATTCATTATTTATATATTGTATGTATGTTTATGTATGTATATACATATAATAAATGTAGGTATATGTAGGTATATTTATTAGGATTTATATAGTATTATTCTGCGCAGCAACTAGATCTCTGTTTATTCCTATGGTTGACTGGGAGAGAAGGCTTTTAGCGTTAAGTCCGCCAATTGTAAACAATTGTATATTTTGGACCGATAAAAGTTTTTTTAATTAAAATATTAAAAGTAACAGAAAAAGGATGCACCTACAGCGCTTTTGACGTCACGGTATTAGGTCTCGCGCGTACGAAAGAGATAGTGAGATGTCCGGTGTCCCCGCCACGCTCCCACTCTTATATAATAAAATAAAAGCTGTTATTCTGAATACATGCCGCCTAACTCGTAAATTTCTTACTACATCATCGGTCTCCTCATCTTTTAATACCTTAACTTAAACCATATTTATGCTTTGGCTACGGCCCGTATAAATAGGAAAAAACCCTCTTTTTTTTTAAAAAAAAAAGAAAGAGAGCACGTCATATATTATAATAATAATAAATATATAGGGACAAATAACACTGATTGAGCTAGCCCCAAAGTAAGTTCGAGACCTGTGTTATGGGATACTAACTCAACGATACTATATTTTATAACATATACATATATAGATAAACATCCAAGACCCAGGACAATTTGAAAAAGACCATTTTCCAACTTGTCCTGACCGGGGATCGAACCCGGGACCTCTGGGTGGCGGACTAGCATGGTGACCACTACGCCACGGAGGTATATTTGAATTATTACTTATAACTGCTTCATTAATTAACCAATTTAATTGCTGTTTTTTTTTAAATATTTATTTTTAGTGGTATTTTTGGTTTTATATAAAATATTAACCAAAAACATACACAGTAAAATAGCCTATTCGAACGTATTTATATGTTTTTTAGAGTTCCGTACCCAAAGGGTCAAAACGGGACCCTATTAGTAAGACTCCGCCGTCTAGATATCACGGTTCACGAGATACAGCCTGGTGACAGGTAGACGGACAGCGGAGTCTTAGTAATAGGGTACCGTTTTCACCCTTTGGGTACGGAACCCTAAAAACAAACAAACCTCGTTGTTTCAGACTGGCTGCGGTGCTGACGCTGGGCGCGAGGGACTTGCGGCGTGAGCTGGACGCTATTGTCATAAACACAGGTGAATATTCGAAATGGTCATAAAACTGCATTTGCATTTGTGCTATCTAACTAGTTTCTCCATAAATATTCAGAAGTGAAGTGAAAACAGAATAAAAATTGGTTGAAAAACGAACGAGATATAACGATTTTATGAAAGTATGTCTATCTCACTCGCAAAAACGCTATTTTCTATGGCAAATGTACAGATGATATGGACTTTGACGTCACCAGTCCATATCCGACTTCTCTTTCTAATTGAAACTTTAAAGTATCACAAGTTCGTCGCTGATTAAGATATTCTATAAATTCTTTCATATTTGTTTACTGTGGATAGTAAGAATTTTACTATGCAAATAAAAAAAAAGTGCATATTCCTATTCTGCAACACGCTTAGACAAAATTTTCAGTTAGTAATCAACAAGCTTCGTCACAACTATAGTCTAGTAGTCCAGTGGGAGTGCGAATTACTAGCACTTTCGCAAGTAAAGCTATACCGGGTGTGGTCCGAACTTGGATGTTGTTAGGTTAGCTAATTAGGTAATAAATTAAGACTGAAGGTCTCTTAGGAATCCCCTTACCCTCCACTTTTTCATACAAACGTAGTCTACGTTTTATTAAATTTATATTTTACTAAATTAAAATTTGTAATTTTAAAGAAATTGCAATTATCTAGGGTTATAATTGGTTTCCGACGGTAAGGTTATGAACTTGAAAGAAAATATACGGATGTAGAAGTTTTATACAATGTCCTTTTTAATTAAGTACAAATATTTTAAGGGGTGATTCAGTCCACAATTTTGAACAACTTTTTTCAAGAAATGAAGAATATATCAAAATACGAAAAAATATTTTAAGTTCTCATACAAATCAAAGTAGTCACGTGATATCGTAACTATGGAAAATGAATTTTTTTTTTCGTATTTCAATATACATTCATTGGGAAAAGTTGTTCAAAGTGATGGGCTGAATCAGGCCTTAAAATATTTGTACTTAATTAAAAAGGACATTGTATACTGATGGTCAAATATGAAATAATACACTATATTCTCTTTTAAGTTCATAATTTTACAGTCTGAAACCAATCATAACCTAAAATTACACAAGCCGTTTCAAAATAAAACATAGGCTACGTTTGTATGGAAAAGACTGACTCTGTCCAAGGTAAGGGGACTTTTAAGTAGGGACTGAATAAATTAACCGACTTGGTAGCACATGGCTTTCATCACTTTTTACGGTAGAGGAGCTCGTTGGTTCGACGGGAGTGCGCATAGCGTTTTCGCATATAAAATATAAAGCATCACCGGGCGTGGTCCGCACTTCGATGGGTGACCACAAGTGCCATAACTCGAGCTTCTTCGACCCGGCTGCCATCTTTGTATGGCAGTCGTCATTCGTCAAGCTATGTCATCATCATCATCCGAGCGTATTCCCGGTTGCATCCTCAGCAGCAACGCTTCAGAGCCCGGGGTCCGCTACCTAACCAAGGAGATTTGACGAGGTTACTGGTTTTTACACAGGGCGACTGCCGTCTGACCTCCACAACCCAAAGGGTAAACCTGGAACCAATCCTTGGGTAGTTTGATGATCAAACGCTAGGTGGCGTTCGGGACCCACAGTTTTACGTGCCTTCCGAAACACGGAATCATCTTTCTTTTCGGATAATCAGGTGATTCAAGCCTGCAATATCCTATCCAGACTGGAAATAACTTTTCTTCATTCGTCAAGCTATGTCAGATGCCTTTAGGCTGCGTGAATCTGACACCACCATTGGCCACTTAAACACACGAAAAAAAAAACAGTACATTTTTATATTGTTCCAGATGGTGACTCAACGAGAGAAAGCGGTGAACCCACCGCCGAGGTTTACGTGCTGTCGGTAGCGCCGAGAACGTGAGTATATCTAAATATATATAACTCAAAGGTGACTGACTGACTGACATAGTGATCTATCAACGCACAGCCCAAACCACTGCACGGATCGGGCTGAAATTTGGCATGCAGGTAGATGTTATGACGTAAGCATCCGCTAAGAAAGGATTTTGATCAATTCTACTCCCAAGGGGATAAAATAGGGGATGAAAGTTTGTATGAAACTTTGTCAATTTTAAACCGATCGGGCTGAGACTTTGCATGCATAAAGCTACTATTACGTAGGCATCCCCTGAGAAAGGATTTTGATAAATTACACCCCTACGCGAGCGAAGCCGCGGGCAAAAGCTAGTCTTAAACTAGCATTAACATGCACAACAAGCCGATGGCCGCTGGATGGTCCAGTGGTCAAAGCGTTCGCTTTGTGATCCCGAGGTTCGAATCCCAATGGGAAGCATACTTTGTAAAGTTGTTTCTAGTCTGGTTAGGATATTGCAGGATTGAATCACCTGATTATGCGAACCGAAAACAATAAAAGGCTACTTATAATAATTAATGCAGAGGGCGTGAAGTATGAAATTGCCGGACGAGTAGTATTCAAGGCCAGCGACGGTGTTTGGGTTGCGGAGGTCGGACGGTGTAAAAACCAGTAACCTCGTCAAATCACCTTGGTTAGGTAGCGGACCCCGGGCTCTAAAGCGTTACTGCTGAGGATGCAACCGGGATTACAGGAGGATGATGACGATGACATAATTATTACTCTTCCTTATCACTAGATGGCGCTATAGGTATTAATTTAAACATTAAAATCTTTTATTAGCATTATTTAAATAAATTAGTACTCTAATTAATTAAATATGACTTATATAAAATGCAATAAATATTTTTAAAGCATATTAAACACTTTCTTTGTCACTTTTTTTGCTAGTCGCGTGTGCTGCCATCTCTGTGTGCCTACCCGCAACTCCAGTTTTGCCTACTTTACAGCTCTCAAATAGTTTCTATGACGTTGGGTATCTGTTAGGTTAGTAATTATATTATCTTTAGTATGGAATGATGATGCGTTGCTTCAATTGCAGCCACGACGGTTAATGAAAACGTTAAAATATTTTATTAATATTATTTAAATAAAGTAGTACTCTAATAAATGAAGCAGGACTTATATGAAATGCAAAAAATGTTTTTAAAGCATATTTCACACTTTCTTTGTCACTTTTTTGCTAGTCGTGTGTGCTGCCATCTCTGTATGCCTACCGGTAACTGCAGTTTTGCCTACTTTCGGGCCCTCCAATAGTTTGTATGATGTTGGGTATTTGTTACGTTAGTTATGTTATATTATCTTTGGGACAGACTGATGATGTGTTGTATCGATTGCAGCCCCGACGGCGAGGCGACCCCGGACCGCCGGAGCGAACTAACGCAACCCAACGACGGCTCCATACGGTTGCACCCGCACTTCCAGGTTTGTTTCTCTGTTTGTGTAAGGGCCTTCGCTGCGTTACGCGGATGCCCGCGGCGGGTTCAGTCTATCTCTATCACAAACTCTGCGTGTGACAGAGACAGGTGACCCGCGACGGGTTCTGCTATCTCTTTCGCACTTAGAGTTTGTGACAGAGATAGAATGAACCCGCCGCGGGCATCCGCGTAACGCAGCGAAGGCCCTAAGGCCTAGAAAGAGTTGGCGCGATGACTTGGACGCTTTCCAGCGTGATTGGTTAGGAGCTGCTCTGAATAGAGAAAAATGGAGGAAAATGGGAGAGACCTTTGCCCAGCAGTGGGACTGTATAGGTTAATAAAAAAATAAAATAAAAAATTGGCCAACACTGGTGTCAGATTTTTCAGGCTGCTTAAAAGCATCAGCTTGACGACTGTACAATGATGACAGGCGGGACCAACGGCTTATACGTGCCTTCCGAAGCACGGAGGAGCTCGAGAAATTTTTGTATCACTTGTGGTCACCCATCCAAGTGCGGACCACGCCCGGTGTCGCTTAACTTGCGAAAGCGTTAGTAATGCGCACTCGCGCTCGGCTACCGAGCTCCGCACTCCCAGGTGCGTCGTTTATATATTTAATTATATCTAAAATATTTTTTCTAAACAAAAAACCGACTTCACCCCTAAACTACAGAACCAATTTTGATAAAATTTCTGCGGGACCCCTTGACAAAAATACCCTTTCTAATATAATGTGTGAGAACAAAGGCGGAGTTATCCCACAACGGGATCTCTTCCAGTTGAAATGGTTGAAGTTTCTTTCGGCGTTTCTTCTCAGCAGTGGTCGTTACGAACCGCCGGTATCGGTAGCTTTTCTTTAAAATAAATTAAATTTCAATATAAACTTCACGTAACGTAAATTATACTTATGGACGTTTAAAAGTGTCCGTAAAGGTCTAATTACTGAATAAGCATTTGAATTTAAAAAAAAAGAATTTTGAAGAATTAGTGGTCCCCCCCCCTAGATCCCTGCATCCAAGATAGACAGATAATACGTTTATTTGTGAAAACTGCACAAAAGTGCCAAAAACTCAAAATGCGTAATAAAAATATTAAGTAATCAAAAAAAAATTCCGTTGGTGTTGCCTGCAGGTGGTGTGCGGCGGCGAGCTGCGCGCGCTGCTGTTGCGCGCGCCCGCGCTGGCCGCGCACGGACCCAGCCACGCCTCCGCCAAAGTGCACACGCAGGTACGTACCATATAACCTCATGTCCTCCTACAATCCCTTTAACACTGAAATTTAATAGTTATTCATGCAACTGCAGTATAATAAGGGGTATTTAAACACGAATGTGTCATCAATTGTAGTATCACATGATTTTTTTAATACCTAATTATTACAGTTGCATACAAGACTTTATCTACATCGTGTGTGACATCAGATAAAAATAATGCGACGAACCGATGGCGAATGGGGTACAAAGGTTCTCGAATGGTGACCACGGGTGGGTGTCCTACTGTTCGCTTGCCAGTAGGCAAGCGAACAGTAGGACGCCCACCAACAAGGTGGTCTGACGACCTGACGAAGGTCGCTGGGAAGCGCTTGATGCAGACTGCACTAGATCGGTCATTTTGGAAATCCTTAGGAAAGGCCTATGTCCAGCAGTGGGCGTTATGCGACTGAGATAAAGATGGTGATGATGATGATGAAAATAATAAGATAAAAAAGTTGCGTAAATGATTTTCAATCGAGATCATGATTTTCGATCGAGATCACGTAGTTACGCCTGTCTAAAACTGCCGCGTGACACCGATGAACTTGAAATCTAGAACGGATTTATATAGAGGGCCATGAATCACTCGCGTCGCTCACGATTTTAACACTTGAATCAGTTTGTCATCATGAATCACTCGCTATGGTCGTGATTCAGTCGTTAGAATCCTTCACTTGCTCGCGATTATGGCCCTCGCTTCGTCCTTTACTTACTAATTGTACAATATACTATCAAATCGTTGGAGTCGTACGAGTATCCGAGGTCTTCATCATACAAGAATTGGTCAGCATTCTTGGGCTTCACTTCTATTTGGAGAAGAAAAAGCAGAAAAGTGAACCCCGGTTTTCGAAGCTGCACAGCTGAGGATACAACCGGGAACACGCTTAGATCACAGGATAAGTACTAGTAGTACGTAGTCACGTAAAGAAGGTAAGTTCAAAAAAAAAAAAACAAAGAAATATTTACTCAATGTGGTAAGCGATGTGGTTTAATTTTCTCTCTTCGTTTAGATATCTAGAAATGCTTTGCAAACCAATTTCATTCTTATTACTCTGGACGATTCATTACTGAATTTACCACTCTGGAGTGGTCGCCGTGCGCATAGTAATAATGTAGGCATATTTTCGATACCTAAACGAGGAGTGACACAGGCCTGGTAAGATGTAGAACCTTCTTGATCCTATGAGCTAACCAGTGACACATTTTCCAGGTGGATTACATCCATTGCCTAGTGCCAGATTTACAGCAAATCACAGCATGCTCCTATTACTGGGGCAAAATGGACCGGTACGAGGCGGAGAGACTGCTGGATAACAAGCCAGAAGGTAATATACACTATGAATCTGTTGATGATGCGGATTGTATTCACTGCTCTGTGCCAGAGCTGAATCAGATCACAGCGTGTTCCGACTACTCGGGCAAGATGAACCAGTACGAGGCGGAGAGACTGCTTGACAACAAACCCGAAGGTAATATACACGATGGATCTGTTGATGATGTGGATTGTATTTACTGCTCTGTGCCAGATTTACACAAATCACAGCATGCTCCTATTACTGGGGCAATATGGACCGGTACGAGGCGGAGAGACTGCTGGACAACAAGCCAGAAGGGAATATACATGATGAATCTGTTGATGATGTGGATTGTATTCACTGCTCTGTGCCAGAGCTGCATCAGATCACAGCGTGCTCCTATTACTGGGGCAATATGGACCGGTACGAGGCGGAGAGACTGCTGGACAACAAACCCGAAGGTAATATACACGATGGATCTGTTGATGATGTGGATTGTATTTACTGCTCTGTGCCAGATTTACAGCAAATCACAGCATGCTCCTATTACTGGGGCAATATGGACCGGTACGAGGCGGAGAGACTGCTGGACAACAAACCCGAAGGTAATATACACGATGGATCTGTTGATGATGTGGATTGTATTTACTGCTCTGTGCCAGATTTACAGCAAATCACAGCATGCTCCTATTACTGGGGCAATATGGACCGGTACGAGGCGGAGAGACTGCTGGACAACAAGCCAGAAGGTAATATACACAATGGATCTGTTGATGATGTGGATTGTATTCACTGCTAGAGCTACAACAGATCACAGCATGCTCGTACTACTTGGATAAGGTGGAGCTACTACTTGGTACGAGGCGGAGAGACTGCTTTCCTTCTCCGGTAGCAAGTAGTGGTAGTTGAAAATGACCGCACATGAGTATAAATTCCGAGGTACAAGTCGCGCATTATGAAGATCGAATTCATGCCTTACAAACGCTGTGATATAAGGGGGCATACACACCGAACAAAACATGGAGACTCGAGGACTGTCTCCGTAGTCTAGTAGTCAAGTTCGCCGTGATCCGGTGATCCGGGGTTCGAATCCCACTGGGGAGCATACTTTATGCAAAAGTTTGCAGGCTTGTTTTACTTGATTATCCGAAAAGAAAGATGATTCCGTGTTTAGGAAGGCACGTATAAACTGTGGGTCCCGACGCCATCTAGCGTTTTTATCAAACCTATCCAAGGATTGGTTCTGGTCTATCCTTTGTGTTGCGGAGGTCAGACGGCAATCGCTTTGTGTAAAACCAGTAACCTAGTCAAATCACCTACATAGGTTAGGTAGCGGACCCCGGCCTCTGAAGCGTTACCGCTGCGGATGCAACCGGGAATACGGGAGAATGATGATGACACACAGAACTAAGAACTCATTCAATGAGCTTTGAGTAACTTGTTAATTCTTTTTTCCAGGCACATTCCTCCTTCGCGATTCTGCACAGGAAGAGCACTTGTTTTCCGTGTCCTTCCGCAAGTACTCGCGGTCTCTACACGCTCGCATAGAACACTATCAACATCGGTTCAGCTTCGACTCGCACGATCCCGCAGTGTTTGCGGCGAGGACTGTCACAGATCTCATAGAGCACTACAAGGTACGATATGATTCTCAGCTCGTGATTACCCTCGCCGGCCACGCCCGACGGTGCGTTAAATCCGCCTCAATTTAAATTATCTATGAAGACTACTACAGGACATGGGCCACCCATAACGATATCAACAACTACCTATTATGAAATCAAAAGAAAAAATGGACAGTCATCAATTGATACAAATATCCAAAAAAATATTTTTGACTTTTCTCCTAAATGACCGAATGGAAGCAGCCTGCAACCAGTGTTTACCTCCCACTGACTAAAATCAGTAGGGATGTGGGCTGGACAAATAATGTAATATTTTTTTTAGTCCTTCAACTAGATTATCCAAAAATAAAGGACCTATACTTTTTTCGTGTAGCAAAGTAGTCAAAATTCACAAAGAAACAGCGTCGGAGTGTACTCAAAGGACCGGGATCCGTGGCTGAAAAGCGTACCGACACAATAGATATAATCTAATATATAAAATTCTCGTGTCACAGTTTTCGTTGCCATACTCCTCCGAAACGGCTTGACAGATTTTGATGAAATTTTTTGTGCTTATCCGGTATCTATGAGAATCGGCCAACATCTATTTTTCATCCCCCTAAATGTTAGGGGTAGTCCACCCCTAAATTTTTTATTTTATTTTTTGGACAAAATTTTTAATTTCTATTTTTTTATGATTCAACATACAAAAATACATACAATCCTCAATTTTGGCAAAACAACGTTTGCCGGGTCAGCTAGTTAAATTATAAAATAACTTATAATTTCCTCGCTAGGCACAATCTGTGTGGAAAGAAAAACTGCTGGTACATTCTACTGGTATGTTTTTCTCTTCTACCGGACCAGCATGTCAAAGTTAAAAGTCAAAATCATTTATTTTTCTTTGGATATTCATTTCACTTGATGGTAGAAATGGATGTTAGATGGTAGAAATGGTAGAAACTTGTATAACTTGTATATTTGTTGCAGGACCCAGCGTGTGTGATGTTCTTCGAACCAATGCTGACAGCGCCCTTACCTCGAAGCGAGCCATTCTCACTGCAGCAGCTGTCCAGAGCGGTCATAGTGTCACACATCACCTATGATGGTAAGTGTAACGCACTGCCCCTGATGTGTAATTTGAAATTATGGAAATTTTTCAATTATTGGTTTTTTAACAGCATTACAATGCTCGGATTATTATCCAAATTAAAACATGTGATGAAAAATTTCGCCACGAGTGGGATTCGAACCCGCGTCCCTCACGTTTACGCCGTGAGTGCACTCAGGTACCAATTGTGTGAGTGCACACAATTGGTAGTTCGGGTTCGCATCCCACTCGTGGCGAAATTTTTCAAGTTATTTTCGGAAAAATAAAAAATTGGAATGCAAAATTGAAATAAAAGCAATCAGAAAAATTTTAAAATACCAATCAGTATGCACTACCAAGACTGGATCATTTAAAATTTTGTGTTAAAACTATTTTATGAACTAGTGTTTACTTACTACTTACTGCGATAAACTGCCATCTTTGGCTAATGTCCGAAGAAAAGCTTAACGTTTTTACTTTTAACTATAAAGAGTGGTTCATAAAAAAGTTTGAAGGTTTATGGAGCGCTTGATGAAGACAAAAATTTAATTGAAATCTCCGTTTCCTTTCAAATATTTCTTCAAATGGGGGCAACACTGTACCCCGAAAAATTCATGTATCTACGCACATACGCCAAAAGTGGCCGTTTTTCGCAATTGTGCGTAAAAAAGCTTCACGTTCTCACTTTAAACTGTAAATAGTATTTCATAAAATAGTTTAAAGAGTTATATAGGGTCTGATCAAGGCCAAATTTTAAATGATGTCTCCGTTTCCTATCAAATGATTTATTACAAATGGGGGCAGCACTGGACCCTGAAAATTTATGTAGCCCCTTAACTTGCAACCAGAATTCTGCGATAGAGGTTTAGGATACTACTGGCGTCATCTCGTTTGCTTTTTGTGAACTATGTTGGCGGTTGTCGCTTCATTGTTTGTGGTTGTAGTTCCTCGTAGTGGCGTAGAGGTCGCCACAAACCTATACGGTCTTAATGCTGATGTTATGGACGAAGTGATTATTTGAGGCGTTGTTCATAATGCCCGGGCATTATGAACAATGCCAGACTAATTTGGGCGAAGTATAAAATTATGTGAATGTGATAATACACAGAACTAACGCGTGACATACGCGCGTCTAATCAAAAAATAGACTCAAGACTTGTATCCAGAGCCCTTAAAACTCAAATAAAAAGACGAATCGTCTTTCAATTTTGATTAAAACAATCGATAGTTTAACAATAGATAGTTTTAATCGGAAAATGCCAAACTATCTATAGGCCTATCGAAAGTAGCGATAGGAGTAGCTCTTTTAGTGCAATACCAAAAATAGTATCGATAGTATCGATAGAGGTAAATTAATTCTCAATAAGTCACACTGTTACTAATCGGCACTCTGTATTCCCGTTTAGTCACAGTAATCAAGGTTAAAAATAAACTTAACTGCTATTTTATGAAATTTATTTATTTAATTGTCAGTGTAATTTGTCCTACATATTTATTGGGAAAAAATACAGTTGCAATTTATCATTGTTACATATTGAGATTTTTTTCCCAATGAGTAGCAGTGTTACAAATCTTGGTTTGACTGAACGGGAACAAACGAAATTTACAAATAAATATACAGGGACAAATTACACTGATTGAAATAGCTCCAAAGTAAGTTAGAGACTTGTTAGGGAATACTAACTCAACGATACTATCTTGGTGTGGCCCGTGTGGCTTAATGGGAAGAAACGGTACATTTTAAAGTGTACATGAACCAATAGAATGTAATGTTTGTTCTAGGTGTGGAACAGCTCCCGCTGCCCGGGCGCCTGCGCGCGTACCTCAAGGAGTACCACTACCGGCAGCGGGTGCGCGTGCGCAGGCTCGAGCCCGACCTGTACAGCTCGCACCGCTGCTGAGACACGCAACAAGTACTGGTTCTCACATACAGAATATAATTCAAAACAATATCTACTCTATGTCTTTAGCGATATGGTTTGATTTAGCTCGCGTCAGAACACAGCACCTCTTCGTTTTCCAGCGGGTGCGCATGCGCAGGCTCAAGCCCGACCTGTACAATTGCTGAGACACGCAACAAGTATTAGTTCTCACATACAGGATCTATTCGAACGAATATCTATGGTTTAATCTGGCGTCAAAACCAGGGACTGATATACCGATATTTTTTTTTCGATATTTCGATAAAATACCAGTATTTTACACAAAATTTCGATATTGTACCCGTATTTTGTTGTATTTAAATACTAGTATCTGTTATAGATATATCGATACAAAATATCGGTTTTCCTGTCCTTGGTCAGAACTCAGCACCTCTTCGTTTGCCAGCGCGTGCGCAGGCTCTAGCCCGACCTGTACAGCTCGCACCGCTGCTGAGGCACACAACAAGTACTCGTTTTCACATACAGACAGTCTTACTCAGCAAAGAAATTCAAAGGAATATCTACTCTATGTCCTTAGCGATATGGTTTAATTTAGCACGCGTCAAAACCAGGGACAGGAATACCAATATTTTGTATCGATATATCAAAACCCGATAGCAGTATTTTATCGATATATCGATACATCGATACAAATACAAGGCTCTTTTTGATCTCGTGAAACCCTCACCATTTCTCTATCGGACTACGAGGCGCGGACAGGGGTTTCACCCCGTTGTTGTTGAAATACCTAAGTCTCGAACCAAACGCTTCGACAATTCCTTTTTGGTTCGAGTAGCTAAGGTGTGGAATGAACTGCCTGCGTCTATATTCCCAGAGAAGTACAGTCCCGGGACATTCAAAAGTAGATTGAATGGGTATCTTTTGGATAGGCATGCTTCATCCTAGTCTTCATCGTCGCTTACCATCAGGTAAAATTGAGGACAAATGCCTAAACCAATATATAGTAAAAAAAAAAACATATCGATAGGTGCCAGTATTTTACACATATATCGATATAATAACCAGTAATTTGTATTGATATAAAATATCCATAAAATACTGGTATCGGATATCGATATAAAATATCGGTATTCCTGTCCCTGGTCAGAACTTAGAACCTCTCCGTTTGCCGGCGCGTGCGCAGGCTCGAGCCTGATCTGTACAGCTCGCACCGCTGATGAGGTACACCCTATGCTGGAACACCCTATAGCTCAGAATAATTACTAGAACTCAAGTACAGAAGTCTCACTCGGAAAAGAAATTCGAAGAAATATCTACTCTATGTCGTTAGCGATATGGTTTAATTTAGCTCGCGTCAAAACTCAGCACCACTTCGTTGCAAGCCAATTTCATTCTTGTTACTCTGGACAAACGATATAAATAACGGAATTTACCACTCCAGAGTGGTCGCCTAGTATCGTAACCGAGCTGTTGCTATCTAGTGTTTAAAATTCTTAAAAGCAAATAAAATAATGATAATTATTGCCTAACACGAAAATTTTTATGAATTAACTGCGAAAGACTACTTAAAATACTTTGCAAGACCTAAAGATAAGGTAATTTTAACCTTTCGTGAGTGACCGCCGCTCGGGTGTCAAATTACGCCAGACCTGACATTAACACTTTTTTTAGCGCGTCAGTGCGTTATCGCATTGTTTACATAATTGAGACCAGATGTTTAAATTTAAGGTTAACAAATAAGTTTGTGAGCGTTGCCATATTGAAGAAAAAAATCGAAACTAAATTCAACAAGGCGCCGCCAACAACACAGATTAACATGCAACTAGGAAAACTAGTGATCCCTAGGACTATAGGCTTTTAGCCTTTTTTTGAAGCCTACACTCTTTAATTTGGCTAGGGATGTTGAATAGGCCAAGTCTATATGACTATAAGTCTTTATAGGCTTTTGGTTCGATTTGGCGATATTTAAGTAAAATATACATTTCCTTTTCTGTTTCCAAAATTAATTAAATATAAAATAAATCATATCATTCATATTTATGATGGCTTACTCAGGCTGAGACTAAAAAAATGGCTTTAGCCTAATTATAAGCCTATTACTCCAAAAACCCTACAGTAAAAAAAGGCTTTTTATGCTCTTAGGCTTTATGAATGACAAAAAAATGACATAGCCCTAAAAAAGGGCCGACAGGCAATTTAAGGCTAAAAGCCTATAGTCCTCGGGAACACTAAGGAATACGGTTTATGATGATGACACGAAAAATAAATCCCAAGGGCATATAAGCTAAGCCTTAAATCGCATACATTACACCTTCGCCTTCGGCTAAGGTCACTATTAGCTGCGATCTAAGACCATTATTTTAAAATTTACTACTTTCTACTACTTAAATATAAATTCTTGTTTTTTTATGAACCTATGAAATATTTATCCAGTATCAATAATGGTTATAGAGCTTATAGATTTGGAGAAATTGTAAATATAATATTAAGCAAATTGTATAAGTATATTATAACCTGTTGCATAGGTTTAAAATTGTATTTTTATAAAAAAATAAGATTCTTTTTTGTAAATATTCGTTTACTTTGACGTTTTGGGTTGGGAAAAAATTATGAGTTTTTTTTTTCATTTTTTCCTAAAAAAGACATGATTTTATACAACATAGAAGGGACATATCGAACCACGGGCTATATATACTACAATATTCTAGTATAATGATGATGAAATAATAGTTTAAAAAACGAAAAAAAATTGACATTACCATTCAAATTGCCCGGGTATGTGTACACTATTGTATGGAAATGCCGATTTTTTAAACTTATTACTGTGATGTAGTACAGGCCTTGGTTCGATTTATTAAGGGCATGCATTATGGCCTTAGTAGTATGGCCTTTCCACGTTGTATGTTATAAAAAAGCTTTGTTAGTATGCATAAGTTTACAAAAATTTAATTTTTTTATTTGTTTTTGTTTTAATTTCGTTAACTATTGCATGCAGTAATTCAATAATGAAATTAAATTCTCTAGAAAGACTTGCATAATAAAGGAAAACCTGAAAAAAATACATGATTTATTTTTTTTACAATTTAGTCTATGGAGTTTTAGGTTATTTGTGAAATGGTGGATTCGGATAGGTATTTTATCGATTTAATGTTACTTTAGTGTGTTGAATCCTACACTTTTGAAAATAAGTCGACGAAGACCAGTATAACAACGCGTGCGTCAAACGGTCGTATACAAAGTGTATATACATAAGTCATAAGTCATTTATTCGCAACATGTTAGCAAAAAGTTAACAATATATTGTGCAGATCAACATTTACCCAGTTTAAGTGTAGCAAAAACAAATAATACACGTTATTCAAATATTTTATACCTACTTAATTTATGTTTTCCGTGGATGTGAGATTGAGGTAACACACGCTAGTAGCTAATTTATTTACTAAACTTGTCGTTTAAGAATTCATCTACAGAATAATAGGCCTTATTCTGTAGATGAATTCTATCGATTCATTTTTAGCCGACTTCGAAAAAGGAGGTGGTCATCATTTCGACCCATATGTTTTTTTTTGTATGTATGTTACGCGATATCTTTGCAACTTGTGAAACGATTTTTATGATTTATTTTAGCCTTTGGGTACTAAATTTCAAATAATAAAATCAATTTATTTGGTGAAGATATGATGGAGAATTTCGTAGATATGGAAAAAATCCTGATAAAAATAAAATCGGTTGTTTTCTCGTCAACAACCGCAATTTTGCGAACCCATTGTTATCTATTGTTCTCTCGGTCGGATCCGACCGTCTGGAAGCTGACGGGTTAAATTATTGCAGTGTCGACTCAGTTTCAATTACAGGTTGATTATGAACCTCCTAGCCAGGGACAGGAATACCGATATATCGATACCCGCTATCGGCATTTTATAGATTTTTTTTTTCGATAATTCAATATATCGATACTAAGTCTTGGCATTATACCGATATTTTGTATAAAATACCGGTATTTTACCGAAATTTGTATAGATATACAGTGTAATCTCATTAATCCGGCACAATTAAAAACTTGAGGGTGCCGGAATATTGGAATGTTCGGATTACTGGATTATACTGAAAAAGTCATAGGTAATGAAAAAAATAAAGCATTTCATAGAGGGAATAATGTATTAAATTAACATGGTATTTTTTTTAAATTCGATTGCTTTGGCTTTCATAATTTCTCCAGATATAGGAGTGTATTTAGAACACCGCTGTATGAACCACATGTAAAGAGCGTTTTCTATCTTTGTACAATCGCCAACTTTTAGTGTTTTACGCTTTCCTAGCCCTGATTCCATTGTCTTGACGTGGTCTACTATCTTTTGCCTTTTTTTCTTAAGATCAGCACAGGTGTAGAGGGGTGAGGGAGGCGGGGGCGGAGGGTGCCGGATTATTAGACGTGCCGATCTATCGAAGTGCCGGATTAGTGAGATTATACTGTATTGATAAAATACCGATATCGGGTATCGATATATCTATACAAAAATATCGGTATTCCTGTCCCTACTCCTAGCTACATTCAAAGAAAGTATTTTCTAGCGAAATTAAAAATGCATAGTATGTCTTATTAAGACGAAGTGGTAGCTAAAGTGGCGCCCTCATTTGAAATAAATCGTTTAAAAGTAAATATGGTGATAATTAAAAATTTGATTTGTATAAATGTGTAGAAAGACCTTTAAACTATTTTATAAATAACCTTTGAAAGTAATATTGGTAGTCTGTCTAGTTTTAAAACTGTTTTTCGACAAAAGTGGCCACTTGACATTCATACAAACCAAATTTTTAATTATCACCATATTTAGTTTTAAACAATTTATTTCAAATGGGGGCGCCACTTTAGCTACCACTTCGTCTTAAACTAGATAATTAAATAAGCAACGGTGAAAAAAACAACACCGAGGTCGCTGGCTCAATCCCCGCTCACGTGGTATTTTTACTACTTCCTACTTCGCCAGAAGGAGGGTTATGTTTTTCGAGAGTGAGTATGTATGTATGTATAATTGTTTGGCACGCTCTGCAGCCTGAACGGCTCGATGGATTTTGGCTTGAGAGGTGCCGTTAGATTTGTATTTACTGTAAGAGTGTCAATGGGTATGAAAAATAAAATAAAAAATGGCGGATTTTTGGCGCCAAATTCTAATGTTTAGCACACTGCGGCCTGAACGGCTCGATGTATGCTTGAGAGGTGTTAGATTCGTCTTAATTCTGAGAGTGACGCTTATGTTAAGACGAAGTGGTAGCTAAAGTGGCGCCCTCATTTAAAATAAATGGTTTAAAACTAAATATGGTGATAATTAAAAATTTGATTTGTATCAATGTTAATTAATTATTACTAATAGTCCGTCTAGTTTTAAAACTGTTTTTCGCCAAAAGTGGCCACTTTTGGCGAAAAACAGTTTTAAAACTAGACGGACTGCTTATATTACTTTCAAACGTTATTCATAAAATAGTTTAAAGGTCTTTGTAGACATTGATACAAATAAAATTTTTAATTATCACCATATTTAGTTTTAAACAATTTATTTCAAATGAGGGCGCCACTTTAGCTACCACTTCGTCTTAAAAGGCATTTGGTTTTTTTTTTATTTTATTAATGGCTTGTTTCATATATTATTTAGTGTGAGTACTGCATTTTGAATGCCTAAAATTTCTATAAAAAACTATATTTTACCATCGGTTGACAGTAGCTCCGTCAAATGTGTCCAATTACAGTAGCTTACTGGACCTGACTTCACTGTGCTGCCATCTAGTGTCACATATTTGAAAACCCAACCCTCATTAGCCGAGCCATCTAGTGTCACATATTTGAAAACCCAACCCTCATTATAAGAATGATAAATGAGTGTTCTGAGGCTTTTCCTCATGGTAGTCCGGGATGTACTCACAGGGTGACTTTATCCACCAACCAAATATTTTGGAGCAAGTTTAATCCATGATACTGAAGTAGTTCAGTTTATAAAATCAACGAAAATCTAAAAAAAAATCGCTATTAAATTTTTTTTTGATTAACCTATACTGTCCCACTGCTGGGCAAAGGTCTCTCCCATTTTCCTCCACTTTTCTCCATCCAGAGCAGCTTCTGACCAATCACGCTGGAAAGCGTCCAAGTCATCGCGCGAACGCCTTCTTACCCCTGCGACGCCGACCGTTTTCGGGTATCCACCATCGACTTAACAATAAAAAAAAAAAGTTTAATACATAAAAAATATTGATTATCAAATCGCCTTTCAACGTAACAATTTTCTATAAAAAAATATTGGAAACGAATTTGTAAAAAATTTGAAAATCAATGAAAAAAATTCGTCCGCAATACCGTTGAGCTGAGCGCTGATTTCTACGGGAGGACGAATTTGTTTCTGTCGAATTGTTTTTTTATAAAAAATTGTTCAGTGTTATGAACTGAATCTGCATAAAAAATTTGAATGGTGGTTAAAATGTTACCCTTTATATGTAATTTTACGTTCTCTGGTAGTGAAGTGGTTTTTTTATGCGAATAATGGTCGTAAAATGTTATTTTTATTTAATTATTGACGAAAAATAATTTCAAACGTTGTTAGATAAAAATTGTGACGGCAACAATAGGGTTGACGACAGGGTCAGAAAAGTAAGATAGTAATTACACCGTCTTTTAGATTATCCAAAAATGATGGACCCATATTTTTCAGTTTAACGAAAATGTAAAAATTCACAAAGATACGAAGCATCAAAGTTCCGGAGTAGGAGTAGCTTGCGACGTCATTGCGAAGTAAAAATCGTACGTCGTGACGTCATGCGAATTTTCAATGCGCTGTATCGTCGTTATTTTATGTTTAGTTTATGTTATAAATAATCTAACCAATGGGCTAACAGTATTTTTCCATTCGTCATGCTTACACGAAAAAATATTTTCTAACATTGGCTGTTAGATTAAAATTGTGATTCTGCAACACACGTATTTCTTTTCTCTGAGAAAGAAAATGACAGATTTTTTTTTTACAATATATTGGTTTAGACATTTGTCCTCAATCTCACCTGATGGTAAGCGACGATGAAAACTAGGATGAAGCATGACATTAATTAATCATACAGCGCATTGAAATTTCGCATGACGTCACGGCTACGTACGATTTTTAGATAGAGGTGACGCCGCAAGCCCCCACTCCGGAACTTTGATGTTTCGTATTTTTACTTTTTTGGCAAACTTAAAAATATGGGTCCATTGTTTTTGGATAATCTGAAACGAACTAAAACAATTATACTTTTCTATATTGTAAATGATTTATCAAATTGACGACGTTATAGGCTCAATAAATGGTGGCTTGACGTCGTCAAGGATGATATGCGTGCCTGTGGTCTTACAATCAATGATGCTCAAAACCGTGCGAAGTGTTGAAAGAGCCGGAAAGCAGAGCCCGGGCTTCGCAGCATTACAGTTGATGATGTAACCCTTGAGATGAGAGAGGTTTAGCAAACGGAAATATTTTTACCATGAGACAAAATCTTGAATGTTGATTGCTATAAATAAAAGATGAAAAATATTACTATTTCGAGGTATGTCTCATTTTGAAAGTTGATCACGCAATTAGTGTATTGATCTTTTGTCGTTTTAGATTATCTTTCTGAGTTATGTTATATAAATTTTAAAAAAGAAACTTATTAATTTTGTAAAAAAAATCGTTTTGCTTTTAGTAATTTGTAATTATTCATAAGCACATCTACTTAACTAAACCGCCTGTTAAAATTTGTCCGAAATGTATTTATTTATGAATTTATTATCATTTTGTAAAGGTTTTATTAGGAAAATTAAATATTTTATGTAAAAACATCTGACAGATTGGTCGTCAGAATTATGTTTATCCGAAACACGTTTCGTCGAAAGCAATTCGACGAAACGTGCGTTCTTTTGATATTTTTCTCGATTAAGGCTCTGTTTCATTTTGTAAATAAAATGACTAATTACTTATATGTATTTTGACTAATAGAAAAAGAAAAATTCTCAAATTGTATAAAGGTCCAAAAGTTTATGAATTTGGGTCTTAGGCCCTTCGGTTATATTAACTGCCTTATGTATTGGTTTTATGTGCCAGGGTATACAGGTTCTACAAAAATAATTAAAATAAAATCGTTTTAAATTTTATCATACAGCTCGAATAAAAGTATAATCGATTATAAATCGAAAACGTAAGGTTCGTTCGCTTAGAACTTCAATGCCAAATTTATATTTGGCGTAATAGGATAGTTGTTTTTTTACGATGGGTGTCCTTTTGTCTATAGTTAGCGTAGCATTTATCTATACTGGGCGAAACAATCGAATCGAATACACTTTTAATCGATTCCGTACTGGAAATGTTGTTCATATCATATTTAGATTATCATAATCATCAGTTTGGTGGGACCTGTATATGTTGGTGTAAAGTATATATTGTATATTACTTGTAATATAAACTAAGTATAAGAATGTATTGCCGACGCGGCACGTACAAATATGAGAAATAAACAAGTATATTTTAAATTATATTTTGTTTTATTATTTCATCAATCTAAAAACATGCATTTTTCTCGACTCGAGTTCAGGCCGGATTGGATGGATAGCTTAAGCTGTTTCTTTAATGGTATAAGTACAAAGTCCTTTATGCATTTCAAAGTTGTAGTCCCATGGAATTCAATGATTTTTTTTCAACTCCTGTGTTGGAAATAAAACTTTATAAAGTTTTAAAAAAAAACTGAACTCATAGGCACGAAACATAGCAAGCGCCCGGAATGCGCGCCTGGGATGCTCGGTTAATTCATATGGAATAGTATGTAACGAAACATAGCAAGCGTCCGTCCGTCCTTCGATCTTACTTCGAAATCACAGTAAACTCGCTAGTGGAACCAAACAGTGGGTCCAATGGTCCGATATTAAATTAAACACAATCGTATCTAACATCTTCTTTTATTACATCAAATAAATTATAAATGGCATAAGACAATATTTATTTTATTCATAAAAAGCGCATGCAATGCCGGTCGCGTCTAGCAACACATCCACCTAGGTACATAACTTAAAGCTTAATTAATATCAGTGCAGCGAAATTGGTACTGGACAAAAGTCAGCGTGGTAAGCGGCAGTTATGCGTTATTTCATACATTGCTCGTCATACCCTTAAGAATATTTTGATTGGCCGTGACAAAAGAGTATTGTAGACGAAACTAGTGCCTCTCACCGCGCAAAGTCGTGCCCAGTCTGTTAATTTGTTTGCACCTTTATTCTTACACTAAAATTCAAGAAAAATCTACCAAAAATGATTATAATTTCGATATGGCAATAAGAGTAAGAAAATGGCAGTGTTGGGATTAAATTCTTGATAGATTCTTCTCTAAATTAATGTTATCTTGATAAAATTCTTTAATACTGATAATAAGTAATAAGTTAGGTCGATAAATGCGTTGTTTACAGTGTTACCATACAAACGTCTCTACCATTTCGGTAGAAAATAGAATAAATACGGAATGCATTAAAATTATTGTAAATGTCGTCCTAAATACTAAACTAAAATTATTTTTATATTTAAATCTAGAATGTACAATGCCTAAAGCAGTTTAGCAACTCAACAGCTAAATAATAAAAATAAATAATATTAATATATTTTTACAAAAGATTTTTCAGTCAAATAAACGATTTGATATGAGAGTACAACTATTTTCTAAGTATGAAATGGCTTAAAAGTCACATTTTGCGATTACTCGTTTTTAAAAATTATTCGTTACTATACTGAAATACACCGTAGTAACAATATTCAAAATCTAGTAGGACATATTTCAATTTAATTCGTCGGTCTCTGAACTTAAAGCTTTTTTAAATTTCAAGAGCACGCCATATAACACCAAAACATTACTAACAATTTTTTTTTCGGACAACCCTCTTTTTAGAAAACTGATAGTATTTCGGCGAAACGTGTTTTCTGTGGAAAAGTATTGTTTGGGGTCTAAAATAATTCTGTATAAGAGTTGGATCTCACTTGTCAGCACGCAACACCACTTTCTTTCGCATACGACCAATCGCAATTGTGAAAAGTTTTATTCTAGGGGTACAAAACACGGGTTATACACAGTATAACTACGACTTACATTTATGTAACCTACGGCAGAGAGCGGCAAGACTATTCCTATAAACCACATTGTTTAGTATTTAAATCTTTTATCTTCGACTTGAAGAAATAAGTAACACATTTTATAGGCCTGACCATTTACAATATTAACTGCTTCGTATCAGCGCACTTCACCAATTGTGTACTAAATCCGGTATAAAATTTAAAATAACAAATTAGTTTAAAATGTTTATTCTTTATTTATCATGAACAAAGTATGTTAAATTTTCTAAAAAGATTCATCATATTGATCATCATCTCAGCCGCATAACGTCCACTGCTGGACATAGGCAAGGAGTAATAAAAAAATATTTAAAGATTGATAAAAAAACGGTTGTCTGTAAAGTCGGTTTACTGAAAAGTTGAACGTGACAACGTCGAGGCCGATTGTACCTCTTTGTCGCTCGTTGCGCGCTCTCGCTTGCACTTCAAGCTTTAAATGGAACGCCTCAGAGCGAGGTAACGCCGCATGCGTCATGTTTTTTCATGCGTGCAGCCGGCTCCATCGAATTATAAGACATCACGTCAAAAATTATGAAATAAGTTGAGATTAATTTCTCTTCTTCCCAATTGTCATTTGGTTGTAATTTAATGCCAAACAATGTGATTTGTCTGAAAATAATTAAATAAATAAGATTTTTATAAATTGATTCGTGTGTAAATAAAAATAGATACTTAAATATATGCTAAATATCAACATTTTGCAAAAATGTTTATAAATGGACACTTAATAGCCTTTTAAAATACATTTCAAACTAGTAATAGCTTTTTAAATAAAACTACCGGTAGGTATTAAATTATGCTTAGTATTATTCTAAATATATCTTAAAACGCTTAAATCAATAAACAGTTACAATAAATATTTTTTTATAATTACATCAAATGAACACAATTTATTGGGAAAATAATCGCAATTAAATCCATTTGTATCGCATATTAAAATTATTATGTTTTTTTAACTCAATGAAGACAATTTTTATTAAATGTAAAAGGTTTCAATAAAATATACTAAAATTATATTAGGGTAGATTAGATCATCATTTAGTCCATTATACTCAAAAGAACATGTTCATGAATAATTTTTCGTATATTTTATAATAATATGAATTATTTTAGGACAATTTTACAAAAGAGATAGTATATCATGAGGTCTAATTTGTATATTCTAAGATTTCCGTATTAGGCCGAGACTACAAGTCTTACTATAAATTCGTTATGTTATGGTCTTCTACTTTATTTAATGTTTGATTAATATTATTTAGTATTTGATTAATAGATGTACATTTTTAATGTTGAGTTCTTATTTAACATGTCGATTAGGGAAGAACATATAATGGAAAAAAAAACAGCTATTTAATGGTTATCTACAGACGAAAGAGACTCAAAATTCAACACTAAGTCGCTGCAGGCGTGCGTAAGTTTCGACCATTCCACGAATGTCAAAACCTAATAACGTTTCACCGAAGCTGGGAATTTTAATTCGGTGAAATAATACTTAAAAAAAATCTTAAACGTGATCTACAAAGTACCTATGTGAATAGTTTATAAAAAACTGGTTTTACATATTTTAATACTTAATTATTAGCTTCTGTAAAGGCCAAATCTATAAAATTAAATTATTAAAAAAGAACATTTATTTTCGAATATTATGGAGAAGGTTTTATTAATCTCTGTAACATAACTTAAGGGAAATATATAAGGCGTAAGAAGAGGAAGGGAAATCCTGACTTACGACGTGTAGTTTTAGTGTGTTTAGTGAAGGAAGGGGCTGTTTTTGGTGCATTTCTTGCCGCAGGCGCATTTGCGTACGATCTCTATGTCTTTGGTGTATCGGGTGCCGTCGGAACAGACAAGCCGAATCTGAAATAGAAAAAACACATGTACTTTTTTTAAGATACAAGCTAAATTTGTTTTGATGATCACTATGAGTTTTAAAGAGCTACCTGAATTTTTCGGGGTCCAGTGCTGCCCCCATTTGAAATAAATCTATGAAAAGATTTAAAAGTTTTGTTTTAATCAAGCCCTAGATAACCCTTTAAACTATTTTATGAACTACTGTTTAAAGTTTAAAAGTGAGACCGTGAAGTTTTTTTACGCACATTAGCCAAAAGTAGCCGTTTTTTGCAATACTGCGTAACTACTTTTTGCAATACTAAAAACATCACGTTCTCACTTAACAGTATAACAGCATTAGTATAATAAATAAGTATAACAGTAGTTCATAAAACAGTTTAATGAGTTGTCTACTTACTATACGTGGATTCTTCTCTTACCTTTCTCTTCTTAGTCTTCCTCGGCGCGCAGCAGTGCTGTCGAGCGCAGGCCCCGCGCGCCGCGACACAGCGCGCGCCTCGTACCGCGCGACGACTTCGACACAAACCTTCAGAGATAAACTCTCGGGTCGCCTCCTGGGGGAAACAAATTGCGTATTAATATCGCGAGATAAGCCATAAACCAGAAGATAACTAGGATGACGCTGTAGTACTGGCGGGCGGCTTTGTTTCTAGAAAAAAAGGACTTCCTACCTGCTAACTATTTATATGTTAACTATACTGGGAAGTAAATAAAAGAACTGTAAATACATAGGACTGATATAATGTAAGAAAGAAGATTACAAAGTGTCGTTGAGCCGTTAATTATGTGTATGTATAAGAACAAAGGAATTGGAGATTTCTAATATTCAAGTAATTCCCCCGGTGTTGCCCGCGTAGGAATTGCGTTTTGTTTATTTTAGTTTTGCGTTTTGCTATCTTTAACAGTTTCTAAAGAGATGAATTATAAATTAATAATAACTCGAGCAACGAAACTTTCAGACCATACCAGATACTACATGACTCTTATAGAAGGGGGTCTTCAAAATACCGGGGAGGGCAAGGTCTAGATCTTCGTGACGTAGTCAATTCCTCTATGGAAATCTCATGCTTTTTTATAAGTATATTCAAATTATAGCGCACAAGTTCAGCATTTTTAAACACTTGGCCATGGTCCGTGTCTTTCATTAAAAAATGCATCAGCTGAGTAAAATAACACTTATTATTTAAATTAGAAACAATTCTAAAAAAACTAAGTTATGTGGCATTGGAACGTCCAGTCAGTACAATTCATGAGCATGGTTTTACGAAAATCAATTGACCGAAAAACGTTTCATCAAAACTTGTCTTGCTTCGGCGAAACGTGATTACTGACAAATAATTCCATCGAACAAAAATGATTGTCAAAATAACTGTAATTAAATCGGATCAGCATTGCTATCCTGCGAGACAATGCAGCCAGCGTTCTTGCTAACCTGCGGTACGGACAAGAGGACAATTTTAGGGTTCCGTACCCAAAGGGTGAAAATGGGACCCTATTACTAAGACTCCGTTGCCCGTCTGTCCGTCCGTCTATCTGCCAGTCTGCCACCAGGCAGCTAGAAAGTTGAAATTTTTACAGATACTCAAATACTCAAATACCTACTCATTTATTCATTATACATTACACGTCAAATTAATATACAAAAAATTGTCATACATATGTGTACTTCGAAATTTAAAATACATTGGAATATTAAATAATTCAAATTGGTTTATTAATTGTCTATTTTTTAAGTAGGTAACTGATTAAGTCTGCCATTTGTTAAAAGTATATTTATACTTTAGAACAATAAAGTTTGATAAAATAAAATAAATTAATTAAGTTAATTTAATGTCCATGAATTCCTCGACTGTATAGAATGCCTTTTGCCAGATGATGTATTTCTGTTGTCGCCATAACAACAAATAAAAAAAGCAATATTTGAGCCTCCCATTCAACAATCGTGATTTGCCTCAACCGGGAGATACTGGTACGGAACTCTTCGTGCGCGAGTCCAATTCGTACTTGGCCTTATTATATTATGTATAGTGTAAAAGCTACTAGCTACTAGCGCTTCGGAACGACCACTGCTGGGAAGACAATAATACCAAAAGAAACCAAGTTAAGCCACCAAGGTGTTACCTTTCTGCAGCCACCGCTGGCCGGCGTGTTCGGAGCTGGCGCGTGTTCTGCCGGCAGCTGCTGCTTCGGGGCCGGGGCAGCTGGAGCGAAAATCATGAGTTAAGAGGATACCTGAATTTTCCGGGGCCCAGTGCCCCCATTTGAAATAAATGGGGGCAGCACTGGACCTGCTGTTTACAGTTTAAAGTGAGAACGTGAAGCTTTTCTACGCACATACAGCCCCGGATCTTCAAGCCGGGGCTCACGCCCCGGGCGGCGAAGTCAGAGGGGCGGCAAAATCGAATATATCCACCCCTCCCATGCTACCGATACGGAATGGGGGCGGCGCCGGCGTCTGGTTACTTTTAAAGAAGTATGAAAGGTATTTACTACTCAAAAATTTACAATCGCATCTCGGTCTGGTTCTTAAATATCCATTATTGTCTGCACCCCCCACTCCCCCCCCCGTACGCGTACTGTTCAGGTACTAGTAATCAGTAAGCGGTAAAACCAAACAGGGGTTGGCATGTTCACATATATTACCCCGCCTCAAAAAAATTCTAGATCATAAAATAGTTTGAAGGGTTATCTAGAGCCTGGTCAAGACAAAATTTTAAATGATGTCTCCGTTTCCTATCAAATGATTTATTTCAAATGGTGGCAGCACTGGACGCAAGGGCATCGCCAAGGGGGGCAGGGGGGGGGGGCAGTTGCCCCCCCTAGAGATCAAATGTTGCTAACCGCAAAGCGACCAAAGTTCTAAGGCCTTGCGAGCAATTGACTTCCTTACCTTTAATAAATTCCGCATCGCATGACAAAACGTAAATTAATTCACAAGGTTTAATGTTTATCGTAGAAAGTATTGAAATATTCTGAATAACATTACATTAAGATATTGACATCCGTTTTTAAAATCGCCGCCATTTTCATCACGATTATATCATATTTGCAAAAAACAGTGAAAAAATGTGTGTGTGCGTTGCATTTCTTTCTATGACAGCCGTTCCTTGTAAAACCTTGTATTGCTACTCGACGCTATATGTCGGCGCTTTTTGTTCACTGAACTCTCTGGAATTTGGTAGCAGTTACTAGACCAGGTAGAATGTTACCGTACATTCTAGTATGATAGATCATAAACCTAAATGATTTTAATGATAAAGTGGTTGAAAGTTTTGCAAAGAATCCACGCAGGTTATGTATTAATTAAATATTATTTTTGTTAAAATAAATAATTATTACTGTGTTTAAAAGTTTGATTTAGTTATTGTGCTGTCGAGGGCTTGTGAAGTTTTATACATTGATTTGATATTACAACCGTTCTTATTACAATCGTCATCTATGCAAAGACTTTCAAAGTGTAACGCTTCATGCTCTCGACTGTACCAGGCGTTCACATTTTTTATCCTCCATAATATATTTTTGAAATGTGCTAATCAAGACCTTTCAATTGATACACACTCGATATCGAAACAAAAAAATAAAATTTGTAGCCTATGTCACCTGGACACATACGTAAATAAAAAAAAATAGGTACCTGGCGAAGCTTGCACGTTGCTGATGGCTGGCTGCTTTCTTGGAGGCAACTTGCTTTGACTGATCACCGGAGCGCCACCTATAAAAATATGATTATACTACAAAATGAATAGTATTTTATGCAACACTTGTATAAGGAGGGTTAAAAAATGCGAGTGGCGCAGGTTACGATGCGAGCCTTGGCGAGCATCGTAAATTGACGCCATCGAGCATTTTTTGACTACTTATACAACGTTGCATACAATACTTTTTCTACGACTACATTTACTAAAATAATTACAAAAATAAACAAAGAAAAGTACGAAATACTACCATATTTTTGGTAGATAGATACTAGGTATCTATGGAAGACTTAATTTTTTTTTATTGACGTCTTCCTAGTGACTAAAAGTGCCATTTTTTAAACATGGAGCCACTTAAACGGATGTTTTTCATACAAGAAACCGTTTGTTCTCCACGTTTAAAAAATGGCACCAAATGTTAAAATAACGATTTTATTATGTTGGCAGTATGGTAGATCTAAAGAAAAAAAGTTATAGGTCTATGGCTAGGAGTATCGTTTTGGCGAAATAGGTAACGAAACATGTGCTATTATATTAGGAATAGACTATAGACTTTTCTGAAATCATATAATCTATGTTCTTATATTAGTGTTCGGGACCATTTAAAAGACAGATAACAGTACAGGAGTAGAAAAAATAATAAAAATAAATATATACAACGTAAAAGAGACATACTCGTACCGTAATAAATCGAACCACTGCACTGGCTATATTTAGATCTAATGAAACACAAAAATAATCGGCATTTCCATACCAAAGTCAACAGCCGCCCTTTGTATGGGATTTTTTTTTGTTGTTTGGGTGTTATTTTAATTCCATTATACTATAGTGATTTAGTATAGCCCGTGGTTTGATTTATTACGGTGTATAAACGACCAGTTGCCATGCGGCACAAACATCTCATAGCTGTAATACGAGGTATTTAAGTCACTTAAGGTCCTCCCCTGTTCTCACCTTGTGTTGAGCATTGTCTCTTGTAATACCCGTGGAAGGAACAGATATACACAAACAAACGCTCACCTATAGAAGCCCGGAGCTCGTCCCCGTTTCCCGTCCCCGCACTTCCCCTGTTCTCACCTTGTGTTGAGCATTGTATCTTGTAATACCCGTGGAAGGAACAGACATACACAAACAAACGCTCACTTATTGAAGCCCGAAGCTCGTCCCCGTTCCCCGTCTCCGCACCTCCCCCGTTCTCGCCTTGTGTTGAGCATTGTCTCTTGTAATACCCGTGGAAGGAACAGACATAGATAAACAAACGCTCACCGATGGAAGCCAGGAGCTCGTCCCTGTTCCCCGTCCCCGCACCTCCCCCGTTCTCGCCTTGTGTTGAGCATTGTCTCTTGCAATACCCGTGGAAGAAACAGACATACACAAACAAACGCTCACTTATTGAAGCCCGAAGCTCGTCCCCGTTCCCCGTCTCCGCACCTCCCCCGTTCTCGCCTTGTGTTGAGCATTGTCTCTTGTAATACCCGTGGAAGGAACAGACATAGATAAACAAACGCTCACCGATGGAAGCCAGGAGCTCGTCCCTGTTTCCCGTCCCCGCACCTCCCCCGTTCTCGCCTTGTGTTTAGCATTGTCTCTTGCAATACCCGCGGAAGGAACAGACATAGATAAACAAACGCTCACCGATGGAAGCCAGGAGCTCGTCCCCGTTTTCCGTCCCCGCACCTCCCCCGTTCTCGCCTTGTGTTGAGCATTGTCTCTTGCAATGCCCGTGGAAGGAACAGACATAGATAAACAAACGCTCACCGATGGAAGCCAGGAGCTCGTCCCCGTTTTCCGTCCCCGCACCTCCCCCGTTCTCGCCTTGTGTTGAGCATTGTCTCTTGCAATGCCCGTGGAAGGAACAGACATAGATAAACAAACGCTCACCGATGGAAGCCAGGAGCTCGTCCCTGTTTCCCGTCCCCGCACCTCCCCCGTTCTCGCCTTGTGTTTAGCATTGTCTCTTGCAATACCCGCGGAAGGAACAGACATAGATAAACAAACGCTCACCGATGGAAGCCAGAAGCTCATCCCCGTTCCCGTCCCCGCACCTCCCCCGTTCTCGCCTTGTGTTGAGCATTGTTTCTTGTAATACCCGTGGAAGGAAAAGACATACACAGACAAACGCTCACCGATGGAAGCCCGGAGCTCACCCCGTTCCCCGTCCCCGCACCTCTCCCTCGTGACCTTGTGTTGACCGGCGTCTGCAGCCGCCTGCAGTTTAGGTAATAGTCTCGCAATGCCCGTGGAAGGAACAGACATAGATAAACAAAGGCTCACCGATGGAGGCCCTCAGCTCGCACTGCGGGCCGGCGGTGCCGGCGCGGCAGCGGCACGTGTAGTCGGACGCGGAGCCCTCCTCCCGCACGCAGCGGCCCCCGCGGGCGCACGGGTTGGGCACGCACGGATCCTGGACATAACATTTAAAAAAAAAACTAATAATTGGGTATTTTCCTAGGTCGAAATTAAATTATTTCGTTCTGATAAAAAAAATTAAACGTCGCAAAATAATGTCACTTGTCTTTGAACATATCCGTTTTGACGCGATTTAAGATTTATTATTGCAGAAAAACTGGTAATAAGAGTGAAAAGGTCAGTTGTACACTGAATGAATTTACTAAGGTAGCAATGTTTACAATAAATTATGATCTTAGGAGGATAAGGCAAGATATAACGCAACTATTAAATTTGGAAAATTTCTGTAAGGTATTTTTAAGGGGCTACCTGAATTTTCCGGGGTTCAGTGCTGCCACTGCTGCCCCCATTGGATATAAATCTATAGATAGGAAACGGAGATTTCATTTAAAAATTTGTCTTGATCAGACCCTAGATAACCCTTCAAACTATTTTATGAACTATTGTTTACAGCTTAAAGTGAGAACATGAAGCTTTTCTACGCACATACGCCAAAAGTAACCGTTTTTCGCAAATATGCGTAGAAATGCTTTACGTTCTCACTTTGAACTGTAAACAGTAGTTCATAAAATAGTTCGAAGGGTTATCTAGGGTCTGACCAAGACAAAATTTTAAATGAAATCTCCGTTTTCTTACTATAGATTTATTTCAAATGGGGGCAGCACTGGACCCCGGAAAATTCAGGTAGCCCCTTAAGTGGAAAATTAAAAATTAACAAGTATGGCCACCTGGTGGTGCTTGCCCGCGTCCTCCTGCACGGCGGACACGCCGGGCGCGGCCGGCGCGTCCTCCTCCCCGCACCCCGCCGCCGCGCGCGACACGCGGATCGCGTTCGTGAAGTCCACGCGCTTGTGGTTGATCCACGCTTCTTTCAGGCAGCCTTGGGGAAACCGGGAGAGATGTGTTTATAGTAGGTACAGTGGCAATTGGTGAGAGTTTGAGCACAGGCCGCCTTGGGGAAACCAGGAAAGATGTGTTTATAGTAGGTACAGTGGCAATTGGTGAGAGTTTGAGCACAGGCAGCCTTGGGGAAACCAGAAAAGATGTCTTTATAGTAGGTACCAGGGGCGTTGGGTGACAATTTGAGCAAGTACAGATTTAAAACTATGATACGAATTTAATACCTACCTAATTAGGTTCTGTAAAGGTTTATAAGCCGTTCAATGTCCGGCTTATAATTTGAAAATTTGAAATAAAAACAAATCATTTGGAGACACTTTTCGTATGCATTCCACAGTCTTGGCATAGCTTTAGTTAAGGCGGCCCTTCCCGACGGCTCTGTCGTTAACGCTAGCATAGTTCAAAAAGCGTGTTTTTTCATCCAGGACAATGCTAGACAAAAAGACAAACCAAAAAAAAAGAGATAGCGCCTTAGGGCACGGTTTACATTCTAGCGAATGAAATTAGTATTATTATTAACTATCCATTGAACGAATATTAACTATTCATAGGGTGCGGAAAATTCATAAAACGTAATCCAGGATATACGTTTTTGTCAGTCAGCCTTACAAATGTGTGAAATAAATGTTTTTTATTTAAAATTTTCATTACATTTGCGAGGTTTCTATCGAAATATATTTTTTGTTTTTACACTTCATGAGTACTTTATGAACGGTCGAAGTTCAGGTAAAATTGGGGAAAAAAAAGCAGATTTTTGGAGGCGTATACTGAACTTGTTATTTCATATTTTATTTTTTTATTTCGATAGAAGCCTAGAAATAGTGCACAAGATATCTGTTAGTACAGACGTTTTCAAGAAAGATTAGTTACAACGCCATAATTATGTACGAGCGTTTGTATGAAAAATAAGACGGGGAGGCTGCTCTTAAAACTTTCTACTGGACTTTATTTGGAACGTACCTTTAAAACTAGTGATATTTCGGAGATGCCATTTGGAGAAGGCGTCCTTGGCGACCTCCTCGGGCACTCCGCCGAGGAACATGGCGCGTTCAAGTCGGAGGTACTCCTTGCTGCCTTTAGGAGTAAAAAGAAAAATTGATTAATGAATTTACATACTGCCCCACGTTTCGCGTGGTCTTAGGATTCTAGTGATACACATGTCCGAAATTACCCCGCGTTCAAAAGTTTTTTGGAATGTTAGTTCATCTTTTGTCCAGAGTTACCCCGCATACCACTTTATCTTAATTATACATTAATTTTTCGGGGCCCAATGCTATCCCCATATGAAATAAATCATTTGAAAGAAAACGGAGATATCACTTAAAATTTTGTCTTGACCAAGCCCTAGATAACCCTTCAAGCTGTTTATAGTTTAAAGAGAGAGAACATAAAGCTTGTCTACGCACATTAGCCAAAAGTGGCCGTTTTTCGCAAATGGGAGCAGCACTGGACACCGAAAAATTTATGAAGGTACTTAAAGTTGTACACGTCTCATATCCGGTGTTTATAAGTAAAAAAAAAGCAACCGGAAATGCACTAAGATGAAGAAGATGGTACACCTACCTTCGTTGATGATGGACCTGGCGGGGCCATCGTCGACCCGCAAAGTGAAGTTCTTCTTGATAGCCAGCAACTCCGCCTTATGATAGTTGCCGTCTGACACCATTTCGAAGCTGGAATGATTTAGTAAGGTTTTATTGGAGATAAAAACTTGACATACATCCCAGTGTAGAAGAAAGCAAATTTGTTTACGATTTATAATAATGCTAACAACACTAACTCACAGTCAGGACCATAGATGGCGCTGTCAACAAAATTCTGCATCGCGCTATTAAAGTTTCTTGGACTGGCTGACATCTATGGTCCTGACTGTGAGTTAGTGTTGTTAGCATTATTATTAATCGTATTTACCTCCGACACAGTTACCGAAGAACGCACGGTTATCAGGATGCAACAGCATACACCTTGCTTCGCATACTTACATGAACGAGATCTAAGGAACTGATAGAAGTTCGTCCTAACCTAAGTTATGCTTTATCTGGTATCGGAGAGTAGTAGCTATAAAGGGGAGGGTGGTCTCGAACCTGTACATAGTAGATGTAGGGTAGTTCCCGACGTCATAGCTGACTCTGATCCTGCCGTTGAACAGTTCTGCAGCGAGATGCTCGTTGTCGCCGAAGTACATGAGAACACCGTGGTGTTGGGTCGTGCTGAACACTGGAACAAAAGCAAGTCATTCAGCCTTATTACGGAACCGATGATTACTTTAAAGACAAAAACGTCTGGCTTGAGCTTGGCGCGGGTCCCCCTTCAAGGTTTGTATTTGTACACACACAAATATCATAATTTGAGTACAATAATGCATACTAAATTCACAAAAATTTACAGTAATTTCAATGATATCATTTTTAATTTATAATTATGACAACAATATATTCTCAGTTCACATATGTAATTTTAATATCATTATAATTGTAAGTTGACGTTTTTGAGAAAATGCTGCAGTACAGTTTGTTACCGCTTCTTCTGTACTTGCGCTTAGGAAGCGGCAGGAAATTTATCCGTAAGTAAATCTCACGTTAACAACTAACTATTATGAAAACAAAAGAAAAAACTGTCAATTATCAAGTGATACAAATATCCAATGACTAACGTAACAGATACCCCGTGCTATAGAAACTAATGGAGAGCATATGTATGCAAAACTGGAGTTGAGTGCCTTCCACACAGAGATGGCAGCACACACAACTAGCAAAAAGTGACAAAGAATGTGATGAATATGCTTTAAAAATATTTATTGCATTTCATGAAAAGTCATATTTAATTAATTAGAGTATTATTTTATTTAAATAATAGTCATAAGATTTCTTTGTTTTAATTCATACCTATAGCGTCATCTAGTGACAAGGATGAGAAATAATAATATATAAGGCGATGGGTAGGCATGTCTAGGTCAAATAGCTTTGTCAAGTAACACCAGGGGCGTAGCTACCGCCGTATCTGCCTTATTAATTATACTGGGCCCCGGGCCACGGGGGCCCCCAACGTCCGTAAGCAAAAATTAATAAAATTTCCCAATTTTCTTTTTATTTCATTAATTTCTTTTTTTTCTGCGTAAAGCTTGCGTTCAAACATTGGCAACACCCTACTTCGGTTATCGCGGGCTGCGGGATTTCCCTTTTTCGTTTAATTAATTTACGTCAACGGGGAATTTCGGTTATTTTCAGATAATTATGATGAATAAATATTTCTTTTAATTTTATGCAAACATTTTTTTCATTTGTGAGAAATCTTTAACCTTCCTAAGGGCCCTCAATCAATGTTTATATAGGGCCCCGCCAAAGCACGCTACGCCACTGAGTAACACACTTACCAAGAGTGATGTTGGCCTGTGGCGCGGTGCGGAGTGGCTCCAGCTCCACCAGGGAGTCGTTGTGGTTGAAGGTGAGGGACGTGAGGTACTCGCAGAAGCGGCCTGGTGACACATGAATGTCAAAGTTTATTACACACACACATACCACAATAAAAGCGTAGAGAAAGAAAGAACAATACAAGTTACATGTATCAGAGATATTTGATAAACCCTCAGGAACTTCCCCATTTTTACCCGACTACGGCATGCCAAGAGCAATAGTAATGTTATTCACAGTCTATATGTATATCTGTTTCACCGTAGCATCCAAATCCCTTGTCCAATTTTCACAAACGATATATCAATAGATTCGTTATTTTTGTCCGGCTACAATTTGTATGCAAAGAACGTATATAACGAATGTCACATACAAAAAAGTGAGAGTAAAACTTTTATTTCTTGCTATATCAAATGAAAGGTCTTGATTAGCACATTTCATTTCATTTTAATATATGGCTCTTGTAATCAGGTATTACACTTAAATTTTAGTTTTTAAACTTAAATCTTGTTAAGGTAAAAAGTATCCTATACTATGATAAACGTAATGAAGCTTGCTACATGCCAAAAGATTCTATTTAATATTTCTTGATTCTTGAACAAATATCAACTCTGCCTTTTACAATACTAGTAGTAAGCTAAGTAAGGAGATACCTGAGTATCCAGGCGCGCACTTGCACAGATAGTCGTGGGGCACCATCGAAGACCTCTCCATCATAATGTCGTCCTGTGAAGCAAATACTGCGCTTTTATTATTCAACTAGTATTAATATGACGATTTGTTGGCTACTAACACATGAGGAGCTCGGCGGCCTGGCGGAAGTGCGCAGTTCTAGCGCTTTCACAAGTAAAGTGACGCCGGGCATGGTCCGCACTTGGATGGGTGACCAGAAGTGGCATAAACATTTCTCGAGCTCCTCGGTACTTTGGAAGGCACGTTTAAGCCGTTGGTCCCGGCTATCATCATTGTATGGCAGTCATCAAGCTATGTCAGATGCCTTTAGGCAGTCTGAAAAGTCTGACACCAGTGTGACACACTTACAAACACGGAAAACAAACAAACAATATACAAAATAAAGATTATAACACAACTAAACGGTACTGTTAAAACAGATAAATAAAAACAATTAGGGAACTAAAGACGCATCCTTGAGGGACTCCTTTTGTCTCAGATCACACCGTAAGGAGTATTTATTAAAAGTTTACTAATTTCATTTAGTTATATATAATAAACTGAAAGAACACTAATTTGACTATTTTAGTTGTTGGTTTATCTCTATAAGAATAAGCAATGACAGCTGTTTTACTTCATCAAATGCTTTAGATTGGTCAAATATATATTGAATAATAATCCTGTAGGATGTTATCTGTTCTATTTACCTGTATAGCTAAAGCAGGCAGGTAACACACTCCATGCACACACTCGTGATGGGCACACGGGGAGGTTCCTAACGCGGCGTGGGGCGCGGCCTCACAGTAGCGGCCGGCGTAGCCCGCGGCGCACGCGCAGCGGTACTCGTCAAGACCGTCTACGCAGGTAGCGCCGTTCTGTAAAAGAAAATATGTAAGTCAATAAAACATAAGCTGCATGTGCTATTCAAATGCCGGTTGAGACTGGAAGAGATCCCTATACGGGACAAGACCGTCATTGTATGTTTACTTCTCTGATTTGTATCTGTGTTCTTTCTTATATCATACATAAGAAGAAGCTTATAAACAAAAAACAAACAAATTGATAGTTTTTAGAAATTGAAATGAATAAGGGTGGCATTGTTTACGTCAAATATCTACCAATCAATTTTTACGGTTTTAGTATAATCATCTTTTTTTTTTGTAGATCTGTTTGTATGGGAAGCCTCATTTTGATGCTATTTGGAAAGCAGAATTATTCGCTTCCCTAATGCCATAGAACTGAGGAGTATAGCATGGTAAATTTTAGTTCTAAAACCCACCTGGCACATATGATTAACACAATCATCAGCGTTGATGGTGCAGTTTTGTCCGGAGTACCCCCGCGGACAGCTGCAGGTGTAGTGACTGCCGTGGTCTGTGCATTGTGCACCATTCGCACAAGGGTTGAATTCGGAGGTGCAGAATGGAATCTTCTTTTCACAGAATTCACCTATAAATATTTCAAAATCATTAATTTTCAAATCATTGACTGTTAAGTCTGTTTGATTGTTCCGTGATAAGTCTTGTTCAGCATTCTAAGAACTTTTTTTCTTAACGACAATATTATTTTGTAATGTATAAAAAATACTAAAAATACAATTTTGGAAAACTTATGAAATGAAGTCATACCATGGTTACTGACTACAGAAGTTCTTTTACTGAAATTTTACTAGGCCTTTAAAAAAATGCGCAAAATAAAATTTATTTTCATTCAGATTGGTTGTACTATTGGTACCTCTGGTAGGTATATTAGGACAAAAGTTTCAAATAGACCTACTGGTAGTAGGTCTTCTGGGACTAAGTCCAGATTAAAGGTGTACACTCACCCATAAAGCCAGGCGCACACTTGCAGGTATACCCCTCCAGACGGTCCACACATGTGGCGTTGTTCTGGCAGCGGTGGTTGACACAGTCGTCGATGTTGACCTCGCAGCGGACGCCCGTGTAGCCCGGCAGGCAGGCGCAACTGCGGAAGAGGAAACAATCGTGTGTGGAGAACAAAAATGAATGAATGAATGACAAATACTTCTATTTACTTTTACAATAAATAAATAATTAAATACAAAAAAGTCAGCTCTGCTTAAATCAGTCATATAGTACATGCTACCGATGTAAGATCCGTTGATTTCTGTCAAATTCATAAAAAGATGTATTATTTGTATAATTACGAGCATACTCATCATATGACTTATATTATTTTAACCTTACTAAACACCTAAAAATAAATTACTGAAACTAAAAGAATGAAAAGCACGTAAACAATACAGGTTAGTATGAAAAAGGGCCAAAAATAACAATAATAACATTCAACTATTGTTATTTAATATTTTCTTTATTTATTTTAATAATCTCAGATACGATTTTTTTATAAAACGTTTCTAAATAGTAAAACATAAAAAATACTACAAAATATACACATTTTTAAAAAACCCACATCTAGCTGCCAACTGGCTGCGGGGCTTTAAGGCCCAAGCCACCGGCGGTTAGGGCCGCAGAAAGAGAAAATTATTATTATTATTATTTATTCATAAATTACATACAGATTAACAGTTATTCACCAAAGCATCTGCACTGTAGTCAAGAAATAGGTATAATTACAGGCTAAAAGTCAATATGGTCGAATAACAGAGAACATGCACATCAATCGATATTCATATAAAATTGGAAATAAACAATTGTGGGTAATTGATTATACTTACTGGAATCTCCCTTCTTCAAGCAATTGGCAATGGCCATTAGCGCATGGCGACCCGTAGCACGCGTCTATCTGCTGGCGACACGTGTCTCCGTGGTAGCCGCGGGCGCAGGTGCAGGTGAACCCGCCGCGGGGGGTGGGCGAGCAAGACCCGCCGTTCGCGCACGGGTTGTTGTAGCATCGGTCGCATTTTGACACGATTTCCGAGGGCGGATCGCCTGGGAGTAGAAATAAAGTTTTAACTCATACTCTGGTTAAACCTGCTCCGGACGAGTAGCCAAGTAGTTGATTATATAATAAAAATTTACGGCACAGTCAGTACCATAAAGGGGTTCCGTAAGGTAGTTTTTTATGGACAAATGACTCATTGATGTAGCCCCAAAGTAAGTTTAAGACTTGTGTCATGGGATTCAAACTTAACGATACTATATTTTATAATAAATACAAATGAAGATAAACATCCAAGACCCAGGACAATTTGAAAAAAACCATTTTCAACTTGCCCTGACGGGGAGCATGGTGACCACTAAGCCACGGAGGTCGACAAAAAAATAAATAAATACATAACGTACTTTTAAATTAAGTCAAAGTATTTTAAGCGGTGATTTTTATCCGTTACTTCGATATTTTGCGATCAATATTAATCGTATTTGCTTCCCATAGACGAATATATGGGAATACATACAAGATCACGTGAATACGTCGAATTGTATGAAAACTTAAAAAAAATCTTATTTCGATATACAATTATTGTGAAAGGTCGTTCAAAATGATGGACTGAATTAACCCTTATAACATTTGTACTTAATTTAAAAGCAACTTACATACAAAATCAGCATCTGAATTATAGACTGTGAGACGCTAAGGTAAGACGTAGACGTACCTTTGCACACGAACGCAGAGGACTGTGTGCTTAATATCAGCTTGTCTCTCATGGAGGGTGGTTCGGCACACTTAGCGATGCCAGCCTCTACATACTCCCCAGCACTCTTGACCCATTCTGACAACCAGCGGGTGTGGCAGTCACAGTATAGTGGGTTCGATCCCAAGGCTCTAAAAAAATAGCTAGTTTAAGTTCTATATATAAGAGTACCTACTTCCATAATAATAAAACCAAAATAAAATAAAAACAACAGTAGGATTAGGATGGATCCTTGTGGAATTCCTGTTAAAAAGTACTGATCTATAAGGTTTTGACTCGCTTAACAGAATTTTAAATATATTGTAAAATAGATTTGTAAAGTTTAGTTATTTTGAAACCAACATTGTTATGATATCGCACTAGTTTCGTATCTCTTCAAGGATATATTTCGTATTCTATGTAATCAAATGCTTTAGAGATTTCTATTATATGAAAAACAATGATTTTATGTAAAAAATATACTTACACGTGTGAAATAGACTCCAGATCCCTGAAGACGCCGTCAGCCAGCATGGAAATGTTGTTGCCGTGAAGGGACAGCACTCGAAGCTGTGTGAGACCTTTCAACGCGTCACGCTGGGGACAAAAGATAAATATTGTACTTGGGAATTAACACAAAACACACCTTTTTTAAGTTTGCTCATGAAATATACATACATATTTTCCGCTAGGTCTAATGGTTGACCGGGAGAAAATGCCATATGTCATTAGGTCCGGCTCTTGTACATTTTTTTAAATTGTGCAATAAAGTTTAAATAAATAAATAAAAATAAAATGAATTCGCTAAAAAGATAAAATCACATATGGTGACTGGCATAAGATAAACACGTGTTTGTTCGTGCAGGGAGTCTAGGCTTCGCCGCCAAGGCTTGCACATGTGATCGTATTCGACGGTCAAGTTTTAGTATTTAATTCAAGTAAATGTATCGCAAGCCACAGAAATATAATTCTAAAGGAGAACACCGTTTTTATTGGTATAAGGAGAAAATGAAACAGATGTTTGCTACATTTTATTATTTATTTGCTGATATTTTAATCTGATAACACCGGTCTTCAATTTCATTTTCTACAATATTCATAACTAACAATCTTTTTTGGCGGCTGGCAACCCAGGAGCTCATATGTCAATTTTATTGCTCCTTATTTAATATTGTAAATTTAAATAATTTTATAGTTAAATCCAACAAATAATATTGTTTGTTTGTATAATAAGTTAGGTATTATCGTAATTAATAATTTGTTTGTGCAATTTCAGTGTATTTTGTGAAATAATAGTGCTCTTAGTTGACGATCAGTGGGTACAATTGTTACCGGCTTTTTACAACTTTTACAAGGTAAGAACGGTACAGTAACTAATCTCTTGTACATATTTCAATAAAACACCACGTCCTTTGTGCACTGTTTTTCATATCTTTCGGAAATTCCCTAAATTAAAACAGATAATTTGACACAGTTTTTTTCAAAACAGTAGGTTATGTTATTGTTATTTCCTAGTTAGGTGATCGGTTTTGTTAGCTCGATCTTGCTTATTCTAGCGTTTATTATCTTCCTTACACATTTCATCAGTCCCTATATTGTAAAAATGTCCTCCACAACCCGTGCTGCGACTGCCAGACAACTGGAAATTCAGCTGAAGGATGCCTTACTCCAGCTCAAGGCAGAAAAGGAAGACAATGAGAAGTTATTACTGGAAAGGGAAGATAATGAACGTGAATACGAATTAATGTGTACTAAAAACATTAGGCTCGAGCAAAAACTTTCTGAGAGTCTCCAAGTATGTGATGAGTTGAGCGAGCAACTTAACCGATTAAAATTAGAAGTAGATTCTTTCCGCCAATGCAGTGATACGTATGAGCAAACGCTCAGACGTACCACTGAGTTAGAAAAAGAGTTGGGAGAGGCATATAGACTTATAAGTAGTTATGAGCAAGACGCCCAGTTGCGTCAGTCAGCGGAGGTGTCCAGCCTCTTTGACGAGCTCATTGATAGTGTCCCTGTGACTCCCTCAACTAATTCCTCAGTGATTGATCTCACTAGTGAGACATCATGCAGTGTTAGTTACTTAGATCATTCAAATACCATGACTAGCCACAATAAAGTTAAAAAACATTTAAAAGTTTGTAAAAAAATTAAGAAAACCAATAATAAATTAAAAATTAATCTCAGGAAATCATGTTTATTAAAATCCAGTTCCTTAAATTGTAAATTACAAACAGAATTAGACTTGTGTAATAATAAATTGGCGGAAAGTCAGGAGTTGTATGAGGTCAACAGAAATAGACTAGAATCTTATATTACAAAATTGCAGGAGGACTATTCCTCATTATTTTCTAAGTATGACCACCAACAGAAACAAAATACTGAGCACATGCTGACTGTGGAGAAATTGATTAGCGACAGCAGGTACAATCAAGAAACCCTTGATTCATTAGCTAAGCAGTGTACTTGCGGGCAGTTCAACCAGCCCACCATCAGTGTCTCCACACCAGTGCTCTCTCCTTGTGACAGTAATTTGTGCAATAATGTGTCTGATTGTGTTGACTTTATTGAACCTCCATGTAATACAGTAGTTTTTTCTGACAGTATGGGTCGCAGTATGGGTTTCATGCTTAACACAATTCTCGATAATGCTTGTGTTAACTACTGCTTCCCGGATGCAACCTATACTCAAATTTTAGACAAAATTAAATCAACTAAACTGAATTATAATTCTACTGTTGTATTACTTATAGGCAATAGTAACAAAATAGGAAAGAAAGAAATAATCAGCTGTATGGATTATTTAACTGAACTAGAAGTAGGCAAAATAATATTATGTGCATTCCCATATCTACGTTGCCAGTCTCCAACAAATAACAAAAACATTCACTATCTTAATAATTTAATACATAATATAACATGTCGTTATAGTGATAAATTAGTGTTTTTTGACACTAACCATTTCATAAGTGAATGTAATCTGACAAAAGATAATATATATCTTTCAAAATATTCTAGACGTAAGATTGCTACATTAGTAGCTAATAATATTAATTTTTGGACGAGTTTACATTGTAAACAAAAACCTAGGGATAAGATGCCTACAGAATTGCCAGTAATATGTAATGGTAATTCTGTAGACTTGACGGCAGATTTAAACTGAACATTAAGACAACGGAAAGGTCTCATGAGCTAAGAATAATTCATCAAAATTTAGAAGGTCTTTCCAGCAAAGAATTATTAGTAGAATTAGTTTTAGAAGAAATGGATGTGGACATTTTATGTTTGACTGAACATTGGCTGTATGAGAGTCAGATGATGTTCAGCCTAAACAACTATAATATTGTAAGCTGCTTTAATAGGAAGTCTGCTCAACGAGGGGGTTCCATAATTTTTGTTAAAGATTCTTTCCGCAGCAAAGAACGTAAGGATATCGTCAGACTTTCTGTTGAGCGCTGTTGTGAGGTGACCTGTGCCGAGCTAGATCATCATATAATTATTTGTGTATACAGTCCCCCTAATAGTGATTTTAAAAGTTTTCTAAAAGCAATGGACCAGGTACTTAAGTCCTGTTCAACTAGTAAAAAGAATATTATTGTTTGTGGAGATTTTAATGTTGATATCTTAGTAGATAATCCAAAAAGTACGCAATTCGTAAATCTTTTTAAGTGTTATGATTTAGTAAACGTATTCTTTGAGCCAACCCGAATCACTGCTACGTCTGCCACATGTCTAGACAATTTTTTTAGTAATATTCAATATTCTGACAAATCTGTTATTAATAAATTGCCTTCTGATCATTCGGGTGTATACGTAGCTTATGTCAATGAGTCCAAAGGCAAGTTCAGCCACTTGAACAAAGATAAGACCTTCTGTAGGCCAATTACTTCAAAAAATATAAGAAAACTTAAAAATAATTTAGATAACAAACTGTTATCAGTCGTATACACAGGGAAAAATCCGGACGACCATTACAACAAACTTTTTAATTGTATTTCTTCAGAATATTCTAAAACATTGAAACAAAAAAAAGTTGCTGTGCATAGTAAATCACAATTTAATGAGTGGGCTACTACCGGCATCTACATAAGTAGGAACAAGCTTTATGACTTATATGCCCAAAAACAATTTAATTTTAATCCTTCCTTTGTAGAATATGTTAAAAATTATTCTAAAATATTTAAAAAAGTTTGTAGACAAGCCAAGGCCAATCGTATTAGTAAAAAAATAAATAATGCCCCTAACAAAATAAAAGAAACTTGGAATGTTATTAATAAAGAATCTGGTAGAAATAAAGCAAAAGAAAATATCTGTCAAATTAAAGCTAGCGGTAAGATTATTACTAAACCTGAAGAAATTGTTAATATTTTTGATAATTTTTTTACTAACATACCTTTGGAACTTACTTCCAATGTGGATTCTAACCCCCAACGTGCTGAAGCGTTGCTTAAGAATAATGTTAGGCCTTGTGATTCTAAATTTAAATTTAAGCATGTTGGCCCTAGTGATATAGTAGAAGCATTTAAACAGTTAAATTTAAAAAAAATCGGAAGATCATTGGGGCATGTCGGTTGCTGTAGTAAACCATATTATAAATGTCATAGCTGGTGACTTAGCTTTTATATTTAACGAATGTATTGATGAAGGCATATTTCCTAACCTAATGAAATGTAGTAAACTAATCCCCTTATTCAAAAAAGGAGAAAAAACAGACCCTGGCAACTACAGACCTATATCTATCTTGCCAGTTTTGAGTAAGGTGTTCGAAAAGATAATGCTCAATCAAATGCTACTTCACTTCAAGACCTACAACCTTTTCCATAGCCAACAGTTCGGCTTTACTGGCGGAAAATCAACCACCGATGCGGGAGTGGCACTCATCACTCATATTTATGACGCATGGGAGAGCAAAAATGATGGGATTGGATCCTTTTGCGATCTCTCTAAAGCATTTGATTGCGTAGATCATCCGACACTTTTGCTTAAATTTAGTCAATATGGTTTTGATGAAAATTCAATTAAATTAATAGAATCTTATTTAACAGATAGGCTTCAGACTGTTGATTTAAACGGCATAAAATCGCACGGATCTAATGTTAAAATCGGCGTACCACAAGGTTCTATTCTAGGACCTTTTCTTTTCTTAGTTTATGTTAATGACTTGCCTTACATGGTTGAGAAACAGGCAGGCATAGTGCTGTTTGCTGATGACACCTCGCTAATATTCAAAATTGACCGTCATAGCACAGATGCTAGCGCGGTGAACAGCACCTTGTCTTCCATTTCTGATTGGTTTACTGCCAATAACCTCATGTTAAATGCGAAAAAGACCCAATGCATTCGATTTTCTCTTCCCAATGTGAGGCAAGCTTGCGTCGACATACTGATAGATGGCGAAAAACTCGATCTTGTTGAAAGTACTACCTTCTTAGGAATTACGATCGACTCGAAACTTCAGTGGGGCGCTCATATATCAAAACTTTCAAATAAGCTTAGCTCTGCGGCTTATGCTGTTAGGAGAATAAGACATTTGACAGATGTAGCAACTGCTAGACTAGTGTACTTTAGTTACTTTCATAGTTTAATGTCATACGGCATACTGCTATGGGGGAGTGCAGCCGATATTCAGACTATTTTCATTTTACAAAAAAGGGCAATTCGAGCTATCTACGGCTTAGGATCTAGAGACTCACTCAGAGAATTCTTCAAAGAAATAGGTATACTAACCTTACCATCACAGTATATATTTGAAAACATACTGTATGTAAGGAAAAATATTTCCTCATACAATAAAGTAAGCGATTTTACCGTCAGAAACTTACGCAATAAAAGTGACTTAGTTGCCCCGTATTATAGGCTCAAAACAGTTAGTAAAACGTTTATGGGGAACGGTATACTTTTTTATAATAAACTGCCACAATCGGTCCTTGATATGCCTGACAAAAAGTTTAAAGCTTATGTAAAGAAGATACTCTGTGAGAAGGCTTATTATAGGACCGATGACTATCTTAAAGACAACAAAGTCTGGCTTGAGCTTGGCGCGGGTCCCTCTTAAAGGTTTGTATACTCAGAAATGGTCATAATCTGGTACATTAAGTACATACTGAATTTACAACTTGATTTGACATTATTTCAAAATTTCGACATTAAAAAAATTAATTTAAATTATGACAACAAACAATGTATACTCTGTCCACATATCAACTATAAATATTAAAATCATTGTGAGTTGACGTTCTTGGAGAAAATGCTGCAGTGCAGTTTGTTACCGCTTCTTCTGCACTAGCGCTTTGGAGGCGGCAGTAAACTTAGTTCTAAGTAACTTTTTGACGTCAACAATTATTGTGCAATAAAACAAAGTGACGATTATTAAGAGATATTATAAATATCCTATGATAATAAAGATATATTTGAATTTTGAATTGAATTGACCGCCCGTGGTCTCAGCATGACTCTTGCTGAGACCACCTCTCATGTCTTTGAAAAAGCCGATGCCTCCCGACGCCCGCCGACGGTATAACAACCAATTGACTGAATGGATAGACCATATAGGTAATATTCTTTAGCAGTAAGCATCTTGTTAAACACAAACGCCATCTATGTAGCTTGCACTGCATTATAATAAGTACCCTAGTATTGAATATTGTGTCAATGGTTGATGCTGTAAGCTAAGCATATCTGTCAATAAGTGATTTGAGTAGTCGCCACTAGATGTCGTATTGTACATAGTGTATGTAAAGGATTTTGGAAAATGACCGCTCTTTTCAATGCACCTTAGCTATGAGCAGGGACAGGAATACCGATATTTATTTTTTAATCGATATATCAATTTTCGATTTATCAAGTACTAGTACTATATCGATATTTTGTATAAAATACCGGTATTTTATCGAATATTGTATCAATATATTGATATATCGATAAAATACCGATATCGAGTATCGATATATCGATAAAAAAATATCGGTATTCCTGTCCCTGGCTATAAGCCGTTACCAAATAAATAGATAGATACCAAATTTCCCTCTTTCTCTCGGACACCTATTTAACACATCTTACCTGGACACATCGAAGCCTGTTATAGCTGACGATGAGAGTGGAAAGCTTGCTGAGTCCCTCGAAAGTGTCGTTGGGTAACACGCTGATTTTGTTGTTGGAGAGGTCGAGGCGGGTCAGCTGTGTAAGATGGCGGATCTGGTCGGCCGTGACCGACGTGATCTCGTTGGAGTCTAGGTAGCTGAAAAGATTATAATATTTTTTTAGATGTGAAAAGTTACTTTTGACGTGTCTTCCTAGCAGTGACTGTTTTGGACAGCTAGTAAATAATAAATAATAAATAAATAATTAAAGTGCGTTTGCACTAAAAAATAATTAAAGAAGTTTATTTGCTAGGCAAATTAAAAAAGGCCCCAACGACACCATCTAGTGATTAGTGGAAGAACTAAATACTCCAACCGGTGATAAGTGCAATTGATATCGGTAGCGCCATCTATTATTTTGTCAGGTATATTAAAAACCTCTGACTTACAAGTGTCAACCCCTAATAACTTTTAAACAGTTGAACCGATTTTCATCAAACATATCTAAGAACCACCGCAAGGGAACTTCATTTCACGTAAAAAACCGCATCGAAATCGGTCCATCCGTTCGAGAGCTACAATACCACAGTATAGAACACAGAAAGACAGATTTTAGCGTCAAACTTATTACACCCCTCTTTTCGTCGGGAGTTATTTATTTTTTTATTAACTTACTTTCAAATTCATAAAAATACGGTACCGTTAACTAAACCTATTTTAGTTAAAACATGTTTTGTCCCTTTTCCTCTTCTCAATATTTGACATTGAAAGAACGAGACAAACCATTTTTTTACTAAAATAGGTTTAGCAAACGTTTGTATTTTTTTATGAATAAGGGGGTAATAAACAACAGTTAACAATCACATACAGTTTCTTTACAAATTTTACAAAATGTATATACAATGTCCTTTTTAATTAAGTACAAATATTTTAAGGGGTTATTCAGTCCATCATTTTGAACAACTTTGCCCAATAAATGTATATCGAAATAAAAAAAAAATATTTAGGTTCTCATACAGATCGAAGTAGTCACGTGATATCGTTACTATGAAAAATGCAAAAAAATTTATCGTATTTCGATATATATTTATTGGGAAAAGTTGTTCAAAATGATGGACTGAATCACCTCTTAAAATATTTGTACTTAATTAAAAAGGACATTGTATACTAGACTAGATCGCTAATCAAAAACGTGAAATTGTAAGGGAAAGGAACGTATTGCGAAAGAAAGAGACAAAATGTATGGCAAAACTAGTATAAGTGAAAGAGTAGGTAAGAAAGTTTGACAGTTGTATGTGAGCGAGATAGTTAATTATATATAATGTATGTGTAAAAGATAGAAAAAAAATAGACTTCAAACGTTCATCGGTGTTTTACTTACATGGCGCAGCGGACACGATTCCCACAGATATATTATAAGTAGAGATCGGAAAAGTATGGATATGACTGAAAGTTCCGGGATTTCTCGAGAATCTAATTGGGTACTAAGTAAATAAAACAATCATAATTATGTGATTTCAGGATAAGTATATATTTTTCGATTAAAATATATCCAAAAATCACACAATTATGATTGTTTTATTTATAGATTATACAATGTCCTTTTTAATTAAGTACAAATATTTTAAGAGGTTATTCAGTCCATCATTTTGAACAACTTTTCCCAATAAATATATATCGAAATACGAAAAAAAAAATTTTGGTTCTCATACAGATCGAAGTAGTAAGTAGTATATCGTTATCTACTATGAAAAATGCAAAAAAATTTTTCGTATTTCGATATACATTTATTAAGGAAAATTTGTTCAAAATGATGGACTGAATAACCCCTTAGAATATTTGTACTTAATTAAAAAGGAGATTGCATAGTCATATCCATACTTTTGATAGCAATAGCATCCGTGATTCCGATCTCTGATTATAAGCACTACCATGCATGAAACAGCATGAAAGTAAGATGCGATTATCTAAATGTAAGGTGGGTGAACCATGGAAGGCCATGCTCCTTCGAAGGCCAATTGTCAAAATTTTGTAGTTATTGCAATGTGATGACAAATTCCTTCTACTTACACAAACACCCATCGAACTGGAAATCACAGACGCGGCGGCGATTCTCTCGCGCTACTATTTTGGCAGTACGATCCCTCGCTTCTTCGATATCAAGAATCGACGACGTAAAAATAAGGTGGGTGTACCATGGAAGGCCACTCTAACAAATAAACAGTTATTATTCGTTTATTTACTGGATAAATGAAACTAACAAATATTTAAGTAATACTTTGTTTTGTTATGTAACATATAAACCACTTCATTTTATTGTAGATTTAATCGCTATTCAGTAACTTTTAGTGTTAAATGACTGATTTATTATGATGGCCTTCTAAGGAGCCTTGTTCCTAGCAAGGATATTTTGAAGAGTTCAATGAAACTTAAGTTCAATCAATATTTATTAAATCTGCAATTCAAAAAAGTGGTTTATATGTTACGTAATAAAACAAAGTATTACTTAAATATCTGTTAGTTTTATTTATCCAGTAAATAAACGAATAATAACTGTTTATTTGTTAGAGTGGCCTTCCATGGTACACCCACCTTAATTTAAAAACAAAGCCCAGAAATACCACTTACAGTTCAGTGGTGTGCCGAGGAATATTGGCCGGGGGCTCCGTCAGCTGGGCCCGGGAGCACCTCACGACGGTCCCGGTACAAGTGCACGGTGCAGGACAATAGTCCGGCGCCAGGCAGCCTTTGTCTTCAGCTGTAAGGAGGTAGCAGAGATAAACATTTTGTATCAAAGACTGCAAGGTTATGGGCCCAGAGTTAATGATTTCACGACAGTTCCGGTGCAACTACACGGCGCAGGACAGTAAGGAGAGTAGCGGGGACCACATTGTACGTCAAAGGTTGAAAGGTTATGGGCCCAGAGATAATGATTTCACGACAGCTCCGGTGCAAGTACACGGCGCAGGGCAGTAAGGAAAGTAGCGGGGATCACATTGGACGTAAAAGGTTGAAAGGTTATGGGCCCATAGTTAATGATTTCACGACGGTCCCGTCGTCAGTGACAGTCAGTGACGTCGAGGTTCGTCAAGCTTACTTACGTGTACATTTGAGGTCAGTGACGTCGAGTCTCGTCAAGCTTATTTACGTGTACATTTGAAGACAGTGACGTTGAGAGTCGCCAACATTACTTAAGTCAAAGATTATATAAGTACTAACGTAACAGATACCCAACGCCTTAGAAACTATTGAGGAGCCCGTAAGTAGGCAAAACTAGAGTTGCGGGTAGGCAGCACACACGACCAGCAAAAAAGTGACAAAGAAAGTATTGAAAATGCTTTAAAATATTTATTGCATTTCATAGAGTCATAAAAGATTTTAATGTTTAAATTAATACCTATAGCGTCATTGAGTGACAAGGAAGAGAAATAATTATGTTTATAAGGCGCGTATGCGTTACAAAAAAAGAATGTGTTCCTTTCAAATCTTTAAATGTCTGTACATAAACACATTCCTTGTTATTTAAGAGCGGGTCCTCCTAACACGGGTTTATATAACTTAAAAGGAAGGCGCAACCAAAGTCCTAAAATTATGATTCCTATGGCAATAAAGAACTTTATTATTATTATTATAAGGCGATAGGTAGGCTTACTTACGTGTACATTTGAAGTCAGTAACGTCGATAATTGTCAAGCTTACTTACGTGTACATTTGAAGTCAGTAACGTCGATAATTGTCAAGCTTACTTACGTGTACATTTGAAGTCAGTGACGTCGAGTCTTGTTAGGCTGGCCCCGGCTAGCGGAGGTGGCGCCACGCAGGCGGCGGCGGGCGCCAGGCGGCGCGCGCGCAGCCACGCCGCCAGCCACGCCGTGTGGCACGTGCACTGCAGGGGGTTGGACTCCAGGTTCCTTGGGAAACGGAGGGCACTCAGAGAGTTCATTTCACGTGATTTTATGAACCTTACGTGTACATTGCTTAGTTAAATATGTTTAGTTAAGGAGCTACCTGAATATTCCGGGGTTAAGTGCTGCCCCCATTTGAAAGGAAACGGAGATATCATTTAAAATCTCACTTTAAATTGTAAACAGTAGTTCATCAAATAGTTTGAAGGGTTATCTAGTGCCTGGTCAAGACAAAATTTTAAATGATGTCTGCGTTTCTTACCCATTGATTTATTTCTTTTTTAAGGATCCCCTTAAATTGAAAATTAGCGCTGTGGTTCACAGTGCAACTAGTGTTGCCAGATGTCCCGCTTCTGGCGGGATATCCCGTCTTTTAACCTTGTCAGGATGCGTCCCATCGGACTATTTAGTGGGACGATCAAAATCCCGCTTTTTCATGAAAATAACCAATTCAATGCAGTAGGTACTTTATTGAACATCTTCCTGATTTTTTCAACCCCGTCCTGGTTTTTTTAATGTTCTAATCCAGATATTTAGAAAAACGGATCTGAACTGCAACACAAAGCTGAACTGTCTGCCTTTCGGCACTTCGTCACTTTTAATAGATATAAGTTTAGTACATAAGATTTTGTTTTCCGAATAAAGATTTCCTTTTTTTCTTTTTAAGTTACTGTAGTTTCAGTAAAAATATAATGTATGTGTAGTTATGTACCTTCATGTAAATTTTAACTCAACGAAACATAATGTAGTATGTTTATATATTTACGTGCACAGAAAGTTATGTATCACATCATATATTATTGTTTTTAAAAAGAAATTATCTGTATAATGAAAATTATAATCAATTGACTTATATTTAATTTTATATAAATAATTATGATAAGGTACTTACAGTGTAGACAATGTAGTGAGGTGATCAAATGCCCCGGGAGTGATGCATCGAATCTTGTTGTTGGTGAGCGATCTAAAACAAAATCATTACTAGCTATAAATAAATAAAATAGGGGGCCAAGAGGTGATTTTTTGATTTACTCGAGCGCACCCGACAATCATGCAGATGATCCAGGCAGAGCAAACATACAGATGTCCAATAGGCGTGCACCTAGTCGTTTAGCCTTCAAACGGGCGGTTCATAAACGTTTTCTCCGAGAAGTCTCTTCTCATGATGTCCCTGTGCAGTAACTAGTAGCCATCCATATGTTAATTATTTATGCGTATATATTATTTTAGGTATTTATGTATTATTTGATATTTATTATATGTTTATTCTATCTATAGTAATTGTATTGGCATACATATATGTGTATATATATGTTATAATTATATTGTATTCTTTTAGATATTAAATTTATGCTTTTCTATTTAGTTTACACATTCTGTCGCACCACCCAAATTATTTTCCACTTGGTCCAATGGTTGACTGGCAGAGAACGCCATTTGGCGTTAAGTCCGCCATTTGTACACTTTTTTTTGTGCAATAAAGTTTAAATAAAAATAAAGTTTAAAATAATATACCGATATAAAGTTAATCTGATGATGGAGCCGGGAAGTAGTCATAAAAACTCAGAAATGATACGACGAAAACCTATCATAGTAGAGCATATTTGATTTGTCTCGATTTGTATTTATGACGATAAAAGCATTTACAAAAAACATATAGCGGATGTTGATGCGAGAACCGGATCGGGTCGACCTCGACGAATGTTCTGCGACCAAATTGCAGATGTTCTGAAGAAAGGTGAAGTTAGGAGCACCTATAACTCATTACTCTTTCCATACATGCTATGAAAAGAGTAATGAGTGTTGACGAAGCAAAAGAGGTTTGCAAGGATCGTAGCAAGTGGAAATCCATAGACCCTGCCTACCCCCATGGGAAACAGGTGTGAAAATATGTATTTATATATGTATATAACGGTTTGAAATAAACCTCCCAGTAAAAGCATAGTGTATCAGCAAAAATGAATATCAGGATTGTCTTCGGAACTTGGCACTTTTACCACCATATCATGATATTGAACTTGGCTTCCATTTTCACATTTATGTTTTTAGTAGGAATGAAACTCACAGAAAGGAGCAAAAGACCGGTCGCTATGGCGGAAGACTGTTGAAGCCCTCTACACCAACTAAGGGCCTTAGGACCTTAAGTCAAGTAAGTCAAGAAACTCACAGAACGCTCAAGCTGTGCAGGCCGAAGAACATCTTGTCTGTGACTGTCTGCAGCTGGTTGCCATCCAGGAGCAACTCCTGGATGTTGGCGGCGCCGTCGAACGCGTTGTCTTCTATGACGGTGATGCCTGAAAAATAACAAGTCAATAAAAGAGGGAGATAAAAAAGAAACCCAAAAACAAAAAAATGATTTTTTTCGATTAAAAAAATAGTTTTTTATAATTTCTTTTTTTCCTTATTTCTATAAGGAAAAAAGAAAAGAAAAAGACAAAATGTAAAAAAGAAAAAAAAAACAAAGAATAAAGAAAAAAAAGATTATAAAAGAAAAAAAAAACAAAAAAAAACAAAAAAGAAACAAAAAAGAAAAAGGAAAAAGGAAAAAAAGAAAAAAGGAAATAAAGGAAAAAGGAAAATTCCCTAATTGCGGAATAACGCTGGCTGGATGCAAGCCGCTTCCAACACTCCACTTAGGAAATCTTCAGGCATATATTGTCTAATAACTAGTGATGATGATCATAACACTCACCGTTGTTTCTGAAGTCGAGTTTGCTCAGGTCTGGCAGTCGACCAAACAGTCCGTCAGATTTGATCTGGCCAAGGTTGTTGTCTGGCATCAATCTGTGAACAACGTCATGCTTTGAGAGGGGATAACCTTTTGTCAGGTCTAGATCAGAGCAGAGGCTGTGTCAGAGGGCAAACCTGGAAACGGACCCGGCTTTGCCCCTCTTAGGATTTTAAAGCGCAAAAATCAAACATTCCTGTTTGAATCCCACACCACACTTCATTCCATGACACCACACAACCAGTGCAGTAACTAGCCTTTTATGCGCCAGGTGCTAAACTTGACTCCTATATATTTGCATCCCACCCCCCTCAATTGCCAGAAAACATGGATATGGAATGGTATATTTAGTCTTTGCCACTCGTAAAAAAGACTTGGATACCGTGCCGTTACCAAATAATAGATAGATACCAAATTTCCCTCTTTCTCTCGGGCACTTATTCTACACTTACAAAGCGTCGGTATTCAGCGGCAGATCCCTCGGTACTTCGACGAGGGCAGCTCTAGCGCACATTACGCTGACAGACCGAGTGGCGTACTCGCAGCTACACGCTGAAGGGCAAGCGCCTGACGATCCGCATGCGTTCGCGGTTTCTTCACCAGCTGGGGGCAAAATGATAGAGTGAGACCTTTGATCAAGTATACAAAGATACCCAGTTACTAACAAATCCACAAGCAAAGAGTGTACGAAAGACACACAAACATTAATCACACCTCTTCAATCAGTCGTGAGATGCTACCAATTTGAGAAGAGCAGATTTTTTTTTTATGAAATTGACGGAAAAACAGTGCCCCTTAAATCAGTAAAGCTATACTGAAAAACTGATTTAAGGAGTGCTGATATTTTAAATTGCTATAACCCCTAGCGCGCCTAAAGCCGAGGTTTCCCCCTTGGGAGTCCTTTGCGCTGCTCCTCAAACCTTGTCCGGTGAAGTAGGAAATGCCGTCCGAGGCAACCTGTGTATGACAATACAATTGTCAAGCAAATATTTTATGAATTGAAGGGTGTAAGATTAAAGAGAATATTGTTTGTGTTCGTTTTTCTTTTATTTATTAAGTGTTGCCCAGTGCCCATATTAACTGCTTTTTATTATTAACGAGGGGGAGAATGTGACAGGTGGAGAAGGTGAAGGGAGAAGAGAGAGGCAGCGGGGGAGGGTAAGAGGAAGAGAGAGAGAGGAGAGTGGCAGAGATAAGAGATAGGAGGAGAGAAATTCCCCTCTTATCTATCCTCTTCAGTAACTCACGTTTGCACTTAAAGTTTTCTTCCCTCAGCGCGTCTATTCTTTTCCGGCTGCTTCGCTTGGGGGAGTCGCACTTAGCGCCGGAGGTCTCTATGGGGTTGCGCCTTAAGTACGCGGCCAGCCAGCGGAGGGCGCAGTCGCACGCGAAGGGGTTGCGGCCTAGGTGTCTGGAAATAATAAAAATAAAATGATGAATAAATAGTAGCTGTCAATATCTCCATAACACAGTTATCCGGTCCACTAACATCCCATCCACATTTTTATTTTTGATGCGGAGAATATCCCTTCGGATACCTTACCAGTCACGGGAGACCGGTAAGATTATGTGGTGTTACCACTAAAAACTCCGCGGTGTCAACGCCGGTACCGCTATTGCCAAGTCTGTGTGCTACTCTCGCTCCACAGACCTGGCACGGAGGCCGCTTTTCAGCGGCCTCGGCTTGGCATACTCACGGTACCCTCTCAATTAGCGAGAGGGGTCGGAGTGGCCTGCAGGGTGGCCCGTCGGTCTTCAGTTCGACCCGCCTAGCGGGTCGAACTGAAGACCGGGTCGTAAAGGCGACAGACGCGCCTTTCAACCCGGAGGACCATATTTGTCGAGCGATGGAATTCCGTTACCATCGCCCGACTGGCCCTCGTTATGAGGGCAGCAGTTGCAGGCCATAGGCCCGCCTTCTGCGACCTGTGCGCCGGCGGCGGATGGCCAGGTCGGTCGTTGCCTCCCCGGTCTCCCTCTGCCGCCTCTTTGCGGAGCATGACGCTCTCCGCAAAGGCCTGCACTGCCGTCCACGACGTCTCACTGTCGACCATGCAACGTACCACAGTCGGCAGTGAAAGGTCGTCCCCCACAACCGCGCACAACTCTGCGCGGTCTTCTGCCCAAACTGGGCAGTCCGCTAGGAACATCCCATCTACATAGCCCAACCCAAGTAAATCCCTCACTGGCAATAGTTCGGCACCTATGAAGAACTGTCCAATGGTACATTAAGGGATAGATGTCCTTAGATGCAGCTATCTCACTATTTAGATAAAAAGGTAATAAAAAGCCTCTTCATGTCGGCTTTGATCCCATGAACGCCTCAAAGGACCGGGTCCCCATGGAGCCGTGGCTGAAAAGCAACATAGTAAAAATAATACATATTTAAACACCTAACTATAATATAGCAAAAAGATGCTACATGATGAACACTGAAAATGTTTTTATACCACATAAAAACATTTTCAGTGTAAAAACATTTCTGATGAATAATAAAAATTACCACAGTGCAACAGCAGTGGATTATTAAAGGCTAAGGGTCATTACAGACCGAGAGGAGCGCAGCGAAGAGGAATGACACTTGGAAAAACTTTAAACTAATGACATAAAGTGCAAGACGCGGGGGAGCTTGGGTTCGCGTTGCCTCGAAACCATGCGAGAATTTTTGTCATGTTTATGCATTTTATACAAATAGTTTAATTATTATAATTTTATTATACTTTATACCAATACGTAATCATTAAGTTCATGTCGCAAAAACATAATATTGTGTGGCGAATTTAACGTAGATTTATTAGTGAGTGACGATACCGAATGTATTAGATTTCTGAATTTATTTAAGTCATTTAATTTGTTCAATTTATTTTTAGAACCAACTAGAATACAAGGCGACTCTAAAAAATGTATAGATAATGTTTTTTGTTGATTGCACTGCTGTTGATAAGGCTATAATTAAAAATATAACTTCTGATCATTTTGGTCAATTCGTGAAATTTGCAAACAATGTACAAGTAGAATTACGTCAAATAACCTACAGAGCTATTACTAAACAAAAAATCAAAACATTTAGGGATACAGTTTTGAAAAAATTGCCTTTAATTGAAGAAGCTCGGGATGATCCTGATATTTTATATAATAAAATGTTTGGAGTAATAGAATTGGAATTTAATAAAAATTTCCCACTTAAAAAGGGAACGAAACGCAATCGAAAAAAGTTAAGCGAATGGGCTACTACAGGAATTCATATAAGTAGGGTTGCAATGGGGTGCGGCCCATATTAAAAAATTAGCTGGAAAGCTTAGCTCTGCAGCCTACGCGGTTAGGAGAATTAGGCAGATGACGGACGTTGATACAGCGCATTTGATATATTTTAGTTACTTCCATAGTGTTATGTCCTATGGAATATTGCTATGGGGTAATGCAGCAGACATAAATACCATATTTGTTTTACAAAAACGCGCTGTTAGATCCATATATAAATTAGGTGCTAGAGAGTCTCTAAGGGAACTTTTTAAAGACATTAATATTTTGACTCTCCCTTCGCAATTCATCTATGCGAACATTATGTACGTGCGTCAAAATATACATTTATATAAGAAAAATAGTGATATTCATAGTATAAACACTAGAAATAAAAATAAATTAGCTATCTCAGCTTTACGGTTGCAAAAAACAAAAAAATCTTTTGTGGGTCTTGGCTTACGCCAAGATTCCAGATAATGTAGTAGCGTTACCATTATCTAAGTTTAAGACTGCCATTAAAAATCATTAAATCAAAAATGCGTATTATCATGTAAATGACTATTTATCATCATCTGATCACAATTCTTGGAAATAGATGACTGCAAATTTTAATTGTATTGTTTAAATATATAGTATAATGTATACCTAGCTAAAGTGTAAATATGTATTGTAACTGTAATATAGCCCATCAGGCTGGGTAGGGACCAATACTGAACTGGGTTTCTTTCGGCGTAATCTTCCCAGCAGTGGTCGTTCCGAAACGCTAGTAGTTTTTAGCTTTTGCACTAAAATAATATTTAAAAAAAAATGACCTTCAATAAGAGATAAATTTATCCTACATTGAATAAAAAATTTTGACTTTGACTTTGACTTTGACGATTACTCCGAGAAAAGAAAGAGTGAAAATAATCATTTAATAAAGAAAAAGGAAGGTTTAATTAATTGAAATGAGGATTAAAATTGGAACAATTACTACAATTAAGAGTAATTGTTTTAAATTCTTTGCTATTTACTCAGTTTTGAGTGAGTGAAATAAAACACCAAAATAGTGATTAAAAGCCCTTTTATAGAGTTATCATTTAATAATGAAAAAGGGAGGTTCAAAAGTTAATTTTATTCACTATTTTCAGTGAATAACGTTTTTTAAAGGGAAATGGTATAAAGTTTAATCATGAATAACCCTCTCCGCTGCGCCCGTGTCGGTCTGAAGTGACCCTCATGAAGAAAAAAAAAGAAAAGTGAGTACTTACAATGTTTGGATCCCAGTGAGCGAGTCGAAGGTTCCATTTGGTACCGATCGAATGTTATTATCGTACAGTGATCTGTAACAGGCATGTATTACATTTAAACACATGTAGATTTTTTAAATTATGTAGATTGATAGCTTAACCAACTATTTAGATGTTTATTGTACACTAGCTTTAACCCGCGACTTTGTCCGCGTAGAAGTCGAAAATGGTTCTTATAGGACTCTCCCTCTCCCTGTTCCCTGTTCCCTGTCCCCGGTCCCCGGTCCCCTGTCCCCTGTCCGCTGTCCGCTGTTCACTGTCCGCAGTCCGCTGTCCGCTGTCCGCAGTCCGCTGTCCGCTGTTTCACCCCCTAGGGGTAGAATTTTGAAAAACCTAAAATACGTATTCACTTATTTACCGCCGGGATAGTACTCTAGCGAAGTTTCGAATAAAATGGTCAAACTATATGTATATATAATAATTGTAATAGGTATTTAATTTATATCACATATAGCAGATGGATCGCTTACCTACCTGTTTAGATATTTATTGTACATAACCACAATTTAAATAACCAGGCAAGTGTGAGTCGGAATCGCGCATGAAGGGTTCCGTACTCTATAAAAATTCGGTTGTTGTATGGGAGCCCTTAAATATTTATTTTATTTTGTTTTAAGTATTTGTTGTTATGGGGCAAAAAGGTTCTCGAATGGCGACCGCGTACTGGCCAGCGAAGCGTGGGACACCCACCCACAAGGTGGTCAGACGACCTGACCAAGGTCGCTGGAAAGCGCTGGACGCAGGCCGCTCTTGATCGGTCATTTTGGAAATACATGGGAGAGGAATATGTCCAGCAGTGGACGTTATGCGGCTGAAATGATGATGATTTGTTCTTATAGCGGCAACAGAAATACATCATTTGTGAAAGTTTCAACTGTCTAGCTATCGCAGTTCTTGAGATACAGCCTGGTGACAGACAGACGGACAGACAGACAGACAGCGAAGTCTTAGTTATATAGTCCTGTTTCCCTTCGGATACGGAATCCTAAGAAAACGATAGGGCAAAGACGTAGGAGTAGTGGGAGAGCCGCTGCAATTCTTCATAAAAAAAATGTATTGTTAAATCAAAAACATTGATTATTTCCATGATCCGTCAGGATCGACTATGGCAGACCTTGTTTAATTGTGTTTAACCGTGTTTAAATATCGGTTAACTATCTGAAGGTAGCTTATTGGGGTGCCTGATAGGGTAGGCATTTTTGCAGCTGGCTCTCGCAGTATCGATTGGATTGCTTAGTATAGAGATAAATGGACTAAAGAAGAGGAGAACCAGCAATGGGACACAACATCCGGCTTAAAAAAATATATTTATGGTCTCCTCTAGTGATGTGCCGCTAGAAATATTCCAAATTTACGGAAATATTACCATCGTTTATTTACAAGAATATTCCTAATATTTATGTAAATATTCCCGTAAATTTCCATTTTTTGCAATATTTCCGAAAATGTTTACGGGAAAATTGCCCGAAGCTTCTAAAATTCCCGGGAACAGCACATCACTAGCTCGTCATGAGAAAATGATAAGTTAACTTACAATAATTTCAAATTCTGCAAATCTCTGAATGTGTCTTTCCTCACACATGTTATTTCGTTCGAATTCAGCAATCTGTAAAACAAACAATTTTATTTTAAAAAAAGGCAGATACTTAACCTACAACTTCTCGTACCAAGACTTGTTACATGTCACTTTGGTCGCCGTCTCTTTTGCTCTTTTGAGGGTCACCGCTATCGTATTCGCCTTTGATTCAAAGATTCAAATGTTGTTTCAGTAATTAGATATAGGCACTTTTACACGGCAATAAGTATAATTTACGTTACGTATAAAGTATATTAAAATTTAATTTATTTTTAAAGAAAAGCTACCATACCAGTGCTTCGTAATGCTAACCACTGCTGAGAAGAAACGCCGAAACCCACTCGCCCACTCGCCAGCAGGGCTTTGTCATATTATTATTGTCTTTTAATTATGTCTCCCGGCAGCACCCGTTCACGAGTTGACGCACGGATCAGCCATAGATCAGCGATTTGGTGATATAGACCACAGACCACAGATTTTTTAAAGTGATAACTTCTTATAATAGGTTGGGGAAAAAGTCTTTTCGCATTTTATATGAAAATTCAAAACATTTTTTAATATAGTTTATTTACATTTAACTAAAGTATGTAGGTACCATTTTGTTCGATAACTTTTTGCCATCTTATAGGTTGGGACATGATCCCATTGCTATAGAAATTTTGGGGCTTCTGATCAAAAAACTGCGTCAAGTAGTTTTGACAGTCCTCTCGTGATGTTAACCTGACACTGCCTAAAAAATTCTGAAGAGACCGAAACAGGTAGAAATCGGCGGATATATTAACACCTCCCAGCCAAACTCTCTTAATTTTTGCTGAGTGGTTAAAGATGTGTGAGGTCTAGCGTTATCATGATGAAAAACCACACCCCGTCTGTTGATTAATTCCGGCCGCTTTCTCTCAACTTCTTGCTTTAATCTTATCAGTTGTTCGCAGTAGAGTTCTGAATCGATGGTCCTGCCTGGTGGTAACAGCTCATAATGAATAATGCCCTTCCAATCCCACCACACACACAGCATCACCTTGTTGCGAGTTAACCCGGGTTTCGCCACTGTGAAGGCTGACCGGCCTTTGACCATGACCTTTTTCGCACGTTCTTGTCGTACGTGATCCACCTTTCATCACCAGTTATCAATTTCTTCAAAAATGGTTCGGTCTCATTACGTCGTAATACTCGTAATAAAGAATCACAAATGAGTACACGGTTCATTAGGTTTCTTTCAGAGAGCTCGTGAGGTACCCAAATATCGAGCTTTTTTGTGTACCCATTTTTTTTCAAATGCGGCAAAACTGTTGTGGTCAATTCCCAGTTCTTCAGCTACGTCGTAACTACTGATAAGCCGATCTTGCTCCACTTTTTCAAAAATAGCATCCATTTTATCCGTAACAGGGCGACCAGAGCGACGTGCATCTTTGACATAAAAATTTTCGGATTGAAAACGCTTAAACCAAATCTGTGCTACTCTCACAGACACTGCACTAGGTCCATAAACATCGCAAATTTTTTTCGCGGCTTGCTTTGCATTTTTACTTTTTTGGTAGTAAAATTTTAAAATGTATCTAATTTCTTCATTAGATGCACTCATCTTGACGGTAAGAAAAACAAATGAAAATCACTCATTTTCCTAATTTGAATTTGGAATTATCTTTTTTAAAATTTAAACTTCTACATACTCAAACGCTAAGAGTTCTTTTTACAAAATTTGTTACAAATAATAATACTTACAACAGCTGTAGAGACGTTAGGCCATGGAAAATTCCAGACGGTAAATCTTTAATTTTGTTGCCGTACAAAACTCTGAAAAAAATTTAACGCTTACTTAGTTGAAGAGTTTGGGGATAGGTAAGGGGTTGAGTTATGATTTATTTAAAATTGATTCTACTGGACTTTTTATACCTAAAGTTAAATTGGTGTGATTTGTTGTTATAATTTAAACTAATTTTGAAGTGGGTTAATAAGTACACAGCTTTCTAAATACCTATGTAATATTTTCTAAGTTTTTTTTTAAGTTACAGATAAAATCATACTACCTTATACCGCTTAGTAATTAATACCGCTCGGTTGTTTGATGTTAATTACCCTGATTCTTTATTTGTTTGTAATAAATTTATTGTACCAAACAACAAATAAACAAAGGGGGACTTATCCCACGTAGGGAGTCTTTCGTGCTTTGTAAGTGTTATGTTTCATATTACCGGCTAAAAACCGGTGTGTGTGAGGATGTGTGCATGTGTGTGTGTGTGTCTGTGTCCATGAAATGTGTGAATACTTAACACAATTAAAAAGCAATTCTTATGGAGACTCACAGTGAAGGAGGTGCGTCAAGCCACTGCACGCGCCAGCAGCTAATCTGGTGTATATGTATACATATGTGTGTGTGTATACTTAACACTAAGAAAAAGCAACTGTTACGGAAACTCACAGTGAAGTGAGGTGAGTCAAGCCACTGAACGCGTCAGCAGCTAGTTTCGATATCTTGTTGTTGGACAGGTCGATCCTCGCCACGCGCTTGACGTTCGCGAACGCTGCCGGGCCCACCTCGGTGATCTCGTTCTGTTCTAGACGGCTGGAAGGAACAACATGATATTATATAGGCATGCCTCACACTACAGGATCTCTAAAGGGTCCATCCATATATGTGACAGCAATGGGGAGGAATTATTGAATAAAAACAAATTACTCGACTGCTTCATGAAATCTACAAATATTACTAATTACAAAGTACAGGGTTAATTTTTAAACACCAGCAATATTTAGGAGAAAGTTCAGTCCGTAATACTTAACTGTTTTCTATACAAAATATATACAACGTGGAAGGCACATACTCGTAATAAATCTAACCACGGGCTATACAAGATCACTATAGTATAATGAAATTAAAATAACAGATAAGCCATAACAAAAATTTCGACATTTCCATACAAAAGTGTGCAGCCGCCCGGGCCATTTGTATCGGGAATGTCGAGATTTTTTGTGTGTTTTGGCTGTTATTTCAATTTAATTATACTTAAATGATCTAGTATAGCTCGTGGTTCGATTTATTACGGTATGTTCCATCCACGTTATGAATTGAACATTGATAAAAAAAAATTCGTCCTCCCATATAAAACCCATTTGAGTGAGGGCTGATTTGTGAGGAGAGCTCCAAAAAGTTAAAATTGGCGTAACCAACTATTACTACATTTTATAACAAATACATATATAGATAAACATCCAAGAATCAGGACAATTTGAAAAAGGTTATCCAACTTGCCCTGACCGGGGATCGAACCCGGGACCTCAGGGTAGCATGGTGACCACTACGCCACGGAGGTCGTCATGGTGGACGGCAAAAGGTAGTAACATGTTCATACATCTCTGTAGCTCTATGAGGGATGGTAGCTGGTAGTTCTGATAGTAGCTTCTCTCGGCAGTCGATGGTGCCCTCTGGAGTGCACCGGCAGGGTGGCGGACAGCGGGGCTCTGCCGAACATTCCGCTGTTATGGCTGTAGTTGGGCCTGGAAAAACATCATCATTATTTCAGCCACAACTGCTGGACATAGCCACTCCCAAGGATTTCCAAAATTACCGATATAGAGCGGGCATTATCTGGAAATAGTTACGATAAAAGTGCGTTATAACATACGAGGCGGGATTTCGACCCGAGCTGAAGACGAGGGCGTAACAGAGCCGAGTGAGTTTAATCAATATACGCACGATTATCGTAAGAGGTTTCAACATTCTTTAGAGTAAAAAACCTAATAAACTATTTTTTTTTAAATACACTCGACCATAAAACTGTGATGCACAATATTGCTTTCCCGGCGTTTAACTTTTTAAAATTAGTGCGGCGCGCTACCTTCTTGATGGCGCCGAGCGGCTAGAAACTTCGAAATTTGAAAAGAAAAAACTATTTAAACATATAAACAGCAAATAGTGCGGTTATAACACATGTGCACTTCGCGTGTTCTTTGAGCTGCTTTATATATCTAAAACCAGTGAAATTAGTTCCACTTTACGAGCAAGTGTGTTGAAAAACATAATAGTAGCATTATGGGTCTAGAGGAGACAATCTTGTATAGCTGCAACTCAAAAGCTGCTCTTTGGATCGGCATATCCATAGTTAAGAGGACTACATGCACTACGCACCAGGTGACATTTTGAAGCTTATGCATTCCTTCATAAATCACGTTGAGGGTGAGTAAGGTACCTAAGGGGGTAAGTACAATATAACCAAAGGGTTTGACGTGCTTCCAAATATGGACCCCAAAGCAAGATAAGTATTCTGTGTCAAAAATAAAACTCCACAAAATATTGCAACTTTTCATTGATCATTTTTTTTTTTCGTTTATGTAAGTGGCCAACACTGGTGTCAGATTTTTCAGGCTGTCTAAAGGCATCTGACATAGCTTGACGACTGCCAAACAATGATGACAGCCGGGACCAACGGCTTATACGTGCCTTCCGAAGCACGGAGGAGCTCGAGAAGTTTTTGTGCCACTTGTGGTCGCCCATCCAAGTGCGGATCACGCCCGGTGTCGCTTAACTTGCGAAAGCGCTAGTAATGCGCACTCCCGCTCGGCCACCGAGCTGCTCATTGATCATAACAATTTTAAACGTGATTTGCAGAAAAATTGCCATCAAGAGCGTTATTCAACCGCAAGGAGCAATGATGTCACGGTTTTGTATTTCATACGAATCCATTAGAGTAAGATCTGATTTGGCTTGTTGGAAACTTGCAGTTTTTGGTACTTCGGAAGGCACGTCAACGTTAAAGCACTCATACTCTTCAACTTCATCTTCCGTGATTTCGGTCTGAATTTATGTCTAACTCATTAATTCTTCAAGTTACACGACTCTGGAATGCCTTACCAGACAACATCAAGAGTATCTCAAACAGATTTCTATTTAAGAAAAAAATTCACACGCACCTTTCTGTTAATTTGTTACAGCAGAACTAGTCATTATATAGCAAAATATTTGTTCTATGTACTCGTATATGTATGTATGTGTATGTATATTTTATGTACCTATATACGGGTTGGACAGTATTTGAATTACTTGTAATTAAAATACGCAATTTAAAGACAAATACGTATGGTATTTGATTTTCAATAACTTCCTTAAAATGTAATTTGTAATTCGTATTTCAAATACCTGAAGCCGATGTATTTTGTAATTACTCGTAGTATTTCTTATTTATTTATTGAGGCTTCAATATACATTTAACCTTCATTTAGCGATCTTGAGTGTGTGACATCTAAAATGGAGTTAAGAGTCAGCTTCCTATTCTATTCTTGCTATCCAAATGTAAAAGATGTGTTCATACAATTTAAAACAAGTTTGTTCTGATTAGGACCTATACAAAGATTGTTTTCTTTATCAGGATATATTCACTCTCCAACAAAAGGCTGTTTGTCTGACACTACTTTTAAAATTCTAGTGTTCATGAAAGGAAACTCTGGTTTCACTGATTAATTAATCTTGTTTTCCACAACTTTTTAGCCCGTGCTGATCTAGATTACTTATTTTGTAATTTGTATTTCGTATTTCAATCAAAAGTAGCTAAAATACTGTATTTTATATTTCAAATACCTTACTTCAAGATATTTTGTTTTTCGTATTTTAATTCTTGCAATACAGTATTTTTTAATTTGTATTTCAATTAAAACAAAGCATGTATTTTGCCCAGCCTATATGTGTATGTGTATAAGTATTTTTGTATATTTTACGAATGTATCTAAGTAAACTTGTATATATTATATTGTATTTAAAATACATCTTTAAGCGCCCGTCGCTATTAAACAAAATTTTCTGCTTTCCTACAGGTTGACTGGTAGAGAATGCGTTAGCATTAATTTCACTTTTTGTACATTTGTGGTAAATAAAGTTTTTAATAAAGCTGTTGGCACCTATTTTTATATGAAAGTGACAGTCGTTAAGCTATATCAATTGTTTTGTCGGGTGCCTTTGCAGCATTAAATATCTGACTAACTCTCTCATACTTAGAAAATAAACCTGTCCATCAAAAAAAATAATTGTTATTCACAATTTTGACAATTCAGAATAGAATTATTAATAGATTATTCTATTCTAAATTGGAAATTATTATTTTTCAAATTCTCTTTCAAAATATCCTGGTCATTATTGGCTTCGGTATGAGACAATGTTTTCCATAATAAAATCAGTGAAGGTAATCTTACCATTACAAATCAGTTCATGGGGCTCAAGGTCTGTGAGCAATGCTCCTCTCAACGCGGCTGGGGCTTGACATCTGAAACAAGTTGATTAAGCAAATTAAAAAAACTCCAAACACCATTTAGTAATAATAATTGATGGAACTACATAATATGCTAATCCGTAGCGCCATCCATTATTTTCCAGGTAAATTAAAAACCCCAATTTTCAATTGTTAACACCTACCGAATCGATTTTTATCAAACATGGCTAAGAACTACCGAAAGAAAAGTTGCTTTCACGTAAAAAAACCGCATTGCAATCGGTCCATCCATTCGAGTTCGATGATACAGATTGACAGACTTTAGTGTATAACACCTCTGTTTTTTGTTCGGGGGTTAAAAATGAAAACTTTGTGAAATTTGACGCTGAAGTTGGTAAAAACAGAAAAGAAAGAGGATGTATCAAGCTACTGATCACCTGGCTCCAACTTGCGCTATAGCCGCTGCGCGTACAGCACTCGCCAGTCTTGCGACTCGGCAGTCGCAGACCATGGGGTTGTCCGTTAGACGGAGCGTGTGTAGTCGGGCTGCTGCGGCCGGCTCCAGGGACAGATAGGTCAGGTTGTTGTTGTTCAGGGTCCTGGAAAAAGAAGGGTTACTGTTAGCCACTGATATTATAATGGCAAATTATGAATGAACTTCTAATAGTAGTTTAAGCATCAGTTGTATAAGAAGGATAAAAGATGAGAGTGGTTACGCGTGTATCGTGAGAGAGGCCATCGATCATTTTTGACGTACTTATACAACATATGTCTGCGAAACATATGTCAAACATTTTCATATTTTTCTTTGTTTATTTTTAGTAAATATTTTCCTCTCTGGCCGCTTCTGCAACCATGTTCGTAGAAAAAGTATTGTATGCAACGTTGTATACGTACGTCAAAAAATGTTCGATAGCGTCTCCTTACCCCTCCGGCCGCTTCGGTAACTATACGATGCCTGCTTACCTACGCCACTCGCTTTTTTTTTAACACTTTTCTACAACTGTTGCATAAAATACTATTTTCTAGCTGTTAAAAGGCTCATAGCTTTACGATTGACACACATTGACAAGCCGGTAACAACAGCTTTATATGCCTTCCTAAGCACGGTGGAAATCGACAAAATATGCCACTTGTGGTCACCAATCCAAGTGCGGACCTTCCCAGGGTTAATTATGTGAAAGCGTATGCGTACACCCAAATTCAAATTCAAATATTTATTCAGTAATTAGACCTTTACAGACTATTACGCATCAATAGGTATAATTTACATTACGTGTAGTGCATATTAAAATTTAAATGATTTTTAAAGAAAAGCTACCGATATCAGCGTTTCGCAAAGACACACAGCTGAGAAGAAACGCCGAAAGAAACTCATTTTCAGGCCTAGTGATGCGGAAATTTTTAAACTTTGGAAATATTACCGTAAACATTCCCGGAAATATTCATAAAAATGGAAATTTAAGCGAATATTCCAGGAAAATTAAAATTCTCGTAAATAAGGAATATTCCCAGCGGCAATCACTACGCCGAAAGGACCAACAAGGTCCTCCGGCGCTTTCTGAATATTTTTTCAAAACTAAATACCCACTTTACCCCCAAACTACAGAACCAATTTTGATAAAATTTCTATGAGACCATTTGACAAGTATATCCTTTCAAACAAAAAAGAATTTTTCAAATCGGTTCAGGCGTCTTTGAATAATCGGTGAACATACATAAAAAAGAAACATAAAAGATCACGTCGAATTGATTACCTACCTCATTTTTGGAAGTCAGTTAGAAATACTTACAAGACTTCTAAGCTCTTCAAGTTCTCGAAGGCTTTCTCGTCGATACACTTGAGCTGGTTTCCATCTAGATGGAGACTCTTCAGCGCCGTCAGACCTCGGAACGTCCGCCTGCTGATGGCGGTCAGCTCGTTGCGGCTGAGGTCTCTGGAAGAATTCAGTTCTACGTCAAAAAAAATTACGAATCACTTTAATACCAGTGACAATTACTGAAAAGCTACGAGTAAATACATAACAATTGTTTACTTAGACGACATGTTTATGTTTTCCAGTTATTAAGGTGTGTAATATTATAGTCTAATTACCAAATTTAATTACTTCATTTAAATTTAATTAAATATCGATTCTTAATTTTAATTCCGAGTAATTAGACATTATTACTAATTTTAATTTAATTTACAATTTAATTTAATATTTTGGTCAAATTGAACGGTTTTAAATATGCAAGCATGTGGTACTTATGTAATAAAAAGGCTTTTTATTTTTATTTTATTTTATTCATACGTTGTATAATTTTTCATAACTAAAAACCAACTTCTACACAAAACAATTTTATTAATTATTTAACAAGAATGACCTTTAAAAAAAAAGATTTTTTCAAATTGGTTTAAACGTCTTCGGGTAATCAGAGAACGACCATACATCTTCGTATTGCTAACCTCCTGCTTTTTTTAGTCGGTTAAAAACCAAACTAAACAAACTCCTATCCCAAAAAGAAGTTTTAAGATAAAATTTGAAGAATACCCTTGATTTCTCCATGATCCTATCATCAGATCCTGACCTGATGACCATAGGTTCACCTATAAAATATGTCGAAGTTTTAAACATTTAGATAATTTTCCAAATTGGTCCAGGCGTTTTCGAGTGATCGGGGAACATATTTACATGAAAAATAAAGCGAGTCCGGCGAAGTTGGTTAAAAATTGAGATATAATTATTGATTTAATAGCATTACAATGTTCATAACACTAACTAAATTAAAATATGTGATTAAAAAAAACCACGAGTGGGATTCAAACCCACGCTCAAGTCTGTGTTGTTTATTCGGATCGCCTGACAAGTTTCCTCATTACATAATGAAACAATGAAAAACCTGAATTTATAGATTGGTTTTCTTGCTGCAGAAATAATATTAATCAATTGCATACTGCCCGGGTATAAAACCCTACCTATAATAAAACAATGAAATCCCTGGAAAACTAATAAAGGCTAGCGTTTGGCACGCGATCGCGGGATTAAATATTAATAGTTAAAACGGTCGTTCGATGCTAGAATAACGTGGATACGCCTTTAGGAAACGTCTTTATGTGCTGCTTTAATTCTGTAGATTAGCAGTCAGTTTATTTTATATTGACTATGGTTTTTATACCAGTCCATCGTCGAATGTTTTTTAAACACGACATTTTGCGACCACCTTGCGCTTTTCCACAATACCATAGAATAAGTACTAGTACTCGAGTACAAAAGTCTTACTTAGAAAATAAATTCAAAGAAATATCTACTCAATATGGTTAGCGCTATGGTTTAATTTAGCTCGCGTCAGAACTCCTCACATTTTCGTTTAGATATCTAGACATCAATTGCAAGCCAATTTCATTGTTATTACTCTGGATAAACGATTCATGAAACTCATTTTTCCCCTTCGAAGTGGTCGTCGCGCGCATAGTAATAATGTAGGTATATTTTCGATACCTAAACGGGGAGTGACACAGGCCTGACAATACTACTGACGACAGACTACTTTTAATCATATATAATATGATTAAAATTAGTCTGTCGAGAAAGCGTTAGCATTGCGTACTCTCGCCTGGTCACCGCACCACACGAGGCCAGGAATCACATGAAACCTAATTTCTAACCATATCCACACAATTCCAACATCATGGATCACGGCTGCCCAAATAGCGCTATCCAGCGCCTTGAATTATTAATGTTATTCTCAATTGCGTAGCCTACCTTCTGCTGGCGATGTTCGAAGAACGTTTTGGATGTGGTAAGGGTCATTACAAATTAAATTAATAAAAGTTAAAGCTTGCCTTATGGTTTTTTGCATAGAAAAGGTTACTACATTCCCCAAGAAAGAAATAAGATTTAGATCCCAAGTTAAATTTTACGTACTTAGGGAAATGTATTCTACGTCACGCATTTTTTGGAGTGTTGTGCGTTTCCTACCGCGAACTTAGATCATTTAATACAGGATAAGCCTTACCTGCGCGTTCCCCTCTGCCAAAGTATAAGATCAAAAATCTAATACGTTCATAAAAACTAGTTGCGTAATCGATTATGATCATAATGTGAATCGGTAAGGCATCGAAAAGACGTCTAAAAGTGCTCCGTTAAAAATGCCATGTTATGTAATTTTCTCGTGTAGAAAGAGGTCAAACACATTTAATCTTCCAAAAGATGGCATAACCTTTCATTAGTAAGTATTTTTTTTTATTAACGTTGTTTTCTATTTAAATGTAATTTCTGAAAAGTTGAAGGAATTTCTAAAATAATCGAATCACGTTTGCAACTGATTTCCTTCCATCCCAGAGACAATAACGCACTCACGAGACTATGTATTTATGATTTACAACCTTCGTCTTTATTACCTGTGCATTAGAGTTGAATATATTTTTGTCTTCTCTCTCTTTCTTGCTAAGAGTGTATTATTATGTGTATTTACACATTTTTTTCAGTGTGAGTTTTATTGGTGTGGAGATAATAAGCTAGTATTTGAGTTTTTTGTAATGTGCATTTATAGCGACACAAGTTATTTCTGTGAATGTGTGATTTTGTTTAGATGTAGTAGTAGCTTACCCCCGCACCAAAAGCGGCAGAAAGTTTTGTAAGAAGATTTGTCTGCGTAACTTTTTTTTTTTTTTTTTACAATTTATTGGTTTAGGCATTTGTCCTCAATCTCACCTGATGGAAAGCGACGATGAAGACTAGGATGAAGCATGCCTATCCAAAAGATACCCATTCAATCTACTTTTGAATGTCCCGGGGCTGTACTTCTCTGGGAATATAGACGCAGGCAGTTCATTCCACACCTTAGCTACTCGAACCAAAAAGGAATTGTCAAAGCGTTTAGTTCGAGACTTAGGTATTTCAACGACAAAGGGGTGAAACCCCTGTCCGCGCCTCGTAGTCCGATAGAGAAATGGTGAGGGTTTCACGAGATCAAAAAGAGCCTTCGAACACTCTCCAAAATGCATCCTATAGAAAACCGATAACTAATCCTGTATTAAATGATCTAAGACCGAACCGCGGTGCGAATCTCCCAAGAGCCCTTGAAAAAAGGGGTTCTATCGCACCGCAGCGCATGCCGAACCGCCCGCGGTGCGAAACCTCCAACACCCCCATTTTTTCCACTTTTCTCGGTGACCATCCGTAGTATATACCAAGACCGCCTACCTCTCTAGTTTTCATGTAATAATTTAAAAATACGGTTTTAAACCATTTTTTGAAAAAAATAATTAAAAATAATATTAAGTTTATACGAGGCCTGTGTCACTCCCCGTGGCGAATAGTGTTTTAGGGCCGTAACAGACGGGGCGCAAGTTGCGCCGCGTAACAGCTAGTGATGGGCGGTGCATGAATACTCAATCAACCCATTTGAGTATTTACTCAGTAGATTGAGTAAATATCCCATAAATATCCTTATTTATCCATTTGGTGAGTAGATTGATTTAAATGAATTGCGACTCATATTTATATTCATATTCATTATTTCATGTTTTCATGACAATTTTGAAACTTAAATCTAGTATACACTTGCAATTCTTGTCGGAAAGTGTGTGCGTACGCCATAATATGCTTAAAATGTAGGTAAACGTTATATGCGACGCTAAATTATATGAAAATATCATAGTAATCATACACTAAAAGTAGACTTCTTTGACTAATTATAATTTTTTGCTGGGAGGTGTGCATAGACGTAATTTTACGTAAAAATAAGTAAACAGACATCAAATGCGATGTCAATACTTGAGCACACTCTATTTACTCTATTTATTCAATCTAGTGAGTAAATACTCAAATGGGTAGATTGAGTACTATCTACTGCCCATCTCTAGCTGTTACGCGACGCAACTTGCGCCCCGTCTGTTGCGACACTTAATTCTGAAAATATACGAGTACCTAGATTATAACTATGCGCGCGGGGCCCCTCCGGAGGGGAAAATTCAGTTACATGAATCGTTTGTCCGAGTAATAAGAATGAAATTGGCTTGCAATGGATGTCTAGGTATCTAAACTTAGAGGTGAGTTCTGACGCGTACATTAAGTAGATTTTTCTTTAAATTCTTTTCTGAGTAAGACTTTTGTGACTCTGCTTGCCGCGTGACGCCAAGAGTGCGTACATATGTATTATACATATCGAAGTTACAAGTGAAAAAATAATATTGAAAACTGAAGTACTGTTAAGAAAATAATTTATTTTTGACCCAGGAAATACCCAATCCAAAAATACCTCATCTACTACCTCCTTACAGCGAGGTTCACAACAATCTATTACTCGTTTCATTTAATATTTGAACATGTCGTTTCATTTGTGATTAATTCCCTTTATTAACCGTTTTTGAGGCTGCAAATAATTCATGGTTATGAATTTTGTATTGTAATTGAATAAGCTTCGTTTGGCGCCAAAATTGGGTATCTAGTATCCAAGGTCAAAAATATTTAGAGAATAAACCATCCATTTTCAACGTGATTTTATATTTATTAATACAGAAAAACTGATACATGAAGGTAAAAATACATTATTTCATTAGTCTGTCAACTAGATCATTCATAAATAATGGACCCATATTTTTTATTTAGCAAAGTACTTAGTAAAATTTCACAAAAATACAGCGCATCGAAGTTCGGAGTGGAGGCGGTAACTAAGGTTTCACATAACTTGCGACACTGCTACAATGAACTCTGGTCCAAAGGGCTCCTCTTAGTGGAATGAAAATAATACTTCGACAGAATAAACTTTTTAAAAGCAACTTTCGAAAATAAACAAGTTCTTTTCGCCTTCCACTCCGAATTGTCTGTCCTAAACCTAACCCTTTCCTTTCAACCGCAGAAACTATGAAAACAACTTTAAAAGCCCGCATCGAAGCGGCCATTTGCTTTTGACTCGACAAGATGGCGGCCTAATGGACGACGGAACAATAGTCTCGGATTTGTGAGTTTGGTAACGTTTTCAAAAGGGTTTCAGCTTTTTAAAGTTTAGGTAAATAGTTGGCTACGCTATAAACAGAAGAACGTACGGATGATGACTGGGTCATATAAATATTATTCTATTTAGATAAATAAATGAAAATTTCGAGACTTGTGTTATGGGATACTAACTCAACGATACTATACTTTATAACAAATACATATATAGATAAACACCCAAGACCCAGGACAATTTGAAAAAGGCCGTTGCCCAATTTGCCCTGACCGGGGATCGAACCCGGAACCTCTGAGTGGCGGACTAGCATGGTGACCACTACGCCACGAAGGTCGTCAGGTTTAAAACAAATCAATAGAAAAAAATGTAACTAAATCTAAACTAATAACTTAAATTACTTGTAATTCTATATTTAGTTCGTTCGGTTGATTATCAAAAAATAAAGGACACTTAATTCGATTCATCAAATTAGCGGCATACCAAGGCGTACAGTTCTCGAGACGTAACCTCAACTTTGCACTAGTTTTTGACACTCGGTCTGAGACGCGGCACGACCCTTGCGCCCCATCTCCCTGCCGCGCACTTTCCGCCTTTACCTTTACCTCTTATGCCGTAAACAGCTTGACGTTCCAGTGTTGTAGTGTTTGAAATATTTGTGAAGTAAACTAACATTAATAATACATAATCAGCTTGTGGCGTGCTGTTGGTGAGTAACGGCACCACGAACCCGAGTGCTCCAGAGAGCCGGTCAGAGCACGCAGGGCTTTCAGCTCTGCATTGCCTATATTGGCCGCGCAGAGAGGAGTCGTTAGAACTGTTAATTCAGGGGTGGAAGTGTTAAGGGAAAACCTGAATTTTCCGGAGTCCAGTGCTGCCCCCATTTGAAATAAATCATTTGATAGGAAACGGAGACATCATTTAAAATTTTGTTTTGACCAGGCACTAGATAACCCTTCAAACTATTTAATGAACTACTGTTTACAGTTTAGTCAAGTGACACAGGCCTGCCCAAAGGCTACTTTGAGCGATCGTACACTGCGATCTAAATTGAGAATAAGTAGATATCGAACGACCAACCCTCTGAATTATTGATGGTAAGCACCTTACTAACCCGACAGACGTTGTTTGTGCAATATTCATAGAACAATTGACGTTTAACACATTTCATTGTAGGCAAGTGGCTCTATACTTACGCAGTAAAAAAAAATTCTTGGTCTATAGTTCTATCGGAGCTTCCCACATTGATTTATCCGAATTATCCCGTTCGGTATTGGTCGGATGAAATAATTTTAAACTAAAATAATTGGCCAAGTGCGTGTCGTGCCACGTGCAGAGTACGGTTCCGTAGTTACGAACGCCAACTCTGAGTCCATGCCACTGAAAACGTCTGAAAACTATTTTTCTATTGAATTTGTACGAAACTTTCCTTTTCCGAGTACATTTTATAAGTTGATCGCCTATAACTTTTTAATTAGTAAACCCTACTTAGCTCTGATAGTTTTCTTTTAAAGTTCGTTATATATACTATAACTGTGAATATTTTCACGTGTCCGTATATAACTGTTTAGCAGTTGGGGGGGACTCTAACAAAAAATTTCATTTTAAATCCAAATATTTCAAAAACGGATCCTTAAATCGAAAAACGGTATTTACAAGCTCATAATATTTTTGAAAGACCTATTTAACGATACCCCACATGAATGGTTATTCCAAAAAAAATACTTTTCACTTTACTTGTATGGGAGCTACCATAAAAAAAAATTTACAATTTTTTTATTTTACTACTTTTTTCGCATAATTAATATACATATCCATGCCAAATTAGAGCTTTTTAGTACTTAAAGTCGCTGAGTAAAACCGCGGCTGGACAGACAGATAGACAGACAGACAGACAGACAGACATGGCGAAACTATAAGGGTTCCTTGTTTACCACGGAACCCTAAAAACGACTCCAATTTCGTTATTCTTTACCAGTTACACTTCCCCAAAACACACTTTCTGAATGCAAATGTTTTATTTTATTGACAATAATTTTTCAAAACTAAAACCGGACTTTACCTCTTAACTACACAATCCATTCCTGACATGTATGCCCTTTCAGACAAAAACGAATTTTGCAAATTAGTCCAGGCGTCTTCGAGTACTCGAACATTAATACTATATTGCAATACTAGAACATTCATAAAATAATAATATACGAATTGATAACTTTCTCCTGTTTTGAAGTCGGTAATAAAACATCAAAACCCCTTTATGTACCTATGCATAATATTTGAGGAGTTCCCTCAATTTCTCAAGAATTCCATCATCAGATTTTCATCTGGTCAAAATGGGACAGTCTTGCATCAATAGTCTTTCAAATAAAAAATGAATTTTATAGTTGAAAAAAAAACGGAAGAGTTATTTACGTAAATATAACATAAAAAAGAAAACAAATAAATCAACGGTTATTAATGATTAAACAAGAAGACTATTAAATTAAATAAATAAATATATAGGGACAAATAACACTGATTGAGCTAGCCCCAAAGTAAGTTCGAGACTTGTGTTATGGGATACTAACTCAACGATACTATATTTTATAACATATACATATATAAATAAACGTCCAAGACCCAGGACAATTTGAAAAAGGCCATTTTCCAACTTGCCCTGACCGGGGATCGAACCCGGGACCTCTGGGTGGCGGACGAGCATGGTGACCACTACGCCACAGAGATCGTGTAACATATAAGAATACATTCGAATTGAACAGCTCCTCCGTATTTGAGTTTGGCATTGGTCGGTTGAAAAAAATATACTTCGACAAATAACGGTTGGCCGAAAAAACAGTTATTCTTCTGACGGTTGTACAAATTTTTATTGACCGTGATATTGTTGTAGCAAACTTTAAGTAGCCAGGTTCGATCCCCGTCTGACCCCACGCCTCTGAGTTTGTACTACAATTTGCCCAGCGTGAATGGATCTCATTTTCTCCTTACAAAAGTCTAAATATTCATTCAAATTATAAATATAAAGAACTCGAAGTTTAAAATCAAAATCAAAGAAATGGGTAATTTGCAAATTACTTGAAACTGGAAAATTTCGAGAACCCTTATTTGAATGATGATGTTTGCTATGTAGGGTCAGCAGACTCACTGTAGTGAGTTTTTATTTAATCAATTCATATTATAAAACAGTAGAAATTGCGTGTCTGTTACATTTGCTAAATTTATGAAAAAAAAAGTGTGGGCGATAAGAAGTAAATAAACACAAAAAAGTCAAAAGAAAAATTTTGTCTGTCTGTATGTATGTTCACGCTAATCTCCGAAACTACTGGACGGAAATTTACGCGGTTTTTCAGTAATAGATTAAGCTTAGCTTGGAGCAACATATATAGCTTTCTTTCATTAAAATCTCATGTCAGGAAAAAATATTGTCGTCATTTTTAAATTTCACGCGAACGATATCGTGAGCACCAGCTAGTCAGTGAATGGATTGGCTTTACTTTAAACAGCGGTGCAGCTGCTAGTTGTACTCACGCCGCTTAGTAAGTGCCAGAAATTGCTACTTTTAGTAAAAATGCGTTTTAAAGCTAGACGGACTACCAATAATATTTTCAATGGTTAATCTGAAAAACAATTAAACTTGTTATCTAATGCCTGATTGTTAGTAAAATAGTTAGTCTGCTAGCGACAATGGCGGCAGATACGGCCGTCGAAATATCTAACTTAAAATGATATTAATCGCGTAATACAAAATTGTAATTTTGACTTCGAAGCTCTAAAGTCATATAATTAAATTTAGTTTTCATCAACGTCATCATCAGTTCTTTTAAGTTTCCACTGCAGGAGTACGACCCTCTCTGTTCAACAAGAATCATACTTGGCACGATGGGCTGGAGAGGTCTCATTGAAACTAAACTAAACTTTGTTTAGCTTGTATTTCTTAAGGCATCTTCTACGACATCCAAGGGGAAGCTTGGCGTGATCTACTCTACCGGAAACCATCGGTATATTTACATTTATAGAATTTATTCCATTTTTCTGCTGACCGTACGATTCTTTCCGGTAATTTAATTAACCGCGTCGTGATCAGAGACGCCTCGTTAAATATCCATTATGCAATAATTACGAAGCTCATTAATATAGCTTCATACTGCGGCGTTACTCCACTTTACGATAATATTAATACCAACTTCACCGCTTACATAATTGGGTACTTTACTGGGTCAAAACTAAATTATTTTGTACTATAAAATTAAAAAAAATGTCATTTGTCATGATCATATTTATTTTCAACGTGATTTTAGATTTATTATTGCGGAAAAACTGATATTAGAGCGCTATTTGACTCCAAGAAACTATGATGTCATTAGTCTATATTTCATACAAATTGAATTCCACCAACTAGTTTCTAACAAGTCACAATCAGATACTTTTTCTAAACGTCAAAACAAACATTTTCTGTTCTATATAGGATTAGTATGAATTACCGAGTGACGTCATAGTTTCTTGCGGTCAATCTTAATTAAAACATCTTAATCTTAATTAACAAAATTAATAAATCAAAAAACCACGTTTAAAATGATTATGATCTATGACAAGTAATATTATTTTGTGACGTTTTATTCAGGTCAAGATGGAAAATGATCTTTTTCAGATTGACCTGGGTCTTGGATGTGATATATTACCTTGGGGCTAGCTCAATCTGTGTGATTTATGCGTATATATTTATTTATTTTATTTATACCATTACAACATTATTTCTTTATGACTCTCGATATTATTTTTATCATTACAAAATTATTTTTTACATTCCATCATTCTCAACAGTTACATTAGTCTTCTGAGCGTTTCAATCTCTTCATCTCAATATATTTTGTATTATTTTAAGAAAGAAGCCGAAGTTGTTAAATATCCATTATGCAATAATTACAAAGCTCATTAATATAGCTTTAGCCCGTGGCTTTACCCCACTTCACAGAATATATAAAGGTAAGAGCGAAAATAAATGAAATTGCTGGCTCATTTCAGGTAAAAAGGAGGCTAGGTGTTGCCATTCAGCGTGGATACGCCGCAAGTATTTTGGGCACCTATTGCATCAATAATCTCTCTAATCAAGGGTGAGTTATAAATACTGTTAGGTAATCCATTTTATTTTCAATCTCCTACAAAAAAAGAGGGGTTACAAGTTTGACGCTAATGCTGTCTGTCCGTCTGTCTGTCTGTGTGTCTGTATGTGACATCGTAGTTTTCGAGTGGATGGACCGACTTCGATACAGTTTTTTACGTAAAAGCAAGTTCCCTTGCGATAATTCTTAGCTATGCTTGATGATGGGTTCAGTCGTTTATAAGTTACTAGCTGACCCGGCAAACGTTGTTTTGCAAAAATTGAGGATTGTATGTATTTTTGTATGTTGTATCATAAAAAAATAGAAATTAAAAATTTTGTCTAAAAAATAAAAAAAAATTAGGGGTGGACTACCCCTAACATTTAGGGGGATGAAAAATAGATGTTGGCCGATTCTCATAGATACCGGATAAGCACAAAAAATTTCATCAAAATCGGTCAAGCCGTTTCGGAGGAGTATGGCAACGAAAACTGTGACACGAGAATTTTATATATTAGATTGGGGGTTAACGCTTAAAAGTCGGGGTTTTACAAAGCGAATAATAGATGGCGACGTCGGTATTTTTTTTATTTGCCTGGTAAATAAACTTATTACTGCTTATTATTATTGATAATTTTTCAAAACTAAACAACGACTTCACCCCCAAACTACACTTTCTGTGGGGCCTCCTGACAACCCTTTTAAACAAAAAAAGAAGTATTCAAATCGGTTCAGGCGTTTTCGAATAAACGGTGAACATACATAAAAAAGTTCACAACAAATTGATAGCTTCCTCCTTTTCGGAAGACAGTTAAAAACAAAAAAATATGATTCTAAATACCTAGATACATCTCCAGATATATAAGTAAGTATCTCTGTAACGATGTTACAATAAACCTCATTCTTTATGTTCCCGTTTACCTCTTTTCTCCATTTCACACTGTCACCTTTCTAAAAATAATTTCATTTTCAAATTCAATTTTAAAATTTTAGATTCCTTCCTCATCCTTCTGATTCATTCCACTACCATCTCTCGAGCTGATTACATCTATATCAGTTTTGTAAATGTATATATATCAATATTCTAAATTTATAATAAATAAAATAACTTTGTGCTTTTTCTCTCAAGCTCTCCACTACGTACCTTACCTACCTTCTCATGTGGGAACACTAGCTGCGCATTAGCTGGGCTGGGACAGTTGGAGCTCCTACATCTCTACCTTATTAAATGTGTGTAATTAATAGGATGTGTAATAAAACTACATTATGTTCTCTGTCCTATTCAATCCACAAGAGAATTGGTTTGTTTCCCACCGTGGTCCGACCCATTACAAAATAGTTCATGGGCGATTCGAACCGCGGTGCGAAAGGAGTATTCTAAAAGAGCTCTTGGGCGATTCCCACCGAGGTCCGAACTGCTCGCGGTTCGCCTAACAACCCTAAAATTCTTAGGTAATTTAAGCGATCTCTGTCAGATCAAACATTCATTAATACTTTGATGCATCAATTTACAGCTCCGAACCCCAAATTAAGTGCTACCCTTTAGACCCTCCCTATAAATTATTTCGGCATAATTTGAAAGGGTGTTTGTGGTAGAACAATCAATTTTAAAATGATAATCGCGCAGAGAGATTTTGGTTTGATTTTTTATCTCAGCATGTTCTTTTTTAGCGTTTGTCCGGTGTCGAGTTGCAAAATGTTATGTCAGATAATCGTACGGATACGAAGCGTACTGTCGGCCAGGTGTTGAAATGCGATATGTTACGTCGGACAATCGTACGGATACAAAGCTTACTTAATGAGATGGATGATTTGGAGGACTAATGAATATCGGAAAACGGAAAACGGTACTACAATGTTGTTTGGGTCCTTTAGGCCGTCTGATTAAGTACTATACTTCTTTGAGAACAATTAGACCTCACGAGAAAACAGAAATCAAAATAGTGATGGTTAAATTACTAGCCGCTTCACCTAAAAACATGATTGAAACCTCACCCTCGATCTTCCATTCCCTCGATCGGCTTTTACAAATTGCGCGAGAAGAAAAGCGGCTGGCACAATCTAAGTTTTTAGGGTTTCGTACCCTGTTACTAGTCAAGACTCCGCTTTCCGTCTGTTACCAGGCTATATCTCATGAACCGTGATAGCTAGACAGCCGAAATTTTCACAAATGAAGTATTTCTGTTGCCGCTATAACAACAAATACTAATAGCATAAAAACAGAATAAAGTAAATAATTAAGTGGGACTCCCATGCAACAAACGTCATATTTTATAGATTTTGGTACGGAACCCTTCTTCCGCGAGTCCGACTCGCACTTGGCTGGTTATTTTTCTCTCCTAGACCAGTATGGAAGATAAGGTTTAAAAACTTTTTAGGAAGTCTGAAGTCTAGACTTCACAATCTAAACTCTAACCGTCTTATTATAAAACCCAGACTAACTTTGTTACCAGGTTTAAACTATTATCCGACCAAATCAATATGACACCTAGTAATATCACACTATCTCACCTGTCAATGTCAACTTCATTTTGAGCGGATAATGGTTTAAACCTAGTAACAAAGTTAGTCTGGGTTTTATAATAACACGGTAAGAGTCAAATGAATTCTTCAAAGACTGCGGAAGCTGGTGAGACGAGCCGCCACACCGGAAACGAACCGGAAACGCCGCCATCTTGCCGGAAGCACGATAATGAGGCAAAGGCGTTTAGTCAACTATCTTTTGATGCTCTTGAAAAGGTTTGTGGATCATTGAACGGAAGAGCGAAGTTCTCAGGGTACATACAAACATACTTACATACAAATATAGAAACGTCTTTATCACTTTCCTTCGCACATTAAGGGGCTACCTGAGGTCCAGTGCTGCCACCAATTGAAATAAATCATTTGAAAAGAAACAATTTGGCTTTGATATAACCCTAGATAACCCTTCAAACTATTTTATGAACTACTGTTTATATTTTAAAGTGAGAACGTATAGCTTTTTATACCATTTTTGCGAAAAACAGCCACTTTTAGCAAAAATGCTATAAAAAGCTACAGGTAGGTTAAGAGCGGCCATCCCGTTTTACTTTTCATACAAACGCTCGTACGTGATTCCGGCATTGTAAGTGATCTTTCTTAAAAACTTTTGAACTAACGGGTATCTTGTGTGCTATTTCTAGTTTTCAATCGAAATAAAAAATTTTAATTTAGAAAATCAAATTCAGTGTAAGCCTCCAAAAATCTGCTTTTTTGCACAAATTTTACCTAAACGTTTGTAAAGTACTCATAAATTGTAAAAGTAAAAAAAAAAATTCAATAGAAACCTTGCAAATGCAATGAAAATTTTAAATTAAAAACATTTATTTCACACACTTGTTAGACTTACTGATAAACACGTATAACCTGGAACAAGTTTTATGAAATTTCCGCACCCTATGAAAAGTTAATATTCGTTCAATTGATAGTTAATAATAATACTAATTTCGCTCAATAGAATGCAAACCGAGCCCTCAGGCGCTATCTTTCTCTTTTTGCTTTGCCTCTTTTTCTAACATTGCTCTGAATGAAAATAATAAGCTTTTCAAACTATGCTCGCGTTGAAAACAGAGCGGCCGGGAAGGGCCGCCTTAATTTTCGCAAATTGGCAAATGTGTCAAGAAAGGCTTCACGTTCTCATTTTAAACTGTGAAACAATAGTTCATAAAATAGTTCGAAGGGTTATCTAGAGCTCAATGAGACCAAATTTTAAATGATATCTCCGTTTCCTTTCAAATAATTTATTTCAAATGGGGGCAGCACTGGACCCCGAAAATTCATGTATTTCCTTAAGGGGATACCTGAATTTTCCGGGATCCAGTGCTACCCCCATTTGAAATAAATCATTTAATAGGAAACGGAGACATCATTTAAAGTTTTGTCTTGACCAGGCACTAGATAGTGAAGCTCCTCTACGGACAATTGCGAATAACGGCCACTTTTGGCGTTTGTGCGTAGAACAGCTTTCGTTCTCACTTTAAACTGTAAACAGTAGTTCATAAAATAGTTTGATGGGTTTACCTATAGCCTGGCCAACACAAAATTTTAAATGATGTCTCCGTTTCCTATCAAATAATTTATTTCAAATGGGGGCAGCACTGAAACTCGAAAAATTCATGTAGGTATCCCCTTAAGCTCTGATCAAAGATACTCGAGTTATCGTCGAACAAACATATACACATACATAAAAAAGCTGTATTGAGCTCGGTGGCCCGGCGGGAGTGCGCATTACTAGTGCTTTCGCAAGTAAAGCGACACCGGGCGTGGTCTGCACTTGGATAGGTGACCACAAGTGGCATGAAAATTTCTCGAGCTCCTCCGTGCTTCGGAAGGCACATATAAGCCATTGGTCCTGGCTGTCAAGCTGTCTGATGCCGAATCCGCTAGGCAGCTTAAAAAATCTGACACTAGTGTTGGCCACTTACACACACGAAAAGCAAGCAATTGTTCAAGTAGACTTAGAGAACTTCGTTCAATCTACATTGCTCATTCAACTATGTACAATCTACATTTCCAAATACTGTAGGTAGACGCAGAAAACCAGAGATGAAACAAAACAGACAAGTTGGAAATATATTTCCTGCCTTTGGGTATTTTTCTAGGTCAAGAATAAATATTTGGTACTGTTAACCCTTCAGCCACCATGAATTACATGTCAAATTTCATGAACTGTCACCTAAGGAATTGCGAACATTAAATGTTGACACTTGTGATTCAGAAAAATAGATTAAAAACACCGCTGTCGTAATACAATTGCATTTCATTATGTAGCAAATTTAGTAAAGTTTTTCTATGGTCGAACTTGTTCATACAAAAGTTCTCTGAATTGAAAAATTATGAAAATAGTGTTGCCGCTATAACAAAAAATACTTAAAAACAAAGGGGGGCTCCCTTACAATAAACATGATTTTTTATAGATAGATGGTACGGAACCCTTAGTGCGTCTAAAAAATAATTTCTATTGAATTTGTATAAAGTTTTCCTTTTCGGAGTACATTTTATAAGTTGATCGCCTATAACTTTTTAATTTGTAAACCCTACATAGTTCTGATAGTTTTCCTTTAAATTTCGTTATATTTACAGTAGCTGTGAATTTTTTCACGTGTCCATATTTAACCGTTTAGCAGATAGAGGGGGGGGGGGGGGGACACCTGACTATAACAAAAATTTTTACTCTAAAACCAAATATTTCTGAAACGGATCCCTAAATCTAAAAACGGCGTTTACAAGCTCATAATATTTTTTTAAGGCCTATTAAACAATACCCCACATGATTGGTTAGTCTAGAAAATAAAATTGACTTTTGACTTTACTTGTATGGGAGCTACCCTAAAAAAAAATTGTTTTCAATATTTTATTTTACCACTTTTTCCGCATAATTAATATACATACCTATACCAAATTACAGCTTTCTAGTATTTATAGTCGCTGAGTAAAACCGCGGACGGACAGACAGACAGACATGGCGAAACTATAAGGGTTCCTTGTTTACTACGGAACCCTAAAAAAGCATAGATCTGAGCTGTTGGAAACTAGAAAATTATGTAAAATCTACATTTTCCAATACTTCAGACGTAGAAAATCAGAGATAAACAAAACAAACAAGTTGGAAACACGTTTACTCCCCTAGAATTGTAGCCGCGCGACATATTTCGCTTTTATCTCCTTCGTAACAAGACAACGCTCTTTGTTTCGGTAAATGACGTAACTTACGTCGGATTTTCTGACGTTTTTCTTATAAACTTTGTCAAATATTTTTGTGATGAACAAAATCCTATAATTGAGCGAGCGATCGAAGCGAGCGAGGTTTCTAAATCGAGTTGGGGGCGAAAACACATTGTATGTATGTATGAATGTTTATACCGCGATAACTGCCGAACGGATGGTCAGATTTTGATGAAATTTTGTAAGCATATAGGAAATATCAATAGAATTTTCAAGTTCGTCGGGCATCAAAATCGGTTCAGTAGTTTTTGAAATATTTATAAAAATGTCCGCGATTATGCTTTTTTGACAACGCGACTAATAATCACGAGCTCTAAGTTCGCAGCGAACTACTAGTTATAGGTTGCTTACCGACCAATGAACTATCGGCCCAGGCCTCCAATTGGATGCCGGCCTTCAAGGAACGACCTAGGCATCCATTTAGCTGGCTTCTTCTTAGCCAGTCTTTCCCAAAGTGGGCGATAACGTCCCCTTGTGGGCGCTGGAGGCTTTAAGGGTAACGGGCCCAGAATAAAGTTGGGGGGTGCTGATGTGATTTAAGCAATGAGTGATTTATAACTTCAGCTATTTCATATTTTAAATTTCACTGAAATTAAAATCCTCTTACTACACAACATCCATTTATTAGTTCATATTTATATCCTTTTTTATTGTACAAATATAAACTAAAAATGTAATTAATATTTATTATTTTAATGCGTTCACAACGCTATTTATATCGTTAAAGGAATCAAACACTGAAAATATTTCGTGTTTTAAAGTTTCGCAGGTGAGGTCCCCACTTCCGATACTCTTTATTATTGTAAAATTGTATTATTATTGCTATTTTTTTATTTAAAATTAACAATGTTGATTATTGTTATTTTTTTATACACTTATGTACTGGGGTATGTATTATTATTGCTCTCTCTTGTAAAAAAGTCTAGTTTAGAATATAGGTTGAATTAAACTACAGGCAAGACAAATATGTGGTTCAGGTTTTTATGGTGAAAAAAATGGGGGGCGCTACAAAATAACTGATTTTTTAAAGTGGGCGTTTCACAAAATAAGTTTGGGAACCTCTGTTCTTAGCGTGTCGACGTCCACTCAAATCTAAATATTATTCTGGGCCCTGTACTCTACCTGTACTGCACTAGGACTGGCGTTGTACGTACAGGTCCTCCAAGGTGCAGGTGTCGGGCACTCTGAGCAGCTCAGCAAGTGCCATTGTCTGTGCAGATGCCCCAGATTCACAGACGTTGTTGTCTCTGTGTATATATTTCCACTTGACTAAATTATCTGCGCCTCCGTGGTCCAGTGGTCAAGGCGTTCGCCTTGTGACCCGGAGGTCATGGGTTCGATTCCCACTGGGAAGCATACTTTGTGAAAAGGTGTTTCCAGTCTGGATAGGATATTGCAGGCTTGAATCACCTGATTATCCGAAAAGAAAGATGATTCCGTGTTTCGGAAGGCACGTAAAACTGTGGGTCCCGAACGCCACCTAGCGTTTGATCATCAAACTATCCAAGGATTGGTTCCTGGTTTGCCCTTTGGGTTGTGGAGGTCAGACGGCAGTCGCTCTGTGTAAAAACCAGTAACCTTGTCAAATCTCCTTGGTTAGGTAGCGGACCCCGGGCTCTGAAGCGTTACTGCTAAGGATGCAACCGGGAATACGCTCGGATGATGATGATGTCTAAATTATCTGCGCATCGTCCAACCTTGGTTCTAAATCTGTTGAGGCACTTTCAGGCCGGCCAAGGCAGTTCGCTGCCGGGAGGAAGCTTCTCAGCAGGTGGAAAAAATGGTGCGGTGAAGCAGCTCCCCAGCCAGCGGCTTATCCTCGCCGCGGCCACATCTGATGTGATTGGAACAACTTTATGGAGAAAGCCACGTCTGGTTTGACTGGCTAATTTTACCAGATGGCCGACGCTGGATTATCCAAGTAGATTCTAAGAGCGTCGAGTAACGAACGTCCTATAAAAAAGTTCTTTTAAAAATCCATGTCGCCCACTACATACTAAGCGTCCTAAGTTAAGGACGAGGCTTTTTCCGACTTTTAGCGAAAGAGCAACAAAAAATAATAGGATTTCACGCTTTCGAGGACTCGAGACAAAATAATTAAAATACAGAGAAATAGCTAACGTTATGAACCACAGCATATTGCTTATTGCGTGTTTCCCTTTTATTAAAATTTATCAAACGTTTTAAACTGAAGTAAGGTATGTTATTTTATTGTTTTAGGAAGATTATCGTCTATAACAAAATTATACTACAATATTAAAAAAAAATAAAGTTACTTGTAAATCTCCGTAACCTACATAAGTAAGAAAGAAACCGACATGTTGGCGACAATTTAAAAACTTACTGATGCGTAAATACAAATTATGTACCTTAATTACAAATTATGTACGCACAATTGCGAAAAACTACCACTTTTGGCGTATGTGCGTAGAAAAGCTTTACGTTCTCACTTTAAACTGTGAACAGTAGTTCATAAAGTATTTTAAAGAGTTATCTAGGACCTGGTCAAGACAAAATTTTAAATGATGTCTCAGTTTCCTATCAAATGATTTATTTCAAATGGGGGCAGCACCGATCCCCGGAAAATTCAGGTAGCCCCTTAACACAATGCTGCAGTTTAGTTGGAATGTCGAGGATGCGTCACAATACAGATAGTGTACAGGGTAAACCTAACATACTATTTAGGTTATTAAGCCTTATCAGCCGTATTTCTTTTTTATTACAAAATTTAAAATATTATAAATATTAACATTTTTGGAACATAAAAGCGGTTTGAATTGAATAAAAAATAATAAAATTCTAACAATAAAGCAACCACCACTTATTCTCCTTTCAGGAGTTTTTCCATATCTCCAAAGTTTTTTATCATATCTTCATCTAATTATTATATGGGGTCAAATTGGCACTAAATGCTTTCAAATAAAAAAAAACCCGTCAGAATCGGTACGCAAGTGGCGAAGATATCGCCAATAACCTACGTACAAAAAAAAAACATACGGGTCAAATTGATAAGGTACTCCGCTTAGGACACCCGTCTGAATAGCACCTGGGCTAATAGCACCTGTCCTATTCCACGAAGAGCACCTAATATTCGCAGGTGCTTTTCGTGGCTTTAAATTTTTACATTTTTGTCCACGAAGAGCACTTATGATTGAGCAGCTAGTGCTGGGATTTATATTTTTTACTTTTTATTATGAATGTCAATACTAAATCAATAGAACGTTTATTAATTACGCCGTATGCGTATTTTGTTCATACGAAATGGACAGGTCGTACTAAAAAATTTTAGGGCGCGCTTACACAAATACCAGCGCCGTGATGGTGGCCATCTGGATGACATTGTGTTCAAAAACGGAATTTGCATTCGTTCTTTTAAACTTCTGTAATGAATAAAATAGATTAAAACTAAACACTGTTTCATTAAAATAAAAAAACTTTGCTCTGGTCCACCTTGTACAATATACTCGTATACTTTATCATCTTTTTATATCCCTACTTTCGACAGTTTGTACCAAAGCTCCCCTCTAATCCTAACAAATTGACGATCCCCGGAAAAAACAATATTCCTTTACTCCAACTTCACGGTTGAACTTTAGGATAGCTTTTACCCGGAGCTACAAGCTAAATGTCGACGGGCTTTTGGGTTTCTAGGGTTCCGTACCCAAAGGGGACCCTATTACTAAGGTACAGAATAAAATAATAAAAAAAAAAATTGAAATTAAGAATATTACTGGCGTATGCTGGGTTTGAATCTAGAACATCGACCACCTCAGGCATACGCTCTCCATATTCTGAGCTATCGACGATATAGTCAAACTTGTGAAATTACCTTTCACTTTAATTCGTGACGGAAACGTCTTGTTCACATTTTTTCACCTAGGGTCCGTACCGACCGTTCCATAAATTACTAGAAAATGCGCAAAAGGTGGCCTTATCTAGCGATAAGGCCTAGCGAAAAGGAGAGGGCGAAAATGCCAATCATGTTATTAGGCGATGCGACTAGCAACCCATCACTATTTTAATTCCTTCTTCCACCTTCTTGCTCACAAACATGCTAAAAGTGACGCTAAGCTCTATAGCCACAAGAGTCAAAATGCTCTGTCTGCCCCGTTATTCAAAATCAAGTCAAAGTAAAAAATAATTTATTTATCTTTGGAAATTTCTTTCGATTTCATAATAGCTAGTTGTTGACGTCAGATCATTTACTTACAACTAAGTTTACTGCCGCTTCCTAAGCGCAAGTACAGAAGAAGCGGTAACAAACTGTCTGCAGCATTTTCTCAAAAACTTCAACTTTCAATTATACAAGGATAAAAGCGTGATAGTATGTATGTCACAGAAAAATAAACACAACTTACTGCAAGGCTCGGAAAGTGCAACATAAAACAAGCTGCCAAAAAGCTTAGTCTTGTTACGGGGAATAAAAACAAGATGGCGCGGGGAGAAGGCAAACGGATTTTTTTTTTTACTTTCAGATGTATACTGTTTTTTTAGGGAATACATGAATTTTTGGGGGTTCAGTGCCCCCATTTGAAATAAATTATTTGAAAACCTTAGATAACTCTTCAAACTATTTTATGAACTATTGTTTATTGTTAAAAGTGAGATTTTAAGACGAAGTGGTAGCTTAAGTGAATAACCTTTGAAATTATTACTAATAGTCCGTCTACTTTTAAAACGGGTTTTCGCCAAAAGTGGCCACTTTTGGCAAAAACCCGTTTTAAAACTAGACGGACTACCAATATTACTTACAAAGGATATTCATAAAATAGTTTAAAGGTTTTTCTAGACAGCGATACAAATAAAATTTTTAATTATCACCATATTTAGTTTCAAACAATTTATTTCAAATGAGGGCGCCACTTTAGCTACCACTTCGTCTTAAAGCTTTTCTATGCGCCCTAAAAGTGACCGTTTTCCGCAAATGTGCGAAGGAAAGCTAGTTTTTTCTTTTCGTTCAGACCAACATGGAAATACGAGGGGGGGTCAAAAAGTTCGCGGAACGGAGGGGAAGGGGGGTGAAATAAAATACTGTACTATTTTTCTTTTTCAATATATTCCCCCTTAAGTCGAATACATTTTTCAGATCTCTCTATTAACTTATTAATACCGTCGAAAAAAAATGATTTGTCTTTGTCCTCAAAATAGGCCGAAATCGCCGACTTGACTTCTTCATCATCGGAAAATTTCTTCCCCCGAAGCTCTTTTTTTAATTTGGGAAATAAAAAATAATCACAGGGGGCTAAGTCTGGACTATAGGGAGGATGGTTTAACATTTCGAAGCCACAGTGATGAAGGGCAGCCATCGCAACGCGGCTCTTGTGTACCGGTGCGTTGTCATGCAAAAGCAGCACACCCTTTGTCAACTTTCCCCGCCTTTTCTCCTTGATTGCTTCTTTTAATTGTCTTAGTAGATTAGCGTAGTATTCTCCCGTTATAGAAACACCCTTATCTTTATAATCTATTAATAAAATACCCTCTGTATCCCAAAAAACAGTTGCCATGATTTTTCCAGCCGATTGTGACACCCTGTATTTCTTAGGGGGGGGCTGACCCTTTTTATGCCACTGCATAGACTCTTGCTTCGACTCAGGCTCATAATGATGAACCCAAGTTTCATCTGCAGTAACAAGTCTTGCAAAAATTCCTTCCTTGTCGGCGCTACAGAGGTCTAAAAACTCCTTTGAATACTCGACGCGCAGCTGTTTCTGTGGTGGTGTGAGCATTCTTGGCACCCATCTTGCGCTGACTTTTGACATCCCAAGATTGTCGTGTAGAATATTTAAAATGGTTGTAGGTGATACTCCAACCATTTCTGCAAGTTGTTTCTTCTTCAAACGAGTATCCTCCAGTATAAGATTCTCCACTTTTTCAACGATGTTTGAGGTGGTGGCCTCAATCGGCCGTCCTGAGCGAGGGTCGTCTTCAAGAGACTCTCTGCCTTGCTTGAAAAGGCTATTCCACTTGTACACCATGGTTTTCCCAGGGCAAGAGTCCCCGTATACTGATAACATTTCTTCCAAAATTTTCTGAGGTGGTTTTCCTTGCTTAGTGAGGAACTTTATGACGGCACGAAACTCGATTTTTTCCATGTTCAAGTTTTTCTTCCGGATTCACTTGTTTGATCGACGACAGGTCAAAGGTTATTGACACAATCAGGTTCAAACTTGGCATATATACTCACAAAGAGTTGCTCATTAGTTACTACCTGCGGCAGGTCCCCCACCCCCCGCTATCCCCTCCATTCCGCGAACTTTTTGACCCCCCCTCGTAAAATCCGATTTATCCAATAAATGCCATATGAGATTGAATCTGTAATCAAGTTTAAAACACAAAAAGTTCTACATACATAATGCAAAGCAGACATTTCCCGATATTTCTCAAACACTTCTATTCGTACGTGCCTCATAGATATGATAATGAGGGTTGCGATACGGTTAGTGAAATTTTTCACTGAATTTACTGACTTTTACTACATGAATTTTGTATATTCAAATTGTCGGGTAAATTTGAAATAAATTTTTCGCACGGAAACGGAGATATAATTGAAAATTTTGTCTTTATCAATCCCTAGATGACCCTTCAAACTATTTTATGAACTACTTATTTATTGATGATGGCAAAAGGCCCGACGGAATGACGCTCATTCCTTGGAAGAACGGGCGGTCGCTTGTATGGGATGCGACGTGTGTGGACACTGTCGCTCAATCACATTTGCGAGCGACTGCCCGTCGAGCGGGCGCGGCTGCAGCTGCGGCGGAAGCCATCAAGAGGCGCAAATATTCAGCTCTAGGTGAGCCTTATATATTTGCGCCTTTCGCCGTGGAGACTTTAGGGCCTTGGGGTGTGGAGGCGCGTCAAATTTTTAAAGAAATCTCCACACGCCAGGTCGACGCTTCTGGGGACCTAAGAGCTGGTGCGCATTCTGGCCAGAGATTAAGTCTGGCCATACAACGAGCCAATGCTGCCAGTCTCTTAGGCACCCTGCCTTGCGACCGTAGCGACCTGGGGTCTATTTTTTATATAATATAATGTTTTATTTTTAATTAGATATATTTAAATTTATAGGTAGGTTATTTTGTTTTTAGTTTAATATTTATTTTATGTATTGTGCTTTGTATAATTTATTCTGGAATAAATGAGTTATTACTTATTTATTTACCAGTTTTATTGTACTCGTAAAATGTATACAGAGAATACATCGAATAAAAGTTGTACAAAGGCGCTACTTATCTCAAAAGATATATCTTTCAGTGGGCTACTACTGTTAGTTTAAAGGGAGAATGTGAAGCTGTCTTCGCACATTAGCCAAAAGTTTGCCGTTTTTGGCTAATATGCGTAGAAATGCTTCAGGTTTCCACTTTAACCCGTAAACAGTACTTCATAGAATAGTTTGAAGGGTTATGTAGGGCTTCCGCCACTCAATTGGCTATGAAAACCATTGGACTTGTATAGATTTGTCGCCAGAAGCTCCCTTGAAGCAATCAAAAGACCTACACCAAACTTTAATTGCTTAATTAGGGTTAGGGTTAGGATTGTTAAAGGACTAGTATCCAGAGCCGTAAAATAATTATTAAAAAAAAAAAACAATTATGAAATTCAAAGAATTTTCCAAATTGGTCCAGGCGTTTCGAGTAATCGGGGTACATACATAAAAACAAAGACAAACAACAAATCGACAAATTCCTCCTTTTTTGAACTCGGTATATAATGGCATAAATCAAAAAGAGACAAAGACTAGTTTCGCAAGTTAAGAGACACCGGGCGTGGTCGGCACTTGGATGGGTGACCACAAGTGGCTTAAAATTTTCTCTAGCTCCTCTGTGCTTCGAAAGGCACGTATAAACCGTTGGTCCAGTCTGTCATCGTTATATGGCTTTTGACGGCTTGAAAAATCTGACACCAGTGTTGGCCACTTACACATAAGATAAACAAAACTAAACATTAAACGAAACCCTACACCTTTATGGTTGCATCCTGAGCTGGGCTGCTTCGAGGCCTGGGAGTGCGAAATAGTGATGGATTGCTGGCCGCATCGCATATTATGTTTCAGACTCTCGCCTATTCCCTTAAACATTCTTAGGTTTTCTTTCTCCCAGATGGAAAATAAAAGAAAGAGAAGCTGCCTAAAGGCATCTGACGTAGCTCAATGGCTGCCATCTAGTGACGAGTTATTTATAATGTTGTTATTGTAAGTAGGAACTGCTGTTAAAAAATATTTATTAAAAAATGCTTATTATCATGTAAATGACTATTTATCAGATCAAAATTCTTGGAAATAGTTGACTGCAAATTTTAATTGTATTATTTAGATGTATAATAAGTTTAAGTGTGAATCTGTATTGTAACTGAAACAGCCCATCAGGCTGGGTAGGGACCAATACTAAACAACTGGCTTTCTTTCGGCGTAATCTTCCCAGCAGTGGTCGTTACGAAACGCTAGTAGTTTTTAGCTTATGCACTAAAATAATATTTTTAAAAATGACCTTCAATAATAACCTTTATCCTACATTAAATAAAAATTTTTGACTTTGACTAGAAAAATGCAATCAATTGCAACCTATTTGCGGTCTAGTAAAATACTGGCCACTAAGAATTTATGAAATAATAAACAGTCAGATGGAAAAACGCGCGAATGATGAAGAAATCTCCTTGTTAAAAAGCGAAGCAATGTACATTAATGTTTTATTCTAATATAGTTTTATTTTACTTGTATCTACACTATCACTAATCTTTTATTTCTACAACCTGACGGAACTACGTGTACGTAAACGCGTCATTATCACACATTGGTGAACTAGTCTGCAAGTTTCCTCACAATATTTTCCTACACCGGAATAAAACGCCGGTCGATAAAAATCGCAAAGGAAAAGTACGCTTCGTTTCACGGCTTCAGTGGCTTTGTGAAGCTTCAGAGTCTTAAGTTACGTATGAAAGATGAATGGGTACACTGGCGAGCAAGGAATTGTGCAAAGTAAAAAAAGTAAAATTTTACGTACTAAAATCATATATTCCTTTTATCTTTTTTAAAAATATTTTTTGTTGGTGAATCACCATCAAAATAAAATTTTAAAACGGCGATAATTTAGTTTTCGAATTAGCTCGGAAAGTGCTATTTACCACACTGATTTAACTTATGTAATGCCATTCATTACACACACATTCGAAATCGTCCGGTAAATATTACTTACCTCACAAGTGCGGTAAAATGATTTTTTAGATGTTTTAGGAATAAAATTCTATAAATCCAAAATATCGAATATTATTTTTGTAACATATAGGTAATCTCTGTATGCAACGAGCCTAGACTCATACCAAAACGTTGTTTTACTCAAATTATTCCATTTTATTTATCAATTAAAATACTTGTAACAACAGTAAAATGAATTTATAAAGGTGACCTGTTTAAAAAAAAATATGTATCTCTCGTATGTGCGTCTGAGAAAGAAAATCTAAGCGCGCCATATTTCAAATTTTCTTTAACAAGATTTATTGTAAGTTTAAGTGAAGTGTTTTATTATTGATATTTTTTCCTCACTAATGTGTTTAAAAACGTAGTATGGCACACGTGTGTATTGTTCATCATAAGTCTCGGCTCCATAGTGACACGCGCGGGCTTCGCCCGCTTGTGAGTCAACCCGCCTCGACTGTAATGAACATCTTATCACACTTGTATCATAAACTACTATTTTCGTGGTTCCGAAGTTCTTTTGTTCCAATAACAAAGTATCTGGCGTCTTATTCCTCAGTGAGATAGTTTTGAAGTTATTACAATTTTGATAAGACCAATTTAAAAAGTTGCCTCAATTTTCAGAGAAAATAATCTCTTTTTCATAAAGAAAAAATTAAAGGTAAACTTGCAATGGGTGATTCGTCGATTTAAAAAGAGAATTTGAAAACGGCAATTTTCAATTTTTAAGATCTGGTTAGATCCATCACCGTCTACAGGCCAAGAGGAGCGACGGGATAGGAGATAATTTATTTGAATTATGCAGAGTATTTATACTAAAACATTGTATAGTGTTATATTGAATCTACACGTCCAGTCAGAACGTGATATGCTAAATAAACAAAACAAAAAAAAGATTTGCTTATTAATTCAATATACTAAGATTCTAGTTTAAATCACTTACGACTCTAATGATGTTTTTATAAACTACGACGGGACTTTATTTTGCCCGCTGTTTCCTCGTGGTCCCAGGATTTTATCTCATTGCCCGGTAGTGTACCGGGCGTACAAAGAACTCTGTGAAGCGTACATATCGCGGGCATTTGCACTCTTCTTGCAAATTGACAAGGGTCGGCGTTACTATGTTATAGTGAATGTTTTACAATACGGCCTTTGACGGTAATGTGATTGAATTTAGTTCGGTTGAATTTCCCCACAATATATTTAATGTTGGATATTTATTTCATGAAAAGAGTTATGTCGGTCTTGTTATGGAAATATATATGTATATTTCCATATGCATACCAGTCGCAGGGCCTCCTAGAAGCCGAATTCCCATCGAGTTCCCTTAGGGGTTGTTTCTGATGTATACGCATTCATTACTAACAACAATTATAACCTATACGTATAACGGTCCAACGTGCATTAATATATCCATTTCCTATTTTTATAAGCCGTAATAAACTAGCAGCATGACTTAACATTGCTAACACTAACATATTCAAAAAGGAAATTTTTCGCTAGTTTTTCAATATTTGATTGAGTTGAAATTTTATTATTATTTTATATTGTTTATTGTTTATTTATTTAAATTACACACAGATTAACAGTTTACATCAACCAAAGCATCCGCATGTTAGCTAAAATATTACACAAAATAGAAAATAAATTTATATATACTAAAGTAAGTTGGGAGACAATGCAATGGGAGATAGGAATTTTTAACATTTTAGTTCATTGTTTTTTAAAATAAATAAATAAATATATCTATATGTTTATAAATATATATATATATATATATATATATATATATATATATATATATTATTTATATATTTATGTTATTTGTCCCTATATATATATATATATATATATATATATATATATATATATATATATATATAGGGACAAATAACACAGATTGAGCTAGCCCCAAAGTAAGTTCGAGACTTGTGTTATGGGATACTAACTCAACGATACTATATTGTATAACAAATACATATATAGATAAACATCCAAGACCCAGGACAATTTGAAAATGGCCATTTTTCAATTTACCCTGACCGGGGATCGAAACCGGGACCTCTGGGTGGTGGACTAGCTTGGTGACCACTACGCCACGGAGGTCGTCAGAACAGAAGCTTATTGAAAATAACCAGCCAAGTGCGAGTCGGACACGCGCACGAACAGTTTCGCACCATTATCATATAATATTATGATTATAAAAGATCGCGTTTGTTGTAGGGAGCTTAACCACTTAAATAAGGTTAACGCAGCTATTACCGCGGTAGTGGAAAATCTGCAGGTATTCCCGAGGTATGTGTAATAGTAATTTTAAGCAATTACAAGCATATTTTACTCAAAAAGTTAAATGTTTATGAAAGACAATTTTATATCAGTTTGAATGGATCCGTGGTGCACGGTGCACAATAACGCAGAAAAACAAAACAACGATTAGTTTGCTGCAAGCCGGCGCCGGAGCACGACGTCCATACAAACGATAGTCGCGAACTGTAAGTACGCTCAATATTTTGTTAAGATTCGTAAGTTTTGTAAGTTATTAGGTATTTATGGTCAAAAACTATTTCCGCGGTATGAAAATGGCATCCTCGGTATTAGCTTCACCATATAAATCTAACACCGAGTGATAATAGCATTTATTTTTGAGTTTAGAGTTCTCTAGAAACAATACCTTAGTATTTGAAATTCTTCTGACCAATCTTTCTAACTCATTTTTTTTTTGTGGCAATTGTACATTAGGCGAAGCATTCGAGGCTGCCTCTTTTCATTTTAAATAAATTAAATTTATTTATTTTTATTTCTTATTACGATAGATTAGGAAGAATTGGTGCGCAACTTGATGAATTGCCAACTATACCTCCATAAAAATATAAGTAGGTACCTAAAATAAGCAAATGTTATTAAATATATAATTACCTACCTACCTATTATACAGCTGCGGGAATGATGATAAATCTAGTAATTATGTATAGCTTGCTCAATTTATATATACAGGGTTACTTGTAAAACACCAGCAACAGCGCAGGACTAGATAGCTACCATTATAAACTACAACTTTCTCCAAGGAACATGGGTCGATATATGAAAAAAAATCGGTTCTTCCATACAAAATCGATCAGCTGACCGATTTTTTATTTTCATATTTCGACCCATGTTACTTGGAGAAAGTTGTAGTTTATGATGGTAGCTATCTAGTCCTGCGAGGTTGTTAATGAATAAGTACATTGAGCAACAAACAATTTGTTTTTAATAAATATTTTGTACGGAACTAAAATTTATATTATTTTTCTACCCTCGGTAATAGAATCACGATTCGCGGTATTAGCTGCAATCACTTTAGCATACCTCTTTCATAGCAACATTCGGATTTGTATATTTAATATTTTTTTTCTTTATATATTTACTTACCTACTACTCGTATAATAGATTTCTAAAGTCTATATCCGAACGAATCAGAAAATATATACTTGTAACTGTTTTTACTATCAGAAACTCTTATTTCGGGAGGTTAAAGCTTAAGGTCCTGAAATTGCCTCGGTAATAGCTACGTTTACCTTGTGTGTTTTATCCAGTTTTTTGGTATTTGTTGTTATACAGCTGTTTGCGCTGCAGTGACGAAAACTGTTGCAGCTGAGTTTCGTGACAAATTCCAAACGTGCGACGTCAAAACGCTTTATAAAGACGACACCGACCCGCTGAGGCGCTATATTATTTAATACCTTAAAACATACATACAGACACTTAAGCTCTTCCGCATCTCACAAAGCATGAATAAACTATAACTCGAAGAAAGAAAGAAACAATGAACTCTCATTGGCACCGCTTCCCCTGTCCCCTGAGACACTCGCGAGACATTGTACCTCGTACAGGGGAATGTATATTTTATTAGACATTTAATTTTGCAGGGGAGTGTCGAGGCGGCGTTTGGAAATGTGCCTCTAAAGTATATGACTATCGAGCATATATTCACAAGATTATTTAAAATAAGGGAGATTATATAAAATAATTTACATATTTACAAATTAAAGCTTCGGATACTTTTATTACGGTAGATTGTCTATTTAAAAATATAAGTTATATATTATCTTGTATATTACGTATATTTAGATTGTTAACTGGTTATTGTATTTATTACTATATTAATTTATAAAATTCTAACTGCGCCACCTGTTATCTTATTATATAGTTCGCACTCCTTTTTTTTTGGTTGCCTGTAAGAGATTGCTTCGGCGATAAGGCCGCCTCTTGTACCTCATTATACTATGTTACCCTTTGTAAGTATTTCGAATATGTAAATGTTTTTTTGGTGCAATAAAGTTTTTTGTATTGTATTGTATTTTTTCATAGGTATGGATCAAGTGATTAATGAGACACTATAATAAATGCCCGCGCAGTTTAAAAAATGCCCGCTATGAGAGGGCAGTATGATTTAACAACCATTAAACATATGTATTTATTTAAGTATATGCGTAATATATGCATGTATATGTATGTTTATTTGTAGTTAGTGTAGTTTTATGTCATTTAATTTTCTTCTTACTTTATCTTATGTTTATAAACACGCCTGTAATGCTTCTCTTACATAAACATCTCCTCTTACAGGCCCGGTGGAAGAGATCTCTATTGAGGAGATAAGTAGTGCCTTTGTACAACTTTTATTTGATGTATATATCTGTATAATTTTTTTTGTACATAAATTGGTAAATACATTAATTAAGATAATCAAAACATCTACATTACTGCTTATTACCGTGATAATTATTTATCATAATGTTTAGGCAATATGATATATAAGGAAATTTTAATTATTATTTATTCAGATTTTTGGCGCCAAATTAAATCGGATCTGGAGTTCAGAACCCTAAAAAGGTTGAAAGCAAAGGAATCAACTACAAACAGCTAAGTCATTACATTTCACTGGCCCGTTTTATAAGTACCTAGTGTATTTATCTTCGTCCGGGTCTAACAGGAAGTCTTACAATAGGATTAAGTGACCTACAATAAAATGTGGACGTGAGTGCCCAGCTAGGGACGGGATTACTCGATTTCTATGTGTCGATAAAAGTGATTTATATCGTGACGTATTTTGGGGTTTGGCGCCCAGGGCCTTTTTATCCCTTATTCTGACTTAAATCCAAAAAATTAAGAAAATTAGAAAGTGCACGCTTCATAACACTCATTAAAAATAAATTAAAATTATTAATTATGATTAAAAGACACTGAATTAGATAGTAATTTTCAATAGGAAACAATCCCACGACGTGACGAAGATATTAAAAAAAAATGGTACAAATACAAAAGTATTTCGAGCATAATCGTGGCACATACGTCCATACAGACATCACGAACAAATTTATAAATATTTTTTTTATACATGGTGACTTTTTAGCCACCCGCCAATATTTTTTAACAAGTACAGTCCACGTTCAGCATCACTTACTGTAAAGAAAGTTATTAAAAATATAGAAAAAAAATTTTGGCCTCCTATACAAAATCCGTCCGACTGAGCACTGCTCTGTAGGCATGGCCAAATTTTTTTTTTCAAATTTTCTACAAGTATTAATTGCATTTATAAAATGGTTTATCATGTCCTTCATATTTCTGTACTTATTTATTATTGTATAAGTGCAATGTGAATATAATAAAAAACAGTTTAAAGTCCAGAAAAATGTTTGAGCCTGACATGTTGAGAGTACAGCATTCAAAGAGCAAAAAACATTTTTTTAGGGTTCATTATCTTATTTATTTTGCCGCCCCATACGTCAAGTCGCCCCGGGACTATACCCTTTCAAATACACCACTGGATTTATAGTTTTGCTTCCTGGCGCGAATGGACTTAGCAAATGTTGTATTGAAAATTGATGTATATTTTGCAATAACGTTACAAAGTAATGGCGGGAATGGCTTTCCGCAGTTGTATAAGTTATTGCTTACTTAATTATTCATTGGTTAAGCAATGGTCGTAAGTATAATTTCTTCTGCCAATAAAGGGAGGAATTGCCCATAACCACAACGCTGGGCAGGCGTGTTGGCGATCACAGTAGGGCTCTTTAAGACAAGCTACAGTATGCCCGCAACACCTGCCCGCGACGGTCACCAACTGTCGCAAACGGTCGCGTGACACATGTCAATTTGTCAAAAACGGACGCGTGGCAGTTTTTGACAGTTTGTGATAGATTGACAGTTCCGACAGTAGGCCTTCGTCGCGAGACTCAGATCGGCGACGGTCGCTTGTCTGTAAGAGCACGTACATAGCATAATATCTTAAGACAGTCCTCTGTCTTAAGATTTTATGCATCTCCGATTCTGCCTTTCTCCGTTACCTAACGTTAGCCGTCTATTACGTCACAATAGTATGTGACTTGCTATCGATATTATATAGATATCGTCATTGTCCCATCACTACACTGACCACCGAATTCTCTCTGTTGACAGCGTGATATATGCGCATGTGAACAGATTGCAGGATATACTATGTTATATCGTAGGGCTCTTACAAAACACTCATTTGGACTTTGTATTCCATGTTTTGGTCATTATTAATTTTTTTAATTATTTCTTTATGAAAAGAGAATGAGGGGAATATTAGTGTAAAAGTTTATGAGTTGATATAGGCCTTTTTATTAATTTTAAAAGATTACCATTTCATCATTTTGGGATTCAAAGTATGCTATGCTCTAAAATAATTACAGGAAAATAAGCGCGTATAAAGAAGTAAGGTTGTTTTTGTCACTGGTATGTTAGAAAAAAGAAAAAGTTGTTAAACTGTGTGTCAAGTTTGTGTTCGGAGTTCAAAATTAGGAGCCGAGCAGAAATGTTGACGATTTTTTTTAAAGATTTTGAACAATATACTTTTTTTAATAACTTATTTATCCAATTTTTGTACTTAGAAAAAAGTCAGTTGTGGTATAGCCACGCTACCGGCAAAACTCTGTTTTGCTAGTAGCATGAATGGGCCGGCTCGTCCGGGGAAGTACCACACTCTCACAGAAAATCGACGTCTGAGTAGTAGCGTCACCGCTTCTATGCTTCGTTCGGTGAGTGAGAGAGCCGGAGACCCCCCCTTACCCCTCCTCCTCCTCCCCTCCCCCCTCCTCCTACATCTTCCCTTCCTGAAAGGCCGGCAACGCTTCTGTTACACCCCTGGTGTTGCAGTTGTCCATGGGCAGCGGTGATCACTTACCGTCAGGTGACCCGCTTGTTCGTTTGCCGCCCTATGACATAAAAGAATAATAATACATACAACAATAAAAGTTATACAAAGGTAATTGTGATTACCTTTGAATCAAAACAAATCTCATCCGCGGTAGGCTTCTGTGAGATGTTAATTAGTTCATATATTTTTTTACCAAATTCTAGGTTTTTCAAGCCCCATTCCCTCATACCTACCTATATAGCTTCATGTAATTACAAAGCTCTTTTTTAGCACCGGAAGTGAGCTCAAAGGAGCTCGCAAATTAATTCCATATCACGCTCGTCCACGTACGTAGTGAGAACACGTATGAAATGGCGCGTAAATTATTTTCTGGCGTGAATATTTGGATTTTCTAAGTCAAAGTCAAAAGTCAAAAACCATTTATTTATGCAACGTGAAAGGACATACCCGTAATAAATCGAACCACTGGCTATACTAGATCACTATAGTATAAAGAAATTTAAATAAAAGCTGAAAAACAAAAAAGTTTTTCGACATTTTCATACAAAAGTATGACGACCTCCGTGGCGTAGTGGTCACCATGCTAGTCCGCCACCCAGAGGCCCGGGTTCGATCCCCGATCAGGGCAAGTTGGAAAATGGTCTTTTTCAAATTGTCCTGGGTCTTGGATGTGTATCTATATATGTAAATGTTAAAAAATATAGTATCATTGAGTTAGTATCCCATAACACAAGTCTCGAACTTACTTTGGGGCTAGCTCAATCTGTGTAATTTGTCCTTAAATATTTATTTATTAAAAAGTGTGTAGCCGCTCGGGCAATTTGTATGGGAATGTCGATTTTTTTGTTATTACCGGTATGTCCCTTTCACGTTGGATACACATGAGTGAAAAATTTCAGCTCAATCGGAAACCGGGAAGTGGGTCAAATTTAACTTGCAAGATTTGATTACAGACAGACAGACAACGGGACAGGTGAAACTATATAAAAGCTTGTAAAACAGTGATGAGTACCTACTAAAAAGATTCACATTTTCACTCATTCCCTCCATCGGCTTCAACGATCTGCGCGGGAATAAAAGTCACTGGTACGAGTATATTCTAAGTTTTTAAACACAAGTTTATTTGCCATGCAAATTAAAAAAAAAAACGATCAAGTGCGTGTCGGGCCATGCGCAGTGTAGGGTTCCGTATTTGCGAATGCCGACTTTGAGTTCACGCAACTATAAACGTCTAAAAACTATTTTTCTATTGAATTTGTATGACCTTTTCCTTTCCTGAGTAGGTTCATTTTATAAGTTGATCGCCTGTAACTTTTTAATTTGTTAACCCTACTTAGCTCAAATAGTTTTCCTTTAAACTTCGTTATTTATACTACTGCTGTGTATTTTTTCACATGTCCATATATAACCGTTTAATAGATAGACGGGGCACACTTGACTCTAACAAAAAATTGCAATATAAAACTAAATATTTTAGAAACGAATCCCTGAATTGAAGAATGATGCTAACAAACTCACAATATTTTTGAAAATCCTATTCAAAGATATCACACACGATGGGTTAGTCGGGAAAAAACAAATACTCCTACTTTACGTGTATCGGAGCTAACCTAAAAAAAATTTTTTTTCAATATTTTATTTTACCACTATTTTAGCATGATTAATATACATACCTGTACCAAACTACAGCTTTCTAGTACTTATAGTCTCTGAGTAAAACCGCGGACGGACAGACAGACAGGCAAACAAGGCGAAACTATAAAGGTTTATTTATTTTATTAACTTTTATTGTTCCAAAGTACAAATATACTTTTAACAAATGGCGGACTTAATGCTAAAAGCATTATCTCCCAGTCAACCATAGGGATAAACAGAGAAAATTATGCGGCACAAAAAGCAATACAATACGTACTTACATTATAAAATATTACTACATAATATATAATAATATTATATACCCATTACATATGAATATCAGAATAATTTTTACTAATACAATACATACATACATTTAATTATACTAACAATAAATAGCTATGAAGAGAAGAACTAAACAATAATGACTTTATGAAGAAAGGGAGTTTAAAAGGTGGGCGTGAACTTTTCTCTTAAAAGAGAATTTGGTAGAAATTTCTCTGATGTCAACTGGTAAAGCATTCCAGAGCCGTGGGGCTTGAAGAGAAAATGAGTTTGACGGAAAATTTGTCTGGTAAAGGGGGATAGAGCTGGCGTGTCTCATTGGAACGAAGTTGACGATTATGAGTGTCTGAAAGATAATTGGATTTGCATTTTAAATATTCATGGTAGTCAGTATTTGTAAGGATAGGTAGGTATGTCGGACTGCCTCCGTGGTTCAGTGGTCAAGGCGTTCGCCTTGTGACTCGGAGGTTATGGGTTCGATTCCCACTGGGAAGCATACTTTGTTAAAAGTTGTTTCCAGTCTGGATAGGATATTGCAGGCTTGAATCACCTGATTATCCGAAAAGAAAGATGATTCCGTGTTTCGGAAGGCACGTTAAACTGTGGGTCCCGAACGCCACCTAGCGTTTGATCATCAAACTATCCAAGGATTGGTTCCTGGTTTGCCCTTTGGGTTGTGGAGGTCAGACGGCAGTCGCTCTGTGTAAAAACCAGTAACCTCGTCAAATCTCCTTGGTTAGGTAGCGGACCCCGGGCTCTGAAGCGTTACTGCTGAGGATGCAACCGGGAATACGTGAGGATGATGATGAGTATTTGTAAGGATAGAAAAAAGAGTACACAGTAACCGAAGTTTCCTGCGTTGGCGAATAGGAAGCAAATTAAGTTCAGAGCGAAAGGAAGACACATGATCATATTTACGAAGACAGAAGATAAAACGAATGCAGTTATTAAGGAGTCGATCAAGTTTATTAAGAAGATCTTCATTGAGGTCAGGAAAACACACACCAGCATAGTCAAAAATAGGCAGAATCAAAGACTGGACAAGCAAGATCTTTGTCTTGACTGGCAAAAAATTCTTAAGACGATTTAATTCCTTATTTACTACGGAACCCTAAAAAACTCGACGACACCATCTAGTGATGAGAAGCGGAAATACATATTGCAACCGATGTTAAGTGGAATTGATATTCGTAGCGCCATCTATTGTTTGCCAGGTAAATTTAAAAACCTCGCCTTGCAAGCGTTAATCCCCAATTACTTTTAAACGGCCAACCCGATTTTCATCATAGCTAAAATTAGTAACCAATGCAAGGGAATTTGCTTTCACGTAAAAAAAAAACTGGTCCATTTGTACGAGCGCTACGATGCCACAGACAGACACACGGACAGACAGACCGACAGACAGACATGGCGTCAAACTCACTATCTAGTATAAAGCCCCCTCTTTTATGTTGTGAGTTAAAAATTGCCTATATAGACCTCAATATTTTCATTCGATTCAACTTCGCAACAAAAGCACTTGACGTTCAATATCAGCATATTGTCAGAGTACAGCAAACAAATATAAACCTTTATTGAATTTTCCCAACAATATTAGCCTGGTGTAGGAACGTAACCCTTCAGTCAATTTCGTAGACACACAATCGAGAACATAGCAAATGCGAGGGTCCCAGGGCGAAAGAAATGTGAAGAGCCCTTGTTCTTCCGTCCAGAATTTAATTAAATCATCATCAGTGGTCGGATAATCGGGCGCTTATTTGCTTAAATTCACGTCGTACATAAGACAATGTTGATACAACTACCAACCAGATAAAAATGAATATCTATCTCTCTTAATGCTACTTTGCTTTTATGGTTATAAACTCGTTTGAAAGTAGCCCCATTAAAAGTACGTAAGCAGTATTCAATTAAAATATTACTATTTAGTCGCAATGACTTCGCAATAGTATCTAGCGTCTATAGATAAACTATAGTAGCAAAATTGCATTAAGAAGCTACCTGAATTTTCCGGGGCCCAGTGCTGCCCCATTTTAAATAAATCATTTAATAAGAAACGGAGACATCATTTAAAATTTTGTCTTGACCAGGCATTAGATAACCCTTCAAACTATTTATGAACTACTTTAAACTGTATTAAAGTGAGAACGTGAAGCTTTTCTACGCACAATTGCGAAAAACGGCCACTTTTGACGTATGTGCGTAGAAAAGCTTCACGTTCTCACTTTAAACTGTAAACAGTGGCAGTCACATCAATATTAGCCTGGTGTAGGGACGTAACCCTTCAGTCAATTTTAGACACACAATAGGAGATATGATTCAAAAGTTTGTCTTGATCAGACCATAACCCTTCAAACTATTTTATAAACTACAGCTGCTTAAAGTGAGAACTTAAAGCTTTTCTACGCACATTAGCGAAAAACGGCCACTTTTGGCGAATGTGCGTAGGAAAGCTTTACGTTTTCACTTTAAACTGTAAACAGTAGATCATAACATAGTTTGAAGGGTTATCTAGAATCTGATCAAAACAAAATTTTATATGATATCTCCGTTTCCCTTTAATGTGGGCAGCACTGGACCCCGGAAAATTCAGGCAGCCCCTTAAAAGCCTATGCGCGAAAAATGCCACGTGAACCATGTTAGTTACTATCCATGATTCACATTCCACCCATTCCCTCGAGTACCTTTTACAATTTTCGCGGGAAGTGAGCCAGCTGCTATATTTAAGTTATATCTATCTCTCAGACCAGCATCAATAATTTCACTGTTACTTCGTTAAAAACATTGGCATGACATCTCGCCCCTGTAAAAGTCTGGCCCCGGGCCAGTTCACCTTCTTCACCCTAAAACCACCACTTACAAAAACAAAATGTAGTTTTCGCCTGAATCACTTCGCGTGACAGCATGACTCAAATACGGCTTTCTGCAAACTACTGACGCAATGTGAATACACCGTTTTTATTGCTCGGGTAATCCACAAGCCTTAGAAGTGTCAACAAAGCAAATAAATGTCGAAAGTTGAGCAAAGAGACAAGTAGTGTTTTCGTATGATTTTTTTTTTTAAGAATAAATATTTTTCTGCTCCTATAAGTGTGGCAAAGCGACCTCGTTAACCGACTTCCAAAAAGGAGGAGGTAATAAAATTTTTGTAAAATTTTATTACCTCCTCCTTATATAATGTATGTTCACCGATTATTCGAAAACGCCTGGACAGATTTGTTCTTTTTTTTTTGAAGAGTATTCTTGTCTATTGGTTATCTGGAAGAAATCTCTTTTAGCGATAAGACCGCCCGTTGTACATTTAAATGTCTTTTCTGTGTGTTTTTTTTTAATATTGTTAATTTTTCAGTGTACAATAAAATGATACTTAGATAACTTACTTGTCAGGTGGTCCCATAGAATTCTTTTTAAAATCGGTTGTGTAGTTTGGGGACGAATACGGTTTTTTAGTTTTGAAAAATGATTTATACTTTATTATTCATAGTCATGAAACGAATAATAATTTCTGCACTGCCACAGAATAAGTACTAGTACTCACGTACAGAAGACTTACTCTGAAAATAAATTCAAAGAAATATCTAATTAAGGAGCTACCTGCATTTTTCGGGGTCCAGTGCTGCCCCCATTTGAATTAAATCATTTAATAGGAAACGGAGATATAATTAAAAATTTTGTCTTGACCAGGCTCTAGATAACTCTTCAAACTATTTTAAGAACTACTGTTTACAGTTAAGTGAGAACGTGAAGCTTTTCTGCGCACATTAGCCAAAAGTGGCCGTTTTTCGCAATTGTGCGTAGAAAAGCTTCACGTTCTCACTTTAAACTTTAAACAGTAGTTTATAAAATACGTAGTTTGAAGGGTTATCTAGAGCCTGGTCAAGACAAAACTTTAAATGATGTCTCCGTTTCCTATCGAATGATTTATTTAAAATGGGGCAGCACTGGACCCCGGAAAATTCAGGTATCCCCTTAATGTGGTTAGCGCTATGGTTTAATTTAGCTCGCGTCAGAACTCCTCACCTCTTCGTTTAGATATCTAGACATCCATTGCAAGCCAATTTCATTCCTATTACTCTGGATAGACAATTAATGTAACTGAATTTTCCCCTTCGAAGTGGTCCCCGCGCGCATAGTAATAATGTAGAAAATAAAATACATGTCAAGATTATTCACATTCGTTTAAATACCTAAAAAAATGAACTATAGGTATTACTTAAGTCAAAAAATTCAACAAGTACCTATCTTGACAGCATGTAAGATCATCTCTCTGTCTCTCGTTTCTATTACATCCGCCTTTTTTCCTATTCCCCTAGGTTTTATTTTCCCGCGTACCTATACGCAACTGCGTTAAGCCAAATAAAATAAAATAAAAAATTCTTTGCTGAAAATAACGAAGTTTGATTTTCGAACACATTTTCCCTCAACACACAAAATTATGCGTCTATGGAAATTTACATGGAAATCTTATAAAATATGTCAAATCGTCGTTTTTATGCCGAAGTCTTAAAAAGAATCGTATCCTACTTACTAAAATTAATATCTAGCCATCTAGCTTACATTATTTACACTTTATAATACACAAAAAGCCTCTTGAGGATTAGCACAACCTAACACCGGGTTGGGGAAACGACGAGTTAGAAGAAATGACGTTTCAAGTTACGGCAGCCATCTTGGAAATGTTGTCTCCAGGAAAATATTTGCGAACTGGCTGTTTTGACAAAACTCCTTTGTGTTTTCTCCTTTATAAGGATAATGCTAACTTTTATATATTTTCAGTTTTACCAAAAGTAACCTCCAAAATACCTTACTGTTGTTTATTTTTAGTTTTTTGAATATTTATCCAAAGAAAATATTTGTGCGATATTAAAATTGCTTAATTTAAAATGTTAACTTAAAATAAGTATTACCTACTTTGTATTAAATTTAAGAAGATTTTGTCCCGAGTAGGCCGTAACTTGAAATCGAAACTAGATTATCTAATAAGTGGGGTAAAAAGAAAGAGGGGCCCATTTATGGAGAAGAAGCATTTGGTTGGGGGTGGTTCAAAGGGAATTATGGCCAAGCTATGTATTAACCCGTGTGACAGTGACAGCTGTCAATTTTGACCTCTGTCAAAACTGTCATACGAAGCGCCAAAGGGAGTTAAATGAGACGTAAGCACCAGGTACCGATTACTTATAAAGCTAAAACTTACGTAAATATAATTTTATATTATTTTGAAAATTAAGTTTACATAAGTTTTAGGGCTTTTCAGGCTGAGATTTGGTGTTAAATAGGCTTACTTAGATACAAGTGAATAAGTGAATATAAAACCTATTTTCAAAGTGTGTTTGTACCTAATACTAGTTTTGGGTATTTTATTAGGTATTGTATTAGTTTAGATGAAACTTTGAGGATACGATATTAGTACCATCTTCATTTTTCAAAGGCATTGCTTTAATGAAACCAATATAAAAACTATAAACAAAATAATCCCCAAGAAGACAGACCTCCTATATGCCTAATTTAATAAAAACAGAAGGCCAACAATCAATTCATAAGGATTAACATTGCCTTTGAATAGAAAACTATGTGCAGTTAGTAAAAAGTGTACATTAATAGTTTTTAAACCCAATAACACCAAAAGCCCAGCACCTGAGGGTTGGTAAGGCAGGGATCCACACCAGTACCAACTACTCACAATCTCTGCAGATGTCTCAGTCTCATGAAAAGACCGTCTGGCAACTGCCCGAAACGATTATTGTTCAGTTTCCTGTAATTGAAAGACAAATATGATCCATTGATTCACATCGGCTAAGGCCACATGACTTCATTCTTTTGATTCGAGGAAAAATTGTTGTTTGAAATCACGGTTTCTGATTGGTGGGCATATCGCGCCTTTTGTTTGTTTTAAAATACTGGCAGCATTCGATTTATTATTTTTTATAATGATCCATTGATTCACTAAGACCAGGTGACCGATGATTATTTTGCATTAAAGAAAAAATAATCGTTTCAAATAACGGGTCGTGATTGGCTGAGCTATCGCGCCTTTTTTCTTTGTTTTAAAACAGGATGCCAGCATTAAATTTATTCTTTTTTAAAACCGTGAAATGAGATCCATTAATGATATCTCGATAATGGCATTTCGCAATCGATATTGTTTTGTTTGTAATTATGCATCGAGTGGTGAATTAGCCAATAAAAGCAAAAGCACTCAATAAACTGAACAACGTACAAAATATTTGTTTTGAACAATGAAAGGAATTTTAATGAGTTCTTTTTGGAAATTATTCTTTTGTTGAAGTTTGAGAGTAAAAGTTATATGTTCAACAATGCATAAATATACATATTTGAAAGATTTTAACGAAGTACTTTGGCTTCAATGAATATAATTTAACAAACCTACAATTACAAAGTATATTTTTATTTGTTAATTGTATTCTTTCCCTTTAGTTATGTTATAAGTATGTACATGTCGTTTTAGTTAAGATTTCACCATACAATATTGTGTAATACAATTTCGATAGAAAACTCTCAATGTTTTTTTTTTAATAAAAATTCTTTATTCTGCCTATTGTGTTCCCGAACCATTTAGGAAATTACCCCTTTTTATTACCTACTATATGATTTTTTAAATATTGTTTTGAAACAATTAATTGAGCAAAGAAGGTACTTACAGTCTTTCTAAGCCGTTGAGTTCCAGGAAAGCGTCTCTCTCGATGGTGTGGATCATGTTCTCTGAGAGTTGTCTGAAAAATAAAATAACAATAAATATTTTTATTTGTATAAATGAGTGAAGTTAAAGAAGTTCTTAGAGTAATCGATTAGCGAGTTTTAAACTTTAATAAGGATAATTATAACATCTGGTTACACCAGTTTTGCGTGCCTTTCAGCTCAAGATAAGATAAGAATATTCCAAATTAGCTGCGCCCCGCGGTGTTACCCGCGCCTAAAGTAGCCTATGTGTTAATCCGGGGTATCCGCTTCCTACATACCAAATTTTATCGAAATTGGTCCAGCCTTTTGCGCGTGAAGAGTTAACAAACATACACACTCACAAACTTTCGCCTTTATAATATTAGTGTGATAATACTGCTGTTTGGAATATGATGACCTCAGATCATTACTATTGCAGACGCAATAGGTACTTTTCGCATTCAAAGACAGACAAAAGCTGACTTATTTTTTTCTACGTCGTTACAAAAATATTATAAATAGATATATAATAATTTAACCATAAAATGTCTGTGTATTTTTTATCCGACTACTGCAAAGCCAGAGGAAGGGTAATGATTTTAGCAGTCTAGTATACATATATGTGGGTATGTATGTCTGTTCCAAGGTAACTTACGAATCGCTTGTCCAAAAAAAAATATATCGAGTGAGGTATCAAACGGAAGGTCTTGATTAGCACATTTCAAAAATATATACATAGATAGCCGTATAGGGCTCCTGTACTCGGGTATTAGTTTTTAAATGTAAATCAGTTAGAGTAGGAACCCAAATAATTCAAATTAGTATGTGCTATGTCAATCAATTATTGAAAAGACCTTTCTTGCCAGCAAACGGTATTTTTTTAATAAATAAATAAACATTATACTTTATTAATTTAATATATACTAAGTGACGAGAAAAGTGCCTGCAAAGGCTTAATTATAATTAGATATCAATTTGATTATCTTCTAACATATAAAAGTATGTGTTAGATACAAGCGCCATCTGTATGGCTTGCATTGCATTACTTGGTGCTATAAGCATCCCTTTTAATAAGTGATTCGATTAGGTCCCACTAGATGTCACTTGGTAAGCACAATACTTATTTAAACGAAGTTTTGGAATTTCCGTCCTCTGTTTCAAGCCTTCCAGAACATAGTTATTCACAGGACTGAACGTCCAAAGGTACGATTGTGTAAATATCAAAATCTACAAAGTTTCATGGCTTTTGCTATAAGCAGCTACTAAATAAATCGATGGATACCAAACCCTCTTTCTCTCGAGAACCTATTTTACAGTAAGATAAATATTTCGAGACATGAAAATAAAATACACTTACAAAATTTTGAGTTCCTTCATGTTCTGGAAATCACTTTGGAAAACAATCGTGATGTTGTTGCCCTGAAGATCTCTGAAACAAAAGAGAAGACAAACATTAAGTGGGGCAACGGCTGGTCAATACGGAGTGGGTGGTCTTAGAGCAAAATGTCCTTAACGGCATTTGTCCTCAAACCATAAAGTCCGTTGAATAAAAACGTCCACAGAAAAAAGACCAGGGAGCAAATCGTTTGCAAATAAAAATGCGCTTTAGGTTGTACTAGTCGCGGTCTCGAACTCACATGTGGGCGCGGCCTAAAAGCATGCTGTCTTACCTAACATTGTGTTCTTGCGAAGCAGTGAGGTGAAATGCACGATAAATTCATAGTGCACCGAGCGCGTAAAAACATACGTAAAGTCCTTTGGGAAAAGAGTTTTATGCAAAAACTACAAGTTTATTAAAATCTTCGATAACTAAGTTGTATCGGTGCCGACCTTTTTACACTTCTTTTATTACTTAATAACGCGGAAATTTTCATTAAAATAAGCAAAAATAAAACGAATCTTTGATGGCTCATTACTTTTTAATGGCTTTTTATTTTATTCTGTATCCGTACAGACAAAAATTATGTCATTATCAAAAACTGGCATGAAAGCAAAACTTCACGTATGCATATTTATAACTTTCCTTTATACTCTAATAATTTTCAACATTCACTCCTATGAACATTTGGCTGGTTGAATACATCGGCGTGTGTATATCCACTAAATTGTCATTGCTTTATTTAAAAAAAAAAAGACTAAAGTAAGCGAGGCATCGCATTGGCTGGTATTATAGACACGTATGCAGTGTTTGATACTTTAATATTTTTTTATAACATATAGTTATATTTGACACTTTCCTACACTAATAACTTTCAAATTTACGAGTTTAACATTTGGTTGGTTGAATACATGGGCGTTTATCCACTAAAATGACATTTTTGTTCTTAGTGTGCATTAAAAGATCCATTTGCTTTAAAAAAAGAAAGTTATATTTTATTTTATTCTTTCCTTCCTATATTAACCTCCGTTAACAGAGTTCTTGAATAAATAACTTAATTAAAGATTTTAATTAGTGTTCATGTAATTTTACCCAATCAAAGCTGCGAATGCCAACATTATTAAGTAGTTTCCAAATAGTTTAATAGTAATAGTTTTCGCGTTTGACAATGACACCACATCCCCGAGAGAATCAGCAATAACTTTAGCTCCAAATGTTTTGGGATGAAAACATCGTTTTTCGATTAGATTAACTTTTTTTCTCCGCTAAATATTTAAGGGTTATAATAAAATGAGTATTCACGTAATTTAAGCCTATCACATCTAGAAATATGCCTAAAATGGGAGAGCTTTTAGCATAATTGTGTAATGTTATATAGAGTATAGAGAGCCATGCTAAAAGCTCTATACCGCGAGGAAGGGCGAATTATAGTGCTTTTAACTAATCAGGTTTCTGGAGCCCATTTTGTTGTGACCTTGTGAGGTCTGAAATTGCTTTAGTATCAACTGTATAGGCCGGCAAAGTTAATAATTAAATTAATAAATATATAGGGACAAATCACACAGATTGAGCTACCAAAGTAAGTTTGAGACTTGTGTTATGGGATACTAACTCAACGATACTATATTTTCTCATAGAGGATTTAAAATAACGATGTTTTTATATAACAAATACAAATATGACCCAGGTCAATCTGAAAAATCACACAGATTGAGCTAGCCCCAAAGTAAGTTCATGACTTGTGTTATGGAATACTAACTCAACGATATCTACTATATTTAACAAATACATGTATAGATAAACATCCAAGGCCCAGGTAAATCTAAAAAGGATAATTTTCCATCTTGACCTGACCGGCGATCGAACCCGGGACATCCAGTGTGACTGCCTGGCATGATGACTTAGGCACAGAGGTCGACAAATACATAAATAAATTAAAAAACAAAACAACTTTGACGCATCTTTCTTTAAATTTTGATTATAATTTCAAATATCTTAGTTAATAGATTCAGGTGTTACTTTGCGGAAGTCAAAGTTACATACTACATGATTTGAATTACTTTGTGCAATTCCGCCACCAGTTAGTTCATGCAAACTGTTGCCGGCCGGCGCCCACCCACTACTGTCAGTCTCAGCATACCTGCCACCAACAGCCCGTGTGCACCCGCCACCAACAGCTGATGCATGCTCTCTCCGATACTGCTGTTGTTGATCGTTCGGCAGTCAAGCGTCGAATATTCGACGCTTGACTGCCGAACGATCAACAACTTGTTTGGTGCCTGAAGATGCCTCGTGGAGAGGCGAAACACGTGTCGCGTATGCGGTGTCCGATATTGCTGCAGCCGCAGCGGATGCAGCAGTATCGGAGGGAGCATGCATCAGCTGTTGGTGGCGGGTGCACACGGGCTGTTGGTGGCAGGTATGCTGGGACTAACAGTAGTGGGTGGGCGCCGGCCGGCAACAGTTTGCATGAACTAACTGGTGGCGGAATTGCACAAAGTAATTCAAATCATGTAGTATGTTCAAATATCTTACTCACACAGACATTATCACGACCTCATCCTTGACGGGAAAGACAGGGCCGTAAGACCCAAAAGGCCACGCTTTAGCAAAAATGGGCGTTTGGATAAGAAAAAGGAATCAAAATAGTGATGGTATTAGCCCCATCGCTAAACTTGATTTAAATCTCGCCCATTGCCTCTACTGGATTTTACGATCTGCGCGGGAAGAGAAGCAGCTCGTACATTCTAAGTTTTTTTTTTTCTCCCAGACCAGCATAGAAGAGAAATGTCTTATTTTAGGCTATTAGGCCATTGTGATCCTTTGAACTTGCTTTCACGTGGGTCCGTTCAAGAGCTACGATGGCACAGACAGATAGACAGACATAAGCGTCGAACATATAACATCCTCATTTTTTGTAAAAATTATTTGTGTTCTGCTGCGGTGGCGAAAGAATATTAGCAAATCCGATACAAAAAGTCGCAGTGGCATCATGTGTTTGCTCTTAGGGTCAATTCAGACAGAGAGGAGCGCCGTGGAGAGGATTTTTTGATGACACTTAAAAATTAACTTAAGACGAAGTGGTAGCTAAAGTGGCGCCCTCATTTGAAATAAATTGTTTAAAACTAAATATGGTGATAATTAAAAATTTGATTTGTATAAATGTCTAGAAAGACCTTTAAACTATTTTATGAATAACCTTTGAAAGTAATATTGGTAGGCCGTCTAGCTTTAAAACTGTGAAAAACAGTTTTAAAACTAGACGGACTATTAGTAATAATTTCAAAGGTTATTCATAAAATAGTTTAAAGGTCTTTATAGACATTTAAACAAATCAAATTTTTAATTATCACCATATTTAGTTTTAAACAATTTATTTCAAATGAGGGCGCCACTTTAGCTACCACTTCGTCTTAACATTATTGGCATACAGCATTTTGTAATGTTTAAACGTTTATACACTTTAGCAATACGGTCTTATTTTTCAATTGCGTTAATAATTGCTCGAGCATTTTTCCTCTATGTCTAAACTGACCCTTAGAAGTAGTCTATGCTTTCTCCAGGTGAAGCAAATAAAAAAAAAAAGTTTTTAATGATATAAGTATTTGATACAACTGTTACACGGTAGGGTTTTTAAAATTAAATAATAACAATAAGCACAAAAGGTAAAACAAGTAGGTAACAGAGTTGGGCAAAATGTAATTAAACTACTAATTACTAATTACCATTACATTTTGTAGTTAGTAATCGCAGCTACATAATTACAAAAAGTAATTGAAAAAGTAGTTGAACTATAAACAAAAAGTAGTTGTAATCACAATTACAAACTACTTTTTGAAACTACATATTTTATAAAGCTAACTTACTTATAAATTTTCGTTTCTTGCTTACAACTTTTTACACTTACCATTTTGAAATACAACACCTTTATCACACGCCCGCGGTAATAAATTCTTATTGTAATTTGTAGTTATAACTACTTAATTACAATTACAAATTACAACTACAGTAGTTTCGATTGTTGTAGTTATATTTAATGTAATTTCAACTACTTGTAGTTAATTACATGTAATTGTAATTTGTAATCAAACTACACAATAGTAGTTGACTACGCCCAACTCTGGTAGGTACCTACGTAACATAAACTTGTGCGTAAAAGTACAACAAAAGTAATTATTGCAAATTATGCTATTTCATATTTTAAATGAAGGTAGCATAAGGGCCGTAACAGATGCGGCGCAAGTTGCGCCGCATAACAGCTAGTGATGGGCGATGCATAAATACTCAATCAACCCATTTGAGTATTTACTCAGTAGATTGAGTAAATACCCGATAAATATCCTTATTTATCCATTTAGTGAGTAGATTGATTTATATGAGTGGCGACTCATATTTATATTCATATTCATTATTATTATATTCATATATCATGTTTTCATGACAATTTTGAAACTTAAATCTAGTATACACTTGCAATTCTTGTCGCAAAGTGTTTGCGTACGCCATAATATGCTTAAAATGTAGGTAAACGTTATATGCGACACTAAATTATATGAAAATACCATACTAATCATACACTGAAACTAAAGTAGACTTCCTTGACTAATTATCATTTTTTGGTGGGAGGTGTGCATAGACGTAATTTTACGTAAAAATAACCAAACAGACATCAAATGCGATGGCGATACATGAGCACGCTCAATTTACTCTATTTATTAAATCTAGTGAGTAAATACTCAAATGGGTAGATTGAGCACTATCCACTGCTCATCTCTAGCTGTTACGCGACGCAACTTGCGCCCCGTCTGGTGCGGCACTAAGTCGTTTTTGATAATTGGTAACAGCAGGTAATGACGGCTACTCTCCGCACTAGTAGAAACTGTGTTGCGGCAGTGTTGGTATCATCGTCCACGTTGACCATTATGCATTAAGACGTTATTAGTAAGCGTGTGTGGTAACGCTGGTCCAAACTACAAATTAACATTACTATTTACTGCTTGTTATAAATTCATAATTAATAAACGTCGGACATTCCCACGGCATCAGCGTACTAGTAAGCTAGTGATGTGGCGAGTCGATAAATTGGTAAGATTTATCGATATTTACCTACTGAGCAATAGAGTTATTAAATTATTGGTCTTTAAACAGCATTACAATGCACGGATTATTAACCAAATTAAAACATGTCATGGAAAATTTCGCCACTAGTGGGATTCGAATCCGCGTTCCTCATGTTTACGCCGTGAATATACTACCAATTGTGCTACCGTGGCTTCAAATCTTCCTGACGCAGCACGGATAATAGAGTTATTGTTATTGATCATCAGGGCTTTCTAGTCTCCACTGCGACACGACCCTTTCTGTATTATTAAAGCCATACCTGGCTAGAGCAGCCAGAGAATTTGGCCTACACTCTTCACGCTGGCCAGATAGGTTGGAGATGTTTAATTAGCGTTGTCTAGCTTGTATTTCCAAAGTCGTCTTCTACAACATCCACGAGAAGACTTGGAGTTGTTCTTAGCCAATGCCAGAAACCAAACGGCGAATTCAACTTCGAATTTTCTTACGGTTATCTTGTCATTGTCAGGGCGCATTTAAACGACACACGCACGCCAAACTCACGCCTAGCGCATGACAAGCAGTTAAAATGGATATTAAAAATCGATTTAAAAATCTCCCATACAAAATAATTTTGATCGTTCTGTATAGACTTATTAAATATCAATAAAAAATTGTTCTCCCATACAAAGTGAATTTGGCCGAGCGCTAATCTGTGTAGTTTTTTTCTTTTTTCGTTAATTGTTTATATGGGAAGTAGATCGATATCGTGGACTGAAATTGCTCTTAAAAATTTGGCTGGTGGTTAAAAGTCAGCCTGTATAATTATATATTTATCGATCAAAAAGTCACTCTGTACAATATGTAACAAATATTGTACAGAGTGACTTTAATAACAAAATGACGATTTTTTTCGAGTTTCTGAAACTCGAAAAAAATCGTCATTTTCATACAAAAGTGTTCGGCCGGCCCAGCAATTTGTATGAATAGGAAAAGTTGTTCATATTGACGGTCTGAGTTGCTCCTACAAGGATCGGACAGGGTTTTTGTCACATATTGTATAAGGCTAAATTATACAGATTGAGTTAGCCTCAAAATAAGCTTCAACTTGTGTTATGGGATGCTAACATTGCTAACTCAACAATAATATATCTTCTAAATATATATAACTCAAAGGTGACTGACTGACTGACATAGTGATCTATCAACGCACAGCCCAAACCACTGGACCGATCGGGCTGAAATTTGGTATGCAGGTAGATGTTATGATGTAGGCATCCGCTAAGAAAGAATTTTGATCAATTCTACCCCCAAGGGGATAAAATAGGGGATGAAAGTTTGTATGAAACTTTTAAACCGATCGGGCTGAGATTTTGCATGCATAAAGCTACTATGACAATGGCATCCCCTAAGAAAGGATTTTGATAAATTACACCCCTACGAGAGCGAACCCGCGGGCAAAAGCTAGTTTATAAAATAAATACTTAAATTAAGAACACATATAACGTGTAACGGAATAGGGGTATCAACCCGAAAGGGAGTAAACATACTAATCAATGTGAACAACTTTTACTATGGGACCATCCCAGAAGTAGTAAAAAATAAACTGCAGCTCCATCCATTTTGACACGGTAAGTATTTAATTTTGTATGAAAGTGAAGATTTTTTTTTACGATTTCAGACATGGTCCCATAGTAAAAGTTGTTCACATTGATTAGTATGTTTAATCCCTTTCGGGTTGATACCCCATTCAGTTACACGTTGTATAAAATACCCAATCGATATTTCCCATGATATTCCAATGAGACGCTCCGATGAATGCTGATCGCTAGCCGTCTTAGGCCTAACAGTGTCTGTCAATGATTTTAAGTACATTGCCGGTATTGTATCTTATAGTCAGAGGTTGGAATTAGGTAGAGTTGTTTATGTACTTTCATCGAAATGTTGATATTAATATGGATTTTACCGGGATTTCTTATGGACAATCTCGTGTTGCCAACAATATTACAAATAAATAATAATAAAAACCTTAAAGACAGGTAAAACAAAGTTAATTAACATACAATTTTTATTAGTATATAAGGTGGGTGGACCATGGAAGGCCATGCTCCTTCGAAGGCCAATTATTAAAATTTCGTAGTTATTGCCATGCGATGACAAATTCCTTCTATTTACACAAACACCCATCGAACTGGAAATCACAGACGCGGCGGCGAATCACTCGCGCTACTATTTTGGCAGTACGGTCCCTCGCTTCTTCAATATCGGGAATCGACGACGTCAAAATAAGGTGGGTGTACCAAGGAAGGCCACTCTAACAAATAAACAGTTATTATTCATTTATTTACTGAATAAATGAATCTAACAAATATTTAAGTAATACTTTGTTTTATTACGTAACATATAAACCACTTTTTTTAATTGCAGATTTTATCGCTATTTAGTAACTTATAGTGTTAAATGACTGATTTATTATAATGGCCTTCTAAGGAGCCTTGTTCCTAGCAAGGCTATTTGGAAGAGTTCAATATAACTTAAGTTCAATCAATATTGATTAAATCTACAATAAAAAGAAGTGGTTTATATGTTACGTAATAAAACAAAGTATTACTTAAATATTTGTTAGTTTCATTTATTGAGCAAATAAACGAATAATAACTGTTTATTTCTTAGAGTGGCCTTCCATGGTACACCCACCTTACATTAGTATTTTTATTCGTTTTTACATGGTCACATCGCACGTGCAGTGGTTTAAATTATGTAGAAGTTAATAACTTTTTATTTAAGAAATCACGGGATTTTTCTTTTATTTAAAATTAGTCCCGGGATTTGAAGCATATCCACTTTATTCTTTCGCTGTATGAACTCAGTGTAAGTACATAAATAACTCTACCTAATTCCGACCTCTGCTTATAAATTGAATTTTAACACAATGGGTAATATACATGTATAAAATCAGCAACTGAAATCAAGACAAATTCTGTCATGTAGTTCCACAAGGTTGAATACCTACTTATTTTTTACTAAGATGAAGTAATCTTGTTTTATATAGATATTAAACATGTCTTCACTTTCTTCTTCAGCCTTTATTCACCCATTGTTAGGTGGCTTTTTCATGGAGTTTCCATTCGACCCGGTCTTCTGCAGTCCGCATCCAAGTCTTGCCCAGTATTTTATAGATGTCATCGGCCCAGCGCATAGGTGGCCTACCAACATTACTCATCATACATGTCAAATTATGGAAAAAATTGTCACGATGTTGTAAAATATAACTTCTGAACTTTATTTTCAGGGTGATCCGGACACGTACTTGGTTATTCATTTAGTTTTAGTGATGCTATCAAATTTTTACACAACTCTTCAGCTTTCTAATTTTAGTTTGACGATTTGAACTCTGATTATAAACCCACTACAAAAGGGCATTTGTTGGTACTGTTAAGAGAATAAACGTCACAAAATAATGTCACTTGTTATTGATCATATCCATTTTGAATTTAATTGAGATTTATTAATGCAGAAGATTTGATAGAGCGATATTTGATTTGACTCCAAAAACTATGACGTTACAGTTTGGTATTTCATGTAAATCCCATAAAAAACTTTTGTTTTGACGTTCAGAAAAAAGTTCCTGATTTGAATTGTTAGAAACCTGCAGTTTAAATTGAGATAACTTTCCATGTTTATTCCACATGCCATACAGATAAAGATAATCCTGATTATCCTGAATATCTAAAATGTAAATTTAAATATCTTTCAGACACTCATGATCGACAACTTCGCTCTAATGAGACACGTCAGCTCTTTATCCCCCTTTTCCGGACAAATTTTATGTCTAACTCTTTTACTCTTCAAGCCTCACGGCTCTGGAATGCTTTACCCGTTAACATCAGAGAAATTTCTACTAAATTCTCTTTTAAAAGAAAAGTTCACGCCCACCTTTTCAACTCCCTTTCCTCGTAAAATCATCATTATTTAGTTCTTCTCTTCAAAGCTAGATGTATATGTAAGTATTGTATAAGTAGATATTTATTCTGAAATGTATATATAATAGGTATATCATGTAATTGTATATTATATAGTAATATTTCATAATGTAAGTATATGTGTATTGCTTTTTTGTGCCGCATAGTTTTCTCTGTTTATCCCTATTGTTGATTGGGAGAAAATGCTCTTACCATTAAGTCCGCCATTTGTTAAAAGTATATTTGTACTTTGGAACAATAAAGTTTGATAAAATAAAATAAATAAATTATTTATTTGCCAAATATGTGTTACAAGATATTATATTCAGTTTCATCCAATCATGTTTTCCATCACCGGTGTGCAAATTATGTCAGAAAAGCTTGTCATCTATTATGATAGATACATACATACATACATAATATCACGCCTATTTCCCACAGGGGTAGGCAGAGACTATGGACCTCCACTGGCTACGATCCTGACAAACCTCTTTCGCTTCATCTATACTCATCAATCTCTTCATACATGCCCGCCGGTTACGGGTACTTTTTACCTCTCCTTTTTTCAGAACGTCTGCAATCTGGTCGCAGAATGTTCGCCGAGACCGACCCTTCCCTACTGTTCCTTTCACATTTGCCTTATAAATATTTTTTGTTAACATGTTTTCATCCACCCTTTCTACATGCCCAAACCACCTTAACATCCCTTTTTCTATTTTTGTCACAACATTCTCTTTCACTCCACACCGCTCCCTTATGACATCATTCCTCATTCGATCTTTCAAATTAACACCACACATACTCCTCAGCGCTCGCATTTCAACTGCATTTATTCTACTTTCATGCTTTCTCTGCCATACTCAACTCTCACTACCGTACATTAAAGTAGGTATTAGTACTCCTTTATGAACAGCAAGTCGTGCCTTGTGTGATACCTTCCTACTGCTCATAAAGGAATGCAACGCTCCATTCACTTGGTTACCCACATTCACTCTTTTTTCAACATCACCCTCGTGCTTGCCATCTTTCGTAAACATACATCCCAAGTATACAAACTCCTTCACTTGCTCAACTTTCACTCCATTTAGTAAAATATTGCATTCTGCTGAACTATCATCCCTTTCAAAAACCATAACTTTTGTTTTACTGACATTAACTTTCATACCCTTTTTCTCTAATGCATCATTCATAACAGTTATCATCTTCTGTAATTCCTCCTCTGAGTCCGCAAGTATCACTTGGTCATCGGCATAGAGAAGGCATTTGATTAATAACTCATCCATTCTCACACCACATTCGTCATCTTTCAAATCTGTCAAACAACTATCCATGAATAAGTTGAACAGCCAAGGCGACGCTACACATCCCTGTCTCACACCTTTTTCGATGTTAAACCAGTCTGTGTATTCGCCGTCAATTCTGAAACAAGCGCTGGAATCCTTATAAAGAGATTTCAGTGCTCGGATCAGATGGCTGCTCAGCCCATACGCAGACAGTGTTGACCACAGTTCATTCCTATTCACTCTGTCATAGGCCTTTTGTAGATCTACGAAGATGCCATAGACTTTTCGACCTTTGGCCAGAAGCTTCTCTAAAATGCATCTCAAGGAAAAAATTATGATAGATGATAGCTTTTAATAAAAATATACATATCTATTAACCTTTTACAATTAACTATGAAACAAAGTCAATTTACAATTTATCAAAAACGAAATCCTTAACACTATAATAACATTTATCTATCAAACATAACTTACTTTTCTTATTAAACAAAGTCAAATTAAATTTTTTATATTGTTTTGGTATTTTATTATATATTATCGGGGACATATTACAACCTAAACTTTTTTCTTTAAACAAACGTCTCGTCCGACACCGTAATAATAATAAACATAAAAATAAATTCCCACGGGCCAACACGATTTAATATAAATGCTAAACAAAGTCTAATGAATCTAATTCGAATCAATAAAGTCGGTAGTTCTCGCTCGATCGCAGCTGATCGCAATTAGTGGCTTAGACGCGGCCATTACACTAGGGATGGGACGAGTGTGTCAACTTACTTTATCGATATCGATGCTACACATGTTTGTTAAGATATGGGCGTCTCGGATATTTTACTACAATTTAATTCAAGTCAGCGCAATTAATGGCTTAGGTGAGGCACTGTTACTAGTGATGGTATACATATAAGGTTGTATATTTATCGATATCATTGTTTTGTATTTGCAGATGTAAACTTTATAGACATCATACAACTTTATAGACATTATAAAACTAAGTTATGTTGTATGTTTTTTTAATCACCTTGTAGATGTCTTGTTGCGTGTAGGCCTCCTCTGTCTTTGATCTCTATTTACATTCTGACGATTTTTCCTACAAGTTCTTCGACAAAAACTGTCTGACTGTTAGCCACTCAAAGTTTAGGAAAGTAAACAAGTACTATAAATAAATAAATAAATATATAGGGACAAATAACACTGATTGAGCTAGCCCCAAAGTAAGTTCGAGACTTGTGTTATGGGATACTAACTCAACGATACTATATTTTACAATAAATACATAAATAGATAAACATCCAAGACCAAGGACAATTTGAAAAAGGCCATTTTCCAACTTGCCCTGACCGGGGATCGAACCCGGTACCTCTGGGTGGCGGACTAGCATGGTGACCACTACGCCACGGATTATTTATAGTGTAATTAACCCTCATCGTACGCTGGTCGCATCACTACGTCGCTCGCGTTACAAAGTTTATCGGTTGCGGTTCGGATAGGAGTTAGATCGTTTTCAATCGGACAGCGTTTGGTATTGAAGTTTAAAAGTGAATTAACGCTTCACGTCTCGCTTTCGGCTGTCGAAAACAAAGTAGTATGTACAATGCAACACAAATAAGTTGAACAAAAATGGCGGACTTCAAAGCATTTTTGTACAAATTCTAGTCCAAAATGGCAGTCGTCGGCACATTATTTGTAAGTACTTGTGCCGATAACCGCCATTTTGGTTCAACCTTCTTGCCGGGAATTTGTACAAAAATGCTTTGAAGTCCGCCATTTTTGTTCAACTTATTTGTGTCGCCTTGTACCTACTTCTAACGAAAATTGAATTTTAACTACCTACCTTATATCAGGCTTGTGTCACGCCCGATTTATGTATCGAAAATATACCTACATCATTACTATGCGCGCGGCGACCACTCCGGAGTGGTAAATTCTGTTACATGAATCGTTTGTCCAGAGTAATAAGAATGAAATTGGCTTGCAAACTACATTGAGTAGATATTTCTTTGAATTTATTTTCTGAGTGAAACTTCTGTACGTGAGTACTAAGTACTTACATACTACTTGATTTGAATTACTTTGTGCAATTCCACCACCAGTTAGTTCATGCAAACTATTGCCGGCCGACGCCCACCGTCCAAGCGTCGAATGATCATCATTCATCATTCATTCGACGCTAGACCGCCGAACGATCAACAACTTGTTTGGTGCCTGAGGATGCCTCGTGGAGAGGCGGAACACGCGTCGCATATGCAGTGTCCGATGTTGCTGCAGCCGCAGCGGATGCAGCAGTATCGGAGGGAGCACGCATCAGCTGTTGTTGGCGGGTGCACACGGGCTGTTGGTGGCAGGTATGCTGGGACTAACATATAGTGGGTGGGCGCCGGCCGGCAATAGTTTGCATGAACTAACTGGTGGCGGAATTGCAAAAAGTAATTTAAATCCTGTAACACCTGAATCTGTTAACTACTAGTAATTATTCTGTGTTTTTGTTTAATAATATTAGGTAGCTGTGGTGTCCTGCCTAGTGTACGTAAGGACACTCCCAATAGCACTTAATACTACTTTTAATACATAGGGCGCACTATAAGTTTCCGGAACTGGCCACTTACATAAACAATATTTAAAAATTTATTGCAACATTTGAAAATAGAACTCTTTGGCTGTAGAATGCAGTTTGTTTCATCTGACTGTCTTTTGTTTTTACCTTGTGGCGCCATTTAAAAAATTGTGTGTCTGCATCAACATGGATTTAACTCGGGAAAATTTTCGTAGTATGATTTTCTACGATTTTAAGTGTAATTTGACAGCTCAACAGAGCATCGCTCGGCTTGAAACAGCTTTTGGCAATGAAGCACCATGCAAGACAACTGTTTATAGCTGGTTTGCAGAATTCAAGCGTGGTCGTATCAATCTCAGTGACGAATCTCGCGATGGTCGGCCGTCCACCGCTGTGACCAACAAAAACATCGATGCTGTGCGCCGTATGATTGAAACAGACAGGCATGTGACCTACCATGAAATTCGCGCATCCTTAGAAATAGGCATGAGTCAAATACAATTAATCCTACACAAACATTTGGGTGTGAGAAAGCTGTGCTCGCGGTGGATCCCACACAACTTGACCGAGGCTCAAAAACGGACCGCGTCACTTGGTGCAGTGCCATGCTTACTGGCACTGCACCAACAGATTCAACGAAGGTGCGTCAAATTTGGTGTGGGACATAGTAACAGGTGACGAAACATGGATTTATTGCTACGATCCCAAAACAAAGCAGCAAACGAGCGTATGGGTCTTTCAAGATGAGCCGAAACCAACCAAAGTGGCGCGCGTGAAAAGTGCATCTAAGCGGATGATTGCTTCTTTTTTTAATAAAACTGGACACGTGGCTACTGTTGCTTTAGAGAATCGTCGTACAGTGAATAGTGACTGGTACACGACCTTTTGTTTGTCGGAAGTTATTGACGAACTCCGTAAAAATAACCGTAAACGCCGTATCATCCTGCACCACGACAATGCTAGTTCTCACACGGCCAGACAGACAAACGACTTTTTGAAGGCGAAAAATGTAGAACTCATGAGTCATCCTGCATACAGTCCCGACCTGGCACCTTGTGACTTTTTTCTGTTCCCAAAAATTAAGAACCAATTACGCGGTCAACGATTTTCATCACCAGAAGAGGCTGTCGAGGAGTATGAAAAACACGTTTCAGAGGTCACCACAGAGGAGTGGCACAAAAGTTTTCAAAACTGGTTTCATCGAATGAAAAAGTGCATAGACGCCAAGGGAGATTATTTTGAAAAACAATAAATTAATTTTGTACCTTTAATAGTATTTTTTCATATTCATTCCGGAAACTTATAGTGCGCCCCACGTATTTAGTTATAGGCTTGCCAGCTAACACTTGACGTCTTGTTGCCACACTTGCCACGCGGTCACCATCAATCTGGTCGGTACCGTGTTGCCATCTCTCGGACCGCGTTGGTGTTGCCGAATACAGTAAAATAATATCTAATTATTTATTAATTTTAATTATATATTTACTATGTGTGTACGGTACTTTATTTATTTACTATGGGTGTACACTACGTTAGACACAGAAAGTCCATTGCTGGACATAAGGAGCCTCTAAGGATTTCCAAAAGAGGAAGGTTAAGGCCAGGAAGACGCTGAATGCTTCCATTTGGAAGCGGCCTGCATTAAGAATCTACCTACAACCCTGCTGAGGTCTAACTTGTGGGAACTCCACCTGTAACGTCCCAGCAAGTAGGTGTGCTCCCATATGAATTATGTAGATTCAAACAGACGACAAGAGAGAGACACGACAAGGGTTAATACGAGTACATTTATTTGTCAGCACTGATAAAATTATAAATTCAACAACTATAAGTTCTTATGAGTTTGTATGAGAGGTGGTGGAGGAATAAGTCGGAATGCTGATGATGGAATTAGAAATAATTAGAAATAGAGTTTAAAATAGGGTTGCATCGATACGCCTTTTCTCCGATACGATACCGATACCTATACTCTTATACAAATATCGGCGATACCGATATCGATACCGATACGTTAATTGAATCAAACATGAAGATAAAATAAATAAATCACCAGTCGGATTATTTTTTTATTAATATGAAAAATAGTTACATAGGTCGATATTAGATAATTATTATAAATTTTAGTAATTAACATTAATAACATTTTTATTTAAAAAACAAAGTAATCTTAAGTTTTGCGGAGAAAGGCGATTTAAAAAAAAAGTATCGTTGAATCGGTCATAAAAATATCGTCGATACCGATATATCGGCTAACCCGAAGTATCGCCGATATATCGGTATCGGTGTCGGTATCGGATGCATCGCTAGTTTAAAATTGTAATTTGAATAAGTTGGGCAGAATGAAAAGAGGTATACGTAAAGACATAAAGATAGGGCAACATCGTTATAACCTTATGTGTGATAAATAGATAGATAACTCTTCATTGTACATCAAAAATGAAACTGTAACAAAAAAAAATTGGGTACAATGGGCGGATCTCTTCCAGACAACCAGTGGATGGAGAGGAAAGTGAGAAAGATTAAGAAATGCATCTATGAAAGATATGCACCTATTCCGGTTCCGGGCGGCGCTTTCCCGCATTTTCTTCAATATAATATGCATGTCAACGATCACGTAAGAATGCCGAAGACCTTGCAAAGTGGAGAAGAAATAGCCAGAACAGTTTGAACGATTTGGCTGTAGTTTGACGACCAGGCGGTCGGTCGTCAAACTACAGCCAATCAACCCTCCTTGGGAATGCAGTTACAAGCAAGAAATGTTTGAAAGTAATTAATTGGAATTATCACATTATAAATTACTCTATTTTATGTAGCTATCAAGTTATCAGTACGTTTATTTGATATTTAATAAATGTAATAATATGTATTGTATATTTGTAATATATTATTTATGTATGTATATTACCTATACCTATTTATGTAAGTATAGTTTATGTTTTAATCAGACTAATGTTATAAAGGCGAAAGTTTGGGTGTATTTTTGTTTGTTACTTCTTCACGCGCAAACGGCTGGACCAATTTTGATAAAATTTGGTCAGGAAGCTCACACCCTGGATAAACAAATAGGCTACTTTTTCCGCGGGTAACACCGCGGGTACAGCTAGTGTAATTATAGGTTATAATTGTCTATAATATGTGTAAATTCATGTTAAATTTGTTTAGTTTATAGTAGCGATGCATCCGATACCGATACCGATACCGATACCGATATATCGGCGATATTTTTATGACCGATTCAACGATACTTTTTTTTAAATCGCCTTTATCCGGCAAACTTAAGATTACTTTTTTTTTAAATAAAAATGTTATTAATGTTAATTACTAAAATTTATAATAATTATCTAATATCGACCTATGTAACCACTTTTCATATTAATAAAAAAATAATCCGACTGGTAATTTATTTATTTTATCTTCATGTTTGATTCAATTAACGTATCGGTATCGGTATCGGTATCGGTATCGCCGATATTTATATAAGAGTATCGGTATCGGTATCGTATCGGCGAAAAGGCGTATCGATGCAACCCTAGTTTATAGTTGCTTTAGAATTTTTCCTTCTTAGTCAGTTGCACCACCGTCTTTGTCTTTCTCACATTCCTCTCTATCCACTGGTTGTCTGGAAGAGATCGCTTATAATAAGACCGCCATTGTAAACATTTAATTGAAAATTATTTCTTTATGTTATATTTTTCTTTTGGTGTGCAATAAAGAGTTATTATTAAATGCCTCTTGTACATCCACAAGAAGAGATTGAGCTCAATATACTCGTATTGGAATATTCGGAAAGCACAAACTCGTTTTGCGTTTAAAAAAGCAGTGCGTGAACACTATCTCCGAAAAATTTCAATGGTTATATAATAGTATTTTTTCTACTCCTGTACTGTTATGACTTTTAAATGGTCCCGAATACTGTTTATAAGAACATAGATAATATGATTTCAGAAAAGTCTATACTTTATTTCTAATATAATAGTACAGGAGTAGAAAAGAAGTGTTTATGTAATTTATGTATGTGGTTTATCAGGGAATATTTAAATATGTCTATTTTTGTGTACGTTTATTAAAGGTTATATATATTTATGTGTAAATTTAGGTTTATTGTCATGTTATATATTTGTTTATATCAATTTTTTAATATCAAATCAAAACCTATATTTTTTGTTTGCTGTACTTTCCCCCAAAAGATTGCTTTCACAGCATCACCTGTTGGTTGACTGGTAGAAAAGGCCTCAGCAGGCCATAGGACCGCCATTAACATGTATTTTTATAAAGATAAATAAAAACAATTGAGTGGTTCAAAACTTGTGCTTGTGTTCGTGTCCTATTATATGAATCATTGAAAAATGGGTCACTTTTTAATAAGTAACAATTCTTACCAGTTACAGCTATCCCGAGTGCCCCAAATTCGCTGTATGCGGCCATTTTGAGTTTTATGATCGATTCGGAGTGTAATTCGGTTTATGGCGAAAAGCGCTGATTGTAGAGTTACAGTGTATGTAGGCACGGCATGCATAATTCTTTTTAAAAGTAGAGCGGAAGCACTCGGCTGAGAGTGTAGAGCCGCCATTACGACAATAGTGGGATAGGAAAGGAGTGGAGATAAGTTGTATTCTACTCCACTTATTTATTTTACTTTTTATTGCATATAATTAAACAAACTTATTTAATTTTTGACCAAATGAGATACATATACGGAGATCATTGAAATTTAATCATGTTACGGGTGGAGTTGCAAAGTTTTTTTTTTTATGTCATAGGGCGGCAAACGAACATGCGGGTCACCTGATGGTAAGTGATCACCGCTGCCCATGGACAACTGCAACACCAGGGGTGTAACAGAAGCGTTCATAAGCGTAGCCAGCCATGGGCTCAGGGTGGGGCATCAATCTGAAATAATATGTAACTAGCAAACTACACGGTCCGCCGCTTACCCCAGTTAAAATGTCGAGTGTGAACTTTCTTACGAATATTAAGTATTGTAGTAAGTGCCTAGACAATTTAATTTTTAGGTTTGGTTCGGTAACTTAAAGGTCTGAGCCAGGGTGGGGCAAGCGCCCCACCGTGCCCCACTGTGGCTACGCCCATGGAAGCGTTGCCGGCCTTTCAGGAAGGGAAGATGTAGGAAGAGGGGGAGAAGAGGAGGGGGGGGGGCTCCGGCTCTCTCACTCACCGAACGAAGCATAGTAGCGGTGACGCTACTACTCAGACGTCGTAGTAGCGTGGCTCTACCACAACTCATGGATTTCATGGGATTTTCGAACAAATATAATACTATCCTTACTTCTCAGTAGTCGTATCTATCGTATTTACAATACCACGCGGCTGGATTGCCATATCTAAAAATGACTAACTCTGCGCACCCTTTCTAGCAACCCCAATAAAAGTTTACGACATATTTCGGATTACTCTGATGTTGAACCAATCGTTAAGGTTACAGCTTTACTGGTGCATGATAACGATAACAGCTTACAATTTGACACATAGTATAGCTTACATTTTACGAGTATGCTTAAAAAATATCAAAGATTTGCTAAACCTACATAAGTCTATATATAAACACACCTTGTGTTTATATATAAAAGGTTGGGGAAAAAGTCTTTTCGCATTTTATATGAAAATTCAAAACATTTTTTAAAATAGTTTATTTACATTTAACTAAAGTATGTAGGTACCATTTTGTTTGATAGCTTTTTGCCATCTTATAGGTAGGGACATGATCCCATTGCTATAGAAATTTTGGGGCTTCTGATCAAAAAACTGCGTCAAGTAGTTTTGGCAGTCCTCTCGTGATGTTAACCTGACACTGCCTAAAGAATTCTGAAGAGACCGAAACAGGTGGAAATCTGAAGGTGCCAGGTCAGGACTATACGGCGGATGCATTAACACCTCCCAGCCAAACTCTCTTAATTTTTGCTGAGTGGTTAAAGATGTGTGAGGTCTAGCGTTATCATAATGAAAAACCAAACCCCTTTTGTTGATTAATTCCGGCCGCTTTCTCTCAACTTCTTGCTTTAATCTTATCAGTTGTTCGCAATAGAGTTCTGAATCGATGGTCCTGCCTGGTGGTAACAGCTCATAATTAATAATGCCCTTCCAAACCCACCACACACACAGCATCACCTTGTTGCGAGTTAACCCGGGTTTCGCCACAGTCTATGAAGCCTGACCGGCCTTTGACCATGACCTTTTTCGCACGTTCATGTCGTCCGTGATCCACTTTTCATCACCAGTTATCAATTTCTTCAAAAATGGTTCGGTCTCATTACGTCGTAATAAAGAATCACAAATGAGTACACGGTTCATTAGGTTTCTTTCAGAGAACTCGTGAGGTACCCAAATATCGAGCTTTCTTTTGTAGCCATTTTTTTTTAAAATGCGCCATAACTGTTTTGTGATCAATTCCCAGTTCTTCAGCTACGTCGTAACTGATATGCCGATTTTGCTCTACTTTAAAAAAAAAAAACATCCATTTTATCCGTAACAGGGCGACCAGAGCGACGTGCATCTTTGACATCAAAATTTCCGGATTGAAAACGCTTAAACCAAATTTGTGCTACTCTCACAGACACTGCACTACTAGGTCCATAAACATCGTAAATTTTTTTCGCGACTTGCGTTGCGTTTTTACCTTTTTGGTAGTAAAATTTTAAAATGTATCTTCTTTCTTCATTAGATTCACGCATCTTGACGATAAGAAAAACAAATGAAAATCACGCATTTTCCTAATTTGAATCGGAATACGTGCTTTAAAATTTTAACTTTTAAATGATACCAAAACCAGCCAGGTACAAATAGTATAGCCAAAGTGGTTTTATTACAAGTTTATACATACTATATGCGAAAAGACTTTTCCCCCAACCTAATATAAACACTAGCTTTACCCGCGCCTTCGTCCGCGTAGAAGTCGAAAATGGTTTTATTATAACCAACGTATGGATTTAAAGGCCTAGCAGACCCGGCGAACTTTGTTCCGTCTTACTTTTCCCTTTCCCATTCACCCCATTTCATTCCTCTATGGGTTGAATTTTGAAAATTCCTGAAACACGTATTTACTCATTTACCACCAGGAGCACTCTTGCGAAGTTTCGAATAAAATTTGACGACCTCTGTGGCGTAGTGGTCACCATGCTAATCCGCCACCCATAGGTTCTGGCCTCCAAAATGGCCTTTTTCAAATTGTCCTGGGTCTTGGATGTTTATCTATATACGTATTTGCTATAAAATATAGTATCGTTGAGTTAGTATCCCATAATACAAGTCTCGAACTTACTTTGGGGCTAGCTCAATCAGTGTAATTTGCACAAAAAGATAATAGTAAGACTAATCTTGTTTCTCCATACAAACTTTGGACCCTCGTTTCACCCTATAAGGTACCGGTGAGTATTGAAATATTCTTCCTTAGTGCACCTCTAAACCTCATAAGAAATCTACGTGCCAAATTTCACTTATCTATCATTAGCGGTTACGGCTGTGCGTGCGTCTATATGTCAGTCAGTGGGAACTTCTCCTTTTATATATATATAGATAGATAGATATTTACATGTTATTTCCGTTCGATCCGGGTTCGATCCCCGGTCAGGGCAAGTTGGAAAATGGCCTTTTTCAAATTGTCCTGGGTCTTGGATGTTTATCTATATATGTATTTGTTATAATTTGTTATAAAATATTGTATCGTTGAGTTAGTATCCCATAACACAAGTCTCAAATTTACTTTGGGGCTAGCTAAATCTGTGTTATTCGTCCATATTTATTTATTTATTTATTTTAAGTTAAGGATATAGCATATACATAGGTACAAGAATTGCTGGTATATCGGAAACGGCTCTCGGAACGGCTCAATGATTTTGATGAATTTCTGTATTTAGCGAGTGACGAGGCTGAAAAAAATATTGTCATAAAAAGTAACCGAGCAATGCTCGGTCGCCCAGTTGTATATAGGGACAAATTACACTGATTGAGCTATCCCCAAGTAAGTTTAAACTTGTGTTATGGTATATTAACACAACGATACTATAATTTCATGATAATCTATAATCTATCTTCTATCTATAATTCAAAAAGCGAAAATCACTCACTCATCACGAAAGCTCGAAAACTACTGAGCCAATGAAGATGAAATTTGGCAGGAAGGTACATTGTGACTAGGAGACGTCCACTAAGAAAGGATTTTTGGAAATTCCATTCCTAAGGGGGTGAAATAGGGGTTGCCAGTTCGTATGGAACTTCGTAATTTTTAAAGAGACACACATTAAATTTTAAATTTATTTTAATAGTTAGTAAAAAATAATAGTGCATTTATTAGATTTTGAAAATTACATTCCTATAGGGGTAAAATAGGGGTGCAAGTTTATATGAATCTTCGTCATTTTTGGAGTGGGAGCGGGACCGGGAACGGGACCGGGAACGGGAACGGGAACGGGATATTATAACACAATTTATAACGTCAAAAACCAATTAAAGATCCTATTAGAACCATTTTCTACTTCTATACGCGGACGAAATCGCGGGTTACAGCTAGTTACGTTTTAAGAAAAACACCTAAGACCCAGTACAGTTAGAAAAAGCCATTTTCTAACTCGCCCTGGTCAGGGATCGAACCCGGAACCTCCGAACTAAACGGCGGAAAAGAGTGGTTACCATACCACTACGCCACGGAGGTCTTCGTCGATACAACATTAAACAGTTACCTCTTTCTTCCCATTTCCCCTCGCGGGTACGAGTAAAATCAGTACCCTTCCTCTTGGCTTTGCCAGTCAGGTAAAAAGATATTCAGATTTCTTACTGAACAGACCAGTGCATCGTACCAAATCCTCATAATATTGGTATTTCACTAGGTAGCTACTTGTATAAATAAAAGTTGGATCAGTAAAGGATAATCCAAATAAATTAAACACAATATCCCATATGCCACTTCAGGTCTTAAAAATATAGCATCTGGCAACACTCAAGCGGCTTATTCGAAAATAGAATGATAAGCAAAACTTATTCAATTGTGGAACGTGCGGCGGCAATGGACTGGCCGTATTAAAAAAATAAAAATAAATCAGTAGCCATATTTGAACGTGAGCAAGCAAACGTTACAAAGATTAAAAAGCCAGTTAAAAGCTTCCATGTATGAATCAATATTTTTTGTTCAAAATACAATTATTTTTAAACCATATCTCTGTTTTCATAAGAGCGATTTTCGAAAATGTCAGATGCAATAAATATGTTTGTTTTTCATTGAATGGAAATGATAAATTAGTTTTCGTATATGGTGAACGGGCGGGAAATTTGAATTGCGAATAGCGTTTTAATATTGGAATTTCGTCGGTTGCTTTTTTTATTATTGGTCAACCTGTTGTCCATAGAGTAAATATTTTTTTTTGTATTCTCGCAGCGTTTGATAAACTTAGCTTCACGAAAGGGGCAACCTGAAAGTAACCTATGATGACGTCTGCCTGACGTCAACTTGAGATGTCTGTGCTTAGCCTTTTCACCGCTTAGGATATCCACAGGAAAACAGAGTAATCCTATTTGAGGCTTTGTAGGATTATAATCTTGTCCTCACTGTGCCCCATCAGCTGCACTAAGAAATCGAGAACTTGCTTTGCTAGGGGATTGGTGTCATGTGGAACTTTTGACAAGAGAAGAAGAAAGAAAGAATATAAGAAAAAACTGTCTTATTCGAAGAAGATGCTAGGCCAGAAACGCATTTGTGTAACACCCTGACTGTAGGAAATTCCTAATTGATCCCGAAATAACACGAAAACGAATAGCTTATTAACAAGTAACACAAATATGGCAATAGTATGTAAACAAACAATGATTTAGCCAACGAACAAAGGCATATTATGTTACAAAACATGGACCAATCTATATTTACGATAAAGTGAGCAGCACAAAATGAAAAGTAATCAAAGAGTAACGAATAAACGGTATTATCTTACAGAAGGTTTCTTTTTTTAATATTACTATTCTTCTATGCTAGTCTGGGAAAAAAATTTAGAATATACCACTTTCTTTCCAAGCAGATCGTTAAAGCCGATCGCCGGCGAAAATGACGCAAACAACTCATCACTATTTTATTTTCTATTTCTATCATCACGCTTAAAGTGGCTTTTGGGCCTTAAGAGTCCCCATACACTTGACAGAATCAGACTTTCCCATACAAACGTAGTCCCTATTTTAGTTAAAAACGGCATTATGATTTCAAAGAAATTGCATATATAATTCTTTTTCACAGTCAAAATTTGAGCTTAAAGGAGAATATAGTGTATCATATCATATTTGACCATCAGTATGGAAAACTTCTACACTTTCATATTTTCTTTCAAGTTCATATTTGACAATCAAAAACTAGTTATATGCCTAGATATATGCAATTTCTTTAAAATTACACAATACTGCCGAAATCTCACATGCCATTTCAAAATAAAAGCTAGACTACGTTTGTATGGAAAAGTCTAGGGTAAGGGGATTCTTGAAGATCTAAATTGTACTGTCTGTCCTATTAAAGAAGCGATAGATTATGTATTTATGTAAAACAGTCAAGGGTAACTATTACTAACTATCAACTATTACTACTAATCATAATTCACGCAACAAATTCAACCAATTTCCTGCCTATATATCCTTCTGCAATCTTTACAATCTATGCCAGTCCCCGATGGCTAAATTACGATGCAGGTTTGTCGTGGGCGGTGCGACTCCTGCGCAGGACTAAAATGGTAGACACAGAAGAGTATCACTTTACAAGATTATAAAGTTGTTTGGATGGTGTTTCATGTGTCTAAATCGGCCACATTGGAATCAAAATTCAAAATGCAAATGTTTATTCAGTAGTGTATATTAAAATTTAATTTATTTTAAAAGAAAAGCTACCGATACCGGCGCTTCTTAACGACCAATGGATTTTCCCGGGATTTCTAATTGACAATCCCATGTTGCCAACAATATTACAAATAAATAATCATAAAAACCTCAGATGCAGAGTTTTAACATATTGGCAACGTCGCGCGTGCAATGGTTTAAATTGTGTAAAAGTTAATAACTTTTTATTAAAGAAATCACGGGAGCGTGACGAAATCACATTGAGAAGAAACGCCGAAAAAAATTATTTTTCACCCCATAATACAGATCTGTGCAAAAATCAAACTAGTCATATTGCCTTCTGTACAAGATAGAAACCCATTCTAAGTTGCGAAACAGGAATAGATCATCTTTTTGTTTAAATAAGCGATTATTACTTCTTTTTAAACAATTGACTTTGTGATTAATTCTTCATTGGCAACTGGATGTGAAACAGAAATAGAATTTCTTTTTGGGCAACTAGGTGCAGACGGGCAACAAGTTCTGTAATTCGACTTCCAAAAACGATCAATTTGTCGCGTACTTTTTTTATGTATGTTTTTTATGTGTGATTTGGAAAATTATATTTTTGTTTGAAAGGAAATACTTTTCAGGTGGTCCGATTGAAATTTTATCAAAAAAGGTTGTGTAGTTTGCGGGTGAAATCAGTTTTTAGTGTTTAGTTTTTTTTACAACTGTGAAACATATTTGCCTAAGCAGCCGGGCTTTATTTGCCTCTTACTTTATTGTATGGCGGTCGTCAAGTTGTCAGATGCAGTTAGAAAATTCCCCTCCGGCTGCTTTTGTCAATAATCCCAAGTAGGATTAACGTAGTGAAAGCGCCGGTTTCTCCGACTATTTCTTCTTGATTTAGCATGGTCTTCGACTTCCTTGGGTGACCATTGAGCGTATTATATTGGAGAAGAACAAGCGTCAAAAGCGATCTGAAACAGCACAGGTGAGGATGCAACCAGGAACGCGGTAATATATTCTCATATACTATAAGAATATATTCTTCATATTAGGTTATAACCAGAGGTCGGAATTAGGTAGAGTTATTTATGTACTTACACTGATTTCATACAGCGAAAGAATAAAGTGGATATGCCTCAAATCCCGGGATTAATTTTTAAGAGCAGAAAAATGTGATTTCGTCACGCTCCCGTGATTTCTTTAATAAAAAGTTATTAACTTCTACACAATTTAAACCATTGCACGCGCGACGTTGCCAATATGTTAAAATTCTGCCTCTGATTTTGATGTCATGAAATCCCGGGAAGATCCATATTAATACCATCATTTCGATGCAAGTACATAAATAACTGTACCTAATTCCGACCTCTGGTTATAACTGGAGGTTATGTTCATAATATAAACGCCATGTTCAAAAAGAAAACAGGAACAACTGGTAATTTTCTCACGGAATTTAAACACTAAATATGTGTGTCAAGTTCTGTATTTTCATTATTTTGTGATCGCTACAAAAGGAGGATTGAAAAAGACCTAGCAGATCGTTTCACAGACTAACTTTCGCTTGTTACCCGTCTAGGTACTACACAATAAGTTTATTGCACAATGTCAGAGGCAAAATTGAAACATGGGAGATCGTCGGCTCAGCGGTTTGTTGCGATTGCTTTTTCTTATCATATTTTAAGGAGATACATGACTTTTTCGGGCTCCAGTGATGTCCCAAAAAAAAAATTGAAAGATAACGGAGGTAATATTTAAAATGTTGGTTGCGTCATGTTCTAGATAATCCTTCAAACTATTTAATGAACTACTTTTATACAGTTTAAAGTGAGAACGTGAAGCTTTTCTACATACATTTGCGAAAAATGGCCACTTTTGGCATTCATTTATCCCTCTCAATCACAGCTCTCAATGTTGTCATGTGTGACCTTCCATTTCCAAGCTGGTCTGGGAGGAAAGAAAAAAACGTAACGTGCTTCGCTTTCAGCGCAGATCTTAAGAGCTGATCGAGGGAATTGGAAATAAAATGAGGAGGCAGCAGTGTGTTATGTTTGTTGTTTTTATTATTTATTTAAACTTTATTGCAAAATTTAAAAAAAAATGTACAAGAGGCGAACCTAATGCCATATGGCATTCTCTCCCGGTCAACCATTAGACCAAGCGGAAAATATGTGTGGCTGGCGTGATGAAATTTATGATCTAGTAAACAAATATAGTAATAGTTTTTCGTGTGTGTAAGTGGCCATGTTGGCCACTGATTCGCGATGATTACAAGAAATTAAAAATTTTAAGTATCCCCCGACACAACTGTAAACAAAGCTTTCAAACAAAAAAACGCATCATCATGGGTCCATTCGTTTAGGAGCAAGGCTTGGAACCACAAGTACAGGTTCCGTACCGGTATTTTAATGTGTTTTTTATCTCGGTACCTGGGTACCTGTTCTAGATCTTTTCTACTCTTACTCCTCAAGGTACAATACTAGTACCGGTACCAAATTTAGATACCTGATCTGCTTTATACTTGTACCTACTGGTATTTGCTTTCGCTCTCTGATACCGGTATAGTACCGATACTGACGAAAAATAGTACAGGTACTAAGTCTGGAACCGGTACCGCACCAAGGTCAATGGTACCGGTTCCCATAAATACCGGTATTTCAAGCCAAAGACACGTCAAACGGTTTTAAAATGTATGTTTATTATTTTCATATGGATTCCAAAATAACTCGTGGTTATTACTGCACACCATTTAAAAGAGCGAACTGTAAATGCCCCGCTGAGCTATCGACCTCACTTATTACTTATTGCCAGAAACAAGATATGCGCAACCAAAATGCATAAACCATTACGCAACGCCTATTTAAAGATTGCACTTAAGGAATCCTGAGTGCATCTGCGATAGTGTTGTGATAAACATGAGCTTTGAGTCTTATTTTCAGTTAAAGTCTTTTTAACCGAGTTTCAAAAAGGAAGAGGTTATCAATTCGTCGGAATCTTTTTTAGGATTCCGTAGTAAACAAGGACCCCGTATAGTTTCGCCTTGTCTGTCTGGCTGTCTGTTCGCGGTTTTATTCAGAGACTATAAATACTTAAAAGCTGTAATTTGGTATAGGTGTGTATATTAATTTTACCAAAAAAGAGTTTAATAAAATTTTGAAAAAAAAAATTTATGTTGGCTCTCATACAAGTAAAGTGGGATTAATTTTTTTTTCTCGTCTAACACATTGTGTGGGTTGAATAGGTCTTTCAAAAATATTGTCAGCTTGTGAACATCATTTTATCATTTAGGGATGCGTTTCTGAAATATTTGGTTTTATCTTGCGATTTTTTGTTAAGAGTCAAGTGTCCCCCCCTCTATCTATTAAACAGTTATATATAGACATGTGAATAAATTCACATCAGTAGTATATATAACAAAGTTTAAAGGAAAACTATCAGAGCTAAGCGACCAACTTATAAAATGCACTCGGAAAATAAAAGTTGATACAAATTCAATAGAAAAATAGTTTTAAGACGTTTTTAGTGGCGTGAACTCAAAGTGGGCATTCGCAACTACGGAACCCTACACTGCGCGTGGCCCGACACACACTTGGCCAGTTTTTATTTTATGTGTGGTTACCGATTATTCGAAGACGCCTGGAAGATAAATTTTTTGTTTGAAATTTTTTATTCGCTAGTACTTACGTGATGGATTTGCAACGAGTGGCCTCGAGCTCTTTGTTGACCAGACCGTGCATTTGCGTCTCTTTGGAGTCGAGTCTCGTGACTCCAGCTGAGTCAATTCAGACTCTCAGACTCGCGTTTTGGCAGCACTAATTTGTAATCGCCCGTTTATACGAGGCACTTGATGGCTTTATTATTATAACTTGGCGGAGTTACAGCATTTCTGGAGAAATTCCGGCTGACTCGTCAACTGAACTACAACTTTGTCACAGGTATGGCACTTTATAGAAGCCGTAAGCCTACACTACTACAAACGAAAAGGTAAATCCGTGCACACGGCAATGTGTGTGTTCGCCCGCTCAACACCCTCGACAAAGCGAGAACGGGTAGGAGCGAGACTGGGAACGGGGACGCATATTGCACGGGAATGTAGGAGATTCTGTCCTTTGTAATACTTATATTAATTCTGTGACATTATGTTGAAAAAAAAAAATCTTATAGAAATAATACACCGGAATACGTTTGAAGTGACAGTCAAAGCGCACAAGCATTAGCGAAGGGAGTTTTTGGCGGGAAGTCAAAGGGTTCAGTTAGAGTTTGCTTTAAATTGTTTTGCAAATTGATTCTAGTGAACTTTATAATAGTAGATCGGTGTAGTTTAGTGCTATAAATGCTCATGCTCATGTACAATATGTAAAATGGTTAAACTGGGCACTCATAGTGCGGCTGTAGTGATATTTATTTGCGGACTGTGGTGGGCGTCTTTAGGCGCCCTCCGCCACTCAATCAGCTATGAAAACCAGTGGACTCGTATAGATTTGTCGCCAGAAGCTCCCTTGAAGCAATACACCAACCATTGATTGCAGAGTTAGGGTTAGGGTTAGGCTTAGGAATAAAGAAGTGATAAAATAAAGATAGGCTCTAAAGGACTAGTATCCAGAGCCGTAAAATAATTATAAAAAAAAAGCATTAGCGAAGAATCCGATTTATCATTGTCGTACAAAATATATTGATACTAGATATCACTTTATAAGGGAAAGGGTATCACAAAGTTTGATTACTTTAAAGTACGTGAAGTCAGAAGACATGACAGCTGATATTTTAACAAAGGCAAAGGTAACAATGGACTGCTCATAGTAACTGTATGTCAGGTGTGGGCTTAACTAAGTTGTCTTTTTCCTTATGTATATTTTTGTTTATTTGCTGTTATTTTTTATATTTACTTATGCCGTTTTGATTTAAGGGTGTTGTATATTCATACTTTTTATGTACTTACTATCTAATCAAAAATTGAAAAGTAAAAAGAACATTAGACATATTCAGTTGTTAATAAAAATACACTTCACTTCAAACGTATCCCGGTGTATTATTTCTATAAGCTTTTTTCCAATACATTATTATATAAGGTCCATTAAAAACAGGTACCTAATTATTAAAAAAAATAACCCGATTAGTGCGAGTCGGATTCGCAAACGAAGGGTTCCGTACCATTATTTATAAAAATCCCGTTTGTTGTATGGGAGCCCCACCTAAATAATTATATTTTATTCTGTTTTTAGTATTTGTTGTTATAGCGACAACAGAAATACATCATCAGTGAAAATTTCAACGGTTTCTAGCAGTAACGTGCACAAATATTTTTAACAGGATTGGCATTCCTCGACGACGACGTTCGACCTCCGTGGCGTAGTGGTCATCATGCTAGTCCGCCACCCAGAGGTTCCGGGTTCGATCCCCGGTCAGGGCAAGTTGGAAAATGGCCTTTTTAAAATTTTCCCGGGTCTTGGGCGTTGTATTTGTTATATAATATAGTATCGTTGAGTTAGTATCCCATAACACAAGTCTCGAACTTACTTTGAGGCTAGCTCAATCAATGTAATTTATTCCTATATATTTATTTATTTATTAATCTTACCTTAATTACGATAACGGCTGTATATGAAGCAAAATACATTTTTCGCTAGTATATGATAATTCTGATATTATAAGCGGAGTCTTAGTAATAGGGTCCCGTTTTTATCCTTTCAATATAAAACCCTAAAAACACTAAACCACTGCATGATGCACAGCAGTATGCCTAGGATGCAACCGGGAATACGCGCTAATAAATGATGTTTGTTGTTTTTTTAGGGTATTCATTTCAAATTGTAACATTTCAACAAACACAAAATTATAACATTTCAACAAACACATAATTGTAAATATTTTTGTAATGCATACAATATGTAACAAAAACCCTGTCCGATCCTTGTAGGAGCAATTCAGACCGTCAAAGTAAACAACTTTTCCTATGGGACCATACTTGAAACTCGGAACAAAAAATCGACAATCTTATACAAATTGCCGGGCCGGCCTAACACTTTTGTATGAAAATGTCGTTTTTTTTCGAGTTTCAAGCATTGGTCCCATAGGAAATTTAGTTCATGTAGACGGTCTGAGTTGCTCCTACAAGGATCGGACAGGGTTTTTGTTACATATTGTATAAAATCTTTTATTGTGATGAGTAATAACCCACTCAATAGGTTTTAAATACACAAAAAGAATTGAAGAAAATAATATTTATTGGCGCCCCAAATCCGCCATTTTTTTCTTTTTTAATTTTTGTACCTCGTCTGCTTAGGCATTAGACTCGCAGGACCTATAATGCTGTCTGCTCCGTTAAAGTGTGTCAAACATCAAGTTAGAGACACCACACTGCGCTCCTGCACCCTTAGTATGATGTTTTATCTTTACATATCATTCCTCTGTAAAAATGACATAACAAGATAAAATTCATGAATGGACACGTAGTAAAATAAGTCATCACACGCAGGCAGTTTTTAAACAGTGTTTCTAATGTCTGCTAAGAAAATATAATAATTTTAAATTTTAACATGCGTTTTGTAAAACAATCACGTTAGACAAAAGAATTGTATAAGTACGTAATAATTCTTAGAAATAATATTGCAAAGAACGAGTATTAAAAATTATTAAAATGAAATGTCATTAAAGTAAATGTGCAACGGAACGTTTTAACTCATGTCGTACAGCCAACATATAGAATAAAACAGCCGCCGAGACTCACCGGTCAAAGTGGTTGTTGGATTCATCAAAAGATAGCGCTATAGTTTCATAATTAAATATTTTTCTAAGTTTGTAAACTTCAATAATACATTATTTGAAGATGTCTGCCTACATCTAAATATGTAAATATACATTTAATATTAATTTCATAGAATAACTGTTTAAGATTGAAAATGGTTTGATTGAGTCTTATGTGGGTCTAGCAAATCGACGACAAATTTACACGATTTCACGTTGCCAACCGTCGAAATGTCTACTTTGACCTGTCAAAATCATGCTCGCACGGGAGTTAGGCATCAGATAAAATACGTTTTATGAATGAAAGTTATTTTGTCCCTCAATTTTGTCTATGTTTGTTTCGGTAAATTACGCGAAATGCGACAAATCACAAGGATAAAAATTTGTCGCCCTAACCATGCTTGCCACGCAGGACAAAAGTAAGTAAATAATAATAGTAAATGAGAAATATTTCAAACGCGTCTCCTACCGTCTAAATAATTGTCCAACCCCGTTTTTAATTACGTAGCATAAGAATTCCGAAGTCATTTAAACTTGGGCGACCCGCCCGGAGCGGAATGTACAATCGAGAAGACAATAGAGATGTGAGCTGGGTAAAAAATATATTATTTTATTTAGTCCGTCAACGATTATTATTTATTTACGTTTCGGGGGAACCAAGGGCCGGCGCGCATTTCGGACAGCGTCTAAGTATTGCTATTCAACGCGGAAATGCCGCCAGTCTCTTGGGTACTTTGCCCTGTGACGGCAGCGATTTGGCCTCCATTTTTTATTTAATTTAATATAAGTTTTTATTATTTAATTATTTTATTTAGTTTTAATTGAAGTAGGTAGTATTTTAGTTTGTTTAGTTTTAATTAAGTTTTTTCTTATATTGTATATATTTTTGTGTGTTTAATAAAATTACTTCAGGTCCGTCAACTATTCTGTGTATGTGTTTAAGATCTCATTAGGATTAACTATAGTATAAATCAATGAGCAATAAAGTAATAAAGGCTGTAAGTATCCTTTTGGGTTAATCGGTTTGCGAAATAATGGTAAAACACAGTTTTTAAATATACCTGAACACATTTAAGAATTAAATGAAAACAACTAGATTATTATATTTATTCGTTTAGCAAATTAGTAAAAATTCACAAAGATACGGCGCTTCGAAGTTTCAGAGTGAAATTGATTTACTTCACTCACCTTTGGTTAAAGATCGTAGCTAATCGTGACGTCACGCGTAATTTAAATGTGCTGTTTCTTTGTCATTATTCGTCAATCAGAGAAAAGAAAAAAATATGTATACCATTTTTTTAAATAATCCATCCAACGATCCAAAAAATTTTTTAGTCTATATCCTTATTTACTTAAAGAGACTAACCGGTCTTACTGTTTGTGTGAAAAAACAGATTTTTTTCAAGCAAAACCATTGCTTGAATAATCTTTCATTTTTTAGGGTTCCGTACCCGAAGGGTAAAAACGGGACCCTATTACTAAGACTCCGCTGTCCTACCGTCCGTCCGTCCGTCTGTCTGTCACCAGGCTGATGACAGACAGACAGAGCTAGACAGTTGAAATTTGCACCGATGATGTATTTCTATTGCCGCTATAACAAACAAATGCTAAGAAAAGAATATAATAAATATTTAGGTGAGGGTCCTATACAAGAAACGTGATTTTTTGATAAATAATGGCTGGATTTTTTTTCAATCTGCCTCCTAAAGGCATCTGATACAGCTTGACGACTGCTATACAATGATGTCAGCAGGGACTGAAGCACGTAGGAGAACTCGTAATTTTTTATGCCACTTTATGGTCAATCCAAGTGCGGAATTAAGTGTGACATCTTTGAATTGACTAGATCCTTATAAAAAAACGACGGGTTGCACTACGGGAGTGCTGGCAGAAGTGAAAACTTGAATATTAACGTAGTGTATTTCCATGGATGCGCGTGGCACGCTGTAACATAAACACACACAAACATTCGCGCAAGCGCCTTGCGCCGCCTAAACGAAACAGTAGGCGCAGGCATACATTTTCGCCGCGCCGTAGAAAAAGAGCGGGATACTTCCACTCCTACGCCGTGTCGCGCCAGCTGTCTTACGAATTTTCGATCAGGTCACGTGTGCCCTGACGCCCTGACGCGAGTTTAACATTTTTTACCCATTACAAAAAAAGTGTACAACGCCGCTAAAGAAGTTTTCACTTCAAAAATTCTAAGTAAGCATAAAAAATTCTGAAGTTCTTTCGAATTATGGCGACTCGCTCGGAGCCAAATGTACAATTAGAAGATAATTGTTTTGAACAATGTAAAATGTTTGTCATTTTTAATTTAAGTTTGCTTTCGAGCTTATCAAAGATGGCATTTCTTTCTTTTGTATTTCGAAATATCTGTCAAGTTTCAAAGATTATTTACCCCGTAAAACAGCCTGGACACTGCTTGATTGTATTACCCTTTTCCGACACTTGTCACACACCGTTTTTTTATTTAGAAAAAAAAATAGGCTTTTACGGCCTTTTTTCCTGTATATACCTATTGTGATTAAAGTAATAAGTACTTTATTATTTATAAAACTAAAATTGTAGCTTTAGATAGGGACAAATCGCACTGATTGAGCGGGCGCCAAAGTAAGTAGGTACCTATATTATGTTATGGGACTAGAAAAAAAAGGGACTTTCCTTTCGGCTAACTGTTTATACATTAACTATAATGTGCTTGGCGCGGGTCCCTTTTAAAGGTTTATATTTGTACACTCACAAATGACATAATTTGAGTACAATCAGTACATGAATTTTATACAAATTGACATTAATTTCAAATTTGACATTTTTAATTAATAATTATGACATAGCAATGTATTCTCAGTCCACACATCTAATTTTAATAACAGTATAATTGTAAGGTTGACGTTTTTGGAGAAAATGCTGCAGTACAGTTTGTTACCGCTTCTTCTGTACTTGCGCTTTGGAGGCGGCAGTAAACTTAGTTGTAAGTAAATGATCTGACGTCAACAACTAACTATTAAGAAATCGAAAGATTTCGAAGACAAAGATCGAAATGACAATTATCAAGTGATATAAATATCCAAAGATAAATAAATGATTTTTGACTTTGACTTTTGACTTTATAATAGGAAGTAAGTAAAAGGACTGTAATACATAGGACTGATATAACGTAAGAAAGAAGATTATAAATAGGTCTCAGCCGTTAATGATGCGAAGGTGAAAACAAAGGAAGTGTAGATTTGAATCATAATCATCCGAGCGTATTTTCCCGGTTGCATCCTCAGCAGTAACGCTTCAGAGCCCGTGGTCCGCTACCTAACCAAGGAGATTTGACGAGGTTACTGGTTTTTATAGAGAACGACTGCCGTCTGACCTCCGCAACCCAAAGGGTAAACCAAACCAATTGAATTGTAGATTTAAATATTTTGAAGTAATTTCTCCGGTGTTGTTTTCGTAGGTATTGCGTTTAGTTTTCTTATATTACTATATCGTCCAGTATCTATAATTTTTATCTTTAACAAGGACATTAAATATTTTATTTTACCAACACTTTAGCGGCCAACTGTCCAGAACTAGACAGAAATTAATCAACGGCTTGAGCAAACGGCTGCCTGGTAAACTATCGCTTGCTAAAGTTTGATCGAATCTCTTCCGTAACTTAGGTACTAGTAGTTAATTTCATAAAAAAAATATTGATAATAGGTATCAGTGTACTTTATACAATGTGTGTTTTTTATACTTGATCAAACGAAATTTAAAAAAATGTTGTAGTATATAATATCCATTCTGTTTTGTCTAAACATAGTTTTTGAATATTTTAATTACAAAATGTGAATCTGTAATTGGCAGTAAGTAATAGTTTATAAGATAAAATGATAATATATGTAAAGTGCTGTTGATTCTGTAAAGAATAAATTAAAAATAATAAAAAATATAAAAAAAAAGAAATGTGCGAAATGTGCGGGAAAAAACGAAAAAAAAAATAGTTATGTTAGTCATTTAAAAAATCCAGGCATTTCATTTTTTCGTCAAGTATTTTTTAACCAATTTCCTGTTTGGTATTGTTAATTATTTTTCACTTTCTTAGCTTCTTTAACTTAGTTTTCAAATGAGATATTTTTGAAGAAAATTCGCCGTTTACTTAATGAGACAAAAATAAAAATCGAAACATTGGAAAAAGAAGAAAGTGTTAATAACGATTTTTTTCCCGGTTTTTGGAACCAAGTTCCTTATCGCGCGTTGCGAAAGGGAGCTAGACGGAAAAAAATAAGATAAAAAGTTGTAAGGACACTTTTTCTCACTTTTTTTTCAACTTTTTTTCTTTTTTTTTTTCATTCGAATTTATGAAAATAACAAAAACTTGATTTTAGAACGCAGAAAAGAGTTTGAATGTAATTTAGACCTATTTATATTTTACTTTGTTCCATCCGGGTGTCCCTTGACACCTCTCAAGTTTTTTATCCATAATATTTCGTCTAATATCCGCAGATTTCGTTCGATCAAGTATAAAAAATACACACTGTATTATTTGGAAATACTATACGGTTATAATATATACACCTTGGAACGGACATACCCGTAATAAATCGAACCACAGGCTATACTAGATCACTGTAGTATAATGAAATTAAAATAGCAGCTAAAACACAAAAAATATTTTCGGCAACAGGGTAAGCATTAATTTTTTTTCTTTTGTACACCGGAAACACGACGGATTCGAATTAAACTTTTTTATTATATATATGCTAAGCCTGGGAAACGTATAGGGCATAATTGATTTTGAAAAATGTAATACCAGATGCAGAACCATAATAGCAAAAGTTGTTCTGTCTGATGAGCATTTTTTGTTGTGGTATAAAAATCGAAGATCTGGAACACCTGATGCAGATTCGCCGGAGTCATAGTCCACGCGAACGAAGTCGCGGGCTTCAGCTAATTAGCTATAAAAGAGGGAATATTTTGTTCGACCTCATAAACATGGCTTTGAAATAATTTACTCAGTTTAGCTTCCCACCGATACCAGACCTGTGTCACTCTCCGTTTAGGTATCGAAAATATAGCGTCTCGTAAGGAGATGAATGACATTGTCAACGTCACGAATTCGAACAAAAAAAATTCAACTGAAGGAAAATTTCGTCAATAGCGTCAGAACACGATTGGCCTAGTGGTCTAAGCGATGGACTATGAATCTAGAGACCTCCAGTTCAAATCACAGCCACTTATAGTGTTTTTGAAGTTTTGAAAGAAGTTTCAAGATAATACTAGACTAAATGGTAAAGAAAATACGGGACTCAAAATGAGGGAGAGAGATGGCGATAGAAAATTTGTAATTTGAGTTTGGAACATTGATGCGATTTTGTTCGACAATTGACAGTGAAGTGACAGTTGGAGTTCAAAGAGGACTGACGCTGTCAATTGTGAGTACCGCTTGTGTTGTAAATAAAGGCACCGTTCCATAGGATTCTTTTCCTATCCCCAACCCGTGCGCGTGACAATACCTACATTACTATGCGTGCGGAGAGGAAGTCCAGTTCCATAAACCGTTTTTCCAAAGTAATAAGAATGAAATTGGCTTTCAATGGATGTCTAGGTATTTAAACGAATAGGTGAGGAGTTGTGTCGCGAGCTAAATTAAACCATAGCGCTAACCACATTGAGTAGATATTTCTTTGAATGTCTTTTCTGAATAAGTCTTCTGCACGTGAGTACTAGTACTTATTCTCTGCCGATACATCCACTACTATACTATATTTACTAAAACTTTTCCGACTCCCCCTGGTACGGTCGTAAATTCCCAAAATTCCGCATCCAATATCATTATCCTGATTACAGCGTTGACTGTACAAGATATATTGTTAGTGGTGGCGGCTGTACACAGCTGTATGTCGGGGAAAATTATGATGCATTTTTAACCACTGACGAAAAAAGAGGGGTGTTGAAAAGTTAAATTGACGTGTCTGTCTGGGGCATACGAATGTGGAAATTATTTAAAAAAATTAATAAGGTTTTTTTGAACAGACAAGCAAAAAAATGAAATATAAACTGACATGACGGAAACAGAGGGGTGTTATAATTTTGACGCTAACGTCTGTACTTACTTACTTCGCTGGCTCAGCGACCCGAAGTGGATCTTGGCCTCCGACATTAAAGTGCGCCATTCTTCCCTATTCTGTGCCAAATCTGACCAGTCGGTCACTTCCAGCTCTTTCAAGTCTTCGGCGACTTCATCCTTCCATCGACATCTTCGACGCCCGACCGGACGGAGCCCGGACGGTCGACCATGACAAGCTTTCTTTGCGGCTCGATCCTCTCCCATCCTCTTCACATGTCCTAGCCAGCGAAGTCGGGAAGATTTTATTTCTCCGATTGTAACGATGTTACTATAAACCTCATCCTTCATGTTACCGTTTACCTCTTTTTCCGTTTTCTAAAAAACATTCTGATTTAAAATTCAATTTTTTAAATTTTAGATTCCTTCCTCATCATTCAGATTTATTTCACTACCATCTCTCGAGCTGATTACATCTATATCAGTATTGTAAATTTATATAAATCAGTATTGTGAAGTTATATTTAATAAAATAACTCTGCTGTCTATTCTCTCAAGCTCTCCACTAAGTACCTTACCTACCTCTTCATGTAGGAGCTCCAACTGCCCCAGCTAGTCCACGGCTACCTACCTACTAGGAGTTCCTACACGATGATGTTCCGCTCGAACACTAACTCTTCTATACGTCTGCAGTTATTTCAAATGAATAACGCTATTTCAAAGTAGAGTGTAACTCGCTAGCTCAGTTTATTGAGCACATTACTAGTGTACTTAGAAGCAACAGATTCAATTCCCAGCAAAAGCAATATATTTATGATTTTTGTTTTAAATATTCTTTAATTTAGGGACCAGCAGGCCAGGCCTGTGGCACTCCCCGGTTGAATATCGAAAATATACTTAAATTATAACAATGCGCGCGGCGACCACTCCGGAGTGGTATATTTAGTTATATGAATCGTTTGTCCAGAGTAATAAGAATGAAATTGGCTTGCAATGGATGTCTAGGTATCTAAACCAACTAAGGTGAGTTCTGACGCGAGTTAAATTAACCCATAGCGTTTACCACATTGAGTAAATATTTCTTTCATTTTTTTTTCTAAATGAGATTTCTGTACGTGGTTCTAGTACTTATTCTGTGACGGATCTCCGAAACATTTCGTAAAAGGATATCTCAAATTTTCATTCATGAATTGTTTTCATTCCACCGAGTATCGTACAAACCACTTTAAAATCATGAAAATTCAAATTTTTATAGTGGCTCGTAAAATCGACGGGAAAAGTTTACTCACCGCCGTTTGAATAAGCGCTGAAAGTTTAAAACACTCGCGTAGCTTTGAGCTTTAAAGCTCGCTTTCCACTGACATAAAAATTTAAAAGGGACGTGAACTGGGTAGAAAATATTTTATTTTATTTAGTCCGTCAACAAGATTATCCAGAAATAAAGGACCCATAGTATTCGCAAACAAATGTCAAGTGCAAGGTGATTATGGGAAAAATGTTCCTTGATTAGGATATGTTGACTGCCTCCGTGGTCCAGTGGTCAATGCGTTCGCCTTGTGACCCGGAGGTCATGGGTCCGATTCCCACTGGGAAGCATACTTTGTGAAAAGTTGTTTCCAGTCTGGATATGATATTGCAGGCTTGAATCACCTGATTATCCGAAAAGAAAGATGATTCCGTGTTTCGGAAGGCACATAAAACTGTGGGTCCCGAACGCCACCTAGCGTTTGATCATCAAACTATCCAAGGATTGGTTCCTGGTTTGCCCTTTGGGTTGTGGAGGTCAGACGGCAGTCGCTCTGTGTAAAAACCAGTAACCTCGTCAAATCTCCTTGGTTAGGTAGCGGACCCCGGGCTCTGAAGCGTTACTGCTGAGGATGCAACCGGGAATACTCGGATGATGATGATTAGGATAAGTTGATAAAGAATTTTTTCTATGAGAGCGCTCTATAACGCCATTAGATCGAGGATGATAAGTTTTAGTACGTGTATGTGCAATTCTCAATAATTCGTTGGAATAGTTTACCTAACGATCTATCAAGAGGCAGTAAGGTGGTCAGTTACCTGAGTAGTTCACCCGCATTGCCATCGTGGATGATAGGTAGTTCATTTCTTAATAATTATACGTTGAAATAGTCTCACGATCTATCAAGAGGCAGGAAGGTGTTCAGTCAACTTAGTAGTTCACGCGCATTGCCATCGTGGATGATTGGTTAGTACGTGTATGTTCAATTCCCAATAATTATAAGTTGAAATAGTTAACCTAGTCGATCTATCATGGAACAGTAAGGTGGTCAGTCACCTTAGTAGTTCACCCGCATTGCCGCCTGCAGCGCTGGCGGGCCGCCAAATGTGCAACGATCGAGCATAACGCAGTAGCAACTATTCCCTGCACGACTTTACGAATTGATTGTATTGGCACGGTGCTATGGTTCAGTTAATGCCAACTCCTTTGAGTATTCAATTACTATTTGAATGCCTCGGAATTATTTAAAAATTGATGCAATAGAAAATTATAGGTTCTAAAAGAGATAATCTGACATAAAACCCATCTTCTCTCTGATTCCCTCTTCTGGGAATTCACTGTTGCAAGAAAGAAACTTTCCTAAACGTCAAAAGTAAAGAAGTAACCTGTGTACTTAATAAGACCAAATTTAAAAGACATTGTCTAATGACGTAATGACATTGACTTAAGTTTAGGTGACATTTCTATTCAGTAGAGTCATACACGTCATGGCGTATTTCATCAAAGATTTAGAATATACAAGTGGTGTAGATTTGCCACCGAGCGCAAGAGAAAGACATATGAATGATACTACGTATATTTTTTTCATGGTCGGGTTATAGGCACACTTTAAGTATATGCAATTTGAAGTGTGCCTATAACCCGACCATGAAAAAATGTTCGGTCGGTGATAGAGACAAAATACGGCACTCTTTTCTTTTTCATCTTTTAGAAATCTCAATAAGTCTATCTCGCTCTATCAAAGAGTGTCAGGCCCTTGTATTTCATACAAAAAATACGCCACTACGTTTAAAAACAGGTTATACTTTTGAGACTTCAACGCTGAATATAGATTCAGCGTTGAAGTCTATATACCTCCTATATTTATCGATGTTCAAGTATTTTTCTGACATCAATGGTCGAAGGTAAAACTCGTATATTTCTTGTGGATTGTCATCAGTGTGAATAGGTATTAAAATAAAAATTATCCTGTATTTTTCAAAGTAATGGAAATAGAAGGTGGAAGTTTGGAAGCGATTTTTCCGTGCAATTACACTTAAGCCATAAGCCATATTTCGTTCACAGCAAATCGTTCTGAAAACCTTCATTTCAACAGTCAGCGATTATGTAAATGGCTATAATTGATATTTTCAGGGAGGGGTGATACTGAGGCGTATTACGCGATTTGGCACCAGGGGTTTGTAATATTTGCCGCCCCTCGTAAAAGGAAAAAGTAGAAATTAAAACGTGTGATTAGATTTGATGCAGGCCGGTCTTGGTCGGGCATTTTGGACATCCTTGGGTGAGGCCTATGTCCAGCAGTGGATGTTATGCGGCTGAAATGATGATGATGATGATTAGATTTGATTTGAACCAAACTAAATATATTCACAACTGTACAGTGAGTTACGAAGTAACTTACACTATAGTAATGTGTGTGTGCACCGAACTCCCGCTTATTCTGCGCACAGAATCCTTATAAGTATCAAAGGTATATCTCTCTAATACTCCTATTTTTTCTTCTTATAATGTAGATGGTTCAATTTTAATGGAACAACGACAGGTCCTCTCTGTAGCGTCAGAGACGAAATATATGTCATTCAAGGTGCAGATTTTTGGACACTCCAGGATTATAAAAGATAGGATATTATAAAAGCCATACTCACACTTATTTGCATGCGAACTATCCAGTAGTAGATACCTTCTCAGGCGTCGTTTCAGTCTGAAATGGCAGCGGGCGGTTGGCAGCGCACTTTTATTGTCAAACCATATTCCCCTTTATTTCTACTCGTTAATTTATATTGGTTATGGAGCCGAAGGCTACTTCATGACGATCGTTAGTGAGACCTAATCAGCTAGTCAAAATAAAAATTCAGAAAGTAAAATCGTGAGATCAATTAGTAGTACTGGCGCCGGCTAGATTTCGAGTTCATTGGGGTCACGGGGCAGTTTTGGACGGGGCGTAACTACGTGGTCTCGATCCAAAATCATTTCCGCAACTTTTGTATCTTATGTCATAGACAAATTTGGATTAAGTATATAGATAGAGGAATTTATTTACTATACGACATTTCTTTTTACAAAACCAGTGAAAATTCTGAAATGCATAGTATACTTTAGAAAAACAAAAGCCTCGCGCCTACCAGTGGCGCCTCGCGTGCTCAAGCGGCCGAATCATTTTCAAGCTATTGTATGCTTTTGATAGATAAAAATAAGAGTGGCTATGGTTTAACAGTTATATGTTGCCTGGCGTTTCAGTGTGGCAAGTGGCCCTTAGAGCAGCTCCTTTCCATCACGCTGCCCCGGGCTTAGTCTTTTTGGTCATTATATAAATACGCCACAAGATAAAATGCAACTGCTGCGTAGTGTGATGCGAAAGAGCGTAAAACGAGAGTGGGCGAATAGATAAACTGAAATTAAGATCTAATGGTTACAGGTAAGATGCGCAGGAGATTTAAGTAAGAAGATATTGTCATAAAATAAGGTTTCGTTTTAATTAAAATCAGATATGTAGATTATCATTATGCCCGGTATCTAACGCTCAGTTTGGAGGCATGATAAAATAGTGACGTTGCTTCTCATGATTGGCTGATTCATATTTACATAAAAAGAGTTAGGTATTTGTCAAAATACAATTATTATTTTTGAGTGCTTTTGGAATAACTCATTCATTGCATCTATTTGCATATCTAAGTACCGGAACAGACGGGGCGCAAGTTGCGTCGCGTCGCGTCGCGAAATTAATGTCTGTTTTCTTATTTTAACATATAATTACGTCTTTGCAAGTTTGCACACATTCCAATAAAAAAATCTAAGAAGTCAAACAAGTTTACTTTCAATGTATGATTAATATAGTATTTTTATTTAGTTTAGCGTCGCATTTGACGTCTATCTACATTTTAAGTGTATTATAGCGTATGCACACATTTTCCGACAAGAATTGCAATTGTAAACTAGATTGAAGTTTCAAAAATGTCATGAAAACATGAAATAAATGAAATGTGAGTCATTACTCATAAAGATCAATGTACTCACCAAATGAATAGAAACGGATATTTATCGGGTAATTACTCAATCTACTGAGTAAATACAAAAATGGGTAGATTGAGTATTAACTACCGCCCACATCTAGCTGTTACGCGGCGCAACTTGCGTCCCGTCTGTTCCGGCCCTAATCGGGTAAAAGGGGGACAGATTGAATAGCATGGATACGACTTATTAGGTACAAAAACAAAGCTCATAAACATCAATGACCGACCGGACTGATACGACATTGAAACCTTAAAAAAACGAGTCTATATCTTCCTGAAAGGCCGGCGACGCTTCTGTTACACCCCTGGTGTTGCAGTTGTCCATGGGCAGTGGTGATCACTTACCATCAGGTGACCCGCTTGTTCGTTCGCCCTATAACATAAAAAATGAGACCTCTCAAGCCCGTCAGGCCAGCGTGGAGAATGTAGGAAAAATCCTCTAGCTGCTCTGGTCAAGCATGCCTCTGGTAGTACAGAGAGGATCGTGCTCCAGCAATGGAAACCCTGTTATGTTTTTTTTGTGTGTAAGTGGCCAATGGTGCAATGTTCCAAACGCGAAGTCGCTTAACGAACGGTTTTTTGTATGGAAAACCCATTTGATTGGGTAACACTACGTTTCAAAAATGGAACTTCATCACTGGTGTCAGAGTGTGCGGACCACGCCCGGAGTCGCTTAACTTGCGAAAGCTAGTAATGCACACTCCCGCCAGGCCACCGAGCCGAGTGGAGACTAAACTTACCAGATGGTAATTAATTCATAAATAAATAGGGATAAATTGACGACCTCCGTGGTGTAATGGTCAACATGCTAGTCCGCCAATCAGGAGGTTCTGGGTTAGATCCCCAGATAGGGCAAGTTGGCAAATGTCCTTTTTCAAATTGTCCTGGGTCTTGGATGGTTATCTATATGTATATGTATTTATCATAAAATATAGTATCGTTGGGTTAGTATCCCATTATACAAGCTTAAGCTTACTTTGGTGCTAGCTTAATCTGTGTGATTTGTCCCTTATAATAATAATATAATAATTCATTCATTTCAGGCCATAGAATTGCACTTACAAATTTGTACAATGCCAGAGGCCCATATTATAAATATCTTATAACTAACATACATAATATATAATTCCTATCCTAATTTACACGTAGTGTCGGCGACGTGTGACGCACGGTGTCGTCGGGCAGCCGACCTCGGAACCTCCGAAATACGACACCCTGCGGCCAGAAGTCCTCCTTCATGAAGGTTGGCAGATGATGCGTCGGCACTCTCACCACATATGGATTAAAATTCGCTTTGTGGCGAGACTACTAAATATAAATAAATGTTATAAATATTATATAAATAACACTGATCGAGCTAGCCCCAAAGTAAGTTCGGGACTTGTGTTATGGGATACTAACTCAACGATACTATATTTTATAACAAATACATATAGATAAACATCCAAGACCCAGGTCAATCTGAAAAGATCATTTTCCATCTTGACCTGACCGAGGATCGAACCCGAGACCTCCGGTGTGACAGCGTGGCATGATGACCATTGCACTATTCACAGAGGTGTAATCACACTAATATTATAAAGGAGAAAATTTGTAAGAGTGTGTGTATGTTTGTTACTTCTTCACACGCAAATGGCTGCACCAATTTTGATAAAATTTGGTGTGCAGGAAGCTGACACCCTGGATTAACAGATAGGCTACTACTTTTTTCGCGGGTAACACTGCGGGCGCAGCTAGTGTTAGATATGAATCAAAAAATACAGAAAAGGCATAAACATAAGCGATGTTTATTGGTTTTGATTACCCTTTCTCAAGCACCACTTCACAAGACAAACAAACTAGACATCGCCCGCGGCGTCACTCGTAAAATAGTCAATCATCTCGAGCCAATAACGGAAGTGGGGCCGGCCGGAAACGGTAGCCATGTTTTGTGTTCAAGCGGGATAAAAATATGGTGATTTTTGTGAGAGGAGTCCCGTTTTATGTGTTGTTTTTGGTAAGATGAGCGGAAAATGCAGGTATCCCCTAATATTTAACTTTACCGTCTTAACATGAAAACTATACTGTTTAGGTAGGATTCTCGCTCACTCCCAAGTCTAGGGCTGAAATAATTTTTAATGATAGAAGTCAAGTTTTTTATTACTTTGATTTAAAGTTTTATAGGTTATGTCACTATTATGCTTATAAATAACAAATACAGTCCGGGTCCAAAGGGAAGGCAAGATATCACAGAGTCCATGGGCGCTCTAGGTTAACTTGAAATCACAAAAACACAAGAAATAAGCAACCAAAAACCTACCAAAAACACAACAAGGCGTAAGCGTCAATCATCTGCAGGGGTCGGAATTTATTTATGTACTCACACTGATGTCATACAGCAAAAGAATAAAGTGGATATGCCTCAATCCTGAGATTAATTTTAAAGAGCATAAAAATCCCGTGATTAATTAATTAAAAAAGTTATTTACTTTTAAACTACTGCACGCGCGACGTTGCCAATCTGTAAATACTAATAAAAAAATTAATCTTAATACTAATAAAAATTGTATGCTAATTATTTTTGTTTTATTTGTCTTATATATCTCTGAGGTTTTTATTATTATTATTTATTTGTAACATTTTTGGCCACACGGAATTGCCCATTGGAAATCCCGGGAAGATCCATATTAATATTAAGAGGGGGACTATAGGTAAATTGCCCATCGCATATTGGATTTTTAAATTCGAGAATAAAACACAAATAACTTGTTTTTTTTTATGTAGATATTACATTATATATAAAATAAATTGGTCTTGTTAAAAACATAAAACCATAATATTTTAGTAATGAAAAAAAAATCGCAAACTTACGTCTAATTTTCAACTAGAAACCTTTTTTGACAAAACTATGCGTGTTACTGAGTCAATGTCTTTATACATAATATAAAATTATATTGCCGATAAGCCGTATTACCATTTTTCTAAAATAATGTATATTTCACGAGTAATTAAAATAAAACGAATTCGGCGCATTTGGGTGCTTACTACGTTCTTACTCCGCGCGGAATGCTCTCGTTTTGTCGCACATGACCCGAGGTAATGCGCATGTTTTGTTTCATCAATCAGTCGTGATCGCTCCATTGAGACGAGAAGACTGTGCTTTTGTGCTCCAGCCCAAGAAAATACGACATCGAAATTATGGCAACAAAAACAATCACAGAAAACACTCCAAAAGAGAATACGTATATAAGAATAAGAAGATAAAAATTAAACTCATGGCTAATTGTCGAAGGCATGTATCTCTTCTGTTTAGTTATTTCAGTGGACGAAAGCGGGGTGTGTGAAGTGTGCGGGTGAAATCTGATATTTACTTAGCTTTATGCGCTCTCTTAACTTTTCGATGCAAATACAAAAATAACTCTATCTAATTCCGACTTGATCATCTGTCAAACATTTCATCATCATCATTCCATCATCATCCGAGCGTATTCCCGGTTGCATCCTCAGCAGTAACGCTTCAGAGCCCGGGGTCCGCTATCTAACCAAGGAGATTTGACGAGGTTACTGGTTTTTACACAGAGCGACTGCCGTCTGACCTCCACAACCCAAAGGGCAAACCAGAAACCAATCCTTGGATAGTTTGATGATCAAACGCTAGGTGGCGTTCGGGACCCACAGTTTTACGTGCCTTCCGAAACACGGAATCATCTTTCTTTTCGGATAATCAGGTGATTCAAGCCTGCAATATCCTATCCAGACTGGAAACAACTTTGCACAAAGTATGTTTCCCAGTGGGAATCGAACCCATGACCTCCGGGTCACAAGGCGAACGCCTTGACCACTGGACCACGGAGGCAGTCGGAGGCAGTCATTCATCATCATCATTATCAGGTCTTTTTGTCTCCACTGCAGGAGCACGTCTCTCTGTACTTCCAGAGCCATACTTGGCCAGAGCAGCCAGAGGACATGGCCTACACTCTCCACGCTGGCCAGACGGGTTGGAGAGGTCTCATTGATGTTTATAAGCTTTGTTTAGCTTGTATTCCCTAAATCGCCTTCTACGACATCCACGGGGACTTGGAGTGGCCCTATTCTACTCTGCCAGAAACAACACGGCCTTTAAATCAAACATTTTAAAGTTTAAAAATCATTAAAATACCTTTTATGTTTTTGGATATGTATGTAAGTAATGTAGAGACGCTTAAAATTTTGTACTAAATTCCTGTCATACCCCTTTAGAGTTTTATTCCTTCCTTTAATGGTAAAGGCAGCTTGGTCACACCAATAATGAAAGATTTGCTCCCTCGACCCAATCCTTGCTCCTGATTCCTCAAAAATAACTTCATATCGGGAATGACATATCCGCATCCCGAGGCGTTAGGTTTTAGCACTTTAGAGAGGAAGAGGTACTCACATGTTTTATATTTTGGTTTTGTTTTGTTTTTCGTGTGTTAGTGGCCAACACTGTCAGATTTTGGCTGCCTACAGGCATCTGGCATAGCTTGACGACTGCCATACAATGCTGACAGCCGGGACTAACGTCATAACGTGCCTTCTGAAGAATACAGGAGCTCGAGAATTGTTATGCCACTTGAGGACACCCATCCAAGACCGGATCACGCGCGGTGTCGCTTAACTTGCGAAAGGACCCCCGCTGGACCACTGAGCTCCATTTTTAACCAACTTCCAAAAATGAGGTTATCAATTATATATAAAGATATTTCTTTACTCGAAGACGCATGGACCAATTTGGATGTTTTTTGTTTGAAACGGTATATACTTGCGAGGTGTTCCCATAGAAATACCATAGAAATAAGGGTGAAGTCAATCCATAATACTGAACAACTTTCCCCAAGAAGCATCTATAACGAAATATGAAAAATTTTGCACGCATACGTACATCGCGTGACAATGCAATATTATGATGACATGGAGCTGATTTGATGATGGAGCTGGAAGGTGGCCATAGGAACTCTGTAATGAAGCGACGCAATCCTATCGATTTTGGGCTTATTGCTTGTCTTGGTAAGTCCTTAAGGGTATACATGAATTTTCCGCGGTCCAGTGCTGCCCCCAGTTGAAATAAATCATTTGATAAGAAACGGAGATATCGTTTAAAATGTTGTCTTGATCAAGCCCTAGATAACCCTTCAAACTATTTTATGAATAACTGTTTATAATTTAAAGTGAGAACGTGAAGCTTTTCTCCGCACATACGCCAAAAGTGGCCGTTTTTCGCAATTGTGCGGAGAAAAGCTTCACGTTCTCACTTAAAACTATAAACAGTAGTTCATAAAATATGTCTCATAATGTCAAGACACAATTTCAAATGATATCTCGGTTTTCTTTCAAATGGGGGCAGCACTGGACCCCGGAAATACAGGTGACGCCGGAAATTCAGGTGACCCCGGAAATTCAGGTGACCCCGGAAATTCAGGTATCCTCTTAAGCCTCACAATAAAATTATGAAAAAATGCTGCGAAATAATGTTTTTCTTTTGAAAAAACTTATTGTTAAAATGTTATTACACTCGTAAAATACCACTCGACGTCAATAGCACCCCCTTATAAAACCATAAACAAATTTACATACCGGAAACGGCACCCCCACCGGAAGTTGGCTCGCCCGCGACATTGTTAAACAATCAATTTTCCATTTTCAGCCATTTTATTGTTAGATCGAACTTGTTTTTTGTTTTGTTTTGTTGAAAATGGTTTTAGTACCATTGTTTTTATATGAAGTTCTTTATAATGCAACCAATTTTCTAGTTTACAATATGTAACAAAAACCCTGTCCGATTCTTGTAGGAGCAACTCAGACCGTCAATATGAACTACATTTCCTATGGGACCAATGCTTGAAACTCGTAGAAAAGATCGACATTTTCATACAAATTGCCGGACCGGCCGAACACTTTTGTATGAAAATGTCGATTATGTTTCGAGTTTCAAGCATTGGTCAAGGAAAAATTGTTCATATTGACGGTCTGAGTTGCTCCTACAAGGATCGGACAAGGTTTTTGTTACATATTGTATAGGTACTGATATTGTAAACTATAACTGAACTGGGTTTCTTTCGGCGTAATCTTCCCAGCAGTGGTCGTTCCGAAACTCGTTCCTAAAATAAGAGATATATTTATCCTACTCCTCATATACTCATCCTAATATTATTTTTTTTACTTTGTCTTTGATTTTATTGTTTTACTTTATTCTCATGCTGGTGTGGGATAAAAGAAAAAAAACTTAGAATGTTCCAGCTGCTTCTCTTCAGATCGTAGAAGTTCGTAAAATATACTTACACTTTGACGGTAGGTATACCCTGTTTGGGATACTATCATATTGTTTATATTATTATAAACATTACGAGAACTACACCCCAGTAATACCAATAATGAAGTCAGCCACACGTGCGGGTCGCAAACATCTAATATGATGCTAATGTAGGTGCCTTTATTGCGGACAGACAGACAGACAAGTGCTTAACGTGGAAGGGACATCCCCGTAATAAATCGAACCACGGTCTTTACTAGATCACTATTATTTAATGAAATAAAAATAAAACAAAAATTTGACATTTCCAATTAAAAGTGTCGAGCCGCCCGGGCGATTTTTTTTTATAATTAATTTCATTATACTATAGTAATCTAGTATAGCCCGTGGTTCGATTAATTACGGTTATGTCCATTACACGTGTTATATTTTATCTTTATTTCATAGATAAGTCATCATAAGTCATTTATTCGCAACATGTAACCAAAAAGTTAACAATATATTGTGCAAATCAACATGTACCCAGTTTGGGTGTAGCAAAAACAAATAGGAAAACAATATTATTATTTAGTGTTATGTTATGGGACCAAGTCACAAATAGGGTCGTTTTTCATAATGCCCGGGCATTATGTTGCCATAGATTTTAGACAGACAGACAATTAAGTGCTCTACCTATTATATTCTATCTCCATTTCATAGATTTAGATATGTTATGTATCAAGTGACAAATAAGGACATTTTCCATAATACCCGGGCATAATGCATAACGAAAATGACAAGCTGCTTTGATCTAAGTAATTAATTATAATTTGAACTTCCCTATTGATCATACTGACTAGACATTATGATTAATGTCACGTGGATTTTGGGTAATCTAATAAAAAAAGAATTATCAAAATCGGTTTACGAATGGCGAAGATATCGCGTAACATATAAACAAAAAATAATAACGGTCAAAATCATAACCTCCTCCTCCTTTTTCGAAGTCGGTTAATAAACAGGTACCTACGGACTATCAATACTACCCTATAATATTGGTAAACCCCAAGACACCCATTCATTGCAATATCGGCGAAACCATTTTGTGCCCCACTGTACTTTATTACAAATACACTGACAGGAGTCACCCCAAATAGATATGCGTAGAGTAGTGGAATGCAGAGTCGGATTAATAAATAAAAATAAATATATACTGACAAATAACACTGATTGAGCTAGCCCCAAAGTAAGTTCGAGACTTGTGTTATGGGATACTAACTCAGCGATACTATATTTTAAAACCAATACATATTCAATATGTAACAAAAACCCTGTCTGATCGTTCTAGGAGCAACTCAGGTGTATGAATAACTTTTCCAATGGGACCAATTTTTGAAACATTTTCCTCGGAGAACTTCGCACGCTTTGCTCGCTCGTTCAATAAATATATAAGGATTAATACAATTATTGACAGATTCGTGGAGAAAAGAAAAAAAACACGTACCAGCTGTTTCTTTTAAAAAATATATAAAGTTTATTTAATCTTGTGAAGAGTACAAATTTCCACCTATGAACATATTTTATGCAACAGCATCGCTTTTGATTGCTTATGTTTTTTTAATGGTTCTTACCTCTTAGGAGGGTTACATGAATTTTTCGGGGTCCAGTGCTGCCCCCATTTGAAATAATAAATTTGAAAGGACACAGAGATATCTTATAAAAATTTGTCTTGATCAAACCCTAGAAAACCCTTCAAACTATTTTATGAACTACTGTTTACAGTTTTAAGTGAAAACCTGAAGCTTTTCTCTCCGCATCTAGGTTTCTACTTTTCCCGTGCAGATCGTAAAAGCCAATCGTGAGAATAGGCGAGAATTTAAATCATGTCAGTAGATGTTGCGGCTAGCAACCCTTCACTATTTTTAATTCCTTTTTCCATCTCCACGTTCGCCTGATGCATTCTATTTTTATTTCCCCCAAAATATTTTTTTTTTACTTCTCTTCTTCATCTTAGCGTGTTCCAGGTTGCACCCTCAGCTGTGGTGCTTCGTGGCCAAGGGTGCGCTTTCCTGCTTTTTCTTCTCCCAATATAATATACATGTAGTCACCCAAAGATGCTAAAGACCTTAAGAAAAAGAAACAGCCGAGACTGTTAAAATAATTTGGCTATTCTTGACGCCTCTGTTATTAACTAATCTACAATTCCACACACATACCTATTTAGAGAAAGCCCCATAGAAAATGGAAGCCTTCGATATTGATATGGGTTTTCTCACTATAGCGGCCGGTGCCTATATTGTAATAACTTGGCAACGGATATACGAGTACTTTGTGATAGAAGTTACTTGCGGATATCAAGTTAGATGCTCTTTGATCTCAAATACTTTGTGGACTTTAGCCACAAGTTCATGCAAACTATTCCCTTGTGCCTTGAGGCACCCAACCACAGAATAAGTACTAGTACTCACGTACAGAAGTCTCAGCAAAGAAATTTAAAGAAATATCTACTTAATGTGGTTAGCGATATGGTTTCATTTAGATCGCGTCAGAACTCAGAATTCAGCAGCAAAACATCCATTGTAAGCCAATTTCATTCTTATTACTCTGGACAAACGATTCATTTAACTGAATTTCCCACTCCGGAATGGTCGCCGCGCGCATAGTAATAATGTAGGTATTCCAGCGCTTTCCAGCGACCTTGGTCAGGTCGTCTGACCACCTTGTGGGTGTCCTACGCTTCGCTTGCCAGTACGCGGTCGCCATTCGAGAACCTTTTTGCCCCATCGGCCATCGGTTCTTCGCGCTTCGTGTCTCGCCTACTGCCACTTCAACGAACGAATCCGCTGGGCTATGTCAGTGACTTTTGTTCTTCTACGAATTTCTTTATTTCTGATTCGATCACGAAGAGAAACACTGACTTTCTTTATTAATATCCATGATTCCAGCCAATGACTGCCTCCGTGGTCCAGTGGTCAAGGCGTTCGCCTTGTGACCCGGAGGTCATGGGTTCGATTCCCACTGGGAAGCATACTTTGTGAAAAGTTGTTTCCAGTCTGGATAGGATATTGCAGGCTTGAATCACCTGATTATCCGAAAAGAAAGATGATTCCGTGTTTCGGAAGGCACGTAAAACTGTGGGTCCCGAACGCAGCCTAGCGTTTGATCATCAAACTATCCAAGGATTGGTTCCTGGTTTGCCCTTTGGGTTGTGGAGGTCAGACGGCAGTCGCTCTGTGTAAAAACCAGGAACCTCGTCAAATCTCCTTGGTTAGGTAGCGGACCCCGGGCTCTGAAGCGTTACTGCTGAGGATGCAACCGGGAATACGTGAGGATGATGATGATCCATGATTCCAGCCAAAGCAACTCTTCGCGGTAACGGATTTGTAGAGGGTGTGTTGCACATCCAGCACTGATACCTCGAAGAGTTGCTTTTGCTCGAATTATGGATATTAATAAAGTTTTTTGGAGTAATTCTTAAGGTCTCTTCTTCTAAACTACATCCGTGTTTATTATAGTTTTCCGCGTATTGGCTTGGTATCTCAGGAATTTGGCGTTTTTATGGGTTTCGGATGGAGGAAATGTGGATGCTTAGGTAAATCAGATACGGTTTATTTTATTTATAAAACTTTATTGATCCACAATAAACAATTGTTTACAATTAGCGGACTTAATACTAAAAGCGTTCTTTCCCAGTCAACCATAAGGATAAACAGAGATCTAGTTGCGGCGCAAAATAATTACTGTATAAATCCTTATACATATACCTACATATATCTACATTTATTATATGTATATACATACACATACATACAATATATAAATAATGAATGATGATGGTGAAAATGAAATATACATTATTTTAGAAGCTGAGAGTGTACCTACTTTTCTTTTAAAAGAAAATTTAGGTGAAATGTCAAAGGGCAAATACGGGACCCTATTATTAAGAATCCGTTGTCCGTCTGTCTGTAACCAGGTTGTATCTCATGAACCGTGATAGCTAAACAGCTGAAATTTTCACAGATGATGTATTTATGTTGCCGCTTTAACAACAAATACTAAAAAATGAATACAAATCACGTTTTCGTATGGGTGCCCCCATACAAAACGTGATTTTTAATAGATAACGGTACGGAACCCTTTGTGCGCGAATCCGACACGCACTTGGCCAGTTATTTAGTATTTTCTGCAGGAGCACGTCCCTCTCTGCACTACCAGATCCATGCTTGGCCAGAGGAACCAGAGGACATGGCCTACACTCCAAGCTGGCCAGACGGGCTGGAGAGGTCTTATTGATGTTTATAAGCTTTTTTTAGCTTGCATTTCCTAAGTTGCCTTCTACGACATCCACGGAAGACTTGGCGTGGTCCTATTGTACTCTATCGGTAACCACACGTGAATAATTATAAACTCCAAGTCTTTCTTCCATTTTTACAGACAGAGCCAAGCCAAGAAGGGTCCAATATATGCAATAATCCTCCTGGAATTTTTAATTAGCAAGTACTTTTTGAATAAGGAAGTTCCGGCGTCAAAAACAAATTATTTGGTACGTTTCATCATCTTCAGCCGCATAACGTCCACTGCTGGACATAGGCATCTCCCAAGGATTTCCAAATTGACCGATCTAGAGCGGCCTGCATCTAACGCTTTTCAGCGACCTTAGTCAGGTCGTTAGACAACCTTGTGGGTGGGTGTCCTACGCTTCGCTTGCCAGAACGTGGCCGCCATTCGAGAACATTTTTGCCCCATCGTAGGGAAACACTGAGCATAGCCCTCTCCATAGCGCGTTGAGTGACCTTGAGCCTTCTTATGAGACCCATAGTAAGGGACCACGTTTCAGAGCCGTAAGTCATCACTGTTAACACACATTGATTAAACAGTTTCGTCTTGAGGCACTGAGGTATTTTGGACCAGATGATTTGGTACGTTTAAGAAAATAAAACTTCGATAAATACTCTCCGGCCGCTTTGGCCAACTATAATAATGTCACTTTTCTTTGAACATAATCCGTTTTAACGTGATTTTAGATTTATTATTGCAGAAAAACTGATATTAAGGCGGCCCTTCCCGGCCGCTCTGTTTTCAACGCGAGCATAGTTTGAAAAGCTTGGTGTTTCATCCAGGGCAATGCTAGACAAAGAGGCAACCCAAAAAGCGAGAGATAGCGCCTAAGGGCATGGTTTGCATTCTATTAAATTAAATTAGTATTATTATTAACTATCCATTGAACGAATATTAACTATTCATAGGGTGCGGAAATTTCATAAAACTGGTTCCAGGTGATACGTGTTTATCAGTAAGCCTTACAAGTATGTGAAATAAATGTTTTGTATTCAAAATTTTCATTACATTTGCAAGGTTTGTACCGAAATATTTTTTTCACTTTTACAATTTATGAGTACTTTATGAACGGTTGAAGTTCAGCTAAAATTTGTGCAAAAATGCAGATGTTTGGAGGCTTATACTGACTTTGTTTTTCTAAATTTCAATTTTTTATTCCGATAGAAACCTAGAAATAGCGCCCAAAATACCTGTGAGTTCATAAGTTTTCAAGAAAGATCAGATACAACGCTATAATCACGTCCGACCGTTTGTATGAAAAGTAAGACGGGAAGGCCGCTCTTAAGAGCGCTATTTGACTCCAAGGAACTATGACGTCACTTGTCTGAATTTCATACAAATCCCACAAGAAAATTTTTGTTTGATGAAAACAAACAAACATTGACTTGATTTGACTTGATTCTAGATTTGTCTTGTTGGAAAGCAGCAAATTCTTCTGGCACTTTAAATGGGTAGTCGCTTTTTTTTTTTAAATTTCAATGATAAATCAGTGTCAGGTCATTATGTAAGGTCTTAGAGCATCTAAGTGGAAGGTCAACATCATCAATTTGGAGGTTAGAATCTCTAACGAGCGAAATTTAATCAGTTAACCTTGTCCGGGTGTGCCCAATGCATAATAAGTCGGGTCGAATTTTTACTATAGATTTGGTGCAATTTGCAATTTGGCGACCTCCGTGGCGAAGTGGTCACCTTGCTAGTCCGCCACCCAGAGGTCCCGGGTTCGATCCCCGGTCAGAGCAAGTTGGAAAATGCTATTTTCAAATTGTCCTGGGTCTTGGATGTTTATCTGTATATGTATTTGTTATAAAATATAGTATCGTTGAGTTAGTATCCCATAACGCAAGTCTCGAACTTACTTTGGGGCTAGCGCAATCTGTGTTAATTGTCCCTATATATGTATTTATTTTGATAGAACTATACACTATTACTTAAATAATGATCGGTTTCTAGACGCATCATCTATTAGATAAATGATTTGCATTTCCACCTATTCTCTCGATTTTACGATTTGCGTCACCTCAAATATCATATTTAAGGTCTTATAAAATACTAGCTTTTGCCCGCGGCTTCGCTCGCGTAGGGGTGTAATTTATCAAAATCCTTTCTCAGGGGATGCCTACGTCATAGTAGCTTTATGCATGCAAAGTCTCAGCCCGATCGGTTTAAAATTGACAAAGTTTCATACAAACTTTCATCCCCTATTTTATCCCCTTGGGGGTAGAATTGATCAAAATCTTTTCTTAGCAGATGCCTACGTCATAACATCTACTTGCATGCCAAATTTCAGCCCGATCCGTCCAGTGGTTTGGGCTGTGCGTTGATAGATCACTATGTCAGTCAGTCAGTCACCTTTGAGTTATATATATTTAAGATATATTTAAGATTAAAGATTAATTAAATTTAAAATATTAAAAGTAATTTTTGCTTCCCATACAGATTGACTGGACTGATCAGCTGATCCGAGATTTTATGAAAAGCCAAAAAATTTTTTTTGCATAATTTAAAATTCAAATGTTTATTCAGAATTAGACCTTTACAGGCACTTTTACACGTCAATAAGTAAAATTTACATTACGTGTAGTTTATATTGAAATTTATTTTAAAGAAAAGCCACCGATACCAGTGCTTCGTAACGACCACGGCTGAGAAGAAACGCCGAAAGAAACTCGTTTTCACAGTATTGGTCGCTTACTCGCCAGAAGGGCTTTGTCATATTATTATTATTTTTTTTTAATAATAAATATTTTTACGAGTAATATAATACAATGGTGATACATTATAACATGTAATGCTTGCGGACGAGTTAACAAACATAAATTACGTAATAAGAAGAAATACTAAGTAGTCAAAAAAATTGTCGACATAATGTTCCTTTGGGAAAAGCTGTTCTCTACCACGGACTGAATTCACCCTTAAAATTGTTTTAATATATTTTATTAGACTTTAAATATAATATTTGAATGTGCCTATGTATGGAAAAAAAATTGTCAGGCAGAAGTTATATGGAATCGTGGGCCCAACGAATTAAACAAATAGTTAAGTAACATAATTATCTATCAACAAAAATATTGGTTCAAACCTTGGCAGGTAATTACATTTCGAGAACTGTCTTGAGGTTATGAGCCCAAACCCTAGAGTAAAAAGCTCAGACTATAAAAGGTTATGGGCCCAGAACTAAACAGGTTATGGGTTTAATCACCAACAGGTTACGTACCCAGACACTAACAGATTACGAGCCCAGAACATAAAAAATGTACTTACAGTCGATGCGAGTCGGGCAGCCTCTTCGGGACATGCAGCAGCCCTCGGTGCGCGCAGTCGGTGGCCGGGCCCCGGCAGGAGCAGGCCCAGGGGCAGCTGCCCCTGGACACGTGGAGGGCGCATGCCAGCACCAGGCAAAGCAGGGCGGCGTGAGCTAGTTTGCGCATGGCGGTGGCGGCGGTTAGGTCATCGTGGTAGCTGGAAGGAAAGGGGCTGATTAGCAGTGATCAGGGTAGGTAGATTGTTTTGGGGTCAATGAACTGAAACATATACAACATATTTTTTTTATAAGTACAAATATTTGAATGGGTTATTAAGTCTGTAACAATTTGAAATTTCGGAAAAATATATCAATAATTTTAAAATCCCGTAATCCTGGAGTTAAGTCTAAATTAATATACAATGTCCTTTTTAGTTAAGTAAAAATACTATAAAGGGCGATTCTATCACTTTGAACAACTCAAACTCCTTATATATGTAAATACGAAAAAAAAAATCATTTTCCATAGTAACGATATCACGCGACTACTTTGATTTGTATGAGAACCGAAAAAAATTTTTCGTATTTCTTCTTTTCTTATGGGACCAATGCTTCAAACTCGAAAATAAAATTCGACATTTTCATACAAAATTGTTCGGCTGACCCGACAATTTGTCGATTTTTTCTTCAAGATTCAAGCATTGGACCCAAAGGAAAAGTTGTTCATATTAACGGTCTGAGTTGCTTCTATAAGGATCGGACAGTGTTTTTGTTACCTATTGTATAGTTCATATTTTATTAATAAGAGTACTATACTTTATTTAAATAATAGTAATAAAATATTGTATTGTTTTAATTAATACATTAACGCCATCTAGTGACAAGAAAGAGAAATAATTGTTTATAAGGCGATGGGTAAGCATGCCATTAGTACCCATCAGACCACCTGTTCCAAAGTCAAAAATCAAAGTAATTTTTTTTATTAAATTCAGGATAAATTTATCTTTTATTTAAGATCATTTTTTAAAATATTATTTTAATGCAAAAGCTTAAAACTACTAGCGTTTCGGAACGACCTTTGCTGGGAAGATTACGCCGAAAAAAACCCAGTTCAGTTATTAGAAAAATTATTGGTACATTCGTAACGTACTCGTAATAACGTAACATAATATTGACTATTGATTCTTCCCGAAGAATCGAGAATTCAATATAAGAATCAAGAATGGTTTTCGTGGAAGAGCATCAATTTAGTCTATTTTTACAAAGCTTCAAACGTCGACGAAAATCTACAAAGGATCAATTTCGTAAATATATCTCGCGTACACCTCGTCTTAAATTGAAGTCCACAAAGCTCAATTGCTGGGCCAGTGAACTCGTAAATTACGTTCCAATGTCCAATTGATCTGTCGACCTCCACCACAATGCAGTTGGTAAGTTTATAGTTCACAAATCGTATAAACTACGACAGCTGTATAAATTCGAGATTTTCTATTAGGATACCTAAACGTTTATATACATATATATATATAAACGTATATAAGGACAAATTACACTGATTGAGCTAGCCCCACAGTAAGTACGTGACTTGTGTTATGGGATACTAACTCAACGATACTATACACAACACACAACTTCAACAACTTCAAAAAGACCATTTTCCAACAAAACAAAAAAACAATTTTCCAAATCGGTCCAAGCGTCTTCGAAATTCGGTAAACATATATAAAAATAAAAAGATTCAGAAGCATTAATAACCTATTCCTTTTTATAAGTCGGTTAAAAAATTCGACCATTCTCTTGATCGATATTTATTAGATGTGTGGGAAGAGAAGCAACCGATACATTCTAAGTTTTCTTTCTCATTTTGACCATCATGGAAGAAAAGAAAAACAAAAGAAAATAAAAAAAATTACCAAAAACTAATGTCAAAGACAAGTTTAATTGTTAGGCAAATAAAAAACATCCGTGACGACGACACCATCTCGTGATGAATGGGGGAACTACATATTCCAACCGATATTAAGACGAAGTGGTAGCTAAAGTGGCGCTCTCATTTGAAATAAATTGTTTAAAACTAAATATGGTAATAATTAAAAATTTGATCTGTATCACTGTCTAGAATGACCCTTAAACTATTTTATGAATAACCTTTGAAATTATGACTAATAGTCCGTCTAGTTTTAAAACGGGTTTTCGCCAAAAGTGGCCACTTTGATTATCACCATATTTAGTTTTAAACAATTTATTTCAAATGAGGGCGCCACTTTAGCTACCACTTCGTCTTAAATGGAATTGATATCTTTTTTTTTCGAAAACATGTCGGCCAGTATCTGACTCTTTACGTGAGTAACCCGTGCTTTATTAATAAGGAATTGATATCCGTAGTAGCGCCATCTTTTATTTGCCAGGTAAATTAAAAACACTGTCAAGCATTGTCCCCCAATAAATTTTGCACATCTGAGCCGATTTTCATCAAACATAACTGAGAAACACCGCAAGGGAACTTGCTTTCACGTGAAAAAATCACATCATCCATTTGTTTACGAGCTATGATGACACACGCAGACACACAACAGACAGACAGACAGACTAAACTAATAACGAAACCTCATTTTGTCAAGGGTTAAAACCAAACTTAGCAATAAAACATGTTTCTATTTTAACGACGTAAAAGCTGTGTAAATGCTCTACTAAAAGCCATAAAGGCTTTAATACAAGCCATAATGATAAGAAGCTACATTAAGAGCGCTTGAGATATCTGCCACTTACACAAATGGTTGAAGGTAGATATTAATAGGATTTGCATCGGTTTGTGGGTTCAAATCTGGTTCCTTTTAACAATCGAAAAGGTAATTTCAAGGAAACATAGATTGGGTTTACATTATAATTGTAGAAATATCAGTAACAGTACTGATTAGTTTCCAACAGGTCAAATGAGATCCTTTTTCTAACGTCAAAACTTTTTCTATTGGATTGAAGTAAGAACGTGAAGCTTTTTTACTCACATTTGCGAAAAACGGCCAATTTTGGCTAAGGTGCGAAGAAAAGCATCATGTTCTCACTTTAAACTATAAACAGAAGTTCATAAAATAGTTTGAAGGGATCTAGGGCTTGGTCAAGAATAATTTTTAAATGATATCTCCGTTTCCTTTCAAATAATTTATTTTAAATGAAGGCAGCTCAGTATGGGGCTAAGAGGCTACCTTAATTTTCCGGGGTCCAGTGCTGCCCGCATTTGAATTAAATAATTTAAAAGGAAACGGAGATATAATTTAAAATGTTGTCTTGACCAGGCTCTAGATAACCGTTCAAACTATTTTACTGTTTACAGTTTAAAGTGAGAAAGTGAAGTGTTACTAAGCGCATACGCCAAAAGAGGCCTTTTTTTCGCAATTGTGCGTAGAAAAGCTTCACGTTCTCACTGTAAACTGCAAACAGTAGTTCATAAAATAGTTTGAAGGGTTATCTAGAGCCTGGTCAAGAAAATATTTTATATGATATCTCCGTTTCGTATCAAATGATTTATTTTAAATGCGAGCAGCACTGGCCCCCGGAAAATTCAGGTATCCGCACTGTCTGAATCCGCACTGTAGAAAATTTATCAAAATTGGTTGTGTAGTTTGGTACTGAAGTCGGTTTTATTTATTTTGAAAAATTATTATGACGGCTTTTGAAAAGATTAAAATATATGTTTCCATATTATTACAGTTAACGGCTCGTATGACATCAAAGATATACAATAGGCATATTCTAGACCGGAAACAACATTAAAATAGCCTATCCATTTAACCTAAATTAAAAAATAAATCATCGAAACTCCCAATTCGCCGTTATTAGCCATAACCACGCCTAAAATTCTCACGACAACAACAAAAACATTTCATCTAATTAACAATAATCACGCCACACCATAAATCATTCCGACCATCGACAATAAAAAGAAATCGACCATAGAGCTACCTAAACCGCTTAGAAAAAGTATTGAGCTGTCAAATACTATTGTTCGATTTTGAGTTTGGAATTCACACCTCGCGCGCTTTTGTGTTCCATTTTTAATTTCGAATAGGGCTAAGCACGAGCCCGTAATTTTATTTAGGGTTCCTTTTGTATCGAATTTTTTGTCAATATTTTTTTTTATGAAGTCTTTCATATTTTTAATAATTTCTTTATTTAGCCAGCTATTTTATTACGGTAAAAAATTAATTAAGATTCAATGATATGTCCACGGTCCACGCATCTTTACATTACTAATTTCCTGTTCGTATTTTGTGTTTATTCATTCAGCGCAATATAGGTTCTATTTTGTTAAAAATTATATTTCTTAAACATACGTGCATGTCGCTAACTAAAGCAAACATTCATGATAGTGAAAAAGTATGTTAAATTCGGTAAAATAAATATAGGTATTTAAGACACACAATAGGCACGCGTCTCTCAGTAAACATACTAATGAACTTCTGGGTCAACCAAATATTACATTTTAGCAATATGTTTTCGACATAATGTGATAACTATTTAGAATTTTAAGAGTTCGTTGGCTTTGCTGTACGTGCGTTGTGTTACGTAAAAGCGTGAAGAATTGCTGGATGCATCAACTTTTTCTTTAAATTAGCATCTACCGGTACGGAATCTAGAAACTTTTTGAGGCGGGGCAAAATATGTGAAATTATGCCGCCCCCTAATTGGTTTTGCCGCTCACTTGATTCCTATTACCGGAACAGTACGCATACACGGGGGGGTTGCAGACAGATGGTCAGTTAAGATCCAGACCGAGATGCACAACCGCACCTTTTTGAGTAGGTAGTAAACAACTTTTATACTTTTTCAAAAGTAACCAGCCGCCGCCTCCATTCCGTATCGGTAGCTTAGGAGGGGTGGATGGATATATTCGATTTGCCGCCCCTCTGACTTCGCCAACCGGGGCATAGGCCCCGGCTTGCCCTCCCCTAGATGCGGAGCTCGCATCTACTAGCAACAATAATAATAATCTGATAGCCGCCGCAGGTGACCAGAGGACTGACTGCTTTTTAGCTCAACGAATCAACATTGCCACGCATTGCTATCCAGCGAGGGAAGGCAGCCAGCGTTTTTGCTACCAAGCCCCATTTGTGGACATTTTTTAATATTAATAAGTATAGGTTATTTAATAATATAGTTTAGTTAAGTTCTATTTATTCGTGGATTTATTTCTATTTTGTCACGTCACTTACCTACCTAAAAAGTTAATAAAGATACCTTAGTAACATTTAATCGTAAATGCTTTATCAGAAGACAAATGTAATGGTTATTACCATTACATTTGTCGTAAAACCAAGTCAAGTACGAGTATCTTAATATTTCGATACAGTAAAGATTTTTTAAGTAAAATGCTAAAAATGTAGAAAATTAACTAAGTGGTACTCGCAAAACGAGATTTAACTACAAATTTCTATAGAAACTGGTTGGAAATAGGGCAACTTATTGTACCAGAATAATCTTACCTAATCTAGTTTACACTTATTCGAAGAAAGCGAAACCTCTTTGTGCTTATACATTGTTAGTCGTTCAAGTCTGGTTACGATGCTGCATGAAAACTTCATGCATACTGTTATTTACCTCATTTCTTCATCATCTCGTCCAGTTCGCTTTTTAAATTAAATTTCTAAATTCTATTTTCAAACTCTTCTCACATTCATATTCCATCATTTTAACGCATTCAAGTTTCGCCTTCGTTTCTCCTCCTGAACATAAATTCAGAAATACCAAGGTATCTTAAATGAAGTTAAATTGTATTTTTTTATAAATAACTATTCACAAAGTATGCTTCCCAGTGGGATTCGAACCCACGACCTCCGGATCACAAGGCGAGCGCCTTGACCACTGGACATTTTGGAACAGAGCCCTTCGCTAGCGCGCGCGTACAAATAATAGTCCAATAAGGATCCTTTATTTCACAGCATCGACCACTCAATTTCACATTTTGAAACAGCCAACAATTTTATCAAAAAATACTTTTTAACTTCATTACAAAGTTGCGGACCACGGCGCTCTCCGAAAGCCAATTTTGATGTTTCATTCAATCCTTCAATTCGGGAAAGTATTTTAGGGTTCCGAACCTCAAATAGAAAGTAACAAAAACCAAGAAATTTATTTCTTGGTTTAGTAGTAACCAAAAAGTAGAAAACGAAAGTAGCATTGTGAACCGCTACACTTGAAAATGTAGAATAGTGATTTTTTTAAATGTTTTTATTTTATGCTCATTTGACTAATACCTGGGATATCAAAGATTATTTCAGTCATCCACCTTAGTAAAATATGTTACGTTAAATTAAGTGCGGAAAAAATAATTATTTAGGATATTTTGGTCAGATGCTGAATTCACCACAATAATTCTTAGTACAATACCCGGCACGTAAGTTGAAATGTGATTCTAAACGGACAAACAATGTACAACAACGACCGCCATTTTTGTTCAACTTACGTGCCGGGTATTGTATTTACCTACTTTTTCCAAATTACACAATGTATATAGTACATAATTATTACACATTTTAAAAATTGTGAATTATATTTATAATAGGAAATGTAATTAAATAAGTGATGTGTTCAGGAACCTTTCTCGTAGTTCGATTCGCACTTGGCTGTTTTTGAGGCACAAAAGTGGGTCAGCTACCGTAGACAGTAATTGTTTGAAAATATTTAATGGTTTTCACTACGTTTGCACAGCTATATCCTCTTTTGTTATTTTACGCAAAGAAAACAATTTGAGTAGGTAGCTACGCGGCAAGGTGCTTGTTTTGAGAACTATTCTTACTCACCGCCTTTTTTCAACCATTTTTTTATTAGGAATACATCATCACAATTTTCTCCGTCTTTTCAACCAATTGTTTTCATTGTGTGTTAGCTTCTGTATTTTATGACTATATTGTGTACTTATACCGTTGTTTCAAATAAAGTCATAAAATACAGACAACACTTGTTCGAAAAGGTTTAGTCTGTTATTTATGGTTGGAAAGCCAAATAAGTTATCTCCTTGTAAGTATAGGTAGTAAAGGAGACGGGCGAGCATCTAAACCCGCTACTTTTCCCAATTTGCATTGTATTATCATTATAACAGCCACATACATTTTAAGTATTTAATATTTAATAAGTACTGTATATGTACAAAACAAGAAATATATATGAAATCAGTCTAAAATGCAGGTCCGTGATAGCTCCTCGACCAAATTAATACTAATATAACTTACTCAGTATAATGTGTTTAGTATAGATTACCTATATCTCGCTACTTAATCAAAAAATAACAACAAATGTAAATGTTTACTGTCTCATCTCAACAAGGAACCCTAATACTCTCCAGAGATTACTTCCGAAATTATTATTCAAAACGACCACAGACTAAATTGAGCCCGCCTTTTTTAGCCCCAACCCAACAAGCGAAGGAATTAAACTATACAGCCAGACTTTTTGTCGAAAAGAACAAAATATAATTTTTTTTCATTTTTTATTCCATTGTTGTTCTGCAAAATGGCGTCGCCGAGTGCTATTGTTGATTTCGAGTGGTTTTCAATTATTTGGGGAGCAGAGTGTGAAATAGGTTTAAATTGTTGAATAATAAAAGAGTAAACTGATTGGAAATTCATAAGTTGCATGTTGAAAATGCTTTCTTAGCGTGATTCCTGGCTACTCCAACTCTTAATGTGGATGTTGTTGATGCGCAAATAACTCGTTCAACGTGCAAGTTTCTCCCATGCTGGTCTTAGACAAAAGAAATAACTTGAATGTACCAATTCAACAGTAATGTGTACTAAAAAAATTTTTGGCTCATTCGATAGATTATTGAAAATTATTAAATACGTATTTTTTCTTTTCACCGATTTGCAAATAAAGACGAAGATACTAGCGCATTCAAATTTCGCATGACGTTACGATCAGCTATGATTTTTAACCAAAATTGACGTAAATCACCCCCACTTCGAAACTTAGAAGCGCTGTATATTTGTGAATTTTTACTACTTTGCTAAACGAAGAAATATGGGTCCTTTATTTTTGGATAAACTAGTTGACGGATTAAATAAAATAATATATATTTTATAACCAGTCCCCATCCATATTAAAATTCAAAAAATTCATTGCATTTCATGTTCTAACTACTAGAAGTATATCTCATAATATATAGGTACACTTTAAACCCTATCGTGTATCGCAACCAAAAAGTGGAAAGGCAAAGAGTTTTATGACATACATTAAAAAAAAAACAAGAATCATTTATTTATCTTTGGATATTTGTATCACTTGATAACTGTAATTTTTTTTCTTTCGATTTCTTAATACCTAGTTGTTGACGTCAGATCATTTATTAACTAAGTTTACTGCCGCCTCCTAAGCGCAAGTACAGAAGAAGTCTAAAAATATCAACCTTACAATTATACTGATATTAAAGTTAGATATGTGGACTGAGAATACATTGATATGTCATAGTTATTAATTAACAATGATGTCAAAATTAAAATGAATGTCAATTTGAAAATAATGTATTCATATAAAAAATGTGAACAAATTATGATTAATTTTTTTTTTGTAGTTATCAGCAAAATCGTTAGATATTACTAATAAAGTATTGTCAAATTATAAGTAGGTATATTAAAGTAATGTCAATGTTTATTTGGGATAGATTATAGTGTCAATTTCAATAAAATACTGTAGATAGCGCATACCTAGCACACGCCTAACGCGCTTTAAAATTTGTTGCTTATATGAGTCCTGTCACACATCAATACGACTCAAATTGCATTTACCGAAGTCGACACGCGCACGCCACGCGCTCGCCTTGCGCCTCCGCCTTGCGCCCGCCCCGACTGAACTTCGGTTAATGCAATTTGAGTTGGATTGATGTATGATTAGGATATAGGACTCAAATTATAAGCAACAAATTCAAACCGGCGTGGGCTTGCGCGTGTCGTCTGAACGCGCCCTTAAAATACTCGTCCTATTTTCAATACTTTTTATTTAACTTATTGGTTTTTAACAGCATTACAATGCTCGGATTATTATCCAAATTAAAACATGTGATGAAAATTTCGCCACGACTAGGACTCGAACCCGCGTCCCTCACGTTAACGCACTACCAATTGTGCTATCGTGGTTTCGAATCTTCCTGACGAAATTTCTCAACACATAGTACACACACATTTGAAGCATGCGTTATTCTTCACTACTACCCACTATTTAGAAGATGTGATATTCAACTTAATTCAATTTAGATGAATTGAAAGTTGATTAAAGTAAAGAAGGCTTTTGTTTAAATTATTGGTTTTTAACAGCATTACAATGCTCGGATTATTATCCAAATTAAAACATGTTATTTATTATTTTATTTACTAGAATTTCTCAGATGCTTCCTTCCCGCGCACATCGTAAAATAACAAGGGAATGAGCGAAAAAGCTAATAATGTATAGGTAATAGGCGATGCGGCTTGGGAATCAATCGTTTAGTATAATTTGATTCCTTTGTCCATCTCGTCTTCACCATATCAAGCTGCACAGCTGAGAATGCGACCGGGTATGCTCTAAGGTGTGCAGAAAAACATTGTCAGTAGAGAAGATGCATAATTTTTTTTCGTTGTGCTATGGAAAGAGTCCCAAAAAGAGGCACCTCCAAAAAAAAAACTATCTTGCTAACCCAAAATCTCGTTAAGATATAAAGGTTACATAGTCACGTCCGCATTTGGACGGCGTCACGGAGCGCCTTAGAAAGACTGGACAGGAGTGACGTCACTTATGTCGCATTTGTAGGCGTGATTAAGAACATTTGTTTGGTTGCTACGTCAAATATTGCGTTTAAAGGATTGGCCTCATAACAAAAGAAGCTATAATTTTTCAAGAAAATCCTATGGTAATTTTATTTTTTAATCCTTTTATTACTTCTAAGATTGACTTTTTCAATCAACTAAAAACCAGGTTAATGAATCAATGAAAAATATAATTGCGCTTAAAGGCCTTTTTTACGTAAATGAGACATTATGCATCTTCTCTATTTTCATTACTATGAAAATAGAGAAGATGCTTCCTACTGGATTCGAAGCCACGATTTCCGGATCACAAGTTGAATGCCTTGACCACGGAGGAAGTCAAAACAGACAGTAAATCAATGAATGACATGAGGAATTAAATTTATTAAAGCAACGCCCTAAACACATCAAGAATTCGCGAGTACCTGCAGTACGGTCTGCAAATTGAAGCCTAATTGAGAGGGGGGTGGCTAAGTGAGACGGACGTATGCCACGCGTTCAGTACTGTTGGCAAAACAAGATTAATCTCATGTTTTACCAAATTTTTTCCATGGATGCAGGCCGCTTCCGATCGGTCGTTTTGGAGATCCTTGGGGGAGGCCTATGTCCAGCAGTGGACTTCTTGTGGCTGATATGATGATGATAATGAAATTTTTTCCCAGAGTTGAAGTGGGTTTTGTGGCTCTAAGCAGACTTAGCACAAGCTGCAAGACTTAAAGGTCAAAACAGAGACTCAAAATTGTATCAAAAAACCTAAGGTTCATAAATATTATGACAACAAACATTATGGGAAACAACACATGTGAAACTATGGTTATGACCAGTGGTCGGATAATCGGATGCATATTTACCTAAAGTTAATTTTTGGCTAGGAAATTATGGAAGCGGCTTCTTAAGACATATTTTTTAAATTCAAATTCCGGGATTCAAAAAACTTCTCACTAATCGATCAAGTGCATTCCACATTAGCCAACACCTGAACGTAAGTAAATATACACCTTACCCGATTTGATTCTATAATCAAAACACAAAATTTTGTCGATTCTGGAATCCTGGGATTTTTCAGATACAAAAGTGCACTCCATAACTGCCAACATCTCAACTTTAGGTAAATATGCATCCGATTATCCGACCATTGGTTATGACATATATGAAAAGGAAAAATTATGACAAACAATATACGAATAATAAAATTAGGTTATTCGAGTATCTATGTAAAAGTTAAGTATTTCTCATTTTGCATAGTTTTGGGGACAGGATTTGAGCATTTTAGGTGAAGACTCAAAGGCCACTTTGAGCCTTTAGATGGAAAAAGAATGTAAATACTAATGGGTTGTTAGCCGCATCACCTATTTATCTATTCCCTTGATCGTCTTTTGCGATCTGCGTGGGGAGATAAATAAGTTTTTTATTTCCTCTCAGACAAACATGGAAAAATATCATGTAAGACTGCTTTTCGACAGAGTAGAATAGGAACACTCCAAGTCTTCCAGTGGATGGAAGGAAAGCGACTTAGGAAATAGAAGCTAAACAAAGCTTACAAACATCAGTGAGAGTCAGACCTCTCCAACCCGTCTGGCCAACGTGGAGAGTGTAGGCAAAATTCTCTGGCTGTTTTGGCCACGTTTGGGTCTAGTAGTTTACAGAGAAGGTCGACAGAGAGTCGTGCTCCTCCAATGGAGAGTAAAAGACCTGCACTGAGATAAAGAACTAGCTGAACCAGTTTTACTTCTGGCGATTTGGTTTGCATTGGAGAACTTTTGTTTTACTGATCCGTTCGTCAACTCGTGAACGGGTGCTGCCGGGAGGGACTGGTCAGCTCGGCTTCGTTTTTTTGACTACTTAATTTTTTTTTTATTATTTTTTATTACGCAATTTATGTTTGTTTACTTGTTCGCAAGCATTACTTGTTATAATGTGTCAATATTGTATTATATTATAAGTATTTATTAATTAAAAGACAATAATAATAATATGAGAAAGCCCTTCTGGCGAGTAGGCGACCAATACTGTGAAAATGAGTTTCTTTTGGCGTTTGTTCTCAGCAGTGGTCGTTACGAAGCGCTGGTATCAGTAGCTTTTCTTTAAAAATAAATTAAATTTTAATATACTTTACACGTAACATAAATTATACTTATTGACGTGTAAAAGTGCCTGTAAAGGTCTAATTACTGAATAAACATTTGAATCTTTTGATTAGCAGGACCATTAAGTTTTAATAAAACCCATTTTTAACCCATAGAGGGATGTTATAAGTTTGACGCTAATGTTTGTCGGTATGTCCGTCTGCCTGTTTGTCTTTCGGTTTTTTTAAATTGCCTAACTACTAGTAGCCCTGAGTTCAGCAGTCTCTCGATTTTGGTAACATGTATCAAAAATTTTTGCTGCTACCAACCATTCTTTTTTCTTAGTGTAATGTTGGCGATGATATTATTATAAGTAATGTATTGTAATTTCTCTGCTGACCGTACTGTGAGTGACACATATTGCATTACGGACATACAATGCATTGGACGCCGACTACGGCTGCATATAATACAATCAACAAGCGGTGCATCGGAGTCATGAACGTCAGGGAAAAATTGAAAACGTGGATATCAATTACCACGTAACGTCCACGTGAATTTCCTGCACACTTTTAAATATATATTTTAAGCTAATTTTCACTAAGCATAATTTTGTTTCACATTTAAAACGTGGATATCGATCGAATTACCACGTAAAAACCACGTGAATTTCCTGCACACTTTTAAATATATATTTTAAGCTAATTTTCACTAAGCATAATTTCGTTTGACCTTTAAAACGTGGATATCGATCGAATCACCACGTAAAGTTCACGTGAATTTCCTGCACACTTTTAAATATATATTTTAAACTAATTTTCACTAAGCATAATTTTGTTTCACATTTAAAACGTAAAAATAGGATTACCACGTAACGTCCACGTGAATTTCCTGCACACTATTAAATATATATTTAAGACTAATTTTCACTAAGCATAATTTTGTTTCACATTGAAAACGTTGATATCGGTTTATAATCCTTGTGAATTTCCTGCATACTATTAAATATATATCGGGATAAGTCTTTAAGACTTATTTTCATTTAGCATAATTTAGTTCACATTGAAAACGTGGATATCAAATTGTTAGTGATATCAATATATAATCCACTTGAATTTCCTGCAAACTATTAAGTATTATATATCAGGGCTAAGTATTTAAGACAAATTTTCACTAAGCTTCATTTTGTTTCACATTGAAAACGTGGATATCGGATTATGGTCCATGTGAATTTCCTGCATACTATTAATATACATCGGGGTTAAATAATTCAGACTAATTTTTACTAAGCATTATTTTTTTTTTACATAATTTTGTTTAACATACTTATTAACACTAATAAATCATAACGGGCGACCTTTTTTAATGAAAATAAATTGTTAAGTCTCGTCTATTCCTTAATACTGAGTTTCATCAAAATCCTTAGAGCCCTTGCCGCGATCCATTACGAGCATTTCTTGTGTATGTATATTGTGTATATATATATATACATACACAAGAAATATATATATATATATACATATATATTTGTTATTATATTCTAGCAATTAAGGTTGGCCATACGTTGGACAAAAGTCTCCCCTTGTTGTTACTCAAGGGATTTGTTAGAACACCAATTATATGCAACTAATTGTCTAAGCATCCGCTAGGCGTGAACTTGGCGTCCGAACGATGCAACCGAGAATGCTTTAACATGAGAAGACGATCCAATAATCAGTCTACTCAATAAAAGTACTTAGATCTCGTTGATAATACTACTTTCTTGGGAATCACAGTAGATTCAAAACTTCAGTGGGATGTCCATATTTCTAAACTCGCTAATAGGCTGAGCTCAGCGGCTTACGCTATTAGAAGAATCAGCCAATTGACAGATGTAGCAACTGCTAGACTAGTTTACTTTAGTTACTTTCATAGTCTGATGTCCTACGGGATTCTTCTCTTGGGGAGTGCTGCTGATATACAGACTATTTTTATTTTACAGAAAAGGGCAATTCGTTTTATTTATGATTTAGGATCGAGAGACTCCCTAAGAGATTTTTTTAAGAAAATTGATATACTCACTGTAACATCCCAGTACATATTTGAAAATATAATGTTTGTGAGGAAAAATATTGCCTTATTTAATAAAACAGGTGATATTACGGGTAGAAAAGACAAACACGTCTGGCTGGAGCTTGGCGCGGGTCCCTTTTAAAGGTTTATATTTGTACACTCACAAATGACATAATTTGAGTACAATCAGTACATGAATTTTATACAAATTGACATTAATTTCAAATTTGACATTTTTAATTAATAATTATGACATAGCAATGTATTCTCAGTCCATACATCTAATTTTAATATCAGTATAATTGTAAGGTTGACGTTTTTGGAGAAAATGCTACAGTAAAGTTTGTTACCGCTTCTTCTGTACTTGCGCTTTGGAGGCGGCAGTAAACTTAGTTGTAAGTAAATGATCTGACGTCAACAACTTACTATTAAGAAATCGAAAGAAAAAAGAAATGACAATTATCAAGTGATATAAATATCCAAAGATAAATAAATGATTTTTGACTTTGACTTTGACTTTTGTATAGTCGAATACCTACTACTTTCAATGAACCAAAACCCGTCCTTTCACTAACCAGCCATACAACATACCGTCATACATCAAGCAGTTACGTTATTATTTGTGACTTGATTGTGATGGATCGCCGCAGCTTCCCGGCCTGTGCACTGGGATGAATAGGGACTCTGCTCAACGGCTCTCTTGTGTAGGGAAGAAAATACAAAGAAAGAACGTGAGTGTCGAGTAACACTCGGTTGGAATGAAGTTACTTTCGTAGTAAAGACGGAAAAAAGTGACGGAAATCGACCATCTCTGGCATAAGGTCTGCAAACTAAGCTATCATCTAGATAGTCGAACTTGTGAAATTTACGACTTCCGTGGCGTAGTGGTCACCATGCTAGTCCGCCATCCAGAGTTTCCGGATTCAAATCCCGGTCAGTGCAAGTTGAAAAATGGCCTTTTTCAAATTGTCCTGGGTCTTGAATGTTTTTATATATGTAATTGTTATAAAATATAGTATCGTTGAATTAGTATCCCATAACACAAGTCTCGAACTTACTTTGGGGCTAGCTCAATCTGTGTGATTTTTCCGTATACATCGTGGAAGGGACATACCTGTAAAAAATCGAACCACGGGCTATACTAGATTACTATAGTATAATGAAATTAAAATAAAAGTCAAAAAATAAAATAACAATTCGACATTCCCATTCAAATAGCCCGGGGAGCTGCACACTTTACTATGGGAGTGCCAAATATTTATTTTTGTTTTTTTGTTTGTTTACTGTTTTTCGATTTCATTATACTATAGTGATCTAGTATAGCCCGTGGTTTGATTTATAATGTGTATGTTCCTTTCACGTTGTATATAAAAAATGTCCTTGTCTTGCGGCCCTGCGGGCTCTGCTTAGAGCCGCAAGAAACAAACGCCGCAACTCCATAGAGTTTGGCCTAATTTCATTTGTAAGTACTTTAGCCTCATAATAAAAGGGTGTACAAAAAAATGTAACTTTTCAAAAAACTTTTTCACTCTTTCACCTAATAGATAGATAATAATATCTGGGGAAATTTTGTAGATGTTCAGACTACTTTTCTCCTACACTACTCTCCTCTGATGAGACATCTGAAGACAGAAAAGTATTCAAGGAAAACGGTTACCTCACGTTAACTAACATCGACATACTTGAGTTATGTGTATTTGTTAGAACCCCCCCAACGGGTTCCCGGTTTGTCGTACCGGGGGGGCTCAGTACCCGTGGTAGCCTCGAGCCACGGGGAAGCTAAGAGGAACCCGCGAGGGGGCCCTCCTGCTGTCGTCAACCAGCAGAGAGCGCCCACATTGGGGCGGCGGGGGAGTGGAAAGTTCTCCCCCCACCCGGGGTGGGGCCGCCGGGAGGGGAATGTTTCATTGCCCTCCCGGCGCTTCAGGCGGGGCCACACCGCCGTGGCTGTGGTTGGAGATCGGTCGCGGAGGAGGAGGAGTGTCGGTGTTACGTTGCCGCTCTCCCTATCCTCCGCGACCGAGCGGTGCCGCACCGCGTTTGCGGCGAGAGGCAAACGCGGTAACAGGAGCTTTCCTCCGTAAAAAAAAAAATGTGTATTTGTTAGAAAAAATATGTTCAACTATAAAAGAAAGATTGAACTTAGAAGCAACTTAAGAGATTTATACAGGCGTGATATATCTACCCATTGTTAATAACGAAACGTTAAAAAAAAGTGCATTTATTTCCGTTATAAAAGTTTTCAATCATTTACACACTAATATAAAAAGCATCTATAATATTAATTTATTTAAACGCACACTGAAACATTGGCTATCAGAACATGTATTTTATGATCTCAATGAATATTTTGACTATGTTACCAATAGGTCTGCACTGTTATAATATCATAAGCTTGAGATGTATCTATCAATTAGTTTTATATCTTTTAGCTTTACTATTGCATGCCCAAAAGGGTCAACTGTTGATACTTTTATTAGTGTACCACCTATTTTTACACATTTATACGCAAGTTTTTGAAGTTGAATATGAAGTTAGATTATGGCGTTATATCTTGGCAATATTTACCTAGTAATTGGGCTAAGCTTCAACGGAAGTGACTTAATCTTGAGAGATGGTTCCAGGCCACGTCAGATAATTGAGGCCTTTACGATCCGTTTATCTGGAGGGATTAAGAAACTTCAAGGAGGTTCTACGACTACCCTAAGGTTGCCTCAAAGAGATTGCTGAGCGATAAGGAAGCTTTTTGTATGCATTTATTCATTTATTTACCAATTTATGTACACGGAAAATTTATACAGAGAATATATCAAATAAAAGTTGTACAAAGGCACTACTTATCTCAAAAGAGATCTCTTCCAGTAGGCCTGTGAGAGGAGATGTTTATGTAAGAGAGGCATAAATTTTATCTATATACAAATATGTATTTTTTTGGTGTGCAATAAATAAATATGTTTTTACTAACATAGCGAACAAGCGAGCGAAGCGTCTCGTGGTCTCACTTTCGAGATTGGCCAAAACTGCTTGCGTACTTACGTCTTCAGTCTGTCTGTTCTTGCCTATTTCTCAACCTACTCGTATGTCTATTTACTGAATAAACATTTGAATCTTGAATCTTGAACCGTTGTAATTTTTGTTTCTTAATTTACAAGCTTTTATCTAGTTTCATCTGTCCCGTTGTCTGTCTGTCTGCCTGTCTGTAATCAAATCTTGCAAGTTAAATTTGACCCACTTCCCGGTTTCCGATGGAGCTGAAATTTTGCACGCATACGTACATCGCGTGACAATGCAATATTATGATGACATGGAGCTGGTCTGATGATGGAGCTGGACGGTTGCCATAGAAACTCAGTAATGAAACGACACAACCCCATCGAGTTTGGGCTCGTTTGATTCGTCTTGAGAAGATCACTTTAGATAAAAGCTTGTTTTAATTATTTTTTTTGATAATGACTTGTTGATTCTCAGAGAAAATAAAAAATACGTGTACAAATTTTTTTACAATCTAACTGACGGGCTAATTGTACCTCGTTACTTCAGCTCTCATATATAGAGATATGTACCAAGTAGTCCTTTTAACATACATATAGACAACGAAAAAAAAATTAAAATAAAAAGTTGGCGGAATATGACGGTTGAAAACTTTAAAAAAAACAGATTTTAGCCATTTCGAAAAATGCAACAAATTTTTTATCCGATAAATTTCAATAGGTTGGAAATTACTCCTACACTATTGTCTACTCGTATTATCATAAACATCTTCGCGTATCTAGGAAGCATCGTTTTACAAACTGGAGGAGCGGAAGAGGACACGGCTTCTAGAATAGCCAAAGCGCGGGCAGCCTTTGCACAACTTCGACCCATATGGCGATCCAAAAAGTTGACCCGCAGAGTCAAACTCAAAATCTTCAGATCTAACGTCAAATCTGTCTTGCTATATGGGTGCGAAACGTGGAAGGTTACCAAAGAGATCACGCAGCCGATCCAGGTTTTTATCAACCGCTGCCTGCGGCAAATACTTGGCATTTTCTGGCCTGAGAAGATCTCCAACGAAAGCCTGTGGGAGGCGTGCCGGGAAATGCCAATAGACAAGCAGATCATGCGCCGCAAATGGACATGGATAGGCCATACTCTCAGGAGAAAGCCCACACACATTCCGAGGCAAGCCCTAGAGTGGACCCCTCAGGGCAAGCAAAAAGTTTGGCCGTCCCAAGCAGACCTGGCGGCGCACAGTTGCGGCGGAGATGAAGACAATCGGGCTAACCTGGCCCGAAGTAAAGCGCGTAGCCGAAGACCGTTCGCGATGGAGAAAGACTGTTGAAGCCCTTTGCCCCACCTAGGGGCCTTAAGTCAAGTAAGTCATTATCATAAACATATAATTATTGTTTTAAATAACAGATATGGAGCTATGGAGCCACATTACTCTTTTGTGCCCATAGCTGTGGAAACTATGGGCTGCTGGGGCGTAGACGCCAAGCGTTTAATTAGCGAGTTAGGGCACCGCATAGCTGAAAAGAACGGGGACTCCCGCTCCCACACGTTTTTGGTGCAAAGGATGGCTATTGCAATACAGCGCGGCAATGCCGCTAGTGTACTGGGCACCTTTGCGCCAGAATCGTTAAGGGGCGGGTTTTAAATGACGAATTTTTAGTATTTTATATTTAATGTTAAATAAATAGATGTATGTATATTTAAGATTAAAATAACATGTTTAATATTTTTACCCAATCCGCATATTATCAAGTAATGAAAATATCGAAAGATAAATAAATGTGTTATACTGACAAAAAAATAACAGACTGAAGTATCTTTAAACGCCGGTTTTAAACGCGGAATCAAACAAGTACCTATACTTGAAGTACTTCGCTCCAAGACTTCGTTTATCACGTTACATAAAATCTCTTTTGCGTGGCCAATCATGCAGAGACAAAAGTGGCTCTATCAAAGACAAAGAGGCAGTTCTATCAAAGAAAATGTTCGTATCAAAGAGTTGAGCTAACGAACCAAGAATGCCAGTCGAGATGGTAACAGTTGATCTACGAAAAGACCAGTGGTATACAACATTTTTGCGACATGAAACTATAATTGTGAGTTTTATTTGAAAAATATAGAGGAAATAATGTATTTGGTTAGTACGAATAATTATTAAAAACATAAATTAAACCAGACAGCGTACAATTTTTTTACATAATAAATGAACAGAAAATATATAATAGAACGCCTATGATCTAGGATGCAACCGAGAACAAGCTCGGTGAGCAAGTTTAAATGTTGTTTTTTAGCATTTCTTTACTCAAATAACATTTAAAAAAAAATACATTGTATATACTTTCGTAATTTTTTATAAAAAAAATATTTGACTCGCCACTTTTTAAATAAAAAACGAATTTGAAGACATATCCAAAATTTTGTGCCAAAATTCGACATTGTTTATAAGAGGGCCCTTCCTGGCCGCTCTATCGTCAACGCGAGCATGGTTTGAGCTTGTTGTTTCATCCAGGGCAATGCTAGAAAAAGAGGCAAAACAAAAAGAAAGAGAGATAGCGCATGAGGGCTCGGTTTGCAATCTATTGAACGAAATTTGTATTATTATTAACTATCCATTGAACGAATATTAACTATTCATAGGGTGTGGAAATTTCATAAAACTCGTTCTAGGTCATACGTGTTTTTCAGTAAGCCTTACAAGTGTGTGAAATAAATGTTTTTATTTAAATTTTTCATTACATTTGCGAGGTTTATATCGAAATATTTTCTTTACCTTTACAATTTATGAGTACTTTATGAACGGTCGAAAATCATGTTTTTTTTTCCATATTTTAATTTGTATTTCGATAGAAACCTAAAAATTATTTTATTAAATTACAAAGTGCAAGTCGGATTCACGCTCGAAGGGTTTCGTACCATTATCTATAAAAATCACGTTTTTTGTATGGAAGCCCCACTTCAATATTTATTTATTCTGTTTTTAGTATTTGTTGTTATAGCGGCAACAGAAAAACATTATCTGTGAAAATTTCAACTGTCTAGCTATTACGGTTTATGAGATATACAGGCGATATAGCCTGGTGACACACTGATGCAAAAACGGACAGCGAAGTCTTAGTAATAGGGTCCCGTTTTTAACTTTTGGGTACGGAACACTAATAAAATGACCTTCAATAAGTGATAAAGTTATCTTACATCCAATAATAAGAACGCGTAAGTGTCGTGTAACATTTGTTGGAAAGAAGTTTGGAAAAAAAAATTGTAACGGAAAAGTCATACACTTTTTGCCCAGCCCCTATCCGCCAAGTCCGTACCGTCCGTTAAAGGAACTTCGTTCGACTTTGACATTGGCTTTATTTTATTTCTATTCCTCTAACAAACCAATTGTTGTCGACCCCTGCGTAACCCGACCGGCTGATAAAATCTCGTTCCTTTTTATTTGCTTTTGATTTATGTATTGTCAAAATATTTTCAACGGTAGCTGGTGTTATTAATAACAATCTTACTTGTCAACTCAAGTAGCGTTTAGTACTTAGGCGTTGCCTCCTCGGACAAGTTCATAAAAACCACTATTAACTTGATGTCAAAGACAAAATCACTTATCAGAATAAAATAAAATTTCAGTGGGGATCTCATATAAAAAACGTGATTTTTTATAGATGATGGAACGGAATCCATTGTGCGCGAGTCTCACTCACAGTTGGCCGGGTTTTTTTAAACCTTTATTTTGATACCAAACTCTATAGGTTTCTAAAAATTAAATAAAAGACGAATAAATTTGGCGCCAAAAATCTGACATTTTGTTTTTTTTTATATCCTTCTAGTCTTTGATTATTTTAATCAAAGTATCCAGTGTCATTTTTATAGTGAGGATGAATCTAACGACAGCTACAGATCGTCCAGTAGATATATACATACAAACTCTCGAAAAACATACCCTCCTGGTGCATTCAAGTCAAAATAAGAATTCTCAAGGGACTATTATTCTTTAAGGCAAAGCTGTTTCTTTTTCTAATTTAAATACAATAGGCGCAGGAATTGAACTACCGAAAGCTAAGCCAATTGAGCAATCATCGTTCATTAGAGCCGCATCACAATCGGGCAAGCCCCCCGGGATTTGTCCCTTGCTTATTGCATTTATTAAAATGGGTTCGTTGACCTGCGAGGTGAGGTCGGGAGTCGTGCATTTGGATAGGTGCATTATGCAGTTATTATCATGAAAAGCGAACCAGAGGGCCCGCGTTCGATCCCCAGTCAGGGCAAGTTGAAAAATGGCCTTTTTCAAATTGTCCTGGGTCTTGGATGTTTATCTATATATGTATTAGTTATAAAATATAGTATCGTCGAGTTAGTATCCCATAACACAAGTCTCGAACTTACTTTGGGGCTAGCTCAGTCAGTGTTATTTGTCCCTATATATTTATTAACTTATTTTATGTAGTGCTTTTTCTACCAGACCAACATGGAAGACGCTAAGTCTTCTACATTGGTCTGGTAGAAAAGAAAAATTTATAATGTACCATTCTTTGCTTCTCTTCCCGCTCAGATCGTAGAAGCCGATGGAGGGAATGGACGAAAGCGCAAATCATGTTATTAGGAGATGAAGCTAGTAAGCTATCACTATTTTGCTTTCCCTTTTTTAGGGTTCCATACCCACGGGACCCTATTACTAAGACTCCACTGTGCGTCGGTCCATCTGTCCGTCTGTCTGTCTGTCACCAGGCTGTATCTCATGAACCGTGATAGCTAGACAGTTGAAATTTTCACCGATGATGTAGGTATTACTGTTGCCTCTAACACAACAAATAGTAAAAATTGAAAAAAAAATTAAGTGAGGCTCTCATGCAACAAACGTAATTTTTTATAGATAATGGTACGGAACATTTCGTGCGCGAGTCCGACCAGCACTTGGCCGGTTATCGACCTTCTCGCGCACCGTCACGCTGAAAGTGGCCTTTTAAGGTCTTGTGGCCCTAGGCTCTGTCTACCCCGTGGAGATAAGGACATGATAGCGTATTATTTTTAGTGTAGGCAAAATGCGAAGTCTATATGGACGACTGCTACACCAGAAAATGTCACTCGGGCACAGGCACCTACAGGTACTTACTTTACATAAAAACGCTCGTACGTGATTATGGCGTTGTAACTGATCTTTCTTGAAAACTTTTGAACTAACAGGGATATAATCTTTTGCGATATTTCTAGGTTCCTATCGAAATGAAAAATTTAAATTGGGAAAAACAAATTTAGTATACGCCTCCAACAATCTGCTTTTTTGCACAAATTTTACCTGAACTTCGACCGTTCATAAAAAAACTCATTAATATTAAAAGTAAAAAAAAAATATTTCGTTAGAAACCTTCCAAATATAATAAAAAATTAAATGAAAAAGCATTTATTTCACACACTTGTAAGCATTACTGAAAATCACGTATTAACTGGAACAAGTTTTATAAAATTTTCGCACCCTATGAATAGTTAATATTCGTTCAATGGATAGTTAATAATAATACTAATTTCATTTAAAAGAACGCAAACCGTGCCCTTAGGCGCTATCTCTCTCTTTTTTTGTTTGTCTATTTTTATAGCACTGCCTTGGATGAAACACCAAGCTTTTTAAACTATGCTAGCGTTGACGAGAGAGCGGCCGGGAAGGACCGCCTTAATACAAGCCGAGTATTACTTTTGCCTACACTACAACAAACGAAACTATACATCCGTGCACACGTCAATGTGTGTGTTCGTCCCACAATACACTCGATAAGGCGAGAACGGGGAGATGTGTGAAGATGGGAAATGGGGACGCATATTGCGCGGGACCCTAGAAGTTTAATACTTAGGTATTTAAATCTGTGACACACGCTCAAGAAATCTTTATATATCACTAGCTGCGCCCCGCGGTGTTACCTGCGGATATAAAAAATAGCATGTGTTAATCCAGGCTGTCAGCTTCCTACATACCCAATTTTATCAAAATTGGTCTAGCCGTTTGTGCGTGAAGAAGTAACAAACATACACACACACTCACAAACTTTCGCCTTTATAATATTAGTGTGATGATGTGATAATCTTGAAAAATTCTATAACTTAAGAGTCCCTTTACCCTGGACGGCAACAGACTTTCCCATAAAAACGTAGTCTACGTTTTCTTTTGAAACGACATGTCGGATATGGGAAAAATTATGTAATTTTAAAGAAATTGTAATTATCTACGATTATAATCAGTTTTCGACGGTAAAATTATGAACTTAAAAGAGAATATAGTGTATTATTTGATTATCAACATGAAAAACTTCCACAGCCTTATATTTTCTTTTCAGTTCATAATTTAATGGTCGGAAACCAATTATAACTCTAGATAATTGCAATGTCTTTAAAATTACAAATTTTTACCGAAGTCTGACAAGGCGTTCCAAAATAAAACGTTGACTACGTTTGTATGGAAAAGTCTAGGGTAAGGTGCATTAGCGCACTTATTCTTGAAATAATAACCATCAAAAATCTATACTATGATGCAATTTCGTAGAATTACAAAATAAAAAATTAAAATGCAAAAAACAGGGTACAGCAAAAAGTCGGGTCCATTTTACCCCCTGTTGTGCGGCGCCTACCATGACATATGATAGGACAACTTGTGGTTAGTTTAAGATAAGATTAGGGTTAAAAGATAAGATAGGGAAACCGTTTTTTACCAAACGATTGGTATTTAAAACAATCGTTATTAGGATAGGTCACAGTGATACTTTAATACTTATAAGAACTTTGTAACCTGTATTTAACAATAAAGATATTTCATTGATTTGATCTTTTCGATCTTAAAAGAGACGTAGAAAAGTTACATAATATACATTATAAGTATTTAGTTTCAAAAAAGGATGGATTGTAGGGTTTTGGATGTCTAGAAAAAGTATCTGATATATTTGCTCGATGTTTTTTCAATTTTTATAAGCACAAAATTCTTCCTGTAATGTGCTAATTTATTTATGAGTTTAAAAAACATGTTCTTAGTTACAAAAGTACACTAACAAATATTTAAAAAAAATGGTGTAGGGTTTTGGATGTCTAGAAAAAGTATCTGATATATTTGCTCGATATTTCTTAATTGTAATAAGTACATAAAATTGTTTCTGTAATGTGTTAATTTATTTATGAACTTTAAAAAAACCCGTTATTAGTTTAAAAAGTTCACTAACAAATAAAAAAAATTTGGTGATTCGAAAAATTTGGATTCGAGAGCACAATTCACTTTCCCGCTTTCGTCGAATGTTGTTTGATCGGTAGAAGATTGTATAACTAATAACTTAAAAATATGAACTACTTTCTATAGGTGACACAAGAGTTCTTTGAGTCCTGCTGTGTAGTTATTCTAAGCATACATACATTGCATAGCTTATAATTTAAATAAATTAAAAGATAATAAACTCTACAAAAAACTTATACGGAACTCTTTAATTTGACTTCAAACATTCTTGACCACTTTTTGTTCAATTTTTTGCTCGCCTCATCAAAGTCACATGTTAATGGATTTTGTGATATATTTGATAATAATATTTAGTTCTTTAGGTTAAACGGCCAGTAAAATTAATAAACTATTTTAATTGTTTTGTTAAATATTTAAACGATTGTAGGAATGCATTCTAAGTAAAAAAAAAAAAATAAGTATGTTAATGGAAAAGCCATTATTGTATTTTTACAAGATATAAATATTTATAGTTTCCTTGTTTGTGAGAAAATAACACTGAGAATGTCTCAGCTGTTTCTCTTCCAACGTATATAGCCAAATCCGATTAAGGGAGTAGATGAAAATCGCGAGGAATCTAGTTAATAAGCGATAGGGCTAACTACTTGGTTCTTTTTTTTTACTTGGAGTGTCTTTTCGGTCTTATGAACCTAGACTCTATCTACACCGTAAGGAATAAAGACGCGATAAGTATAAAATTTAATCTAGGTGCGACAATCAACAAAAATGTACATTTAAATTAATCAACACGCATCAAACGGAATTAAAGCATTTAATCCCAAAAAATCACAAGATTAAAATTCTTATTTGTCAAATCACTCGTCACAAATTGGACAAGATCATCTGCCCTCGCCAGTAACTGGAGTGACAATAGGGTGGCGGAGCGGGCAAAACGCCCCGGGCTCCAAGACTGGTTAGGCCCCTGTGGTGCTATTTTTCAAACGCGGTGTCAATAAACGAACGGCTTTTTGTCTGAAAAACGATTCGTTTAGGTGACTCAGCGTTTCAAAAATGGCACTTCTGGACCGTTACCCCATAACATTAAGTTGGACCTTTTGTACCATAATCTTAAGATTGTAAGTACAATAAATTAAATTAATAAATAAATAAACATTACATAAAAGCCGTTCGATAGTGTCGTTGTTATTTTAATGTCGCTGGTATTGTTTGCCGCTCGATAGTCTACTATCGATAACCTATCGATAGACTGCTTATCGGTATTTTAAATAAACCGATACTATCGATAGTATCGACGCTACCGATTGTTTTCAGGGTTACGTACCCAAAGTCACCAGGCTGTATCTCATGATCAGTGATAGCTACACAGTTGAAATTTCCACATATGATTTATTTCATTTGCCACTTTAACAACAAATACTAGGAACAGAATAAAATAACTATTTAAGTGGGGCAACAAATGTGATTTTTTATATAAAATGGTACGGAACCCTTCGTGCGCGATTCTGGCTCGCACTTGGCTGGTTATTTAATTTGTACTATGGGCCTATGTTAAATTAAGTTTCGATTTTTTCCGCAATGTGATGAATCTATTAACTCATTTGTCATTTTTATTGACCATAATGGTACAAAAGGTAGTCTTAATGCTTATGCATTCTCTATATAGCGATATTATAAACATACATAAGTATACATACATATTATTAATACATACATACCTACCCTATTTATGAATGTTTATGTAAGTATATGTCTTGTTGTAAGTATAGTTTAGTTCGATTTATTGTTAGTTTCATTTATCCTATGTAAGTACGAACTTCTATTACCCTTCTCGTGAGTAATTGTCCTTTTTTCTTATTTGACTAGAACTTGACTAGAAGAAATTCCATTATGGGATAAGCCCACCGTTGTCAATTTACTCTTTATGTTGTTATTTTATATAATTGTGTGTTTTCATAGTACAATAAAGTTATTACAAACAAACAAATAAACCTACCCATATATTCATAAATAAACTTACATGTATAAATACAAAAAATGAATTAATTTAAGATAATGATAACTGTCCTCATTACTGTCCAAGTCATTTACTGTCCACGGAGGGTTACATTTAAAAACGGCCCTGGGGCTTCAGATGACATACTCACGCCACTGCACACAGGGGCGCAGTCCGATGCACAATGGGGGTAAATTTAAAACTTGTTTACCAGGGGCTGGGATTAAAAGTTACGAGGGTGGTCAGCCTGACCATTTTGGAGATCAGTGGATCAGCGAAGGGACATTCGGTAGATTGCAAAGTGCTTACCACGGCGAAAAATGCTTGGAAATTCCGATGTATCTACCTAGCAAGTCTACACTTCTGACAACTAAGTAGTAACTTTTTTTTTTAATAATTATTTTACGGCTCTGGACACTAGTCCTTTAGAGCCCATCTTTATTTTATCACTTCTTTATTCCTAACCCTAACTATAAAATCAAAGATTGGTGTAGGTCCTTTGATTGCTTCAAGGGAGCTTCTGGCGACAAATCTATATGATTCCACTGGTTTTCATAGCCGAATGAGTGGCGGACGGTGCCTAAAGATGCCCACCACAGTCCGCAAATAAATATCACTACAGCCGCACTATGAGTGTCCACTTTAACCATTTTACATATTGTCCATGAGCATGATCATTTATAACACTAAACTACACCGATTTCATATTATAAAGTTCACTAGAATCAATTTGCAAAACAATTTAAAGCAAACTCCAACTGAACCCTTGACTTCCCGCCGAAAACTCCACAGCTAGTAGCTCTGTGAGCTGTCGACCTCTAGTTCACCGTCAGAGTCACCCAGAGCCCCGATTCGTTGAAGTTTATCGAATAAAAAAAGTTTTATTAAAGTAACAAAAAAGTTTTGTCATTTTTGTTTTTTTTTTTAGAATTGGCTGACACATGATATTTTTAAAGTTTTGAACGGCCTTATTTCCGCCATTTTGATAAACTGAATCGACGCGACGCACTCAATTAATTATATTTTTATTTTTGTTGTACCTATTTTAATAGACACATGTGTAGCTGTCACCGGGAGAGAGTGTGAAACTGGCACATTGTAAATGTGTAAAGTGACAAAAAAGTTTTATATCATTTTTGATTTTTTTTTTAGAAATGGCTGACTCTTGTTAATTTTAATGTTTTGAACCGCCGTATTTCCGCCATTTTGAAAAGTTTTGAAAACTGATTCAACAATAAATCTACATAGTTTTCGAACCTGTTCAAAAAAATGTCACGAGAATCGGTTAAGAAATGCAACTTGTAGGCGGGAACAGCCGGACAGACGGACAAACCGAGCATTTGTACTCGTACATGGTGGTGGTATAGGCACACTTCAAATTGCATCTCTTGAAATGTGTCTTTAACCCGAGCATGAAAAAAAAATACTTAGCATTATGGGGATACCTGGATTTTCCGGGGTCCAGTGGTCCCCATTTGAAATAAATCATTTGATAGGAAACGGAGACATCGTTTAAAATTTTGTCTTGACCAGGCACTAAATTACCCTTTGTACTGTTTTATGAACTACTTACTGTTTACAGTTTGAAGTGAGAACGTGAAGATAAAGTAAGTATTTTGTAATTCTCATCATGCCTCCCCATTGCCTTATATACATAATCATTTCTCTTCCTTGTCAATAGATGGCGCTATGGCTAAATTAAAACATTAAAATCTTTTATTACTTTTATTTAAATATAGTAGTACTCAAATTTATGAAATATGACTTCTATGAAATGCATTAAATATTTTAAAAGCATATTCAACTTACTTTTATACTTTTTTGCTAGTCGTGTGTGCTGCCATCTCTGTAATGCCTACTCGGTACTCCAGTTTTAGCTACTTTCAGGCCCTACAATAGTTTCTATGACCTTGGGTATCTGTTACTATAGTAATTATATTATCTTTGTCCTTGTTAAAGACAACAAAACTAACAAAACAAAACTCAATTCCTACGCGGGCAACACTTAAAATATATTCAAATCTACAATTCCTTTGTTCATTTACGGCTCAGAATCTTCTTTCTTACATTATATCAGTCCTATGTATTTACAGTTCTTTTATTTACTTCCCGGTATAGTTAACATATAAATAGTTAGCAGATAGGGAACTCCTTTTTGTTCTACTCCTCCTCGATCTAAACACTCGTGCGTCCGTTAAGTTGTGTCATATATTCATAGACATCAGACGATAGTACTTATCTATAACATACCTAATTATTATCTAACACCAATAAAGAAGCTCTAAAACGTGACATGTAATTGCCACTCTCCCCTCCCCAACACGTGTCGCTTCACAAGGGGTTGGGGTGAGTGCAGGAATTTGTATGTCGCAAGCCTGAGGGCGCATTTGTAGATTCAAAGTGTTATAAAGTGAAGCAGATTCGGTTTTAGCTAGTTTTTATCCGACTACGGAAAAGCCAGATGTACAGACTACAGTATAGTTTCACAATAACCTATGACATAACAATGTATTGTCAGTCCACATATAACTTTCATATCAGTTTAATTGTAAGTTGACGTTGGAAAATGCTGCAGTACAGTTTGTTACCGCTTCTTCTGTACTTGCGCTTAGGAAGCGGCAGTAAACTTAGTTGTAAGTAAATGATCTGACGTCAACAACTACGTATTATGGAATCGAAAGATGCAATTGACAATAATCAAGTGATACAAATATCAAAGAGCAAAAAAAAATTTTTTATATACCTCCTATATCTTTGACAAATATCCAATCATAAATAAATTATTTTTGTTTTTTTTTTGTGACGGAATGTTAATAATTTTTGCAGTCGATGTGTGTATTTATGTAAACTCCACCGTAGCATCCAAAACGCTTATCTAAATGTCACAAATAAGATGTCAATCGCTTCGTCTTTACTCATTATTATCCGGGTGACACAGAAAATAATTTGTATGCAGTATATGTTTATATAACGAATGTTACACACACAAACACACATACTGTCCACTACACATCAATCACACATTTCAATTACACATCACATCACTCATCTCAACACCATTTCACCAACATTGTTTTATTTGTGCTTTTATAACTTTTTAGCTTGTATATGGTTCTAATTTTATATGTTTTTTGTTTCGTTATATTTGAATTGTTTTGCTTTATAATATTTTGGCTACACTGTACTGTATATATATATATTTTTTTTGTATCAGAGTCGATCACTTCAGGTCATAGCAGAAAACCAGCGCTTTACTTGCATCTGTGAGTAAAGATTTACGCTGAGCTGTATGACCTTTTGAATTGCTGCATCTCACACAGACTATTGTTTTATATAATAATTTCTGAATTTTTATGTGTTTTTTTTTCGTCTGTCTTAATAGCTTGTGTGTGTTTAGTTATATTCAATAAAGTTTATTCTATTCGATTCTATTCTAGTTATGTTTTAGAGTATTATTGAGAGGGCTTCATTCGAAGTGTAGAAGTAAAAGCAAACTACCTAGCTGTCAAGAAACTATTGAACTAAGAAAGAATGTTACCCAAAAATGGATTAACTCAGCTCACTGGTTTAAAGGAATTCAGTAATATGATAGCTGTCAGTTGAGATTTTATAAGGATAATGTAGCTGAGATACGATAGAATGAAGTAAAAAACAGGGGCATCGACCATGGTCTGTTACGGGTATTTTAACACACAAAATAATCAAATTGACAAGCGTATTTGCGAAGAAAGTGAAGTTCTCCAAGTCTGCTCGTACAATAAGTGAGATGTATAATATATACTCGTGGCTTTGTAAGCTGTAGCACTCGCGAGTGACCCCCAATCCGTTGAAGTTTTTCAGATAAAAAAGTTGTGAAAAAAACTTTGCCTTTGACGACCTCCGTGGCGTAGTGGTCACCATGCTAGTCCGCCATCCAGAGGTCCCGGGTCCGATCATCGGTCAGGACAAGTTGGAAAATGGTCTTTTTCAAATTGTCCTGGTTCTTGGATGTTTATCTATATACAGGGTGTTTTTAAAATCATTGGCATCCTTTCTACTGGTGAAAGTACTCATGAATATGAGCAACTTTTTGTATGGGACCGACTCAATCCAACCGAAAAAAAAATCAGCTGTTCCATACATTTTGGGATTCCCAAAATAGTCTGGAACAGCTGTTTTTTTTTCGGTTGGATTGAGTTGTTCCCATACAAAATGTTGCTCATATTCATGAGTACTTTCACCAGTAGAAAGGATGCCAGTGATTTAAAAAACACCCTGTATATGTTTATGTTATAAAATATAGTATCGTTGAGCTAGAATCCCATAACACAAGTCTCGAACTTACTTTGGGGCTAGCTCAATCAGTGTGATTTGTCCCTATATATTTAAATTAATACTATGAAATTTCTTAAAAAAAAAATGACATAGCAGAAAATATACAAGTCAGATGGTATTTTATAAAGTTTTCAACCACCATACTCCCGCCATTTTGTCGAAAATCTGAATCGACAAGAAATCTATGCAACGTAGAAGGGACATACCCGTAATAAATCGCACCACGGACTGTAACTAGACCACTATAGTATAATGAAATTAAATAACAGCCAATACACGAAAAAAATTGCTGTATTCATACAAAAGTGTGCAATTTGTACGGGAATTTCAATTTTTTTTGGTTACTAATACCATAAGGTTATTATTTTAATTTCATTATACTATAGTAATCGAGTAGAACAATCGAAAACTGGAAATTTCCGGAATTCAGACACACGTAAGAATGTTTCCAAAGCTAAAAACGAGGATCTTCGTTCGCTCACTCACTCGGTCAGTAATCAAATATACTACTTACAAGTACTTACGTCTGAGAAACGCACAGTAAGCCACTTAGATGTAATTTACATATACTTATTGTCAACATATGTTAACATCTTCACTCGATAAGGTGCGAGATCCTACATTATTAATATACGAACCATCTATCACTTAGTATGATTAATAGCTAAGCTAAATTCACACTATATAAGAGGTACAGTCGGCGGCTCACCGCTAGAAATAATATTCTCAGACGCCTAACAACAACTTCATGGAGAGCAGCTCCAAACGTCATGTGTACTAGTGGTTTGTCTCTGTGTTTTTTTAGCCGGAGAATACGCAAGCCCTGTTTGGAATCGGTCGGCGCACGCAAATCAGGTTGACATCGCTTTGAACGAGATTTGTAGAGCATAACTGGATGTTTAAGACCAACACCAGCAGAAATGCTGTACCCTCTGGCAGGCATAGCTCCGCCCCACGTGCGCAGAGAAGCAGCGTGTTCGGTCGAAAAATCAAAACAAGAGACGGATAAAAGGCACCCTCTATATAACTGTCCACCAAAACATGCATCTAGACTTGTAAGCCCAAATAGTTTCATGCTCAATACCAAGGCAATTAGCCCTTTAACTTCGGATTCTTTCAAGTTAAATCTATGGAAAAATAGTCGAGCTCCACCTCCAGGGTTTATCGCTCCTGCAGAGTCACTGCCCTCAGGCCATGACCAGCCATGGTCAGTTTGGAAGTCACTTAACAGACTGAGGACCCAGGTGGGACGCTGCAGGAGCAATATACAAAAACGGGGTTTTCCCAACAGGGAAAACTACAACCCAAGATGTCAGTGCGGTCAAATGTAATTTGAAAAAGTTCAGTCCTCGACACGACGGAGAAGAAGTCGGCGGCAATTCACTAGTTTCCGACAAGTCAAATCAGATACTTTTTTCTAAACGTAAACAGTAAAGAAACAATCATTTTCACCGATATCAACAAAGGAGGAGGTTATCAATTCCACTGTATTTTTTTTGGCAAATAACACTGATTGAGCTAGCCCCAAAGTAAGTTCAAGACTTGTGTTATGGGATACTAACTCAGCGATACCATACTTTATAACAAATACATATATAGATAAACACCCAAAACCCAGTAAAAAGCCCATTTTCCAACTTGCCCTGCCCGGGGATCCAACCTGGAACCTCTGGGTGGCGGACTAGCGTGGTGACCACTACGCCACGGAGCTCGTCAAAGTGTATGTTTTTTTTTGTATGTATGTTTCGCGATATCTTCGTCAATCGTAGACCGATTTTGATGATTCTATTTTTATTTGAAAGCCTTCACTACCAAGTTAGTACCATATTAATTTGGTGAAAATATGATAAGGAACTTTGGAGATATGGAAGAAACTCCTGAAAGAAAATGAAGGTTTTTTTTTTTGTTAAAACTTGAATTATTTATGGGATTTGTATAAAAAAGCGCGCCGTGACGTCATAGTTTATTGGAGTCAAATAACGCTCCTATTATCAGTTTTTCTGAATTAATTAATCTTAAATCGCGTTCAAATTGGATATACCTATTAAATGACAAGTGACATTATTTATTAATTAAAAGACAATAATAATAATATGACAAAGCCCTTCTGGCGAGTAGGCGACCAATACTGTGAAAATGAGTTTCTTTCGGCGTTTCTTCTCAGCAGTGGTCGTTACAAAGCGCTGGTATCGGTAGCTTTTCTTTAAAAATGAATTAAATTTTAATATACTTTACACGTAACGTAAATTATACTTATTGACGTGTAAAGTGCCTGTAAAGGTCTAATTACTTAATAAACATTTGAATCTTGAATCTTTGAATCTTTGAATTATTTTGTGACGTTTTATTCTAATAACATTACATAATTATAATCAATTCTAGACCCCGAATTTAAATCTATTGAATAATTTTAAATAGTCAACAACTAAGGTAGTTTGACTGCCTTCATGGTCCAGTGGTCAAGGCGTTCGCCTTGTGTTCAGGAGGTCGTGGGTTCGAATCCCACTGGGACGCATACTTTGTGAAAAGTTGTTTTCAGTCTGGTTAGCATATTGCAGGCTTGAATCACCTTATTATCCGAAAAGAAAGATTATTCCGTGTTTCGGAAGGCACGTATAAACTGTGGGTCCCGAACGCCATCAAGCTTTTGCTAAAACCTATCGAAGGCGTTTTTTTCAGGTCTCCCTCTGGGTTGCGGAGGTCAGACTGCAGTCGCTCTGTGTAAAAACCAGTTACTTTAAATCACCTTGGTTAGGCAGCGGACCCCGGGCTCTAAAGCGTTACCGCTGAGGAAGCAACCGGGAATACGGGAAGGTGATGACGACCTAAGGTTTTTTTTTAAGAGCGGTACAATTTTAAATTTAGTTCCGATTTTTTCCGCAATATGGCGGCGTCCACCAAATTATTTGCTAACCTTTAACTTCAAACTTATCGCGTTGTCAGAGAACATCGCTGCCGACTGTACTCGCTAATTTAATAAACGATGGGAACTAAGAGGTGTAACGCTTCTCAATGAAGTTACGATACGATATGTAGTTCCATCTCAGGCAGGGTTGGCTTGAATTTCGTTCTGTATTTTCCCTATATTCTCATTTTTATTTACCCAAGAGTAAAAAAACAAGTAAAAAAAAAAATTGGGTAAAAGAAAAATGTTCTTTAAGGTTAACCTTTTTCTTTTACTCCAATTTCTTTATATAAATATATGAGTTTAAACCAATTTAACGTTCAATGATCTATTTCTTAATGGTATTGATAATATTAAAAACCTTTTCCTCTTCTACATTTCTTTTTTTAGCAGAATACCTACATTCTCTATGAAAATCTTTGGTTTTATTTTTACTGCATTATACCTATTTTGAAATAAAAAAGATATAAAAATACTCGGACAGACTAAAATTGATGCCTTGGAAAGGGTTGATGACGGGGTCAGGAAAGTATGATACGGAGCATCAAAGTTCCGGAGTGGGGGCTTGCGACGTCACCACTAAGTAAAAATCGTATTAAGCCATGACGTCATGGGAAACTTCAACGCTCAGAGAAAAAAATACGTGTATTATTTTAATAATCCATTCGATGGGCTAATACTAGATTATACGGTAGACTCCATACCGTTAATACGAGAAATTGAGACTTCACTTCTGTGGCGTACCGTACAATCTACTATTAGCCCAATGGGAACAATGCTTGAATCTCGAAAAAAAAGTCGATATTTTCATATAAATTGCCGGACCGGCAGAACACTTTATTATGAAAATGTAGATTTTTTTCTAGTTTCAAGCATTGTTCTCATAGGAAAAGTTGTTCATATTGATGGCCCTAAGTTGTTCTTTCAAGGATCGGACAGGGTTTTTTTTACATCTTGTATAGGTACGTACGGGCAAATCACACATTTGATGACCTTTGACGCCTATTGGTCATCATGCAAGGCTGTCACACGGTGTTCAAGATAGGAAATGATCTTTTTCAGATTGCCCTGGGTTTATATTTTATATTATGTATACGTTATAAAATATAGTATCGTTGAGATAGAATCCCATAAGACAAGTCTCGAACCTTGATTTGATATATGTCTGTGTCTCGAACTTACTTTGGGGCTAGCTCAATCTGTGTAATTTGTCAGTATAAGATATATTTATTTATTTAAGGCCAAAGTGCAATCAAAAAAAAAAACAACCTACAAAAGCTTAAATTATTCATAAGTAAATATTTAACGAAGCTATTAAGTGTCACTTAAGTTATACGACAAAGTACATAGCACCAATAAAATTATACGAAAGAGCGCTGTAAACTTGATAATGCGTAGTTACGGAGAAACGGACAAGCAAACATGCAGACTGGTGTGTGGGACGACGGACCAGCGATGTGTTAAGGGGAAGATTTTCACTATAATTACGAAAAATCTACAATTCTCAATACAGGGTGAATTTCACCATTCGACACATTTTTGAAGCAAATTACTTTCAATTTCAATGTATTTATTGCTTTTCATATGTACATATATTAATTTATTACACTTTCTACATACTTAACAGACTACCAATAAGGAGTAAGTTATCTATCTATTTATGGCGATCTTTAATTTTAGGGTTCCGTAGCCAAATGGAAAAAAAGGAACCCTTATGGATTCCTCATTTCTGTCTGTCTGTCCGTCCATATGTCACAGCCACTTTTTTCCGAAACTATAAGAACTTATACTATTGACACTTGGTAAGTAGATGTATTCTGTGAACGGCATTACGATTTTTAACTAAAATAGAAAAAAAAAACTTTAAATTTTGGGTTCCGTCCTTAAATCTGAAACTCAATTTTTTTTCATCATACCCATACGTGTGTGGTATCTATGGATAGGTCTTCAAAAATTAAATTAAGGTTTCTAATATCATTTTTTTCCAAACTGATTAGTTTGCGCGAGAGACACTTCCAAAGTGGTAAAATGTGTGTGACTTCTAAAATAAGAGAATGATAAACTAAAAAAAATATATGATTTACATAACAATGCGAACTTCCACCGAAAATTGGTTTGAACGGGATCTAGTAAGTCGTTTTTTTTAATACGTTTATTAAAATTTGCGAAAAACGGCCACTTTTGGCGTATGTGCGTTGAAAAGCTTCACGTTCTCACATTAAACAGTAAATAGTAGTTTATAAAATAGTTTGAAGGGTTATCTAGGGTCTGATCAAGACAAAATTTTAAATGATATCTCCGTTCTCTTTCAAATGATTTATTTTAAATGGGGGCAGCACTGGACCCGGGAAAATTCAGTTAGCCCCTTAAGAGCGAACTAGTCAATACTTTTTCAATACATTATACATTTCAATTTTAACATGATATCGTTTTGTCTGATTATAAATTTTGTCTGTATTGATATAGAATAGTAAAATAAAAAGCCATTAAAACGTTATGAGCCATCAAAGATATTCTTTTGCTTATTTTTACGCAACTTTCGGCGTAAGTAAGTAATAAAAGAAGTGTTAAATCTCCAAAACAAAGTCCACACCGAGACGGCTTATTTGTCAAAGATTTTAATAAACTTTATTTGTAATCGCTTAATGCAGTCGTTTTTGCATAAAACCCCTTTTCCCAAAGCACTTTACGTACGTTTTTACGCGCTCGGTTTACTATGAATTTATCGTGCATTCTACCTCACAGCTTCGCCCGAACACAATGTTAGGTGCAGCATGCTTTTAGGCCGCGCCCACCTGAGTTCGGGCCCGCGACTAGTTCAACCTTAACGCCCACCATCACGCGTTACCTTTGAGTCTTACCGCCCTGGGCTCTGTCTACCCCGTCAGTGATAAAGATGTGTAAATGCATCTGTATAGTTCAGTATAATGGATTAAAATTGCTCCAAAAAAATTGACTGGTGATTTTAGAGGAGCGGGAAATATGAGAGACAATAAATCTTCCTCCCACTCCCGTGTAAAATGTATCACCGCAGTCAGGACGGCAGAAGGGCGCTTCATATGAACAGCCTACTGGTGGCAAAGGTGCAACTCCGCCACTCGACTCATCATCATCCTCTCGTACTCCCGGTTGCATCCTCAGCGGTGACGCTTCAGGGCCCGGGGTCCGCTACCTAAGCTAGGAGATTTGACGAGGTTACTGGTTTACACAGAGCGACTGCCGTCTGACCTCCGCAACCCAAAGGGTAGACCAGAACCAATCTTTGGAGATCTAATTATTTAAGAGTTATGCTCTTGTAGGTAGAGTATGATTTTTTTTCGATTTATCTCTCTTTTCTAATAGGATAAGCTAGAAAGAAAACATACCAATGAGAAGGTCCTGAAAAGAGTAAGAGGAAGTAGGTACATTCTAGACTTAATAGAGAATAGATCTGATACGACTCGACGATTTCATAAAAAAACATCATTGAAGGGAAGATTATTTATATAGTATTACTAGCTGACCCGGCAAACGTTGTTTTGCCATAAAAAAATTTAGGGGTGGACTACCCCTAACATTTAGGGGGAAGAAAAATAGATGTTGGCCGATTCTCATAGATACCGGATAAGCACAAAAAATTTCATCAAAATCGGTCAAGCCGTTTCGGAGGAGTATGGCAACTAAAACTGTGACACGAGAATTTTATATATTAGATGTTTAAATATTTATATTTATACAATGTCCTTTTTAATTAAGTACAAATATTTTAAGGGGTGATTTAGTCCATCATTTTGAACAACTTTTCCCAATAAATGTTTATCGGAATACGAAATTTTTTTTTGCATTTTTCATAGTAACGATATCACGTGACTACTTCGATCTATATGAGAACCTAAAATTTTTTTTTCGTATTTCTGTATACATTTATTGGGAAAAGTTGTTCAAAATGATGGACTGAATCGCCCCTTAAAATATTTGTACTTAATTAAAAAGGACATTGTATAGTATTATATTTAAATATTCATATTTATGTTGTGTATAGTTTATGTAATTAAATACATCTTAATTCATTACTTTCGATATGCTTATCTAATTAAATTTGCACCCCATCTACCATTTTTTCTGCTACGTTCCAAAGGTGAATTAGTAGACAATGCTTAGCATTAAGTTGTACCTTTTGTACTATAAACTTAAGATTTAAGTGCTGTACGGTCCATAGCACGTACAATTTGCAGCGTCAGCGCGTTCACACCGCGTGGCGCTTGCACTCAAAAAAATCTCAGTGTTCACGTCAGCTACGGTCCGCGAGTGTCGTGCGCTCATATATCATTGTATCAATTTATCAGTTATCAATATACGTCTTTTCTATCAGAACTTTCTATCATTTACTATCATTTTAACATCTTGGTAACAAACCATACATATACAAGTGATATTAATTAAATAAATAAATAAAAGATAGAAGAGAAAAGAGTACCAGGGATAGCTACAGGCATAGCTACATGAAACAAATAAAAGAAAAGGTGAACGTCGTGACGTACAGAGAAGTAAATCCTTGTATAGGTTTGAGCGAACGCTAGATGGCGTTCGGGACTCACAGTGCCACTCGACTCATTATCATGCATATTATTGTAGTGTGAAGTACTCCCCCTTAACGGGTTTAACAGATTTGTTTACGACTTAATATGAAGTGATCACAACAAGAACGATACAACTCAGTGCACAACACAGAGAGGACTGTATTAAGGGTTTTGGTTGTAACGTTATTGTACCCAAACAAATACATTATATATATCGTGGCCATATCGTAGATTTGATCACTTTATGAAATGCTCGAACATTTCATGAAATGGTCGCATTTCATGAAATGGCCAACTTAATTTGACCAGATCATGAAATCGTCTACGTTTCACGATTTTGTCATCCACGTTTGGCCGGATCGTATAAACAGGCTGAAAAAAGCAAACAAAAAATAAAAACTTGTGACAGAGCGCTATAGGTAGGTTAAGGTTGCAGCGGGGTGGCCCTTGGGCCACCCCAAGCCGCACAACATGAATGTATAGTGTAAACTAAAATTATAACAATTTTTCGATATAATCAACCATTTCATGAAGTAATACGGTAAATTCATGAAATGGTCGAAATTATTTGATCATATCGAGAAACAATTTCTTATCATTGATCCGCCCAATCCACATCACGATGTGGCCAGTAGCCAGTGCAACATTTCATGAAATGCGACCATTTCATGAAATTCTCGATCTTTTAATGAAGATATTAAATTTACGATATGGCTACGACATATATATGTACTAGCTGTAACCCGCGACTTCGTCCGCGTAAAAGTCGAAAACGGTTCTAATAGGATCTTTAATTGGTTTTTCCGTTCCCGTTCCCGTTCTCGTTCCTTGTATTATTATTTTTATTGACCACTAATTAAAAAATGTCATGTGTCTCGCTTCAAAAATTACGAAGATTCATATAAACTTGCAACCCCTATTTCACCACTATAGGGATGTAATTTTCAAAATCTAATAAACGTATTATTATTTTCTACTAACTATTAAAAATTTAAAAATTATAAATTAAAAATTTCATGTGACTCACTTTAAAAATTACGAAGTTCCATACAAACTGGCAACCCCTATTTCACCCTCTTAGGGATGAAATTTCCAAAAATCCTTTCTTAGCGGACGTCTCCTAGACACAATCTACCTTCCTGTCAAAATTCATCTTCATTGGCTTAAGTAGTTTTCGAGATTTCGTGATGAGTGAGTGAGTGATTTTTGCTTTTATATATATATATACAAAGACAACATACGAAACAGCAAATATATATAACGTGGAAGGAACTTACCCGTAATAAATCGAACCACAGGTTATTAGATAACTATAGTATAATGAAAGAAAATAACAGTTAAAAAAGAGAAAAAAATTCGGCATTGCCATACAAAAGTGTCTCGCCGCCCGGGCAAGTTGTATGGGAAAGTCGAAGTTTTTTTTTTACTGTTATTTTAATTTTATTATACTGCAGTGCTATAAGTCCATTCGGTTAGGTATTTAAAATAATGCAAACCATCTTGACGTGTCTTTTTATTAAAATATACACTTTATAAATCAATACCTTTGCAAATTACCAATTATTAACTTTATAAATTATAAATTTCCTTTGTTTTTTGTAATTTGCAAAAGTATTGATTTACAAAGTTTATATTTGAATAAAAAGACATGTCAAGATTGTTTACGTTTTTTTAAATACCTAAACAAATGGACTATAGTATAGCCCGTGTTTCAATTTAATACAGGTATGTCCCTTCCAGGATAAATAAATTTATGAAAAAAAATATTTTTTTTTTTAAATTCCATTGATAAAGTCCAAACTCGACGGAGTTGCCTCGCCTTATTACTCAGTTCCATCGACAACCTTCCGTCTCCGTGATCAGACTCTAGGCATCGTCTACCATAAAGTGCTCGTCAAGAGACAATACAAATCAAGTCCTATAGTTACTCAATGGGGTTATGTTGTTTTATAATCCGCTATTTTCCAACAAGTCAAATCAGATACTTTTTTCTAAACGTCAAAACAAATATTTTCTATGGGATTTGTATGAAATACTGGCAGATGACGTCACAGTTTCTTGGAGTCAAATAGCGCTCTTATTATCAGTTTTTCAGGGATAATAAATCAATATCACGTTAAAATGCATATATGTTGAATGACAAGTGACATTATTCTGCTACGCTTTATTTTTTTAACAGTACAAAATAATTTATTTTTGACCCAGGAAAATACCCAATTGAGTTCCGTAGAATATCTCCCGGCTGCATCAACAGAAAAGCATATCGATTCCTTGTATTGTTATCAGACTTACACGAATAGCTATGCAAATTTCAGCTCAATCAAGTGACTATAAATAGTTGAAAATTAAAAGTACCTATTGTAGAATGTAGATGCCTAGATATTACAAACCATTGTAATTTGAATAATAAAAAAAACAATGCGTGTTATCAGGACTTATTATATGATTTAAAACATTACACCGGTAGTGACGACACACAGCAATCGAAGTTTACATTTTTCTTAAGCCTGCACTAAAAATACAATGATATCTGTCAACTGTCAATGTCTTATGATTAAATTACCGACAGGTTGTTGTCAAATTGTTGTTTTGGTAGACGACAGTGACAGTACCAGCGTCAAATAAGCTTGACTATTCAAAATCTTTGAAGATTGACCTTGCTTGAAAATGATGTGGGATTTTTAGGGTTCCATAGTAAACAAGGAACCATTAATGTTTCGCCATGTCTGTCTGTCTGTCCGTCCGCGGTTTTACTCAGAGACTATAAGTACTAGAAAGCTATAATTAGGTATGGGTATGTACTTTAGTCATGGCAAAATAAAATCTTGAAAAAGATTTTTTTTATTGTAGCTACTAGCTACCATACATGTAAAGTGGAAGTAATTTTTTTTCTTGTCTATCCCATCATGTGGTGTATCGATGAATAGGTCTTTTAAAAATATTGTGAGGTTGGGAACATTATTTTCCGATTCAGAGATCCGTTTCTGAAATATTATTTTGTTAGTGTCAAGTCGTCGTCCCCCCCCCCCCTCTACCTGCTAAACGGTAGTATATGGACATGTCAAAAAATTTACAGCAGCAGTATATATAAAGAACTTTAAAGCAAAACTATCGAAGCTAATTCGATTTTACAAAGTAAAAAGTTATAAGCGACCAACTTACCCCACCAACCCCATATGTTCGCTATACCCCGAGGGCGCACGAACATAATGAAAAAGGCGCCATTGACAAGAACTCTAAAAACGCTAAACGAAGTCGCCAACAGTATCGATATGAACTGTTGCTCCTTGACTGAGTTCACAAAGGCTACACTTTATGTTTTGTGTTATAATTAGACAAGATAGATGTAGATAAATTATATAAGCATAAACTGTACGCTATTGCATTAGGTTAAGCCTGTAATAATAGTGTATACACATATATTGAACAATAAACTTATAAAATGTACTCGGAAAAGGAAAATTTTATAACAGAATTATTTTTTAACAGAATATATTTTTAATGTATAAAATAACGGTTTTTTGTATGGAAAACCATTCGTTTAGGTGACTACGCGTTTCAAAAATGGCACTTCAGAAAGTGCTTAGAAATGGTGCCACAAGTTTTGAATGCAACGAAAAGTAGCCGACATGACAAGGCGCCATTATGTAATATTACACTCGATTTTAAAGTTAAAGTTACTCTAAGATTACAACGAATGAAAATAAAATGTTAGATTACATTCCTACTATTTTAAAGGATTTTTTGCGCTGGTGTACAATGACCTGGCCCATTATGGAACAACCCCTTTTCCGTGTACATAAATTAGTAAATAAAAATAAAAAAGTAACAAATTATATTTAGTACATATGAGTCTGCTTACTGCATGACGCCAGGAGTGCGTGCATATCTATCATATCAAATTAGAGGTAAAAAAAAAACTCAAAAATGAAAAGCTTCATCGAGTGCCTGTGTATTTTAAAAATGCTGAACGCTGTGCTCTATAATTTAATATAGCACGAAAAAACGTCAGACTTCTATAGAGGATATTGACGTGCTTTTATTTAGTTTCACCTGTCCCGTTGTCTGTCTGTCTGTAATTAAATCTTGCAAGTTAAATTTGTCCTACTTCTCGGTTTCCGACTGAGCTGAAATTTTGCACACATATCGCGAGACAATGCATCATTATGATGACATGGAGCTGTTCTGATGATGGAGCTGGGTGGTCATGGCATCTCTGTGATAAAACGACATAACCCCATCCAATTAGTAATTTTTTAGGGTAATTTTTATTGATTAAATCTTGTTACTAAAAAAGTAATTACTTGTTACGAAAACGTTTCTGAAATATTCCCAACGCTTATTTGACTAAATCTAATGTTCACACGTAGTAAACGTCTGTGTGTTTGTAACGAACGAGCTGACAAACGATTTATAAAGTTATTTCGGGTGATAATTAGCTGTGCGGAGAGTTACGACCAATTTAGTTGGGGTGCTTCCATAAGATGGCACAAACAGTGGATAAATGTGACTTGTACTGAGGCACCGGTATGGCGCTTCATAGAACCGGAGTATCAGTGCCTACACTACTACAAACGAAACTATACATCCGTGCAAACGGCAATGTATGTGTTCGCCCCCCAACACATGCGACAAGGCGTTAACGGAGGAGAGGTGCGGGGACGGGGTTTGGACGCGTATAGCGCGGAAACCTGTCAGGAGTTTCCGTTAGCCTCTAGAAGAAGCTTCCTCTAATTAGATTTTTTTTTATATATAGTGACAAAATACTATGATTGAACTAGCCCCAAAGTAAGTTCGAGACTTGTTTTATGGGATACTAACTCAACGATACTATATTTTATAACAAATACATGTATAGATAAACATCCAAGACCCAGGACAATTTGAAAAAGGCCATTTTCCAAGTCGCCCTGACCGAGGATCGAACCCGGGACCTCTGGGTGGCGGACTAGCATGGTAACCACTACGCCACGGAGGTCGTCGAAATAAGCTTTTACTTATTTAGATATTAACAAAAACCAGCCAAGTGCGTGTCGGGCCACGCGCAGAGTAGGGTTCCGTAAAGTTGCGAATGCCGACTTTTAGTTCACTCTTCAAAAAACTAATTTAATAATCATTTTGTATAAAATTTTCCTTTTCCGAGTACATTTTATAAGTTTATTGTTCAATATATGTGTATACACTATTATTACAGGCTTAACCTAATGCAATAGCGTACAGTTTATGCTTATATAATTTATCTACATCTATCTTGTCTTTTAGTGATACCGCGTTTCAAAAATGGCACCACTGAACGTCAATGTGTAATGTCAAAGTCAAACAACGATTTACAAATACCATAACGTCATCGATCGACCGGCGGACGATCATTCTTGCAGAAGTGCCATTTTTCAATCGCGGAGTCACCTAAACAAATGGTTTTTCCATACAAAAAACCGTGCGTTTAGTGACTCCGCGTTTGAAAAATCACACCACAGGATATATTCTGTCTCATTTGTAAAAATGACATTCACAGGTATGTTAATGCCAATCAAACGTCAAAGTCACTTTGACAAGCGCGAAGATGATAATGTTATTATTACCTAAATTACGGCATTTCAAACTAAAACTACATTAAAAATAGAATGATTTTTTGGAAATTATCGATAACATATTGCTTACCATAAATAACTACTAATTTAAGGTAGGTGTACCATGACCTCGCCCAGCTACCATACATTTCTGCAACGATTCCTTTATACAGAGAATACATCAAATAAAAGTTACAACTTTTATTTGATGTATTCTCTGTATATCGAAGGCACTACTTATCTAAAAAGAGATCTCTTATAATAGGCCTTTTTGTTTACAATAATGGTTTAAAACCAAATTTATGAATAGTTACGTGAAAACTAGAGGGGGAGGGGGGGTAAAAAAGTGGAAAAAAAAATGTGTCACGTAGCATAGAAAGGTACGTTTCCTTATCTATTGCTTGAATATATTGGTGTGCAACAGGCAAGACATATCGCATGTTAATTTCTGTATCTCACGTTAATTTTTAACAAGAACTGACAGCATTTTACAAGCTTTTATTTAGTTTTACCTGTCCCGCTGTCTGTCTGTAATCAAATCTTGCAAGTTAACTTTGACCAACTCTACGCGACGACGACCTAGACCCCCCCTACAAAACGTCAGCCATCCATTTCCATTGTCAGCCCACATCAACTCACTGCTGGGCTGGGCATAGGCCTCCCTTTTTTTGCGTCATTTCGTACGGTCAGTGCCATTCTCGTCCACTGCTTACCCGTCAACCTTACCATGCCAACGACAACAGGCCAACGGGTCAGTGGTTTCCCTACTGCTCTATTCCCCTATCTCAGCCATCACTCGGTTACTGCTTTGGTCCATTGGCTGTCTTCTCTCCTAGCCAAGTGTCCCGCACATTCTCACTTCAACTGCGTGATCCGTCTGGGAAATTAGGTGCTGTGAGATGTGCAATATACACAGGCAATATATAAACATTCTTATTGATAACAACGAAGTGCTTCTTATTAATCATATTTATAATCAAAGCATATCTTTCTCCAAAACATTATAACCGAATCTTTCTTAAAATCTCATCTTTACTCCCGGGACTTAAGTTTCAAAACACCTTGCTCTGAAAAAGTTAAGTTTTTTTGTTCAAAAGTAAACATCGTATAATTTTAACAACACGTGCGGCGTCGCTACTCTAATGACGTCTTAATGAGCAGTGATGCGACTGCAATCACTGTGAACAATACTAGGTATTGTCACGTGATATTTTAGACATATAAATATTATCTGACACGTCAATTACTAACCAAAAACATATATAATTAAAAAACCAACCGCGTGAAAAAAATCCTTTATTTTGATACCTACACTACTCGATAGGTTTTGAATAGAATAAATTTAAGACATGATTAGACCCCAAAAAAGTCCCAATTTTTTGATATTGTTTTTTTAAATTTTTATATACTCAGTGACACTCTGACAACTATGAGAAATGTAAAAACACTTCCTAAGCTACAACCCATTAAGCCGTTTAGGCTACAGAGCACGCCAAAGAAATATACATGCAGTCGAAAAACCTAACCCTCCTTCTGGCGTCTCTTCGGGGTAATAAGTATTTCTTTCCAGAATTTTCGTGTATAAAAAGCCATTCCGAACATAAAACGGAGCGTACACCTAATTTAATTATAACCGAAAGTGAAAATTTATCTACAATAAGTCAACATCACAGTTACCTACATGAACTACCTCGCTAACAAATAGTCCAATGAATACCCAGCCATTGTTGTTTGACAGCTATTGTCACTTCACGCCTTTAAAGGCGAGGTTTTCAAAGCCTTTAATTTAATTTAATGACACATGTCACAGTTTGAAAGCGAGAAGGCGGGCTTGTTTGGTGCTGAGTCGTGATTTTCAATTACGAGTTCTGTTGACTCGCGCATAACTGGGACAAAAGATGTCTAATAGATTATACGTATCCCTCGGGCCAAAAAATGGTGTCTCAAGTCCTGCTTCGCGCTAAAAATGGCCACGTCTAGGCCTGTCGAAAACGTACAATTAAATTCTTTACACATCTCATGCGGCGATAAAAATGTCTAAGATCACATCTTCAACAGTCGTTTCTTTGTGCATTTGTTTTCTGTTATTTCAAACTACAAACAAATCCGTCACGCAGACTTGCCTATTTACACACGAAAAACAAAACAACAATAATTTATGACTTGATATGAAGATTTTTTAATACTTTTTCGGAATATTCATAAACAAATACCGGAACAGCTTCCGTCTTTCCCATCCTTAGTTTGTTTTAATAGTGGTTTAAATGGTGCAGCTATTGCAGTCACTTGATACACTATCCCGAATGAGCTAGACTCGCTTTTTAACCGACTTCCAAAAAGGACGAGGTTATGAATTCGTCGCGATCTTTTATTATATTTTTTTATGTATATTCACCGATTATTCCTTGACACCTGGACTGACTTGAATAATTCTTTTTTATTTGAAAGGGTCTTATCAGGTGGTCCCTAAGGAATTTTATCAAAATCGGTGGTGCAGTTTGGGGTTGAAGTCGGTTTTTAGATTGCAAAAACCAAAGCTGTAAATAAAAATCATTTCAAAATAAATCAATTAACTATACATCGGAACAGCTTCCGTATTTCCCATCCCTAGTTTGTTGTGAGTGTGGTTTCCTGGAAGTGTTTATCCTGGCACTTGAGATTTAAGAGATGAAGTTATTTTCAGACGTTTACCACTATTATTGTAAGCAGACTGGCGGAAATATTGAAATGCTTATTCTGTGACTGATTGATGGGTATATTAGAAGTGTGGGTTTTGCGATAATATTCTTTTTAACAAAAAAAGGAACACCAGAGTTTAATTTCTTTCAGGAATTTCTTCCATATCTCCCAAGTTCTTCGTCATATCTTCACCAAATTAATACAGGACCAACTTGGTAGTGAAAGCTTTTAAATAATAAAAAAAATCATCGACATCGATTCACAATTGGCGAAGAAATCGCGTAAAACATACAAAAAATAAAATTAAAAAAAACTTACAGTTCTTTCTAAATAATTGATATGGGCTTTGATTCTACCCCGTACTCCGTTAGATATGAAGACGTATTGGAAAGTGTTTGCGTACGTACGATCTGCACAGGAAGAAAAGCAGCTGATGGCTAGAACATTCATACTTTTTAGGGTTCCGTACCCAAAGGGTAAAAACGGTACCCTGTTACTGAGACTTCGCTGTCTCTCCCGCCGTCCGTCCGTCTGTCCGTCTGACACCAGGCTGTATCAAAGATTCAAATTCAAAGATTCAAATGTTTATTCAGTAATTAGACCTTTACAAGCACTTTTACACGTCAATAGGTATGATTTACATTACGTGTAAAGTATATCAAAATTTAATTTATTTTTAAAGAAAAGCTACCAATACCAGCTCTTCGTAACGACCAATGCTAAAAGGAAACGCCGAAAAAAATCATTTTTCTCATTTTCACAAACTCATTATCTGACGAACCGTGACAGCTAGACAGTTGAAATTTTCACATATGTTTTTCTCTGCCGCTGTAACAACAAAAAGATACTAAAAACAGAATAAAATAAATATTTTAGGCGAACTCCCATACAACAAACGTAATTTTTGTCTTTTTTCGCTCGATATTTATAATGGCAACAGGTAAACGCTTGAAACATTCACAGAATATTTAGTTGTATATATATTCACTTTAAAAATAAACAATTAAATTAAAATAAAATAAATATTTAATGGCGATAAGGCTACAATTAAAGTGATTTTTTTAGATAATGGTACGGAACCCTTTGTGCGCTAGTCAGACTCGCACTTGGCCGGTAATTTCTTTTCTCCCAGACCAGCATGAAAGACTGCGCTTGTGAAAAATGCTCAATTTTACTTCAAAATAATTCCCTTCGCATTACGTTTTACAAATGAGTGTCTCCAAATCCCAGCTCATCCTGTAATCCCAAGGGATTTGTCAGTTGATTTATGCTTGGAAATGAGTTTTTAATTAGTGCCGTGTGGCTGGCTATATTTGGGTGAGTATTATTTTTACCCGACTGCGCCAGGACGGTTATGTTTTTTGAGAGTATGTATGTTTGTATGGTTATTTGTATGTATGTATAATTGTTTGGCACAGGTGTCGTTAGACGAGTATGAGTATTTATAGTGAGTGTTGACGACAGACAGCGTGCCGCCTGAAATTTGTAAGAGGACCGACCAATCAGGACGCCTACATTTCAGCCAATGAGAGGCACACCCCTCCTCACGCACACTCGGGCGATCCCCGAGCGCGCGCCCTGATTGGTCGGGACACTCATGCGTATCGGCGCTACCTGCGAGTAGCGCCCATTGTATATATATAGCCCTAGCTTGTACAAAGTTTGTAGTTAGTCAGTCAGTAGTGCAATCGAGTTCAGACAGTGTACAAGCAGCAACAGTGAATATACCATCAGAGCGAAAATCTCTCCGGCGTTTCATTTGGAACCAGCATCTAGTGTCTACAGTCCACTAAACATCCTTACAAGGACCTGCGTTGGCCCATCGTCAACAGCGCGTGGTCCTTCGAGCCGGATCAAGAAACAAGAATTGGCGTTCAAGAAACACCTAAGGGATCAAGATGGTCGTCACTCGAAGCCAAAGTGGAGTGGATGAGGGTCGTCGCGTATTCGACGAGCCACCTCAATCACCGTCCGCATCAAGCGCTGCGCCTGTCCTTCGAACTGGAGTTCCCACCGGCGCCCCGCTGCCTGGGCACTCAGTGCAATCTGAGGTGCCCCCCACCAACGTGCCTATACGTGATCAGCATCGTACACGTTTGGTGGCGCATTCCGGCCAGCCGACCGCAACCGGGACACGGTCACGAACTGCGCGCTCTACACGATCGACTGCGAGCGCCGTGGCACGTCTACAGTTCGAAGCCGAAGAACGCCTGGCCGCCATTCGACGCCAGGAGCTTCAGATCGAAGCTGAACTCATAAAAAAGCGACTGGCTGCCGACCTCGCCGAGCTTGAGGACGACGACAGCGTCGAGGAAGATGGGGAGCCGACCCAGAATATCAGCCGAGTTCACGTTTGGTTGGACGAGACGACGCCGAGCGCCGCCCTCACCGTACGGAGGGAGGCAACCGCCAACTTCGCGCCCGAACCCGGTCCAGTCAACGCAGCGCCTCGAGTGGATGCCGCCGACAGCGCCGCGACACCCGCCGCCGCGACGCTGACCGCCAGAGGCAGGCGAATCGACTGGTTGCCTCAACAGCCGAAGCGACGGAGGGGGTCACCGACGCTGCGCAGCCGCAGCATCGAGAGGAGGTCGCCGACGCCACATAGCCGCCGCGCCGGGTCACCGACGCCGCATAGCCGCCGCGCCAGGTCGCCGACGCCACATAGCCGCCGCGCCGGGTCGCCGACGCCACATAGCCGCCGCGCCGGGTCACCGACGCTGCATAGCCGCCACGCCGAGAGGGGGTCGCCGACGCCGCATAGCCGCCGCGCCGGGTCGCCGACGCCACACAGCCGCCGCACCGAGAGGAGGTCACCGACGCCGCACAGCCGCGGCATCGAGAAGCTTGCCGCCACCATGGAGAAGATGATGTCGTCTCGGCCACCGCCGCGCCAGACTACAGACTTGCCGCACTTCTCCGGGTCTCCGAAGGAGTGGATTTCTTTCGCCGCCGCCATGCGAGAGACCACGCAGCTCTACAAATTCACGCCTACGGAGAACATCGCAAGACTTCGCAACTGCCTCAAGGGAGACGCCCGCGACGCCGTGGCGTCACTGCTGAACTCCGCCACACACCCAGACGTCGTGATGGAGACGTTAGAGCAGTGCTTCGGGAGGCCCGACCTCCTAGCCGAAGCCTTCGAAGACCTCCAGAATCTGCCGCGACTGGGGACAACGGCGATGGAGCTCAACACCTTCGCCGTGAAAGTGCAGAACATCGTGGCCGTCCTGAGCAACGTCAAGCAAAGCTGCCTGCAGGACTCGCTGTTAGTACGAGAAGTACTTGACAAGCTCAGCCTGCACCTGAAGCCCCGATGGTACGACTTCGCCGAAGCCCATCCGGGCCCCGAACCCGACATCGTCAAGCTGTCGAGGTTCCTGATGAGGGAAGCCAACATCGCCCTCAAGCACGGATTCTCCAAGGCGAAACCGAATCCGAGTCATCAAAAGCGAGAGCCGCCTCGCACCGCCGCCGCTGCCTCACGACCGGAGGCAAAGAAAAAACAAGTCTACGCTACGACTACGCCGAGCGAAGACGAAAATCGCTGCCCAGCGTGTGAAGAGCCGCACACGCTGCCCGACTGCCAGAAGTTCAAGAAGATGCAGTACGACGAGCGCTGGGAGGTCATCAAGAAGAACGGGCTGTGCTTCAAATGCATCGCCAGCCGACACCGACGCTACAACTGCAAGAAGAAGACTTGCAGTATCAATGGCTGCAGACGACCTCACCACCGGCTGCTACACGGCAAGCCGAAACAAGAAGGTGCCGACTCCGCCGGCGCCACCACCGCCATCACCGGCGCCGCTGCGGCGGCCGCCACCGACAGCGACACTGCAACCGTCACTGCCACAGCTACGCGCAGTGACGTCAAGCTGAAGATCTGCCCAGTGACAATCTCCGGGAAGCGCGGCAGCCTTAAGACCTTCGCGCTGTTCGATGAGGGCTTCACCGTTACATTGGTGGACGACGACCTGGCGCGACACATTGGCACCGACGGTCCAGCGACGTGTCTACAAGTGAAGAGCATCGGCAGCAAGAGACAAGACGTGAGGAGCCGACGTGTCAAGCTCACAATCAAGGGCGCTGGTGGAGAAGAGTTCAGCATCGCCGCCAGGACGATGGCGGGCCTGGACCTCACGCCGCAATCTATTTCGGCTGACGTGCTACAACTGCGTCATCTCAGCGACCTCAGCGCGGACGACGTAGTCTACAGCGACGCAAAGCCTAAAATTCTGATAGGCACCGACAACTGGCAACTCATCGTGACACGGGAGCTGCGCTGCGGGGGAGCAGAGGAGCCGGCCGCCTCGAAAACCGAGCTCGGCTGGGTGCTACACGGAGTGATGCCGAGCGTGATGCTGAGACGCGCACACGACGTCTTGCACGTGGTCACCAACGAGCCTGCCGGTGCCGAGCCGCTAGAGGACTTAGTGGCCCGACACTTCCAACTCGACGCTTTGGGGGTGTCGACATCTTCACAACATATGAAGATCGAAGATAAGCGAGCCGTGAAGATCTTCGAAGACACAGTACGCTACAAGGACGGGCGCTACGAAGTGGGCCTGCCATGGCGCAACGACGAAACCCAGCTGCCGCCGAGCTACAACGCCGCATTGAAAAGACTGAAGACACTCGAGGCCAAGCTTGAAAAGGACCCGAACGAGAAGAAGCAATACCACGCCAAGATCAACAGCATGATCGACAAGGGCTACGCCGAGCTCTGCGACGGGACCGAAGACGCCAGTCCTGTTTCGTGGTACCTGCCTCACTTCGCGGTACGCAACATAAACAAGCCCGGCAAAATAAGGGTGGTACTGGACGCGGCGGCGAAGACCCACGGGACGTGCCTGAACGACCATCTACTTCAGGGGCCTGACATGCTGCGGTCCCTCAACTCGATCCTGTTTCGCTTTCGAGAAGGCGACTACGCAATCACCGCGGACATAGAAGAAATGTTCCTGCGAGTGAAGATCCAGAGGAAGGACCAGCCGGCTCAGATGTTCCTGTGGCGGGAACGACCGACGGACCCGCCGTGCAAGTACAAGATGACGTCGATGATCTTCGGGGCATCCAGTTCACCGTTCCTGGCCCACAGTGTGCGCAACAAAAACGCACACCACCATCGAGACACACACCCGGCCGCCCTACGGCCAATAACGGAGTCGCATTACATGGACGACTTCGTCGAGAACTTCGACGACCTCACGCATGGGAAGGAGGTCATCAGACAAGTGGATGAGGTCCACAAACACGCGGACTTTCACCTGCGCGGCTGGAACAGCAACAGCGCCGAGCTGCTCGCCGCTACACAAGAAGACCGCCGTGCCAGCGCAGCAACAACGCAGCTGGGCGGAGCCGAGAAAATGCTAGGACTTCTGTGGGACTCCAAAACGGACAACCTGAGCTTCAACACCGCCTTGAACAAGGTTCCTGAGGCGGTCCGGACACGCACAAGGGCGCCTACCAAACGCGAGGCGCTGTCAACAGTGATGAGCATCTACGACCCGCTCGGACTCCTGTGCTGCTACACCATCACAGCGAAGATCACGCTGCAGAAGTTGTGGCGCTGCCAGACTGCATGGGACGAGCCGGTGCCTGAGGACGTCGCGACCGACTTCGACGCGTGGCTGGCCGGGCTCCAAGCTATCCAACGCCTGCGAGTACCTCGGAGCTACAACGGAGGGAGCGACGTGCGACGCAGAGAACTCCACGTCTTCTGCGACGCGAGTGAGGACGCCTTCGCGACGGTGGCATACTGGCGGCTACAGCTGGAGTCCGGCGAAGTCAAGACCGTGCTAGTGGCGGCACGAGCTAAGGTGGCGCCTTTGAAGACACAGACAGTGCCGCGCTTGGAACTGCAGGCGGCGCTGATTGGCGCTAGACTCGCGAAAACCATCAAAGAAGACCATCGCATTCGAGTGGATGACACGTGCTACTGGAGCGACTCGCAGACCGTACTACATTGGCTGCGCAACGGGAGCCGCAGATACACTCCGTTTGTCGCACACCGTCTCGGCGAAATCACCGAGTCATCGAGAGCAACAGATTGGCGATGGGTGCCGACTCATCTCAACGTCGCCGACATCGCTACGAGGAGCGGCTACGTCCCAGAAGAAAACGACGTGTGGTTCTCCGGGCCAGAGTTCCTGAGACGGCCGAAGTCTGAATGGCCACAATGGGACGCATGCCGAGAAGACACCCGTGAGGAAGAAGTACACGTCATCACGAAGAGCCAGGACTCAGCGCTACCCGACATCGAGCGGTTCTCTTCATATGACCGCTTGATAGGCGCTACAGCTCAAGTACTCCTGTTTCCTCAGCGCTGTAAAGATCGAAGCGTCACGCTGAGCCAAGACCACATCAAAAGAGCGACCCGGCTGTGGTTACAACGTGCGCAAGAGGACTCCTTTCCACAAGAAATCCTCGAGCTCAAGAAGGGGCGCGCCGTGCCGAGATCCAGCCCGCTACGCCGATTCGCTATCAAGCTGGAAGACGGCCTACTGAAAATCGACGGGCGCGCGAACAAGGCGGACATCCCAGACGAGGCGAAACATCCCATCGTGTTAAGTGGACGCCACAGCTTCACCAAGCTGCTCGTGGCCCGGGCCCACAAGCGGGCCGGGCATGCCAACCCGGAACGAGTCGTCAACGACCTACGCCAGCAGTATTACATCGTGCGACTGCGGCCTACGGTGAAAACAGTGGCGTCTTCCTGCCAGATGTGCCGCCTTAGGAAGACACACCCGACGACCCCACCTACGGGAGACCTACCAGCGGAACGCCTGCAAGCCTTCCGACGACCCTTCAGCTGTTGTGGGCTGGATTACTTCGGCCCAATGACCGTCACGATCGGCCGGCGGCATTAGAAGAGGTGGGGCGCCTTGTTCACATGCCTCACCACAAGAGCCATACATGTGGAAGTGGTGGCGTCACTCACAACCGACTCAGCCATCCTGGCGCTGAGACGGATGGCGGCGCGGCGCGGTTGGCCCGCCGTCATATACACGGACAACGGCACCAACTTCAAAGGAGCAGACGCCGAGCTGAAGAGGGCCTACAAGGAGTGGCTGCCTGCACTCAACCGAGCCGGCCTCACCTACGGGACAACGTGGAAGTACATCTCACCGGGTGCGCCCAACCAAGGAGGGGCCTGGGAGAGGATGGTGCGCTCCGTCAAGACAGCGCTCTCAACAACACTACACGAGAAGGCTCCAAAAGAAGAGGTCCTGTCAACCCTGCTCACCGAGGCGGAGCACTCAGTCAACTCTCGACCTCTCACACACGTACCCGTCGACCCAAGTGACCCAGAAGCATTAACGCCTAACCACTTTTTGCTGGGGTCGTCTACGGGCCTGCCTTTCGCCGGAGCGTGTCACGAAGCCGACAGGAAAACATGGAAGGCCGCGCAAGGACTAGCTGACATCTTTTGGCACCGCTGGCTGAAGGAATACCTTCCAACCATCGTGCCACGCTCCGACCGCCACGGACGTCAAGAAAGAATAGAGGCCGGCGACATCGTGGTCATCGCCGACCACACCTTACCGCGCAACACATGGCCTCGGGGGATCGTCACACACACCTTCCCCGGGCCCGACGGCGTGGTGCGCAACATCGAAGTCAAGACTGCGGGCGGAACTTTTCGACGACCCACCGCCAAGCTCATCGCGCTCCAGTCATCGACCGCACTCTCCCCGGACCAGAGGGAGAGGACGCGCTGCACAACGGGCACGCAGTCGTCTTCCAGGGATGGCTACGGAACTCCTTCGCCGGAGGGAGAATGTTGACGACAGACAGCGTGCCGCCTGAAATTTGTAAGAGGACCGACCAATCAGGACGCCTACATTTCAGCCAATGAGAGGCACACCCCTCCTCACGCACACTCGGGCGATCCCCGAGCGCGCGCCCTGATTGGTCGGGACACTCATGCGTATCGGCGCTACCTGCGAGTAGCGCCCATTGTATATATATAGCCCTAGCTTGTACAAAGTTTGTAGTTAGTCAGTCAGTAGTGCAATCGAGTTCAGACAGTGTACAAGCAGCAACAGTGAATATACCATCAGAGCGAAAATCTCTCCGGCGTTTCATTTGGAACCAGCATCTAGTGTCTACAGTCCACTAAACATCCTTACAAGGACCTGCGTTGGCCCATCGTCAACAGTGAGAGTGACACTGGGTATATCAAATAATAACAAAAACAAAACCTAACGAAATATTAAAGCAAAATCAAAATAAAAAAAAGGCAGTCGGGTTTTTTGTTTTTGTAATAATAACTTGTTTTTTTTTTTTAATTCTGGCAACACGTACCATCGTGTACTGTAGTATAAATCGTTATGTTATGTTATGTAAATTCTTTATTGTACAAAAAAGACACGACACAAATACAAAAGAAAACAATACAAAGGCGGACTACTGTTTTGTTTTATAGATATTTTCCGAGGAATATTTTTTTTCTTTGGATAACTTGACTGTTTATTCCAATAAATAAGTTACAGACACACTGTCGCGTCTTTGTCTATTACGGTATAGACACAGTTAGATATATGCAGTGGCGTAGCGTGCCTTGGCGAGCCCCGTATAAAAATTTGTTTGGGGGCCCTTAGGAAGGATAAAGATTTGTCACAAAAGAAAAAAATGTTTGCATAACATTGAAAGACATATTTATTCAACAACAATTATCTATCATTATTTCCAAAATATTGAAAATTTCCCGTTGAAAATGAATGACCAGCAGCCCGCGATAACCGATGTAGGGTGTTGCCAACTTTTGAACGCACGTTTTACGCGGGAAAAAAAAAATTGCTTTTCTTCATCTTTGTCATTATGAAATATAAAAAAAATTGGGAAGTATTTATTAATTTTTACTTATGCATGCACCCCCGTGGCCCGGGGGCCCCCAACGTGTGTAAGTAAAAATATGCGTATACTTAATTGATACGGCGGATACGGCGGTAGCTACGCCCCTGGGTATATTTATGTAAAATTAAGCATTTTTAGCAAGAGCCAGCTACTTAAATATGTTATCTGAGACTAGTTTTCATAAGCAACAAGATTATTTTTCAGAAAAATTAAAAAAATTCCGGCTTTTAATAACTTTATCTAGTGATGAATAGCGGAACTACATATTCCAATTGATATTTGTAGCGCCATCTGTTATTAGCTAGTTAAAACCCTGACTTTCGAGCGTTTACCCCCAATAACTTTAAAACGGCTAAACTTTTCATTAACCATAGCTAAGAACTATTGCAAGGGACCTTGCTGTCACGTAAAATAAAGCATCGAAATCCGTCCATCTGTTCGAGAGCTATGATGCCACAGATAGATAGATAGACAGTCTTTAACGTCAAACTGACACCGCACTTTTTATCGGGGGTTACAAGTTACATATAGTGATGACTTGCCACCCCTTGCCTGTTATCATGATTCCCCTTTTTGCCTATTCCTATAATCGGCGCAATTCTATAAGTTCTGTAAAGGTCTAATTACTGAATTAAAATTTAAATCTTTGAATCTTAGCATTCAAAGTTTTTTCTTTTTGCCCAAAACAGCATGGATAGCGTAAGAACCGGGCGCAAAACGCAAATTTTAGTTAGTAGCCAGTGAAAAAGTTCTGTAAAGGTCTAATTACTGAATAAACATTTGAATCTTTGAATCTTTTCATTCAAAGTTTTTTCTTTATTCCCAAAACAGCATGGATAGCGTAAGAACCGCGAATACGCCAATTTTAGGCCCTGGTGGACGTAAAACAAATTGTACTCGTAATAAACGTAATGCAAACCAGCCCCACCCTGCTCTGTTCAAGCAATTATTATAATTAAACATTCACATGACAATCTCATGTAAACACGGCAGTTATGAGAAAGGTAAGGTTGCAAACACAATGACGACTTAGTGCAATTTCATTCATTTCTTTTTCTACTCCAACGATATTAACTTCTCATTTATTCAATAAAAGAAAAAAAATTGTTTTCTTTTCGATCTTAAAAAGTGTAACTTGAATTAATATCAAAGAAAAACCTTAAATTAATGTCAAAGGAAAAAATACTGTATATAAATAATTATAATTGCATAAGTTGATAAAAAATGCTATGCAAAAGGTTTACCGCGGCAGTCCCCGAGTGCCACACGTTTTTTTTTTAATACAGTCACTATAGAAAACAAACGTAAATTAAAAAAAAACAACGTTTACCATTCGTACCTTGTGTCTGCCGTACATAATATGTCAAACATTGTCATATTTTTCTTTATTTATAAGTAAGTATAGTCGTAGAAAAAGTATTGTATGCAACCACCGAAAAATGCTCGATGGCGTCTCCTTACAATGTTCGCCAGGGCTCGCATCATAAACTGCGCCACTCGCATTTTTTGAACCTTCTTACACAACTGTTGCATAAAATACCATTATAGGTATTTTGCTTACATGCATTTTTTTTATGGACAAATAACACCGATTGAGCTAGTTCCAAAGTAAGTTCGAGACTTGTGTTGTGGGATACCAACTCAACGATACTATATTTTATGACAAATACATATATAGATAAAAATCCAAGACCAGGACAAATTTAAATTGGATGTTTACTTTCTTTCTATTATAAATATGTACATACAAACATCAATGTCAAAGTGGTTGGAGACAGCGCTGATGGCTTTAGGTTTCCTCTACACTTGCGTCAGACTCACCTGTAAATGAATAAAAATACGTTAAATCAACATAAATTTTCAAATTCGGTATTTGAATCGATATTTTTTCTTATTCATATCAAAAAGTTATATGATACGAAACCGAAAACATAAATAATAATTTTACTCTGCACAAAAATAAGCAAGTTATAAACTTTTTAAAATCGGTGGAAGGGGAAACTGTCAAATAACAGAAAAAGGATGCACATACACCCGCGAGACGTCACTGTCATTAGTTGTCACGCTTAAGAAAGAGATGTCCCCACCACGCTGAAACTCTTATATTTAAAATTATAATTGCTCCCTAATTTAATGACCAATTTACTTTCTTTTTTCGGAAAACGGCTTTATGTTAGTGTTATTTGTATAAAATATTGTCCAAAAACAAACTATGTCAAATAGCCTATTATAACAGAAAATATACTGAAAGGTAGCGTTTATCGGAAAACGGCTTTATGTTAGTGTTATTTGTATAAAATATTGTCCAAAAACAAACTATGTCAAATAGCCTATTATAACAGAAAATATACTGAAAGGTAGCGTTTATCTCAAAGTCTAGTCCATACAAACTTAGGTCAAAAGTAAGTAACTGGTCAAGGCGAGTCGGACTAGCACACGAAGGGTTCCGTGCCATTGTAACCCCCAATGAACCGCTTTTGAACAGCTGAACCGAATTTCCGCAAACCAAGCTAAGAACCACTGCAAGGAAACTTGCTTCCACGTAAAAAAAAAACGCTTCGAAAACAGTCCATCCGTTTGAGCGCTAAGATGCCACAGACCGACAGAGATTACTGAAAATATGCGCGTATGCGGTGTCCGATGTTGCTGCAGCCGCAGCGGATGCAGCAGTATCGGAGGGAGCATGTATCAGCTGTTGGTGGCGGGTGCACACCGGCTGTTGGTGGCAGGTATGCTGGGACTGACAGTAGTGGGTGGGCGCCGGCCGGCAATAGTTTGCATGAACTAACTGGTGGTGGAATTGCACAAAGTAACTCAAATCATGTAGTATTACCGAAAAACTTAAATCTCTTTTTGTCGGAGGTTAAAAAACATTTTATTCACTTGTCGCCAGTCTATAGCCTCCCTTAGGACGATGTAGGTCGCTCATTTGTAAACAGCTCTATGACAACGGCTGCAAATTAAATGATACGGTGGGGTCAATTGTTTTATATCACTTCTTTGGACATGATTTATTTAAAGACGTAATAATTGAAGGCATGGACATACAGCTAAATAAAATCATATCATATTAGAGCTTTCTCAGTCTCAGTTTCATTTTTAACTCCTTATAAATAATATAGTCTGTCTGTCTATCTGTAGCATAGCATCGTAGCTCTGAAACGGATGGACCGATTTCGATGTGGTGTTTTCTGCGTGAAAGCAAGTGCCCTTGCGGTGGTTCTTAGCTATGTTTAATGAAAAACGGCTCAACCGTTTAAAAAATAGTAGGGGTTAAAGCTTGAAAGTCGGCGTTTTTAATGTACTTGGCAAATAATAGATGGTGCTACGGATATCAATTCCACTTAAAGTCGGTTGCAATAAAACTCATCACAGATGGTGTTGAAGGGGGTAAATTTGCCAGGCAAATGTACTTGTGGCTGTACTTGCACGTACGTAAGTACACAGTAGCGGTTTTAGGGTAGGACACGGTTGGGCGACCGCCCAATGCGCCTGAAATAAAGGGGCGCCCCTTTATTTTGACAATACTAGAATGGGACGCAGTGCAGCCCGTATTATGATGGCAACACTAAAATGGGACGCAGTGCAGCTTCATAGTTTAATCGGTTGGTTGGTATCAATGTCCTACTGAAATTAACATGGTCTTGGTTAACGTAATAAGAGATATCAAGATCACCGATACATATAAATATATATTTATATCTATCGGTGATCTATCGGGACAAATCACACTGATTGAGCTAGCCCCGAAGTAAGTTCGAGACTTGTGTTATGGATACTAACTCAACGATACTATATTTTATAATAAATACTTAAATAGATAAACATCCAAGACCCAGGACAATTTGAAAAAATCCATTTTCCAACTTGCCCTGACCGGGGATCGAACTCGGGACCTCTGGGTGGCGGACTAGCATGGTGACCACTACGCCACGGAGGTCGTCTAATGAAAGAAAGGTTAGAAAAGAAAAATGTTATTTGCATTTTTTTAAAATTGGCTTCTTTAGTTTTCAGATGTAACGATGTTACAATAAACCTCATCCTTCATCTACCTGTTTACCTCCTTTTCCGTTTTCTAAAAAATAATTACATTTTCAAATTCAATTTTTAAATTTTAGATTCCTTCTTCATCATTCTACAATTATTCCACTACCATCTCTCGAGCTGATTACATCTGTATCTGTATTATTAATTTATATCAGTATTGTAAAGTTATAATAAAAAAAAAACTCTGTGCTGTTGCTCTTAAGCTCTCCACTACGTACCTTACCTACCTCTTCATGTAGGAGCTCCAACTGCCCCAGCTAGTCCGTGGCTACCTACCTACTAGGAGTTCCTACACAGATATGCGCTTTAGTTAGTAAATGCTTATTTCATGATATCCTTAACCATACCGTTTTTTTTATTTTTCGAAAGAATTTAATGCAATAAGGGGGCGCCGTAGAAATGTCGCCCTGGGCGCTGGTATTGCTAAAACCGGCACTGTGAGTACATAATAGCTCGATGGTTTGGACCGACTATGTCTTCCCCAAAGATGATATGCATTTCATTAGGTACCCAAGTGTACAAACATTAAAAAAAATTGCCAGTCATTTTATGATCGGCAGCCTGCCTGAGTTCGTCTTATATTCCTTTTATAGACAGACCGTGTATATTTATTATCCACGCTGTGTTATATAACACTTATAATAAACATCAAACCATAACTTTTGAAAGAGAACAAAAAAAAAATTTTTTTTGGCTCGTTGTTTTAATTATCAGATAGTTCTTTTTCTGATTTCTCATTTGCAAATAATGTCGAAGATACAGCGCATTTCGATTTCGCGTGACGTCACGATCAGCTACGATTTTTAACCGAAGGTGACGTAAATCACCCCCACTCCGAAACTTCCAAGTCTTATATTTATATTTTACCCAGTCCAGATATATATTAAACAATTCTAAATGGAAAACATATATTTTTTTCACACAGATTATACAGGAAAGCAACACGTCGTTTTAGCCTTTTTTTTTATTGTTTCCTCAACATTATAGGCACTTAAAAACAACTCTCTATTTAATTCTCACAATGAAATCATATAAATACATTTAAAAATCTACAATGACTTTCACACATAAATAAGAACAAACATACCTAATTAAGATGCGCTCAGATTACATGTATTAAACACCTCCAAAATGATATCCCACACCTTATAATTAGAGAAACGGACCCAAATCACGACCTTGCGGTGAACCGGCGCATATATCATAAAAAATTATGTATACTTAAATTTATTATCAGGTAAAAGATAAAAGTATGGTTATAAATCAAAGTTAAATAGACCCTGTTAGGAGGCAGTCGATAAATTAAGATTATTATCGATAAAAAAAGGTGGTTAATGTAATCAAAAGCCTGAGCTTGGTCGATGAAAGAGGTTTTGTACTTATTGGACGTTATGAAGTTATTTTCACATAAATCAAGTTATCTTATTAATTCTTGGTGTTTTAATTGGGATGAAATGTTTTTAAAAACGGAAATTGCAATTTAAATTGTTATTATGAAAACAAATCCTTTCTTCCTTACTAATATATCTTTAAATGCGAAAATAACTCTTGACTGTTACCTCTTCACGCTTCAACCACAGAACCGATTTAGATTATATTTTGTATGGATATATTTTGATACCCGGAGAAGAACATAAGATAGTTTTTCATCCCGAAATTTCCACGGGGACGGAGCCTGCAGGCTCAGCTAGTGGGAATTAAAATAAACATGGTAAGGCCAGCAACGCTCTCTGCGCTACGAATTTGTTCCATCGACTGCGATCACCAATTCGCCTGCCCAGCGTAATGATTATGGGCAGATCTTACCGTAAATGGGAGAGGTCTATAGTCCAGCAGTAGACAGTTATAGGCTGATAAAGAAAATCTGTTTTATATACAGAGACACAATTGCGTCCTAATTTCTTGTGACGTAGTACAATACTTTGGATGTAAGCCAATGATCTGACGTGAACAATTATTATTATGAAATCTATAGTAAAATTGACAATTATCAAAGTGATCAAAATATCCAAAAATAAGAAAATGCAGTTAGCTTTGACTAACTTAACATGTGGGTCCGAGCCAAGGGAAATAAGACTCAAAAAACAAATTTACCGCGATGGTAGCTCTTTTGGGTACCTACGAGTACCTATACCTACACCGAACGTAAAGAATTATCAATTTATCACTTTTTTATTTTAAGGTTGACTCTATGACAAATACCAAAGCCATTAAACCTATATCTCAACACGAAAAAACACAAAACAAGATAACTCCACACGGGTTAAACAGGGTTAAAACGACCACAAAAAATAATCTACGATCTGTTGACGGACAGCCGGACGAGACAACCAAGGTGTCAATATTGATGTAGTGATGGGTATGTATCGATAAGTCACGTCTTGATTTATTGATGTTACAAAAACATCGTAAAGAAATTTGGGCATAAAGTTGTGTATTTAATTGTCGATCGCTTAAAATCGAAAGAGCTGAAATAAAGCATGGCGCCTTCTAGTATTTTTCATTGTCCATTGTGATTGAACGAGTAAGCGAAAGAGAGGTTTTCAGCGTGTAGGTAGGGTAAAATCGGCATTTAAGTATGATGTTCGTCGGTAACTAGAGTTAGTTTGTATGTTTGACTAGCTGATAAAAAGTATCCTATGTATAAATCCAGGTAAAAAGCTATCTACATGCCAAGTTTCATTCCAAACCGTACATAAATAAATATATAGGAACAAATTACACTGATTGAGCTAGCCCCAAAGTAAGTTTGAGACTTGTGTTATGGGATACTAACTCAACGATACTATATTTTCCAACATATACATATATAGATAAACATCCAAGACCCAGGACAATTTGAAAAAGACCATTTTCCAACTTGCCCTGACCGGGAATCGAACCCGGGACCTCTGGGTGGCGGACTAGCATGGTGACCACTACGCCACGGAGGTCGTCAATACAAACTTTCGCGTTTATAATATTAGTAAGATTGGAACTTGACGAGTTTTTAAAGCACTTGACGAGTTTTTTTTAAATTACATTTTACAGGTCGGATAGAATTATTTGTTTTATCAAAATGTTTTCGTAACTCAGTGGTCGTCGCCTTCCATGAGTCAGTTTGTTTTCGAATCCTTGACCTTTCACTCACAAGCATTTTGACCGCTCAACACTAAGTAACTTGTCACGACTGTTTGCTAGCGTTGTCAAAACAAACTGTTGACTTATCGATAAAATGTATCGATAAAGTGACAGCTGTAGGCTGGTTGGAATATTTGAAGTTGGAATGCTTCCTCGTAGAAAGTTATGGAATGCCTACTGAAGTAAGGAATTTAAGTTTTTAAACATTAAATAACGCTGTTTCTATGATTTATCAATCTTAGCGTGCTCTGGGTGCATCCTCAACTGTGCTGCTTCGGATCCCAGGGTACGCTTTCCCGCTTTTTCTTGTCCAAATATTTACAACGTGTAAAAGAAAGTGGGTATCAACCCGAAAGGGAGTAAACATACTAATCAAGGTTAACAACTTTTACTATGGGACCATTATAAAATAAGTACGGCAGAAGTACGACCACAGGCAGGGCCGTAGCCAGGGATGGTTAGGTTAGGTTAGGTTCACAAGTCAGCGTCCCCCCCAATGGGTTCCCGGTTTGTCGTACCGGGGGGGCTCAGTACCCGTGGTAGCCTCGAGCCACGGGGAAGCTAAGAGGAACCCGCGAGGGGGCGCTCCTGCTGTCGTCAACCAGCAGTGAGCGCCCACATTGGGGCGGCGGGGGAGTGGGAAGATCTCCCCCCACCCGGGGAGGGGCGCTCCCGCGGGCTCGGCTTCGGCCTTGAGCCTGTAGGGATGCGCCCAATGGGGCGGCGGGGGAGTGGGAAGTTCTCCCCCCACCTGTGGTGGGGCCGCCGGGAGAGGAATGTTTCATTGCTCTCCCGGCGCTTCAGGCGGGGCCACACCGCCGTGTCTGTGGTTGGAGATCGGTCGCGGAGGAGGAGGAGTGTCGGTGTTACGTTGCCGCTCTCCCTATCCTCCGCGACCGAGCGGTGCCGCACCGCGTTTGCGGCGAGAGGCAGGCGGCGGAGCCTATCATCTTCTCCGCCGCTGGGAGCCGGTTTATCTGGCTCCCATGGGTCCACAGGCGGTGGACTGCGTGGGAGTCTGCCGCCTTTCAATTGGCCCGAGGAGGTATGGCGCGTCCGTGAGTTCCGGACGCGCCGACTTGGTGAGTGGGGGGGCGCTGTGACGCCCCCGAGGAGAGGCCGCTTTGGCGGCCAGCCGCGCCGGGGTTCGCGGATGTATTTCCGTTCCCGTGTCCCCGGCAAAAGCGGTTGAGATGGAACTCCGGAGGTTTTTTAGTGGGTAGGCACGTTGCTCTGGCGTGGAGTCCCACATAACCCGACGGCCTCCCCCGCAGGCTGACGGGTATCCGTAACAGGGATCTTTCCTACGTAAAAAAAAAAAAAAAAAAAAAAAGGTTCACAAGTCAGCGTCAATTAATTACGAAAGGTGACCAGTGGGGGGAGGGGGTCATGCAAAGTCTTACCAGTTCAAATTAATGTAAAATATGTTTCTTAACTAAATTATGGCGAAATCTGACACTAATTTCAAATTCTGTGAGCAAGTGACAATGGTTTAGAGTGGCTAAATCAGAGAGAAGTTGGAGGAGCAGATGATTTTACTGAAAATCACATATGGAAATATTGGTATTGATAATCACCGTTAGGACATAAGGACAGTGGCGGACTTAGCCCTTCAGAGGCACGGGGCGGCAAGGATTAATGAGGCCCAGCTTAAAAAGAAAAGTAGTTTTTTACGTTTATTTCGTTAAAATCTAGCAAGTGACATTTAAATTCGATTTAAATTATTTAGGCTAAATAAACATACATACCTACAATATCGAATGGATTTATGTGAGAAAAATAAAATACGAATCTTGAAACCGTGCACTAGTCTCCATGGACTGAATTAGAATGAATATTCTCCATTAATAAACACTTAAAAGGAACACTACTAATTTAGTAGCTAGTTCCTATTTAATTTGAGTGTTTATTGTTAAATTTAATCACTGTGATTTTAGATTTTGATCTAAATAACTACAAATACTAGTCTTTACAAGTCTTAATAAAAATAATGAAACAAATGATGTCTTTTTAAATGAATCCAACACATTTACACTCAAAATATGTATAAATTTTGAAAGATCTCACTTAAGGTAGAGGAAAATCTCACGAAATCTCACCGGGGGGAGGTAGGAAAATTCTCAAAAACGGACGACCCCAAACCAACAGACTACAGGTAGGCTCTGGCTCAAACCCCTCCCGATATATATTTCTGGCTATGGCCCTGACCACAGGTACTACTATTCATTTATTATAACGCCAAAATAGTCTGTAAATTAAATGTTATTGTAACCATTGTGCTACGATAATCATCACAACATACCATTATTCACAGGATGCGTGAAATTGCGTGGAATCAGGTCACAGGTCGCGTATTCAATACCGTGCGAATTCATTTGCCTTATTGTCATTTTTGGGTTCCGTACCCAAGGGGTAAAAATGGGACCCTATTACTAAAACTCCACTGTCCGTCCGACTATCTGACTGTCTGTCATCAGGCTTTATCTCACGAACCGTGATAGGTAGACAGTTGAAATTTTCACAGATGACGTATTTCTGTTGCCGCTATAACAACAAATACCAAAAACCGAATAAAATAAATATTTAAGTGGGGCTCTCATACAACAAGCGTAAGCGTACAAAATATTGTTGAGTTAGTATCCCATAACACAAGTCTCGAACTTACTTTGGGGCTAGCTCAATCTGTGTGATTTGTCCCTATATATTTAAAAATAAAAAAAGGATTATTTTTCATAGGTAATGGTACGGAACCCTGCGTGCTCGAGTCCGACTAGCACTTGGACGGTTTTTTAGGGTTCCGTAGTAAACAAGGAACCCTTATAGTTTCGCCATGTCTCTCTGTCTATCTGTCTGTCCGTCCGCGGTTTTACTCAGCGACTATAAGTATTAGAAAGCTGTAATTTGGCATGAATATGTTTATCAATTAGGCGGAAAAAAACGGTAAAATAAAATATTGCAAAAGATTTTTTTTTAGGATAGATTCCATACAAGTAAAGTGAAAAGTCAATTATTTTTTTCTTGACTAACCAATCATGTTGGGTATCGTTGAATAGGTCTTTTAAAAATATTGTGAGTTTGTGAACACCGTTTTTCATTTTGGGATCCGTTTCTGAAATATTTGCTTTTAAAGTAAAAAAAAATTGTTAGAGTCAAGTGTCCCCCCTCTTTATCTGCTAAACGGTTATATATGGACACGTGAAAAATTTCACAGCTATAGGATATATAACAACATTTAAAGAAAAACTATCAGAGCTAAGCAGGGTTTACAAATTAAAAAGTTATAGGCGATTAACTTACTCGGAAAAGTAAAATTTTATACAAATTCAATAAAAATAGTTTTTAGACGTTTTTAGTGGCATGAACTCAAAGTTGGCGTTCGTTACTACGGAACCCTCCTGCCTGTGGCCCGACACGCACTTGGCCAATTATTTTTCTTTACTAATCCACATATGAAATTTGGTCCGTTGGTCGTGTGGAATCGAAATCATTTTAAGCCGACGCCGTCAGTGGGGCGGACTACACATTTGCCGCCCCCATTCGGTAACCCCAACGGTACATGTCAGCGGGGCACCATGGTGCGCTATCCCGCTACCATGTACTAGATGCAGCCAGGAATCCATCAGAATTTTTAAAGTGTTTTTGTGTTCTAAGCAGAGGTCGGAATTAGGTAGATTATTTATGTACTTACATTGATTTTATACAGCGAAAGAATAAAGTGGATATGCCTCAAATCTCGAGATTATTTAAAAATGCAGAAAAATACCGTGATTTAGTAGGTAAATAAAAAAGTTATTTACTTTTACACAATTTAAATCACTGCACGCGCGACGTTGCCAATATAGAAAAACTAATAAAAATTATATGTAAATTATCTTTGTTTTATTTGTCTTATCCATCTCTAGGTTTTTATTATTATTTATTTGTAAAATTACACAATCCTGTGTTGCCAAACAAATATACATAGAATATACATAAATCCATTCATATTAATATCAAAATTGCGATGCAAGTATCTAAACACCTAATTCCGACCTCTAGTTCTAAGGAACCATATTAGTATCAACATTGCGATGCAAGTATCTACTCACCTAATTCCGACCACTAGTTCTAAGGAACCATATTAGTATCAACATTGCGATGCAAGTATATAAACACCTTATTCCGACCTCTAGTTCTAAGGAACCATATTAGTATCAACATTGCGATGCAAGTATCTAAACACCTTATTCCGACCTCTAGTTCTAAGGAACCATATTAGTATCAACATTGCGATGCAAGTATCTACTCACCTAATTCCGACCTCTAGTTCTAAGGCATTGGCTCTATCTACCTCGTAATTAATAGAGACGTGAGCGAAGTGACAGTAAGTTGTAAGCGATAAGACGACCACGAGTAGGGTGCTTAACCGAAATTAAGTTAGTCTAGTGTTGACGGAGTGTTCACCGATCGATAGGTCAATATTTGCTGGGCTAGGGATGGGGATATAACTTATCGATGTTGGCGATGTTATTTTATCGATAAGTGTTATTCACAGCCTCAAAATATAACATTAACTCTTTTACAAATTGTTGCTTGTGTTAAAATTATTATTCAGATTTTTTTAAAGTTTTAACCTTGTCCAGGATACTTATATGTATAGACGTGAAAACGGTAAAACTGTTGTTATTAATGTCTGGTTAAGGATGTTTTTTTATGACTTTCAAGTGTGAAAATGTTGTAGGTAAGTAAGTATACGAGTATCACAAATTATACAACAAAATTTAAAGTATATGCCACGTTTTGTGTCACATTGCACTTTTCTTACTCTTTTTCAATTTTAGATTTACTTTTAATTATTTTTATACTCAGTTAGTGCAATAAAAAGTTTTATCTTAACTTTTCTCTTATTACATGTTGAATAACACAAAGTAGTATGCAAAACAGAAGAAACTGAAAATGCACTCTCATTTGTAACTTTAAGTAGGATTAATTTTTATGAAATGTGTTTTTATTCAATCATAACAAAATTAAATGAAATTCTAACACTTTGTATAAAGTACAATACTTTAAAAAATCTGCCGTCCTGAATCAGTCCTTTAATAAGTACCCCTACAAATTTAAAAAGTGCAAACTTTCAATGACTTTGACATACAACATCAGTGCTCCTTAAACAGCATCATTGTACTATAAATCTGACTTAAGGAGAGGTTTTATGAATAACATAAAAGAAAGAACCGGGCAAGTGCAAGTCGGACTTGCGCACGAAGTGTTCCGTACGATTATCTATAAAAATTACGTTTATTGTATGGGAATTTATTTTATTATCTCCTTATATATTTATTTTATTTTGATATTAGTATTCGTTGTTTGGTTGCCGATAAAGGCAACAGAAATACATCATTTGTGAAAATTTCACCCGTCTAGCTATCGCGGTTCATGAGATACAGCTTGGTGAGACACACAGACAGACAGCGAAGTCTTAGTAATAGGGTCCCGTTTTTACCCTTCGGGTACGGAATTATCGATAACTTGTAACTATTTTTCAACGCCCTTTTTAATCCTTCTGCCCCTAATAACCTGCACTGCAAATTTAACTTTCAGAATGTGGATAGTCGTTTGCGCTCAGCCGGCAGCCTTATTTTGGACATTCCACGGTTTTCGTCTCAGTCGTACTCCAAATCTTTCACAGTCTTGGCGGCAAGGCTTTGAAACTCGCTTTCTGCTGAAGTAAAGATGGCACCTTCACTGGATACTTTTAAAATTAGGTTATTAAAGTCCTCTCTGGTTGCGTCACACTTGGACTGAATAGGTACTTATCTGTAAATCTGTTTTATATATTTATTATGTATGTATATAGGATATGTATATATATATATAGTTAGTATATGTGTATATATGTATTGCTATAATTTATTTATGTATGTGCGTAGCGATGTAAGTATGATCTTATCGTTAAATTTGTACGTACTTGCTTCTACCTTTTAATTGAGTAAATATCCTCTCAATCTATCGCAGGTTGACTGGAAGAGATCCCTACATGGGATAAGTCCGCCTTTGTATATTTGCTCTTTCGTATGTTGCCTTTTTGATGTATTTTTTTTTGTACAATAAAGTTATTACAAACAAACAAACAAACAAACAAATTTATTTATGAAACTTTATTACAAATATATAACAGACCGACTAATTAAGGCCTTTTCTACGAGCCAACCTACCAGCTAACCAACCCGGTGGTGTTAATAAAAGCAAAATTTTGGACGAAAGTACTAAAACTACTAGACGTATTTACATATTAGATCGTTTTCGTTTTAATTAATGAGGAGTTCGGTGGCCTGGCGGGAGTGCGCATTGGTAGCGCTTTCGCAAGTAAAGCGACACCGGGCGTGGTCCACACTTGAATGAGTGACCACAAGTAGCATAAAAAAAAATCTCGAGCTCCTCCGTGCTTCGGAAGGCACGTATAAGCCGTTGGTCCCGGCTGTCATCTTTGTTTGGCAGTCGTCAGGCTATGCCTTTAGGCAGCCTGAAAAATCCGGCATCAGTGTTGGCCACTTACACACACGAAAACGTAACGAACTGATAATAATTTAAAGATGTATCATATAATATATGTATACAACGTGGAAAGGACATACCCATAATAAATCAAACCACGGACTATACTAGATCACTTTAGTATAATGAAATTAGAATAAAAGCCAAAGAAAAAAAAAACGACATTCCCATACAAATTGCCCGGACAGCTGCACACTTTAATATGGAAATGCCAATTTTTTTATTGTGATCTAGTACAGCCCGTGGTTTGATTTTTTACAGGTATGTTGCTTTCCACGTTGTACATACAAAATATAAAAAATTTATCGATAATGTCGATAGTCCGCCCATCCCTACCCGTGAGAAGAGCCAATAAGCGCGACGTGACATACACATTAGCGCTACATTCCGAGTTATACATTTTTGTATAAACATTATATAGAGATGTCATAAGTTCCTATAACCGTTATACAAGAGTGTAGAAGTCTACGTGAGAAATCGTGGTCTCGTGATTGTGTTAGTGGCCAACACATGGTGTTTGATTTAAACTTATATTACATATACATACAAAAAGTGTACCGGAAAGGGGTATCAACCCGAAACAGAGTAAACATACTAATCAATGTGAACAACTTTTACTTTGGCTCCATCCCTGAATGCGGAAAAAAATCTTAACCTCCATACAAAATTAAATACCTAAGTATCGTGTCAAAATGTATCGAGCTGCAGATTTTTTTAAAGGTTTCATGGATGGTCCGATATTAAAGTTGTTCACATTGATTAGTATGGTTACTCCCTTTCGGAATGATACCCCGTTTCCGATACACGTTGTATAAGCTATATATAGTTCTTCGTGTCATCACTTTCTAAATCAAATCATTTATTACGCATATGTACAATACACCTAGCTGTTACCAGCAAATAATTAAATAATACATTCACCTAATGTCATAATTTTGGTCAAAGTGAAACAGATACTAGTCACATAAGTCGCGTTTCTTTAAAAATAAACTAAATTTTAATATACTTTACACGTAACGTAAATTATACTTATTAATGTGTAAAAGTGCCTGTAAAGGTCTAATTACTGAATAAACATTTGAATCGTTGAATCTTGAACCAATTAAACAAGTAATTATGTACAAAAAATGTATATTTTTTAAAAACAAACTATTAATTAAAAGTATGAACTTAAAAGCTTAAGGGGGATACATGATTTTTCGGGGTCCAGTACTGCCCCATTTGAAATAAATTATTTAAATGGAAAAGGAGATATCGTTTACAGTTTAAAGAGAACGAATACTTTTGACTAATGTGCGTAGGAAAGCTTTACGTTCTAAACTATAAACAGTAGTTCATAAAATGGTTTGAAGGGTTATCTAGAGCTTGGCGAAGACGAAATTAAAAGAGATATCTCCGTTTTATTTCAGCACGGCACTCTGAAAAATTTATGTAACCCCTTAAAGTGCTCCTCAAGACGAATCAAACGAGCCCAAACTCAATAGGGTTGTGTCTGTTCATTACAGAGTTTCCATGGCCACCTTCCGGCTCCATCATCATATCAGCTCATACATACTTAAATCAAAATAAGTTTTTTTTTGCAACTAGACGCCAAAGTACTTATTAAGACAAAAGCCCAAAGTCGCTAGGGTTGCGTTGTTTTATTACTGAGTTCCATCGACCACCTTCCGTCTCCGTGATCAGACCCGTCTACATCTAGTAGACATCGTCTACCATAAAGTGCTCATCAAGACGAATCAAACGAGTTCTACTCAATGAAGTTATGTTGTTTTATAACCGAGTTCCGTCGAATATCTCCCGGCTCCATCATCAGAACAGCTCATTGACTCCATAATATTGTATTGTCATCCGACTTACATAAGTATGCAAAATTAAAGCTCAATCGATTGAGGATAACTGGTTTAAAATTGAAACAATAGGTCAAAACCTAAACATACAAGACATATTAGAATTCGGTGTTCAAGTCAAGTAAGTTGATACGAAAACGGGAACATCTAAATATATATAACTCAAAGGTGACTGACTGACTGATATAGTGATCTATCAACGCACAGCCCAAACCTCTGGACGGATCGGCTGAAATTTGGCATGCGGGTAGATGTTATGACGTAGGCATCCGCTAAGAAAGGATTTTGATCAATTCTACCCCCAAGGGGATAAAATAGGGGATGAAAGTTTGTATGAAACTTTGTCAATTTTAAACCGATCGGACTGAGACTTTGCATGTATAAAGCTACTATGACCTAGGCATCTCCTAAGAAAGGATTTTTATAAATTACACCCCTACGCGAGCGAAGCCGCGGGCAAAAGCTAGTAAATAATAATTTTACTCCGCTCGAAAATAAGCAAGTTATAAGCTTTTTCAATCCGGTGGAAGGGGAAACTGTCAAATAACAGAAAAAGGATGCACATACACCCGCATGACGTCACTGTCATTAGGTGTAACGCTTACGAAAGAAATAGCGAGATGTCCCCACCACCCTCTCCCACTCTTATATTCAAAATGATAATTGCTGCCTCATTTAATAACCAATTTACTTTCTATTTTCGGAAAACGGCTTCTTGTTAGTGTTATTTGTTTTGTGTATAAAATATTGTCCAAAAACAAACTACGTCAAATAACCTATTTCAGCTCAATCGGTTGAGTTTAACTGGTTGAAAATTGAAACAAGATTTGACCTAAACATACAAGACATATTAGAATTGAGAAACTATTTTTCTTTAAATTGCTTATAAATAAAATCATAATTTTACGATTATATCTCATTTAAATAAACGACACGACAAATACCATTCAAAAACTATAAAATTCAAATTGGGCCGTTCATTCAATAGTTTCGTATACAAAGTGGCCCAAACATACAAACATGTAAATTGCTTCGTTGATTTAACATAAACCGGTTATTTGTGTGGGTTTGTTGTTATCTGACTTTCAAAAAAGGGGGAGTTCTTAACTATTTCGTAATAATTAGGATAAAATGCGAATTTCAGGAGTTTCTAGGGTTTTTTAACCGACTTCCTAAAAAGAGGAGGTTATCAATTCGTCAAAATCATTGTTTTTATTAATTTTTTACCTTTATAGTACAAAATACAATTTGTTTGGAACAATATAGGCGGACTGAATGCTAAAAGCATTAACTAACAGCAAATCTTTGACATTAGAGACATTTAGTTTTTTTTTTTTTCACCGGTTTTTCTAAGACGCCTCGACCGATTTGAATATGTTTTTTCGTTTGAACGGGCATACTTGTCACATAGAAATTTTATTAGGAGTTAGGAAGGTATTATAAGTAAGAACTTTCATATTATTATACCTATCATAATTATTCAAAACTAAAACTGTAGCGCATCAAAAATGTTTGCTGAGGCACGTACTGACGATTTCTTTGCCATATTACGCAAAAGAACGGCTTCCTTGAGGCGCAGAATTCGTGGGAGCCGTAACAGTATTCTGAAAGTAATCACTGATAAGCCGGATTGTCCAATCCAGTGGCACTGGACACGTATGCACTGTGACGTGAAGGGGATCCCCGGGGGTGTGCACACCAGATACTTAAATTAATTTAGTGTGTAATTGTACTAATTGTGAATATTTTTGTAATCTTGATTAATTTAATTTATATATTTAATAAGTATTTTTGAATGAACGCACTACTAACACTAGGTTTTTAAGTTTCTTTTTACTAACAATAATATGGTTGTACAATGACCGAAATAAATTATTATTATTATTATTATAAAAACCGTCTTCACCCCCAAACTACAAACCGATTTTGATAAACTTTATAAGAGACCACCTGACAAACAAAAATTTTCCAAATCTGTCCAGGCTTCTTCGAATAATCGGTGAACATACGTAAAAAAAAGATTCCGACGAATCGTTTTTTTTTTTAATCATTTATTCAAAACTCATAAAACAATATTATAGGTACCTACATTGAAACTAGGTACAGGACTTGTAAGCCGAAATAGTTTTATGCCCAATACCAAGGCAATTAGCCCTTTAACTTCGGATTCCTTCAAGTTAAATCTATGGAAAAATAGTCCAGCTCCACCTCCAGGGTTTATCGCTCCTGCAGAGTCACTGCCCTCAGGCCATGACCAGCCATGGTCAGTTTCGAAGTCACTTAACAGACTGAAGACCCAGGTGGGGCGCTGCAGGAGCAATATACAAAAATGGGGTTTTGCCAACAGGCCGAACTACAACCAAAGGTGTCAGTGGGGCCAACCGAGACAGACAATGCTACATTCTCCGCTGTCCCTCATGCCGGGTTGGCCGTTTCTTTTTTCTGTGAGACAATCCAAATTATGCGATTCAGTAAAAATCTTAACGTCCTTCTTTTTAGGAAGTCGGTTGAAAAGTGTAAATATTATTATAAGTGACTATTCAGAGTTCAGACCATCATTCTTAAGACGAAGTGGTAGCTAAAGTGGCGCCCTCATTTGAAATAAATTGTTTAAAACTAAATATGGTGATAATTAAAAATTTGATTTGTATAAATGTCTAGAAAGACCTTTAAACTATTTTATGAATAACCTTTGCAATTATTACTAATAGTCCGTCTAGTTTTAAAACAGTTTTTCGCCAAAAGTGGCCACTTATGGCGAATTTTCGCCAAAAGTGGCCACTTTTGGCGAAAAACAGTTTTAAAACTAGATGGAGTACCAATATTACTTTTAAAGGTTATTCATAAAATAGTTTAAAGGTTTTTCTAGACATTTATACAAATTGAATTTTTAATTATCACCATATTTGGTTTTAAACAATTTATTTCAAATGAGGGCGCCACTTTGGCTACCACTTCGTCTTAAAAATTTTCCTGGGTCTTTGATGTTTATCTTTATATTTATTTGTTCGACAAATAGATAGGCTTCGGAATACGGACCTGTGCACTAAAACTAGGATCGTAGATGTAGGAGTTAAGACGGCAAAACTCAAGTGGGACTGGGCTGGGCATGTGTGCCGTATGCAGCCGGACAGGTGGGCCCAAAAATTCACCTTATGGGTGCTAGAAGGACGCAGACGCAGGGGTAGACCAAGAAAGAGATGGCGGGACGATATAGACTCTTTCATGAGTGGATGGCAGCAGATTGCTCAGAATAGGGACGTGTGGAAGGAATAAGGGAAGGCCTTTGCCCAGCAGTGGGATACAAAAACGGGCTAGGAAAAAAAATAAAAATATGGTATCGTTGAGTTAGTATCCCATAACACAAGTCTGTAACTTACTTAGGGACTAGCTTTATAAGTGTAATTTGTCCCTATATATGTATTATCATTCTTTGTAAACTTTCTTTTTTTTTTTTGTAGCTTCACTTAGGCGACGTTTTATTTTAAACTATTTTTATTTCTCATTATATTTTTCCTAAAAATATTTGTTACATATTTTATTTGACATAATTTTGCTTATCATAATGATTAACCTCTGTAGAATTTTTCAATTTGTAGGTCAGAAATTTACGACACATCATTAGATCTAGTATCTTTCCTTTCAAACCTTACACGTCGTTTCAAAATAAAAGTAAAAGTACTTACGTTTGTATAGAAAAGTCTAGGGTAAAGGCGTTCTTAATTAAAAAGAACTACCTAGAAAAAAAAGTGACGTAATAGCATGGAAAATAAGGCAATATAAATTAATATCGCCTTAGGAGGTCGGCCGATTAGTAATAAAATATGTATCGGACGTTTATTGACTCCGAAATGAAGCGCCGCGATATTTACGCACCACCTGGGGCGGTAGTCTTCTTACGTAACACGATAAATGTCTGGGTCAAAAAATGCCTAATTCTATTTAATTCGCCGAATAGATTATGCAACAATACAATATGTAACAAAAACCCTGTCCGATCCTTATAGGAGCAACTCAGACCGTCAATATGAACAACTTCTCCTATGGGACCACTGCTTGAAACTCGAAGAAAAAAATTGACATTTTCATAAAATTGCCGGGTTGGCAGAACAATTTTATATAAAATGTCGTTTTTTTCGAGTTTCAAGTATGGGAAAAGTTGTTCATATTGACGGTCTGAGTTGCTCCTACAAGGATTAGACAAGGTTCTTGTTACATATTGTATAACTACCTAGTTCTTAAAAACTAAAACCCGACTACGGGATGATTCTTGCTGAAAAGTACGTTTATCCAGTGAATGCAAGCTCATCAGGGAGATACAAACTAATAATGTATATATTTTTGAAATATGGTGATTGTGCCCTTTCATTGTTACAAAACATGGTATAATTTAATTATTATTTTTTTTTGGCTTATGGAGGGCGCCACATTGAATTTATTGTAACGTCACATAGCCCACAACCAATCAACCATATTTCGACGATATCTCATCTGTTAAGGTACCATGGATATCATAGAAATACGAGGGAACAGATGAATATACATGCACACACATACACATAGCGGCGAAACACATAACCCTCCTTTTGGCTTCGCCGTAGTGGGGTAAGAAGAACGGACATTTAAATTCACACATTCTATTACTTCACATACTTATTTAAAACTGTATTTTTTCTCGTCAATAGAGCCAATACAAATAACATAATTTGGACTTGACCATCATCAATGGATGTCTAGTAGTGCTTTCTAACTCTAGGAAGGTAGCACGGAAAACCAGCGGTATGATGTACCAAATCACATAATTACCATCATAAGCGTAGTTGCCCTATTTTGGTGTAAGTACTTGATTAAGTAAGCAAAGTAACTGTTGTATATCGTACCAAAAATATTTTTCTTTCTTTCTTTTTCAACTAAACAAATCACATTATGGGCAAATATGCAAAAAAATATGTCAAAAAATTAACAGGAGACGATATTATGTATTAAAAAATTAGAAGAATCAAAGCGGAACCAACAGATTCCCCATTGATTGTCCTAATTTTTCAAAATATTCATTGTTTCCCACTAATTTTTGTAATAAAATTAGTCTGTTATTAAGAGGTGTTTATCATAACCCTCCTTTTGACTTCGCTGTAGCAGGACAAAAGAAAATTTTACGAAGTCCACTTTCTAAATAAAGATATAAAGTTATATCTAACAATTTATTATTTATTTTCATTTACCAAAAACGTAAAGTCAGATCCATGGCAGCCTTTTCTGCTTTAACATCGTCGTTTCAATCCGTATACGGACAGAAATTACAGATCTCGTTGCAACCACTTTTATTTCTTAATCTTGGGCCTTCGTTGAGTAGGGTGACCATGTGACGTGTTCTTGTGGTCTTGAAAGAAAATGTAAATTTGATCCAGTCTTATTAGCCACAGAATCTAATCACAAAATACAATCAATATTGAAGTGAAGAGGTTACCTAAGTTTTTTACTATCTAATTAAGCTAAAATGTTTAAAAAACGACTCTTTATACTACTTAAAGATCTAAGAGACGACAAGCTTTAATTGTGCCATTATTTAATGATTTTATAGACTACCTTTTTATTATATGCCATTAATGTTATTATACCAATTTTCTTGACATTTAAGAGGCATTTCACATTTGGTTGGCTGTCTCGCTCGCACAATCAAACATTTTTAAAGATTATCAAAAAATGTGTCTTATTCGTAAAAAAATGTTTCATTAACATTTAATATAATTATATTGTGGATATTTAGACATGTTTGTATATTGTGTAGACATTGACTACATCGAAAATTAGGTCATCAAAATTTAAAATTTTTGATGACCTAATTCTCGATACACACTCACATAAACAATAAAAAAACATGTCTACAATATCTAACAATTAATTTTATTGACAGTAAATAAAACACTTTTCTACAAACGAGTCACATTTTTTAATAATCTTTAAAAATGTTTGATTGTGCGAGCGTAACAGCCAACCAAATGTGAAATGCCTCTTAAGTAAAGTTAGTACCTATTTTTATAATTTTTGTTCCTAAATATTTGTATGCTAAAAAAATAGCGAGACATAGCGAACTATTTTATATTATATTGTAACATCTTATCTCTTTGCACCAATGTTTGACAAATAAATGATTGATGGATTGATTGGTTGAAGCTAAGATCAGAACTAATAGTTGATTACTTAGTAGTAATTTAATTACGTAGTAGTTAAAAGATCACAAAAAAACCTACACACAGTTTCACAATTTTCACTAGATGACAGACATTGAGCTATGTCAGATGCCTCTATGCAGCTCGAAAGTGTTAGACTATAAATACACTTGATAAAAAATTAAGCCTACTTTGTCAAAAAAAACGATAGCAGTTTTTTTTTACTTCTTGAAATAAAATTTTATTACAGAAAGCAAATTTGCCTAACTCGTTGATAATAAACATCCCTAGTTTTTGATATTTTTAAGATAACAAAATACATAGGTTTTACACAACGTCGTAAAATATTTGAGTGTCTAATATCTTTAGAGAAAAGAGATAAGTTTGTATTTCCCTCAATATAATACTCATTATTATTATAGGTTTTCATTTTGTTTTGTAAGTTCTGTAGTTTAAATTTAGTAATAGTATGTTAATAAATGAAAAATTACCTCTTGTTTTCTAGTCAGGTAATATAATGTTTAAAACCATTTACTATTTATTAGGTTTTTCAACTCACCATAAAATAATAGAATACAATACAATAAAAATTATTGCACCAAAAGACATTTACAATTTCGGAATACTTATAAAAATGTATTGAGGTACAAGAGCCTTATCGACGAAACAATCTCTTACAGGCAACCCAAAAGAGAAGGATATATATATATATATATAATGTTCTTTTTAATTAAGTACAAATATTTTAAGAGGTGATTCAGTCCATCATTTTGAACAACTTTTCCCAATAAATATACATCGAAATACGAAAATTTTTTCTGCATTTTTCATAGTAACGATATCACGTGACTACTTCGATCTGTATGAGAACCTAAAAATTTTTTGTCGTATTTCGATATATATTTATTGGGCAAAGTTGTTCAAAATGATGGACTGAATAACCCCTTAAAATATTTGTACTTAATTAAAAAGGACATTGTATACTGATAAAGTGAATCCGAAAATGAATCATAATAACCAGTGATATAAACTATTGAAAAGATATAGTTACGAGACAAGTGATAAAATGATAAAATAGCTCTTTTGGAAAGATATATATCATTATTATCTTTCTTTCGCGAGCTACACATGTCGACTGGGTAGGTACCAATACTGAACTGGGTTTCTTCCCAGCAGTGGTCGTTCCAAAAACGAGTATATATAGCATAATCAGTAACTAGATGCATTACAAACAAAAATGACCATGTCCTGGGTCTGCTGGAAGAGATTTCTTATGAAATAAGCAGTACCTATGTACTCAATGTTCTTACTTTGTTCGTTCCTATTTTTGTATTTTGTGTACATGAATTTTGTAAATAAAATAAAAATAAGAAAATGAATATGACGAAAGAATATAAGAAAATGTTTATTTCAATGATGTGAAATAAATTATGGCAATGAATAAATAGAACTATTGTATTAAGGCTAAGACAGCGCAGAACTGGCGCCCTCATTAACAATACATTGTTGATCCCTTTCATTACCGCCAATAAATGCATGACACTATAGTAAGACAATGGATTAAGGATTTATAAATACTGTGAAAATGAGTTTCTTTCGGCGTTTCTTCTCAGCAGTGGTGGTTACGAAGCGCTGGTATCGGTAGCTTTTCTTTAAAAATAAATTAAATTTTAATATACTTTACACGTAACATAAATTATACTTATTGACGTGTAAAAGTGCCTGTAAAGGTCTAATTACTGAATAAACATTTGAATCTTTAAATTTAAATCTATCCGGATTATCACCATAAATAAATAAACATAGAGGGACAAATGACACTGATTAAGCTAGCCCCAAAGCAAGTTCGAGACTTATGGTATGGGATACTAACTCAACGAGACTATATTTTATAACAAATGCATATATAGATAAACATCCAAGACCCAGGACAATTTGAAAAAGGCCATTTTCCGACTTGCCCTGACCGGGGATCGAACCCAGAACCTCTGGGTGGCGGACTAGCATGATGACCACTACGCCACAGAAGTCTACAAACTATTACGTCACAGTTTAGTATTTCGTACAAATCCCATAAAAATGTTTGTTATGACGTTAAGAAAAAAGTATCTAAATATCCGAGCCAATGGTCACCCTATCTTCGCCCACCCGCCATCTTGAATCCGCCATATTTTGTATTAAACGTCAAATTACAGGGCTCCGCTGGTCATTGCGTAGCTTTTATACGAGCTTCTCACGTGAACTTTACTGGGATAGCAGGATAAAGCTGTATAGGGTATTTAATACCTTTTATACCAGGGAAGGGTACTCACGTACAGAAGTCTTACTTAAAAAAGAAATTCAATGTAATATCTACTTAATGTGGAAAGCATTATGGTTTAATTTAGCTCGCGCTAGAACTCCTCACCTCTTCGTTTAGATACCTAGACATCCATTGCAAGCTAATTTCATTCTTATTACTCTGGACAAACGATTCATGTAAGTGAATTTTTCCTTTCGAAGTGGTCTTCGCACGCATAGTAATAATGTAGGTATATTTTCGACACCTTAACGGGGAGTGACACAGGCCTGGTAATGGCGATGCGACTCGCAACCCAACAATATTTTGATTAACTTTTCCATCTTCCAAAAGTAGTAATTAACGCTAAAAGCCGGCCCTAGGTTCTGTCTGCTCGGAGCCTCAAGTCCAAAATGCTGAAAGTCAAAGTCAAATCCTTTTATTTATCTTTGGATATTTGTGTCACTTGATACTTGTAAATTTTTCTTTCGATTTCATTACGTAGTTGTTGACGTCAGATCATTTACTTACTACTAAGTTTACTGCCGCCTCATAAGCGCAAGTATAGAAGAAGCGGTAACAAACTGTACTGCAGCATTTTCTCCAAAAACGTCAACTTACAATTAGCTGCTGTGTCTACTCTATTAGGGATAAAGATGTCGATGGTTCATTATTTCTTTCGAGAGTTACAATGACTCATACAGATACACAGACATGCCAAACTTACTCGTATAACCATAGATTTAGAATGTATCCACAAGATGGATATAGGTATTGTAAAATTTGACCAGAAACGAAATATTTTTGTGTGACCTTAAAAGAGTTGTCATCATCATTTTAGCCGCACAACGTCCACTGCCGGACATAGGCCTCTCCCAAGGAATTCCAAAATGATCGATCAAGACCGGCCTGCATCCAGCGCTTTCCAGCGACCTTGGTCAGGTCGTCTGACCACCTTGTCGGGTTTCCTACGCTTTGCTTGCCAGTACGCGGTCGCCATTTGAGAACTTTTTGCCCCTTCGGCCATCGGTTCTTCGCGCCATGTGGGGAGTGGGCGGGAGCCCACTGCCTTCTACGAGCTAATCCGCTAGGCTATGTCAGTGACTTTTAAAAGGGTTGTGTTTGCACCTAATTTACATGAACTATCATGTATAAAGCAGTATGGTTCCATCTTTCTAAGAATTTTCACAATTTTCACAATTAACAGTTCGAAAAAATTTTCCAATTTTCGTGTGACGATGTTCGAGCCAGGGTGATAGGTAGTAATATCACACTTAATATTATAAAGGCGAAAGTTTGTGAGAGGGTGTGTGTGTATTTTGTTACTTCTTCACGCGCAAATGGCTGAACCAATTTTGATAAAATTTAGTATGCAGGAAGCTGACACTCTGGATTAACACTTAGGCTATTTTTTCCGCGGGTAACACCGCGGGGCGAAGCTTATTATAAATAATATTATAAACGAGCCAGGATGATAATTAGTTTGTTTGTTACGACTTCACGCTTCAACCACTGAATCTATTTAGATGAAATTTGGTATGGATATAGTTTGAGACCTAGGGAAGGACATAGGGTAGCTTTTATCCCGGAATTCCCACGGGGAGCGATGCCTACGGGTACAGTTACTGGCTTATATGTTTTGCATGAAAACTTGACTCATTGTCAAATTTATCGCTTTCTCTTTTGCTCTTTTGAGGACGACAGTTATTGTTTTATCTGTCGCACTCGGCTGGTGTGGTCTTTTTACGCAGTAAAAAATCTAGGACTATGCGTATAACATTCCTGTTTTTACTTCAAGGGTTAAAACTAGTAATCGCGCGAACCCCACATTTCGGCAATCCCTTAACCGATTTGGCTCATGTTCGAAACGAATAATTCCATTGGCTATATCTACATGTCTACCAAATTTCATGAAGCTCCGATCGAAAATACTCAAGTTATCGTCGAACAAACATACATACAAACAACGGACTGTTCAAGTAGACTCGGAGAACTTCGCTCTGTCTCCGTGGTCCAGTGGTCAAGGCGTTCGCCTTCTGATCCGGAGGTCATAGGTTCGAATCCTACTGGGAAGCATACTTTGTGAAATTTGTTACCAGTCTGGTTAGGATATTGCGGCCTTGAATCAACTGATTATCCGAAAAGAAAGATGATTCCGTGCTCCGGAAGACACGTATACACTGTGAGTCTCGAACACCATCTAGCGTTTGCTCAAACCTATCCAAGGATTGGTTCTGGTCTATCCTTTGTGTTGCGGAGGTCAGCCGGCAGTCGCTCTGTGTAAACCAGTAACCTCGTCAAATCTCTTGGTTAGGTAGCGGACCTCGGGCTCTGAAGCGTTACCGCTGAGGATGCAACCGGGAATACGTGAGGGTAGTGTTGATGACTCGGAGAACTTCCCTCGTTTTTCCTTTAGTCAGATTTTGTTTCCCCCCTTGAAAAATCGATGTCTAAACGAAAATCTAAACAAAAAGCATCCCCACTTCATCTCTATTTTCCAAGTAATTAAATTAAGGAAAACTGTGCACGCTATTCTGAACCCTATTACATTCAAAATAGAGGTAAATTTACAGCGGTAAGCGTATAGACAATACACTGAATTAGGGTGCACCAATCAGATAGTGTAAACAAAGACTGCACGCTGAGATAGTGGCTAATTGTACAACGGTAGTGGTGGGAAATATCGATAGGATTTATCGATGACGAAAGAAATCGGAAATATAATGCATTAGCCTTTATGACAAGCTAAAACACCTGGTAAAACCACTGACAGAAGAAATACTTGTATTAGTTAGTACGTGTTTCATAAAAGACAAAGAAGAAGAAATGTAAGGATTATGTACTTAGATCATAAATGTTTGAAATTAATAATGGTTTTAATTATAGACAAATATCTCACGGAAATATTTTTAAACAGAAAATAAAGAATATGTACATACATACGATGTACATTTTTATTTTAAATGCGTATGTTTTGTAACTTGTTTATATTTATATCTGCAATAGTTAAAACAAACAAATACAATTAAAATAAGACAAATATGAATAAATTAACGATACACTGTAGGTGTCCAAAAAGAATGTTTTCAAATAGTGATGCTTGCGATTTGTATTTTATCAATAGAGTATCTAAACTATCGACATAGTCGTGGCACATCACTATACCCGTGGCGGAACAGTGTACACCGAAGATAACCTGTTCAAATAGTGATGCATGCAATTTGAATATATTATCGATACTGCATTACTGCATTGTATATGTTAATGAGAAATGGGACTTGACGTCGCGAGTTTGGGGTTTTTTCTTTTAAAAACTTTTTGTGTTTTTTAATATGCCTGTTATCGATACCTTTTTCCTGCGTAATCCAATGTTATGGTTTAATTTAGTTCGCATCAGAACTCCTCACTTCTTCGTTTAGATACCTAGATTCTTATTACTCTGGACAAACGATTCATGTAACTGAATTTTCCACTCCGGCGTGGTCGCCACGCGCATAGTAATGTAGGTATATTTTCGATACCTAAACGGGGAGTGACACAGGCTTGGTAGTATGTAGGTACATACATTGTTTAATAATAAAACTAGTGTTGTGCCGGATGTCCGTATCCGTATCCGCAGATATCCGAGGCAGAAGAAAGATCCGTATCCGTTTATTTTTTGGCGGATCTTTAACGGATCCATTTACCTTCTTAATTTTAAAATAGATGAAAATCTTTAAGGCTAAGGGTAAGGCGCACTAGCGACGCCAATTGCCAAGATTCTGACGGTCCACAATTATTTAAAATAGATCCGGTTTAGTAGCTACGATTTAAAGTAAGGTACCTGGGTCGAATATGGCCAGCCGAAAAATATGGCCACATGCCATTATTTCAAATACGAAATATTATAATAACCTGAACGCGACCATAAATTGTCGCTAGTGTAGCGTGTATCCGAACGGCGTACCTGTCACTCCTCCCGCGCGCCCGCTAGTCGCCCAGTGTTTATTAAATGGAAACGAGTTTTAAGGTTATAAAAACATCAAGTAAGTATTGTCCTGTATTTTGTTAGTTTGAATTTAAGAATCTTTGTAAATCACATTATGATTTTCTGTGGCGATTGTAATTTGATATTTCTTTGTTTAATTACCAAAGTAATAATGAGTTTTTCATTCCTGATATGAAAACGTAAAAAATGAATGACTGCAAATATGGCCACCGTGTGGCCATATTTCCGATATTAAGTAAGTAGTAACCTTTTTTTTTGTTTTAGACCATGGCACGCTATAAATCTAAAGGGATTAGAGGTAATTGGTCAGAAGCATCAATGAAACAAGCATTAACTGCAATCAAAAGCGGTAAGATGAAAATATATACGGCTTCAAAGCACTATAATGTGCCAAGACGTACTTTGAGGCGTTATTTACTAGAGAAAAAGGAGACAAAATCTACATTGGGTCGGAAACCGCTTCTTAACCCTGAACAAGAGAAGATTTTAGCATCCCGTATTATTCGCCTGTGCAACGTGGGATACCCATTGACACAACGTGTACTACGTACATGCGTAAAGACATTCTGTGATCGAAATAACATTTCAGCGTCAGATGGAGACTCGATGGTGGGATGAGATTGGCTGAGAGGATTTTTAAAACGTCATAAGAATATCAGCAAGCGAAAGGTACAAAACCTAAACCCCGCAAGGGCGCAAAAGTTGAATAAAACCGTTGTTTCTGATTATTTTGCTAAATTAAAAAAAAGTCTTGGAAGATAATGACATTATGAATAAACCGGAACGCATATTTAACATTGACGAAAAAGGTTGCCAACTTAAATTGCACAAATCACCAGAAGTTTTGGCTGAACGTGGATCTAAGAGAGTACATTTAGTAGCATCAGAACACGGCGAGAATGTTACAATAGTTTCATGTGGCAATGCCTTAGGCCATGCGATTCCGCCTATGATTCTCTTCAAAGGCAAACGCATGAAGCCAGAATGGATAGATTCCTTACCAACCAGCTCAATAGCCCAAATGACACCCAAAGGGAGCATGAACTCTGAAACGTTTGTAAACTGGATTCATCATTTTTCGAAATTTAAATTGCCCGGACCTTGTTTACTTATCTTCGATGGAGCCAAATGCCACCTGGACTATTCGATTGTGGAAGCAGCAGAAAAATTTGAAATCAAGCTTTTTTGCCTTCCTAGTAACACCACGCATGAATAACAGCCGATGGACAAATCGGTATTTCGATCCTTTGAATATTACTGGGACGAGGAAGTCTTAAAGTACTGGTCAGTACACGAAGACAGGAAAATAACAAAACAACGTTTTGGGATGTTATTTTCCAAGGCGTGGGATAAAGCTGCAACACCTGCTAATATCAAATCTGGATTAGAAGCCACCGGAATTTTCCCTTTTAATCCAGAAAGGATACCCGAAGAGGCATACGCTCCTAGCATACCTACCTTTGATTCCACAATACCTAGCCCTTCTCAAAATCAAGAAAATAATGATCCCAATGATAGCGATAGTATTACTAGTGAGAATCTGTTGATTCCTTCTCAAGGAAATGAAAATAATATTGACAGCGATGCTACAAATGCTAGTGAAAATTTGTCAATTCCTCCTCAACAAAATGAAGATATCATTGACAGCCACGATACTAATGCTAGCGAAAATGTGTTGATTCCTTCTCGTCCTTTTGACAGCGATGCTACTAATGCTAGCGAAAGTATCTTAATTCCTCCTCAAAGAAATGACGATCACACTGAAAGCAATGATGCTGTTGCTGGCAAAAATCTGGTCATTCCTGCTCATGTAAATGATAATCCCAATGACAGCACCCCTTTTGATGTCAGTGGAAATCATTTCTTCTCTGTTGAAAACCCGGTGCCTATACTGCATCCAGATCAAAAAGATTCCCAGACACGTGGACATCTATTGCCAAACACTGCAAATCGTTCTAATAATAATTCAAAGCACCCAACTCAAGTAGATAGAGTTTATGATGATTTCGATAGTAGCGAAGAGATTCCTTTATCCAAGTTAAAACAGCACAAGAATAATAGAGACTCGAAAACTGAATCAAAAGTCTGCTCCACTACACTTAATGAGTCATATTCATCTTTTTGTGAAATTTTAAAAACCCCGGAGAAGACGTCAAGTCCAAAAACTAAAACTAGAGCAAAAGCTATTAATAGTCTGGCACAGGAGCTAACAAAATCAATGTTTACAGAGAAAAATAATAAGCCAGGACCATCCAATGCAAGTAAACAAAAAATTGAAAATAAGCCAGGTCCATCTAGAGCGTCTTCTCAAAAAAGGAAGCAATATTCTACTAAAATGAACAAGACTGAAGCAGTCACTTCTAAGGTTAATCAAAAAGGCAAAGGACATACTAAAAAATCTAAAAACTCTTGGTATTGTTACGTTTGCGATGAGGATAGAATAGCAGATATGAGAATATGCTTTTTATGTCAAACATACGTCCATGAAGACTGTGTTGGTTTAACAAAAGACGACACTGATAAATTTATTTGCACTCGGTGCAGTCAGGACTAATTCTAAATATTTATTTCATTAGATTTACCTACTTTTTTCTAGTTTAACATATCAATGTGATTTATCTATCAAGGATCTCAAAGTTTACGTTTTATTTTTGATAATTTTGTTGATTATCTATAAGTATAATATACTTAGCATTTTAAGTTTAAAATTAAGAAAGACTTGTTGAGTCTCATTGTTGACTTTATCTTTTAATTTAAATTTTTGTAAAGGTACTTAGTTCCTTATTTGTAATGAATATCGCCCAAAGAATATCTTTTAAATAAATCTTCTATTAAAATATAATAACTATTTTTATTTCATTTTATTTAGAAGTTTTTTAAACTAACTAATTCATACAGTAAATATGGCCACATGTATGGCCATATTTACCTCCCCCGTCGGAAATATGGCCAATTTCTATATTTTTAAAAATGTTGCAAATACTTTTTTATCATTTGAAGTCTTTACATTTTTTTGCCTTTTTTGTAAAGATAAATAACCACTCTTTAGAAATGAGTGCTAAAACTTTCTTGTTTTAGCTTTATTATTTTTAAAAATTCATACCAAACCTTAAGGTGGCCATATTCGACCCAGGTACCTTAATTGGCGTCGCTAGTGCGCCTCTTCGCCTTAAATAGGTGATTAGGTAGCAATAACAACTTTAAAATTCAATACAGATATTTTTTTATTTCTTGAAATCAAATATTTGGCTCCTTTATGTTGCAAATTTGCCGTAGTAAGTTATCATACCAATAGTAATATAGCTACAAAGTGCTAAATCAACTAGCTTTTTAATGAGATCAATATTATAAAAAGTTACAAGATCACTTTTTATTAAGGAAACAAAACTTTACGATTACGATTTTCGTAATATTTTTAAATTCGAATTAAATGATTTTTTAATCAAGTAAAGTAGTACTGCGTGGCACATACAGTGTTAATGTTAGATTAAAATCACAATGACAAGTTAAGATCCGTATCTGCAGATCTTGACACCAAATATCCGTATCCGCGGATCTACATTTTTGACGATCTGGCACATCACTTATAAAAACTAAAGATGTCAGGTGACAAAATACTAAAAAATCTCCCATTTTAATATCACAATGTGGCGGGCGGTGAGGTCACGGCTGCGCTTATGGTAAATTAACGACCTCCGTGGCGTAGTGGTCACCATGCTAGTCCGCCACCCAGAGGTCCCAGGATCGAACCCCGGTCAGAGCAAGTTGGAAATTATCCTTTTTCAGATTGACCTGGGTCTTGGATTGGATATTTATCTATAAATGTATTTATTATAAAATATAGTATCGTTGAGTTAGTTTCCCATAACACAAGTCTAAAACTTACTTTGGGGCTAGCTCAATCAGTGTTATTTGTCCCTATTTTTATTTATTTATTTATATTACATAACGTAGGCTACGCATTTATTAAAGTTTGGGGAAAACTAAATTAGCAAAAAATAATCCTTTCTTTCTTTCGGTTTTATTGATTCCAAGATTTCAATAGGGCTACGGGTAGCAATAATCGACTTGTGTACGAGTAACCCCGTAACGGCGTGTTCAAACGACACGCGCACGCCATGCTCACGCCTAGCGTAACTATTTATTAATCTGTGGCCTATCGCACGACAAGCGCGGTTTGAATTTGTTGCATATAATTAGCGTCCTATCAGACATTTTAAGGGGCTACCTGAATTTTGCGAGGTCCAGTGCTTATTTTGCGAAATCTAGTGCAATTTAAAATAAATCATTTGATAGGAAACGGAGACATCATTTAAGATTTTGTCTTGACCAGGCACTAGATAACCCTTCAAACTATTTTATAAACTGCTGTTTACAGTTCAAAGTGAGATCGTGAAGCGTTTCTACGCACATACGCCAAAAGTGGCTGTTTTTCGCAATTGTGCGTAGAAAATCTTCACGTTCTCACTTTAAACAGTAGTTCATAAAATAGTTTGAAGGGTTATCTAGTGCTTTGTCAAGACAAAATTTTAAATGATGTCTCCGTTTCCTATCAAATGATTTATGGGGGCAGCACTGGACCTTGAAAATTCAGGTATCCCCTTAAAACGAGTCGAGCGGCAGGCGGGCGCTAGGCGGAGGCAAGGCGAGCGCGTGGCGTAGGTGAGGCGTGCGCGTGTGGACTTCCGTAAATGCAATTTGAGTTGTATTGATGTTTGATAGTACTCAAATTATATGCAACGAATTTCAAATAGCGCTAGGCGTGGGCCTGGCGTGCGCGTGTCTTCCGAACGCGCCCTAAGGGATAAGGGCGTAATCACAATATGTGTAGGTAATCTTAACGTCCTCCATCCAATGCGTATGACATCAGCCAAATGTAAAATGAAAGTTTAAATGTTATGAAAACGTAAGCACCCAAATTGTCAAACCGTTACGAACAGTTAACTGCCTGTTATCTTAGCTACCTTATCAGGTAGTTACCGTTCCGTTTTAGGCAGGTTCAGATGATAAAAAAATATTTCATAAACGAGCGTTTTGTAAGCTGTATGCTTATGACAGAGAGTTTGAAAGAGAACGTGAAGCTTTTCTGAAAAACTGACACATTTTGGCATCCTAAAGAATGATATCTCCGTTTCCTTTCAAATAATTTATTTCAAATGGACCACTGGAACCCGAAAAAATTATGTTATCCCTTTCTGTATATTTCTTTATTATTATATCATTCGAAGTTTCGCCCTTCCGCTTGATTTTACCTAACACTCTAAGTTCTTTCTTTTAAGACGAAGTGGTAGCTAAAGTGGCGCCCCCATTTGAAATAAATTGTTTAAAACTAAATATGGTGATAATTAAAAATTTGATTTGTATGAATGTCTAGCAAGACCTTTAAACTATTTTATGAATAACCTTTGAAATTATTACTAACATTCAGTCTAGTTTTAAAACTGTTTTTCGCCAAAAGTGGCCACTTTTGGCGATTTAGTTTTTAAAACTAGTATATTTAGTTTTAAACAATTTATTTCAAATGGGGGCGCCACTTTAGCTACCACTTCGTCTTAAAGACGACCTCCGTGCCGTAGTGGTCACCATGTTAGTCCGCCACCCAGAGGTCCCGGGTACCATCCCCGGTCAGGGCAACTTGGATGGCCTTTTTCAAATTGTCCTGGGTCTTGGATGTTTATCTATATATGTATTTGTTATAAAATATAGTATCGTTGAGTTAGTATCCCATAACACAAGTCTCGAACTTAATTTGTTCCTATATATTTTCTTATTTATTTATTTTTCTCCCAGATCAGCATGGAAGGTTACTTCTATATTTCACTTCATATTAATATCTGTTGAAAAAAGACGTTTTTCTTTCGATTAAAGCTACTTATTTTCAAGTTAATAAATAAATACATAGACTGTTAAATTCATTACCCTTCCTTTGCTGTAGTCCAGTTAAAACACAACGACTTCTGTATTGTTTTAACGCGTAGTTGCGTTAAAAAAAGGAGTTAAGAAAGAAGTTGCGTTAAAGAAAAAGAAGTGAATACATACCTTTATTAACAGTGAAAATCGCGTGTCTGTACATTTAATAATTTTGTGAAAAAATGAGCGTGGGTTATAAAAAACAAATAACACAAAAAATAAAATTTTCAAAATGTTGTCTGTCTGAATGTAAGTTCATGCTAATCTCCGAAACTACTGGACGGCTATTTACGCGGTTTTCAATAATAGATAAAGCTCTTTGTTTTATTGAAATCGGATATCATAAAAAAAAAGTTGCCGTCATTTCTAATTTTCACGCGAACGAAGTTGCGGGCACCAGCTAGTAGTTAAATATTTTTTAAAGTCTCTTAGAATCGAATTCCCGTTTATATGAAAATTTTCCCCGGAAATAATCTCACTTTTCCTGTCTAGACGCCGCAGCAGCTGGTTTTGTAAAAAAAATGTTTGCAGGCACTCGGAGCTTGTATTCGGTGAGTAAAATTTCAATATGATTCCGCTTGGTACGCCATACCTATTTATTGGAACGAAGTTCCTTACGGCAGGCTTGGAGGAGATAGGGATTTTGCTGCGCGACCGAACTGAAAAAAATGTGATAGTAAAACCGTAAGGATGACCTCGTTAAATGAGACGTGCGCAGGCGCGACAGTCGTATACACATTGTTTCGATTCTACATTAGCCGAAGGAACTTCGTTCCTACCTGGTGTCCCACGACACCACATTCTTTTTCCTATAAAACTAACTTTCTAAGTAGTTCCCCCGAACCATGAACTAGCAATAGGGATGATGCCTCGGTCAGAAAAGTATTTGAATAATATTTTACATATTTATATGTATAGATAGTATTATTATATTATCTTTGGTAATACCCATAGATTTACAGTAAAATTTTTTTTAAGTCTATGGTAATACCTATCCCACCAAAAACATAAATGTGAAAAAGGGAGCCAAGTTCAAAACCAACAAAAGAATTGAGATCTAAATTGCTGCCAAGTTCTTTAGAGAATATTGATAAGTATCTTAACATTTGACCTGACTAGTTTCAGCAAGCTTACTTCGGAAAAAGGAATCAAAATAGTCATGGTTTGCCAGCCGCTTCGCCATATATGATAAGCAAACTAGAGACCCCTTCTGGTGCTTACGTGATACTTGAACGGCCCCACTAGAACCAATTTTTCTGTACGATAGAATGAAAGTGCTCTCGCCTATCTGCTAAGCATGAATTTAAATACGTAATGCTGTTATCAGGGCATCGATATGTCCCAAATATTTGCGTTCCCACGCAGTAGATTAGTATAATGATCGATCGGTAGGTACCTACTTAGTTGCTCAACGGTTACTGTAGTTAAGCGATGGAGTCCGAACGATGGGTGGGTATATTTTTTACCCCTGACAAAAAAGACTGGTGTTATAAGTTTAACGCTAGTGTCTGACGGTCGGAACAGATGGACTGATTTCGATGCAGTTTTTTACGTGAAAGGAAGTTCCCATGCGGAGGTTCCTAGCTATGTTTGATCAAAATCGGATCAGCCGTTTAAAAGTTAAATATAACTTTATATATAAAAACGCTTTTCCTCACGCAGTATAGTCGGAAACAGCCGACTAGTTTCCTATCACTATTTTGATTATTTTTAACCGACTTCCAAAAATGAGAAGGTAATCTATTCGTCGCGATCTTTTATGTTTTTTTATTTGCTTTCACCGATTATACATAGTTTTTTTTTTTGTTTGAAAGGGTATAAATGTCAGGTGGTCCCATGGAAATTTGATCAAATTTGGTTTTGTAGTTTCGGGGAGATGACGGTTTTTAGTATTCAAAATTTATTTCACCTTATCGCCAACCATCTAAAAGTGGCCTTCGGACCTTGCGGCCCTGGGCTCTGTTGGCTTAGAGATACATCCATAAATAAATAAATAAATATAAAGGGACAAATGACACTGATTGAGCTAGCCCCAAAGTAAGTTCGAAAATTGTGTTATGGAATACTTACTCAACGATACTATATTTTATATCAAATACATATACCTACAACAGCCAAGACCCAGGACAATTTGAAAAAAGCCAATTTCCAATTTGCCCTGACCGGGGATCGAACCCGGAACCTCGTCAAATTGTCTGTCTGCCCCATTATAAGAATAAAAACAAAACTCAAATTATATTTACTATATAATTATAATCAGTCTAATTAATATGAATAGTAATTAGACTGATTATAATTATATATAATTATTTAGTAATTAGACCTTTATAAGCATAACACCAACTACCTCAATATGTATAATTCACATTAAGGGCCACTCACACCACACATTAATTCACATCACATCAGTAGATTGAGTAAATACCCGATAAATATCCTTATTTATCCATTTGGTGAGTAAATTGATTTATATGAGTTGCGACTTATATTTATATTCATATTCATTATTTCATGTTTTCATGACAATTTTGAAACTTAAATCTAGTATACACTTGCAATTCTTATCGGAAAGTGTGTGCGTACGCCATAATATGCTTAAAATGTAGGTAAACGTTATATGCGACGCTAAATTATATGAAAATACCATACTAATCATACACTGAAAGTAGACTTCTTTGACTAATTATCATTTTTTGGTGGGAGGTGTGCATAGACGTAATTTTACGTAAAAATAAGTAAACAAAAATCAAATGCGATGCCAATACATGAGCACGCTCTATTTACTCTATATATTAAATCTAGTGAGCAAATACTCAAATGGGTAGATTGAGTACTATCCACTGGCCATCTCTAGCTGTTACGCGACACAACTTGCGCCCCGTCTGTTGCGGCACTAGTGTAGTGTTTATTAAAATCTTACCAAAAACATAAATGTAAAAATGGGAGCCAAGTTTAAATCCGACAAAAGAATTGTGATCTAAATGGCAACCAAGTTCTGTAGGGAACCCTGGCATTTATTTATAAGAATGTTAACATGATGCGGGTGTATTAGATTTTATTTATTATAAAAGAAAAACTATCGATACTTACCAGCTTTCGCAACGACCACTACTGAGAAAGAAACGCCGAAAGAAACTGCCATAGACGTCATAGTATATATTGTACAAGCCGATGCCCGCGGCGTTGCCCGCGTGGAATATTTTTGACAATCCCACGGGAGCCTCACATTTTCCCGAGATAAAAAGTATCCTATGTGTTAATCCAGGTAATAAGCTATCTACATGCCAATTTTCTTTCCAATCCGTACAGCCGTTTTGGCGTGAAAGAGTAACAAACATCCATCCATACATACAAGTAAGTAGTATACATATTAAGAAGTAAGATGTATTTAACAGATAAAATTAAACCTAACAGTATTAAAGTCAAATTAAAGAAATATTTCGTTGACAATATCTAACATTTATCTGGTTCCTAAGTAATCTATTCATATCCCTTTTTTTAAGGATCTTTTACATAAAGGTCAATAACATAAGTACAAACCTGTGTGGTTTATATATGTTATTTTAAGTAAATTTCTATGTTAAATGTTAAATAAATTTAAAAAAAGCGACTGGTTGCACTCCGGGAGTGCGGGCAGAAGTGAAAGCTTGAATATTAACGTTGTGCATTTTTGATATTTTGGAATGGTTAGGGAATAATTTTGCACGAATTGCTTTAATTATCAGTATAAAAGTACTATCATTTATGTGGTAGAATACAATATTTATTTATTTTCAGCGTGCCACGCGCAAGCGCCTTGCGCCGTCTAAACGAAACAGCAGACGCAGGCATACACTTTCGCCGCGCCGTAGAAAGAGAGGGCGATACTTCCTCTCCTACGCCGCGCCGGCTGTTTTCGCTCCATCCGTCTTACGAATTTTCGATCAGTGTCATGTCATGTGTCCTGACGCGAGTTTAACATTTTTTACCCATTACAAAAGAAAAATTTGCAACGCCGCTAAAGAAGTTGTCACTTCAAAAAAAAACAGAAAGGTTAACATAAAACAAAAGATGTATACTAGTGCCACGCTTCGAATATTCAGAAACCCTAAAATATAAACTAAGTAACAAGCTTAAAGTTAAGAACATGCATAATCGTATTAGGAGGAGCTCGGTGGCCCGGCGGGAGTGCGCATTACTAGCGATCTCGCAAGTAAAGTAACAATGGTCCGCACTTGGATGGGTGACCAAAAGTGTCATTAAAAATTAGTTAAGCTCCTCCGTGCTTCGGAAGGCACGTATAAGCCGTTAGACCCGGCTGTCATCATTGTCTGGCAGTCGATAAGCTGTGTCAGATACCTTTAGGCAGCCTGAAAAATCTGACAGCAGTGTTGGCCACTTACACACAAAAAGGCAAGCTAGCAATCGTATTAGTATTAGGGCTCGGAACTCAAACGTGGGCGCGGCGTGAGTACTAGTACTTATTCTGTGCTTACACTCAAAGGTCACTTTTAGCATGATGGTGGGCGAGAAGGTAGAAAAAGGAAGCAAAATAGTGATGGGCTGCTAGCCGCATCACCTAATAACATGATGGTCACACACGCCAAAAGTGGCCGTTTTTCGCAATTCTGCGTAGAAAAGCTTTACGTTCTCACTTTAAACCATAAAAAAACAATAGTTCATAAATTAGTTTGAAGGGTATCTAGTGCCTGGTTAAGACAAAATTTTAAATGATGTCTCCGTTTCTTTTCAAATGTTTTATTTCAAATGGGGGCAGCACTGGACTCCGGGAATGTAAAAGCTTCACGCTCTCACTTTAAACTGTTAACAGTACTTCATGAAATAGTTTGAAGGGTTATCTAGAGCCTGGTCAGTATTAAACAATGCGGTACTTACAAATTAAAATAATAAATTAAGAACATCCTGTATACAAGTGGTATTTATTTTATTTTAACATTTAACCATTCCCTTACACATACTTATGGAGTAACTATATCGATGCGGGTTAAGGGTCAGTTACACCAAAATAAGGATTTTTGAATTCGTTTTTTTTTAATGTAAATTGACTATTACGTGAGGATTTAATATGGAGTAGTAAAAAAATCACGAATTATATGCTAAGTAGATTTCTTTACTACACAAGGGCATATGAGAGATATGCCTTTTTTTTTAATAAACAAATCAATTTTTAAATATTAAACAAATCAATTTATAATCCGCTCGATTCCGCTTTTTGACTACCTTATTATGAATTTCTAATTTGTTTGTTAACTCGTTCAATCGCATTTCATGTTATAATGTGTCAAAATTGTATAGGTAAGTATTTATTAATTTAAAAACAATAATAATAACTTATGACAAAGCCCTTCTGGCGAGTAGGCGACCAATGCTGTGAAAATGATTTTTTTTCGGCGTTTCTTCTCAGCAGTGGTCGTTACTAAACGCCGGGATCGGTAGCATATTTTTTAAATTAATTAAATTTTAATATACACTACACGTAATGTAAATTATACATATTGACGTGTAAATGTGCCTTTATAGGTCTAATTACTGAATAAACATTTGAATTTTAAATTTTTTAATTGTTTATTACACTAGAAGAGTTTATTAGGTACAATTTAATTTAAAAATAATAGGTTCATACAATCTAGCACTCCAATACGCATAAATTAATGTGGTCATAATTTTATTTTTACGCGTTACTTAAGAGTCCCCTTACCGTAAATAGAATCAGACTTCCATATTAACGTAGTCTAGTTTTTATTTTGAAACGGCATGTCATATATTTGCGAAATTATATAATTTAATAGAAATTGCATATAATAAGGCATAAAACTAGTTTTCACCGACAAAATGATAATGAACTTAAAAGAGAATATAGTGTATCATATCATATTTGACCATCAGTATGGGAAACTTCTACACTCTCATATTTTTTTTCAAGTTCATATTTGACTGTCGAAAACTAGTTATATGCCTAGATATATGCAATTTCTTTAAAATTATAAAATACTGCCGAAATCTCACATGTCATTTCAAAAGCTAGACTACATTTGTATGGAAAAGTCTAAGGGAAGGGGATTCTTAATTTTTTTTATCATGTTTAAAGTATTTAAAGCGCCCAATCGCTGTTCGCTGTTAAGACTCCTCGTCCCATTTATTTATACTTATTATACTAAAACAAAGCCGCCTTACTCTCCTTAAGATTCGAAAGCACTAAAGCGTACAATAAAAAGCTGCACATCCTCAAAAAGCAATCATAAAATTCACGAAAATCACAAACCGAAAACGAAAGCTCGCGACGATTTCGGACCCTTAAGAACTATTTAAATGCCTTAAAATAGTAATATGTAACTTACCGAAATCGAAAAATGGTCAAAAACACTTTAGAATACAGTTAAAAGATCACAAACCACAGTTGTATACACAGTAAAATCACTTTTGATACACGAATGCACAGAATTACGCGGAAATACGACGCAATCGGTCGGAGAGTCAACGCGCACTGACGGGGTAAAAATTGTTTTGTGGACTCGCTTGGGCGGTGTTTACAGCTTCTGAGGAACGTTTTCCCGCTGGATTTTTACCCAATTATCGATTGGGATAACTTATGTTGTCAAGTTTTTTGGAACTGATAGATAAAGAAGGCTGTTAAAAAGTTGTACGCTTTTGACATAGGAGTAAACAGCTGAAGTTAAAAGTAATTGGAAGCAAAAAGGCTTTTGCCCAACTTATGATCTAAGTAGCTAAAAAAGAAGAAGTCAAAGAAGGCAGAAGTTTTTTGGTTTAAAGCGACACAAACATTTGGCTGAAGATCGATAGACACGGAAAATCCTCCACCAAAAAGAACGTATTTCATAAATAAATTGACATGAACAAGCAGAGAACATACTTTTAGTTTTTTATCCAAGAATTTTTTTTCCAGTAAGCCCAGTTTTGTTTTAAAAGTTATTTGAGAAGTCGTACTTTAATTCATGTTATTCGCCATTTTTTATTTACAAAATTTAGGTACACAACATTTAAACACAAAAACAAACAAATAAATTTTTCTAAGAGTTGGTTATCCTTATTGACTTAACTAGCTACGAAAGTTTAAGCACTTCTGTAAAAAAAATTCAATAAGCTCTTTATAAATTAAAAAAAAAACTTTGACTAGAAATAAATACTATAAATAACATCAAATTATGTAAAAAAAATTACCTAAATCGCTGCGCATAGTCAAAATTTGTTAAACTGAATCTATAAATAAAAAATCTACTTTCCCCACTCCAAAAATTACCCCGAAATCAGGGAAAATTCCCGCACCGTCGCACCATAAATACGATACCTGTCTAACCCACACACACCCAGTCCTTTCACAGGGCCCGTAAGTACGGTGGAAGGGCGACACACACAAGGACGCATGACCGCCGGTTCTGGGTTCAAATCTTGCATTGAGTTTTGAAACTAGCTAGTACTTACTTTCGTCTAGTGGCTTTGATAGATTTAGTCAAAATATTTTGATTGGGAACTGATATGTTTTATACAGGTTGTTTAATGTTTCAGAACTGGTTAAATAATATTCGAAGAGATGCTCAGTCAGTAGGTGTTATTCAAAATGACCAGTCAGAACATTTCGTATTTCGAATTTCACGTTATTTTGAAACAGCCAGTGTTAAATATACAGGGTGTAATACTAATCTATGAATAACTTAAAAAAATCTTAATTGATTAATAAAAAAATCTCATTAAAAAAAATTATAATTAGGTAAACGACACTGATTTAAGTACCTATAATTTTCAATAGGACACAATCCCGTGACGTCATGAAGCCGTTTAAAAAATGTTACAAATGCATTAAGTATTACGAGCGTAATCGTGGCACATATACCTCCATACAGATAGCCACTAACAATTTTTAAATTATTTATTTTTATACAACGTGCGTGGAAAGGGTACATACCTGTAATAAATCTAACCACGGGCTGTACTAGATCACTATAGTATAATGAAATTAAAATTTGTATGGAAATAGCAGTTATTTTTTTGTTTTCTTTATTGACTGTTATTTAAATTTTTTTATACTATAGTGATCTTATTACGGGTAATTTCCTTCCACTTTGTATATATATATAAATAAATATATAGGGACAAATAACACTGATTGAGCTAGCCCCAAAGTAAGTTCGAGACCTGTGTTATGGGATACTAACTCAACGATACTATATTTTATAACATATACATATATAGATAAACATCCAAGACCCAGGACAATTTGAAAAAGGCCATTTTCCAACTTGTCCTGACCGGGAATCGAACCCGGGACCTCTGGGTGGCGGACTAGCATGGTGACCACTACGCCACGGAGGTCGTCATATATGTTACGAGTATGCTTGAGAAATAAATAAATATTTAGGGACAAATAACACTGATTGAGCTAGCCCCAAAGTAAGTTCGAGACTAGTGTTATGGGATACTAACTCAACGATACTATATTTTATAACAAATACATATATAGATAAACATCCAAGACAAAGGACAATTTCAAAAAGGCCATTTTCCAACTTACCCTGACCGGGGATCGAACCCGAGACCTCTGGGTGGCGGACTAGCATGGTGACGACTATACCACGGAGGTCATCAATATTTTCTACAAATGTGTTTATAAAAGGGTTGTTCTTCATATTCTTACTGCAATATAAATTAGTAGAGACAGTTACAGTCCAGAAAAATGTTGAGAGTATAGCACTACCTCTACGCTCCGATGAGGCGTGCAATTACTTAAGGCGGCCCTTCCCGCTCTGTTGTCAACGCGAGCATAGTTTGAAAAACTTGTTTTATCCAGGGCTATGCTAGAAAAAAAGGGCAAACGAAAAAGAGAGAGATGCATGGTTTGCATTCTATTGAATGAAAGTTGTATTATTATTAACTATCCACTGAACGAATATTAGGTAACAATTCATAGGGTGCGGAAATGTCATAAAACTTGTTCCAGGATATACGTCTTTTTTTCAGTAAGTAGTGTGTGAAATAAATGTTTTTAATTTAAAATTTTCATTACATTCGCGAGGTTCATATCGATTTTTTTTTTAACTTTTTAAATTGATGATTTGTTTATGAACGGCCGAAGTTCAGGTATTTGTGCAAATAAGCAGTTTTTTGGAGGCGTATACCGATTTTGTTCTTCCAAATTTTTATTTTTTATTATGACAGAAACCTAGAAATCGCACACAAGATTTTATTACAAAAGTTTTCAAGAAAGATCAGTTACTTACAACACGTACGAGCGTTTGTATGAAAAGTAAGAATGGAAGGCTGCTTTTAAAGACATTTTTATTTTTCTAACCTGTTCAACATTGTAGTCATTAAATTCCTGTCTCTTCTTAAACACCTTTATAATTTAGATTCAAAGATTCAAATGTTTATTCAGTAATTAGAACTTTACAGCCACTTTTACACGACAACGACAATAGATATAATTTACGTTTCGTGTAAAGAATATTAATATTCAATTTATTTTTAAAGAAAAGCTACCGATGCGAGCGCTTCGTAACGACCATTGCTGAGAAGAAACGCCGAAAGGAACTTATTTTCACAAGACTGGTCGCCTACTCGCCAGTAGGGCTTTGTCATATTATTATTGCCATTCCGTCAATAAATACTTTTAATATAATACAATGTTGACACATTATAACAGGTAATGCTTGCAAACAAGAACAAACATTAGTCAAAAAAGCGAAGCCGAGCTGACCAGTCCTTTCCGGCAGCACCCGTTCACGAGTTGACGGATGGATCAGCCATCGTTAAACTCAACCATATTAGAGGTAATCCAACTACCTAACCAGCGACGCCACCACCAGATTACACATTTTGGTGAGCATGAAAAACGCGATCTCACATACCTTGTCAAGAGGAAGGCTGTGTCTCGTCTGTCATCCATACATGGCAAATTTAAGCCAGTGTTGGCCACATACACCACGCGCGGTCCGAAAGGGGGGGGTCACAGGGGACATGACCCCCCCCCCAAAATCTAAGGTCAAATTGAAAAATCACATAAATTTGCCAAATAATAAAAGGATATTTCTAGCTATCCCCTAACAGCGATAAATTTATAGTTTGTTGACATCTAGTGGTGTTTTTATGAACTACGTACGATGGCCAAAATAACTTGGAAATGACATCTAGTATACCTATTATTTATTAGTGTAGTGAGTGACCCCCTTCAAAATTTCAGGCTGAGACCGCGCCTGACATACACACACACGAAAAACATGGCGTTACCACGGGGCGATAATCATTACACTCATTACGGTTTAAACCACGAAAATACTGCTTTATAACCTCACCCTACTTTTTACTAAATGTACTTTTTTAACTAAAGGCTACACACGAAAGAGGATTTATTGTGCATATATTTTATCTGTACATAATTTTTCATTTTAAGTATTTTGAGTTCGTATGAAGATTTTTGTATTCATTCTATTTCAGTGTTCTCTTTTCCACTGCTCGTTCCTAGATGATTTCTCTGTTTTCGCGTCTTTTTCAAATAAATAAATCGCAGTGTACCCACGCTTCTTCCTATTATTTTATTTGCGTCACTAACACTACTTTTTGAGGGTGAAAATTCCCACCGATCATCTCCCGCAGTATAAATCTAGTTAATGGCGAGTGTTCCCGACATTGACGCATCACTATGTGAAGAGCCGTGGGAATAAATGGGAATTTGTGGGAATGAGAAATAGTTTTTATTACCATCCATTCTTTCCTTTCCATGCAGGCAGTGGTAGGTATATTGCAAATATACCTGCACTAGTGGTTCTATGAGCAGTAGACCTCGTAAGTCACCCCGATCCGTTGAAGTATATCGGATAAAAAGGTTTGATCAGACAAAAACGTTGCGTCAAAGGGTAATAAAAATTTTTTATGACATTTTTGTCTGAAATATGATATTTTTAAAAACAACATTTTTATTCTTTATACGGTTAACTTGTCGCGAATATAAAATAGGTAAAATACATCGTCATTCACAACCGGTAGCCTGCACTTGCCAGTTGACGTATGACGCCATTTTATGTGGATTTATGACGTCATAAAATGGCCGCCGCTTTGTTTTGCGAGGCCCGCTTTTTTATCGTTTTTTATAGAGTTGTCTGTCAATGGTGTTGTCAGCATTATTTTGCAGTAAAGTAAAGAGTTTTATGTATAATAAATATATAAGGTGTAACAAAATACACTGAAACTATTTTTAGGGCGAATTCAGTCCATGATAATGAACAACTTTCCACAAGAAACACGTATTGAATTGAAATATAAAAATTGATATATGGCCTCCTATACAAGTTGACTGATCAGCTGATCCGAGTTAATTTAGGAAGCCAAAAATAATTATTTTTCACATTTCGACATCTTTGGGGAAAGTTGTTCACTATCAAAGACTGAATTAACCCTTAAAATAGTTTCAGTATATTTTGTTAGTCCTTATACAATATGTAACAAAACCCTTTACAACAAGGGTTAGTTCGATCCTTGTAGGAGCAACTCAGACCGTCAATATGAACAACTTTTCCTATGGGACCAATGCTTGAAACTTGAAGACAAAATCGACATTTTCATACAAAAGTGTTCGGTCGGCCCGGCAATTTGTATGAAAATGTCGATTATGTCTTCGATTTTTAAGCATTGGTCCCATAGGAAAAGTTGTTCATATTGGCGGTCTGAGTTGTTCCTACAAGGATCGGACAGGGATTTTGCTACATATGTGGTCTTCCAGCTAGAATAGAATCATCATCATCATCCGAGCGTATTCCCGGTTGCATCCTCAGCAGTAACGCTTCAGAGCCCGGGGTCCGCTACCTAACCAAGGAGATTTGACGAGTTTACTGGTTTTTACACATAGCGACTGCCGTCTGACCTCCGCAACCCAAAGGGTAAACCAGAATCAATTCTTAGATAGTCCTAATTAGCTAGTCAAAATAAAAATTCAGGAACAAAATATGTTGACTAAAACTCGAAAGTATAAAAATCGTGAGATCAACCAGTAGTACCGCGCGCCGTCCGGCTAGATTTCGAGTTCATCGGGGTTACGCGTCAGTTATGAACGGGCGTAACTACGTGGTCTCGATCGAAAATCATTTTCACAACTTTTTTATCTTATGTCATTCACAAATTTGGATTACGTATATGGATGGAGGAATTTATTTACTACATGACATTCTTTTTTTCCAAAACCAATGTGCGTGTATAATGTACCCAGTAAATGTAACACAGTTGCAATATGATTATATTACTATTTGATTGTGTGGTTTTCCGGCTAGAATAGAACCATTCTTCTGTACAAATCGGTAAGAGGCGACTAAAACACCGGTCAAGTGCGAGTCGGGCTCTTACATGAAGGGAGAAAATACCTCTGTAGATACAATATTTAAAAAAAAATATTTTAAGTATTTCTCTAAATGATCAAATTTCAAATGTCTATAGATCGCTGTGACAGACGGACAGGCAGACAGACAGTTGAGTCTCAGTAATAGGTCCCGTTGGGTCCGCCCTTGGGGTACGGAGCGCTAAAAAGTATTTTGTATCATGTCTATACGGGTGAATTTGACCGTCCATTTGGTTAGGTATAATACTTACATGGTAGTACCATGTAAGTACCATGCTAGTCCGCCACCTAGAGGTCCCGGGTTCGATCCCCGGTCAGGGCAAGTTGGAAAATGGCCTTTTTCAAATTGTCCTGGGTCTTGGATGTTTATCTATATATGTATTTGTTATAAAATATAGTATCGTTGAGTTAGTATCCCATTACACAAGTCTATAACTTACTTTGGGGCTAGCTCAATCAGTGTTATTTGTCCCTATATATTTATTTATTTATTAACTTCTCATTTATTCAATTCAAAAGAAAAAAAATTGTTTCCTTATCGATCACCACGCTCAAAATGTGTAACTTGAATTAATATCAAAGAAAAAACTTGAATTAATACCAAAGAAAAAAAGTATGTACTGCATAAATATATAATTATAATTGCATAAGTTGATAAAAAATGCTAAGCAATAGCTTTACCGCGGCAGTCCCACACTGCCACACTTTTTTTTTAGACACATTCCTTATTGATCATTCTGACTCATTCTTCCACCACCTCTCATACAAACAAATTATAGGTACCTATCAAAATTATAGGTATAAGTATCAATAATTGTTGAATTGTATAATTTTATCTTCTAGTTCTGACAAATAAGTGTTTTACCCTTGTCGTTTCTCTCCTTGCTCTACGACTGTTTTGGCTCTGCATATTTCATGTGGGAGCACACATACTAGCTGGGACGCGTCATTTCATAAGCCTGTTGATTTTGGCCAGGAAGCACACAGGCTTTTGTAGTTTTAAAATTCGCACTCCAAACCCCAGAGCGTTTCGGCCGGTCCGACGGCCGAACCCTAGCGGCTTTTGAAAATATCAATCAAATGAGAATACAAATGCATGTTGATTTCGGCTTATGGAATGTCGCAGCTAAGACAGGTGGAATTCCCACAAACGTGTCCGAAAAAGTGTTAAGATTGTACTTTGACTGCCAGAACCATGAGAAGTTACTTTTTACTGAAAAACTCAAATCTGACACTTTTTTCTAAACGTCAAAACAATTCTTGTCTGTGGGATTGCAGAGATCTAACAGATTTATGACGTCAGTTCCTTGGAGTTGAATAGCGCTCTTAATAGCAGTTTTTCTCATAGAATTATAAACCATAGATTTCTGCAATAATAAATCTAAAATCACGTTGAAACTTATATATTGTGACGTTTTACTTTCAGTGTTGAACAATTGATTTTTGGCCCAATTTTGCTGGTTGGCTTTTGGTAATAAATATTTCTTGTTCGTATTCAAAACCGAATTGTGCTGATCAGATCCGAAGGAACTACCCAAGTCACAATGAAGCCAAACGTAATTTAGTGGTAAATTCATAGATATAGGGAGTATTTTATTTTTATTTATTAAATCTTTATTGACCAAAAAGGTACAAAAAATGGACTTAACGCATTGTCTACCAGTCAGCCTTAAGGAGCTACCTGAATTTTCCAGGGTCCAGTGCTGCCCCCATTTGTAAATAAATTATTTAAAAGAAAACGGAGATGTCATTAAAAAAATTGTCTTGATCAGACCCTAGATAACCCTCCAAACTATTTTATGAACTACAGTATACAGTTTAAAGTGAGAAGAGAACGTGAAGCTTTTCTATGCACAATTGTGAAAAACGGCCACTTTTGGCGTATGTGCGTAGAAAAACTTCACGTTCTTACTTTAAACAGTAAACAGTAATTCACAAAATAGTTTGAAGGGTTGTCTAGGGTCTGATCAAGACAAAATTTTAAATGATGTCTCCGTTTCCAATTAAATGATTTATTTCAAATGGGGGCAGCACTGGACACCGGAAAATTCAGGTATCCCCTTAAGGAAAAACAGAAATAAATTTGTGTGCGATAGGCGCTTAAAGATATACTAGGTATATTATAAACATACACATACAATACACATATATAAAAACATATATTTGATTGATATATACATACATATATATAGATAGAAGTCTTAAAGTAACCTGTCTTGAAACGGAGTAGTGGGTATTTTTGTATGAAATATGTCTCTATTAAATAGAAAAGTAACAATAATCATTATTTAAAAATAATATTTTTTAAAACAACAAGCTTTTATCTAAAGCGATCCTCAAGACGAATCAAACGAGCCCAAACTCGATGGGGTTGCGTCGTTTCAGTACAGAGTTCCTTTGGCCACCTTCCAGCTCCATCATCAGATCAGATCCATGACATCATAATATTGCATTCTCACGCGATATACGTATGCGTGCAAAATTTCAGCTCAATCGGAAACCGGGAAGTGGGTCAAATTTAACTTGCAAGATTTAATTACAGACAGACAGACAACGGGACAGGTGAAACTATATAAAAGGTTGTAAAATAAGTCAATGTCATTAGACGATATCATTAAAATTTAGTCTAATTAAGTAGCAAACGGGTTATTTTTGACGTTTAGCTAAGTCTCGTTCTTGCAACAGTAAATCCCATATGGGGGAAAGAGGCACAAGATGGGTTTTATCAGATTATCTCTTTTTTTTTATTAACCTGTTCTGTTTTTTTGTTGAGAAGAATATGGGACAGACTTTTTGCCCAACAATGGGACAGAACAGATTATCTCTTTAAGATGGTAATTTCCTTTTCATCTCCGGGTAGGCTTTGTTGTTCGACAAATACTGTCGAACGGACAGTGCAGGCCTTAAATATACGCGTAGCAAGTCTTAGGGCGTTCGCTAACGACGCGGGCGCACGCGACGGTTTCAGTCTATCTCTGTCACAAACTCTGCGTATGAAAGAAACAGGTGACCCGCGACGGGTTCTGCTATCTCTTTCGCACTTAGAGTTTGTGATAGACTGAAACCCGCCGCGGGCGCCCGCGTCACTTAGCGAACGCCCTTAGGCTTTAATGGCAAATCATAGTCACATTTATTTAGATCTCAGACACCTATCTATCACCTTTATTTTAATATACTGTACACGTAACGTAAATTATACCTATTGACCTGTTGAATTATACCTACTGAAAAGTGCCTGTAAAGGTCTAATTACTGAATAAACATTTGAAATTTTAACAATTTCTGAAATGCATAAAATTGTTTGCAAAAGACTTGGCCGCCTGTGGACGCGAAGCGCCGCTGCTGGTAGCCGCAAGGCTTCTGTTTTCTCAAGCTATAATATGCATTTCGTAAATAAAAATAAAGGTGAATATAGTTTGACAATGGTGCGCTGCCAGCAACTGCCGTTTCAGTGTGAATTGGACCTAATAAGTAATACGCCGTACGTCCCCACTATGCACCATTCATCGCCACGCTTCGCCTCTTTTACATCTTATATAAATAGACAAACCGAATGAATGATTGACTGACTGACTGACATAACAACGCACAGCCCAAACTGTTTAGAGACCCCAAATTTGGCATATAGGTTCCTTATGAAGTCTAAGGTGCACTAAGGATTTTTCAAAACTCACCCCCTAAGGGGGTGAAACGGGGGTCCAGTTTGTATGGAGAAACCAGATTAGTTAGACAATTTTATTCGAAACTTCACAGGAGTACTCCTGGTTGTAACTTGTAAATAAGTACGTGTTTTAGGATTTTTCAAAATTCAACTTCAACTCTAGGGGGTCGAAGCGTGATGCCGCTCTCTCTCGCTCTAGCAAACTTTACTACCTAGGCCATGCTGAAGCCTTTCGCCGCTCTCTCTCACTAGTAAATGATGGGAACGGGTACGGGCGGAATAAAGTTCGGCAAGTCAGCTAGACGTTTAAATTCCTACACTATAATAAAGATTGTTATGTTTCATAAATATTCAAACATTTTAACCTCATAATTTATATGTTATATCAACATAAAAACATAATTAAAAATCCTATTGGAACCATTTTAGACTTCTACGCGGACGAAGTCGCGGGTTAAAGCTACTTTCATATAAAATGTTTAAAAATTCATGACAAGAACGCGAGTACTATGCCAGAGAGTGAGACTGATATTGGAAAACAGCAATAAATACCCCCTTTGGTTTATTTGAATTCCCACAAATTAGATTCGGGTAATGTAACGTGGCACAACTATTCAAATTATAAATGTCTGACATTCCATCAGGTCTCTTCCCATCATCACGCATTACATTCTAGGGTACAAGGTACGGGAATGGTGGACAGAGCCCTTCGCATGATGTCATTAAGAGAGCCTTGGCGCGAAATTCTACCAGCACGGAGATGGCAGTAGAGACCGTGGAGCCCAAACTGATCCACGTCGCTGCTACATGTGCAACCATGAGGTGGCGCTAAAGGCGCATCCCAGAGTTTTGTTGGTTTGCTTCCACTGGGATGCTATCTTCAGGGCAGAGCTGACCACGTTTCCTTTGTCTCTGTTAACCCTTTCACCGCGAACGTCGGATTTATCCGACAAACATTGTCGTGCTCATTCCGCGAGCGTCGGATATTTCCGACAAAAAAATGCGCGCTTTGCACATAACTGAAGTATCCACATCACTTTTCGGTTGTAGGTATTTATTTTAGATTTACTACCCCTCGCGCTGGGAGCACGACAACCGATATAAAGTCTTGCAGTGAAAGGGTTAACAGATCGAAGCTTACGTCATCTTTGAGTATTTTTTTTTGCACGGATGTGAGACACTGTGAACAGAAGAAAGGAGAGGCAACACTAGTAATTTTTTCTAATGCCTATGCCGTCTTTAATGGCGTTGGTGTAGCTTTTATTAGAGATTGTACTTTATTACTAAATTTGTATAGTTACATTGTTTGTTAACCGTATATACTTAAAATACGACCTCCGTGGCGTAATAGTCACTTACAGACCGCCATCTGGAGGTTCTGGGTTCGATCCCCAGCCAAGGCAAGTTGGAAAATTGCCTTTTTCAAAATGTCCTGGGTCTTGGGTGTTTATCTATATATGTATTTATCATAAAATATAGTATCGTTGGGTTAGTATCTCATAACACAAGCTTAAGCTTACTTTGGGGCTAGCTCAATCTGTGTGATTTGTCCATATATATTTATTTATTTAATAAAAGAAAAAACAAAAACAGCACATACATTTAAGTTTTCTTTATTTTATTTAATTAAGTTATTAATAGACCCCGTTATCTAACGCCCAGTTTGGGAGCACGTCGAAATAGTGATGTAGCTTCACAACTTTGATTGATTCATATTTACTTATAAAAAGTTATAGGTATGTCAAAATATTTTTTTTTTAATTATTATTCTGAATATTGTTTTTGATATTCAAAGTAAAATTTCATTACTTACCATAAAGGGAAATTTATCCATGCAACATTAACACACATTAAATAAAAATGGAACAGACTTTACAGACTTTAACTTTGTAAAAATTATAAATCAGTTGATAGAAAATAAGGAAGTATAAATTGATAATACTGCAAACAAAAACTGCATAGAGCTTTACAAAAAGCTAATGCTTTTGCCAGTTACATACATCTGTAGAGGTCGAAAAATCATTTTTATTTTTACAAGCTTTTATTTAAAAATTTATTTTTTTTTTTTTAGAGAATATGCATGAAAAAATATGTGTTATCTAACTAGTTTATCCATAAATGTTCAAAAGTGAAGTACTAACAGTGAAAACAGAGTAAAAATTGGTTGAAAAACGAACGAGATATAACGATTTTACGAAAATATGTCTATCTCACTCGCAAATCGCTATTTTCTATGGCAAATGTATAGATGATATGGACTTTGACGTCACCAGTCCATACCGGACTTCTCTTTCTAATTGAAACTTTAAAGTATCACATGTTCGTCGCTAATTAGGATATTCTATAAATTCTTTCATATTTGTTTACTGTGGATAATAAGGATTTTATTAAGCAAATAAAAAAAAGTGCATAATCCCTATTTGGAAAATATATTGTGAATTTACTATGAAAACTACAATCATACATAAACTACATTTTTTTTCTTAATTTTCATATTTTTTTACAAAACATACTATAGCAGCGCTCTGTTATGTATGAGTCAAATCTTTTGATATGTTAGTAAGTGAATCAACTTTCTTTTGTATCGATTCAGATTATCGAAATTGCCCCATCACTTGCCCCCAAACTGAGAGTTAGATAGCGGGGTTTAGTTATTACATACATACATATTATCACGCCTGTTTCCCACAGCGGTAGGCAGAGACTAAGGAGTTACTTGCTACGATCCTGACAGACCTCTTTCGCTTCATCTACACTCATCACTCTCTTCATGAGTCTAGAGATGGGCAAATACCCGAATATTTACTCTCGCTTGAATATTTACTCGATATGCACCGCGTAAATACTTGTTTCCATCCGTTTGGTGAGTAGATTGGGATATTTATATGTGTAGCAATAAATGAAAAGGTTATCTTATGTATAAATAAATGGATATATCTCAAAAAATAAATAGTTTTACATCAAAAAATGAGAACTTAGACCTGTCAATTCGTATTTTCCTATACAAAGGGTTGATTCGGATAAATATCCGTTGTACTATTTTGTGTGAAATGTTAAAATAAGTTGATGGGCGATCTAAGAACTCATAAATACAAATATCTTTTGTCTCGGTACCAACGCTTCATATATGTAAGAGGGTGCTTATATATTATTATCGCATTTGATGTTTGTTTACTTATTTTAACATATAATTATGTTTTTTAACATTCTCAAGCAAAAAACTGGGCATGATATTTTTTTGGAAATGTTACAATAAGTTGATAGGGAGTCGAATAACTCGTAAATAAGAATATCTTTAGTCCCGGGACCAACCCTGAAATCAGTAGTTTTGGCATTTGAAGGAGCAGTAAAAAAAAACAACCCTTCATATATGTATGAGGGTGCTCATGTATTCACATCGCATTTGATGTCTGTTTCCTTATTTTAACACTATCTAGACCGAGAGAGAGCGACGGAACGCTTAAAAATGTTCAAACTAATCTTATTTCTCCATACAAACTTTGGACCCTCCATTTCACCCCCTTAGGGGTTGAATTTTGAAAAATCCTGAAATACATACTTATTTACCGTCAGGAGTACTCCTGCGAAGTTTCAAATAAAATTGTCTAACTAATCTTGTCTCTCCATACAAACTTTGGACCCCCGTTTCATCCCTTTAGGGGGTAAGTTTAGAATAATCCTTTCTTAGTGCACCCTTAGACCTCATAAGCAATCTATGTGCCAAATTTGGAGTCTTTAGACCCTGCGGTTTCAGCTGTGCGTTGATCGAGCAGTCTCTATCTATCTATGTCGGCCAGTTTCTTCTTTTATAAGTCAAAGAAGCCTACTTTCAATGTATTGTTAGTATGGTGTTTTCATATATTTTAGCGTCACATTTGACGTTTACACTCATATAACTCTACTCATATAAATCAATTTACCCACCAAATGGATAGATACGGATATTCATCGGGTATTTACTAATATTAACTCATCTACTGAGTAAATACTCAAATTTCTATGCATGAACGCCGGTTACAGGTACTTCTGACCTCTCCTTTTTTAAAGAACGTCTGCACGGTCGCGGTACGTTCGTCGAGGACGACCCGAACCCACTCTTTCACTCACATTCGCTATAAAGACCTTAGTAAATCTCTATTTAGTTATTGGAGATACAATTATATCAGACATAAGGGCGCGAGGAAGGGAGATGTGTAAACGCTCTCAGTTGCCAAATTTTAGTCCTTTCCTAAGGTTTACTTTATTATAGACACTTATCATTAGCACAGAGTGAATATAAGTATTAAAATATACAGAACAGAATCTTCTAGGGTCCCGCGCAATATGCGTCCCCGTTCCCCGTCCCCGCACCTCTCCCCCGTTGTCGCCTTTTCGCCTTGTCGCGAGTGTTAGTGGGCGGACACACACACATCGACGTGTGCACGGATGTATAGTTTCCTTTGTAGTAGTAGGCATGATACTCCGCTTTTATGAAGTTCCGTACCTGTGACATCAGTTGAAAAATTTATTTATCTTCACTAATTTTAAACTTCATGGGTTGCCTTCTGGGCCTCGGGGCATCTTTACCCAACTTGCCCGGGCTAGTCGCCCTTTTCAACGATTTATTATCATTTACCTTAGATATACCAGCTTTTGACACTTCTAGCGACTTCTCAGTCTTCCTCTCAGTCAAATCTTTAGTTTTGGGTGTCGAGAATTCATTTTCCAAATTCTTAACTAGGTTGTGTCTTAACGACTTTTTGGCATAAGTTTTGATATTTGACATGGGGGTGAAAAATTCGTCAGGGGTAGACGCTACAGGTGTGAAGAATTCGTTCATAGGGGTTTTAATATCGTCTGAAGGTTGCGTCACTAGAATATTAGGTTTGGAACGCGTATTTCTCGGCGTGATATTTTCTAATACGTGCTTCGAAGTCTTCGGAACAGGTATTTTGAATTCGTTCTTTTTTTTAACCGGTTCCTTTTCTTCTGTTACATTATCGTCTAGGTTTAATTTGATAACCCTGCGTTTCTTTGGCAATTCTTCGGCTTTGACGATTATTTTAGGTATTTCTGGTGGCTCTTTGGCTTTGATTTCAGGAGTTTTTGGTGGTTCCGTATCTTTTTCAGGTGAAAGTTTCAAATTCTCAAATTCATGTTCCAAAGTTGTATTTACATGATTCTTAACAATTTTCCGCATTTGCGCCGATGTGACCATCAAATCCATGACTTCGTTTTTCAAATAGCTACCAACCTCAAAATCTTGTAATATCTCGTGTATTTTGACAACAAATTGGTCAGTTTTCTGATAATTTTTCAGAGACAACTCAAATAACGACGCTTCAATCAACATTTCTACTTCGAAACTCTTTAATTCCTTCATCAAACTCCTTTTAACCGCTTCTAAGATAAACTTTTCACAATTGCCATCAAATTTCATCAACTTCTTCTCAGCCATTTGGAAACATAGAAACGCACCATCGAAATAATTCTTCGCTATGTCTGTCTCTTTCGCTCTAAAGTAAATAGCGGCTTCCAAATATATAGTATAAGCTGTTAGTATGTAACACAGTGGAATTTCACACGCGTAACAGTCACACATAGAATGTTTTAAGAATTCTGGAGTTTTGAATCCAGGGACGGATATATATGGTAGAGAGGGGCTGACTTGTGTTTTTTTGAATGTCATATTTTCTAGCATAGTTTCTATGTCCTGTTTAGGGATGAAAGCTTCTAGTTTTCGGGGGGTTGCTTGCGGGTGCGAATGGGTGTGTGACTGCATGCCTAGGATGAATTTGAGACGGTTGTCTAGTTTTACCTGGAAAAGAAAGAAATGTATTATTTGTAGATCTACATCGCTCACGGATTCACAATATCTTGACTATAATTTTTAGGGATCCGTCCAAAGGGTAAAAACCGGACTCTTACTCCGCTGTTCGTCCGTCTGTCTGTCTGTCTGTCAGCAGGCTGTATCTCATGAACCGTGATAGCTAACCAGTTAGACAGACAGCTTTGTTTACAAAGATAATGTATCTCTGCTGCCGCTATAATAATAAAAACTAAAAACAGAAGATAGTAGTAGATTGTGCTACAAGGGAAATATTTTTAAGGCGAGGACGCTACTTTGAATCCAGAGCGAAACGAAGGATTCCACAGTTGAACACGAGCGGAGCGAGTGACTCTACGGTGGAATCCTAAGTGAAGCGAGGGATTCATGTATATCGCGCGAGATAAAAATATTACCGTACCCGAGTAGCACACTCTACTTTTTATCTCCATCTATCACAGTCTTTCCCAAAGTGGGCGATAACGCCCCCTTGTGAGCGCTGGAGGCTTTAAGGGCGGTAACGGGCCCAGAATAAAGTTGGGGGGCGCTGATGTGATTTAAGCAATGAGTGATTTATAACTTCAGCTATTACATATTTTAAAATTCACTGAAATTAAAATCCTCTTACTACACAACATCCATTTATTAGTTCATATTTATATCCTTTTTTATTGTACAAATATAAACTAAAAATGTAATTAATATTTATTATTTTAATGCGTTCACAACGCTATTTATATCGTTAAATGAATCAAACACTGAAAAAATTTCGTGTTTTAAAGGTGAGGTCCCTACTTCCGATACTCTTTATTATTGTAAAATTGTATTATTATTGCTATTTTTTTATTTAAAATTAACAATGTTGATTATTGTATTTTTTATAAAAGATACTCTAATGTACTGGTGTATGTATTATTATTGCTCTCTCTTGTAAAAAAGTCTAGTTTAGAATATAGGTTGAATTAAACTACAGGCAAGACAAATATGTGATTCAGGTTTTTATGGTGAAAAAAATGGGGGGCGCTACAAAAAATCTGATTTTTTAAAGTGGGCGTTTGACAAAATAAGTTTGGGAACCTCTGATCTATGAGAAAAACTAGCACATACAAAAGAGAATATAAAGAACAGTAGAACACCTACGATACCTAACAGACTTCAACCGACAATTTAATACTAACCTTTGTTTATTTATAATTAAATTTTTTGAAGACCACCAACTTACGATAAAATGTTCACTCATAACTTTGTTTGCGTGGTCCTTCATATCTTTTTATTTTTATAAGTTAACTTGATACCTATTCACGATAGTGAACTTACGTTAAAGTATTCACTCCACCTTTTTGGAAGTCGGTTAAACATTTGGCTGGTGATAAAAGTGGTCCTTTATTTTAAAGGCGTTCCACATTTGGTTTGCTATCTCGCTCATACAATCATGTTTTTTTATTGTTTATGTGTGTGTGTGGGTATCGAGAATTAGGTCATCAAAAATTTAAAATTTTGATGACCTAATTTTCGATGTAGTCAATGTCTATACTAAAATATCCACAATGTAATTATATTGAATGTTAATGGAACACTTTTTAACCGACTTCCAAAAAAGGAGGAGGTTATCAATTCGTCGCGATCCTTTATTTTTTTTTTATGTATGTTCACCGATTATTCAAAGACGCCTGGACCGATTTAAAAAATTCTTTTTTTGTTTGAAAGGGTATACTTTTCAGGTGGTGCCATGGAAATTTAATCAAAATCGGTTGTGTAGTTTGGGTTGTGAAGTCGGATTTTAGTTTTGAGTTGTTCAAAATGATGGACTAAATCACCCCTTAAAATATTTGTACTTAATTAAAAAGGACATTGTATATAACTCAAAGGTGACTGACTGACTGACATAGTGATCTATCAACGCACAGCCCAAACCACTCGACGGATCGGGCTGAAATTTGGTATGCAGGTAGATGTTATGACGTAGGCATCCGCTAAGAAAGGATTTTGATCAATTCTACCCCCAGGGGGATAAAATAGGGGATGAAAATTTGTATGAAACTTTGTCAATTTTAAACCGATCGGGCTGAGACTTTGCATGCATAAAGCTATTATGACGTAGGCATTCTCTAAGAAAGAATTTTTAATAAATTAAACCACTACGCGAGCGAAGCCGCGGGCAAAACCTAGTTTTTTTTTATAATCTTTAAAAATGTTTGATTGCGAGCGAGACAGCCAACCAAATGTGAAATGCCTCTTAAATGCTTACAAAATCAGAGACATTTATCAAAATCTACTCATTATGCATCATCTCAATAGTAGGCTTACATGCGTGTCTTCAATATTATGAACATTGCAGATTTTCGCAAACAGCGCTGCCAACGTGACAGCGGCGGAGCTCGGGACGGCAACAGCGCACGCGCTGCGAGACCGCCGGTGCAGCAACAGCGCGCGGGTGAGGGACACTGATGCGAGGCTGGTGGTCGAGATGTGGTTCTTCAGAGTGAGGGAGAGGAGACGACGGGTGTGACGGGTTGTTGCTGTAAGGAAAGATGGTTGGTAGATAATAAAAAGTAAAAAAACTAAAACCCAACTACGACAAAAAACGACGCTGAAAAAGTATAAAACAAGATTTTCAGAAAACTGAACTGAACAAAGTTGCTAATGTAGTTGCAAGTAAATGGACACAGTAGACTCTACCAAGATGCCTTCGTTGTAAATTGACAATAATGTCATACAATACTATTCTGAAGTATGCAATATTCACTATGTAGAGATAAATTTTCATGTTTGGAAAGGCGTAGTCACACGTTGTCAAAGTGCTACGGCAGGTAGGTATATGTAATTCTGTTGTAATTCTGGGCTTTAGTTTTTTTACTTTTTATTATTTGTACTATTTTGGTGTTAAAGTGTATTAGTGGCGCATAATATTAACAAAAGATATAAAGAAAATGTGAAAAATTTGGAGAAAAAAAAACTTCTGTACGTGAGTACTAGTACTTATTCTGTGGTTCCGTGCTGCCAGAAGTAGCCCGACCTTAAGAGTCCCCTTACCCTGGACAGAATCAGACTTTCCCATACAAACGTAGTCTACGTTTTATTTGGAAATGACATTTCGGATATGAGCAAAATTGCGTAATTTTAAAGAAATCGCAATTATCTAGGGTTATAATTGGTTTCCGACTTTAAAATTATGAACTTAAAATAGAATATAGTGTATTATATCATATTTAACCATCAGTATGGAAAACTTCTACACCCTTATATTTTCTTTCCAGTTCATAATTTTACTGTAGGAAACCAATTATAACCCTAGATAATTGCAATTTCTTTAAAGTTACAAATTTTTTCCGAAATCTCACATGTCGTTTTAAAATAAAACGTAGACTACGTTTGTATGGAAAAGTCTAGAGTAAGGGGATTCTTAAGGTGTGATTTTTTTTTATAATGAGGGACTTTTACCTTTATTGCTTATAGCCAGATAGTGCCGCTGATTGCGATTCACTGCACTCAGCGTGCTGGGCCCCGAGCCCCTGCACAGCGAGCACTGGGCCTCCATCAGGCGACCGACGGCCAACTCCACTGGAAACAAATTAATTTGCAGGCAAATTGAAAAAAAACGCGACCGTGATTAGTGGCGTAATTACATAATCCAAACGATGTTAAGGGGCTACATCATTTTTTCGGGGTCCAGTGCTGCCCCCATTTGTAATAAATTATATGAAAGAAAGCGGCGATATCATTTAGAATTTTGTCTTGATCAAGCTTTTGACAACCCTTCAAACTATTTTATGAACTACTGTTTAAAGTGAGAAAGTGAAGCTTTACTTCGCACATTTGCGAAAAACTTTTGGCTAGTGTGCGTTGAAAAGCTTCACGTTTTTACTTTTAACTGTAAACAGTAGTTCATAAAATAGTATGAAGGGTTATCTAGAGCATGATGAGACCAAAATTCTAAATGATATTTCCGTTGCCTTTCAAATAATTTATTTCAAATGGGTCCCATTTGAAATAAATTATTGCAGCACTGGACCCCGAAAAAATCATGTTTACACTTTCTGTAGTCGCGGAGAAGCCGTTTCGCATCGAGTTCCCTTAAAGATTTCTTATATACAATATGTAACAAAAAACCCTGTCCGATCCTTGTAGGAGCAACTCAGACCGTCAATATGAACAACTTTTCCTATGGGATCAATGATTGAAACTCGAAAAAAAATAGTCATTTTCGTACAAAAGTATACCGGGCCGGCAATTTGTATGAAAATGTCGATGTTTTCTTCGAGTTTCAAGCATTGGTCCCATAGGAAAAGTGGTTCATACTAGGCCGGGCTTTTGTTACATATTGTTTACACATTTATAACTAACACCAATAATAAACCTACGTATATCGGCGTACCGTACATCAAAATGTCAATACAAGTACAATGCGACACAAATAATTTAAACAAAAATGGCGGAATTCAAAGCATTTTTATATAAATTCCTGACACGTAAGTTGAATCAAAATGGCGGTTATCGGCGCAGGTACGAAAAATGCGCCGACGACCGCCATTTTGGTGCAATTTACGTGTCGGAAATTTGTACAATAATGCATTGAAGTCCGTCACTTTTGTTCAAGTTATTTGTGTCGCATCGTACGTTCTTAATTCATACAGAACGGAAACTCCCTAGGGGCGCAATATGCCGCCCCGTTCCCCGTCCTCGCACTTCTCCCCCGTTCTCGCCCTTGTGTCATACCTGTGCCAACGATGCCGAGGACCATGCGATGAGGAGTAGACAAAGTCAGAGCCATTAAATTGTTTTGGTTATTGTTTTACGATCAACCACCTCCTTGTTATCGACTATCAGTTGAATACTTAACATTTTAAAACATTTGGCTTCTTCGTTATTGAGATATATCGACCAATGACAATATTCACTAGATTTAACATCCCACATTATACAATATAAGCTCATTATTATTTAGCACACTTTAAAAACCTCCACGTCAGGCAACTGTATCAGGCGATTGTCTAAATAAACTCCACAAGAACCTTGACTAGGTTGGGAATACACTATGCTGAATATTCAGATTTTAGATTTTATATAATTGCCTGTTTTGCAACGATAGCATAGAAGCAATATAAGTGTAACATATAGAGCGGAAACTCCTAATGTTTCGCGCAATATGCGTCCCCGTCTCTACCCCGTGCTCGATTTTGGTTCAATTTACGTGCCGGGAATTTGTACAAAAATGCTTTGCAGTCCGCCATTTTTTGTTTAACTTCGTGGCGTAGTGGTCACCATGCCAGTCCGCCACCCAGAGGTCCCGGGTTCGATCCCCGGTCAGGGCAAGTTGGAAAATGGCCTTTTTCAAATTGTCCTGGGTCTTGGATGTTTATCTATATATGTATTTGTTATAAAATATAGTATCGTTGAGTTAGTATCCCATAACACAAGTCTCGAACTTACTTTGGGGCTAGCTCAATCAGTGTTATTTGTCCCCATATATTTATTTACTTATTTGTGTCGCGTTGCAAGTCAGTGTGTGTTGATACTTACAGTTGATATCTCCAAACTTCTCGTATGCGGTGAGTATCCGACACTGAGCGAACTGCACCAACCGAGCTGCAGTGCCTATTGCTCCGCAGCGACTGTAGTGAATCTGAAGCAAGGTTTTTACAGCTAAGTTAAGGGGCCATCCATAAATTATACCACATGTTAAGGGGGAGGGAGGCTGTCAATCAAGGTGCCTATTGCTCCCCAGCGACTATAGTGAATTTGAAACAAGGTTTTCACAGCTAAGTTAAGGGGCCATCTATAAATTACGTCATATGTTAAGGGGGAGGGAAGGAGTCAATGAAGGTGCCTATTGCTCCGCAGCGACTGTAGTGAATCTGAAGCAAGGTTTTTACAGCTAAGTTAAGGGGCCATCCATAAATTACTTTACATCAGGGAGGGGGTCGATGAAGTGTGGCATTGTGTGACAAGGGGTGGTCATAAGGTTGGTGACGTTATAATATACCTGTGACACCTGATTGAATAGGTTTCGGCAGAAGAAATATCTATTGCAAGAAAAAGGCAAAAGTTTGATTAGATTTTTTTTTTCAAATTGCTTGACAAGCGAATGGTGACCTACTGTGACAAGCAGGGAAGTCAAAAAGTCCTGAAATTCGTGTGATGTTATCTATGTATGATGCATTATCTCAATTTATTGTTGTAAACCATTGAAAATCGTCCAGTGGTTAAGAAGATTCGCGTGTACATACATATAGACACACAAAAATTTTGTGTTCTCCTACAAACTTTTTGTAATTTTTTCATTAATTCTTTTTCTTATCGAGTCGAAATCGCTTTAATATTATTAAATACTAGCTTTTGCCCACGGCTTCGCTCTCGTAGGGGTGTAATTTATCAAAATCCTTTCTTAGGGGATGCCTACGCCATAGTAGCTTTATGCATGCAAAGTCTCAGCCCGATCGGTTTAAAATTGGCAAAGTTTCATACAAACTTTCATCCCCTATTTTATCCCCTTGGGGGTAGAATTGATCGAAATCCTTTCTTAGCGGATGCCTACGGCATAACATCTACCTGCATGCCAAATTTCAACCCGATCCGTCCAGAGGTTTGGGCTTTGCGTTGATAGATCACTATGTCAGTCAGTCAGTCACCTTTGAGTTATATATATTTAGATTAAAGATTAAACTAAAAAAAAAATTAAATATAGATATGGTGACCCTATCATCTTCTACATTCAGCCTTAGTACAAGGTACAAGGAGTCGGGCTGTTGGGACATGACAAATAGCATTTAATGATACGAGTGTGGTAAGTAGTTCAATTCAGTTGAGGCGGGTTTAACCCACAAGCGGGCAAAGCCTGCGAGTGTGTCTATAAAGCCGAGACTAGAAATGAACAGTACACGCGAGTGCAATACAACGTTTTTCAACGCATTTGTAAGAAAAATCTCACAATATAAAATAAAAAAATGGCGTTCGCGAATCTTTTTTTAAACATTTGCCGAAATCATGCTACGATGATAAGAATACTCACAGCGGCGTCACAAACGAACACCAAAGCAGCGTCCACAGTGTGTTGATCACTTATTAGCTCTGAACAACTCTTGCCGGCGTTGGTTATTATGTTTAGAAGTTGTTCGGGTTGTTCGTCTATATGGGAGATGAGGACGCCTGCGTTGCGGATGTATGATAATCTGTAGAAGAAATCATATTTGAATAAATAAATAAACATATAGGGACAAATTACACTGATTGAGCTAGCCCCAAAGTAAGTTCGAGACTTGTGTTATGGGATACTAACTCAACAATACTATATTTTATAACAAACACATATATAGATAAACATCCAAGACCCAAATCAATTTGAAAAAGATCATTTTCCATCTTGACCTGACCGGACATCGAACCCGTTGGACGTCCAGTGTCAACCTGGCATGATGACCACTATGCCACAGGGGTCATCAATTCATTAGGAATAAATCCATTCTTAATAAGGAAGTTTCCTGAGTCACAAATAAACTATTTGGTACGTTTAGGAAATAAAACGTCGCTAAACAATGTCACATGTTTTCGAACATATCCTTTTTAAGGGGCTACCTGAATTTTTCGGGGTCCAGTGCTGCCCCCATTTAAAATAAATCATTTAAAAGTAAACGGATATATCACTAAAAGTTTTGTCTTGATCAGACCTTAGATAACCCTTCAAACTATTTTATGAACTACTGTGTATAGTTTAAAGTGAGAACGTAAAGCTTTTCTACGCACAATTGCGAAAAACGGCCACTTTTGGCGACTTTGGATAACCCTTCAAACTATTTTATGAACTACTGTTCATAGGCTAGGGTCTGATCAAGACAAATTTTTAAATAATATCTCTGTTTTCTTTCAAATGATTTATTTTAAATGGGGGCAGCACTGGACCCCGGAAAATTCAGGTAGCCCCTTAACGTGATGTTAGATTTATTATTGCAGAAAAACTGATATTATTAATTGTAAAGGAAAAGAAAATATTTCGATACAAACCTCGCAAATGTAATGAAAATCTTAAATAAAAACCATCTATTACAAACACTTGTAAGGTTTACTGAAACCTGGAACAAGTTTTATGAAATTTCCGCACCCTACGAATAGTTAACATTCGTTCAATGGATAGTTAATAATAATACTAATTTCGTTCAATAAAATGCATATCGAACTACCCTCTCTTTTTGCATTGCCCTGGATGAAAAATCAAGCTTTTCAAACCATGCTCGCGTTGACGATAGAGCAGCCGGGAAGGGCCCTCTAAAAACTTACTTGTCACCCAAGTGTTCGGCTAAGACACACGAGATGTATGCGAGTTGAAGCGCCTGGCTATGTCTCTGGAGGTGAAGCAGCTGTTGGACGAAACACTCAGCTATTTCCAGGGCCAGATGTTGTCTCCTTGTGTCCGGTACTGAAAAAAATATTATATGATTTAAACTGTGAATAACGTAGTGGGTTACTTAATCATTACCACTTCATACAATAATATGTAATACTTATCTGTTAGATAGTTAATTATTTATTAATGTAATTGTTGTTCCTTAATAAAAAAACAAAATTTCATAAGGTAACGAAAAATTAAAATTTTTTCAAGAAAAACAAAAATACAAAAAAAAATGTTAACTTCACAATTAATTAATTGAACTGAAAAGATACAACAGCAGCATGCCTTGGATGTAACCGGGAACACGCTGTGATGAGCGAGGTTGTATGTTATCTTTTTGACATATACTATATATTTATTTATTATAATTATTTTGACATACATAAATAATAAAATAATTATTATACGGCAAATCACGCATATTGAGCTAGCCCCAAAGTAAGTTCGAGACTTGTGTTATGGGATACTAACTCAACGATACTATATTTTCTAACAAATACATATATAGATAAACATCCAAGACCCAGGACAATTTGAAAAAGTCCATTTTCCAACTTGCCCTGACCGGGGATCGAACCCGGGACCTCTGGGTGGCGGACTAGCATGGTGACCACTGCGCCACGGAGGTCGTATATTTTATAACAAATACATATATCGATAAATCCCCATACTCGGGTCAATCTGAAAGGCATTTATTTAACGCGGCGACAAATTAATCTGAATTTGGGATTTAAAAAATATTTAAGCCGGTAGCAAAAATAATAGGTTGGGAGCTACAGTGAGGGATACATTTAAGTAGAAAGTAGCGGATAAATAATCAGTTGTAAGCTTTGTTTTAATTTAAACTGGCATTGGTTTTTTGTTTTAATAACTAAATTTAGTGTTAAGCGAACACTTGACGGCGGATAAAAATTAGAAAATAGGATTCCTTAAATGATACAATGCGGTTGCATATAAAGTTAACTGAGATGAGAAAAAAAAAATGTGAATATGGTCATAAAAAACTTAAAAAGTGCGACAGTTTAAGAGCTCTAAAAAAAAGCAAACAGTGACATGCAAAAAAAAATTGTTAGTCTATAATTTTATTTCTTGGCTTATATTCTTTTACAATGGCGAAAAAGTAAAAGGCATAAAAGGAAGAATAATTAAATGTCTTTATTTATTAAATCATAATAAAAAGTAAAAAAACTAAAACCCAACTACGACAAAAAACGACGCTGAAAAAGAACAAAACAAGATTTTCAGAATACTGAACTGAACAAAGTTGCTAATGTAGTTGCAAGTAAATGGACACAGTAGACTCTACCAAGATGCCTTCGTTGTAAATTGACAATAATGTCATACAATACTATTCTGAAGTATGCAATATTCACTATGTAGAGATAAATTTTCATGTTTGGAAAACCGCAGTCACACGTTGTCAAAGTGCTACGGTAGGTAGGTATATTTAACCCTCCTTTTGCTTTGCCGTAGTCGGGTAAAAATTACTAATGGCTACAACGCACTCCACCCCCCGCGCCGCGGCCCGCACTCTGCTTCTATGCAACGAGCACACTATACGCCGTTTTCATAACATTATAATTCTAAAAATAAAATACTGAAATGATACTTAATTATAGCACCCGTTTTTAGTTTTACAACTACTTGCGAATCGCAGCCCTAAAATGTATTTTTATATGAAAGCCTATATCATTATTAAAAGGATTGTTACTCTTCTTTTTCTACAGGTTTTACTGTCTTAAAGTCTTAAAATCGAATAGTGTAATGAGAGTTAGACTCTGCTGCCTCTCGACTGCCTCCGTGGTCCAGTGGTCAAGGAGTTCGCCTTGTGACCCTTAGGTCATGGGTTCGATTCCCACTGGGAAGCATACTTTGTGAAAAGTTGTTTCCAGTCTGGATAGGATATTGCAGGCTTGAATCACTTGATTATCCGAAAAAGAAAGATGATTCCGTGTTTCGGAAGGCACGTAAATCTGTGGGTCCCGAACGCAGCCTAGCATTTGATCATCAAACTATCCAAGTATTGGTTCCTGGTTTGCCCTTTGGGTTGTGGAGGTCAGACGGCAGTCGCTCTGTGTAAAAACCAGTAACCTCGTCAAATCTCCTTGGTTAGGTAGCGGACCCCGGGCTCTGAAGCGTCACTGCTAAGGATGCAACCGGGAATACGCTCGGATGATAATGAGTTAGACTCTGCTCGTCGACCAGGGTTGCCAGATCGTTCCTTTTAGTACATTTTATGTTCAATTTTCGATCATGTGTTCCCATGTCGTTCCCATCTTGCGCTTTTCATGAGTGAAACTTATATTAAGTTGTTACTTTTTATTGCAAAACATAATTAGAGAAGAAACAAAACAAAAACCAGATTTTGATTTGTATGAAAGCCAGTTTACGAACCACTCTGTGCGGTTTTCTAATCTTTTGACCACTACTGGCAACCCTGCAGACGACGCGCGGCGCTGCCAACCAAAGAAATTAAAATTTCTTTGCTGCCAACAGTGCGAAATGAATAAGCATGCGATATTCAGTCAGGTGTAAATAGTGACCTGTCTAGTTAGACTCTAAAACAGTCCTAAAATCGTGCATTGAATATCGTGTGGTCTAATAGGCGCTTTAAAGTCATTTATAGAGATATACCTCACCTGACTTTATCCGCGGCAAAACCTCGGTCAACAGCTCGACGGCTTGTATGGCGCGGCGAGTGGCTTCGAACTCTTGCGACACTGTGCGTGTCACGTGGGTCTGGTCGGGGTCCATGCTCTGGTGATGGAAAATTTACAATAGGCATGACGAATGGAAAAATATTTTTAGCCCATCGGTTAGGTTATAAAAAAATATTGTACACGTATTTCTTCTTTTCACTGAGAAACAAAAAATTACAAAGATACAGCGCATTGAAATTTCGCATGACGTCACGCCTAGTTTTTTACATAGAGGTGACGTCGCAAGCCCCCACTCCGGAACTTCGATGCTTCGTATCTTTGTGAGTTTTTACTATTTTGGCAAACTGAAAAATATGGTTCCATTATTTTTGGATAATCTAAAAGACGGACTAATTATAATTATACTTATTACTAATTATGATTAATCCTGTCATCAACCCTATTCGCTACTTTCTAAAAACTTAAATGAGATACTTTTCTTAATCCTTCAAGCACATAAATCGCAGACACAATTGAATTCAATTGTTCTTTTGACCCGATCAGGCCAATCGGTGCTTAAAGGGTTAATTTGATTTAGAAAAAGTTTGACTCTAATGTCTGTCTGTGGCATCGTAGCTCTCCAAGGGATGGACCGATTTCAATGCGCTTTTGTTACGTGAAAGCAAGTTCCCTTGCAGTGGTTCTTAGCTATGTTTGATAAAAAACGGTTGAGCCGTTTAAGAGTTATTCGGGGTTAACGCTTGAATGTGAGGGTTTTTCTTAATTTATCTGGCAAATAAAAGATGGCGCTACCGATGTCAATCCCACCTAATATAGGTTGGAATATGTAGTCCTGTTACTAATCACTAGATAGTGTTATCGAGGGTTTTTTTTTTTGCTATAATATTTTATTATTTGTATGTGCAACTCAGACCGTCAATATAAACAACTTTTCCTGTGGGACCAATGCTTGAAACTCGAAAAAAAATACGATATTTTCATACAAAAGTGTTCGGCCGGACCGGCAATCTGAATGAAAATGTCGATTTTGAAAAGTTGTTTATATTGCCGGTCTGAGTAGCACCTACAAGGATCGGACAGGGTATTTGTTACATATTGCATACAGTCGAATTGAGAAATCTTCTCCTTTTTTGAAGTTGGTAAAAAAACTCACAGCGTCTGATATCTTCCACTGATACTTCTCGCTGGCGTCGTGTAGGTCCAACTCGGCTTTCAAGAACAGGAGGGATGCTTGCGTCACTTGGAGCTCGGGAGTCTTTCCCTGTAAGTATATACAGGGTATTTTAAACCACCAGCAAAGAACTAACCTTTTTACCGAGAACTTTGGACTTAGCCACATATTTACCCTCTATTCATAAAAATTAAAAACTGTTTGCTAAACCTATTTTTGTTAAAATATGTTGTCTCGTCCTTTCATCATCATCATCCGAGCGTATTCCCGGTTGCATCCTCAGCAGCAACGCTTCAGAGCCCGGGGTCTGCTACCTAACCAAGGAGATTTGACGAGGTTACTGGTTTTTACACAGAGCGACTGCCGTCTGACCTCCACAACCCAAAGGGTAAACCAGGAACCAATCCTTGGGTAGTTTGATGATCAAACGCTAGGTGGCGTTCAGGACCCACAGTTTTACGTGCCTTCCGAAACACGAAATCATCTTTCTTTTCGGATAATCAGGTGATTCAAGCCTGCAATATCCTATCCAGACTGGAAACAACTTTTCACAAAGTATGCTTCCCAGTGGGAATCGAACCCATGACCTCCGGGTCACAAGGATAACTCCTTGACCACTGGACTACGAAGGCAGTCGTTGTCTCGTCCTTTCAATGTCAAATATTGAGAAGAGGAAAAGGGACAAAACATGTTTTAGCTAAAATAGGTTTAGCAAACGGCTGTATTTTTTTATGAATATGAGGGTGAGAATATACAAGTAGTGTAGATTTGCCACCGAGCGTCCAGGGGTAAGAGAAAGACATATTGATGATACTACGTATATTTTTTTCATGGTCGGGTTATAGGCACACTTTAAGTGTATGCAATTTGAAGTGTGCCTATAACCCGACCATGAAAAAATGTTCGGTCGGTGATAGAGACAAAACACGGCACTCTTTTCTTTTTCTTCTTTCAGAAAACTCAATGAGACTATCTCGCTCTATCAAAGCGTGTCAGGATTTATACGACAAACATTTTCGCCATCTCGTTGCTTCTTGTGAACTATGGTATCGGTCTTTATTCATTTTATTTTATGGTTGTAGTTGCTCGTAGTGGCGTAGAGGTCGCCACAGTGTAAATAAGCTATTTGACTTAGTTCGTTTTTGGACAATATTTTATACGAGTAACAAATAACACTAATAAGAAGCCGTTTTCCGAAAGTAGAAAGTAAATTGGTTATTAAATATGGCAGCAATCATCATTTTAAATATAAAAGTGGGAGCGTGGTGGGGTCATCTCGCTATCTCTTTCGTAAGTGTGAAACCTAATGACAGTGACATCACGCGGGTGTTATGTTTCCCCTTCCACCGGATTTAAAAGGCTTATAATTTGCTTATTTTTGAGCGGAGTAAAATTATTATTTATATTTTCGTTCTCGTAACATGTAACTTTTTGATATGAATAAGAAAAAAAATCGAGTGTCAAATACTGAATTGATAACCTCTTTTTTAAAAGTTGGTTAAAATCAGATGTTTCTTTTTGTCAGGCACAGAATGACGCCGAAATTGAAGTACCAGGTACTACTGTTCGTAGCGCAAAACATATATAACTTTTACAAAAAAAAAATCTAACAAAAAGTATTTTGTTAAATTTAATAGATGAAGATAGAAAAAAAAATCTAACAAAAAGTATTTTGTTACATTTTTAGAGACAAATAGTTTCAGTATATTTTGTTAAACGTTATACACGCGAAATGATTTTCGATCGAGACCACGTAGTTACGCCCGTCCAAAAGCTGCCACGTGACTCCGATGATCTCGAAATCTAGCCGCTGCTAGGCGCCGGTGCTACTAATTGATCTCACGATTTTACTTTCCAGTTTCAATCAACATTTTTTGTTTCTGAATTTCTTTTTTGACTAGCTAATAAGGTCTAACGATCCTTATGAAGTGGCCTTCGGCTTCAAAACCAGTGGAAACTCACCGTGTATATAAGTACTTACTGGAGACTTATCAAACATATGCACTGTCTCTTCTAGAACATGCTTATAGTACTGGCTGTATATGGATCTCACGACCGCCGAAGTTTCTAGTATTACGTCGTACAGAGTTGACAGAACGGTTTCTTCGTTTTCAGCTGAAAAAAGAGAGATGCTGATTAACTAGTAGCTCGCCGCGAACTTAGACTTCGCGATTATTATTCTAACACAATTCAATTCCCTAACAAACACCTAGATGGCGCTATCCAAAGTTAGAACGTTTGCTACATAATCGCCGATATTTTTAAAATCAAAAGTCAAAGTCAAAATTTTTTTTCAATGTAGGATAAATTTATTATTCTTATATTATTATTATCTTATATATTATGATATTTCATAGAACGCAGCTTAAGGGCGGCAAAATATGAATAGCCTACTGACATCAAATGTGTAAATTCGCCACTGGTGGCAATAGTAGGTAAGTAATGTAACATAATTGATACTTGGTCGAAGGTAGGACGTCATTTTTTAACCGACTGCGCCAGAAGGAGGGTTATGTTTTACGAGAGTATGCATGCAATTTTTTTGGCACGCTCTGCGGGATGAACGGCTTGATGTATTTAAGCTTGAGAGGTATCATTAGATTCGTCTTAATTCTGTGAATGACACTGGGTATGTTAAAAGTCAGTCGGGTCTTTTTTTAAACTGACGTGTATATTACCTGTTATCCAAGGGTAATCGTTATTGACTAGATTGTTAAGTGCCTGCCACACACCCGCTATGGGCACCACCGAAGGCCATCGCTTAGCGTACATCGAGAACTCGTGTTGCAGAAGAGTGCTGTAAGAAACATACATACAGATTTAAATACTTTTAATATTTTTGTTTAAAAAAACCATAAATCTTTAAACTCTTTTTAGTGAGTGGAAAGTTCAGCCCAAAAGATATTAAGCTTTTTTTTATACTTATAGTAACCAGACGTGACTGCATTTATTTGTTTGAGACGTGACAAAAAAAGGGTGAGTTCAGTCTATTATACTAAACAACTTTTCCATTTGAACATAAATTGAAATATGAAAAATCATTTGTGGCCTCCCATAGAAGTTGACTGCCAGCTGCCATCCGAGTTTGTATGGATAGCAAACTTTTTTTCATATTTCGATTTACTTTCTTCGAGAAAGTTGTTCGGTATCATGGATTGAATCTGCCCTTAATTGTTACACGTGATAAATGTATTAAGGAAAGTTGTTCAGAATAAAGAACTCAATATCATCCGAGCGGTTGCATCCTTAGAAGTAACGCTTTAGAGCCCGGGGTCCGCTACCTAACCTAGGTGATTTGACGAGGTTACTGGTTTTACACAAAGCGACTGCCGCCTAACCTCCGCAACTCACAGGGTAGACCAGATCAATAGACCAATCGTTGGATATGTTTGAGCAAACGCTAGATGGCGTTCGGGACCCACAGTTTATACTGGTACCTGACTTCCGAAACACGGGATCATCTTTCAAAGATGATGATTTAACCCTTTCAACGCGAGACTTTATATCAGTTGTCGTGCCCCCAGCGCGAGGGGTAGTAAATCTAAAATAAATACCTACAAACAAAAACGGATGTGGATACGTAAGTAATGTGCAATACGAGCATTTTTTTTGTCAGAATTATCCGACGCTCGCGGTTTGGGCCCGACAATGTTTGTCTGATTAATCCGACGTTCGCGGTAAAAGGGTTAAGACCTGGGCTCTTATCATGACGTCAAAACAGCAAAAACGAGCAGTAGGTAAACAGTGATTAAGTGATATTTTTTTTCATATATTATTGTTGGACTTTAAAGTGGCATTGCACACGATTTATAAAACTAACTGTTACACTCAGTTACACTTCATATTGTGCATAATTGATGAAAAGGTTACAATCTACCACTAGTTACTGCTGGTATGACGTCACTAAGATGGCGGCCGTCGTTTCGATGTGAGTATGTTTTGCGTAATTTTCAGTTAGTTTTTGAGCATTGAGCGTCATTATTTTAAGAAAACAAAAATACTAGTTGACAAAGTGACATTAAGAACATATTAAAATAGACTTTAAAAATTATAAAACTATAAAAACTTACCTAAATTTCAATGCAATAAAAAACGGCTTCAAATTCCCATACCACTTCTCTTCCAAGCACATTTTTGCTGCGTCGAGCACAGAAACCAACTGCAGTTTATCTTGAGCTTCCTCCTCCTCACTACCTTTCAACGCCTTCGCTTTTATATCCATCACCAAACTCATATATTTATCAGAACTCAGCCCTTCTGGCCACGCGAAAATAAGACTTAAAAACGCATTTCTCAATGCATCTTCGAACTTTTTGCTATTCAACTCGCAAATGCTCTTATTATACAACGCTCGACTTACATTCTTCAAGTCAGAATCATCTTTAAAACTCTGTATTTCATGCTCTAGATATATATTAAACAATTGAATAGAAAAATCATAATGTTCGGATTTGTTTAAAAGAATTGCCGTGTTGTGAACATCCGTTTGCAGTTTTCGATAGCATTTTTCGTAGTTAGCGCATCCTAATATTGCTAAATCTTTTAAAGTGGCGTACTGTTGAACGATCACCATCTTAAATAACGGTAGAATATTTTCAATCGGATTTTGTTTCACGAAATGTATGCTTAGAAATGAAAGGCGCAAAGCGTCGTGCAAACCACTTTTGACTTTACAATTGTCGCATTTCAATAACTGTTCCGTGTCTTTTGATTTCTTCATTATTAGCAGAATTATCTTTAAGAAATATTCTTGCGATTGCTCTGTGAATATTTCTGTCCAATCTTTCACGTTAGCAACGGAATAATCTATGTACAATCTTAGTAACTGATTAACAAATGGATATGTTACGTACATGATTTTAGAATACCCCAATTTCTCTGTAGTCTCGAAAGATAGGAGTAAACTATTGAAAACTGTCTCACTATAGTTCGAATTAGTCATGTTCGTGAATATATTGCAAAAACCGTTGGAATAAAACGTTTGGAAGCAATGAAAAATCTCCGGTCGGTGTCCCAACATACTTATGAAAGTCCGAACAACATTCGTCAATATTGATTCTTTAAAATTATTTTTCGATGAATTCTCGACTATTACATGAAAACAATCGTTGAATTTCACATATAAACCCATAACCTCTTTCTCTGATAGTTTTTTGAAGTTCTTCAAATCAGTTTTCGTCGTACTATCGAATATTTGGCCGAATATCTTGTTTAATTCGTTGGAATATCGATCATTGAATAGGGAATACAGTTTTTTGATGAGGAATGTCAGTGGTGTCGTACAGAATTGTGTTGTGTCGTATATTTGTAAGACTTTGAGTATGTCTTCTGTTAGTTTTGGTAGTAGCTTGATGATTGTGATATTTCCTGTGAAAAACAAGTATTTTTTTTTTTAATGATTTAAAACGGTAAAATTTTTAAACAAGCTTTTATCTATTACAATGAGAAGGGAATATGCATGAAAGAAATATGTGTTATCTCACCAGTTTATATTCAAAAGTAAAGTACTAACAGAGCAAACAGAATAAAAATTGGTTGAAAAACGAACGATATAATGATTTAACGAAAATACGTCTATCTCACTCGCAAAAACATTACTTTCTATGGCAAATGTATAGATGATATGGACTTTGACGTTACCAGTCCATATCGGACTTCTCTTTCTAATTGAAACTTTAAAGTATCACATGTTCGTCGGTGATTAAAATATTTTATTAATTCTTTCATATTTTTTGTCTGTGGTTAATAAGAGATTTTTTTTAAGCAAATAAAATAAATACGTGCATATACTCTATCGTGCCCAAACTTCATGGAGTTACGTCGTTTCATTACAGAGTTCCTATGGCCACCTTCCAGTTCCATCATCAGATCAGCTCCATGTCATCATAATATTGCATTGTCACGCGATATACGTATGCGTGCAAAATTTCAACTTAACCTTTCAGTATATTTTGGAAGACATATTAATAAATAAAATGATGTATAGCGGATTAGCTCATTGAAGTGACAGTGGGCGGGGCACAGAGCGCGAAGAAATGGCGGCCGATAGGACGGAAAGATTTTTGAATGGCGGCCACGTACTGGCAAGCGCAGCGTAGGACACCCAACTGCTAGGTGGTCAGACGACCTGAGCAAGGATGCAGGAGGGCGCTAGATCAGGCCTGTCTCACTCTCCGTTTAGGTATCGAAAATATACCTACATTATTACTATGCGCGCAGCGACCACTTCGGAGGGGAAAATTCAGTTCCATGAATCGTTTGTCCAGAGTAATAAGAATGAAATTGGCTTGCAACGCATGTCTAGGTATCTAAACGAACAGGTAAGGATTTCTGACGCGAGCTAAATTAAACCATAGCAGCATACCACATTAAGTAGATATTTCTTTGAATTTCTTTTCTGAGTGAGACTTCTGTATGTGAGTACTAATACTTACTCTGTGGCTGGATGCAGGCCGCTCTGTCGTTTTGGAAAACCTTGGGAGCGGCCTATGTCCAGCAGTGGATGTTATGCGGCTGAAATGATGATGATGAACTACATTATATTACATGATACCCACCTGCTTTCAGCAGCTCGATGTAGCTCAACCTATCAACGAGTATGCTCCAATATGTCTTAGCGTACTCTGCGAGCAAGTCCTTGACGTCACACTCGAAGGGCATATAGGAAATCTTCAGCACAAGTTCAGGAGGTATTAGTGATTTCTGAAAATCAAAAAATATTATATTACTGCCCGCACCCAGGCATAGAACCAGAACCGTCTTCACCATAAGGGCACACGGGGCCCGTGCCCAGGGCCCCCATCCTCAGGGGGCCCTGAAGGGCCGACTATTTTTCTCAAAACATTTTTGTCGGGCACATTACACTCTGTTACAATGTGTAATTTGCCTTTTTTTCTTCTAAAAGGTCCCCGAATTCTTGTGTGCCCAAGGGCCCCAGCCTAGTTTAAGGCGGCCCTGCATAGTACTGTTGATATTCATCATCCAAGCGTATTTCCCGGTTGCATCCTCAGAGGTAACGCTTCAGAGCTATCTTAGGTGATTTGACAAGGTCACTCCGTAGGCAATCTAGTAAAATGCCCTCATGGAATAAACGACGTGAAAGTCAAACGACCTTCTAGTAAAATGTCAGAAATTTGAAATCGTCATCTAAAGCAAAAGAACTTGCCCATGCTATAATGTACGGTCGCGGTCAAAACTGCATAGACAGCTCAAGGCCGCTTTTACTAGACCGTGCAAGCGATTTTGTTACGGATATCTCGATGCAGATTTGTCCCGAAGGTACATACAAAGTGCATTTATAAAAAAAAATATTAAATGGATACTGGTTTTTATTCCATACAAATTCCATGTTAAGGGTTCTGTACCCAAAAGATAAAAACGGGACCCTGTTACTAAGACTCCACTGTCTGTCTATCTGTCAATAGGCTGTATCTCATGAACCGTGATAGCTATAGTCCATTTGTTTAGGTATTTAAAAGAATGTAAACAATCATGACATGTCTTTTTATTAAAATATACACTTAATAAATCAATACTATAGCAAAATAATAAAGTGTTTTATTGAATAAAAAGAAATGTCAAAATTACAAATTGCTTACAATTGTTTTTATAAGTGCGTTTGTTTAGTATTTAAAAGAATTTTAAATATTAAACAAACGCACTTATAGACAGTTAATATTTTCACAGATGATGTATTATGATGTATTTCTGTTGTCCCTATAAGAACAAATATTAAAAACAAAATAAAATAAATATTGAGGTGGGGCTCCCACACAAAAACGTGATTTTTTAACATATAATAGTACAGAACCTTTCGTTTGCGAGTCCCGACTGGCACTTGGCCGATTATTAAATTCTTCACACATCCTTTCTTCGTCATCTGACTCATTCCTATTCGATCTTTCCTCCTGATCATAGACAGACGGACAGATAGAGAGACAGCTTAGTAATATTGTCCCGTTTTTACCCTACTAAGAAAATGGACAATGAAAAACTGATATAAGATACTAACTAATTGTCCTACTAAAACTATACTCTTACCTCTAGGGACAGACGCAGGTCGTGAAAAATAGGTAGTTTGTACAGTTTAACGTTCACAAATTAAAAATTGAAAATAAAAAAAGACTCACCAGTCTTACAATAAACCTGTGTATGTGATACACACAGGCCAGAGTCTTAACTCGGTCAGCTTTCTCCATAGCGCGTGTCTCTCGGATGCAGTCTATGCTCAGTGTTAGGAGAAGCTTGGGGTCTATGGTCTGTCTCCATGACGGCACTTTGTCAATGTTCCTGAAAATTGATTGAAACTGTGTAGTACATGCCTGATGCAGAAATGTGGTATTTTGTTGACTTTATCTAAGTTACTAATATTAATATATTCTCTCTGGCTCTTCTTTTCTCAAAACGAACCAAAGAGAGGAAATGCAGCCAGCGTTCTTGGCACCATGCCCCGCATGGTCAAAATCTTTAACACTAGGTTTTAGTTTTACGTTAGAGTTTTGTTTAAATTGTAACCTTGATTGTATGTTTGTTTATTCCTTTTCTTTGTTTTGATGTTATTTTAAATGTATATCACCTATAAAGAAAAACGATTTGATTGTATGTTTGTGAACACGACAGATTACATAGCGAGTACCTAATGTATACATATAGTCTATTTTTATCATTCATTTACAAAAAATAAAGAACTAATGTAGATTGGTTAGAACAGGAATAAGATGTTATGTATATAAGTGTGATATGGAAAAATATAGAATATTAATTTGTTGCTGTCTTTTACTGTTAGGTACCTTAGATCCAGGATAGCTTTTGTTTGTCAAAAGAAAAAGTAAAATAAGATAGGTACACATTAGCTGAAGTGTGCACTTCATACCCATTTACACACACAAATAGGTACATAATTTTTGGAAATAAGTAAATAACATTTGCCTAAAAGTACATAAAGGATACATGGATCAAAGGAAATAGGTGTATGATCGCCAAGACGCTCGCTTTAACAATAAAAGTGCATAAGTCTACAATCCAAGTATTTAAAGCGCGCCTGCTAGCGTGTGTGGGGCGCTTATGCGTAGGCGTGGCCTATGAGTTTTCCGTAGCTTCTCCTTGGAAAATAGAGATCTTGGTATTCATACGAATGCAACTATGGAAAGAGGAATACATAAGCTAAACCCTAGTATATGTTTAATTATTGTAAAACACATAATGTTAGAGTTAAAATGGAAATAAAGATTTTGCATGTTCCCAGTGAAGCCGGAAGCAGGGTATACGCCCCTGCAGCTATAACTACATACAACAGGGTGAACCTGCAGAAATCAGTCTGTGAAATTTGTTGGATCGTGACGAGCCCTAAGAAGAAGAAACTCTGAGAAAAAGCTCTAGCCTACCGCTCCCCAAGGCGCTCTGGTGTTTTTTGCCCTTGGCCTCCTTCAGGAGTAACTAACAAGTACCCACAGTCCGCTGCTAGACATAGAACATCAGAATTGTGTGCGAGGCAGTTTATCATGTCACCTCAAAGGGCACCGAATGTTTGAAATGTTTCAAAACTAAAAACCAACTTCACCCCCAAAGTACACAACCGATTTTGATAACATTACTATGGGACCACCCATGTCAGTCTCTCCACTATAAATAGTAATGAGGATTTCTTAATACTTTTTGACATCAGATCATTTACTTCCAGCCGCTTGCTACAGTCTAACTTGTCAGTACCAAGCATGTAATTTAGATTGTTTAATTTGTTGATGGAGAGACATATAGCACGATGCAAAGACAAGAGATGGACTTATCTAATCACAAAATGGCTGGGTCCAATGGGCAAAAGAAAGATAGGAAAACCAAGGAAAAGATGGACGACATCGTAATATGGCAGGAAAAAAGTGGACGGAAACTGCCAAGGATAGAGAAAAGTGGAGAAAAATGGTTGGCTTTTACCCTCAAGGGACTGCATGTCCAAGAAACCAAAAACGAATAACTAAAATTGTAACTAGAGTGTGTAACATGTGGAAATAAAAAAGCTATAATGTGTTGATACAAGCCATACCAATATGTACTTTAAATAAGATACAAATTTTCATGTATTAATCCCTGACGGGGTAGACAGTACCCAAGGCTGTAGGACACAAAGGCCACTCTTAGAGTGATGATAGGTGTTAAGATGAGAAAAAGGAGAATCAAAATAGGGATGGGTTGCTAGTCATATCGCCTATTAACATGATTCAAACCAGCCATTCTCATATGTAGACAAAAGATGGTGGTAGGTCATCTGATACGACACGATGATTTCATAAAAAACATCATTGAAGGGAAGATATAAGGGAAAAGAGGACCAGGAAGAAACAGGCATAGGTACATGAAGCAAATAAAGGACAAATGGAAGAAAATTCACAATTCCACGGACAAGAGCATAGCTCTTAAATAATATAGATAAAATGATAATTACCTGCACAATATACACAACACATTCAAACAGAAAGAACCCCTGTCTTTCGCTGCTAATTTAGATAAAACAGCTTTATGTTCCGATATCACAGATTGCAAGTCACACAAGTCTTTTTCGGTGTCGTTCGCTTTGAGTCTCGCAACGAAGTCGTTCGGCTCCATGGTTGTTAATTTTTGCACATAATAACACGGTGCAAACGATGAATTCGAAAGAATATTCGTAGTTTTCGTAAATAATAACTTGAAAGTTCAAAATTCATGAAACCGTTGAACAACATGTCTTGTCATTGTCAATTGTCTGTCATTGTCATATTCATTACATCACACAACTGGCAGATAATTTCCCGCAGTGTGACCACAGAGAAAAACATAAACTTCCGCTGCGCATGGTTGCTTGAAAATCGTAAAACAAACAGACAGTTTATTTCTTCTTGGATTCGGTCTGGCTGGCTGGTTTAAACTTTGGACTGTGCAGGCAAAAGTAAAAGTTTTTAACCGCAGAGTCACCTAAACGAACGGTTTTTCCCATGCAAATTCCCAAAACCTTTCTTCGAGCGAGTCGAGTTAAGTGAGGTGACTCTCAGACCTCACTTAACAATTCACTTGTCAAGCTTTCATAAAAATCTAATTCGCATTCATTTCAAGAAATAGCCTCTAGGATATACTTTCTCTAATCAGATTTTAAAATGAGGTTCATTTTCAAGCAAGGTCAAGCTTAAAATATGATGATGATGTGATATCACGATGAAGATTCGTTGTGTAAAGTTGTCAATTTCCGCTTTCAGTTCTGTATTTTCACTGTCACTGTTATCTACCAACACAACAACTTGACAATAACCAAAATAACGATGGCACTTCACAGAAACGGAATAAAATTTATACCTAAAACATGTGTAAACGGATGAGTGAGTTCAACTATCAGGATCGCCCACCACCGCAGAATGAATTTAATACCTAAATTTTCGATTTCGCCACATTATCTTTCCATATCGGGATTTGTAATTGTATAATCTTATATATAATGTATTTATTTTGTTACTTGCCTAACATAAGTCTGGGATTCTAGACATTAAATAAGAACTTGGTTACAAGCATAAATGTATTTGTAGATCTCACACATAATACAACTGGCTTAAACGCAATATGACGTAAACAATTATTCTATTTTGTATTTATTAAATGTAAAAGAAAAGTCGGAATCAGCTTCATAATATCACTTCACAAATATTTCTTGAGGTTATTATGCCCATCTCCTTTTCACCTTGTAATATAGTAATTTGCATATTCGGCGTGAAACGTTACGGTAAATATGATTAAATTCAATAAAAATAAACAAACTTTTGTTTATATTATCACATCTGGCATCTGGCTAACTTAATGTGACAATGGCATTAGCGCACTATTACCCGCAGAAGTCAACGTGGTACCTGTGAGCTGCGAGGTATATTATTCTCTGTGAGCGAGATGCCTAGTTAACTTCTCAAGGTTGTAGGCGCCAGCGTCAAGCTGCGCGCGTGTTGGAGAGTTCAATGTAAAATTCCCTTTTTATTATTTTACACGTGCAAAGAGAAAGTTGTTTACTACAAAATGCAACCGTTGGATTTTAAATGGCAATATTTGTTAGCAACAAGTTATAAAGCTGGTCGCCTTAGTGACAGTGAGAAGTCTTGTTCGAGCGGCCGTACTGTGCACAACTCGTTTGTATGGTTTACTGTGGCTTGGCCATGACTCAATTAATTGTGATTATTATAATAGATGTGGATTGGTGAACCGATTTATTACAATGTCAGTTTGTTTCAGCAAGACGGTAAGATGTGTATACACAGTAAGTGTATACACAGTATTCAATTCTGTGGGGCCAGGGAATTCAGACATGGTGGATGGAATTCATGATTCAGTGCGGAGGCGGAGCACTGGATTTCCGTCACATTTTTGTAAGGCTCACGTAAGGTGTCTCATGTGGCGGCATCGGTAAGGTGACGGGACTGTATGTAAGTTTTCATCCTGACATTAGTCTGTTCTCGTACTGTAAGTAAGAAGTGGGTAGTTCACGTCACTCGAGATGTTAGATGCCGATCGCCCCCTCAGCCTTCCCCCTTTTACTCGACCGTCTGCGACACGCACATACCTGCTACAACGCGCGTGTGCACGGCGTACATTGCGGTAATCATTAACTTCCGACAAAAAGAGGATGGTTATCTTATAAGTTTGACGCTAATGTCTGTGGGTCTGTCTGTCTGCCTGTGGCATCGTAGCGCTCGAATGGATGGACCAATTTCGATGCTTTTTTACGTAAAAGCTAGTTATCTTACTTAGTCATATAATGTCCGTCACATTCACATTAGTGTCAAACTTATAACACCTCTCTTTTTTGTCGGCAGTTAAATACGAAAGTATTGTAAAAGACGCTGCAACAATGTTATATGTTGTATGTGCAACGTGATATCTGTAGTTGCGGATAACCCCGACTTTCGAAAGTTAACCCCCAATAACTTTTAAACGGCTGAACCGATTTTCATCAAACATAGCTAAGAACACCGAAAAGGAACTTCCTTTCCCGTTTTTTTTTCGTATAAAAAACCATATCGAAATAGGTCCATCCATTCGAAGCTACGATGCCACAGACAGAGACATATGTATACACACAGAGTTTGTCAAAAGAACTGTAATAGGTTCTGACAAATATAACGCATTTTATTGGTTAGGTAGGTAGGTAACATACCTATATGTTTATTGATTTAAAATTTTGAGATTCTCTATGTAAAATTTATTATAATATTTTAAGTCAATTATGATTATCAGTTTCTTAGTCAGTCCATTTCGATATTTTGAATCGATAAAAATACACCCACAATAACTTGCGTAATATTACTTCAATAACAAACAATTTACACCTAGTGATTTGTTTGTGGTCACACGAAAAAAGTTAAAGGTATGTAGAGAGGTACTTACTAATTGTCTTCACAACGAAAACGAACGTCTGATGTTTTGATCTTGTCAAGCACAGTTGCTACGTTGACTTCGGTGCCTAGAATCGGTTTGCCGCGTTCTAATCGATGCCTTTGTATAGTTTTCGCACGGCTTATGGTTTCCATCTCTTAATTACAGTCGGGACGCCAAAGTATATACTGAATACGTTACACGCTCGGTTCTCATACAAATCATTTAACTCTATCCGTCTACTTGATATATGTCTGTTCCACGGATCACACCCTCCCATTGAAATGGTAAAAATCTGCCACTCAGATGGTCACACTGAGGTTTAATAGCATCATTAGTCTGTTTTCTATTACCAAAATAAATTGTACAATAATATCTGGTCTGCGTTTTGTTTCATACTCTGGAAAATCTGTCACTGTCAAAGTCAAATCCGCCCGCCATTGAATCTTCGGCTCGGCGGCGAGGAGTATAATTTTTCGGCATTATTTATCGCCAAAAGTGGAGTGAAATTCCTCAATAAACAATCGGAAATTATATCTTTAGCACGAGTTGGTTTGAAAAAGCTATACAATATTTCGCAGATTCAAACTGGAGGAGTAATAAGCACTATTGTCCAAGGTAACCATTCTCGTTCATATTTTAGGATTTCTAGGCAGAATATTTCTATTTCTAGGCAAATAATTTAAAGTTGTGCCAGTTTTATTACGTTTACTTAGGATTCTTTACAATTATTTTGCATATTACGCTTTAATTTTACAAAAACATAGGTGCCTAACACCTACATGAATAACATACCTACTTGTTGATTTATCGATTTTATGCCGGAAAAAGACAAGAAATAATTATTTAATTTAAACATTATGGTCATTTTGTGAAAAAAATGAAATAACTACACAAGAAATGTGCTCAGAAAGGCAAAAGGCTTAGAATTTTGCTTGTTATGTAGACTTATGTAGGCGTATCTGAAAATTCTGATCAGAAGGACTTGTGACATGCTATTTAAGAGCTTGCTTTTTAGAGTTCCGTACCCAAAGGCTAAAAATGGGATCCTATGACATGACTCCGCTGTCCATCTGTCTGTCACCAGGCTGTATCTCATGAACTGTGATAGCAAGACAGTTGAAATTTTTACAGTTTGTATTTCTCTTGCCGCTGTAACAACAAATACTAAAATAAATATTTCATGGGGGGCAATACCATTTGTTGGGTCCCACTCAAAAAATTACATTTGTTGAGTGGCACTCAGTAAATTGATTCAAAATGGCAGTCGCCCGTGTATTATTTGTACCTGCGTTGCGATAACTGCCATTTTGGTTCAACCTACGTGCTGGGAATTTGTACAAAAATGCTTTGAAATCCGCCATTTTTGTTCATCTTATTTGTGTCACATTGTACCTGTTGCCTTTATTAATATCAAGCAAAAAACGGCAAAAATCATGTTTGTTGTTACTTCTTACTTTCGTGGAGGACATTTTCCACAAATAAGTCTGAATTTGCGGTCTGATTTGGTGTGGGGAAGCTGACGTCAGCCTCAGTAAAACGTCGAGTTTGTCCCCCCAAATTATTTATTTAGTATTTGTTGTTATAGCAGCAACAGAAATAGATCATCTGTGAAAATTTCAACTGCATAGCTATCATGGTTCATGAGATACAGCCTGGTGACAGACAGACAGATGGACGGAGAGCAAAGTCTTTGTAATAGAGTCCCATTTTTACCCTTTGGGTATGGAGCCCTAAAAAGCTCAGGCAAATTGTTTCAATGATTTCTTTACCTCACTCAGTCTGGAGCCTCCTTGTGTGACCATTGTTATGCATCCCCTATCTTTTGGAGAAGTTAAAGCTGAAAACCAGACGGACTCTGAAGCATCACAGTTAAGCGTGCAACAGGAAATGCTAGATGAAGATCCAGCAAGTAAATTATGATCAGAGATCGGAATCACAGGTGCTAGTGTTATCAAAAGTATGGATATGACTATACATATAATCTATAAATAAAACAATCATAATTATGTGATTTCAGGATATATTTTAATTGAAAAAAATATACTTATCCTGAAGTCATATAATTATTATTGTTTTATTTACTTAGTACCCAATTAGATTCTCGATAAATCCCAGAACTTTTAGTCATATCCATACTTATGATGCAATAGCACCCGTGATTCCGATCTCTGATTATGATACTAGATTTTGCCCATGTCCAAAAGTAGCCTTAGTTACCCTAGAACATTAGCTATCTGCCAGTGCTAGTTCTGTCGAAATCGGTCCAGCTGTTTCGAAGAGTTGCTAAATCAAACAGGCAGACAACATTTTTTTAATTTTTGTTTTTGTTTTCAGAGCTGTAGTCATTTATATTTTTTAAGTAGAAAACAGTATGCTACTTTCTCAGAGTTTACTTTATGTTAGTAACTCTACTATCTATGATCGCTGGTATTGTTTGAGGATAACTCTAGTTTCCAATAGAATTTATATGTTTGTGGTTTGATATATTTTTTAAGGTATATTGCGGTTTACAAGTAATACAGCGTAATACATTATATAAACACATAATATAAATATATAGGGACAAATAACACTGATTGAGCTAGCCCCAAAGTAAGTTCGAGACTTGTGTTATGGGATACTAACTCAAGGATACTATATAACAAATACATATATAGATAAACATCCAAGACCCAGGACAATTTGAAAAAGGCCATTTTCCAACTTGCCCTGACCGAGGATCGTTATCATTATCATTATTATTTCAGCCGTATAATGTCCACTGCTGGACATAGGCCTTTCCCAAGGATTTATTTCATAATACATTATATATTACATTTATAATAAAAGAAACTGACTGGCTGACATAGATAGATAATGACTGATCGATCAATGCACAGCCCAAACCGCTGGGCCTAGAGACTCCAAATTTGGCACATAGGTTCCATGAGGCCTAGGGGTGAACTAAGAAAGAATTTTTCAAAACTCATCCTAGGGGGTGAAACGGGGGTCCAAAGTTTGTATGGAGAATCAAGATTAGTTAGACCATTTTATTCGAAACTCGTACGAGTACTCCTGGCGGTCAATGAGTAAGTACGTGAGGGGAAGGGAAGCCTAGGCGGACGAAGTCGCGTGTTAAAGCTAGTACGTTATATATTACATCAATTTTATTTATATGTATTGTGTTGATTTATTGATGTATAAAACATTTTGAGATAACCTACACACTTAGGTTACGCGTAGGGAGTGATTTATGCTCGTGATTCAAGTGTTATAATCCTGAGCGACGCGAGTGATTCATGGCCCTCAGTATAAATCAGTTTTATTCAAGAGTTGCATCCTATACTTTATACCATGACTACGAGAAAAAGAAAGATTTAAGCAAAAATATAAATATTTACTGTTTCCGTGAATAAAACAAACTTTTTAGAGGGGGAATGGTATAACAATTATATTTCGTTTATATTAACTAGTCTGCTTGCCGCGTGACGCCAAGAGTGCGTGCTTATCTATCATAATTTAACGTGACAAAAAAAATGTTCTCAAAAGTGTTTGATCAAAGAATAAAGAAAAAATCTTCATCAATTGCATACAATGCGACGGAAAATTCTCGGCACGTAGGTTGAACCAAAATGGCGGTTATCGGCGCAGGTACAAATAATGCGCCGACGACCGCCATTTTGGTTGGATTTACGTGTCGGGAATTTGTACAAAAATGCTTTGAAGTCCGCCTTTTTTGTTCAACTTATTTGTGACGCATTGTATGTGCCTGTAAGTCTAAAAAATGTTAAACGCTCTCTAATTTGAATATAGCTAGAAAAAGCGTAAGATTTCCATAGAGGATATTCAACTTAGACCTAAATTATCCCCTCTGTGACCAAGCGTGGTATTTTGAAGACCCCTCTTCCCCCTGAAATTTTCACGTAGTACCACGTTCCCTAATGCCGTTTCAAACAAAAAGAAATGGATTTTCCAAGTTGTTAAAGAATTTTCAAATGGTCCAGGCGTACCTATGCGAGTAATCAGGGAACTTACACTTTAAAAAAAATATAGGAATAACAAATAACACTAACAAGAAGCCTTTTTCCGAAAATAGACGGTTAATTGGTTATTAAATGAGGCAGCAATTATCATTTTAAATATAAGGGTGGGAGCGTGGTGGGGACATCTCGCTATCTCTTTCGTAAGCGTGACACCTAATGACAGTGACGTCACGCGGGTGTATGTGCATCCTTTTTCTGTTATTTGACAGTTTCCCTTTCCACCGGATTTGAAAGGCTTATAACTTGCTTATTGTTGAACGGACTAAAAATGTAACGGACGAAAACTTTAGGTTTTCGGTTTCGTATCATGTTACTTTTTGGTATGAATAAGAAAAAAATCGAGTGCCAAATACCGAATTGATAACCTCTTTTTTGAAGTTGGTTAAAATCAGATGTTTCTTTTTTTCAGGCACAGAAATGACGCCGAAATTCAAGTACCAGGTACTACTGTTCGTAGCTCTAAACATATATTACTTCTTTTCAAAACTTCTGTTCGACAAAGTATACGCAACGCTTGAGACTGTCATCGATGAACTGTTCCACATTCCTCAAGGCATGGCGTACTGTGAACATCGTTTCACTCATTGGGATCCGAAGATAACCACCTTACCTGGCCTCTATCTCATCTCTGCGGTGTTTCTCGGACAGCATTTCGACTGCAACACCTACAACCTTCGTATAATCAACCTCTTTGCATCATGCGCGAATTTTCTGCTCTTCGCATCCATTTTGAAATATGTTTATGGCAACACTAACTTTGCGAAGACTGTAATGCAAGCGTTGAATTTAGCTATCCTACCACCGTTGTATTTCTTTTCGCACGTGTATTACACTGATACATTATCGCTGACATTTCTGTTGGCGTTCTCGAGATTATGTTTAGTCAACCGTTGCAAAATTTTGATACTTTTCTTCGGTGTTATGAGTGTTATGATGCGGCAAACAAACATAGTTTGGCTAGCAATGGTATTCGGGCATAAGTTGTTAGATATTTTTATAAAAAGCTCAAGAGTTTTCGGCAATCAGCTTTTAAGCAAAACTAAGCTGAATCGTACATCTTTGATCGCCAAAGATATTGATAAGACTATGTTGAAACGTTATTACAGTATCGCCGATCTCATTGCAGCGGTAGTATATCATATAAGCACGTGTGGAACAACTTTCTTCAAGTATTTGACATTACAAGATATGTCTATACTTTTCACTCATAGCGTAACGTTGATATCATTTGTTGGTTTTGTATATTGGAACGGATCTATAGTGTTAGGAGACAAAAGCGCTCACGAGCCAACATTACATTTACCACAAATGTTGTATTTCTTAATTTTCTACGGCATATTTGGTCTGCCGTATGTTTTAGCCAAATTTGTGTCCACTTTAAAACTCATGTACCGTCAAAAGTTGAAAGTTATGTTGTTTATTATATTATTTACAGCTGTAGTCCATTATAACACTGTTGTACATCCGTATTTGCTCGCGGATAACAGACATTTCACGTTCTATGTATGGAATCGTTGGTTTGGGAAGTATGAATATGCGAAATATGCCATGATTCCGGCATATGTTTTCCTGTTATATAGTTTGTATGATAATTTGAAGCAACAGAATTGTATATCATTCTTGTTTCCGTATACAATTAGCTTGTTTTTGTGTTTGTCGTTGCAAAAAATGATAGAGATAAGGTATTTTTTGATTCCGTTTATAATTTTAAGGTTGCGCTTTAGCAGACCGTCGAATTTTGTTGTAAATTTCGAGTTTCTCTGGTTTTTGAGTTTGAACGCAGCGATGTTCTATGTGTTCTTCACTAAGGAAATAAAGTGGAAAGATTTTGATTATCCACAAAGAATTATTTGGTAATTTTATGTATTATGCTTTACCAGGCAATGGCAAAAAAGACACCATTTTAAGGCAAGATTCACATTGACTGAATTTCAAATTATATTTCATATTATTTAGTTGATTTTTTTTGTTTACTTTCACGTGACCCGTTGTCTATCTGTGATCAAATCTTGCTAGTTTTTTACCCACTTCCCTTTTGCTAAAAGAAGAGTTTTGTGTTGCAAAGTAATAAGCACAAACCCTTCGAGTTTGTGCTGGTTGCGTAGTTCCATTACAGAGTTCCTATGGCGACCTTCCACTTCCATCATCAGATCAGATCCATGACATCATAATATTGCATTGTCACGCGATATACGTATGCGTGCAAAATTACAGCTCAATCGGAAACCAGGAAGTGGGTCAAGTTTAACTTGCAAGATTTGATTACAGACAGACAACAAAATAAAAGCTTATAAAAAATGATTAAATAGTTATTCCATGCCTGGTTAATCAAAAGATATGTCCTAATAAAATTAGTTTGCAGACAGAAAGGGTCAGACCCAAGTGGTATGTCTATCCTTGTCTGAAGCTCGAAAATTTGCATGTTAGAGTGAGACAGACTGAGCCATGTAATGGCTTAGGGCCGGCGCACATATGGCGAAGCGCAGCGCAGAGCATTTGTTACTGTCAAACTATTATCGCATTGTCCTCTTTGAAATAATAATAAACAATACTTATAGTCTAGTCGAAATACGCCATATGTGCGTAAGTATTGTGTTAATTGATTTTGGATATAATTTCAAAGAGGTCAATGTCGATAATAGTTTGTCAGTGAAAAATGCTCTGCGCTGCGCTTCGCCATATTATGTGCGCCGGCCCTTATTATTTGGATTATATAATTGTTTAAATGAATTTCATTAGGTAAATTATTAATTTTGTAATGTTAGGATTGATGTATGTATAACATCTTTGAGTTAGTAGGTATCCCATCTAGACCCCGGTATCTTGTCGCGCAGACGTCACATATTTGTAAGGATTAAAACATTTAATTTATCGAGTTTTTGATATCGACTTCTTATCATACCAAAACCCTCATACATTCTTTATTTACACGGACGAATATGCACGTTTTTTTTATTTGCTACACAAATCCTTATCATCCACAGTAAACAAAAATGAAAGAATTTATAAAACATTGTTTTTTTTTATTTATTTATTTAACTTTATTACAAAAATTGTAACAGGCGGACTTAAGGCCCAGGGCCTTTTCTACCAGTCAACCTTAATTAGCGACGAACATGTGATACATTAAAGTTTCAATTAGAAAGAGAAGTCCGATATGGACTGGTGACGTCAAAGTCCATATCATTTATACATTTGCCATAGAAAATAGCGTTTTTGCGAGTGAGATAGACATATTTTCGTAAAATCGTTATATCTCGTTCGTTTTTCGACCAATTTTTATTCTGTTTTCACTGTTAGCACTTTACTTTTAAATATTTATGGATAAACTGGTAATATAACACATTTGGATAATAATCCGAGCATTGTAATGCTGTAAAAAAAAATCAATAATTTAATATGACACATATTTTTTCATGCATATTTCCTAATGTATACAGTTTTTGAAATTATTGTGGGAAAGTTGTGATAGTTATAACTATAACTAACGATCGCATTTATAATTTTTATACTTATCGCTATTATTCATTCCATTACTTTTTATCAGTTTGTAGTGATTAGTTTTGTCTCATTGTCAGTAACATATAACCAGTGATCAGAGTAGGTAGAGCGATTTGGGGTCAATGATCTTAACCGTACATGTTAATATGGACATGCCATTGGAAAACCGGAATTTTTAAATTATGTTGTCTTTTTCCGGAATTTCAAATTTATTACGTGGAGGAGCTAGGTGTAAGGTTAGAAACCAGTAAATAAGAGCAAGATTGTATTTTTTAACACTTTTATTATTTACTTAGGCATTCTAAGTTAAAAACTTCAAGTAAAATTCTATTATACTATAAAATAGTAACAGATACACTTAATTGCACGAACAGAACATTCGATTGGATACTTTAACAAGTTAACATTCACTTATCTCTCTCGTGGGAAATGTGTTTTCACGCGATAAAGTACGTAGAAACCTGTATGGCTTTGCACACAGCAACTCGAGATCACCAAAGCTTCAAATCAATTAGATGAATTTTATCGCAACACAATAGACAAAAAACTCACAAACATTAATTTGATTACTCGACAAATAAATAAAATCAATTTAAAACGTTTTACTATCCCTTCCTTCAAATCTCGAATAAAGTAGTTACTAATAAAATAAATTAATTCAACCCACAAAAGTCCGGGGCAAAACCGGAACTTGCCGGAAAAAAGGCATGTCCATGTTATGTACGACATCCTACAAGTCCCAAAAATCGCTCTACCTACTCTGAGCACTACATTTAACTCAAGTGCAATTAAATGGCATCGATATTTCAATAGTCGATAAATTAAAAGTATCAATCTCTACAAGAAAGTAATGTCTATGCGACAAGATAATGGGGTCTACCCGTAACACAAATTTGAACATTCTTTAGGGCTAGCTCAATCTATGTGTGATAAATTCAGGGTGATTTGGACCGTCTAGCTATATTCAAGAAAAGTTCTAGCTGTCGCTTATCTCCCGTTTTCGTGGTACGAGGCACGCAGTTGTTGTCAACAGCGGCCCGAACGGACGAGCGGACGCGGCGGCCATATATTGCCATTCCGTTCTGGAATGCGATTTAAGTGAGACGTTTGGGTGTTGTGGTGTTTCTATTTTAAACTGTTCATAATTGTTTAAAATTGTATAAGTTTACCCTTTAACAGGCGTCGTAGGATAATTTTTTCATTGGTTTTGAACTTTATGTCAAAAGCATAAGGTTTAAATTAATGAGGTCCCTATTCGGGTTTAAATAAATTAGCGGGCCGCAATTAGTGATGAGTAGAAGCCTTGAGTTTATCAACTTTCCGTGAACAGACTAGTATGTAAGAGGCCATTCTGCATCGAGCAGAGTCACGGGGAAAAACGCTCAAATTCCACAAATATGCATTTATTTCATGTAAATATTAGTGTTATACATACCTTTTACATATAAGTTATTGTAGATAATTATAAAGGTATATGTTGTGTGTAATAAATTAACTTGTATAAGACAGGTTGGGTGCCAAAAATTGTATGTTAGGTTTCATGCTTAACTCGAATGTGAACAAATCATTTCTTAGCAAATAATGACGAAGATACAGTGCATTTGAATTTCGCGTGACGTCACGATCAGCTACGATTTTTGGCCAAAGGTGACGTAAATCACCCCCACTCCGAAACTTCGAAGTGCTGTATCTTTAAGTTTTACTTTGCTAAACGAAAAACCATTGGTCCTTTATTTTTGGATAATTCAGTTGATGGACTAGTATAAAAGTCGTTTACTACTCAAAAATGTACAATCGCATCTTGGTCTGGATCTTAACCCTTTACCTGTCCCTATAAATAAAACAATAGATAAACAATTGACCTGGGAGGGTTTCCTCCCAGTAACAGGTAAGGGATTAACTGTCTGCACCCCCCCCTGTACGCGTACTGTTCAGGTACTAGAATTCAGTAAGCGGTAAAACCAAGCAGGGGGTGGTATTTTCACATATTTTGCTCCGCCCCAAAAAAATTCTAAATCCGGTAAAGTTTCTACCCAGTCCACATGCCTAATGCCTAGACTCAAGACATGCTTGCTTGACGTTGTCAGGGATGACATGCGTGGCAATGGTCTAACTAACAAAGATGGTCAAGATGTTTGTTCTTCCAATACGTTGCCACTTTTACGCCTTCCTCCGAGGCAGAGTATCAAGCATGGTACAGCTGGTAGGGCACAAAGGGCATGAGAGGAGGTGCTGCATAGTCTGGTCGTCGTGACCACACTGGCACTGTGCTTCTGCCTGGTCAATGTAGCGCCAGCGCGCCAGATTGTGCCTACATCGACCTACCTCAGTTCGGAGGCGATTCAAGCTCCTCCATGTGGCCCATGGCAGTTTTTAACCTGGCGGTAGCTCCTCTGATGGTTGGATATATGGATATAATCGGGGGGTGGAGCAAACTGCTCCCGCCAGATTTGTAGTCGAGAAGAATTCGGTTGTTCTTTAAGTGCGAGGTGAAGAAGACCCCAGGTTTCACAGCGTTACAGTTGAAAAGATGTAACTGGGAATACGCTGTTATGAGAGAGAGAGAGATGCTTCAGGTCTAAAATATATTTTTATAATATAAGCTATGAAGTTACCAAATCACCTTGTATCACTGCAAGACACTATAAAATATATGAATGATCTATAAGGGTCAGTTCAGACAGGGGGAAAATGGTCGGGCAAGTTATTGACTCGATTGAAAATAAAGCCGTATTACCATAGCCTGAGGCGCTGGACACATAGAAAAGACGTAAGACGCAGACAGGGCACGGACGGGGAACCCGTTTACTCTGTCCGTCGCGTCCTCGCCCCGTCCGTTCTGCGTGTTCTACCAAATGACGCGGACGAGTAAGCGTCGTGTCTGTGCCCTGTCCGTGCCCCGTCTTTCCTGTGTGTTCTGCATCGTGATGCTTTTATACATTTAGTATGAAAAAGACTCGGAGGACAAATATGTCTGCGCCACGTCCAAGTCTTACGTCTTTTCAGTGTATCCGGCACTTAAAGTGTATGACAAAATTCTAGCGCGGTCTCGGACCTGCGCGAACTCGCTCGCGTCTCGCGCTATACAATATTTAACAAAAACCCTGTCCAATCCTAATAGAAGCAACTCAGACCGTCAATATGAAAACTTTTCCTGTGGGACAAATGTTTGAAACTCGAAAAAAATCGTCATTTTCATACAAAAGTGTTTGGCCGGCCCGGCAAATTGTATGAAAATGTCGATTTTTTCTTAGAGTTTCAAGCATTGGTCCCATTGTAAAAGTTGTTCATATTGACGGTCTGGTTTGCTCCTACAAGGATCGGACAGGGTTTTTGTATGTCAATAGTTTAAAGTTTATTTTCGAGTGTCATAAAAAAACCTTTCTCTGCGCTCCTCTCTGTTTGAACTGACCATAAGTGTCCCAGAAAGAGCTGAATATGATTGTTAGTCTTTATGTTAATAGACAGACGTTATATTGTCTAAGACTGTCTATCCAATAAAGGGCAAAGCCGTCGTTAATAGTAAGTTAATACTTAATACATAACTACAGGGTAATTTTTTAACCACCACCCAAATATTTGAAATTCTCATTCATTTCAGGCAAGTACATGAAAACAATTAACAAAAAACGAAGAAAATTTTTTCATAGGATTTTTTTCCTTTTTTTTATATAGAAAATAGATTAGAATCATGTCAAAACTTGCTCCTGCAATTTGGCTGGTGGTCAAAAGGCACCCTATATTTATAACCTTTAATCAAGGCTTGAAATACCGGTATTTATGGGAACCGCTACCATTGACCTTGGTGCGGTACCGGTGCCAGACATCGCACCTGTACTGTACCGGTACTATTTTTCCGTCAGTATCGGTCCTATTTCGGTACCAGAGAGAAAGCAGATACCAGCAAGTACAAGTAAAAGCAGGATAGCAAGCATGTACCTAAATTAGGTACCGGTACTAGTATCTGTACCTGGAGGCATGGGCGTAGCCACGGTGGGGCACGGTGGGGCGCTTGCCCCACCTTGGCTCAGACCTTTAAGTTACCGAACCAAACCTAAAAATTTAATTATCTAGGTACTTACTACAATACTTAATATTCGTAACAAAGTTCACACTCGACATTTTATATGTAAAAATTAACTGGGGTAAGCGGCGGACTGTGTAGTTTGCTAGTTACATATTATTTCAGATTGCTGCCCCACCCTGAGCACATGGCTGGCTACGCTTATGCCTGGAGGAGTACCGGTACCCAGGTACCGAAATAAAAAGAACCTCTAAATACCGGTACAGAACCTGTACTTTCGGTACCGGTTCCAAGGCTTGCCTTTGATACAGCATTTAAAGTCAAAAATAACAAATTGTTTAATCATTAGAAATATTTTTGATGTTATTTAGTCTCCTTAAATTAAGCAACTTTAGTGGCGATCGGTTGTCATATATTTTAACGCTACTCGATCGCCTAGTTTGTTATACAAATTTTCCATGTGAAATGTTTAGGGAGATTGTTTTTAATAAATCTCAATTGGTCAATATAAAGTATGAGAGGTTGATTTTTTTCTTATTTAGGCAGAGAATCTATTTGGTCAAATTAAAATGCTATTTTAAGTACATTTTTTGTAATGGTACAATTTTGACCTATTTTTGTATACTTTTATTAATTCTATGCTATCTTCACAGAAATAATAGGGTAGACCGAGGCGAATCGGATCACTTTTTCTTTGAGGGTGAGCAAATCATACTAAACTGATATATAATGATATTTTTATTGATTAAAACGTAAGAAGTACAAATCAGCTATGAAATAAACATTTAAAAACTTAAATCAGACTCATATTTTCTTAGTCAGCTACTAAATACTAAAAAAAGAAAAATATCCGATTCGCCCCTATCGTCGGGGTGAATCGGATCTTATGCAATATATAATAAAATTATAAGTTTCTTAACATTATAGCTTTGGAATTAGTAAAAAAATAATAATGAGATCAATTTTAAACATCGGCACATAATTCACATATATAGTGTCGTTTTTTCTCTCCCATATCAGCACATTTTTCGTGGCACCATTCCTCGCAGGCATTGCACTGAATCCAATCCTCTGATGGTGGATGAATGAACAGTTCGGAACAGTAAATGCAGTGCCACTCTCTCTGTTTTGCAGATGAGCTCTTAATTTTTATCACAGGCTTTGCTTTATTCTTCATCTTCTTCATAGTACTATTTTCTTTGCCCTCTGCCTTTTCCTTATTTTCCTTGGTTTTCTTGTTTACCTTAAATTTCTTCTTTGTCTCTTTTTCGAGAAGAGTAGTCTTACTCTCAGGTGATGTTAAATGCAACACCGGTTTTGAAACTTTACGAATTCTTTTAAGAGCAGTGGGTGACTTTAAAGGTGATGGAAGAATTTCTTTCATTATTTCTGCAAGCTCATGAACGGTACTTTAAAAATCTCAGCAGCCTTACGTATGGTCAGTTCTTTGTTCTGGACCTTATTAACAGCCTCTTTCATTTTTTCTTGAGACCAATCTCCAGCATTAGTCTTTCTTTTATACGTGCGAACCATCTACAAATGAATAAATATGAATTAGTAACCTCAGACATGTAATAAATTAGTTTAAAAGTGTGATCCGATTCGCCCCTGACGACATGATCCGATTAGCCCCATAATCAAGACCTTAGAAATAAATATTTTATACGTTTACCACTAACATTATACGTAAAAGCGAATTAGTTCTCTAATATCGACACCTTGCTTAGCAATATACAACAATATAGTTGATTTTTAACACAAATCCGTAATATGACACAAATAAATCATAAGCACGTACCTTAGATTCCCGCCAAAAATACGACATGCACGAACAACTGACTCGCTGACGCGTGGCGTCGGCACTGATTCACAAGCGTGATCGAAATACAGCCTATGGCGGGAGGTGCGGGGTGGGGGGAGAGACGCAAAACGACAGTTGAGTGCGTTCTATGTGAATGCGGTATTTGAATTATCAGCAAATTTCTTATTTTGATCCGATTCGCCCTGTGATCCGATTCGCCTCGGTCTACCCTATACACACAAAACGAAAACTCCTACAGTCTTATTATAAAACCCAGACTAACTTTGTTACTAGGTTTAAACCATTATCTGACCAATTCAAGTTGACATCTAGTATCACACACTATCTCATCTGTCAATGTCAACTTTATTTTGGGCGGATAATGGTTTAAACCTAGTAACAAAGTTAGTCTGGGTTTTGTAATAAGACGGCTAGGGTTCCGCGCAATATGCGCCCGCGTTCCCCGTTCCCGCTTTTTGTTCTCGCCTTGTGGCGTGAGCTGCAAGCGCCTGCAGCCGCCTCGACAAGGCAAGAACGGGGGAGAGACGGGGACGCATATTGTGCGGAACCTTAGGAGTTTTCGTTCGTTTCCGTAATATGGTATACTTATATTAATTTTATGTTATTGTTGCAAAACAGGCAATTAAATATAAAATCCCCATAAAAAGTGTATTGCCAACCTAGTCAAGGTTCTTGTGAAATGTAATTAGACAGTCGCCTGATATAGTTGCCTAACGTGGAGGCTTTAAAGTGTGCTAAAAATTAATGAGCTTATATTATGCTGTGGAATGTTAAATCTAGTGAAAATTGTCATATATCTCAAAAACAAAGAAGCCAAATGTTTTAAAATGTTAAGTATTCAACTGATAGTCGATAACAAGGAGGTGGTTAATCGTAAAACGGTAACCAAAACAGTTTAATGGCTCTGACTTTGTCTTCTCCTCATCGCATGGTCCTCGGCATCCTTGGCACAGTTATGACACAAGGCGAGAACGGGGGAGAGGTGCGGGGACGGGGAACTGGGAAGCATATTGCGCGGCCCCTTGGGAGTTTCCGTTCTGTAGGAATTAAGGACTTACGATGCGACACAAATAAGTTGAACAAAAATGGCGGACTTCAAAGCATTATTGTACAAATTCCCGATACGTAAATTGAAACAAAATGGCGGTCGTCAGCGCATTACAAGTATTTGTACCTGCGCCGATAACCGCCATTTTAGTTCGACCGGGAATTTGTACAAAAATGCTTTGAAGTCCGCTATTTTTGTTCAACTTATTTGTACCACATTGTATATTCATTGTGTCCTTGGGTGGTCGAAGCAGCGCATCTGATGATGCGACCGGGAACGCACTAAGATGACGATGAACAAGAAGCCAAATGAAATTTGGTTTAACTACACCTGTGAAGAGTCCATGATTTTGAACTTCCTAGCTATATTCAAGGAAAATACTTTTAAAATTAAAAACACATCTTCTGTCATGTAACTTGTTTCACAATAAAGTCGCCAATATTTAAAATAGGATCGCCATTTATTAGAAATTTGTGAGAAAGTTTGCTACGGTTTGAAAAGTACTTACGATGTTCTGCAATTTGTAGTATAACTTAACGAAAAATTCTGGTACTTTACTATAGATGGCGTTATTTGCAAAAGAAGCAATTATAAACTTAAGTGCAATTAACACAATTAAAGGCCTTAAATTGCGTCAAATTATATTTTCGGGATTGAGTGCAGTTGTGCTTAATTATGACACGCACTTGGCACTCCCACTAGTTTTTTCTCTTTCGTGAAAAAATATTTCAATATGTATTTTCTTACTTTGTTCTATTAGTCATTCTAATTAATATCTATATTTCAATATAGCTATGGGTGGAAATTCAACCTTTAGTGAACTAAATTAATCGTAAGTAATTTAATTGTTACTTAAAAATTGATTTAATTAATTTGTGATATTATGATAAAATCATTTTGTATGTTATGATCATTTCTTATAATTTTAATGTATGCAGTGTTTATTTTGAATAAATGTATGATTGTAAATTTTTCTGATTTTATTTTTATATTTCTCGAAAGTTTCGAAAAAAATGTCAAATCAAAAATGTCGAGTATATAAATTCAAACGAAGGATCAAAAAATAAAACACATTTCGTGTTAAAGATTTCTTAGTTTTGATATGAACATTTTATTACAATAAAATTTGGAATATCAAAACATTTTTCTGATAAACAATGAATAGTTGATTACTGTAAAAAATTATAAATAAAAGTGAACATCGAAATACCTATATGGGTTTATAATAATTTACACAATTTTTATTGTACAATTTAAACTTTTTTTCTTTCATTCATTTTTATTTTATCTTAATAAACAATAAATATGTATTTCATACATGTCATAAAGTAAATTTAATTAAATCGACAAATATTTTCAATTTGATTGGAATAAAAAGATTTTCGCTTACATCTAAACCCGACAATTTTCGGAAAATAATTTAGTAACGTTTTAAATAAATTTTAACACCACGAAAATATTTAACAATACGTTTACAAGACTGTTATTGTATTACTAATTTAGGAATAACGCATTGTAGGTCTAAAAACATTAATTTTAAATTGTTTCTTTTTTTGTAATAAAGTGTAATAAATAAATAAACATATTTAAACAAAAATATTTCAATACAATCTACTCTAACTTTGGTAAGCTAAAGGGTCTATATTTTTTGTCTCCAAATGCCTTCGTAGATAGTTGACATTTATTAATATAGGAACAAAGAATGTGTGTCGTATACAAAGAAAACTCACTTTTAAATTGTCATTCATAGTAAATACGATGAGGTACAAACATGAGATTGGTTTTAACCTTAAAATGATTTTTTGGTTATGAATAAAAATTAAATAATTAAGAATTAGATGAAGGTGAAGCGAACTCAACCTCCCCTAATTCTTTAGTTCCATAAATTACTATTCTAATTACTAAATTAATTACGTAATTAAATATTTAATAAAAAGGAACTAACACTCATACCGATATAATTTTATTTTTTATTCTGATTAAATAAATTAATAAATGCTTGGTAGGTAACAAAACATCACATGCTAGGAATATTTATTTTGTACAAATTAATTTACTTTGTGTTTTAATATACATAAACGAATTTAATATTTATTAAATAATACGATGTGTGGGTGCCTGATTTTTAAAAAAATCGGCAAGTTTATGTTGATGTCGAAAATGTTGTCAAGCTATCAATGACTGCCATGATATAGTGGATAAGCAGTCGGTTTTATATCCGAGTGGTCTGAGGTTCGAATCCCCTGTTCGTAAGAACTTGGAACACTTGGTTGGAACGAAGTTGCTTTCGTAGTAAATTATTAATTCGTGGCGGAAACGGTGACGCAAAAGACTTACACTGTTTTTTATTATAATAAAAATACGTTTTAAAAAATTGGCGAGTGCTGGGTTTGAACTGGGAACATCGACCATCTCAAGCATATGCACGCCCAACTGAGCTATTGACGAGATAATCAAACTTGTGAAATTACCTTTCACTTTACTTCGGGACGGAAAAATCTTACACTTTTTTTGGCCTAGCCTCCATCCGCCAAGTCCGTACCGTCCGAAAAGGAACTTCGTTCCAAAATAAAAACATTTAAATTCTGTTTGTAAACAAAACGAAAAGAATAAAAATAAAATTTATAATTAATTATGTAACCAATGATTATATCATTACACAAATTACATCATATGTAAAAATGTCATAATATAAAAAACAACACACAGATGAGCTAGCCCAAAAGTAAGTTTAAAACTTGTGTTAAGACGAAGTGGTAGCTAAAGTGGCGCCTCATTTGAAATAAATTGTTTAAAACTAAATATGGTGATAATTAAAAATTTGATTTGGATCACTGTCTAGGAAGACCTCTAAACTATTTTATGAATTACCTTTGAAAGAAATGTTGGTAGTCCGTCTAGTTTTAGAACGGGTTTTTGCCAATAGTAGCCACTTTTGGCGAAAATCCGTTTTAAAACTAGACGGACTATTAGTAATAATTTCAAAGGAAGACCTTTAAACTATTTTATGAATAACCTTTAAAATTATTACTAATAGTCCGTCTAGTTTTAAAACTGTTTTTCGCCAAAAGTGGCCACTTTTGGCGAAAAACAGGTCAAAGGTTATTCATAAAATAGTTTAAAGGTCTTCCTAGACATTTATACAAATCAAATTTTTAATTATCATCATATTTAGTTTTAAACAATATATTTCATATGAGGGCGCCACTTTAGCTACCACTTCGTCTTAAGGGATCTAACTCAACAACAATATATTTTATAATAAATACATATACAGATAAACACTCACGATGATTTGAAAAAGGCCCTTTACAAACTGGCCATGCCTAGGACATCCAACCTCAAATCTGCGAGTGGTGGACTGGCGTGGTTAAAATACGCCACGAAGTTCGTCTATATACACCAATATATGTAATGGTCAAACGAAATTAAAACTCATTACGACACAATTGATGACTAAAAATCACAAAAATATTCTAAAATATTAAAGTACTTATGTAAGTCTCAGCTTTGCATTGGTGTGTGTGCACACTGATAGTGTAGGTGAGACATCGGCTCAAGGCACGGGACGGCCCGCACCGGTTTATACTGGTTTTTAAAACTCGGCTTGAGTCGCGGTACGACCCTCCTTCACCTTTTATTAGTGAAATAAACTTACATTAATAATAAATAATATAAGTTTAAGGGGCTCATTTTGTGGGCGGCAAGCCACCACCTGCCTACAATAGTCAGTAATCATGATTATGGCAGGTGACGTTGCTATTGCAATATCCCAGCATCAGTCCATCTCAATCTTATTCCATAACCCTTAATAATTTCCTTTTTCTTGCAATAGATTTTTCTTTTCATAGGTATATCCAGGAATGGGTTTTGGCGGGAGCGCCACATTACATAACTTCTCCAAAGGGCCTTTACGTGTTGGATCTGTATCCCCACGCAAGCCTCTCAAAGGACCGGGGCGAAAAGACCCGTGAATCTAAAGGAGATGTATTATAATTTAATAAAATAAGTTTTCTTAAATAGGTATAATCAAATTGGTTCATTCCTTTCTAATAAAACATTGATTTTATTTTTATGTAATTTTGACGTGACAACGTCTTATAAATTGGTTTGCCGGGTGACACTTCAAGAAACTGCGTTACGCTCCGCTCACGTTATGCGCTCACAATGAGAGCGAGTGAGAGGCACGCGTCCCTTCCACTCGGGCATTCAAAGTCGTTGTCACGTAAAACTTTCGCCCGTATACCGACTTTACAGGCAACCAATTTTTTTTTTTTGACAGACTCGACTTTTGGCGCTCACTCACCCAATGCAAAGCTGAGCTTATCCCTCGAGGACTGTACCCCCTTATAAAAAAAATACTATCGTTTGTTTAACTGATTTTAGTTTCAAAACATGTTACTATATCCCTGTCACTCTTCTCAATATTTAATATTACAAAAAAATTGGTTGCCTGTAAAGTCGGTATACGGGCGAAAGTTTTACGTGACAACGACTTTGAATGCCCGAGTGGAAGGGACGCGTGCCTCTCACTCGCTCTCATTGTGAGCGCATAACGTGAGCGGAGCGTAACGCAGTTTCTTGAAGTGTCACCCGGCAAACCAATTTATAAGACGTTGTCACGTCAAAACAAGGCAAAACATATTTTACCAAAAACAGTTAGAAAACTTTAGTGTTTTTTTTTTCAAATGTTTACTTTTACACAAAAATATTAAGTATCTACTATAATACCTGTTAATATCTCTCACTATATTTTCTGTATGAGATCGTTATATTTACATGTTAAAGGTTGAGGCTGATTTCAGAGTGACGCAGGCGAGACGCGCCGTTGAGCTGCGCGTTTAAAAGTGAACTAGTCGATACTCTTCCTATACAAACTTCGGAGGGGATTTCCTCCACTGTTTGACATTGTAAATGCAAAGTTTAATATGATATCGTTTTGTCTCACTATAAATTTTGTCTGTATAGATACAGAAAAGTAAAATAAAAAGCCATTAAAAACTTATAAGCCACCAAAAATTCGTTTCTTTTTGCTTATTTTTACGCAATTTCTGCGTATATAAGTAATAAAAGAACTGTAAAATCTGCAAAACAAAGTCCACAACGACACGGCTTAATTATCGAAGATTTTAATAAACTTTGTTTGTAATTGATTAATGCAGTAGTTTTTTCATAAAACCCCTTTTCCCAAAAGACTTTACGAGTTATGTTTTTACGCTCTCGGTTTCCTATAAATTATCGTGCATTTTACCTCACTGCTTCGCCCGAACACAGTGTTAGGTGAGACAGCATGCTTTTAGGCCGCGCCCACCTGTGAGTTCGAGCCCGTGACTAGTTCAACCTTAAAGTACGTTCGGACAGCGGCAGCGCTGGTCGACGGCGCGCGTTTCACGAACGGCGTATTTGAACTGCGTTACTATGAAACGCGGCTACTATCTAGCGTAATTACAAGCGCGCGCGTCTGAACGGCTCGGTTCAAACGCATGACTCTGAAATCAGCCTAACAAATAAGTTAGTGGGCCTCGCCATATTGTGGCAAAATTCGCCCATACTGCAATGGCACCCATACTTACAATAGATCTTAAGGTAAGCTACAGCGTAATGTTAAATATGACCAGAAGTCCAAAAATGAAATGTTTTTTTGTGCCAGCGGAACCGGCACCCAAAAGTACAGGTTCTGTACCGGTATTTAGAGTTTCTTTTCATTTCGGCACCTGGGTACCTGTTCTTGATGGGTACCGGTACTCCTCCTAAAAGTACAGGTACCTGCTGCTATCTGCTTTCTCACTCTAACCTGATTTATACCGGTACTGGTACCGGTACAGATAGTACAGATACTATGTCTGGCACCGGTACCGCACCAAGGTCAAAGGTACCGGTTCCCATGAATACCGGTATTTCAAGCCTATCGGTGACGCAGCATGATACCATCTTACTAAGGTAAGATAATATATAATTTATATGTACATACGCATAAATCAACATAGATTACAATTTAAGAAATCCAATTTACGGTCGACGATGTCAATAACAAAGCCCTTCTGGCGAGTAGGCGACCAATACTGTAAAAAATAAGTAACTTTCGGCGTTTCTTCTCAGCAGTGGTCGTTACGAAGCGCTGGTATCAGTAGCTTTTCTTAAAAAATAAATTAAATTTTTATATACTTTACACGTAACATAAATTAAGGATCGCGACGAATTGATAACCTCCTCCTTTTTTGAAAGTCAGTTAAAAAGACCTTAGTGCGTTAAACAAAACGATAACGATCATCACAAGAGCAAAAGAGATAGCGATAAAATTGACAATGTGACAAGTTTTAAAACGAAACGTAGAAGTCATCAGCGGCCTAACATTCAAAATTCAAATGTTTATTCAGTAATTAGACCTTTACAGGCACTTTTACACGTCAATAAGTATAATTCACATTACGTGTATATTAAAATTTAATTCATTTTTAAATTATAGCTAAGTATACCGATAAACTTCGCAACGACCGCTGCTGAAAAGAACGCCGAAAGAAACTCTTTTTCACGTCACGCAGTAAAAAAATCTAGGTCTGCACAACTCAGATCAAAAAACATTCGATGGGGCCATAATTTCAGATCCACTTAGTTGAAGACCTTATAAATAACAAAAAAACAACATAAATATTATCACATACTTGTAAGTACCTAAGAGGCTTTTCACGTTTGGTTGGCTGTCTCGCTCGCACAATCCTTTTTAAAGATTATTAAAAAATGTGACTCATTTGTAGAAAAGTGTTTCACTAACTTTCAATATGATATTTTGTGGATATTTTAGACATGTTTGTATAATGTGTAGACATTGACTACATCGAAAATTAGGTCATCAAAATTTTAATTTTTTGATGACCTAATTCGATACACATACACATAAACAATAAAAAAACATGTCTACAATATCCAACATATAATTATATCGAAATTTAGTGAAACACTTTTGTACAAATGAGTCACATTTTTTAATAATCTTTAAAAATGTTTGTGCGAGCGAGACAGCCAACCGAATGTGAAAAGCCTCTTAACCCATTTCTTCAACGCTCAGAAAAGTCAGAAATATACAAAGTGTAAGTGATATATGCGTAAAAATCGAACCACGGACTGTACTAAATCACACTCACGTATTTTTTTTTGTTTTTTGACTGTTATTTTACTTTCATTATACTATAGTGATCTAGTATAGCCCGTGGTTGGATTCATGACGGGTATGTGTTTTCCACGTTGTATTCTTTTAATTCAAACAACTTTTATAATGGTATCAACTCGTAAACCGCAAAAAAATCTGCTGTTTCTTACACGATTGCCCCAATAAAGGAGTGTAATGTTTTCAGGGTACATGTATGTACACCTACTTGAATTTTAATAAGTACTTAAAAAGTGACAACATTTTTTAAAGATTTCGCGGTTGGTCGCATTGGAAAAAGCTGTATAATTCTATTCTTGAGAACCTTACTCCCCTTTTAACTATACTTTTCCAATATAATTTATTCCAGCGTTTCATTTTGTACATAAGTATATTTTATTTGGTATACATTCACTTCATATTTCATAACATAATAAATATGTATAGGTATCCATCAATTTTTAATAACATAACGTGGAAGGGACATAAATTAATCAAACCACGGGCTATACTAGATCACTATAGTATAACGAAATTAAAATAACAGTCAAACAACAAAAAAAAAATGGCGTTTCCATACTAAGATGTGCTGCCGCCCGGGCATGTGTATGGGAATGCCAAGTTTTTCATGGGAATGAAATTTTTTTGCTTTTTGACTGTTAATTTTTTATTTCATTAATCTATAGTGATCGAGTATACTATATATATATATAGTAATTTTTTACGGGTATGTCACTTCCACGTTGTATAAGGACTAACAAAATATACTGAAACAATTTTAAGGGTGAGTTCAGTCCATGATAGTGAACAACTTTCCTCAAGGAACATATGTCGAAATATGAAAATATATTTTCGGCTCTCCATACAAACTCGGATCAGCTGATCGGTCAACTTGTATAAGGTCACAAATTCTTTTCATGTATAAACAACGTGGAAGAGACATACCCGTAATAAATCGAACCACAGGCTATACTAGATCACTTTAGTATAATGAAATAAATCGATATTCCTATACAAATTGCCCGGGCGGCTGCACACTTTTGTATAGAAATGCCGGAAATTAGTTTTGTGTTTTGGTTGTTATATTAATTTCATGATATTACTTATAATGATCTACAAAGGTCGGAATTAGGTAGAGTAATTTATGTACTTACACTGATTTCATACAGCGAAAGAATAAAGTGGATATGCCTCAATCCCAAAATTAATCTTGAAGAGTAGAAAAATTCCGTGATCTATTAAATAATAAGGTTATCGCCGTCCAGAGGTCCCGGGTTCGATCCCCGGTCAGGGCAAGTTGGAAAATGGCCTTTTTCAAATTGTCCTGGGTCTTGGATGTTTATCTATATATGTATTTGTTATAAAATATTGTATCGTTGAGTTAGTATCCCATAACACAAGTCTCGAACTTAGTTTGGGGCTAGCTCAATCAGTATTATTTGTCCCTATATACATATTTATTTATTTACTTTGACACAACTTCAACCGAAAATATGTAAAACCGAATAAAAGTTGCCGTAAAAGTCGAAAAAATGTTAATACTAATAAAAATTGTATGTATTTATTTTTGTTTTATTTGTCTCATCTATTTCTGAGGTTTTTATTATTATTTATTTATAATATTGTTGGCAGCTCGGGATTGTCCATTAGAAATCCCGGGAAGATCCAGTACGGAAATACAAAATAACTCTACCTAACTCCGACCTCTGGTGATCTAGCGATCGATTTATTACGAGCATGTCCCTTACACGTTGTGTATTTCGATACGTGTTCCTTGGGGAAAGTTGTTCAGTATAATGACCTGAATTCACCCTTAGAATAGTTTAAGTATATCTCCTTAAACCTTATACAAAGTGGAAGGGAGATACCCGTTATAAATCGAACCACGGGCTATACTAGATCACTATAGTATAATAAAATTAAAAAAAAAAAAAAAAAACAACAAAAAAACATGGCATTCCCATGCAAATTGCCGGACGGCATGACACTTTTTTATGGAAATGCCAATTGTTTTTTTGTTTCTTGACTATTACGTGGGGCGCACTATAAGTTTCCGGAATGAATATGAAAAAATACTATTAAAGGTACAAAATTAATTTATTGTTTTTCAAAATAATCTCCTTTGGCGTCTATGCACTTTTTCATTCGATGAAACCAGTTTTGAAAACTTTTGTGCCACTCCTCTGTGGTGACCTCTGAAACGTGTTTTTCATACTCCTCGACAGCCTCTTCTGGTGATGAAAATCGTTGACCGCGTAATTGGTTCTTAATTTTTAGGAACAGAAAAAAGTCACAAGGTGCCAGGTCGGGACTGTATGCAGGATGACTCATGAGTTCTACATTTTTCGCCTTCAAAAAGTCGTTTGTCTGTCTGGCCGTGTGAGAACTAGCATTGTCGTGGTGCAGGATGATACGGCGTTTACGGTTATTTTTACGGAGTTTGTCAATAACTTCCGGCAAACAAATGGTCGTGTACCAGTCACTATTCACTGTACGACGATTCTCTAAAGCAACAGTAGCCACGTGTCTAGTTTTATTAAAAAAAGAAGCAATCATCCGCTTAGATGCACTTTTCACGCGCGCCACTTTGGTTGGTTTCGGCTCATCTTGAAAGACCCATACGCTCGATTGCTGCTTTGTTTTGGGATCGTAGCAATAAATCCATGTTTCGTCACCTGTTACTATGTCCCACACCAAATTTGACGCACCTTCGTTGAATCTGGTAAGCATGGCACTGCACCAAGTGACGCGGTCCGTTTTTTGAGCCTCGGTCAAGTTGTGTGGGATCCACCGCGAGCACAGCTTTCTCACACCCAAATGTTTGTGTAGGATTAATTGTATTTGACTCATGCCTATTTCTAAGGATGCGCGAATTTCATGGTAGGTCACATGCCTGTCTGTTTCAATCATACGGCGCACAGCATCGATGTTTTTGTTGGTCACAGCGGTGGACGGCCGACCATCGCGAGATTCGTCACTGAGATTGATACGACCACGCTTGAATTCTGCAAACCAGCTATAAACAGTTGTCTTGCATGGTGCTTCATTGCCAAAAGCTGTTTCAAGCCGAGCGATGCTCTGTTGAGCTGTCAAATTACACTTAAAATCGTAGAAAATCATACTACGAAAATTTTCCCGAGTTAAATCCATGTTGATGCAGACACACAATTTTTTAAATGGCGCCACAAGGTAAAAACAAAAGACAGTCAGATGAAACAAACTGCATTCTACAGCCAAAGAGTTCTATTTTCAAATGTTGCAATAAATTTTTAAATATTGTTTATGTAAGTGGCCAGTTCCGGAAACTTATAGTGCGCCCTATGTATTTCAACTTCATTCTGTAGTATCGGAACATATGTCATTGTCAACTTGACATATATCAGTGTCACGGCCTTGCCGATAGTTGTCTAAGTAATCTATGCTGACCACTCTCTCTTACTGATGTGTCTCGCAAGCATACATTGTAATTTTAAAATAAGAAATATTATTAAAGTAATATCGTGCCATCGGGTGTTTTAATTAAAATACAAACATTACACATTCATTATACTATAGTGATCTAGTATAGCCCGTAGTTCGATTTATTACGGGTGTGTCCCTTCCACATTGTATATGTACCTACTTCTAGCAGTTTTTTTTAACTAATTATAAATAAGTAAATATTTTTTGATATTTTTTTTATGATTTATAATAACACCAATGTAGCAAAGTCCATCTTCGCCCACTATCACGTTGAACGTGGCCTTTGGGTCGTGGCCCCAGGCTCAGTCCATCCCGTTAGTGATAATGTTTTTTAGCAAAACTAATATATCTTTTAGCAAAACGATCCACCACATTCAACAATTTTTACCTTATTTTTGATCGACATCAAAAACGAGCTTTGGTATGATTTTTACTAAGATGTTTTGATTTTTATGTTACTTTTAGTAAAGTTATTCGTATTTTAATTTTATGAGCGCATTATTTTTAAGAGGATACATTAATTATTCGGGGTCCAGTGCTGCCCCCATTTGAAATAAATTATTTGAAAGGTAACGGAGATATCATTTAAAAATTTTGTCTTGACCAAGCCCTAGTTAACCCCACAAACTATTTTATGAACTACTATTTACAGTTAAAAGTGAAAAGACGTGAAGCTTTTCTACGCACATCAGCCAAAAGTGGCCGTTTTTCGCAAAGCTTTAAAATAATTTATTTCAAATGGGGGCAGCACTGGACCCCGAATAATTCATGTATCCCCTCAAGCATGTTCAGTGCATAATACTGATTCTATTGCGTATGAATTGTAAGTATTAAAAAATTCGAGAAAAAAATTTGGTCTTCTACAGTCTTATTATAAAACCCAGACTAACTTTGTTACTAGGTTTAAACCATTATCCGACCAAATTAAGTTGACATCTAGTAATATCACACTATCTCACCTGTCAATGTCAACTTTATTTTGGGCGGATAATGGTTTAAACCTAGTAACATAGTTGGTCTGTGTTTTATAATAAGATGGCTAGGGTCTAGTATTTTCCTATAATTGAACGAACGAGCGAGGTTCTCAGAGCCTATATGAACAATCCGGCATTTGTATGTTTGTATATATGTATGTTTGATAGACGATAACTAGAGATCGGATAATCGGGCGCCTGTGTTTTCCTCTTTGGTAATACATATAATAATATATTGTATAAATATTTTTAATATATCTTCTTTTTATTAATTTAAGAACTTTAATCAGCTTCGGCGACGCAAGCACACCTGCACTGGCGGTAGCTGAAAATCAGTGTTTTGCTCTCTGGGCAATTCCCCGCACTGAGCTACAGCCTTTTGTAACACACATGCCTATACTTTATTTATATTGGATTTATATTAGGTTAAGTTATTCTTTTTTCATGTATTGTAGTGTGCTATAGATGCAATAAATAATTTATCTATCTATCTATCTATTTGCCTAAATTTCGTGCGGTACTTAACACAGCGTAGATACAACCACCAACCTGATAAAGATAAATATCAATCCCTCTTAATGCTACTTTGCTATTATGGTTTATCTATAGACGCTCTCATTCTATAGATAAACCATATCTCATTCTACATGGAATAACTATTAGCACCTAGTGCTAAGCTCTTAAAAATGTTTTCTCCTTATAAATTTTTTAGAAGTCTATTCGACTAAATAATAATATTTTCGTACCACTTGCTCAAAAAAGGCACATTCTATGGCACAAAAAGCGAACATAATAATAGTATTTTAATCTGTTAAAAACAGGTAAAGAAAAATGTACTGAATTTCATTCAGCCTCTAGACCAAGAATGAAAACAGGGAAAGAAAGTTGTACTGAATTTCATTCATCCTCTAGAGGGAGAATGTGGTTTAAGTTTGGAATACTTACCGAAATGTATACTGAACTCAAATCATTTCTATATTGTTAAGCGTAAAAAAAAATAACGATTTTGAATCGACAACATTTATCTGCAAAATCCATAAAACCACTTAGATTTCATAAAATTTTAAATTAAGTTATGTCATTGTTTGTTTACACCAGCTGTTTAGTTTTCCAAAAAGAAAAAGCAAAGGGTCGTTTGCGTCTTACACATACAGCCAAGTTTTTGGCGTACCTATATTTATTAACAGCGTAAAGCATTTTGTATTTTTAATGTAACTGGATAAAAATGTTATTATTGTCTTTATTTTTTCGCAAATGGTACGAAAAGTAGAGTATTTTCCTTGGTGATAAAGCTGTCTTAGTCTTGAGTGAACTTAAATCCGTCGCTAAACTCAGGACTTGTCCTAAATCCCTCGCTTAGCTCGTGATTTAAGTATTTAACACCCTCGCTCCGCTCGGGAGTAAACCTCGAGTCCTTCGTTGCGCTCGCGATTTAAGTTGTCACCCGCGACAGAAGACACTGCTTTATCCCCTTGGTTAATAATCTACTATTTAATTGAATACTGCTTACGCACTTTTAATGGGGCTACTTTCAAACGAGTTTATAACCATATAAGCAAAGTGCATTAAGAGAGATTGATATTAATTTTTATCTAGTTGGTGGTTGTATCAACGCTGTGTTATGTGCCGCGTGAAGTTTAGGCAAATAAGCGCCCGATTATCCGATCACTGACGATAACTCTAGTAAATTTGGCGTATAAATATAGTCAATAGAGTTCTTAAGTTCGAACATGAGCCAAAACAGTCAAGGGGTTGCCGGATATGAGGCGAGTTCACTGTTCGGGGCGAACTACTAGTAATAAGTATTATGCTGATTGTTCAAAGAATGCAATATTCAGTATTTTGGACTAAACTTGCAGTAAAATGTACGCCTTAGGAAAAAAAAAAATTTTTTTTTTGAATATTTTTTTCTTTTTTTTTTACTATAACATTTGTTCCTGGTAGACTGAAAGTGACCTTTTGTCTAGGTCTAGTCCACCCCACAAGAGTACATGGGCATAGATCACGCATACTGATGTATGTTTGTAACCTATATCCACTTATCCTCTTTCTTCCCATTCAGTAACGGGGTAGACTCGACCTCTTTACTGTCCTTCACTGGACTGATGTCTGGCTTACCACTAACGTATTTAGCGAGGGTGTTGGAGACGACATACGGTATACCGGCGAGATCTGATGACACCGAGTTGTAGTACTGGCGGTAGCAGAATATGGCGACGGTGTAGCCTAAGATGGAGCCGACGAGAATATCTTTAAAAAAAAGAAGAAAAATTAGAAAAAAAATTGTGATCACTTTTTAGTTGATCTTTTTAGGAGCAAAGGATTTAATTGGTAGTGATATGCAGAGTCACCAATTTTTGGAATAGAGTCGACTCGAGTCATTTTGTACGGTATTGGAATCCAGGTTTGGTTCTGGACTCGAGCCAGTATTCGAGTCTAGGATTCGAGTCAGTATTCGAGTCCAAGATTCGAGTCCTGGATTTGAAAACCAAGACAACACAGGACACAAAAACAAGCAGCGTTTGCTATGGCAACACCTGATGCAGATTATGTGAAATGATTTTTTTATTAATAATCATAAGTTTAATTTTTTTTACAAATTATATGCATAAACCTTCTGAAATAAACACTATCTATCCTTAAAACCGCATTAACGTCGGTCGAGTCAGCCAGAGACGAGTACAGGAATCGAATCAGTCAGACTTGAATACAGTATAGAATACTGAAATCGAGTCCACCAGACTCAAGTACTGTATTCGAGTTCGTCGGACTCTAGTCTAATAAAAAGGGAATTCGAAAGTAGGAATCGAATGTGACTCAAGTAACGCCTTACTCGGCACATCACTAAATTGGACCATCAGGTGACAGGTTATTTTGCTGCGTCAAGTGTATCCAATAACAATAGCTTATTTCAGTGTGCTGTTATCTGGTGTCCCATATTTATTAAAACCCTAACTATCCAAACTAATTTTTATTTTACACTGGTTGTAATGTCAATACATTTGATCAACTGGAAACTACAGCGAGTTTCCAGTTGATCAAATTTGATACATTTGATCAACTGGAAACTCGCTGTAGTTACCACAGGCAAAGGTAATTAACGTAACAGACACCCAACACCATAGAAACTACGTAAGTAGGCAAAACTAGAGTTGCGGGTAGGCATATAGAGATGGCAGCACACACGACTAGCAAAAAGTGACAAAGACGTGTTGAATATGCTTTAAAAACATTTATTTCATTTCATATTTACTTAATTAGAGTACTCCTTTAGTTAAATAACAGTAATGAAAGATTTTTATGGTTTAATAAATAACTATGGCGCCATCTAGTGACAAGGAAGAGACACAATTATGTTTATAAGACGAAGGGTAGGCATGCCACAGGTGAGGCACTTCATAGAAGCGGAGTGTCATTTATGCTTACTACTACTACTACAAACAAAACTATACATGTGTGAACGCGTCAATGTGTGTGTTCGCCCCTCAACACACGCGACAAGGCAAGAACGGGGGAGAGGTGCGGGGAGGGGGAACGGGGACGCATATTGTGCGGGACCTTAGGAGTTTCCGTTCTGTCTGTCTGTAATACTGGTAATACTTATATTAATCCACTAGATGACAACCAGGCCAATCAGACACTTCTTTAAACGTCAAAACAAACATTTTCTGTGGGATTTGTATGAAATACAAAAGTGTGACGTCATGCTTTTTTGGAGTCAAATAGTGCTCTTAATATCAGTTTTTTTGCATATAAAATCTTAAATCATGTTGAAAATGGATATGATCAATGAAAAGTGACACTTATTTTGTGACGTTTTATTTTATGAACTGTATCTACCGTACGGAATAATTTATTCTTGTTCCAGTCATATACCCAATGGCGAAGGGATGAAAATTTTAAAAACGCCTGAAACCTTTTTTCGTGTTGGGAATAACATTCCTATTTATCGTAAATAAATATCAGATTTTTCGGTTCAGTCAATTAAGTATAAAAAATGAAAATATTTTTAATCACAATTTCGCACACCATTCATCCTAACGCCACCATTTCTTTGGCCTGTTCTCATCTGACGTTAAAAAAATAATTTCATGACAGTTGACAACTTAACTACCACTGTCATATGACAATTGACAGCTTAACTGTCACAGTTATCAGAATAGTGTCCCTATTTTATTTAAATTTAATTTGAATCTCCGCTAGGAGTAATAATGTTCTGTGATTTGAATGGAATAGAATAGTCATAGAATAGAATAGTCAATTAGTCATATGACATCATCTTTTTTACACGTCATGCGTCAGACGAGACGGACAAAAGAAATAGCGGCGTTAAGCTGATTGGTGAATGAAATCGCGATTAAAAATACCGGACCGAAAAATTTGATATTTATTTACGATAAATAGAAATTTTATTCTTAACACTAGAAAAAAATTCAGGTGTTTTAAAAAATTTCATCTCTTCCCCATTCTGATCAATATCTGATATCTGATCAATCAATAACCAGAAGGCTCGTACCTACACGAGTAGCGTTTAACTGTGCAGCGCGTGCACATTATCTTTGGGAACTGTCAGATAGAATACAAATAATATATATGTAGTTTACGTATTGGTTATTATATCTTATATGTTATGTAAATTCTTTATTGTACGAAAAGGGTACAACACAAATACAAAAGAAAACATTACAAAGGCGGACTTATCCCTTTAAGGGATCTCTTCCAGTCAAACCAAAACCAAAAGAAAGAATGACATTGAGTAGGGTGGAACATTGTACAACACTTATGGGCAACTATACATCCAAATTTATAAATAAATGTACATACACATACATATAAACATAAATATATAAAAATACATAGTATATATATAAATAACTCAATTCTGGTCAGGAATCTTCATAAAAGTTTTTAACCCTAGCTTTAAAGGAATACAAGGTAGTTGAATCTTTAATACTATATGGTAATTCATTCCATAAATGAGCAGCCATGACAGCAAATGACTTTGCATAAGCTCGAGAAGAGGAAGTAGGTATGTCAAGAATCTTATTACGAGTTCGCAGGCGGGGATCAATGACTCGAAATTGGAATTTGTCTCTGAGGTAATTGGGAGGGATAGGATTGTGAAGCACGTTAAAAAGAAAAGTAAGAACATGTAGAATGCGACGGGTTTTTATCGTTAACCAACTCAGGCGAGAACGGTATTCAGATATATGATCAAACTTACGTAGTTATTTTGAATGTAAGTTTATTGATATACATTGTTTTTTTAATTAATATATCTTATATTGAAACGAAGTTCCTTACGGCAGGCTTGGAGGAGATAAGGATTTTGCTGCGCGACCGAACTGAAAAAAATGTGATAGTAAAACCGTAAGGATGACCTCGTTAAATAAAACCGTTAAATGAGACGTGCGCCGGCGCGACAGTCGTATACACATTGTGTCGATTCTACATTAGCCGAAGGAACTTCGTTCCTACCTGGTGTCCCACGACACCACATTTCTTTTTATTATTATTAATATATCTTTCAAAATTACATATTTTGCGCCATCTTCAAAAGACTTCTTAATCTCGGCATCACCAGTAGGTTGACTGGTAGATAAAGCCTAAGGTTTTAAGTCCGCCTATTACATTTGTAATAAAGTTAAATAAATTCTGTGATATTACCTTGCCAATGATGATGGTAGTCGCAACTCCTCGACATGGCTACGCAGGCAGCCAGCACTAGAGGTGCGAGGCACGTAAGTATTCTGAGGGAGCTGCCTCGTCGCTTGGACAGCACGCCGAGACGGCCGCAGAGCCACGCCGAGGCGAGGCCGAGAGAGCAGAACGACACTATAAAAAAAGAAAAGTTTTTTTTTTAAGATTATGGCAAAGCCAATATAACCGGCCAAGTGAGAGTCGACCTCACGCACGAAGGTTTCCGTACCGGCACGACTTGTTCTACTGAAATTAGTACTTGTGATCTGTAGTTCGTGGATTCGAATCCCACTGGGAAGCATAATTTGTGAAGAGTCGTTTCTAGTCTGGTTAGAATAAACATGATTCCGTGTTTAGAAAGACACGTATAAACTATTGGTCTCGAACGCCATCTAGTATTTGCTCATCAAACCTATTCAAGGATTGGTTCTGGTGTACCCTTTGGGTTGCGGGGCCAGACGGCAGTCGCTCTGTGTAAAAACTAGTAACCTCGTCAAATCACCTAGGTTAGGTAGCGGACTCCGGGCTCTGAAGCGTTACTGCTGAGGATGCAACCGGGAGTTCGCTACGATGATGATATAAGTCCCGGTCACTGGAGGTACCGGGTTCGATCCCCGGTCAGACCAAGATGGAGAATGATCTCTTTCAGATTGACCTGGGTCTTGGATGTTTATCTATACATACAGTAAGGGACATAACCGTAATAAAACGAACCACGATCTACTTCATCATTATAGTATAATGAAATTAAATAACAGTCGAATACCAAAAAAAAAAAAGAAATGTGGTGTCGTGGGACACCAGGTAGGAACGAAGTTCCTTCGGCTAATGTAGAATCGACACAATTTGCAAAAGAAGAATCGTGCTCAAAGGTATTATACACTACTCGCTTGTGTATACGACTGTCGCGCCTGCGCACGTCTCATTTAACGGTTTTATTTAACGAGGTCATCCTTACGGTTTTACTATCACATTTTTTTCAGTTCGATCGCGCAGCAAAATCCCTATCTCCTCCAAGCCTGCCGTAAGGAACTTCGTTCCAAAATCGGTATTATCATACAAAAGTATTCAGCCGACGGGGCAATTTGTATGAGAATGCCAATTTTTTTACTGTTATTTTTTATTCATTATAGGTACTATAGTGATCTTATATAGCCCGTGGTTCGATTTACGGTTGTCTCTTCCACGTTGTATATTCCCCCCCCCCCATACTCAATAAGGGTTGGTGATCTCACTTGTCAGCACTGAACATCACTTTCCTATACTGCTATCCTTTTCTGGCGCTCAGAACCGTCATTTGCTAGAGCGAGAGAGAGCGACGGAACGATATAGCACGGCAATATACAATGACTCACAACTGCTATGTCCGCTTGGGAAAGATTTCCGTCCCTCCATTATGTCCCAGGGCTCCCCTGTACACGCTAAACCAGGTTTCTCATCGCCGTCTGGGAAGCAGCGGTAGAAGAAATCTGGTCGCGGCCTCCCTGAAATAAAAGAAATTTTACAATGCGAGACAAATAAGTTGAACAAAAATGGCGGGCTTCAAAACATTTTTGTATAAATTGAACCAGTATGGCAGTCGTCGGCGCATTACTGGTACCTGCGCCGATAACCGCCATTTTGATTTAACCTACGTGTTGGGATTTTGTACAAAATTGCTTTGAAGTCCGCCATTTTTGTTCAATTTATTTGTGTCGCATTGTACTCCATTTAATACAATTAATAGAACTAGCTGGGCGACCCTACTTTTTTATGAAAATCTGTTTTTAAGACTCGTCACTCCCTAAATACCGAGTTTCATCAAAATCATTGGAGCGTTTCCAAGATCTACTCATTCATGAATTGCTCGTTTAAAGTAAAGGATTATAGAAAATAGAAGAAAAGAGGAGTAGGAAAAACCGGAAAAAAAATCGATTAAAATAAAAAAAATTAAACGTGTAATCATATAAGGAGGTTAAGAATTTGGCGAAAGGACATTGCGTACAATTTGCGAATGGGACGAGTTGCGAAAAAAATGGAGAAAAGGACGACTTGCGAACGGGATGAACTGCGAATAGGACGAGTTGAGAATGGGACAAAATGCGAAAGGGACAAGTTGCGATTAGAACGAGTTGCGAATGGGACGATTTGCGTCACACCCCCGACAAGAGCCCAGCTCATAAATATGAGAAAAAGAATAGAATTACCCGCGTGAGGAGCTCGGTGGCCCAGCAGGAGTACGCATCACAAGCGCTATCGAAAGTCGAGCGACACCGGCTTCTGTCGGTCTAATGCATGAAAAGTTAATGAACTGTCGGTGTAGTGTTTACCGAGGTTCCGTCCGTCGGTATTGAGTGGTAGACTCACCGGGCGTGGTCCACTTAGATGGGTGACCACAACAAAAACGGCGTAAAAATTCTAGACCTCTTACTCGCCGTTGGTCCCGGCGTTCTTCATTGTTCAGCTATGTCAGATGCCTAAAGGCAGTTTGAAAAGTTTGACACCAATGTTGGCCGTCTACACACGCGAAAAACCAAACCAAATTAAAGTTATTAAAAATCACATCATCACACTAATATTATAAAGGTGAAAGTTTGTGACTGTGTGTGTGTGTGTCTATTTGTTACTTCTTCACGCGCAAACGGCTCGACCAATTTTGATAAAATTTGGTATGCAGGAAACTGATACCCTGGATTAACATATAGGCTACTTTTTCCCGCGGGTAACACCGCCGGGCGCAATTAGTATATTTATAAATTTAAAGGCTATAATTTACCTGCTATCAACTTCATAGTGTCCGTTAAAACTCCATTTATTCCCAGTGCTAGAGACCATGCTAGCAATACCTGAAAAAAAAAACGCAGTTAGTCACTTTCGCAAATGGTTGTCGCTCGAAAATTGGTCACTTTCAAACGCTTGTGACGCAGTTAGTCACTTTCGCAAATCTTCACTTTTAAACTTTGTCATTGTTACAATATGTCACTTTCGCAAACGATCATGCACGACTTGGACTGTTAAGAATTTGCCAGGGTAGAACAATTGTTTTTTAACCACCGACAAAAAAAGAGGTGTGTTATAAGTTCGACGCTAACGTCTGTCTGTCTGTGGCATCGTAGCGCTCAAACGAATGGACCGATTGATTCCATTTTTTTTACGTGACAGCAACTTTCCTTGCGGTGGTTCTTAGCCATTTTTGACGAAAATTGGTTAAAAGTTATCAGGTGTTAACGCTTGAAAGCTGGGGTTTCTTAATTTGCCTGCAAATCAACTTGTTATTATGACTCATATTAATTATAACATAACGCGTATTGTTATTTAAGTCCTGAATGCCCGTGTGTAAAAAAGTGACCAATTTTCGAGCTATGTTTATTTTGAAATTACAATGCGTAAATTGATCCAAAATGGCGGTCGTCGGCGCATTGCGCCATTTGCGCCTATAACCGCCATTTTACTTCAACCTACGTGCCGGGAATTTGTACAAAAATGCTTTGAAGTCCGCCATTTTGTTCAACTTATTTGTGTCGCGTTAAACTTACCTCTAAAGCATCGTTGCAATCATTACAAACTGCCCAAGCTAGTAGCGACAGTGTGAACGGTACACTCAGCACGATTGCCCACAGCATGCCGCTGGGTACATAGGAGTCTTTCCGTGGGTACATACAGTCTAGTAGTTCGTTTGGCAGGATTTTACGGGTGTATGGTGTCATTGATTCCATGTAACTAAAATAAAAAAAAATATTAGGGCTAACAGCATGAAGAATTGAAATTAATTGTTTAATAATCAAGGTGATAGTCATTTTGACGACCTTCGTGGCGTAGTGGTCACCATGCTAGTCCGCCACCAAAAGGTCCCGGGTTCGATCCCCGGTCAGGGCAAGTTGGAAAATGGCCTTTTTCAAATTGTCCTGGGTCTTGGGTGTTTATCTATATATGCATTTGTTATAAAATATAGTATCGTTGAGTTAGTATCCCATAACACAAGTCTCGAACTTACTTTGGGGCTAGCTCAATCAGTGTAATTTGTCCCTATATATTAAAAAAAAAAGAAATTATTAAAATAACCGTTGAAAATATCTTTTGTAGTCTAGGTTAGCGAGAGTAAGACTCAAAGACCGCTTTCAGCATGACGGCGAGCGACAAGGTGGAAAAAGAATCAAAATAGTGATGGGTTGCTAGCCGCCTTGTTTAATTACATTATTCGCCCATTCCCTCGATCGGCTCCTACGATCTGCACGGGAAGAGAAGCATCTGGTTCATTATACGTTTTTTTCATTTCTCCCAAATCAGCATTTTTCGTAAAACCAACACTGATTGAATATTTTTCTTGTGCGCATTATCGCAATGGACTTTGCCTTTAGTTTAAAATCAGAAGATCTCTAAAGCATTTTTTAGCGATATAGATGACAATCGCCATTTAGTTGCTAGGCAATGTCAGGCGAATAGAATAGGGGTGACGACAAGCATTACATGTTATAATGTGTCAACATTGTATTATATTATAAGTATTTATTAATTAAAAGACAATTATAATAATATGACAAAGCCCTTCTGGCGAGTAGGCGACCAATACTGTGAAAATGAGTTTCTTTCGGCGTTTCTTCTCAGCAGTGGTCGTTACGAAGCGCTGGTATCGGTAGCTTTTCTTTAAAAATAAATTAAATTTTAATATACTTTACACGTAGGTAACATAAATTATACTTATTACGTGTAAAAGTGCCTGTAAAGGTCTAATTACTGAATAAACATTTGAATCTTTGAATCCATGGTCAGAAAAGTATGATTGTAATTAATCTTTTAGATTATGCAAAACTATTGGCCTCATATTTTCCAGTTTGATAAAAAAGTACAAATTTACAAAGATACGGAGCTTCAAAGTTCCGGAGTGGGAGCTTGCGACGCGACGTCACCGCTACGTAAAAATCGTGCCTAGCTGTGGCCCGTGACATGATGACATCATGCGAAATTTCAATCTTTGTCATATTTTGTTCCTCAGAGTTGAAATACGTGTTCAATATTTTTTAATAATCAAACTGTTGGACTTAAAATATTTCTCCATTCGTCATGCTTATATGGATATGGACTTAGTCAGAAAAGTTTATTCTATTATTTTAGTCCTTAATTAAGATTAACCAAACATAATAAACATATTTTTTGGTTTATCAAATTAGTTAACATTCACCGATATACAGAGCATCTTATGTCGATTTATATGATTTAATTTGCAAAAAACTATCCTCATTTTTTACTATGGCAATACTAAAGCAATCAAGTTGCCGTTTTTATTTTTTGCAACCCCCAGTTGCATATATTACTTTACTCTTTGCCCAGTTGTCTGGATTACTCCGTTGCCGACTGTACTAGGTGTCAGTATACACTTCAAAGTAAAAGTCAAAATTTGGCTCATATCGGATAGTTATTTCAACATCTAAGATCCTGAGCGGAGGCGTGTGACGTCATCGCCTTTTTCATTTTAAAATTATTGTTACTTATTCTTTTTGTAATTTTTTGTTAGTATGTCAAAGAGAAATATGATTAAAATGTTTTACAATAATATAACTGACAGAATAAACAGACATTTTAAGTCCACATGCCTATTCTTATGAAAACATTAGCTTTTGCCCGCGGCTTCGCTCGCGTAGTGGTGTAATTTATCAAAATCCTTCCTTAGGGGATGGCTACGTCATAGTAGCTTTATGCATGCAAAGTCTCAGCCCGATCAGTTTAAAATTGGCAAAGTTTCATATAAACTTTCATCCCCTATTTTATCCCCTTAGGGGTAGAATTGATCAAAATCCTTTCTTAGCGGATGCCTCCGTCATAACATCTACCTGCATGCCAAATTTCAACCCGATCCGTCCAGTAATTTGGGCTGTGCGTTGATAGATCACTATGTCAGTCAGTCAGTCACCTTTGAGTTATATATATTTAGATAGATCTATGGTAGTATCATTAGTCATTCTGTTAACAGTGATGTAGCAGAGTGACTCATACTTAGAACTGTTAACACCAATAATAAAATGCCAAGTGCGTATCAGCCCATCTTAGAGAAGAGTTCCGAAGTACAAAGATTGCCAATATGTGAATCCGCAAAAAAAAAAATATGCTTATACATATGACAAAAATTCTCTTGTACTTAATTAGAAACTTATAATTTTAAAAAATTAAAAACTGACTTCACCCCCAAACTACACAACCAATTTTGATAAAATTTCTATGTGACCACCTGACAAGTATACCCTTTCAAACAAAAAAAGAATTTTCCAAATCGGTCCAGGCGTTATCGAGTAATCGAGGAACATACATAAAAAAAAGTTCGCTACAAATTGATAATCTCCTCAAGTCAGATAAAAAGTATTCTTCTTGGTACTCAATTGTAATTACCCATTATACAATTATTCAATAAAATAAACCTTTAATGAAAAATTACGAATTTTTCTGTTAGAAAATAATTGCCTAAAAAGGACTTCATATGTAACTATCTAAATATTCTGATTTAAACTGATAAGAGAAAAATAATAAATCAGTCAATTATGAACCGAGTGCGTCACTCTTTAGGATGTAATCGCATTGTACGCTAATTTTACAAGGTTAAGACACGAATTCGTGGTTAACAAGTGTTTTCTCAGGTTAGTAACAAGACAAAAGAACATGAAAAATGCGCGTTCGTTTAAAGAATATTTTATCAAGAAATTTCAAATAATTTTAAGGAGATCTCAGTAGAAATCCGTTAATTATCGTAGAAACTAAAAAGCTATGGCTGAAAATAGTAATTATCGCATTCTATTTAAGATATCAGAGCAATAAAAGAAATAAAAATGTTACACGTAGCATATGGATCGTAACTTACCAAAAAGATGACAATAAAATCACACGCACTAGGATTTCAATAAATAAATTAAAACTGGCGGAACGTATTAGAGGCATTTTCATAAATATTTCGTTAGTTTTATGGGTAATTTTAATATTTTTTTACCATTTTCCGATATATACGTGCGATAGGTATTTTGTAATTTTTGACAGATCACCGTTCAGAAATGTCAACGAAAACATTAAGTTGTCAATTTGTCAGCTGTCAAACTTAAATTTCTGAACGATATTGCGTTTTGTTATTTGCTTACTAATTCTTGAAAGGATGCCAAAATGGCGCTAGATTGAATGCGTAACCCCAGCAAAATGTTGCCTATTGGAGAAATGAGAGTATTACAGATACTTAGTCCATAGTAAGCCTCGTATTGTTCAAATATAGCAAAATTCGTTCATGCTGTATTTTCGAAGTTATTCGAGAAAAACTGATTTTGCTGGAGTAACGTTACCCCAGCAAGATGTTTTTCAAAAAAAGCGTTTAGCCTAGAATCAAGTATATGAAAAGACAGCTCTTAATGAGTCGTAAATGTATACCGATAGCAAAATTTGTTTATCTTATACTTTTTGAGATATTCAAGATTTTGCTGGGGTAACGTTTTGCAATTTTCCATATCTCGAAAACTGTTAGTAGCAGAATTTTGAAAAAAATACTGTTTATAGGCCTTCATTAGTTCAAATTAGTTTAAATATAAGTATTCCGATTCATCAACAAGTATCGAAGTAATTTATTATTTTCAAAAATCGGTAATTTCCTGTTTACTCGTAAACTAGTACATTTACTAACAAATAAAAAGCAGTTACATATACGTATGATATACCCTTCTAACGTGTACAAATTTGGATAAACAAACATTACGCGATATGAAGATATAAAGGAATTTCATCGAATTCCTAGTGGTGTGACTTTGGCCATCGAATGCGCAGTTCTCTCTGAACACAAATAGATAAACTATAGTAAACATATGTGTTCATTTTGTTACAAAACATGCCTGAAAATTTGGGCTTCAAATCTCGAATGGAATAAAAGTTATTAAACAAACAAGAAAATATCATCAATTCTCCTACAAACCGACTAAATAACGGAGGCTACGAAAAAGCGGCCGTTTCATACTTGAGCGCAACCATCTCAACAAAATGGTATAACAGTCTTTTTTTGCTAGTACAGTCGCAGACAAAAAGGTTCTTGCGTTTGGTGGATAAAGAAAATACATGAGCATGATTACTTTTTTATTCAAATTATGTTTTACAATAATTGTATAACTAAAACTAGGAAAATCACAGATTAATTGAATATTATTAAACAAGTGTACTTTTATCACTTATTTTAAACTTAAATAATATTAAATGCTTTTCAGTACAATTTCAAATCACAGTTTGTTGAGGTAATTAGTTTGCTTTGTTATCAGTCACACTTTACAAGGTAAGATCAGAGTAAAATGGACACAAAATGATCTGATTATCTGACATTCATAAGTATATAGCCGGCTAAACGATCATATTTTGCTTGTAGTCGAACTTTTAATAAGAATATAAGCGAACCAGATTATTTCGGTCAATAGATTAAAATAAAATATTTTTTTTTCTTTATCAATAATATAAATAACAATATCAAATATTTTTTAATACGTATCCTAATTTGTTTCGATTTCTAATAACTTTTCACAAATATTTAATACTAGCTGATGCCCGCGACTTCGTTCGCGTGGACATTATGACTCCGGCGTATAAATATAAATAAAAACTAATGAGAGAGAGAGAGAGAGAGAGAGAGAGACAGAGAGAGACAGAGGGAGAAAGTACTTGTAACAGTGTTAGGAGTTAAAAGTCAATATTATTTTAATTCTTTCCTTCGGGAGCCAATATGAAAAGAGCTGAAGTGTTACTAACCCTGGAGAAAGCCACAATAAGTAGGCCATGCGAAAAACCAGTCCTTAGATCGACATCAGCAGCTTTAAGCCTCTAAAACTGTGACTTATTTTCATAGCAAAGCAAGTTAACATATGGAACTGTGTATTTTCAAAAGGAAAATTGTTGGGGATGAGTGGCATACGCGAAACAAATACAGTTTCACTGGCATCACTCACTTACTGTGAGCTTTAAGTGTCTCAGCAGACTATGCCGAAGTTTAGTGGCTAAAGTTCAGTGTCTAAAGTTCGGTGGGGATGACACACTTAATAAGCTGAAATTCAGCCGCTGAACTTCGGCATACAGTGCTGAGGCATTAAGTTGGGTTCCGTTACATTACACAGTTTCGGCGGAGTCAAATTTCGCATCAGCATTATTGGCCCTCCGACATTAAGACTTATTTTGTGAGCCGTGAGTCCATTTGCTGCAAGTGAATTAAAAAACTCAACTGGATAATTGGTGGCGTCGTCAACAACACTATCCAAGAAATCTAAATATATATAACTCAAAGGTGACTGACTGACTGACATAGTGGTCTATCAACGCACAGCCCAAACCACTGGACGGATCGGGCTGAAATTTGGCATGCAGGTAGATGTTGTGACGTAGGCATCCGCTAAGAAAGGATTTTGATCAATTCTACCCCCAAGGGGATAAAATAGGGGATGAAAGTTTGTATGAAACTTTGTCAATTTTAAACCGATCGGGCTGAGACTTTGCATGCATAAAGCTACTATGACGTAGGCATCCCCTAAGAAAGGATTTTGATTAATTACACCCCTACGCGAGCGAAGCCGCGGGCACAAGCTAGTTAACAATAATTTGCGTCATAAATTCTTTATTAATTGATTTTTAATTTTTTGGTGTCAATATGGCGCCTTCACATAACCAAGAATTTTCTGGTGTGTTATGCTCTGAAGGTCCGCAAATACTGAACTTATAAGTTCTACTTCGGACGAAACAACTTTTTTTTTGAAAAAATTTCAATGTTCAGACACATTTTTTTTACTCTTTTATTATAGTATACATTTAGTATGTTTTTGTTCAGCGGCAACAAAAAACATCATCTATAAAAATTTCAACTGTCTAGCTATAATGGTTCATGAGATACAGCCTGGTGACAGACAGACAGACAAACAGTCGGACGGTCTAAGTAATAGGGTCCCGTTTCTACTCTACCCTATGGAACCCTAAAAATCGAATAAAATAAGCATTGATGGGGGGCTCCCATACTACAAACGTGATTTTTCATAGATTATGGTACGGAACCCTTCGCGCGCGTCCGACTCGCGCTTGGCCAGTTGTATTATAACTCAACAAAAAGTTCTCATCAGACTTAATAACTTTTGCTAAGGCGGCATTTTAATATTTCTTATAGTTTAGCTGGACCATTATAGTTCTGCATCATGTGTTCCATTTTCCAAAATCAATTATAGCCTATATGTTGCCCAGGCTTCACAGCTATATAACAAAAAAAGTTTCATTCGAATCCGTCCAGTATTTCCGGAGATTAGCGTGTACAAACAGACAAACAGACAAACAGACAAACAGACAGACAGACAGACATTTTTTTTATTTTCTTACTCTATTACTATATCTCAATCGCCCCAAATATTTTTTTTTTTAAATTTTCAATGTACAGACACATTTTTTTTACTCTTTTATTATAGTATAGATTTAAATTTTTCTTTGCAGTCTTTTAAAATAGTAACTTCTTATGAATATAGAAATGATATCAACATTTTCAAATGTTAGTTTTCAGTCTTTCAAAATGGCCATTAGGGTCGTCACTGTAAATAAAACTTTTTACCGAATAAAGTTATATTAAATAATATCGTCTTTCATATAAGCTTATTCTTTAGACTAATACTAGAAAGTTACATTCATTGAACTGATGACAGAATTTCCAGTTCTGTCATCAGAAATATTAATAAGTAATGTAGTACTTTTTCTTACTCTAATGTGTAAATAATTATATGTGGCATTATGGAATTATCACATCTTTGTAGATTACTATAGAGATCATCGTAACATTCATATTCGTGGGATTTTGTTCTGTAACAGTATGCTCTGTAATGTCCAGTCAATGTAGAATTTGATGGTGGTTCGAAATCTATGACCGCCAAAATCGTATACTGCTTATCATTTAACTCTATATTAATATAGGTATATAAATAGGTATGTCCTTCAGATTTACGTACATGTCATGAAGTTCGAATAAGAGCAAATGTTTCAATTCATAAATAAAACACAACTTTCCTTTCTTACACTCAGAACATAAAGGGTTGTTACCGCTATTAATACATGATGAGGCAGATTCTTGTAAATGCTTAATACCTTTTTGTTTTAAAATATCTAAATCAAGCGCTATGTACTTGCAATCAAATTCCTTTCCAAGATTGTTGGCGCATGCAATATTTGAGCAACGCCTTTTTCTTACAGCCGAAAAGTATATATTGCCTTTAAATATGTTATCTAATATTATATATTATGTTATAATATATTGTTACATTACAATCACAATTTATAATATCTTGCTGTGATTTAGTCCTATCAAAAATATCAATTAACAAATTATCTCGAAGTTCATAAATTCTTTTGTTACTCTTTTTTGTAGACGATAAAAGTTTGATGAATGTAGATAAGTCGTCGTTTTCGATATTTATATCATCTCTTAAAGTTGGCCTATCGTGATAGGCTACGGCAAATGATTGTGCCAAAGAGTCGAATGCACATGTGTTTGTTATAAGAACCCTGGTATTTAAAATATTTGAGTTTGCGACGTTGCCATTTTGCTGTATATATAACCGGTTAATTTTTTTTGATTTAGGTGATGGTATGGTAAGTCCGCCCCAGTTTTCAAGTTCTATAGGTCGGTTTTGAAAAATTGATTGTACATCAAAATCGGCTGTATCTGTTTGACATATCTCCTCTTTTTTGTCCATTATGCTTGGTGCAAGAGCAGACATGTTAGATTTCGGTGAAAAAATAATATTTTTTTGCTTTTGTGTAACCTTTGCTAGTTTTGGTGGGGAAATATTAAAATTTTGATGACTGGATTTGCGTTTCGTATTTTCATTACGAAATTCAATGAAATGTTTAGTTTTTTTTCGTGATTGATTCAATATTTCACTAAAGCTAAATTTTACAGCTCCGTTAATAAAACTATAATGCTGTACAAGAAATTCGTCTAAACGGACTCTTTCAGCGTTAGTATTAAAATATATACGAGGGGGGGTCAAAAAGTTCGCGGAACGGAGGGGAAGGGGGGTGAAATAAAATACTGTACTATTTTTCTTTTTCAATATATTCCCCCTTAAGTCGAATACATTTTTCAGATCTCTCTATTAACTTATTAATACCGTCGAAAAAAAATGATTTGTCTTTGTCCTCAAAATAGGCCGAAATCGCCGACTTGACTTCTTCATCATCGGAAAATTTCTTCCCCCGAAGCTCTTTTTTTAATTTGGGAAATAAAAAATAATCACAGGGGGCTAAGTCTGGACTATAGGGAGGATGGTTTAACATTTCGAAGCCACAGTGATGAAGGGCAGCCATCGCAACGCGGCTCTTGTGTACCGGTGCGTTGTCATGCAAAAGCAGCACACCCTTTGTCAACTTTCCCCGCCTTTTCTCCTTGATTGCTTCTTTTAATTGTCTTAGTAGATTAGCGTAGTATTCTCCCGTTATAGAAACACCCTTATCTTTATAATCTATTAATAAAATACCCTCTGTATCCCAAAAAACAGTTGCCATGATTTTTCCAGCCGATTGTGACACCCTGTATTTCTTAGGGGGGGGCTGACCCTTTTTATGCCACTGCATAGACTCTTGCTTCGACTCAGGCTCATAATGATGAACCCAAGTTTCATCTGCAGTAACAAGTCTTGCAAAAATTCCTTCCTTGTCGGCGCTACAGAGGTCTAAAAACTCCTTTGAATACTCGACGCGCAGCTGTTTCTGTGGTGGTGTGAGCATTCTTGGCACCCATCTTGCGCTGACTTTTGACATCCCAAGATTGTCGTGTAGAATATTTAAAATGGTTGTAGGTGATACTCCAACCATTTCTGCAAGTTGTTTCTTCTTCAAACGAGTATCCTCCAGTATAAGATTCTCCACTTTTTCAACGATGTTTGAGGTGGTGGCCTCAATCGGCCGTCCTGAGCGAGGGTCGTCTTCAAGAGACTCTCTGCCTTGCTTGAAAAGGCTATTCCACTTGTACACCATGGTTTTCCCAGGGCAAGAGTCCCCGTATACTGATAACATTTCTTCCAAAATTTTCTGAGGTGGTTTTCCTTGCTTAGTGAGGAACTTTATGACGGCACGAAACTCGATTTTTTCCATGTTCAAGTTTTTCTTCCGGATTCACTTGTTTGATCGACGACAGGTCAAAGGTTATTGACACAATCAGGTTCAAACTTGGCATATATACTCACAAAGAGTTGCTCATTAGTTACTACCTGCGGCAGGTCCCCCACCCCCCGCTATCCCCTCCATTCCGCGAACTTTTTGACCCCCCCTCGTAGTTTTAATGTCTTTGAAATGTCCTTCTACATTTGAACTACTGGCATAGTCTTTAGCTCCTGGAAAGTAATCAGTCATAATATTACCCCACATGGGTAATTTCTTTAGAAGTCTTTTAAAAGTGCTGTTAATTTCGGGCAAATAAAAATCGTTTTTTACTGTGGTAGGTTCAGTCAACTGTAAATATAATAATTCCTTATTCATAAAATCATCGTAATACTTTATCAACGAAAACGAAGTTTTTTGCTCATTTCCTTTGATTTCTGTTTCTAACTCTTTTTCATCAAAATTATCTTCAGTCAAATGAATTTGATCAGCATATTTCACGTGAGTTTTTATTTGTTCACTCAAACGATTAAATGCTTCCTCACACTTTGTTTTCTATAATAAAATATAAAACTCGTATTTATTACTTTGTTTAAGTGGGGAATGCGACATTTATTAATCTTTCCGACGTACACTGCCATAGAGGTGTCAACCCTATTGCTAAAAACTAAGTCACAAATGTATGAATTCACACCAAAAAATACTGTAAGAAATTTACTTAAAATATTTTAAATATCGGCTACAAGAATATCATTTTGCTCGACTGTACTTTTTGTCGGTTATTAGGTTGCTAATTTGCGTAGGAAACCCGAGAGTATGAAACGGCCGCTTTTTCGTAGCCTCCGTTATTTAGTCGGTTTGTAGGAGAATTGATGATATTTTCTTGTTTGTTTAATAACTTTTATTCCATTCGAGATTTGAAGCCCAAATTTTCAGGCATGTTTTGTAACAAAATGAACATATATGTTTACTATAGTTTATCTATTTGTGTTCAGAGAGAACTGCGCATTCGATGGCCAAAGTCACACCACTAGGAATTCGATGAAATTCCTTTATATCTTCATATCGCGTAATGTTTGTTTATCCAAATTTGTACACGTTAGAAGGGTATATCATACGTATATGTAACTGCTTTTTATTTGTTAGTAAATGTACTAGTTTACGAGTAAACAGGAAATTTCCGATTTTTGAAAATAATAAATTACTTCGATACTTGTTGATGAATCGGAATACTTATATTTAAACTAATTTGAACTAATGAAGGCCTATAAACAGTATTTTTTTCAAAATTCTGCTACTAACAGTTTTCGAGATATGGAAAATTGCGAAACGTTACCCCAGCAAAATCTTGAATATCTCAAAAAGTATAAGATGATCAAATTTTGCTATCGGTATACATTTACAACTCATTAAGAGCTGTCTTTTCATATACTTGATTCTAGGCTAAACGCTTTTTTTGAAAAACATCTTGCTGGGGTAACGTTACTCCAGCAAAATCAGTTTTTCTCGAATAACTTCGAAAATACAGCATGAACGAATTTTGCTATATTTGAACAATACGAGGCTTACTATGGACTAAGTATCTGTAATAATCTCATTTCTCCAATGCGCAACATTTTGCTGGGGTTACGCATTCGCTAGATTATTTTTCATATCGAAAAAAAATTTTACCTGCATCGGTTTTCACTCGTGCACTTGGTAGTAATAGTAAAGTTTTATAATACATAAATGTTAACTGTGTTTACTAGCTGTATGCTGTATTTCGTGTCCCGTGCTCTGTGTCAGGGACTTTCTTTTCAGAAGTGCGATTTTTGAAACGCGGAGTCATCTATACGAATGGTTTTCCCATACAATAACCATACGTTCAGGTGACTCCGCGTTCCAGAAATCGCACTTCAGAAGCTTCCAAACTTTCAGATTTGCAGTATTACGATAGATAGGTAGGTATGTAATTAAACTGACTATAATTTACTAGAAAGGGTGTATATTACACAAAGTAAACTTATATCTAATCTAAGACTAAAATTATTTGAACATTCAAAAATACGGTAAACTAATAATGGGATATTAAAAATTAAAATGAAAACTGAGTCTGAAGTACCTATTTTCTTGGTTTTTTTCTTAGTTCACAAATCACGCCGCGCCGTTTATATACCACAACATATATCTCTAATAAGTCTGGGTATTTCACAAGTTTATAGTGGTCTGTTATTACAAATTTAACTTTCACCTACGGATTTTAATAAGTAAATGCACGTAAAATGCAAATATACTTAGATTTTGTATACAATGTCCTTTTTAATTAAGTACAAATATTTTAAGGGGTTATTCAGTCCATCATTTTGAACAACTTTGCCCAATAAATATATATCGAAATACGAAAAAAAATATTAAGGTTCTCATACAGATCGAAGTAGTCACGTGATATCGTTACTATGAAAAATGCAAAAAATTTTTTCGTATTTCGATATATATTTATTGGGAAAAGTTGTTCAAAATGATGGACTGAATCACCTCTTAAAATATTTGTACTTAATTAAAAAGGACATTGTATATTTGTATCTTCTTATACATTGTCCTTTTTTATTAAGTAAAAACAATTTAAGGGATGATTGAGTCTATCATTTTGAACAACATTTCCCAATAAATGGACTAAACAATTTTTTTTTAGGGTTCTCATACAAATCTAAGTACTGTGCGTCACTGTATGTGATATCGTTACTGTGGAAAATGAATTTTTCTTTTCGTGTTTCTATATATATTTTTTTTAGTTTAATAAAAAAGGACAAGTATACTCTAAAGCTAGCGCAGATTGTCATTTTCCGGGGTCCAGTGTTGCCCCCATTTGAAATAAATCATTAGATAGTAAACGGAGACATCATTTAAAATTTTGTCTTGACCAGGCTCTAGATAACCCTTCAAACTATTTTATAAACTACTGTTTACAGTTTAAAGTGAGAACATGAAGCTTTTCTACGCACAATTGCTAAAAGTGGCCACTTTTGGAGTATGTGCGTAGAAAAGTTTCACGTTCTCATTTTAAACTGTAAGCAGTAGTTCATAAAATGGTTTAAAAAGTTATCTAGGGCCTGGTCAAGACAAAATTTTAAATTATATCTCCGTTTCCTTTTAAATGATTTAATTCAAATGGAGGCAGCACTGGACCCCGAAAAAATCAGGTAGCCCTTTAATGCGAAACTACCACAAAACAAACATATTAAAAGATCGCTCTTTATAACCATCAATAAATGTTGAGCCACCGATAATAATATCGTCTACAAGTAAATACAAAAATGCTTAAAACGATTTTGTGACGTTTTCAACCGACTTCCAAATAGAAAAAGTTATCCATTCGAACATACAGGTATATTCCTTCGATTACTCGAAGACACCTGAACCAATTTGAAAAGTTCTTTTTTGTTTGAAAGGACATTACTAGGTACCTACAATGTGACACAAATAGGTTGAACAAAAATGGCGGATTTCAAAAAATTTTTGTACAAATTCCCGGCACGTAGGTTGAACCAAAATGGTGGTTATCGCCGCAGGTACAAATAATGCGCCGACGACCGCCATTTTGGTTCAATTTACGAGTCGGGAATTTGCAAAAAATGCTTTGAAGGCCGCCATTTTTGTTCAACTTATTTGTGTCGCCTTGTACATAGTTTATTATCTGTGGACATACTTGCCAAGTGGTCATATAGAAGTGTTATCAAAATCAGTTGTGTAATTTGGTATTGAAGTGGGTTTTTAGTTTTGAAAAACTATTTTAAATACACCTTAGCTTACAATTACAATAAAGTCACTTATAAAAATGCAGATCTTAAAATGTAGATCTTAAATTTTAATATACACTTCTGTTGTATTATTATACAGACGAAATAAAACAATTAAGTACTTTCAAAGATATGACATATCCATCAACATAGTTACCTACATATTAAAATTGCTACGTTAGTAAATTGATCTGTTTCAAATATTCTAATACTTTGATAAATTATGTAACACTTTGAGCTAAAGCAATATTTTTTAAGCTAAACAAAACTTAATGTAAAAATTGACGCTAAATTAAACATAATTATATCAAGCGAAGACTGCGAGTTCCCTTGTGTAGATTTTAGATATGAATTAATAACTAACTTAGAAAAATATTTCAAAAAAGGAAAAAATCTGATATAGTATTAACATATAACAACCTTTTTTTTAATACATAAAAAAAGCATTTATGTTCTAGAACCTTAAAAATATCGGCAGTTTAAAAAAATTAAGATTTTTATTATTAATAACTTTCAAAAAAGGAAAACAATTTTTTGAAATATTTTTCTAAGTAAGTTATTAATAATAAAAATCTTATTTTTTAAACTGCCGATATTTTTAAGGTTCTAAAACATAAATGCTTTTTTTATGTATTAAAAAAAGGTTATTGTTTTACTTAAATGCTGGGAAAAGTTGTTTATCATCAGGTAAGTTAGTGTACCCTGAAATTATTTTAAGTTTCATATTTTTTTTCGTCCATTTCTTAAGAAAAGTTCAGTATCACGAAAAGTAATTTCAGCAATTTTCGTCCTATGTCGAATTATAGATAGTAGCCCATGGTATGCGCCCGCGCATTCTTGTAATAGTTGAAGTATTCTGATGGTGAATTAGCCTGCTTCTTCACCACCTCATCGCACTGCATTTGGTCACCCCAGTCGGCCTGCAAATATTACAACAACATACCTTATTAAAATTTCTTACTTCAAAAGTTTCATATGTCAAAAGTCAAAAACCTTTATTTTTCGTTTGATATTTGTATGACTTCATAATTGTCATGTTTTCTTTTAATTTCTTAATAGCTAGTTGTTGACGTCAGATCATTTACTTACAGCTAAGTTTACTGCCGACTCCTAAGCGCAAGTACTGAACGCTAGAAGCGGTTACAAACTGTACTGCAGCATTTTCTCCAAAAACGTCAACGAATATATTGTTACGTTTTCATTGTTAATTAAGAATGATGTCAAATTTAAAATTTGTGTTAATTTGTTTATTTAATACATGTACCGAATGTTCTAAAATTGTGACATTTGTGAGTCTAAAAACACAAAACCTTAAAGAGGGACTCGCATCAAGCTCGTCTGAGAGAAAATAAAAGTATAGAATCTTGCTTTTTTCCCCGCGAAAATTGTAAAATCCGATCAAGGGAAGGGGTAAAAGTTTGTTGTTTTGTGTGTTCATTATGGTGGTATTGTATGATCAAGCTAAAAGTGGCCTTCGGACTTTGCAACTCTGATCTCTATCTGCTTAGCACTGCTGTTTACAGTTTAAAGTAGGAACGTGAAGCTCTAAACAGTAGTTCTCTGTAAACAGTAGTTCATATAATAGTTTAAAGGGTTATCTAGTGCCTGGTCAAGACAAAATTTTCAAATGTCTCCGTTTCCTATCAAATGATTTATTTCAAATGGGGGCAGCACTGGGCCCCGGAAAAGTCAGGCATCCCCTTAAGGCTACTTTACAGTTGATTAGTGATTAGTGCGAGTTCATGCATTTTCTACTCGCACTCGCAGAAATAGTATGAACTCGTGCTCATCAATAATCAAAGTGTAAAGTATATGTATGTATGTTTAATACTTACAAAGTTGGGGAACAGCGACCGTTTGCTGTCAAACTTCTGCTCGTGGACACATCGGAGCAAGTACAGACGCTCCACCCACGGCCAGATCATGTAGTCCAACATGCCTGGACGGTTGCCACCGAAGTAGTTTGTTCCTAGAAGTGTTTATTTATTTAAATTTTATTGCACAGTTTAAAAAAACTGTGTAAGAGGCGGACCTAATGCCGTACGGCATTCAACCCCGGTTAACCATTGGACATAATACCATAACACAATCATAATCATTTCAGCCGCATAAAGTCCACTGCTGGACGTAGGCCTCTCCCAAGGATTTCTAAATGAGTGATGCAGAGAGGCTTGCATCCAGCGTTTTCCGGCGACTTGGTTAAGTCTTCTGACCACCTTGTGCCTTGGTATCTTACGCTTCGCTTTCCTTCGAAAACCTTTTTGCCCCATGGCCATCAGGCTAAACAATATTTAAGTCAAATTTCCAGCAAATGCTTAGCTGAGAAAAAAATTAATGAAATAGAGTGTAAGTATTTTTGATTTTATAATTTTGTTGCTTCTCTTCCCGAACCCAGATCGTAAAAGCTGATTGCTGAAATATGCAAAAATAAACAAATATAGCTTCTTTTCTTCCGATATCCAGATACTATGGCCAATACTGCGTTTTTCTTTCGGCGTTTCTTCTCAGCAGTGGTCGTTACTAAGCGCTGGTATCGGTAGATTTCCTTTAAAATTAAATTAATTTTTAATATACATTACACGTGACGTAAATTAAACTTATTGACGTGTAAAAGTGCCTGTAACTTACAAGGTCTAATTACTGAATAAACATGTGAATTTTAAATTTTAGAGATAGTAAAAGCCAATCGCAGAAATATGCGAAAAGTACAAGAATCATATCAATGTGAAACTATTAGCAAATATAGGTAATTAACGGCTTCGCATGATTCTTCTATTTCCTTTCATGCTGAAAGTGCCTTTTAGTAAAAATTAACCCCAGATCACTACGATCACAGGGTGCCTAAAAGACTGGCAGCTTTGCCTCGAAGTATGACCAACTTAATAAATGGCCAAAATGCACACAAACTCTTAGGTCCCCAGAAACGTGTGAAGATTATTTTAACCATTTCTTAGGAAAGTTATTTACCTCTAAAAGCCAATTCCTTCTCAAATATGTCTAAAGTCTGTATAATCTGATCGCTGCCGTATGCGAAGTTCGTGTCGAAGCATTCCAAACTGCCTTTGATTAACTGGAATTTAAAAAAAGGTAGGTAATGATTGATTACCTAATTCTTTATTTTTATTCTTTAGTTTATAGCCTCCCTAAAAAGCCACTTTTAGGCACATGATGAGAAAAATGCCATCTTTGTTCCAAATATTGTTAGAGTACAACGGTTGTGTTTTTCAATGTTTGACATTTAAATTAGTTATCGCCCACCGTCACGCTTAAAGTATAAGTAAGCTGTATCAGCTTATAGCCGAGACCCAAAATGCTCTGTCTACCCCGTGAGGGATTAAGACGTAATAGTATGTATGTTTGTATTCGTTTTTCATAATGGTATAAGGTTAATCAAGCAAGAAAGTGCTTAAAACAAAATGCTACAGAAAGGGTATTGCAAATTTTTGGGTTAACTTTGATTAACTAATTGCTGTGTATCCTACTGATACTGAATCACAACAGAGTGGTTGCCTAAAGATGGTTACCGTCGCGCGGGTAGGCCAAGAAAGCGCTGGCGAGACGATCTCGACGCATTCCAAAAAGGATGGTCGAGCCTAACACAAGAAAGAGATAAGTGGAAGAAGATGGGAGACCTTTGCCCAATGGGACAAATTAGGTTAATAAAAAAAGTAACTAATTACCTAGTAAACAGAAAAAAAATCTCAATTAATTTTAATTACATATTTTATGTTACACAAGTTACACAACGTTGAAGGAACACACACGTAATATATTTGATCATTTTAGTACAATGAATTAAAATAAAAGTTAAAAAAACAAATGACTTTTCCATACAAATTGCCCGGGCGGCTACACACTTTTGTGTCAAATTTTTGTTTATGTTTTTGTTTTTTGACTGTTATTTTTTTTTTCATTATACTATAGTGATCTGGTACAGCCCGTAGTTCGAATTATTACGAGTATGTCACTGCTACGTTGTAGATTGAGACAGATAATTGTGGCGCTCTCTCGTTTCGGAGGCCAAAATCCACTTCGGGTCGCTGAGCCGCGGAGTAGGTAAGTTGTTTTTTCATGAGCTGGTGCTCCTCGAGACCTCAGCTTTCAGTAAGTATCTATTCCAATACAAATAAAGGAACTTGCAAACCTCGTTAAACCGTTCAATAAGCAGCCTATCCTGAGCCTTCACGTACGGATCCTTGGAGTGTAGAGGGTTCCTGGGATACTTCTCATCCAGATAGTCACAGATTACGACGCTCTCGAAGAGGTACTTGTCGCCGTTCTCCGTTGGAATCTCCAGAACTGGGATTTTTACTGGAAAATGTGAGAATTTCAAAGATTTTTGTTTATTTATTACATTTTAGGAAGACTTATAGCTATAAATACAGATTATTTAGAACAAATAAGAAATTTAAAGCCATTTAAAAGTCTACACAAGTAGAGTTAGACAGATTTACATTAAGTATTATTACATTAGTACAGATTAAGTCTATGTAGTACTAGATGTTTTCATAGAATAGGTATGAACTGGTAATTTTTTTGCAGTGTTTCTTTTTAGCAAAAGTCTTACTGAAGCGGTAGTGTAGAAACGTTTGCATTAAAAAATACATAAAAAAAAGACAGAAAAAATAGGCATTTAAATATGTTAGTACCTACATTATCAGAAATTTATTTTGAAAATATTTTAATTTGGAATATTTTTCCTATGAAATATTATGGCAATACAGAATTTAATCTAAAAAGGTATATATAGATAGTGATGAAATGGAGGCCTATGCCCTGTGGTGGGACAGTTTAGGTTGAAAATACGAATAGGTATGGCACTCTTCATAAGCTGATGGTCTAAGCATCTATGGAAAACAGAGTTCGCTATGTATTATTTAGTAAGAACGAATAAAATAAACATAAAAGACAAGGGTTTTAGCAATTAGCAGAAAAAAAACATATGGTAGAAGTAGCATAATTTATACTCACATCTTGGATTCTTCTCCCTAAACCATTCAGGCAGCCTCAGTGGATCCAATTTGTAAACTTCATATTTCACCTTCTTGGCCTCTAGTATCAGCAGCACTCTGTGGCCGTACGGGTTCATTTCCACGTGGTATAGACGTAGCTTGTCTGTTAGAGGCGGCGGTGGCATTATTCCTGAAAAATTAGAACAAAATATATAGTTAATTATTTAGTTAATATTGCGGCTTCTCGCTCTAAATCAGATAGTAAGGGCCTATCGCGGGAATGCATTTGAATAAAGCGATATAATTAGACCCAGTCTTGACGCATTGATATTACTTTCTTGTATGGATTGGTACTTTTCATTTATCGACTACTAAAATTTTTTGGTATTTAATTGTACTTGAGTTACATTATTATGTCCCTGTCAATGAGTAAATAACTAAATATAGAGGGACCAATCACACTGATTGAGCTAGCCCCAAAGTAAGTTCGAGACTTGTGTTATGGGACTGTATGGATTAACTCAACGATACTATATTTCATAACAAATACATATATATATATATATATATATATATATATATATATATATATATATATATATATATATATATATATATATATATATATATATATATAAACATCGAAGACCCAGGACAATTTGAAAAGGGCCATTTGCCAACTTGCCCTGACAAGGGATCAAGCCCAGAACCTCTGGGTGTCGGACTAATATGGTGACCACGACGCCACGGAGGTCGTCAAAGAGATAAAGATAATCATTACTAACTGATAAAAATGTGATAAAAAATAATGGGATAAATAAAAGCCACGGATAAAAAAAAGACGGTCGTTCGTTAGGTATGAATGACTCATTCTCATTTTCCCACAATAAATAAATAATTAACTGTGTACAATTTTACACTGCTCGTGTTACTGTAAAGAATGTTGTTATAAGAAAGGTTGTTGTAAAAAAGTAGATATCAATAAATCGATAAATTAAAAGTTTTAATCCCTACAAAAATGTGATGTCTGTTCGACAAGAAAACTAGGTATAATATATATACGAGTAAGTATAGTATAAATAAGTGATATCAAAGAGTCGTTTATAAGATTTCAGCGACGAATTTTGGACTACAAATGCTTGACAACTTGGACATTGGAAGTTTGGAAGACCATTATCAAAGACATTTTATTAATTTAATTTATTGCATTGAAAATCTTAAGATTATAGTACAAAAGGTTAGCTTAATGCTACATATATGTAGTGTGTGAAAAATAAGTAAATTCACTAAGAAGAGTGTTGCCATTTTACTCCAAATCTCGAGCTCCCTTTTTATTACAATATGTTGTTCTATGCATTTTACAGTTATAAATAATTGTGTGAATAATTCTGCTTGGTCTTATGTTAGACCGGGAGAAAATGCCATATGGCATTACGTCCGCCACGTGCAATAAAGTAATAGGAATTAAATGTGAATGCATAACAGACCCTGTTCATAAGGTCGTTTTTTCCAAACACGACTGTACTCCAGTATAACTATCCTCGGTTTACATTTTTTCCTAGAATTTTGTGTGGGATAACATCATTTACGTTTCACCACTCTACACGGGAGTAAATTTACTCTCGCGTAGTTATTCTGTGACTCGGAACAAATATAAATGATTTCTGAACGACTGTAATCAACCACCTAAATTAAAGTAATCTAAATATATATAACTCAAAGGTGACTGACTGACTGACATAGTGATCTATCAACGCACAGCCCAAACCACTGGACGGACCGGGCTGAAATTTGGCATGCAGGTAGATGTTATGACGTAGGTATCCGCTAAGAAAGGATTTTAATCAATTCTACCCCCAAGGGGATAAAATAGGGGATGAAAGTTTGTATGAAACTTTGTCAATTTTAAACCGATCGGGCTGAGACTTTGCATGCATAAAGCTACTATGACGTAGGTATGCCCTTAGAAAGGATTTTGATAAATTACACCCCTACGCGAGCGAAGCCGCGGGCAAAAGCTAGTTAAGTAATAAATGTCTTGCAATTATGTACCTATCCTAAATAATTTGTAGTTATAGTTATAAATCCACCAATCACGAGGCTTATATGAGCTACAGATGAATAAAATAAAAAGAAGTTAAATAAATGATTACGTATTCAGCAGCTTAACATTTGTCCTTTTATGTAATCAATCAATTAATTCCCCAATGTCAACGCGGGTAGCTAACTGAATGGTAAGGTCGGTTAAAGAATGTTAATACTGTGGTTAATACTTATGCAAGAAACTTCGAACACGCGAGTCTGAGGTACATGACATCTTTATTTATTGTCTGTGGTATTTAACAAGCAACATCAAATTTTGTTTAGCTTTTGTAATGCGTTCATATATTAGAAAAATAGACAAGCGTAGTCAGCTTTAGCAGCCTTAGTGCGGCAACAGACGGGACGCAAGTTGCGTCGCGTAACAGCTAGAGATGGGCAGTGGATAGTACTCAATCTACCTATTTGAGTATTTACTCACTAGATTTAATAAATAGAGTATGCTTATATATTGACATCGCATTTGATGTCTGTTTACTTATTTTAACATAAAATTACGTCTTTACACTCCTCCCAGCAAAAAATGATAAATAGTCAAAAAAGCCTACTTTCAGTGTATGATAAGTATGGTATTTTCATATATTTTAGCGTCGCAGCGTAACGTTTACCGACATTTTAAGCATATTATGGCGCGTGCACACACTTTCCGACAAGAATTGCAAATGTATACTAGATTAAAGTTTAAAAATTGTCATGAAAACATGAAATAATGAATATGAATATAAATAAAAGTCGCAACTCATATAAATCAATATACTCACCAAATGGATAAATTAGGATATTTATCGGGTATTTATTCAATCTACTGAGTAAATATTCAAATGGATTGATTGAGTATTTATGCAACTCCCATCGCCCCGTCTGTTACGGCCCTTAGTGTTGACAGAAAAATAAGTATTATACCTAAACGTTTTAATTTTTAAACACATAATATAAATATTTTTTATTTATTTATAAAAAAAACTTTATTGATCCACAACATACAATTGTTCACAATTGGTTGACTTAATGTTAATAGTAATATACTTACTTATACTTACTACTTATTTGTTGTGAACAAATGCATTGACGTATACGTAAGTACATAATAGCTCTTTTTGGATTAAAGTACTTTGGATTACGATGTTTTTTTTTATTATTATAACCATTTTATCTTCTCATAGTTTTATACTATTATCTAAGAACACTTTTTGCGTTATTTACTAATATGTTTAACAGTCGTTTGGTCTACCATAAGTTTTTATTTCTTTAGTTAGCCAACGTTTATTCTTATAAGGTTTGATTTTTATGCCCTCTTGATTACCTTTGCCAAAGATAATATGCCATGTAAACTATAATATTCTCGTTTGCCTCCTTCGATAATTTAAAAATAATTATGTAATTACGCTCATTTATTAATAAAATCCAAAATACTAATGATGAGAAACCACACTAGACGATCCTGCATTCCAGTTTATTATGTAACATTTTTCGTTTCCAACTGTACCTATCTCAATTTAGCATACTTAACAATATATTGCATTTCATGGCTAATTTCGGATGTTAACTGCGACCAAGTGCTTTTATTTGTGGAGTTCATTGAAAAGCACGAACTCTGTAAGTGAGCATGCCCTTAAAATACTGTTTTGCCTTTTGAAAACAGCCTGTATCATCATCATCATACAGCGTTTTTCAGAAAGTAAAAATAGTAGGCTCTCTGAACTACTAGAGCCATACGTAGCCAGAGTTTATATAATAGCATCATACATATAACTATGTTAGTAGTTCACCGCGAACTTAGACCTTGCGATTATTCGCGTGGCCAAAAAAATCATAATCGCGGACATTTTTATTAATATTTCAAAAACTACTGAACCGGTTTTAATGCCATACGAACTTGAAAATTCTATTGATATTTCCTACATGCCTACCAAATTTAATCAAAATCGGACCACATACATACATACATACAAACAATGTGTTTTCGCCCCCAACTCGATTTAGAGACCTTGCTCGCTCAGTTAATAAAACAGTGCGATACTTAAGACTAAAGTAACAGAACACAATAAAAATTGTCTGTCTGTATTTATGTTCACGCTAATCTTTGAAACGAAGCGAAGCGAACGAATGGATATTTACGCGGTTTTCAATAATAGATAACATTTAGCTCGAGGCAACATATAAGGTTAGTTTCATTGAAATTTAATATCAGGAAAAAAGTTCGTCATTTTCAAATTTCGGACGAACGAAGTCATGGGCACCAGCTAGTATAATAATTATACAATATATCATTTTCAAATGCGGCAATTCTACCGATTTCGTACAAATGTTTGACCTAATTCAGTAGGCAAGAACTGAACTAAGTCGGCGGCACGCAATGGTAAACAAACGAAAGCGTGTAGGTAGGCGATATCAGGAGAGCATATTGTTTGCGAAATTTACTAAATATTCAGTCCATAACAGTAAACTTAGCTAAAGAAAAAGCGAAATTAGAAAAAAAAATGTGGTGTCGTGGGACACCAGGTAGGAACGAAGTTCCTTCGGCTAATGTAGAATCGACACAATTCGCAAAAGAATTGTGTATACGACTGTCGCGCCTGCGCACGTCTCATTTAACGGTTTTATTTAACGAGGTCATCCTTACGGTTTTACTATCACATTTTTTTCAGTTCGGTCGCGCAGCAAAATCCCTATCTCCTCCAAGCCTGCCGTAAGGAACTTCGTTCCAAAAACGGAATCATTTGTTTGTATGAGAGGTCAATGTATTGTGTACCTACCCTCAAGACACATGACAACATAAAAATTAATACTTTTACAATAAATAATTTTTCAAAAGACTTATGTCTTTTGAAAAAGAGAATTATTTATTATAAAAACTTTTTTTTTCAATCACTAGCACGAAAATTAAAAAAATAAATAAAGCTTAGCCTCTCTTCTGCATCTCCTCCACGCGCCGACTGCAACGGGGTCAAGGATCGATGGCATAATTTCGTTACATCAACGTTGTAAGGCGCTAGAATTAGGCGTGCGTGACTCATACAATATAAGTGAAATATTTACTCAACCTATCTGCTTAACCTATATGCACTTTTTAGCACAGGTTATACTTTTTTCTAATCTATAACTAATTTATATAAAAATTTAAATGTTCGAATGTTTTGCGACTTTAAATTATCTATACATAAGTAACTAAGTTTAGATAGCTCACCTTAACAAATTAAAACATAATATTTTAAATCTAAAATTAGGCTTTGTGACTCATACTTATAGTATATTATTTGCTTAACCTGTTTAGCTCATTTATAAGTCAACAAGTACGCTAGCTTAAACGTATATGTCATTTATTTTTCTCGAAGACCGGTCTGATTTCTTTTTTTGTAATATTTGTAGATTAAAAACAATAATATTACCTCAAAAAATTAAATTTTTAGAGATAATACTTACAAATGTCAAAGTAACAGAACTCTTTTTTATACCAGGAGTTAAAAAATAAAATATCTGATGTGTAGACTGTATTTTTCAAATTCAAATACTAAATTTGGTATATAAAATGTGCAAAAAAACAATTTAATATGAACAATACCAAATCTTACTTTTTTTTTACAGAATTAAATAAAAATAAATAATTATTCTACCAGAATGGGAAGGTAAAATAATTTATACAAAAAAAAAACAAAACGAAATAATCCCAAATCAAAATGCTGGATGAAACCATATGATACTTATACAAAAATATTAATTTACTTATACCAAAAAGTATTTTTAAAATATCTCTTTTTATTAAATAGGTAAGGCGCTTTATCTGAAGGGCAGATGACTATCTACTTAGAGTTGGCAGACAGTACCCACCTTAAAAGTACAATAGGTACATAATAATATTTACCTTTTGATGTACCTATGTGTACTTAAATAACAGTAATGTTTCTCATCACAAGAGGCCATGACGTCACTGCAAAACAGCTGTTCATCCATCAATGACACATCTTAAACTTGTTTTTTATGTTTTCTACTTCAAAATAAATACCAATATCATATCATATTTATTCATCTTAAACAGAAATCGAATTACGTATTTTTGTAATATCAGACATTTTAATTTTTATAAATAATTGAAAGTAATTTGATTGTTTCGTTTTTTATGTCTATGAGTTTTTGTTTCCTGAATCAGAAGTGGGATATTGGGACGAAGTATCTAAATTGTCTGAATATTAATCTATCTATACCGGCAAATTAAAAAAAAAACCTTGAAAAATTTGACAGGAAATATAATAATACGGTAAACTTACCAGTAGATCTGTGCTGATAGTAGGTCATTGTTATCACTAATAAAACTAAAAAATTGTACTAAAGACTGTCTCGACAGATCAAAAGTGTGCTACTTCCCCCAATTCTACGGCAGAAGTAATATAACGTCACATTTAAAATTATACAGTACACAGTATGACATCATAGCTGACCCGGTTGGTTATCACTCCAACGCAACCAAATCGATGATACAATAATATTCGGCTGAAATCCATTGCTTAGAAGACCTTTTTAAATCTGCAGCATTAAATAAGATCGCCAACAGATTAAGTAGGTACCTACCTACTAAATTATTCAATAATGCTTTCCGTAGTTTTTAGGTTTTACCTACATTCTTGTATTTGCGAGTAAAATCATTCGCTAGGTATTTTTTGTATGTAATAATTCACGTAAATCAGCATTTTTTAGATTCAAATGTTTCCTCTTTAAGAAAGTCCCTGCTCTGATATAATTAATTAATTATGTGGTCTTTTATTGTACATACCTATACTTAGTGATTGGCATTAAAATTTTAAATTCAGTTCTAAATAAATTAAATGAAAAGTTTGCTTTGCCCAATAATGGAATAAGTCAACCTATTCCATTATTGGGCAAACAAGAAAAAACACTACAAATACAAAAATATATATTTTTTTATAATATTTAACTGTTATAGTTCATACCTTTTAATTATTTTTATGCAAAAAATATTTTCTTTCAGTTTAAAATACAGCAAAAACAAAACGCATTAGTAGAATTTTATTATTTTTTCTTTTTTTATTATGGCAATCCTCTATAAAATGTCAATGTCACAGGAATTTTTAAACACGTTTCATTACGCGTTATTTTTGTTTGTATATTTTTTTTAACAAAATAATTTTTATGAACTAGTTTTTAAAGGTCACAACCACAAGCATTGCGTGAGCTGACTGACCGACCAAAAGATGATACGAAACGAAACGGAACGTTTTAAATATGACGGCTGTATGCTTTGGACTCGTTATTTTTATTAAAAATCAAACAAACTGTAGTTAAAATATTGATTTAACAGTAGTGTAATTGTAAATAAAGAACTTGAGCACGTGTTTCAAGGATCAAAAGTAAGTTTAGTTTTATATTCTTGCCTAAACAACATGATTTACGTACCGCAAGCCAACTCGTGTTTTTTTTAAATAACTATGTAGATTGTAATTTTGCTTTGATTTTATTGTGTTTGTCTTGTGTTTAATTCCTTACGTTATCTCCCTAAATTCCATATCGAATGATTACAAATCTTTGTTTTTATGCAGCTTACAAGTAGGTATATACTTTTGGTTTGTAGTTGTGCTTAGTTCATGACTTAGTTGTTGACTTTACTATAATAGTAACAATACACGTAGCTGAGTATTATTCAAGTCCTCGCGTGGTATTTAATACCACGATGTCTTTTTCTTTGTATAGATAATTATTATTATGTTGTACAAAATACTTGTACTAGGTTTAAATTGGTAATTAAGTGTGGTCAGTGAAAATGTTAACTCATTTAAATCTTAAACCTTATGGGAACATTTGATCTTCTTTATTTGAAAAACCATGTTAATCTGTTGGTCTCAGACGTCACACAAATACACATTAATTACTAACAGTTCTTTTTCATTCTCATACACACATACACTGCTGTCGTAACAAAAAAAGGCACAACTAACATTTTTTTCAAATTTTAGTTAAATTCATATATGGAATCAGGAAAAATGCCTCCAGTGGAAAATGCCTCCTGGTCCAGTGGTCAAGGCGTTCGCCTTGTGACCCGGAGGTCATGGGTTCGATTCCCACTGGGAAGCATACTTTGTTAAAAGTTGTTTCCAGTCTCGATAGGATATTGCAGGCTTGAATCACCTGATTATCCGAAAAGAAAGATGATTCCGTGTTTCAGAAGGCACGTAAAACTGTGGGTCCCGAACGCCACCTAGCGTTTGATCATCAAACTATCCAAGGATTGGTTCCTGGTTTGCCCTTTGGGTTGCGGAGGTCAGACGGCAGTCGCTCTGTGTAAAAACCAGTAACCTCGTCAAATCTCCTTGGTTAGGTAGCAGACCCCGGGCTCTGAAGCGTTACTGCTGAGGATGCAACCGGGAATACGCTCGGATGATGATGGAATCAGGAAAAAAAGGCCTACCTGCCAATTTTTTTTAGTATTTTTATCGCTAAGCTCTCCAAAGATACAATAAGCCTCAAAAGGCACACTTGATACA